>OX596369.1:1315000-2622500 GCA_951394395.1 Colostygia pectinataria | reverse complement strand
TTCCTGATGTGAACTTAGTGGAAACGGATCAGCGGAGTGAGGTTTTTGTGTGTGAAAAATGTGTGCTATGGATGTGTTGCGAGGGATGTGTACGAGGAATGTATGCGAGAGATGTGTGCTAGGGACGAACATAAGTTAAAAAACAGCTGTCACTTTGTGGTGTTTGTTAGCGCGCACTTCAGAACGAGCTCGTTACACATTCTCGCACCGCTTAGCGGCCTAGCACATTTATTTTTTATGTCATCAAGTGCCAAGACAATCAAGGCGCCCACCTGATGTTAAGCACCACGCCTGACTATTACAGATGCAGTGCCACCCAAAGCTTAAAGTTTTTAAGTGTTTGCGTGCACTGCGCTTATCACCGAGACATTGTTGTTAAGTCTCTCTCACCCAGTAATATCACTTGCTACAGTGCCCTTCATGCCTAAACACAGTAATGCTTGCACACTACTGCTTGGAGGTAGAATATCTGACACTGCGGTGGTACCCACCAAGACGGACTCTTGCTGAAGACCACCAGGTACCACCACATCTCCGGTGGAAACGCAGCCTCGCTTCAACTTTTTTATTTCAAACGCAAAGACATCGAGACTGTACACGCCGATAGATAGTACACTGTTATCACTAAATACATAGGTACTACTCTTAAGTAAGCAGCTTAGCGCCCAGCATAGTTAGCCTACATACAATTTGCGATGCCTGAATAGGGCAAATAAGTTCTAAGTGCCGTATTACTTTTAAGACCTCTCGTAACACTTATTTATGCAAATAAATATCTTGAATATTGAATCTTGAATCTAGAACTCCTAGGTATAATAAAGCGTGCACAAATTTGAAAGCACTAAAACTACGTAACGTAACTCAGTAACCACATCCCTTTGTAAGTGCTGAAAAACTCTGCACTCCTGAACTTCTAATGATAAAGTAGGAAAGTTCTAAGTTCAAGATTAATGAAACTAATAGAAAATTTATACACACACAAAGTTAGATTACTAGGTACCTTGTGCGAGTATACCAAGATTGTAACAAGTTTTTTGGTTGTGTAGCCTGCTTATGATCTTACGGTCATTGGTTCAAAACCGGTCGTAGATCTATAGACTTATAAAATCTAAAAATGTTCATGTGCGCTATCTCAATACTTTCATACGGCGAAAGAAAACATTGGAAACCGGCATTTCCAAACTAAAAATTCAAAAGGCCAATCCACCAATCGAGCTTCAAGCTCCAAAGGGGATTTTGGTACTAACCTAACCTAAACCCCCTTCAAAGGGGATTTGACACTGCGTGGACACAATTACTCTCGCTTGTGAGTAGGCCAGTGGGACATGAAGTCTGTCATGATAGTACATTATGTATCTTTGTGATCAGACATCAGATCTGGTTTCGTCTATTACTTTTTGATAATATACTAGCGACCCGCCCCGGCTTCGTACTATATGTGTAAACCTTCTCTTGAAACATTCTATCTACTGATGAAAACCACATTGAAATCCGTTGCGTAGTTTAAAATCAAAGCGTACAAACATACAGAGCGTAATAGAGGTGATAGAGCTCGTCCGGGGAAGGACCATACCTATTTCTGCCGCCAAGCAGTAATGCTCGCATTGTATACCCTTCGAACCGGAAAATAATGCGGTGAAATTACAGGCACACACTTTCCATCAAACGCCTCAGGGGGGTAACTCGCAAGTGATATCTTAGATGTTACATAGGCTACAGTAACCGCTTACTATCTAGTGGGCCGTACGCTTGGTTTTATTTATAATGATAGTACTGTAATAGTTTGACGTTTCAATTTCCCGAAATGTATCACGGAATTGGTTTCAGGTACTGCGCACAATTCGAGGTTACCAAGGTGTCGAAGGCGTGCCACACGGATTCCGACTATAAAGCGCTCAGAGAAGGTACAGTTTCCCTTGTTTAAAATTACAGACGTCTGTTCAATGGTATTTGACATGTATCGGTTGTATTTTAAACCCTTTTGGAGATTGTCTTTAGCTATCTTGTCAAAACGACATGGGTCCTCCCATTTTAATTATTTTTCTCGTGTTGTTTTAAGTTTTATTGCGTAAATTTGGTGGCAGTTTATCCAATTTACCTTGTTTACTTAGCACAAGTGTAAGTAATTGAAATGGAGGGGTAATGTTGGTTGGTAATATAGTCAAAGACTTTCCAAGGGAATTTTGAAAGAAAAGTCACCATTTCTTTCCAAATTTCGTTCGTTTACGTTGCTAAGCGACAATCAAACTAATACACTTGACACTGGCAGTCTATAAACGAAGAAGAAGAAACCCTTTTGGAAAGGATATTGTGTTATTTTGTTACTGTTGTATTGAAGGGGTTTCTAGAGAGCTGTGGTTGTAATTTGACGTACGTAATATAGCGTAGGTTGCAAATAATTACAACACTCACATTCGCCATCATTCAGGATAGAGAAACAAGACGTTTTCTTTTGTTTTGATTGGTTTCGACCTATCAATGCGGTTTGCTATTTACTGTAATTTTATTTTTTTGAAATACGAGCTGATCCGCGCTGCTTCACCAGCGTTTTTGCAGTTTTTATGCTATCCCACAGGAACAGTTCCGTTTTTCGGGATAAAAAGTACCTACCTATGTGTTATTCCAGGACTAAGGCTGTCTACAATCGAATTTCATGCTAATCGGTTAAGTCGTCACGGAGATACGTGCTAACAAATATATATGAGGTTTTATCTGGAGACTAAAGCATGAGGTTCTTCAAAAAGGGCTTTTTACATTTTTTAAAGGGTCGGCAAAGCGCGAGTGATTATCTGGTATTGCAAGAGTTCATAGGATATATTAGGATATGATTGAATAATATATTTATTCAATCATATCATAGGCTCATTTTGAAACGTCTTTAAGCTAGGTGAATACGCCAGTTCCACGCGCCCCAGCCTAGAAGAATCTGGCAACAAACTCGGCTGGGTTCCTAGCTTTTGATGATCCCTCTTCATCATAAAGCTTCAGTGTGGTGCCACCCTTTCAAATCTTGTTTAACCCTACAGGAGCGACAGTTTGCGTGAAGTGCGAGACCGCAGCCCTACGCCGGGACCTACAGTGGCGCTGCAGCGGACACGGTGTCCCTGGCCACGTGACGCGCTTCTACGCACTCGTGGCGCCACACTGCCACGGCAAGTGGGTGCGCCAGGCTGCGCCGGACAAGCGGAGCGACTGCTGTCTGAAACCGGACTTTATTTTTGTGTAGATAGAATATGGATTACAACGGATCATCAAGAGCTATTTCGCATTGTCGACTGGACTGGCGACTCGGTCGATGGAGACTGTGACTTAGTTTAGTTTAATTAGTTGTTTACGCACTTTGTCAGTCGACAGTGTGTAATGGCTCTAAAATGCAAGTTTTTTTGCGATAAGCTTTATCCTACCGGACTGTGTCTACGATTTATTATTATAATTGTTATTATTCCTCATCTACGCGTCCGTGGCGCCGCACTGCCACGGGAAGTGGGTGCGCCAGGCGCCGGGTAAGCGGAGCGACTGCTGTCTGAAACCGGCCTTTATTTTTGTGTAGATAGATTATATACTAAACAAAAATTGCAAAACTGAACATTGAAATAACAATAATAATATAAAAATATTTGAACTCAAACTGATAGCAAATGGCTTTACAAGAATAGGTTTTTTCAGGATAATGTGATTAGTGGATATTCTACAGATTTTTTTTACCTGCCTGGCTTCTCATGTGTTCTGATTGACCTTTCTTTTGAAGAAAACCATTATTGGTATTGCAGATATTTCGTGACGTAGCTGGCTAAGTTGTTCCTAACAGATCAACGAAGCTAAGCACTCTTCCGCGTAGTCGCTATTTGAATGGCCGCCAGTGGCCAGTTTTAAATGAGCGCTCCCGTGCTTCGGAGGGCACGTAAAGCAGTCGGTCCCGGCTTTTTCAAAGTTGTTAGGCCATGACAGAGGCCTTCGGGCGGCCTTAAAACTCCAGAATCACCAGAGTTGGCTACTGACTCATACGAACTTACTTACTTTTTTTTAGCAGATGTACACTTTTTTTTCCGCAGATTTGATGATAATGGGTCTTTAGCAGAAAGGCTACGCCTTTGCTACGACGATTGCGACTGTTCTAAATAAAATTAAGTTTTAAAGTTTTTGCAATAAATGCTAGATTTCATTGTAAAAACGTTGGATTATGCATTGAAATATACCACAAAATAATCGATATTTTTGTAATTTCACATAAATTTGCCCATTTTGGAAACACCGTATTTTAATTTTGACAACTGACACAGAAATACGTACTTTAAATCGATAAGCGTTAGTTCCACTGTCATTTATCTTGCAAGCATGCTTTTGTTGAGTTATCAATGCATAGTGTTTGATAAATGAAAATGGAACTAAAGAGTAACGAGATCCCTGAGTAACATAGGCTATATTTATTACAAGCGAGTCGCTAGTAGTTAATAATATATAACAAGGGTTACTTTTAAACTATTAGCTCTATTAATGTTAAATATCCAACCTAGGAAACTTAAGTTATGTTTAGTTTAAACTACAATGGATTAACTTAACTCTAAATAGTAGTTATGCGTTACACTTAATACTGGTAAGATTTAGAATAATTTTGTAACAGTAGTTGTGAATAAGTACATATCCAGATCTATGTAAATACAATAAAATGTTTTAACTCAGGTGTTGTTTTATTTATTACTAGTACCTAGACCCGGCGCGGTTTCACTCGCGTAATTTTTTTAGCAAATTTTTACACCCTGTATATTTTCTCACCGTTTCAACTATTTCAAGACCAAAATTAGCCAAATTGGTCCAGCCGTTCTAGAGTTTTAGCGAGACTAACGCAGCGATTCATTTTTATATATAAGGATACCCTCAAAAATAAACTTGTAAATATTTTACCACTGTTGGGACACTGGCCACTGGCCTACTCTCGAGCGGGAGTGATTGAGTCTACTGCGCGAGTCAATATGGCCGATTAGGGTGTTTCTATTTGTGAAAGTAGTTACACTTTGTATTGACAAAATAAACCAATCTTAAGGCTTAGCATAAGTATGCCATACCATGCGCGCGCATGCCAGCGCGAGCGAAAGTGTGCTATCTCGCTCTTGCTATAGTTAGGTGGAGCCAATCATGACACACACATACAACAGCACCGTTTACGTACTCAAACCATGCATGTAATGATTGCGACGCGTTTGCTACATACATTTTATTGATAGTGTGCGGCGTGTGCTACAGAAAAAGACGCGTTTGCTTCATACATTGTAATGAGAGTGTGCGGGGTGTGCTAATGGTCTACAGATAATATAAGTAGCAGTAACAGCAAGTAGGTAAGTACAAAGTACATCAACAATGAGATCACAGTTATCGTGAGGAAACCTGCACGGAAATGAAATGAAATGAAGAGTAGTAGAGTTCTTTGTGATAGAGCTCGTCCGGGGAAGGACTACCACCATACCTATTTCTGCCGTCAAGCTGCAATGCTCGCATTGCTGTGTTCCGGTGTGAAAGGTATGGTTTCCGGTGAAATTACAGGCACATGAGACTTTCCATCTAACATCTCAGGGTGGTAACACGCAAGTGATATCTATGATGTTGCATGCGTACATAGGCTACGGTAACCGCTGACCATCAAGTAGGCCGTACGCTTGGTTGCCACTTTAGTGGTATAAAAAAAAAAATGAAATGAAATGAAATTAAAAATGAAATAAAATTGTTTTTTTGCTTGAAGTATGGTGCAATGGCGAATCGCCACTAACTCATTAGTTTTTACAATAGAAATGGTTCCACATACCTCGCCGACTAATCGGTGTGCAAAAAATACTATTTGATACTTATTAAAAATTGAAAATATATAAAAATTAAGCGCTTTTAATAAAAAAAATAAAAATAACAGTCAACTCATTTAAATAAAATGTCAAACAACTACTTTTTTATAAATAAAATCCTCAATCCTTTAAAAACCAAAAGATAAGCAAACTAAATAATGCTGGACAATACACACAGCATCATCTAGCCTCAAGGTAAGCTGCTGTTAAACAGAGCTGTGTTATGGGTACTAGATGACTGATATACATTTAATACAATACAATACATAGATAGATTTTTTTTATTATCTAATGAAAATACCCGGAACACCCGGAACAAATATTTGTAGATCGTACAAACATTTGTCCCGAGGCGGGAATCAAACCAGTAACCTCTGCGTCGTTCCCGTAACCGTAACCAGTGCCTTTTGAAGCTAAACACAGTAAAGTAAGTAAAACATATATTTATTCAATAATTTCACAAGGATCATTTTGAAACGTTTCAAAGCTAGGTGAATTTACGCCAGTTCCACGCGCCCCAGCCTAGAAGAATCTGGCAACAAACTCGGCTGAGTTCCTTACTTTTTTTTGATGATCCCTCTTCATCATAAAGCGTCCGTGTGGTGCTAATCGAACTAGGTGATGCTCAAGCCAAGAATATAAGTAGGTAGGTATGTACAAAAAAAGGAAAAAATAAATAATATTTAAGAGCTAAGTACCTAATGCTTGCACTGCTTGGAGGTTGAATATCTGTCACTGCGGTGGTACCCACCAAGACAAACTCTATGGTGGCTGAAGAGTCCTACCACCAGGTTAAATAAAAAAAAAGAATGCTTCAGATAACAATAACAGCAATACATCGTATTGTAACATCGATAATGAAAATTACAACTTTTAAAGTACCTACATCAAACAGACTCATTAGTCACAAGAAATGAGAACTTTTGAATGATAATTAAAATTACCCCAAATTACGGGTCGGTTCTGTCGGGAATAACTCCCGGATTCCGAATTTCTAACAAAAGAGAGTTTATTTGCATAAATTTAAAATTTACTTCGCTTGTCCTTGTATGCTGACGGGTTTTCCGGTATTTCATGAACTATTATAGGTCCCTTCAAACAATCGACTCACCGTCAACCAACCGTCAACGCAACGTAAGTATGTCAACCACCTCACCTTACAAGAAAACGGAAAACCTTACAAAATAACCTAACCATTAAAATAGCCTATAATTTTTTCAATAGTTACCTAAACTGATATTAGAGAGTCAAAAGGCTCCTGTTTTAGAAAAATAGCAAAATAAACGCGCAATGTAAGCGCGGTGCGGCGAGTTTATAGCTATAGGACGGCGCCGGGCGACAGCTGATTGACGTCTTGTCGTTACGTTACAGAAACGTGGGAACCGCAAACGCTCCGCCTGCGCGTTGTTGGCTACTCGTAGTTTTATTGAATTTTTTTCAATTGTCCAATGAGCTTTTCGTGAGTCAACTAAAAAAAAGACAGGCTTTGGAATTAATGTGATGTGTAATTTATTGTAATACAAAATAAACTAATTTAGGTATTAATTAAGGTATTATTATTCAAGGGATTTCAAATTGCATTATGGTCCGAAACTTCGGAATTATGTTCCATGGTGAAGCTGCATCAGTTTCTGAGTACGGTGTAATACGCAATTTGTTGGTAACACTGAATTTGCATGTATATTTGATCAACTCACCTATTTGACACCGCGCCGATAAGAATCGTCGACGGAAATAGCCGGATTTACCCCAATTTTCGGGAACTTTTTTACTTCGTATTCTTCAGGAGATAGGAGCAAATTGAGTTCTGAAATGAAGAGATGATCGCTCAGCCTGAGCTCAAGTTACGTGACATTATAATTCAAATGTAAATCGCATGAAATTAGATGTACTTACTGAAAAAAGAGAAATTTCCAAAAGTCTTACAACATTTGAATTTAAATATATTGTGCGAAATAAGCTTTCAGGATAATTATTAGTAGTAGAGTTCTTAGTGATAGACCTTGTCTGGGGAAGAAATACCACCATACCTATTTCTGCCGCCAAGCAGTAATGCAAGCATTGCTGTGTTCCGCGGTTCGAAGGTTATGGTAACCGGTAAAATTACAGGCACATGAGACTTTAGATCTACGTCTTTAGGTGGCAGCGATATCTCTGATGTTTCAAGCGTACTTATGCTACAGTAACCGCTTACCATCAACATATTTGTGCATATTGTACGTCCGAAAAAGGCAAACTGTTGGACTATTTTTGTATTTTTAATTTTACCATCTTACATTTATAACAGTTTTACAATAAAATATTCTTATTCTTATTCTTATTCAACGCTTGGTTGCCACTTTATTGGTATAATAATAAGTAAAAGAAATACATTGCAAAGTACATTAGTAGTAGTGACGTCATGACGTTATACGAACTTACTTTTTTTGTACTCTTGATTTTTTACAAAAAGGTTTATCAACACAAAAAAAATAAAACAGACCTTTTATAATAGCCCTCTTCCAAAAAAACAAAACATGGAAACAGGCGAAAAGTCTAAACAATCGTTATGGAGTTGCGAAATAAGATTTTTTAAATTAAGCCCATTCCTAATAAAGGTTGGTGGCGAGATTACCCGTTGATAGGGTGACCACACTTCTGATTATCGCCAGGACAATTCCTAGCTATATCTATACTAATATTATACGAAAGATTTGTATTTTTGTTTGTTACGAATAAACTCAAAAACTGCTGGTCCGATTTCAAAAATGCTTTCACCATTAGAATGCTACATTATCCCTGAGTAACATAGGCTATGTTTAATACTAGCGACGCACCTCGGCTTTGCACGAAAGCGGTTTCATTGCACCCGCGCGAAGCTGGGACGGACTGCTAGTACAAAATAAAAATGTAGATTGACGCGTGTGACGCGCTTGCGTGTTCTGAAAATATTTGTTCTGGGTGTTTTTATTTATATACTATTGTATGTAGTAGTTATATATTTACAAAAAAATAATTGTATTTTAATCAGTTATCAGTTCCCATAAAGTAAGTAAGTTCCCATAATACAAGCTTTTTACGCTTTTTTTTTCATCTATAGATGGCACTGCGTAAAAATGTTCGCTAATATTTTATTTTTTATTTATTAAGTACTAGCTGTTGCCCGCGACTTAGTTCGCGTGGAACTCAGAAATTGTACTTTTTTCCAAGATAAAAAGTAACCTATGTCCTATTCCCGGAAATTATCTATTTGTGTTTTAAATTTCAGCAAAATCGGTTCCGTGGTTATCGAGTTTTAAAGGAACGAACATCCATCCAAACATCCAAACTATCGCATTTGTTATATTATATTATTGTGATGTGACTAGCGATCCGCCCCAGCTTCGCACGATTGCTTAAGCTATACTTGCATATAAACCTTCCTCTTGAATCTATCTAATTATGAAAACATCATTAAAATCCGTTGCGTAGTTTAGAAGATCTGAATGTTAACCTACATATGAGTACATACAGATGGACCGACAGCCCGTAGCGACTTTGTTTTCAAATACAACTAGTACCTCAAAATATATCTGTTTTATCCTAGATGTATTTAAGGCTGGTCACCCCACCTGTCCCAATCTCGGCAAAGGAGTGGGTTTGGAATTAGTTACAGTCATTTGGCAGCATTGGGCCATTGTTTGAAATGTACGATTTTCCACCTAATTGACACAGCAATCTAGAACCAGGGAAAGAGACAAATACAATAAATTATTAAGTGGATAAGTTATTATAACACTCGGGGCCTTATTAACAAAGTTATTTAAAACTCTGTTAATGTGTTTTTAATTATAACATCGTCTATGTTCATCGACATAAGAATGACAAGGAAGACAATATTTAAAAAACTGCTAAAATTAAAGTTTGTTATGAATAGGGGCATGTGTGCTAAATTGAATTAAATTGATGGTATGGCATTGATGGTCTTGCATGCATCTAAAAATCTAAATCAAACACTTAAAAACTTTAAGCTTTGGGTGGCACTGCATCTGTAATAGTCAGGCGTGGTGCTTAACATCAGGTGTGCGCCTTGATTGTCTTGTCAATTGCTGACATAAAAAAAACTATATAATATTAATAATAATAATAATGCTGGACAATCCACACAGCATCATCTAGCCCCAAGGTAAGCTGCTGTTAAACAGAGCTGTGTTATGGGTACTAGATGACTGATATATACTTAGTACAATACAATACATAGATAGATATTTGTTTTATTATATATAGAAAATACCCAGAGCACCCGAAGCAAATATGTGTAGATCGTACAAACATTTGACCCGAAGCGGGAATTGAACCCGCAACCTCCGCGTCGCATCGGTCGTCAAAATGAATACATCCAATTAGCCCTAAAATGCTATCTGTATGTTTGTTTTGTTTTCCCGATGTCCCCATTAACCGTATCCCCGTAAATGGGGACAGTGGGATTTCAATATGTACTGGAAATTTTCTGTTAACCCTTCGAAAGCTAAATTAGATATGATTTTTTTAATCTCCTTTTTTTCTTGCAATCTGAGTTTTTAGGTATTGAGTTAGAGTTTTGTCTCCTCTTGCATTTGACATGAATGGAATAGGCCCAAGTGTCGTATCCAATATTATGATTTAGTCTATGTTTATTTATTGACCGAGCGAACGAAGTGTCTCAGTTTCGAGATTGGCCAAAAATGCTTTTGGTTGTCGATCAGTTTGTGCCGACCGTTCTCGCCTACAGGTCGCATTTTTCAACCAATCTGGTTGAAACTTGGTATACAGGTTCTATGACTTTATTAAAGCTGATTGGGGGTTTTTGATAGGGGTGTACTTTCTGTAAAAAAGGGCAAAAAGGATATCTCCGCTTAACGAGATTCGATTTCGATGGTTTTTGTTTTATTTGAAAAGTAAGTCTCATACAAATTTGGTGAAAATCTGATGAGGATCTTCAACGTTTTAATCATAATTAGGATCACCTACGAAAGATACACAGGCATACATTACAGAGTTATTCAGGTCAGGTGCTCACTCAATTAGAGGTGACCACATCATGCACAAAAATAAAATATGTTGTGAACTCAACTAAAAACTGACTCTAAACATTAATCAAAATTAAGAAATATATAGTAAGGTAACAGTAACCATTGATAAAAGGCATTCACGCTACAAAAAATCTCTACAATCAGACAGTACCGATCGAAAGGAGATTGTAACGAATTTTTGAAGCGAATGTGGTTACGTGGCTATGACTATTTTCGGCACATGTATGTACCGTGTACCCTTTATTCCAATTTAACTATTTTAACTTCAGTAGAGCTCTTTTCAATGGAACAGCTACAAAGAACGTACCAAACTGTAAATGATTCTCACCAAATACGAAACTATTGATTGTCACCATTAGAACAGTAGGTACCAACTCTCTAATCGTTATTTTTATGCTAGATAATGACGAAACGGTTTTTGTTTACCAGACACTTTTCATCATCATGACAGCCTTCTAATGTTCCCACTGCTGGGACACTGGCCTACTCTCAGGTGAGAGTGATTGGCACGACAAAAATGTCTGTACATTTTTGACAGTTTTGACGATATATAATTATCACGTGCAGTGCAACCTATGCACGAGAATCGCCCTCCACAAGTATTGCATAGTCGCCCTAATTTCAAAGCTCTGCGTGGTACTGCTTTGCACTTGTCCCGATATCTTATGACCAGTTTCACTTGCTATAGTGTTCATCAAAGCTCAACATAGTGCACAATACTCGCAGGCAAAATATCTGGCACTGCGGTGGTACTCACCAAGACGGACTCTTGCTGAAGAGTCCCGTATCTTTGCGAGTTTTAAGCGCGGGGCGTGAACGTGGATGACGCGTGAGTTGAGCGGGGAACGGCAGGCACGTTAACCCCGCGCACGGCGCAATCCTCGCAACATACGTTTTACCTTATGGCGCCTCTGTACATATATAGGCATAGAACAGATATTAGTACTACGTACTCTGTAAAACAGATATTAGTACTACGTCTCATCAAGTCAAGGAAACGTCTATACTAAACAAATCTCTTCTACTTACCTGGATCTACGTACTAGATATACAGGGTGGCCCATTCAAATCGGTCAGTATGGGAAAGTCTGAAACTGTAAGACATACGAAGATTTGTTCTTAGGAACCATGTCACCGATTTCGATAAAAAGAAAAACTGCATTCATACAATTAAAAAAAAAGTGTACCCAACTGGGGAATCGAACCCGGTTGTTTTGAAAAAATAAACTTACACTATTTCTATTCAGATATCGTTTGTGTAGGTCTTAAGCAGTAAATATCTCTAAGAAACATAATGTCTAAAATGAATAAAATGCATTTTTTTCACATACTTTAATTTATCATAGTAGGTGTTCAAAGTGACCACCGTCTTTTTCAATACAATATTCAACACGTCTGGGTAACGATCTTACTATTGCATTTTGTATCTTCATGTGGTGAATCTGCGTTAAAGTTGACTCTATGGCTACTTTTAGTTCTTCAACGGTGTTATAGCTATTTTTGTACACTTCATCTTTAATGTAACCCCACAAAAAATAATCTAGAGGCGTTAAATCGGGCGACCTCGCCGGCCATTTGATCGGGCCGTTCGTACCAATCCACTTTCGCGGAAAGTTTTCATTTAAAAAGTCTTTTGCTATACGACTATTGTGAGCCGGTGCTCCATCCTGTTGAAAATAAAGTTGTTCTCTTATTTCTACTGCCATTTCTCCTACGGCCTCTAAAAGATCTTCTAAGATTGCAAGGTACTTGAATCTGTCCAAATGTCCATCATAAATTTTAAACATGAGTACCTTATTGTGAAGTAGGCCGACCCAGCAGTTAAATGAGAATCTAACTTGACGGCGTCCTTCGTGCACTCGTAAGGGATTTTCTCGACTCCAATAGTGATGATTCTTACGATTGTACATTCCGTTATTGGAAAATTGAGTTTCATCAGAAAATATTACGTAGTTTAAAAAATGTCTGTCTAGGCCCATTCTCTCTTTTATCCAATTGCAAAATTCAAGTCGTCTGATATCATCTCCTGCATGTAAGGCCTGCACCCAATGTCCATTCTTGTAGCACTTGTATTTGTGTTTCTTTAGGGTTCTTTGAATGTGTGTTCGTGAAATTTCAGGAATATCACGACTTGCATTACGGGTGGAGGCATCTGGTGTTGCTTCAAAAAATGTTCATTTCCATATTTTCATCACATTTTCTTGGTTTTACTTTAATTGGCTTTTTAAAACTTCCGTAAGTCTTCAAATTGTGCACAATTTTGATTAATATCTTACGGGTAGGTAAAATACGTGTCGGATATTTGATATGGTACCAATGTAGTGCACGGGAGCAATTTTTATCGTTTTTAAAGTAAGCTTCCAATAAATCAAAGTGCTCAGAATTTGTAAAACGCATTTTCCCAACCACACAGCGAACGACACAAAAATACCGAAGCATTGATTTTAATTTTCAGTTCCCGCCTAAACATTTGACACTCAAGTTTTTTTTTCTTTTTTTTTGTATCGCTATTCGGCCAGTCACACCGACACGTTCCATTTTCAAATGAGGTTTAACACGTCTCTGTATCTACAACATCTACATACTTACTTTAAGTGGGCTTTTCAATTGATTGTTAGTGTTTGATTAATAGAAGTAAGCAGTTGCAATAATAGATAATAATATTACTGTAGATAACAAAACTTCCTTAAACGTTTAATGCAATGCCAATGCCACATGATACATAACACGGTGTATGTAACAAGTAGAGAGGTACAAACAACCATAGAGACAATTTTACATGCCTGAACTTGCTGAATATTGTAACGGTGGTCACTTTGAACACCTACTATGATAAATTAAAGTATGTGAAAAAAATGCATTTTATTCATTTTAGACATTATGTTTCTTAGAGATATTTACTGCTTAAGACCTACACAAACGATATCTGAATAGAAATAGTGTAAGTTTATTTTTTCAAAACAACCGGGTTCGATTCCCCAGTTGGGTACACTTTTTTTTTAATTGTATGAATGCAGTTTTTCTTTTTATCGAAATCGGTGACATGGTTCCTAAGAACAAATCTTCGTATGTCTTACAGTTTCAGACTTTCCCATACTGACCGATTTGAATGGGCCACCCTGTATAGATATACCTACTGGGTATAGGCATGCCTACCTACATTTAGCGTATTCACAATAAATCACACGTGTTTGACGTCTACGTGCGATAAATTCACGATTTGCCGCGATAGCTCGCGCGCCATTTTGTTGAACCGAATGGAGGAGGCATTGCCTTTATCGGCTCATTACTTGCTTACACTGGTATCCATAGTAACGAGCTCACTTATACGATTGAGTTTTATTATTTGGAATTCGAAATGTCTAAAAATAAATAATTAAAGGTTATGGCTTCCTGTGAATTTACAGGCACATAAGACTTACCATCTACTTATATAACGTCTCAGGGTGGTAACACACAAGTATGTAAAACAAAACCAAACTAATATAAAAATAAAAGATGAAAAGCTAGGCCTTGTGGACACCACAGTTTTTCTAGGCATAACCTTAGATAATAAAGTGCAATGGGGCCCACACATAGATAAATTGTCGAAGAGACTTAGTTCAAAACTTAGACTACGCATACGCAGTCAAAAAGATCCGTCATTTCACCGACGTCGATACAGCCAGACTAGTTTATTTCAGCTACTTTCACAGCATTATGTCTTACGGTATTTTGTTGTGGGGGAGTGCTGCAGATATTAACACCATATTCGTGTTGCAGAAGAGGGCTGTTTGCGCAATTTATAAACTGGGTCCCAGAGAATCACTTAGAGATAAGTTCAAAGAAATCAATATTATGACAGTACCCTGTCAATATATTTATGAAAATCTTATGTATGTTCGCAAAAATATTAATCTATTTAAAAAAAATAGAGATAATCATAATGTTAATACTAGAAATAAAAATAAACTCGCTGTTCCCACAGTTAGGCTCACTAAGGTCAGTAAATCTTTTATAGGGCAATGTGTACGCTTCTTTAACAAAGTCCCAAGCGACATACAAAATTTATCAATTGTAAAAACTTAATTAAACAAAAACTGTCTCAAAAAGCTTACTATAAAACAACCGATTACCTAGATGATAACAAAGCTTAGGACGAATGTGCTCCAACTCTACTTGGCATCCAGGCAAGCAAGGCAGGCAAGGGTCATGCCAAAAAAGCGATAGGAACCCAGCCGGCGTTGTTGCCAGTTCTTTTACGGCATGGGCGCGTTGAAACTGGTGTAAATTTTCCTAGCTTGTAAGACGTTTCAAAGTGATCCTTGTGATTCTACTGAAACAAATAATTTTTGATTTTTGATTTTTTGAGTGATATCTAAGATGTTGCAAGCGTACATAGGCCAAATCGGCCGTACGCTTGGTTGCCACTTTAGTGGTATAAAAAAAAAAGAACTTTTGCATAACTACCTTATCCAAAACCCATAGCTTGAGGCCGAGAGTAGTAATAAATTATAGAAGCGACATTGACAACGATACCGGCTGCTTTACTGTTTTGCTGACTGTGCCACGTAATTGGTAACAATATTACGTTATTTATGACTGTTTGTATTTGATATAATACTCTTGTATTAGCAATTTCTACGCAATAAAGTTATGTTCAGTTTTTTTAATAATTCTGCCGATAGCATGATTAATTACTGTTTTCTTTTCGGAAATGTGGAGTAAATTTCTAATTTTCGATGTAACCGAGAGATGTGTGCGTTCAATGTGAGCTTTAAATTATAGCGTGCTCAATAACTTTACTGGGTTGTTTATCACTTGTAACAGTTGGCAGTAATGTGAACTGTTTCTTAAGTACTTAATTTAAAGGTAAAGTAAGTTCGTATGAGTGACCAACTCTGGTGACAGAGTTTTTAGGCCGCCCGGAGGCTTATGAAATAAATACAAATAATAATAATAATTTAAATGGTCATGACATTATCTGCTTATTTATTGCTGCAAGTAAATCGGTAAATACATTTATGGAATATAAATTTGTAAAGTTACTCGTACTAACATAGTTTTTAAGTTTTATAATAACTAAATATGGTGTAAAAACTGAAATAAGAGTAGTAGAGTTCTTTGTGATAGAGCTCGTCCGGGGAAGTACTACCACCATACCTATTTCTGCCGCCAAGCAGTAATGCTCGCATTGCTGTGTTCCGGTTCGAAGGGTATGGTTTCCGGTGAAATTACAGGCACATGAGACTAACCATCTAATGTCTCAGGGTGGTAACACGCAAGTGATATCTATGATGTTGCATGCGTACATAGGCTACGGTAACTGCTGACCATCAAGTGGGCCGTACGCTTGGTTACCACTTTAGTAGTATAAAAAAAATAAAAAAAAATAAACGATATTATATTGTTATAGATACCTTCGTATAAATTACATAAACAAGGAATCACCAACTATCTCAAACAAAACCCCCCATTAGCATATTTAAAGGAAATACACACAGAGAATAGAATTTAAAGTAATTTAGTTCCAAATCGACTACATCAGCAAGGACACTTTAAACCTTCTGACCCGGTATTATTAAAACAGTTTTGTTTTAATCGAAAGTGTTCAGGTTCAGGCATTTCATGGGTTATGTGGTTTCAAGGATGCGTCACAGGTCACGCTAGAGGTCAGTTAGATGCAGGCTGAATGGTCTCATGCAGTAAGGTTCTCCGTTCTCCGATAACCGATTGGTCGATGGACTCTTCGCTGAAAGGACGATTCGTCGATGGACTCTTCGCCGTAAGGACGATTCGTCTTTGACCTGTTCGCCGACAGGACGATTCGTCATTGACCTGTACACCGGTACAGTTAGCATCAAAAGTCATCATCATCATCATATCCGATAGGTTGCGCTTTCAGGTCAGCTACGCTCCAGGGTGATGGTCAGCTGTGCAAGGTCACACCGCAGGTGGCACGTTTAGGGGTCAGCTGGGCTGCAGGATTAAGATCATCAACTTAAGGTCAAGGTCACACCGTATAGAAATGGTATGCTTAGAAACTAACTAGCCTGCAAGCTGAATAGTCGGCAGCGTTGAGGTCAAGGTCACACCGCTGGTGGCACGCTTAGAGGTCAGCTAGGCTCTACTACTCTTCAAATAAATCTTTTTCTTCTTCTTCTTCTTCGTTTATGGACTCTGTGGCTTATTAGCCACAATTTTGCCAGTGTCAAGTGTATTAGTTTGATTGTAGCTTAGCAACGTAAACAAACGAAATTTGGAAAGAAATGGTGACTTTTCTTTCAAAATTCTAAAACCTAAATTATCATTGACTTAATTACCAACCAACATCCTCCATTTCAATTACTTACACTTGTGCTAAGTAAACAAGTTAAATTGGATAAACTGCCACCAAATTTACGCAATAAAACTTAAAATAACACGAGAAAAATAATCAAAA
This sequence comes from Colostygia pectinataria, assembly GCA_951394395.1. Lineage (NCBI taxonomy): Eukaryota > Metazoa > Arthropoda > Insecta > Lepidoptera > Geometridae > Colostygia > Colostygia pectinataria. Next base: position 2,605,218 of record OX596369.1, on the reverse strand, counting down.
TGGGAGGGCCCATGTCGTTTTGACAAGATAGCCAAAGACAATCCCAAATAAATTATTCGCGAGTAAACTGACAGTTACTTGTAATATTATTTGACATTTCTTATTCCGCGGAATAGTTATTCTAGGAGTCGGTTGAATCCAGCCTAAGTCATATAGAACAGAGCATTCTATTTTTTTTTATACAACTGAAGTGGCAACCAAGCGTACGGCCCACAAGATGGTAAGCGGTTACCGCAGCCTATGGACGCTTGCAATACCAGAGGTATCACTCGCGGGTTGCCACCTTGAGGCTAAGATCGAAAGCCTCATGTGCCAGTAATTTCACCTGAAACCATACCCTCTACACCGGAACACAGCAATGCGAGCATTACTGCTTGGCGGCAGAAATAGGTATGGTAGTCCTTCCCCGGACGAGCTCTATCACAGAGCTACTACTCTTATATCTATTTACGCTAAGTGCCATTGGAGGTGCGACCTTAGTAGAGATTTATTAAAATAGATGATGTGGGGTAATTGTAGGGTATGGCCGTAATAAGCCAGTGTATTATTGCGATTAATGGCCAGTTTTTCTAGTCGGTTCTTAGTAAAGCTTTGGTGATGAGTTAATCCGGGGATGGGAATACTAGGCACAGGGAAACAAAATAAATACCTTTATATAATAAATATTTTCCGGGATACATAGTAGCAGTAATTCTAGTCTATAATCTATTCTGTGCCAATTTTCAACCAATATGGCAAGATTGGTAACAAACATCCAATGGATGGATGTTATGCATCTAAATTTTAGTGATATTGTGATAGTTTCCACGCGAGTAAAACCGCGCGTTACAGTAAGTATAATAATAATAATAATAATAAAAATATCTTTATTTTGGAACAGAATACTTAATTAGCACGAAAACAGTAGTGTGAGAACCGATGACGTCTGTGGAAGTGTAAAACTGTGTCACAGACATCAACGCCCTCCTCCGAACACAGATTATGCAAAATTCCAATAAAAACAAATAGAATAGAATATTTAATAATATAAACTAAAATTAATTACATCTAAGTATAATATGTAAGTGTATGTGAGAGCGTGTAAGAGTGGGGTGTGATTGTAGGAAGGTGTGTGCATGTGGATTTCCTTGTTCTTCCCAGTCTCTTAAGAGTCTGGTTATCACAGCGGGAAATCCACAACGTGTGTGTGTGTAGGGTGTGGGAGTGTGGGTAGTGATGGAGCGTGTGTGTATTTGTGGGCTTCCTTGTTCCTTCCAGTCTCTTAAGAGTCTGGCTATCACAGAGGGAAGCCCACAGTGTGAGTGAGTATGAGGGTGTGTATGTGTGAAATATGTATTGTGAGTGTGTGAGTATGTGTAGGATGTGTAAGGAAGTGTATTTGAGTGCAAGATATACATTACTTTAAAGAAACAATTAGGTCCTCCGTGTCCTCATAAGACAGGGATTGTAGCCATTCAGAGCATTTAAGCTTACATTTGTAAAATGGAAGTGGATATATATTTAATTGTTTATTTAGAGTGTTGTAGAGGAACGAACTAATAAAATGATAATGTCGACTCGCTATTGCCGTGCGTCGTTGTTTGATTATACAAACTTTATCAGACCTGCGTTTGGTACTAGAAAAAAGGGGATCAAATGGTAGTTGGGAATGTTTCCGGAGGACAGTTTGAGCTATAAAAAGTTGTCGAACTGTTAAAACTTTACAGAGGGAGTAAAGATCGATGGAAGGAAAACGAATGGGTTTTTTGGCGAGAACCTTAAGAACTGCCCTCTGCGCTCTTTCTAGCTTTAGCATATGGGATTTCACTGAGCCACCCCACGATGTTATGCAGTATGACAGAACTGACTGGGCCAGAGCATAATAAACAGTTTTCATGCATTGGAAGTCCGCAACATGCCTTAAGCTTTTAAATACAAAAATTAGCTTTCTGACCCGAGAGACGAGAGCTTCAATTTGCGGTTTCCAGGACATTGTACTATCTACGAAAACACCGAGATATTTAAAAGAAAAAGTCCGTTCTAGTAGATTACAGCTGCAAGTTAGCGGCAAAGTGTGACAAGAACAGAAATGAGCTTGGATGGCAAATGAAGACGTAGGCTGTGCGGCTAAAGTTGGAGCAAAAGTCATGAATTTGGTTTTGGTGACATTAAGCGTAAGAAAGTTGGTGGTAAGCCAAGAAGCTACAGAGCACAGGGCATGTTCCGTAAATTTCTGCGCCTCCTGCCAATTTCGTCCATGAATAAGAAGAACAGTGTCATCCGCATATGAAATTATTTTACAATTAGGGAGAGATAAGTTGCACAAGTCATTGACATATATTAAAAAAAGAGTGGGGCCAAGAACACTGCCCTGAGGGACTCCAAAATCAATTGATTGATCACTACTTTTGAATCCATCGATGACAACATATTGGGAACGATTGGAGAGGTAACTAATAAAAATATCAAGAGCAGTACCTCTTACGCCAATAGCGTGAAGTTTCGAGAGAAGAATAGGGATTGAGACAGTGTCAAAAGCTTTGGAGAGGTCCAGAAAGACACCTACTGTTTTGAGTTTATTGTCAAAATTCTTAATGATGCTGTCAGAGAGTTCTAAGACAGCATCCTCTGTGGATTTTCCACGTCTAAAACCGAATTGATTTTCTGATAGGGTCTTGTTGTTATCTAAGTATTGTAACAGTCTTTTATTAAGAATCTTTTCCAATATTTTAGACATGACTGTTAGAACAGAAATGGGTCTATAATTTGTGACACTGTCTCTTTCGCCACTCTTGAAAATAGGATGCACGATGGCCCTTTTAAAGACCGCTGGAAAAATTCCAAGTCCAAGTGAAAGGTTGAAGACATGATTAAGAAGGGGTATAAAAATATGTCTGGCAGTCTTTATGATGTAGGTAGAAACACCGTCCCAGCCAACTGCGCATTTATCCTTGAGTTTTAAAATAATACTCTCAATCTCTTCGTTGTCTGCACTAAATAAGAACATAGAATTCAGGGGAGATCGGGAAGACACTTGAGAAAGAGAGATGGGATTTTGGAGAGAGGAGCCAGATGGAACAATTTTAGAAGCAAGGGTTTTTCCAACACTGGCAAAGAAATCATTGACTTTATCAACAGTGAGCTGAGGAGTATTACACGATTTAAACAAATGGCTAGCGGTAGATTGTTTTTTGTTAATATTGGCAATTTGCTTTACAAGATTCCAAGTAGCTTTAGGATTCTTTCTGGCTTTCTGAAATTCATTTTGTTGGTACTCTAGTTTGACTTTTTTTAGTAGATTATTGCAAAATGTACGATAACGAGTGTATACAATTTTGTGTTGAGGATCTTTAGGGTTTCTTAGGAATTTCTTATATAGTTTGTCTCTATGACGGATACACCTCAAAAGACCGGGAGAAATCCAGGGCTTTAGGGTACGTTTTCTGCTTGGGATAGAAACCGTGAAAGTATGAGTTTTAATGATCGAGGAGATAATGACAACCAGATTTTCCGCAGCTACTTCAGGGTTATTGCTATCAAGTACGGAGGAAAAATCTGTGTCGTTTAATTCACTAATAATTGCTTGAATGTTGGGGCGCAGAATAGAAGTGTTGATGGAATTTTTTTTTTCCGTGTTGTGTACGTTACAACAAAATAACACTGGAGCGTGATCAGTAATTAAAGAGTTGAGGACTAAAGTTGTAGCGTTAGACAGTGAGCGTGCAATCACATGATCTAGGCAGTTTCCTTCTCTTGTAGGAAAAACATGAGCTGGGAGCAGTGCATGTGATGAAACTAAATTTAAGTATTCCTCACCAAAAGAGTCAGTGTGACCAGGTATGATGTTAATGTTAAGGTCACCAATTATAACAGCGGTTTTAAATTTTGCTAAGGTGTTCAGGAGCTTATCTAGACTATTGATGAATGGAGCAGAGTTTTTGTATGATGGTGATCTATACAAGGCTACCACTGCAAGAGATTCAGAGAGTTTAAGAACTAAACAGTTGGCTTCACTGAAATCAGGTTTAATAATTTTATACTCCAAGCCACACCGAGCATATAAAACAACTCCTTCGTTTTGATTACAAAACCCAGATTGAAATGAATCATATCCATGGAGAACTGGTAATGATGGGCACTTACTCAACCAACATTCGGACAGCACAATAACATCTGGATGGAAGTCTAATCGATGTAATAAGATGAGAAAACCATCGAAATTGCAATTAATACTTCTGATGTTAACATGGAGAATTGTAAACGTATGATTGCCATTGTTGATGTAATTGATAGCATGCTCGGGAGAGCAAATAGCCGAATCAGAGACAGAGATCTGTTCAATATCGCCATTAATTGTGTTTATATCATCCATTAAGGAACAGATAAAGTAACAGTAGGACAGGAACTGTGGAACTCAAATAACACTTGTATGTTACATAAAAACTGGAGAACCTAAGTGGAAAATAAGTGTAGTAATGTTTGTAAGTGGAGGTAATTGTGAGTGTGTAAGTGTGTGTGTGTTTGTGTATTATTTGGACTTTGGAGGTGACAATACATATCAAAATAAAAAATGTGGCACAAAGAGAAAATAGAAAAACGTTAAAAAATAAAAAAATAAAAAACAAGTAAAGTTGATTAGGCTTGGCAGTCTCTGGCGCGTATAGTCACTTTGCGCTTAATACTTTGTCAAGGTCCATTTCGCTGTTAATGCGGAACAGTTGACCGTTCTCTCTCTTTCGCAGGAATATTTTTCCGTGAGACACCCAACAGAACTTGTAGTCGTTGACCTTGGCAAAGTCTCTAGCCAGGAAAAACAAGCGTTTCATTTTCGCCGTGAGGTTTTCCGAGATGAAAATCGGCTTCGCGGGACCACTGATACGCAAGTGCTCAGTGGTCAACTTTGATGTTCCTTTGTTGTAGCTACGATACATGGATATCAGTTTCTCTTTCAGAAGGGTACTGGTGAGGTCAACTATAATAGTCCTGCTTGAGGCGTCCTTGGATTTGATGCGAAATATGTCCTTTACCTGACTCTGTTGGATAGGGACGTTAAGCACCTTGCCCGTGTTAATGAAAGTCTCCAAGAGAGAAGACTTAGTTTCCGACGGAGATACCGGAACGTTTCGAATTTCCAGGCAACTAGCTCTAGAGCCGCGCTCAAAAGTTTCTAATTTGTCTTCTAGAGCCTTCACATATTGGATCTCAACTTCCCGCTCATTTTCCAGCTTAACGACTCTGGCTTGTATTGTATCATAATTTTGTAACATAAAGTCGACCGATTGACGCATGTCCTCAACAGCAGCACACAACTTATCGGTCATTTTTTCTTGATCCTCTTTAAATTGTGTAAACATTTTTTTCATGTCTGTCATAAAAGTGTTCAGTTTCTCGTCGTCACAGACAGATCTCTTTCTTTTGCGAAACGTTTGGTTCGTAGACTCTGTTAAACTAGGTTCCGAGGAACAATGATGTAAAACGGGCACCGATAATATGACATTTGGTGCTGAAGTAGGCACGCTTGCAACTGGGTTGGAGTGCGTGCAGGTACCAGTTTTGTCAACGGGCGCGGGTGAAGACGGGGGCGTTCGTTTAAGCGGCATGTCTTACGTTCACTATGCGCCAGAAAGTACCAGGCAATCAGGAATGTATTAGAGTAATATCGGGTCCAAGTACGGCGGGGATCCGATTAGGCTGGTCGCAATCGATACTTTGATACAGTTTAGCTTGACGTCCAGTGAAGGAAGACCCTGCGTGCAACACCTTCGCGCTTGCAGCGTATCGTTATTGGCGCACACAAACAAATCTTTAGTTTCGGTGACAATGTGTGTTGGTACTGAATGAATGAATAGGCACTCACATGCAATTAGCGTCTGTGTGTAGGAGTAGACACTGCAGGTCGGATTTGTAGTGTGCGTAGGTACGTGATGCGATGCGTTGCACGGACTTCTACCAGCTTATGCACTCCTATTTTCTTACTTTGATTTACAATGTGAATTTGGAATAAAATAATGGAAAATTAAATAGAAACTGTGTGTTGTAAACGTCTGCACTGGTCAAGGGTCAGTATGAATATAAAAAATCTTCCATTCCGCAAAAAACATGTATAAACTTGTTTAACCCAGCTGCGGGCTACCGGGTGAAATATTGTTCGAAGCTTTATTTACAATTTAATTTTGGTCCGAGCTCTTGTAAAATGATACATAATTGTAGTAACTTTCTACTTGAGATTTATATCAAGTTGTAACTCACTTGTGGGCACGGTTATGGGTGACACACAGCTGTTAAGTTTGGGGAACTAAGTAGTAGAACCCAGGCAACGGATGTATAGGTCTCACAACGGATCTCGGCCGTAGTGAAATTAGCCGTTTGGATGCGCAATGGAGCTTTTTCAAACTAAATTGTCTTTGCGCATCACAAACAGCTAACTTCACGGAAGCCTAGATCCGCTGTGCGAACTATACCGCCACCAAAAAGCAATTTTTAAAATATTATTTAAAAAAAAACTATAGTTTTGATTATACACGTGGCGAAAGATGGACAACTCATAATTATTTAAAAAAAAGTTTTTTATGTAAGTAAATAAAAGGTTTCTCAAAAACTAGCGTTATTAATCCATAATATGATCTTTAGATGGCTCAACTGTTTCATATGTATTTTGTATATTTTGTAATGTAATGTAATTATGTACTTATTTTATTTTGAATAATAAAGATTAAAGTTATATCTTAATAAAATGTCTTATTATAAAATATAGTAAAGAATTCCTTGAAAACTTTGCAATTGCGGGCTCGATTCACGCTGCGGGACAAATGTTTGTATACAACCGGTACTACTATTATCTCTTTTTATATTCGTGTCCTCATCACCCTATAATGTTTCAATTTAATTTACGAACCTACTTAATTTTAATTTGATTAACTTAATTTCCATCATCATTCTGACAGCCTTCTAATTGTTCTCACTGCTGGGACACTGGCCTACTCTCAAGAGAGAGTGTAAATTTAACTTAATATAATCAAACGTATATAAATATAACGTGATTTTTTTTACAGTGTATCACATAGAACGGCATACAGCCACATTACCACAAGGGGCAAGTTCCCAACTAACCCCTAACTTTGATTAATAAGTGCCACAGAGCAAGTTTTTTCACAAGAAAATCATACATTTGTCGTTATTTATATAATATTTATTTGGTAATACTGTTATTTGCGGCACAGAACAGATATTAGCACTACCGATTGTCTCCGAACTCGTTCGCCACCGAAATTGCTTACCAATCAGTAAAATAAAATAAAAAACGTCTTCAGCTGTATTATATACCTACCTACTTTCAGTAAGCCTCATCGTACGATTATTTGCTCCTACCTACTTTTTTTAAGCCACAGTAGTTTGCAAATGGTTTTACATCGACAAAACTTTCAAGTTTGTATTTTTTTTTTGGTAAATACTAAATTAAATTTACATGATTTGATGACACATTGCAATTGAGGTTGAAAATAAGAAAACACCGGTGATAATTTTAGTACTTTTTTAGATTTTTTTCGTTACAGGTTTACTTTTTAGAAGCAGCTCAAAAGCTTCACACTCGTTTGCGTGATTTTGTTGGAAAAATCCGAAAATGGATTTTTCCAAAGAGATCTGTAGATTAATAAATCATCGGTGCTTGCGACAAGCGTGAAACACGCCCAATTCGTCCGTTGTCAGATAGAATCATTCAGCTCAGTGTCAGTTCCCGATTAGGGCGCGTTTTCATTGTGCACGACTGTGCGGCTAATTTTTTTCACGCTGCTAGTAGAAAGTACGCTAAAGTGCTTATCACTAAACACAAAACTGTTTTTTTTTTCCATACAATGTGACAGCTGGACGATACGTTTACGTTTACGATTGTCAAACGAGATTTTCGTGCTAAGCACTCAGTAATCCTTCTAATGTTCCCACTGCTGGGACACTGGCCTACTCTCGAACGAGAGTTATTGTGTCATACAACATGCGGACCCAATGCGGAGTAGTGGATTTCACAGTATGTCTTTTGAGATTTTTAGTTTGAGAACGTAGCGGGAAGATTAATGCCCTTGTTCATAAACAAAACTGTAATTTTAGCGGGTTGATAAGTATTGTATTTCCTTGTCTATGAAAAAGACGATTTGAAAGACACATTAGCTATGAGGTTTAAAGTACATTTTTGAAGGTTCTATGTTTATGTATAATATGTACAATAATAAAAGATGTAGTTTTTAAAATTATCATGGTCATTAAAATAATGTTCACTAAAAACGGGGTATTTATAATGATTTGTGAGTTTTAGTGATCATGGTGCATGTGCATGTAACTGCGCCGATATATCGGGAATCAATAAAACTCACAAATCATGGTATATATCCCGTTTTAATGAAAATTATAATAAAAGATGTGTTATATTATGACGACCAATGTGGCGCGGCGGGCGAAGGTCCGCCTGCGACGCAGAGGTTGCGGGTTCGATTCCCGCCTTGGAACAAATGTTTGTAGGATCTGCAAATATTTGTTCCGGGTGTTCTGGGTGTTTTCTATGTATAATAAAAAATATCTATCTATGTATTGTATTAAATATATATCAGTCATCTAGTACCCATAATACAGCTCTGTTTGACAGCAGCTTACCTTGGGCTAGATGATGCTGTGTGGATTGTCCAGCATTATTATTATTTATTATTATTATTATATCTGAACCAAAACCAACGTGTAGCGTGAACTGGTACTAGCAATGGAACCACGCTCTTATTTCCCATTTCTATCCGATTAAACACTTTGATTTTCAGTTCGTATTTTATGCCGTTTCATTTGTTAAAATGTCTGTTAAGCTTGGTACATGATGAGAGCAAACAAAAGAAAATGAACTCCATTTAACTTATAATACACTAACGATTCGCCCTGGTTGTGCACAAATGCTTAAAACTATACTGTAAATCCTTCCTCTTGAATCACTCTATAAAGAAAGAAAGAAAGAATAGTATTTATTCGACAGCAGCACAAACAAAAAACATAGAGCAGAAACAGACTGGCAGGTAAGTAATCACAAAACAATAAACATAACTACCCAAAACAAAAACACTCAGACAACAAAGCTAATACACACACACATATCAGTCTATATCATATATCATATATAGTCATATCTATCTATTCATGAAAACCAAATTGAAATCCGTTGGGTAGTTTAATCCAAATTGGTTTAGCCGTTACAGCGTGATTAAAACACAAACATACAAAAAACCAAAATTTTTTGATTTATAATATTAGTATTATGTGTGTAAAACAGAGTAAAATAGAGCAAAAAAGTTGAAAAACATTTAAAAATAGCCTCACATAAGTCACGACTTTATACCAGTTAAGTAATGATATAATAGATGATGGGGAAATTAAACTTAGCTAAGTTTTTATAAGTTTTTATTTCGACGATTTCGAATTTCGCTACGCGCGTAGACGCGTGAACACCGTGCGTAGCAGCAACTACGCCGCGTCTACGCGCGTAGCGAAACTGTTACGAACTGCTACGTACTGTGTAAATATTTTCTCCGTTTTTATGCTATTCCACAGGAACAGTCAATTTTCCCAGGATAAAAAGTAGCATATGTGTTATTCCAGAACTTAAATCATCTACATTCTAAATTTAATCACAATCGGCTAAGTCGTCACAAAAATACATTCAACAAACATTCACAGAGACTTCCGCATTTATAATATTAGTAGGATTATCTGTTTCCAAAACGGACTTATGCTGAAAAGGTAAATTCAGGTAAAAGGTGTTGTGATTTGAAATACCTCAGTAGGTATTCAAATCACGACCGTTTCACAGCAGCTGCAAATGCATCAGAGAATACCCATTGCTACCCTGATAGTAAACCACTCCAACCGACAGTAAACAAAATGTTAAAAATGCAAAACAAAAAAAGCAAGAGTAGTAGAGTTCTTGTGATAGAGCTCGTCCGAAAAAGGACTACCACCATACCTATTTCTGCCGCCAAGCAGTAATGCTCGCATTGCTGTGTTCCGGTTCGAAGGGTGTGGTTTCCGGTGAAATTACAGGCACATGAGACTTTCGATCTACGTCTTAGGGTGGCAATCCGTGAGTGATACCTCTGGTATTGCAAGCGCCCATAGGCTGCGGTAACCGCTTACCATCTTGTGGGCCGTACGCTTGGTTGCCACTTTAGTAGTATAAAAATAAAAAAAAACAACCTGGTGGTAGGACTCTTCAGCAAGAGTTCGTCTTGGTGGGTACCACCGCAGTGTCAGATATTCTACCTCCAAGCAGTAGTGTGCAAGCATTACTGTGTTTAGGTTTGAAGGGTACTGGGCGAAAGAGACTTAACAACAATGTCTCGGGGTGATAAGCGCAGGGCAGTGCCACGCAAACACTTTAAAACTTTAAGCTTTGGGTGGCACTGCATCTGTAATAGTCAGGCGTGGTGCTTAACATCAGGTGGGCGCCTTGATTGTCTTGTCACTTGCTGACATAAAAAAAAAAAATGTTAAATTCTCACTACTTAATACGTATAGTTCGCACGGCGGATCTCGGCCCTCGTGAAGTTAAAGCCGTTTCGTTGCGCAATGGAGCTTTACGAACTAAACTGTCTTTGCGCATCACAAACGGCTAACTTCACGGAAGCCTAGATACGCCGAGCGAACTATACCTAAAGTAAAAGTTATACCTAAAAGCCTTAAATGATATTGTGATTAGTTGGTTTCTTTGAAATAATCACCACGTTTGTCAGGCGGATTGGTGATCGCAGTATCAGTAGTCGATCCTCAGGAGAATGCTGCTGCCCATTACCTGGTGTGTTACCACGGTTACCACGGGAGGATATTATGGGTTCAAATTCTAAAGCCGGAACCACCACGGCTTAGACTAGAATACATCGAGAGCGAATCGAGTCGTCTTCGATCAGTGTTAGAACAAGCTCGGATAGGCTCAGAGGAATAACATTGATATGCCAGACAGTCAGACGCGTTGATTACATTACTGAATCGAGTGAGCTTGCCTATGAAGTAACTGCACACTGTAGGCATGAAACTAATGGAGTAGACACACAAGTTATACAGAAGAAACACAAATGGTCGTTTTAGTGAATATTATCTGAATGAATGTTTTAGTGAACCATGACATAAATATTTTATGTAATAGATTGAAGATAGTTCTAAAAACTATAATGATACATCCACTAATATACCCGTGCCCTAAAAGGGGCAGTCTCAAGTGGATATAAGGATAATACACTAACATGATGCTAAGTTTAAAAACTATAATTAAAACAGATTGCAAAAATAAAAACTAAACTTTTGTTTGCTTCTCTGAATGAATTCGTAAAGGCTACTTTGTATATAATATGTTACTAGTGACCCATCCGACATCACACATGCTTATACTATACGTATAAGCATCTCAATCCTCTTGAATCACTCTATCTATTGCTGAAAACCGCATTAAAAAGTCAAGCCAAAGAGTGTACTGCATCTACAAAAACAAAATAAACGCGTACGAAATAAACCATAGCCTACGAAAGTGCCCACGAACTCGCAATCAGGGTGACGTCAGTCAAACCTGTGGGAAGGGGTGTGGCTATTTGTAGTATGTTCTGTGCCGTTGATGTAAACTCAGCCTAAGCGCCATTGGAATTCGAAGACGATTCAGCTTGTTTGTGCTGTGATTTCTAACTGCTAATGAGTACTTGCTTAATCATTGACTGGAGTGAATTGATGTGAATTGGACGGATTCAATGTTTAGATCGGTAAATGCAGAACTTGGTGTTTGCGTATTCTGATCTGATTGAACCGTGGATATGTTAGTTCCTTTCAAGACCCATTTCACGAAATTGGAGTAACTGTAGTAGGTTTTTTGTTGATTAGTCAACATACTGTCACGCTGAATGGTGATAGTGATGGTGAAAGAAGGCTTTTGTAGTATTATTGCTGAATTTAGGCAACGCGGCTGGTATTATACATTCATACAATGCTACATAAGTTACTGCTCTGTATAAGTGTAATAAGTGTATGTTTTACTGTGAAATAAATATTAAAAAATTGAATAAATTATTAGAAGGGTATCTTTGTTTCCATCAGTACCTACAATAAATTAGTAAGTTATTTGCACTACCGACCAGGAGGGCGATTCTCGTGCCATAGATAAATGGTCACATGTGATACATATAATCAAAACAGTCAAAAATGTATAGACATTCTATACACGAAAATCACCCTCCAGTGGTCCAACAGTTTGACACTTTTTCATGTTCCACCTAAAAAAATGGAATATTTGTTAACTGGTGGTAGGTATGTAAATAATAAAGAATTGAATGCTCTCATTAAATATAATTATTCAACGTTCCCAATTACAGTTATTTTTATAATATAGGTAATGTTACCATCTGTCACCAATATTAATATCACAATACACACATATTATCATCATCAAAATTCTTTAAAAAACTCCTTATACTTAGGTACATCAAACTTAATGATTACGAATAAATTATATAACTTATGTTCATACAACCTACCACTTACTTTACTTAAAAAATTACAAATCCCACTTATAAGCACTTTAAAATAAAGGGTCCCAAGTAAGTCCCTGAGGGACCCCAAACACTTATGAATATTTCGTTCGGTACTGGTGTCTCTTTGACAAATACCTTAGCCTAAAATACATTTAAAACTAATACTAAGTTAGTCTACACTACTATATCAGTCGCAAAGTTACTTTAAAATACGGCCATCTTGTTTATTTTTATTTAATCGTATGCTTATCAAACGCTTAACTTAGTTCTAATTATGTATAACAAAATACATTTAAACCTTTTCCGCACCAAAAAATAACAAAGTGTACAACTAATTCATAATCATTTTAAAAATCTTATTGATTATTTCTTAGAAGATTATGATCAAGAGGGTTACCAGAAAAAACAGCCATTTCGTACATTTTAAATAGAATTTCAAAAGTCAGTTATACTTGAACTCCTCGTTGGCAACTCTCAACCATGCTAGTGACCACATTTTCATCGGGTTTACTAGGATCTTTCTCACTCTCTATCAAGATTCTGTTAATGATATTAGCACAATCTTTGTTTTCAATTATACTTGCGTGGTTACCTTCTAAGTAATGAACAGTGACGGTACTTTCAGTAGCCTTATCTAGACCGTAGTTTTCTTCAACAACCACGTAAGGTGGGTTTTCTTTAGGACGTAGAAGTACTATAGGCGATTTCAGTTTCGTAGCTGTCTTGGGGTTGTAATTGAGAACGACCTTGAGACGATCGAAACAAGCCATGGCTATAGCTGCGATGAAGTTGTTAGAATACTTGCCTTGGACTGGTGACATGCTGATTGTGCATGCGACTCTTTCTTCGTATGATTCAATTTCGTTTAGTTTCTCCATGAGGTCCTTACTGACGTCATTGTTAGGAGAAACAATGTCGATAGTATGACATAGAAGGCTGTTCTGAAGTTGAGTGTCGCTCTTGCAGTTTATGGTCATAGTTAGTATAGCGTAAAGGAAGTCAGGTGCACCGTCAAGGCAAAACACGGTGCCTTTAAGACCTAGAACAAAACACCACTTATGAATTTATTGCTTTAACATACATGGTGACATGCATACATGACCATCACTTATATTGCATTATGGTATAGTATATTGGGGAGTTGTTAAAAGTCTTACCTTCTTTTTCAAGTTTGGCAGCTAACTCAATCATGAGCAGAGACCCAAAACTGTATCCGAGCAACCAGAATGGTGCCCCAGGAGCCAATCTTGATATCACCGTCTGTAACAAATAACATTATGACATACCTAGTATAAAACAAAGTGGCTTTCTTTTGTCTGTCTCCATGTAGAAAAATAAAAAAAAAGAAAGATTTAGAAATTTTTTTTTTTCTTTCTTCTTTCTTTATCCCCCAACATTTATCCCCAGCAGGGATCGATCGACCGCAATCTTTCGTTTCTCATCCAGGCACTCTCCTACCGCGTTAATGAAGTTTATTACATTCATACTTTATTCTTTCGCTACAAGTTTTATAAACGTGAAAACCTATCAGAGGCTTCCTGTTTCTCATAAGATACTCGGAGCTTAAAAGTTATATCCGCTGGTGGTTTTCCCAAGAAGAAAGTCTCACCTGGTGCAGTCTGTCGACCATATGCTCCAGGTCTTCGCTCTTGTGCTCGATTCCTAGCTGCAGCACGCAGACCTTGATCTTCAGTCTCTTGCAGAGCGGCTCCAGCACTGACGCGCAGCCTTCTAGTCCTGGCAGCATGAACATGACGCGTTCCATCACGTGGATGGCTTCGTCACCCTGAGGACAACGTTATAACCATTTCATTATGTGGAAACCATCATATATAAGGTCATTCATTATCAACCTGACAAACTTAAGGGGTAGGTTTAACACATTAAAAAAATAATACTAGTACGTTTTTTTTTATATAAAAAAAAAAATATTACGTAATTTTGCTTAATAATTAGTTATCCTTGTTAGAAATCGAAAAAGCAGCGCTCGGCACGTGTCAGTGACCCGCGCGTCAATGAACCGCGGGTCAATAACCCGCGCGTCCTTGACCTGCGCGTGTTCTTGACCCAATACGGGGCGCGCACACTAGAATATTTCATTATTACGTTGCTTAACTCGATTCCCAACAATGATAAATAATAATTGAGCGGAAAAACGTAATATATTTTTTTTTGTTTGGTTTGGATTTTTAAGACAAAATATACATAAAATAAAAATTATAGATACATATATATTTTTTTTATGTGCGGAACCTATCCCTTAAGTTTGTCAGGTTGATAATTAATGACCCTGTATAGTCTAAAAGTACGAGTTGCTAGCAGACTGCAGGCGGCGTCAGCAGGCGCTGTCGCTATGACGTAACCAGCTGCTGCCTGCAGTCGGCTACCAACTCGCACCAAGACTGAAAACGAAGAAGTAAAACGTATGTATGTGTGAGGCAGTGCCCAACTCTGGGAACAGAGTCAGAACTTATAGGCCCCCCGAAGATCTCTGAGACCAGGTTCTTATCTCCGAAGTTCCCCATGAGCATCTTCAGACAGGCCACACCCTCGATGTACCCACCAAGACGGATTCTTGTCAAGTCCACCAGGAAAACTGATACTCCTCGGTTCTTGGTACTCACCTCAACGCCATCAGACACCATAGTAGGCATGTAGATAAGCGGCTCGGAGACCAGGTTTTCGTCTCCAAAGTTCCTCATGAGAACCTTCAGACCAGCCGCGCCCTCGATGTTAACGGTGCGTGCGACGGAGGTCGACGCTGCTGCTTCGCGCTGCTCGGTTAGTTCTACGAGCCTGGGAAATAAGAATTTCTTTAAATTTTATCCTTTTTATACCTCATTGTGTCATATTTTAACTCTATCCTTGCTTTAACAATATTATAACCTTCAATGGTTTAGTCACAAAATCAATTAAATGAACCATCTCCTATAGATGTAAAAAATCTACCTATATCTAAAGTAAGAGCTTCTTATAATTATTAACATTTTATGATTATCATTATGTCACTAGTTTTACACAATAAACTTTTGTGGAATTACATTTTACAGATGTCATAACCTAAGTAAGAACTTCTGCTTTATGAATTTTCTCTTCCTTAGTCAATAAATAAATAGATCATCTAAGTTTTCACGCTTGTTTCCAAACTCTGTACGTAACACATTTGTAGGTTAATTCAGTAAAAATTAGTTGCAATAAACAAATACCTGGCAAAGGTTAAAGTCCTGATGTCCTGGGCAGTGAGGAAGATCTCAAACTCTCTCTCAAGGGTCTGTTTGATTTCGACAGCCATCATACTGTCCATACCTAGTTCTGCTAGCGATACTTGCTGGGAGACTGTCTTCAGGTCTTTGATACCTGAGAAACAATAGACCAGTATGCATTACAACGTCAACGATGTTCTTGTAGTAAAGTACAGTACAGCTTTGCTAGGCTAGATGACGTTGTGTGTTTCACCTAGTTCGATTGGCACCACATGCATTTTTATGATGAAGAGAGGGATCATTGACGCAGCCGAGTTTGTTGCCAGATTTTTCTGTGGAACGTGCGTCGTAAATTCACCTTCAAGACGTTTTAAAGTTAACAACAATAATTTAAAATAAAACCTGTATTTTACCGGCTACTCTCGAAAGTATGTACAAGCACTTTTTAAATTATCGGATCACATTAATGCGAGAATCCACTACGACACTTGCCGTGAGTTGCATGCTATATTGTCAACTGAGTATATTTTAAATGCTTACCCATGATCTGTACAATAGCATCAACGATGCTGCCGCACCCAGAGCCACCCGCCTTCTTCTCAGCGACGACGATCGACGAGACGATGGCTGCAACCTACTTCATGAACTTGTCTAAGCTGAATATGCTTACCAATGATCTGTACAACAGCATCAACGATACTGCCACATCTAGAACCTCCCGCCTTCTCCGCTACTACGAAGGAAGACACGATAGCTGCATCCCGCTTCATAAACTTGTCTATATTATGCTTACCCATGATTTGTGCAACAGCATCAACGATACTACCGCACCCAGAACCACCCGCCTTCTTCTCCGCGACGACGATGGAAGAGACGATAGCAGTATCCTGCTTCATGAACTTGTCAAGTGCGAGGAGGCAGGACGATATCCTCTGCTGCAAGGTTCCACCGATCTCGAGCTGAACGTCGTCGTCTTGCATATCGGCTACCAGACCCACCTGGAAAGAAAGTAAGTATAAGCTGGAGCACATAGTCGCTCAACGAGGTAGTGAGTTTTGCAACGCGATCTATTCCGTAACGAAGGAATCCGTAGAAGAACCGAGGTCACCGACATAGCTCTTGGAATAAGTTAAAGTGGCAGTGGACAGGCCATATTAGCTCTCTGAACCGATAACCGCTGAGGAATAAAAGTTTTCAAATGGCGACCACGAACTAGAAAACAAAGTAGAGAACGGTTCTTCACTCGATAGACCGATGACAATAAAGAAGTCGGTGGATGGTGAAGGCTCAAAATCGGTCGTCATGGCGCTCTTTAGGGAAGACTTATCTCCGGCAGTGGACGTCTATCGGCTGATATGATGATAATAAGCTGGACTTAATAAACTGGATAATAGGCTGCCTGTCTTCAGCTCTTTTAATGAAGATTTAGAGAGTTCGTGTGAGTCAGTAGCCAACTCTGGTAACGAAGCTATTAATAGACCTCCGTCATGGCTTAATTACTTATAGCCGGGACTAATAAAAGCTTTCTAATTACTGCTTGGATAATAGGTATGGTGGTAGTCCTTCCCCCGGACGAGCTCTACTACTCTTTTATATTGTATAGCACACGCCCTTTGCATCGGAAAGATACCACCGCTACGCCACGAGCGCTCTATTCACTAGTTCATCCATATAACATGGTGTTAATATGGTCAATGGCGAAGGGTATACTGGTATTTCGCATGTTGAAACTCAATCACTCTTTCGATAATAAAGGCTACACCCTAATCCATCACGACATTTTCTAAAGTGCGATACAATGTAGAGATTTATTGGCTGACCCAGTTCCATATTGAGTTTAAGTTTTCTATGGTTTTGTTGGCTTAACTTGATAATCTCACTTCCTGGACAAAAAAAAATGGACAAAAATGGACAACAAAAAAAAAAACAGAGGCTTCATCTGAATGTTCTTCCTTCATTACAGATTCTTCTTATACCAAAACTGCGTAACCTAAAAACAGCTGTTTGTTTGACTGATTTTCTTTCCAAGCTTTTTTCTACATTCACAGATCCTCGCTGATGATAATGATAAAGAGAGGTAAGGTAACTCACTTCACCAACAGTGTGACCAACAGCATCCTATTAGACCAATAAAGCTAGAAAATAAAGCCCTTCATTCATAGATCCTGTTCTTTCCCGATTCACAGATCCTCGCTGATGGTGATGAAAAAGAGAGGTAACTCACATCACCGACAG
This sequence comes from Colostygia pectinataria, assembly GCA_951394395.1. Taxonomy (NCBI): domain Eukaryota; kingdom Metazoa; phylum Arthropoda; class Insecta; order Lepidoptera; family Geometridae; genus Colostygia; species Colostygia pectinataria. The sequence goes on along the minus strand of OX596369.1, from coordinate 2,587,265 downwards.
CACCCCATTGGACCGCCAAAGCCGGGAAACCGAGCTTCTTCCTCCATTCACAGATCCTCTCCATCACGGAGTTGGAAAGACCGTAGTTGGTCTGTCCGGCGTTACCGCGGCCGCACGATACAGATGAAAACACAACGAAGTCCCTGCGAAAAATAATAAATGGTATAGTCTGTTCAAAAAGATAACAGTCTTGAATCAAGCTATTTTGCTTCTTATGGCATCGACATAAAACCAGCCCCCTCGATTACGTAAATCGGGTTTAATCCGATTTCAATCAGCGAACTGTCAAAAAGCTGTCACATTCAGACAAAATACGTTTTTGATTGAAACCAAATGAAATCGATTGCAACCGAATTACGCAATCGGGGGCTGGTGCCTTACTCAATAACAATTCCGATCCAATCCCAGTTTCAATTTACGGCTGTCAAATTTTTGTACTCTTGAAAACAAGGTTATATTATTGGCGCTTGGCTTGCACTCAAAAGTACGAAATGTCATATCCCAATACTTGTCCAATACCGATCGCGTTAAGGATTAAGGCTCTTGGCCTAACCTGACGACACGGTTCTATTCTAAAATAAATTCTATTACCCTAGTCACACATGCTTCTGCCGCCAAGCAGTAATGCTCGCATTGCTGTGTTCCGGTTCAAAGGATATGATTTTCGGTGAAATTGCCGGAACATGAGACTTTGATCTTCGTCTCTGAGGGATGTTCTCTCTTGGGGGAGGCCTATGTCCAGCAGTGGATATATATTGGCTGATATGATGATGCTTAAAGAACCTTACCTCAATCCAGGGCAGAGCTTCTTCGAAAGCTTATCCAAATGCATAGTAGCCAATGCCTTGGGTCCAAACGAGGTCTTGAACGTCTCAGGCGTTTGGTTTTGGAAGATAGAATCTTTGAGGATCACAGCTAAGTTGAAGATGGCGTCTACATGGCCCATTGCGTTGGCCATTTTGAGCATGTCCTCGCAGCCGGATTCGGTCGTGATGTCGTGAGTAGAGATTTGTATATCAGCTCCGTAGGATGTCCATGCCCTGAACAAGTGGTAACTAATTGTTTAACCAACATCATCGGAATATATTAAAAGGCTTACTGACAGACAGATCATTTCAAAGTTTAGAAAAGAATGTCTGAAATTCAACTCCTTAGGACAAAGAAGATGGAGTTTGTACAAAAAACTAGTCATTTTATAAACGTTAGACGTTGCTTGACAAAGGATCAGGTGGTCATTTTGCTGAGTTAGGGTTCTGTTTCAGAAAGCCTTGGTATAATATAAAGGAAGGATAGCAAAGTATAAGTTTTTTTGCATAAAAAGCGATGGCTATGGTGCGTTTTTGAGTTCGTAGTAAATATTTTTTTGAGAACCATGATGGTTAACATGATGGACAATAATTAAAAGCTAGTGACTAAAGTTAAACACTCACCTAAGTCTGGATGATTGATATCCATTAACTATACCACGGCGGGAGGTGAGCACTACTTTCCTGGCACCTCGCATGATCAGCCAATCGGCGAGCTCCAAACCGAACCCACCGAGACCTCCCACAATGATGTAGACGTGGTCTTCATGGCAGATATACCTGGTGAGGTAAAACATTATAATGTTAAATAACAATCTGACAGTGAAAAATTTACAAAAAGGCAAGACAAAGTAAAATCAACATTATGAAATGTCTAACAGCAAACACAGGCAGATAAATTAACTCATGGAAGATATACCTGGTAAAGTAAAATAATAAAATTCTATCTCTCTCTGAAATCTGCGAGCAATAAACAAACAGCTAATAAAACCTAAAGTATAAATGATTATAAAAAGAAAAGGCAACATTATGAAATGTCACAACAAACACAGCAGATAGATAGATAGATAGATAGAAAATACTTTATTGCACAACTTAAAATATGCTTACAAAGGCGAACTTAATGCTAGACAGCATTATCTACCAGTTAACCTGTAGGTAGGGAAGATACATAATATAATATGTAGGTAGTGCACATAAAATTTGATAACTTAATGAATAAAAAGATAAGTACTTAATTAAATTTTAACATAACAGTTAATAGACCTACTTTACTTATACAGATAGATCAATTCATGGCAGATATACCTGTTTATTGATGAGAAACAGCTAGGCATAAATGATGATATAAATAGAAATAGGTAGCTCAAAAAAAAATTAACATACTTAGGTACAGCTTCAATTGGCAAATGGGTGGGTTTAAGGGGGCGGTTGCTGCGCTCCTCGTCACGAATCTTAATGATAACCTGTTGATAAAAACAAATAAAATGTGATACGAGATTTTAGAAACAGCCTTTAAAACTTGCATTGAACGCACAGTAGAACAGTAAAAAATAAACATAATATAAGAAAAATTGGCGGAAATTATTAAAAACTCGCCAACAGTGGTCACAAGGAACGCGCGTCCACATGATGCCAATGCTCAAGACAATCCACCTTATGGGTTGGCCTGGCTTGTGCATTGAATAGGACAATGAATTGACTCTATTAAGACGAAGTCATCGATTGGCTTCGTGGATTGGCTTTGTGGATTGTCTTGCCGATATAAGCCTCGTTTGATACGTCCGATGGACTGTCTTATACAGTAGACGCTCTATATTATATCTTAAATAATCGAAAAACCTAACTTAAAAGCATATAAGTTGATGATGTTTGCCTACATGTGCCTTCCACCGATCCGCATCGGGTCCGCGTGGTGGATTGAGACCCAACCACTCTCGCTCGAGAGTAGGCCAGTGTCACAACAGTGAGAACATTAGAAGGATGTCATGATGATGATGAAGATGTCTGTTACCTTGCCGATGTGTTTGCCGGCAGCCATGTACCGGAACGCGGTTTCGACTTCGTTTTTAGCGAAGGTGCAGTAAGTGAGGGGACGAACTGCGCCACTCTCGATGCCGGTGAGGAGGAGGTCTTGCAACCTCTGTTCAATAAATAAACATTAAAACTTTAGTTTGTAATGCCACGCAAACACTTAAAAACTTTAGCTATCGGTGGCACTGCATCTGTTATAGTCAGGCGTGGTGCTTAACATCAGGCAGGCGTCTTGATTGTCTGTCACTTCCTGACATAAAAAAAAAAACGCTTTCGCGCCTGAAGTTAGAAAAATTGTTTTTATATAGACTAATGCCTTTAATCATAAACAACTGTCATTTTAGCGGCTTTCAAAGTTAGGAGGTCTTGCAACCTCTGGTCAATAAATAAATAAGATTAAACCTATGTTTATAATGGCATAAAAGCAGGTAACTTTAGCAGCTTGCTAAGTATTATCTTTCCTTGTTATTCGTCTGTCAATGAACAAAGATGATGATAGATTTGAAAGACACATTAGCTAACAGAGATCCAAAGTACGGTTATGAATAAGACCCTAAGAGAAGAATTATTTATAAAGTCTTAAGCTGAAAAAACTTAAATTAATCTCGAATAATATTGGTCAATAAAAACTTGCTGAGTATATTAATATTTATATTGACACTGCAGATTTTAAAACGAGGGTTGGTCAGGTGCTAAACTAAAATAAAAATGATAAAAATGAGCAAAACAAACAGAAAATGATAACTTACCCTTCTGAACTCAAAGCTCTGGTCAAAGATGTAGTCCAACATAATACCGTGGAAGGAGGTTTCCTTCAAGAAGAAGTACATTCCAATGGGCGTGTTGTTGCTAATGTCGAACTTTCCGATCTCAAGGAAGCGACCTCGGTAGCCGAGACATCTTACAGAGGCCTAGAATTAAAATATATTAAAGTAAGTAAGTAGAGCACCGGTGGTCTAGTGGTAGTGACCCCGCCTTCCGATCCTAAGGTCGTGGGTTCAAACCCGGTCGTGCACCAATGGATTTTTCTGTTCGAAAAATTTATGTGCGCAATGCCAGTGCTCTCATACGGTGAAGGAAAACATTGTGAGGAAACCGGCATGTCCAAGAACTAAAAATTCGAAAGACATGTGCCATCCACCAATCCGCATTGGGTCCGCGTGGTGGATTAAGATCCAATCACTCTCGCCTGAGAGTAGGCCAGTGTCCCAGCAGTGGGAACATTAGAAGGCTGTCATGATGAAGTAAGTTCGTATGAGTCAGTAAATTAAGTAAAATATAACAACAACTCTTGGAACGCATAGCGAATTTGCTGGCGATGACTCTTTTCATGCAAACTTCGTTCTCAAAGAGTTGAATTTCGGGAATTTTTTTCTACCGCTACTCTTTCACATTCTAAACATTAAGGAACACTTTTTGAACACATTTAGCAGTTTTGCTCGCATTTCTGTGTTCCGGTACGAGGGGTGTTTCCGGTGAAACTACAGGCACATAAGACTTGTCTTAGGGTGACAAAGCGATAGTCATATTTCTGATGTTGCAAGACTACGGTAACTGTTTATCATCAAGTAAGCCGCTTGGTGGCCACTTGTGTAAAAAAAGTCTAAAAACCACAGTGCCTACACCTGCTAAAGCAGTAGGTACAAGTTTTACCTTCTCCAACTCTTCAAATCACTTACTTGTAGCTTTTCATCAGACAGAGAGTTAAGGACCAAATCCACACCCTTGCCATTTGTCTCCTTCCGGATCATGTCTTCGAAGGAGGCGTCACGCGAGTTTCCGATGTTACTGTCTGAAAGAACCGATGAATGTTAATGGCCCTGATAAAGTTGGCTTCGTTTCGATTTGATTTCTTTCTGGCCAACGCACATTGGGACGGTATGGCAAGGGATTTTAAATTTTAATCGAAAAATCCCTTTCGATGCCGAAGGCATTATTTTAAAGCATAGAAATTTAAATCGTATTTCTATTCAGGAAGAGTTGAATGTCCATTGGTAAAAATTTAAAAACCTTTGCCAGGCCGGATAGTTATTTTTATTTGATGTCACCAATCAGAGAACCAAGATGCTCTGATTTTTTTTAACCTTTTATGGCGGATTGCTGTATTTTGTAGTTTTATTTTATTAAAAATATTATCAATCTCGCATCTAATTTAAAAAGAAATATGGTTTTTATATTCCTTGAATCCTTTTTCATAAGGTGAAGACGTGATTTTAGTGATTCCTGGTTACTGTCATTATGTCTATTCTGTGGCCGTCATCATCAGGTACGAACCTTTAAGTTGCGGGAACAGCTTCTTGATAAAGGCTCGCTTCTCAGCAGTTCCCACAGTGGTGAATACTTCGCAGCCGTAGTGCAGAGCCACGTTGATGGCGGCTTGGCCGACACCACCCGAGCCGGCGTGGATGAGGACGCTGTCGCCGCGTTGCATTTGACCAATCATCACCTATGATGAGATGATGATTATGAACAGCTTAATGTGGCTGCTGGGACCATACTCTTTTGAGTCTCAAGCGGGAGTGATGCGCATTACTGAATGGCATAATATTTCTTATATACAAGCAGTCCGTCCCAGTTTTGCAATGAAACCGCACCCGCGCAAAGCTGGGGCGAGTCGCTAGTAATAAATATAGCCTATGTTACACATAACGTAACATTCTGATGGTGAAAGAATTTTGAAATTTGACTAGTAGTTTTTGAGTTTATTCGTAACAAACAAAAAAACAAATCTTTCCTCTATAGAATATTAGTATAGATATTTCCTTGGACATTGAAATTTTGCCTGTAGATTCCGTTTCAAATTGAGGAACTTTTGAGGAAGTGTAAGTGGAAAATAAATTTCATAACAGAAATAAATACTCTCTAAACCAAACGATTGAAGAAACACAATATAGGCCACAAGAGTTAATAAAAAGATTTTTGGTTCACAATCACTGCTCAAAAAAAGACCATCTAACCTATTGAACAGAACAAAACAAACATAACAGGTCATTATGTAACAGCTTTGTAATGCGAGAGTAATAGGTACATTAGTTAGTGAAAAAGAAAGCAACAAAACAGGACACACAAAAGGTAAGGCAGGACTTTCCAAAGCTTCTTCGGGATATCTATATCTATTTTATTTTTTATTTTTTTTTATACAACTGAAGTGGCAACCAAGCGTACGGCCCACAAGATGGTAAGCGATTACCGCAGCTTATGGACGCTTGCAATACCAGAGGTATCACTTGCGGGTTGCCACCTTGAGGCTAAGATCGAAAGCCTCATGTGCCAGTAATTTCACCGGAAACCATAACCTTCACACCGGAACACAGCAATGCGAGCATTACTGCTTTGCGGCAGAAATAGGTATAGTGGTAGTTCTTCCCCGGACAAGCTCTATCACAGAGAACTAGTAGAGTTCTCTTAAAGCTATGGATATAAGTAAGTAAAGTAAGCAAGTAAAAAATATATTTATTCAATAATATCACAAGGATCATTTTGAAACGTTTTAAAACAAGGTGAATTTACGTCAGTTCCACGCGCCCCAGCCTAGAAGAATCTGGCAACAAACTCGGCTGGCTTCCTTAAGAGTAGTAGAGTTTTTTGTGATATAGCTCGTCCGGGGAAGGACTACTACCATACCTATTTCTGACTGACTGACGCTAAGCAGTAATGCTCGCATTGCTGTGTTCCGGTGTGAAGGGTATGGTTTACCAGTGAAATTACTAGCACATGAGGCTTTCGATCTTAGCCTCAAGATGGTAACCCGCGAGTGACACCTCTGGTATTGCAAGCGTCCATAGCTTTTTTTTGATGATCCCTCTTCATCAAATTGCATTGCTTAACAAATAAACTTACCATAGCGTAATAGACCGTTCCGTAAGCGACAGGAACAGTGGCTGCCTCCTCGAAGCTCCATTCATCAGGGATCGCCCAGAGGAGAGCCTTGTCTCCTTCAGCGATGTTGGCCAGGCCCCGGCTTCTGATCATACCCATGACTCGAGAACCGCTGTTAGAGAGAACCTTTTGTAAGTGATAGTTGGTCGACCAAACTAATAAATAATGCTGGACAATCCACACAGCATCATCTAGCCCCAAGGTAAGCTGTTTAGCAGAGCTGTATTATGGGTACTAGATGACTGATATATACTTAATCATCATCATCATATCAGCCGATAGACGTCCACTGCTGGACATAGGCCTCCCCCAAAGAGCGTCATGACGACCGATTTTGAGCCTTCAACATCCACCGACTTCCTGCGACCGCTTTAATGTTATCGGTCCATATACTTAATACAATACAATCATACATAGATATATGTTTTTATTATGTATAGATAATACCCAGAACACCCGGAACAGATATTTGCAGATCGTACAAACATTTGACCCGAGGCGAGAATCGAACCCGCAACCTCCGCGTCGCAGGCGGACCTGAAGGTCTACTATTGAAAGCGACAATAATCGCAGCAAATATTGTAGTTCAACTTATGTCGGAAACAACTAAGTTCAGAGCATTCACAGACGTAAGCTGACCCACAAAAACTGGCAAGATATATCGCTTTTGGCCGCAAGAGTAGACCCTCTGTATGAACATTGCTAAGAACGAGTAGAGAAGAGTAGTAGAGTTCTCTGTGATAGAGCTCGTCCGGAGAAGGACTACCACCATACCTATTTCTGCCGCCAAGCAGTAATGCTCGCATTGCTGTGTTCCGGTGCGAAGGGTATGGTTTCCGGTGAAATTACTGGCACATGAGGCTTTCGATCTTAGCTTCAAGGTGGCAACTCGCGAGTGATACCTCTGGTATTGCAAGCGTTCATAGGCTGCGGTAACCGCTTACATTAGTACGCGAGAATATTGAAGTCAGTACCGACCCGACAACGTTTTACTGACTCCAAATCCATCATTAGGTCAGTGGCGGTTAAGCACTGACTATGCTCGAAATTGGAGTCGGTATATATTAATATACCGCTATAAAAAAAAAAAAAAACGACAGCTTTGCACAGCAAGATAAGTATGATTTCTAGTCAGCAGTGCTGGCTCCAATTTCGAGCATAGTCAGTGCTTAACCGCCACTGACCTAATGATGGATTTGGAGTCAGTAAAACGTTGTCGGGTCGGTACTGACTTCAATATTCTCGCGTACTGACCCTTTGTAAAAAAGGTAGTTCTTTCGTTCACTGACCCAATGTAAATTGTACTTTATGCTGTTGATGTCGGGCCGGGTTTTTCATGTCATAAAGCGGCATTCAGGTAGCCTATTAAGAGCCTGTGTACACATACAGGCTAGCCATGGAACATATCATAGATAGCAGTGCAAAATCATATGAAATAAGTTTTCATACGTCACACCTGCTCCTTACCTACACACACACTGCTCTAAATCACAGCAAAATGATTTCACAGATTGTTCGGTATTCATCGGAAATCATCGTGTCAGGTGCATTGCTATTTGCTCTAAATCACAGCAAATAATAAAATCATCACGTCATTCCGTGTGCAGAGCACTACTATGACTGCTATTTAAGCTATATTTCACAGCAAATGATATCAAAGAGCGTTCGGATTTAATCGGAAGTAATCGTGTCTGTAGCAGGTGATTCGATTGGTGAGGAGCATTCGGTCGGTAAAACCGTCCCGAGCGAGAGCGAGACACGCTAAATGCCTATTTACGGCGTGCGAAATGAGCGAAAAATACATTGTCGATACGTACGTCGTCAAACGATAATGACCTTTGACTGTTACCTACTTCTATGAGTCAAAAAAGTTACTCGAAATAAACAGATTTTATTTTTATTTATTTATTTTGACCGAACTTGGCATCTTAGTGCGGGTTAATTTTAAGCTTTAATTTTAGTGCGGGTTAATTTTAACCTACATGCCCGTAAAGTTCTGTTTTGCATTTATTTTGTCTAAGAAATCGTCAACTAACTTTCTTTTTTTTTCTGGTGGCTGTCTCTTTTTTTGTGGCAGTGCAAGGCAAACTCATTCTGCCACGTCAAAAAACGTCACTTTTGACACTTTAAACACTTTGACACTTTTATTGACTTTGACAGAATTTGATATAATTATTGATTGCAAATAAAAAATAAAAATGCGCTCATCAGCTGTGCGGGGGAAACGTACAACAGCTGTATATATATAAACTGTATATATATAAAACCAACGATCATCATGGCGTAGAGAGCGACTTTACTCATTATATATCACCTTCTGTAGCACTAATAATCTGAGATAGCACTATAAACCGACCATCTTCTGTCTCAGATCCTCCATTGTCAACCTTGTGTTTCTTCTTCTTCTTGTAGGCCGTCTCAAGTGCGACAACATGATAATAATATACCAAAGTACGTCATCCGTTCGTTCATTTTTTTCATGACTTTTTTTATTTTATTTAGCTTAGAGTTTAAATTATACAAACGATACCTACCGGTTATTATTTTTGTATTAAAGCAGACGTATCTGGCTTTCTTTTGGTATAAAATAAATAGTTAGACATAAAATAAGAAATAAAACAAAGCAATTAAATCCGGACGTGAAATTCGACCCGCCATGACGTCACATAAAACCTATTAAATCACGGTAAAATATTCGCTTCCTTATTTGCCTAGTGTTGTATATCAAAAGAATCGTAGTTCAACATTAATATAATCGACTAAGTTCCTGATCGACTAAAGTTGAATCATAATAGAATCCACTAAGGTTTCTTATTGGATTGATTTGTGGCCTTTTAGTACCATGGACGTATGCTGGTAAAAACTTTTGTGGTATTATAGTGCCACTGGACGTTCTAGTGGATATAGTGTTTCATTGTGTTTCAAGTTTCAACCCTGTCGACATTGACATTGGCAAAATTGTGGCAAACTCAGCCACAGACGCCACAAATTAAAAGAAGAAGAAGAGATAGCACTAGTAGCTTTCACCAAATGACATTTTTTATATATATTTTTTTTTGTTAAGTTTTAATTTGTATTGCTATTTTTATTTTTATGTTAATTGTGTGGCGTTAAATAAATATTTTTCTATTCTATTCTATTCTATTCTATTTTAGACCGTCAAAATGAAAATCATAGCCTGTGAAAAATAGCATGTGAAATAGCAGTGACAAAATTTTATAATATCATCATATGATAATGATTTTAAAATAGCAATCATTTCCATGACTAATACAGGCTCTTAGCTACTTGGATTATTATCCTTAGGTTAATCCGAACGCGCAACTTCCATATAGCCAATAGCCAGTTCAGTGACATAGCTTTGTTGAATTCAAGTACAAATTAAAATGCACTTTGCCGTGATATATTTATTTCTCATAGGAATAAAATTCACTTACATGAGATACCTGGACAAACCTATATAGGTTAATACTTTGTAGTAAGTAGTTAAGTGTTTATTAATAATAAAAAAAAACGATATAACTTAATTAATAACTTACTAAAATGTTTTCACTCGGGCTAATCACACCTCCAATACACTATTATTACTTATTTATAAACCAATTTTTATAAAACGCAATATAGTTATCTATCAAACCTCTAAAATGTTAACTTGTGGAAAATTTAAAAAAAAACATATTTTTATAACATTCGACAGCTCACTTGGGAATTTGTACACATGAGTGCCAATAATCAGGGATTTAAAAGTGTCAGGGATGCCATTCTAAATTTGAAGCTTATTGTCATAGCCGAAATAGCTCAGTTGGGAGAGCGTTAGACTGAAGATCTAAAGGTCCCTGGTTCGATCCCTGGTTTCGGCAAATTTTTGCATTAACATTTTGTTTTGTGCTATAGCTACATATATAATATGGTAGAGGCAACGTCATTTTTGTCAACAGTAATTTAAAAAAATATATAAAGTTGTCAAGTGCGAGTCGGACCATATTATTTTTTGTTTTTATTACCCCGTAATACAATACAACGTGTTTGGTGTAATGTTCTCTGACCGATTTTTCCAAAACTGGTACGGAATATTTGGCGATTAAGTATCTTATTTTCTTTCTAAGAGCTTAGGAGTTGTGACGTCACGGACAAAGTCAATTCCCGCCTTGTCTCAAAAAGCTTATTATAAAATAACAGACTATTTAGATGATAAAAAAGCTTGGTGGGACGAATGTGCTCCAACTCTACTCGGCATCCATAACAATAGCAAGGATCATGCAAAAAAAGCGATAGGAACCCAGCCGGCATTGTTGCCACTTGCCAGTTCTTTAACGGCATGGGCGCGTTGGAACTGGCTAAATTGTATGTGTAGGTAATGTAAATTTTCCTAGCTTGTAAGACGTTTTAAAGTGATCCTTGTGATTCAAATGAATAGAGCACTTTTGATTTGATTTGCTTTGTTTTTTCCCAAGAGTACAGCCAAGAGTGAGAGAGATGAAAATTTTCATCTCTATAAATATTTTTTTAATTGATGATAAAAAATGCCTTTGTCTCTAAGTGACCACATCTCTAAATCCGTATTATTTACAAAGTTGCAAAAAGAAAATAAATTAGGCTGGATTCGACCACCTTTTGGAATAACTATTCCGCGGAATAAGAAATGTCAAATATAAGTAAACTGTCAGTTTACTCGCGAATAACTACAATTTACTAAAACTTAAGCACCCGTGCGAAGCCGGGGCGGGTCGCTAGTAATAAATATAGTCAATGTTACTCAGGGATAATGTAGCATTCTAATGGTAATTTTTTTTTTTAAATCGGACCAGTAGTTTTTGAGTTTATTCGTAACAAACAAATATACACAAATGCAAATCTTTTCTCTTTAGAATATTAGCACAGATTAGTGTGGAATCGCTTACCTAGGAGTCTTGCCGACAATCTCGAAGCCTTGCACACACTCCTGCGCAAGACGACCGCGCGCGACCGCGTCCACTGTCACGCGACCGGTGCCCGTCATCACGTCGCGGAAGTTGAGCGCTGTGCAGTATACCTGCGGGCAGTTATATCGTATACTCTGATAACCAAATAAGCTAGCTGGCTTAAAGCTGCTAAACGAATCATTTATTAATTGGCGGAATAATTCGCATGGTGTAAGAGCCAATAAAGTAAGTAAGTTCGTATGAGTCAGTGGCCAACTCTGGTGACAGAGTTTCTAGGGCGCCCGAAGGCCTCTGTCATGGCCTAACAACTTTGAAAAAGCCGGGACCGACTGCTTAACGTGCCCTCCGAAGCACGAAAAAAAAAAAACTCACGTGAACAAGAACCCTTTCTGGGTCCTTGAATTCGTGGTCCTTCCTGAGGTCCCCTTCAAGCCAGCGCAACGATGACAGGTCTCCAATGACAGTAGTGTTCACGTAGCCGTGGTCTACGCTGATCGTCTCTAAATCCCCTAGTAGGAGATGGCGGTAGGTGCCCCATTGCCCCTAAACAAAGAACCGTAGTTTAGATGGTAAGCCCTAGAAGCATCAAGCGACGTGGCTTGACAATAAAGGCCCATTTACATGATACAAGTTTCTTGCTTGTTGCTTATACAATTTAATTGAAGCAATGAATGACAGGCTCATTTACATGATGCCATTTTCTTGTTTATACCATCCAAGTTATTTATTACTTCAATTTAATTGTATGCAACAGGTAAGAAACTTGTATCATGTAAATGGACCTTATAAGAGTCATCATCATTATCATTATCAGATGATAGACGTCCACTGCCGGACATAGGTCTCCTCCAAAGAGATTTTGAGCCTTCACTATCCACCGACTTCCTGTGCCCGCTTTAATATCATCGGTTCATCGAGTGAAGGGCCTCCTACACTTCGTTTTCAAGTTCGTGTCGAATAAAGGTATATCGACTTTAAATTGATAGCCGTTACTTCTATTTTTATTTGTAACACTGCGTGTAGGGCTGTAGGTATAGAGCATCGAGCAGTTTAGTAGTAGAGTGACGACATGTCAATGCAAAGTGATATAATAAAAATAGAACTATGGACAATCGATGTAAGGTAGATATTGCTTTGTCGGTTGCCGAGTAATGTCAATTGTTAGATAGTAAGTTAATAAATAGTAGTAATAGAGTTTTTTGTGATAGAGCTCTTCCAAAGAAGTACTACCACCATACTGGCTCTGTGTTTTAGCGCAGAGGTATGGTTGCCGTTGAAATTACAGGCATGATCTTTAATTTTATCTCAGAATAAAGAGTATAATGCAATGCTACGAAATTTGGCGGAAACTACCATTTATCACCCACTAGATGGGTTTTCTGTCATATGAAATATAACTCTACTTACATCTTGATAAACATTAATAGCCAAATCCTTATCCAGCTGGTCTTCATAGAAGTCCAAATCAGGGTTAAACTGAGGTGCAGAGGGATCAGCAATCAGCAGACCATACAGAATCTCACCACCGGGTTCCCTTCTAAGACAATTCACCAATCCCAGAAGACCATTGATAGGCTCATCTTGGCTGTACAAAACGATTTTCTGACCATCTTTGATTTCTTCTTTAACCTTATCGACCCAGTCGAAGGTCTGGTCGGAGGTCACGATCTTGACAAACTTAGCGGGCTTCGCGCCGATTCTCTTTCTGAAGAGGACTAAGTATTCGACTCCGGTGTCGTGGATACAGATGATGTCGTAATTGTCGGAGTAAATTTTGGGGTCAGGAATGTCCTTTTCGCGACTGATGATAAAGCATTTGTCGCGAAGCGTGGCTATAGCTGATACGAGGATCTACAATAAAGGGTTAGTTTAGAGCTTTTTGTATAAGAGTTTGTCTGAAGAGAACCTAATGAAATACACTTTTAAAAGAGTTTTCAGTAATAAAAGGCTAATTTATCGTATACTATTTTAAATCAACCGTTTCTTTGTTGGACATCACAAATAAATCAAATTAAATTTATATTGTGTTAAGTTCGTAAAAGCCATTGGCCAACTTTGTTTGATGTCTTCATAGCCTATGATTGGTTATAGCTAAGACTGAAAGCTTAAAAGTAGATGAAGTCTAATAGAAGTCACTCGACTCTCGGCTCAAATTTTTTTGGGCCTGTCAAAATTAAGGTCACACTTACCTCAGGTCTCAGCAGCAGATTAGCACCAATAAACATAACTGCATTTGATTCTCCAGCCAGCTTTTTATTCTCTACCGTAATATTCTGTGGCATTTCGATAGGGTCTTCTGATATCAGCAGTAATTCCGCCTGGACTAGAGGTAGGTCTTCTAGGACATCCCCTACAGACTCTATTAGAGGTTCAAGATTGTCCTTCTTGTACTCTTCGTCTGCCAGCTCGATAGCTTTCACTTTGTAGGTTTGGATGTTTTCGAGGATGAGTTGGATGTCAGAGCGGAGGACATCTTGGAGCTATTATTCAAAACAAATATAGGTTATAGAAATAAAATAATATGCACGCATGTCACTTTTGCTTGCCAGTATTTAACATTTTTTTTTGTTTTAATCATGGTAAAAAAAGTATCCAAAACCCAAAACATTAAATTGAGTTGAGACATAATAAAAAATCACGAACAGTGGCGTAGCAAATACCTGCCATGGACTAAATCAAGATATATAAGACACAAATTTTATTATTTGTTATGGTATATGTAGATTTTTAACCTACAGGCAACCACCATACCTATTTCTGCCGCCAAGCAGTATTGCTCGCATTGCTGTGTTCCGGTGTGAAGGGTATGGTTTCCGGTGAAATTACTGGCACATGAGGCTTTCGATCTTAGCCTCAAGGTGCCAACCCGCGAGTGCTACCTCTGGTATTGCAAGCGTCCATAGGCTGCGGTATCCGCTTACCTTCTTGTGGGCCGTACGCTTGGTTGCCACTTCAGTTGTATAAAAAAAAAACTTATTATCCTTCAAGAGTTACGTACCTTCATCTTGTTCTTGCCAAAGTTAGCAATGAACTCATTCCTCTCAAGAACAGGGATGCCAAGTGGCATTCTCTTGGTAATTGGTGTTGCGTGAAGTCCACGAATTTCTACACCACCAGCCCTAATACAAAACACTTATTAGACTTTTCTTAATAACTCACCAAATAGTTTGAAGTTTTGTTGGTTAAGTAAACTCACAAATCCAAGCTTGGGGGAAAGAAAACTTCGTAAGTAAACCCGCAGTATAATAAGTTATATGTGTATCAATGTGCTAGGCAAAGTATACTATCTAGTAAGGTCAAAAACCAACTCGCCAATCAAAAACGCTGTTTAAATTAGCTTCAATAGATTTAATAAATGGCAGAGTTTCCAAGAGTCACTTATACATACCTACTTATCCTCGCACTGGAATATGTTTGGAATCGTAATGTACCTCAAAGTTCGTGAAACTTACCTAATAACATCAACCTCAGGATAAACTCTAACTTCAAATGAGTTTCTAGTGGACTCCGGATTCATCTTCGATATAGCGCTGTAGTGCATAGTCGCATCGATAGACAGCTTCTCAATCCTGGTTGGGACGAAGAGACCACGCGTGTCGTTGCCAATAATCTTGAGTTGCAACATACAGTCCATGTATGTGACCCAGTTGTTCACCCATTGGAGGCGTCCGCGTGTACCTTGGATGTTGCAGCCTAAGACGCCGCGGAAGAGACCACTGTTGGAGATAATGAGAATGATGTATTATAGGTAATAAGAAATGGTAGTACTCTTTAGTAAGAGTCCGTCTTGCCAGTGCCAGATATACTGCTAATATACAGTAATTTAGGTTAATATACAGCATTACCTTGTTCAGGTTTGAAGAGCACTGTAGGTAGAGAGTGAAATAACTAAGCAAAAATACTTGGTAACAACGTCTTGGGATAAATTTCAATACTAATAGATTTGGTCGAGTCGCTTAACATTAGGGAAACGACATAACAGTCCCGTCATTTGCTAACATAAAATAAAGCTAGAAAGAAATAAAAATATTAGAGACAAAGCAAATTTTATAGCGAAACTTTGAGAACAATTTTGTTAGCAAAGTTTTTTATAAGATTAAGGCTACGAACATAGAAATGATCGTAGGTTAAGATATGAACGAACTAATAATTAATTAAGCTTATCTAAGAAAGTGTTGAAAACATATAATTTTGTTTGACCAAATAACTTTTGTATAAAAACCGATTGTCTTATCAATAAATTGTTTTCGGAGCTCATTCTAGAAGATCTTGTTTTACCTGTATTGGTAACCTCTGAGTCGTAGTTCCTTGTAGAAGTCCTTTGTGAGCAGATGCTTGATGTTAGGGCCGGTGACCTCAGCTGGTGATGGCAGCACGCGGTAGTCTTGTCCCACGTTCTTCTTCGCGTAGATACGACCCGTGACAATAGAAGCTCCACTTTCAACAATCTAATATACAAAAGATTTACTAGTAGTTAGATGATGTAGAAGATAAAACGAGACATGATAATTGACTAACAGTTAGATTTAGGAGATAACCAATATTAATGCAGGTTTTTTTTTTTCAAACCTAATAATATTTTATAAGTAACCAAAGTACACATACCGTTATAACAATTAAGTACATTGAGTAGAGCATTGGCAGTCATTTCCAAAGAAATCTCAAAGGCGAAACTGTGGAAACTGGCATGTCAAAGAACTAGAAATTTAAATGATACGTGTCATCCAACAATACACCTTATTTCCGTAGTACCTTAGTTATGTAAGACCCAACAATTCTTGAGAGTAGGCCTGTGTCACCGTGGTTTCCCACATTCACGACACACGGAACGTTTACGTTAGTCGGTTGCAATCCGATTTCAATTAGTGAACTGTCAATATGCTGTCATATTCATACAAAATACGTCAGTTTGTAATTGAAACTAAAGCGCAACACACACAGAGAGCGGGCGCGGGTTGGGTCGTGTCCGTCGCGGGCCCGTCGCGGGTGTATTTTGTTTATATAAGATAATTTTAGATAGGATAATTTATTTGAACTCAATTTGATATTTTGATAGCAAATAGCTTAGCAAAAATAGGTACAATTTTTTTTACAGGTATATCTGATAGGACTAATCAATTAATCATTATTTAGTTATTAACATACCTAGTTAATACTAATAAAAATAAAGATAATGACTAGGTAACTCTAAATAACTTATTTCTACAATAAATAGGCTATAAAAATTAATCACATAAAATTTTGAACAATCTTATTAAATATTTATATTTGTAATTAAGTAAGTAGGTAAGTAATCATTAGCTATGCTTTTAGCTATTCTTTTAATAATGGTGCGCTAAAAAACGGACAAGATAGTCTGTATCCCGGTTCTAGACAATATTGTATGGACGGACAAGGATGACCACACTGACACGACCCTTCCCGCGCCCGACCCGCTCATGCGTTCAGTGTGTTGTCATCCATGACGTCAGTACAAATACAACAAAAAACACCCTCCTGGACCCGCCGCGGGCCCGCTCCAGCTCTCGTGTGTTCTGCGCTCAAGAGAAAACTGCAACTGAATTACATTCTCACCCCTCTAGGGTCACTCACCTCAAAGCTTCCGCTGCCCTTCTGTATCATGATGATAAACTCGAGGTTCCCGTCTTTAGGGATGTTGGTTGCTCGCTGGAAGCGAACGTTCTCGAACACCACAGACACCTCCGTGTAGAGCTCGCCCATCATCATGCCGAGGGTTTCCCAGACGAGGACCAGGTAGCCCGTGGCAGGGTATAAGTTCCGGCCTGGTGGGGAAATATTGCTTGGAGCTTTTTGCATAATGCCAAAGACATTGAGAAATCGTTTTGTCAGAGCTTTTTGCCTACAAAATTTGCGTAGTTGAGTATAGATAAACTGCTATTCGTTTCTTCGCTAGCTTGAAAAAAATCGATGGGATGTCTAGATAGCTCCACCTACACGGGAAACGTCCCACTTAAGACAATGTTTTTTGGGGATATTATCTTGGATAAATTTAGTACGTCATTAATCACAAAGAAATAATAGATATTTCTAATTAAAATATGCTATACATACTATTATACATAAAACAACATTTATGATGCCTAGACTTTAGTCAACAGTGCATCAAAAAGAGTAAATAATGGTGTTTCATTCAAAAATTGTGTAGGAAAATATCGGGAAACTAAAAAAATTGATAGGATACAGCTGCCAATCAATTAATGAGTTTGGCATCGGATCGGATGCCAAACTCATCGGTCAAACTCGGATCCCTGTCAGTTCGTTCGTTCGTTCGTATGAGTCAGTGGCCAACTCTGGTGACAGAGTTTCTAGGCCGCCCGAAGAACATCAGAAGGCTAGTCCTATAGACTTACCATCAACAACGTGGCCTGCCATGTACTCGCTGTCTTCATCTACGATGGACATCCTGACAGTTCTTTCTCCAGATTTCATCTTTTCTTGAGCTCTGTATGACGTCACATACCTAGCAACAAAACGTATCATTATTTTCATGTTGTGCCACTTTCAGGGTTACTTATGCTCATGTGGTAAAATACCCATAAACAACGTCCAAATTACCCACATTTGGGGGAAAGACAACCTTCTATATATATGTACTTATTTATTTTACCTAACTCTACTCAAACGTATTATATAGGGTTGGAACCTCCTCACATCATCATCATCATCAAAGCTTGGACCCACGGCTGGATCCAGGCCTCCCTTCGCTGTAAGTCAGGTTCTTCCAGCATCTTTTTTTCAAGATCAAGATTCAAGAGAATGAGTGTTTTGATAGATCTAAAAAGATCTTAGGAAATCGGGCCACGCAGAAGCTTTGGGTGACATTACAGCTGTTATGGTATGGCGTGGCGCGTCCAGGCAATCGACATGACAAACTCATATATTCCATACTGACTCAAAAAAAAAAAAAAAGTATAAACACTACACAGAAACAGTTAGGTTTTAAAACATTTACCCCGCCGCGGTGCCCGCGGTAACCAAACTCGCACCATACGGCATCGTAGCCGACATCCCACTACGTCCATAGAGGTCATACAATAATAATTTAATACTTGACGCTGTCGTAAATGTAAAATTTTTTCCTAGGAATGCGAAAGGATGTATAGTTGGATATATGTTAGTCAATCACACCAGAACCGCTGAACGGATGTAAATAAAATTTGGCACGGATATAGGTCTGGAATAGAACATAAACTAGGCACATACTTTTTAACCCAGAAAAAAAATACTGTTCCTATAGTAAGCAAAACCTCTGAAACCCCAGGGCACAGCCAGTTTAGTTTAAATTTTAAACCACCCACATAATGTTAAATGGTTATTGTTCCAGCCAGGGGTCACCAGTTAGCATCACGCATCACGCCTCGTGACATTATCATAAAATATTCACTGTTGAATGGAGCTAGCTACTCATAAATTCTAATGAGGTAAAATGCCTTTTCACAGGTGGCTACCATCAAATTTAAGTTCGTTTAGCTGATGTTGCCCAATATTTACACTTTTATTATAAACTCTTATTTGGCTAATCAATCATGGCTGCCTCTGGTGGAGCAGCGTCATAATATCTGTTATATTATATACTCAGCATACTGACGACCGATGTGGCGCAGCGGGCGCAGGTCCACCTTCGACGCAGAGGTTGCGGGTTCGATTCCCGCCTCGGGACAAACAATTTGTTCCGGGTGTTCTGGGTATTTTCTATATATAATAAAAAATATCTATCTATGTATTGTATTAAATATATATCAGTCATCTAGTACCCATAATACAGCTCTGTTTCACAGCAGCTTACCTTGGGGATAGATGATGCTGTGTGGATTGTCCAGCATTATTTATTTATTTATTTTATACTATTCTACTTCACTATCTTCCCTATCTAATGTTTTAAATGTCACTTTGTGAGGCTAGGAGCTTGCTGTCATGAATAAAAACTTTATTTCTTTATTTGTTTCAATAGCCAAATAAAAGTGTATAATAAGTATGCCTTTTGTCTATAATTGCACTAACACTTTTTAGTTGACTGTACTAAAATTCGCCCAAAATAAAAGTGGTGTGAGTTGCAGAACGAAGAGTATAGCTTTTTTACGATTCGTCAACTCACACCAGTTGGGACAAGATTTGGTGTGAGTTGACGAACGACTCGCCCTTCTTTCGCGTGGATCACAGGAACTGTACATTTATCCAGGATTCAATGGCTGTGCAAATGAATAATAGAGAAAAAAGAAAGAAAACAAATGTGGTTGAAGGTCACCCATCCAACCAGCGACCACGCAGAACGATTGGTCTGTTATGAACGACTAGTCTGCTACGCGAGCACTTTACTATTTAAATTAATCATATAATTTAAAACATAAAAAGTATTTACGAGTCCATTATATATAGGTACCATTTATTTTTATTCGCCCTCCCGAAAATAATAATATGTTGAACGCGGCTTAAAGTTTATTTAGTACAAATTAGAAAATAACCACGAAAGCAATCATAAAACTATTCTATTCCGAGCGAGTTTCAAGAGTAGTTTGCAGCGGTTTGTAAACAGAATTTGCGAGCCGTTTACGCTATTTGGTGCATGTGAAAAGGTCATTAAAAGTGGGAGTGTGAGTGTGTGGCATCGTAAACCTGGTAATGCTGTAAAACTCGTAAAACACGCCAGTAATATGGAAATTAGGCTGGCGTTAGTGCAACTTCCTTAGCTGTATTATTGTCTATTTATAGCACCTATGTAGGGTTCTTTGTGATAGAACTCGTCCGGGGAAGTCCTACCATTTCAGTTGTATACTTAAAAAAAAACGTATGAAAATAATAATAATGAAAGAATAGATCTATGGACTATTTGGGTCCTTGGGCTTTTTGCACTGCGAGCGGTTTTACTACAGTTTTGTCATTCATGGTGGCTTTTCGAAGCTAATTTAAAGCCGTTCATTTAGTTTCAATAACCACCAATCTGCATTGAGTCCGCGTGGTTGATTAGGACCCAATCACTCAAACAATGCTATGTTTTAAACAAAATATTCAATCAAATTTATTTACAACCGCATTGCATCAAAAAACCCGATCCATCAGCCCCAAATAACCCCACGTTATAAGTGCCTGAAAAATGGCCCGCTAACGTCCCAGTCAATGAACCCGTCTGCGACAAATTGAACTCTATCGCTTCGCGTTAAGGGTTATGGAGATTGCGAGTGATAGATCACGCGGGTATTTGTTTGCGGCGGTTGAAAGATCGCCGGCAATTAATAAACGGCGGGTCTTTATTGCGTTTTCTGTGTGCGAGTGCTGAGGGCACTGACGGTCCGTCCAAATGGCGTGGCTGAGGGTAAGTAACAAAACAAGAATCAGCGTTAAGAGCGTTTAAATGTTAGTTGTGCCCTTTAATTTTAATTATAATTTATTTGTTTTAGTTTTTGCCCTGTACTTAACGTGTTACTCCCTCGTTTAGCGGTAACCTTTTTGTGTAAACTGGTCTCCCGCGATACAGGCTAGTCCTTGTGTGGTGCGGGGACCTCTAGTAAACAATTGAACAAGCAGGAGTAAATATCTCTATTATTTCTACTGTTAATGACGGGGGAACAGATTGAATATTAGTTTTGAAATAGTTTTGTCTCTCCTCTCGTTACTGACAGGGTGACAGATCGCACTTTTCTGTCTGTCACCTTAAGGGGACAAAACTAGGTGACAGATAAGAATAATCCAAAATGACAATATCAGTCAAGCAAATTCAAAGAATTTAAGTAAGTACTTGATATTTTTAGCGAATTTCCTAGCGACCCCGAGCCAAGGAACTCTTCCTTGCAACGAGCAGAAGTGAAAGCCATTCAATCAAACCACCACTGATATAATATATATTACAAATCAAATCAAATCTAAAGTGCTTTATTCATTTAAATCGCAAGGATCACTTTGAAACGGCTAACAAGCTAAGAAAATTTACGCCAGTTAACGCGCCCATGCCGTAAAAGAACTGGCAACAACACCGGCTGGGTACCTATCGCTTTTTTATCGTTTTTTATACACAAAATTAGTAACTGTATATCGTCACGGTTAGGCCCTATTATCGTCAAGAACGCCGCCCAACGTCATCCAATCGGCCGTATCGTCATAATATAGCGTTTCAGGTGGATTTCGTGATAAGTGTGGGAGTAAGCAAGATTAAGTGGGATGTTTACTCTCCGTATTGCATTTTTTGGGATTGTCAGACGGTCTTGTTTGACTTGTAGAAGCTTTTGGGCAGAGTTTTATTACGTGAACCTGCTTCTACCACTTCTATAACATAGTCTCACTGCTATAAGCAAACCAAATAACTCAGACTCCCTCATAGCTATATAAGGGCGCCGTGAAACGCAGTCCCACCCCGGACATTCTCAATAATGTATGAAAGAAACGCATACACATTACACATTTGTATTTTGTATTTGTGGGTTGTCTTGGTTGGCACCAAGACAGTCAGAGCTATTATGGCCAGAGCGAGATAGTATGCTTTTGTGCGTACATTTTGTCACCCCCCGCGTAGTTATATTTAAATGGCTTGCCTGTGAGGTAGGGTTCCTTGCCCGTAATTAAAAAGACGGTGCTTATAAACCGAATGTAAAACTGTTCATCACAATAAAATAAAGTCTAAACTAAATTCAGATTGAATTAAGTTGAATGGCAATGAATAAACCGTTGTGCTAGTGTCAGGGCACAACTGGCTCGAAGCCAATTTACAGCTGGATTAACTGTGTTTTTCTCTTTTCAGCTGTCCGGGAAATACGTTTTGTGCACTCGCTTGGCTACGTTAGGCTCTCACCACATTTAACGGAACGGCATTGGCTAAGGCCTGGGTGATAAATCTTGAAATTAGGATTTATGTGGGCATCTATCAGAATTCAGAGCACCTAGATAATCAACAAGACTCTTTATTCGAATTTAATTATATTCAAAAATAATGCTGGACAAGGACAATACACACATCATCTAGCCCCAAGCTAAGCAGAGCTTGTGCTATGGGTGCTGGATGACTGACATACTTAATACAATACAATACATAGATAGATATATTATTTTATACTTGGAATCCATAACAATAGTAAGGGTCATGCCAAAAAAGCGATAGGAACCCAGCCGGTGTTGTTGCCAGTTCTTTTACGGCATGGGCGCGTTGGAACTGGTGTAAATTTTCCTAGCTTGTA
Source organism: Colostygia pectinataria (assembly GCA_951394395.1). Lineage (NCBI taxonomy): Eukaryota > Metazoa > Arthropoda > Insecta > Lepidoptera > Geometridae > Colostygia > Colostygia pectinataria. The sequence continues at coordinate 2,564,441 of OX596369.1, read as the reverse complement.
AGACGTTTCAAAGTGATCCTTGTGATTCTACTGAATAAATAATTTTTGATTTTGATGATTTTGATTTTATACATAAAAAATACCCAAAACACTCGGAACAAATATTTGCAGATCGTACAAACATTTGTTCCAAGGCAAGAATCTTACGCAACCTCTGCGTCGCAGGCGGACCTTCGCCCGCCGCGCCACATCAGTCGTCAAAAAATTATCATAATAATAATTACGCCTGGGAATGTAAATAGTCGTCAATATAACCGTCTTTTCATTTTCCGGTCGCATCCAAGCCGAGGCAATTTTATGTCAATAAGTTCCTACGAGTCAGTGGCCTGGTGACGAAGTTGATAGGCCACCCGAAGGCCTTAGTCATGGCCTAACTACTTAAGAACAGATGAGGTTCGTAAGCTGATTTGCCATCGAAGTGGTATAGAATAAAAAAAATATTTTTCACTTACCAGTCCTCACTATGCTCCCATTCGACTAGATGGGCCAACATAGGCGTGCCTTGGGCAACCGGGAACTGAACGTGTGGGTAGATGCTGGCTAGGCGCGGGTTTAAACCCACCTCGTACAACCTAGGATGAAGAATATCCTGTTACAAGTAGTTTATAAACTCATCCACTAATCTGGTATGAGTCCTCGTGATGGTGACTCAATCACTCTTGCACGAGTTCCAGTTGTGGTAGCATTAGAATGCTGATCAGGATGACGTTAGTAAGTTATCCACTTAAAAAACAAACGATCTAAGGGTGGTTCATCTGGTATCCAGTCGACATTTTGTTTCTCTTGTCTTGTTTTATGACAACACGACAAAATGCTAACGACATATAACACTAACCACAAAACTAAACAAGCATAAAACAAAATCTCAGTGTCAAGTTGAACGAAGCGCCTTTAGACGATGTCGATGTATTTGTGAAATCTAAATCGATCCAAAGCTCTACTCGCGAGACAAGTCACCACGAGGCGCAATAAATGCAGTAAAAGCATTAGGTTTTTAAGAGAGATTTAGGTTTTTAAGAATGACTACGGAGGTGCTAATTCGGGCCCTTAATTGCATAATCCTTTAATGATTTTATAAATACGTACTTTCCAAGAGCGTTGAGAAGGAACTGTACATTATCCTTGTTGTTCTTCTGTGTTAGAGGAATGTTGAAGACGTCCTTTTTCAAAGAACGACGCAGAATCGCCTGTAGGAGTCCGTGCGGAGCTATCTCGATTGTGATAGCGTTGTGGTGGATGAGACGAGAGGTTTCTTCGAAGAGAACTGGACGCTGGTGGAAAAATATCGGTTTTTTACTTGTATTTTATTAATGTCAGCAAATGACAAGACGGTCAAGTGAAAACCATCATCGCAGAGTTACCCAAAAGTTTTAAAGTTTGACATGGCACTGCATTGCGCTCGTCATCCCGTGACCTAGTTATTCGGTCTTTTTTGCCCAATAACGTTACAAAAATGTAGTAAGTACTCCTAGTGGATCAGCCGTCGTAAAGTTAGCCATTTCAATGCGAAATGCAACAGCTTTTTTGTACTAAATTGTCTGCGCATCACAAAAGACTAACTTCACGATGGCTGAGATCTGTCGCCAGTACTATGCCATACACTCACAAAAAGATCAAACAATAGGTTCTACCCACCTCGTAAACATTTAGCCACTAAACAGGGCCCATAATTTCTATAACAATAAGACTCACCAGGAGGTTGTTAGTGTGGTACTCAGCTGAAGACAGCTCTGCTTTAGCGTCTTTCCATTGCGCCTGAGAGACCGATGTGGAAACCCACTTTTCGGAACGGGTTTTTGGTGATTTGATCACTTGTTTCAGGTACTTGAGTAGGGTTGGTCCTAGGGAAGAAATTGATGCTTTTTCTAGAACTTTGACTATGAGAAAACAAGAAATCAATGAAAGGTAGTCAGAATTAGCTTATCTCGATGAGCCGATGATGTTAAAATGGTCGCAGGAAGTAGGTGGCTCAAGACCGATCGTTACATCCTAAGGTCTTTCAGGTCTTTGGGAGACGCCTTCAGTCCAGTAGTAGGAGCAGTGGTCTTTATTTCATAACTTCAGTAGGTTTTAATTGTTCATCCTTCGTGTCGTGTTTGTATTTGGAGCTTTAGAGTTGTCACTAACATATTTATATGAGATATTTGCGATTATCGTTTGTCGCTTTCAAGATACCCTAAAAAAAACCATTCCAAAGACAGTACGTGAAATCCAGAAATCTTCTTCGCAGGGGATCATCGCAGAGAATTTCCGGAATAAGCCATTTCAAATGTGTTGAATTTCTAAATGTTCAGGCAGATATTTCCATGGTAAGCTCTAGTCTACTTACCAGCTTCAGCGATGTATTTGGAGTGGTAAGCGATGTTGGAGCAAGGAACCTCTTTGGCAAAGATACCCTGCGCAGACAGTTTGGCTACGAAGCTCTTCATGGCTTCAGCGGGTCCTGAGATGGTGCTGGAATCAGGACCGTTGTGGCAGGCCACTTCAATCTCTGGCGGGCACATGGTTTTGATCTGAAAAGAGAAGTAGTCAGTGTTTATAAATATCTTCGAGCTGTGAGTTGTCATAGCACACACAATCTAAATCAAATAATTTACTTTTTATTAAGATTGCATGAGAGCTGTATGAAGAGAGATATTTGCGATACGGAAGGCTAGTGAAAAATTGTGGATACCCCTGAAACGTAAAGTGTATTTGAGAGACATTTGCTTTAGCAGTATAAAGAAACTAGCTTCAAAGTGATCTCTCGACTCTTTCTGACTTCTCTCAGCTTCGGAAAACCTTACAATCCTGTTTCTCGTTTTAGTCAATCTTACCTGGTTGTAGCCAATGCCCACAGCAGCCATGGATCCCTTGATAAACGGAGTCTCGATAGAAGCCAGTCCTCGACTGTAAGCCGATAGGATCATCTCTTCAGTGGTGAAGCAGCCATCGGCGTAGGCGCATCCAAGCTCACCCACGCTGTGTCCTAGGAAATATGGTAAATAAAATTTAAAAAAAACATTTGTTCCACCAATCTGCATTGAGTCCTTGTAGAAGATTAAGACCCAATCACTCTCAAGTCACTCGAAAGTCAACAATTTATAAATAATTGAAAGAAGAAGAAAAATAAGAGGGAATTAAAAACTACAAGAAGAAACTATACTAAGCCATATGGTAAAAAAAAAAGTCAAAATATGTTTTATATAAATTACACCTATTAAATATAACAGGGTTTGGGGCTCTTCAGTTAAGTTTTAATGACCTGTGTGAGAAGAGCCCCCTCTTAGATGTGGTCTCTTAGGTAGTAAATTATAATTTCTAAAAAGGTTAGGACTTAGACATGAGTGTAAACTTATTAGGCAGGTATATGGTGGTATGGTCATGTAAAGTAAACTTACCAATAATGTAGTCAGGCTCAATGCCAATGGCGTTTAGGATATCAGTCAGACCAATCTGCACAGCAGCAATACCGATGAAGGAGTTGAGGATATTGTCGTAGATCTTGGGATCAGCTTCTGTGACGATCTTGGTGAGGTTGATGCCTTTCGGCTCTAAGGCTTTGTGGCACCTAGAGGGAAGTATAGTCATGTAGGCAAACACGTAGTGGTCGGCAATGTTAATAATACAATGAGAGCAAAATTACAGTTATTTTTTTTACAGTTTTTTCTTACTATAATCTCAATATTCGATAACATGGTGTATTGGTTGTATTCTTGGCTTGCCCACTAACATAGTTTTGAACATAGTTGTAACTCCAATGCTCAAGTTTTAAGAACTCTTTTTATGGTGTCCTTGTTGGTAGGACTCTTCAGCAAGAATCCGTCTTGGTAGGGTAGGTCCGTATTGTCGCAATAGATGTGTAATCAAGCACTGTGTTTAGGTTTGAAAAACAATATATCATGTTTTTTTTTTAATATGTCAGCAAGTGACAAGACAATCAAGGCGCCCACCTGATGTTAAGCACCACGCCTGACTATTCCAGAGGCAGTGCCACCCAAAGCTTAAAGTTTTAAAGTGTTTGCGTGGCACTGCACCCAGTAATTTCACTTGCTACAGTGCCCTGGTTAAGGTGACGAGCTCAGTGTCGTACCACGAAGAACTATAAAGCTTTGGGTGACACTGCAACCGTTATGGTACTTTTATGGTACTACCTTCTATAGTACTTTTATGGTACTGTTATGGAACTTACCTTTGAATAGCCGCTGCGAAGATTGGTATCCTCATGAGCTCAGTGGCCATACCGGCCCATTGCGAGCCCATGCCAGAGTACACAAACCAGACGGGTCGCTTCACGCCGGAGAAGTACTGGATCTCCCTGGCTAGGGACACGGCTTTGGTTGGGGTCGATGCTGTAGGGACGTAAATGTAACCATTATTATAATATTCTCAACTTTATTTACAACGAAATATTTTTTGATAATCATGGATGTTTTTTAAGTCCTTGTCTTTGTGAGAGAGATTTTGAATTTTCAAGTTTGTTTAATCAATAAAAACCCATGAATAACATTGCGACGTTATTCGCGCGACTCGTTTAATTACACCAGTTCCAAGGCACCCATGCGGCAAAAGAATCTGGCAACAAGAACAACGCTTTTTAAGCAGTTCTTTGCAATTTTCTCTAAAATTTATGAAACTATGCAGGATGTTTATTACAAATCGGTTCATCTATACCATATTATAAACCGATTTGGAATGGCACTGTTGTTAATGTGTTTAAATCTGAAGAAATAAATAGGTCATTTGTGTTATACCACGCAAGCGAAGGCGCGAGCAGCCGCTAGTAAAAAAAAAGATGTCTCCCGTACCTAAAAGCGAGTACCCTCTCACGACGTGGCCGGTGATGTCCTCATCGTGGATAGCGTGAATCAGACGGATGAGATCCACGTCCACTGTCTTCGACTCCAGCTCATCCAGGATTTTGGCGACAGCTGACTCCGTGCGGCCAGAGGCGCAGACCAGGCGTGGCAGGTCATCGAAGGGCATGCCTTTGTTGACCTGGGAGTAGAGTTCAGTTTAATAACTGACGGGATGGACGAATTGACTTAGAAATTCAACATGTAGTTAGATAAACTCGCTCCTGACATAGCTGTTAAGGAGTTGCTTAAAAGATCAGCGAAGTTATGCACTGTTCCGTGTGGGGACACCATTTGAATGGGTAACAGAGACCCCAAAAACTGTTACTTAGAGCATAAAATTTAATTACAGATTATTCTTTATTTCTTTGCTTTTTCCCTTAGCTCGCTTTGGTCGTGCAAGTGTTTGCGTGGCACTGCACTGCGCTTATCACCCCGAGACATTGTTGTTAAGTCTCTTTCGCCCAGTAATTTCACTTGCTACAGTGCCCTTCAAACCTAAACACAGTAATGCTTGCACACTACTGCTTGGAGGTAGAATATCTGACAATGCGGTGGTACCCACCAAACCGGACTCTTGCTAAAGAGTCCTACCACCAGGTAAAACCTGTTTCTTAGCTATATTATTGAAAAGCATAATACTATGAGCATTAGGTACTGCTTTTGATGTCTCCAATGCTCGCTTTGCTCATCACACAACTTTACCCTAGCTTGCTTCGCTTCCTAAACCTTACCTTCTCCTTAGCGATGTTTTTGAGAAGCACATGAGCGTTCGCGCCCCCGAAGCCGAAGCTGTTGATTCCCGACATGCCCTTGCTCCACGGATGCTTGTCGGTGACGACCTCGAGGCGCTTCTTCTCCAGCGCGTCCACACCCTCGCGGGCCACGTTGTAGTTCAGGTTCGGAGGGATGTACCCGGTGGTGTAGGCTATGCACATCTAGAGAAATCGATAAGTTAGTTGGACTGCAAGTATGTACCTACTAATAGTTTTGATGACGAGACGGTCAAGTTGTTCACCTGATGCTAAGCGCCAAGCCTGACTATAACAGCTGATGTCATCTAAAAATGTAAATCTTAAAGTTGAGCGTGCGTCACCCCGCTCTTTTGCTCAGTAATTTCACTTGCTACAGTGCCCTAAACAAAGTAACGCTTGCACACTACTGCTTGGAGGAAAATATATGACACTGCGGTGTTACCTACCAAGACGAACAAGAGTCCTACCACCGAGTCTGATGTAATTACCTTAGCGACGGAGCACAATCCTGATGCAGGCTCGCTGTGCCCCAAGTTGGACTTGATGGAGCCAATCAGCAGAGGATCCGAGCGGCCGGTGCAGAAGATCTCATCTATAGCCAGTAGTTCTTCAGGATCCCCTACCCTGGTGCCTAAAATAAATGACGATAATTGTTTAGTTCTAGAGATCATCCACTAATCCTCATTGTGTCCGCGTGGATTAAGACCCAAATACTCCTGCTCGAAGGTAGGCCAGTGTCCCCAGTAGTTGTAACATTAGAAGGCTGTCATAAGATGATGAGATCCATTCTATAACTGCACGCCCCTCCACTGCGCTTGTCATAGATTTGAATGGATTTTTTCTTGGAGTGGGGTGTGTGTGTATTTTTAGACTGATACCTCTGTAACTTGGCATTAGTCTATCTAACTAATCGACTTCCTGGTGGTCTATTCAACGTTTAACGATCCATAAAACAAAAATATGATATCCAAAAAGCTATTCTATTGAGCTGAATTTTATTTTCCATTGCTTATTTCCGGTGGGTCGAATAACGGACTCAAGTCTCAACACACGATTCTGAACCGATGTAAGAATTATATTTCAATAAACAATAATCAACTTATTTTATTTTACTTCAGTTTTCCGAAATCTCAACGCGCACCTGATTTCTACTCTATACCCAAGTCACACCGCGAGCTAAGCAAAGATAGCTATGCTAAGATTATTAATTTATTCAAAGCGTACAACACAGCATCGCTGTATTCTGTGATTTCGCTATACCGCTATACTTACAACGCTCACGAGCCCTACATAACAACGCGTTAGTCGTTTAGTAACACTCGTCATTACAGTTGAGAGGATAGGTAAGGTTTCCAAACTAATAATACATATTGTATGTATTATTAGTTTGGAAACCCTACAAGGAACAAACGGATATTAACTTTAAGAAGATTTCCAGTGTCTATCCAGGTGAATTTTTTTTTGAGGCGCATTAAAAATAGTAAACAATATATAGTTTTTCTGAAATAGAGAGTTGCAAGAAGCTTACGGTGTTTTAGTGGCATCCCAGATTTACTACAATATTAGCTTCGACTCTTCGAGTGCTGTAACGTAGAATTGCGTGATCAATGTTGACATCTGACAGTCTCGTACGAAATCAAATATTACGCCCTACTTGTGTTTCAAGAAGCGTTATTTTGAGTGTCAATTGCTGATGTTTTTTACCCCACAGGGCCACAGGTATCTAGGAAGGCGATGCGTTGACTTTCAGTTCAATTATTAAATAATAAATAATGCTGGACAATCCACACCTTATCATCTAGCCCCAAGCTAAGCAGGTGTTAAGGTACTAAATACTGATATACTTGGTACAATACAATACACAGATAGATATTTGTTATTATACATATAAAATACCCAGAACACCCGGAAGAAATATTTGTAGATCGTACAAAAATTTTGACCCGAGAAGGGAATCGAACCCGCAACCTCCGCGTCGCAGGCGGACCTGCGCCCGCTGCGCCACATCGGTCGATCAAAAATATCTATCTATGTATTGTATTGTATTAAGTATATATATCAGTCATCTAGTACCCATAATACAGCTCTGTTTAGATTAACAGCAGCTTACCTTGGGGCTAGATGATGCTGTGTGGATTGTCCAGCATTATTTATGTAAGTTTAGAAAATGCTACAACAGAATCGACACCAATAACTAAAAAGTTGTGCAGTAAAGCCTGAAAAGTACCAACTCCATCAACAAAACCAACTCAAATTAATAAGGCTACCACTGCCACTAGAAGCATTAAAAATGAACCAGGCAAAATGGAAAGGGGCATTAAAAATAGACGCAGCAGAGACCGGAGAGCACTCGAGAATAAAATTCTCAGCTTTTCTCGAGTTAGTTTCATTGTTAGCAACGCAAAGAGGTGTACCTTTGTTATGTTGACAGCTAGTTATGGAAACAGCTGGATTGTTTTAAATTAAGATTTTAATCATCTTAATTTATGAGTAGTAGAGTTCTTTGTGATAGAGCTTGTCCGGGAAAGGACTACCATCACACCTATTTCTGCCGCCAAGCAGTAATGCTCGCATTGCTGTGTTCCGGTTCGAAGGGTATGGTTTCCGGTGAAATTACAGGCACATGAGACGTCTAACGTCTCAGGGTGGTAATATGTAACCGCTTACCATCAAGTGGGCTGTTGACGCTTTAGCTAAACAAGCAATTATTGATGGTACATTGATGGTCATTACTCCTTTACATTCGGATTATATAAGATTTTTAAAAACCGAGTGCAGAGAGCTTTGGCAGGAATATTTCGATAGAAGATCAACTGAGAAAGGTATTTGGTATCGTACTATACAACCTCAAATCGCGTCGTGTCCATGGTTTGACCAATCAAATCTCAAGCGTAAAATTTTGGTAACTGCGCTCAGACTGCGTTCCGGTCACATTCCATCAAATAAGTTTGCATTTTTGATGAAGAAAGTAACATCGCCCAATTGTAATATTTGTGGGATTAAAGAGGATATTATTCACGTGCTGATGGAATGTGTTCGTAACTTAGATGACAGGCGAACTATGTTTAGACATTCTTCAATGTTCGATGTTGGACTATGCAATAGTGTGTTGGCTGATCCAATGTCTGACGTAGCCCAATACATGTATATTTTAGTAGATAATTATTTTAAGAGTTAAGTTTTTTTTTTGTTTTTTTTTTCTCTTTTGTTACCTAGTTTTATCTATAGTTTAATTAACAACTTTGTAAATATTACCGATTAGGCGGTGTGGTCGCTCAGCGACAAAGCCTTATTTTATTTTATAATTCAATAAATTAAAAAAAAAAAAAAAAACCATCAAGTGGGCCGTACACTTGGTTGCCACTTTTGTGGTATTAAAAAAAAGTTATTTGATCCTTTGTAACGGTATATCAGCTCAACTGTATCGTATCTTCCTACTTATTTAAACTTCGGCCTATCTCCATGTTGTCATACCCTTTTACAGGGTTCATATGTGAAACTACCACCTATTATATAACAACTGTAAATGAACCAACCATATGAGAGCAATAAATGAATTGAGTATTGAGTATATACATTTTTAAATCGGGGAACATACATGGGGTATTTTCGGATACCCCTAGATCTTAGAATTTTTGTTTCTTTGGACGTCACTGTTTGGACCACCCTGTATACCTTATAAGTATTTACACTATTAAATACCCTATATTTTTAGTAATAGCTGATGTAATGTTTTTAGTTGGTAACAAAATAAACGGTTTTTTATTATTATCATTATTATTATAAATAAGTAATAATATAAAATCTTTGGAGTTACTGTCATATAAAAACTTTTGGAGGTTTTACTCAGTTTTATTTATTGGGTTTTTTTTTTATACTACTAAAGTGGTAACCAAGCGTACGGCTCACTTGATGGTCAGCGGTTACCGTAGCCTATGAACGCATGCAACATCATAGATATTACTTGCGTACCCTGAGACGTTAGATGGAAATTCTAATGTGCCTGTAATTTCACCGGAAACCATACCCTTCGAACCGGAACACAGCAATGCGAGCACTGCTTGGCGGCAGAAATAGGTATGGTGGTAGTCTTTCCCCGGACGAGCTCTATCACAAAGAACTCTACTACTCTTACCGTTGCGTTGACTACCGATCCAAAAATCCGGAAGAATGAACCAGCTACTCTATACTATCAGTGAGTAAAAATTGCATCATAAGTGGTGTCCAAACAATTGAATATTTTACAAACACTCCGCTCGTGCAAGCGCTGGACATTTAAAATTATTTTTCTTAAAAACTCAGGGCAATTTAGCTCAATGTTTATTACGTTTATTTTGATTACGTTTGAAAATTGTGTTTAGTATCAGTTTATTCGAACGGAACATAATCTTACTCCTGGACATAGTCTTACTGGAGCGCTCGTGACGTAGCTAACTAAGTTGTTCTTAACAGATCAACGAAGTTAAGCACTGTTCTGCGTAATCATCATTTGGATGGGTGACCGCCAGTGGCAATATCAACTGAGCGCTCCCGTACTTCGGAGGGCACAGTAAGCAGTCGGTTTCGGCTTTTTTAAAGTTGTTAGGCCATGACAGAGGCCTTCGGGCGGCCTAGAAACTCTGTCATCAGAGTTGGCCACTGATTCATACGAACTTACTTACTCCAGGTTCAGTTGGTTTCATTACAGTGTTATTTTTATATATTATTATTGTTTAGCCGTGACGGTTCCACTGCTGGGCAAAGGTCTCATAACATAGTATGATGGTACGTAGTATATTACCAGGATGAGCTCTATTACAGAGACTTTCGACCACATCTTATCATCTCCTGTATCAATCGTAAAATCATAAAAAAAAAACACATGGCATTGCGCACACAAACTTTTCGAATAGTTTGTGTGCGCAATGCCAGTTTTCTGGCAGTAACATTAATTTGGATTCCTCGAAAGTTGAATTCCCATTAAGTTGGATTTCCTTTAAGTCGGATTCCCATTATTTTGAATTCTCATTAAGTTAGATTCCTCGAAAGTTGAATTCCCATTAGGTTGGATTCCCGTTAAGTTGGATTACCATTATGTTGAATTCGCATTATGTTGAATTCCTATTCACTAGACCACCAGTGCTCTGTTCCAGTAGCTAATCTAAAATACCTGTTCCATGAGCTTCGACGAACTCCAAGCTGGAAGGTGGGACAGAGCACTCCTCGTAGAACTCTCTGAGCAGCAGCTTCTGTATATGTCCAGCAGGATACGTGATGCCTTGTTCCTTGTAGCCGTCGCAGTTGGTCTTTGCATGTAGAAGCTGGGCGTAGACCCTGAAGAATTTTATATGTAGATCAAGCTGCGAGGCAGTTACATTCGCTACGCCGTAGAGCTGCTACGACATTTTAGAATTCTAGCTGTTTTTTTTTCATTCCCACGAAAGGTACCTACATTATGTGCAGTGATGGGAATAAAAAGTGTGCACTAGAAAACTGTGCAGTTCGCGGGAATATCTCGTTTATTTCTGATGGTACTGCTGTCTGGTAGAAATTCTGCTGTCTTTTGTGCATCGGATTCTGATAACTCTAGTAACAAATGTTCATAAGACACTTGTAATACCAGAGATACCTATCCTCTGAGACATGAAGATGAAAAGACTCACAAATTTCAAACAGCAATGCTTACGTCACAGCTAAAGACATAAACACATGAAATAGGTACTCGACAAGATGCTCTGAATAAAAATTCAGGACTACTTTTATGTAAAAGAACTACTAACTACACTACACATAAAAAAATATTTTATAGCCTTACTAGACTCTTAGGCAAAAATCAAGTCTATTTGCAGATACGTGGATGATTTTATTTCTCTAAACTGAGTAGGAAATGATAAGTATCTATGTATTATAATGGGTATGAATGGCCTTAATCAAATACATACCTTCTGGAATCCTTTGCTTTCTGCAGAAAAACGACAACTATAGCTTCTGAACGGGCGTAACCATTGGCACTATTGTCGAAACTTTTGCATCTTCCATCAGGAGACAGCACTCCCAACCTGAAAAGAAGTTGAATTAGAAGTTATTTTGCCTGAATTCCAGCATCGAATGGCTAACTAGATCTTGGAAGAACTTCACCCAGGGCTCACTGTTATTTCATATTATGAACTGTTAGAAAAAATCTAGTGGCAGCAGTCTCTAGAACTTTAAACTTTACACATACTTGCCCAGCAATTACTAGAAATTTCCATATTTCATTCGTAGACTAATCTTGAGAACTGAACAAGATATACATAATATGTAATCAAAGGTGATTTGGCTGTCGCAAATAACTCTGAACAGAGAACTGGAAAAAGCAGAGTTTCGTCCTATAAAGAAACTCAAGTGTATTGAACTTACCTTGAGAACTGAAGAGATACGTAAGGATGCAGGCACAGATTAGATCCTCCGACGATAGCGGCGTCACAATGGCCGTCTCGTATAGCCCTGAAGGCGTGTTCCAGGGCGTATAGAGAACTGGAGCAGGCAGAGTCGACGGTGTACGAGGGACCGGTCACCCCGAGCCAATAAGAGATGCGGTTGGCTAACATGGCACGGGAACATCTGGGAAAAAAACATGATATCAAATAAGAGCGTGACCAAGCAATGAGTAATAGCACGCAGCCGGCTTTACTCACTCTTTAAATTGAATTATGGATCTCTCGCGCGCAGAAACCTCAGTTTATCAAATCAGTTTATTAAGACCTGGTGGTAGAACTCTTTAGCAAGAGTCCGTCTTGGTGGGAACCACCGCAGTGCCAGATATTCTATCTCCAAGCAGTAGTGTGCAAGCGTTACTGTGTTTAGGTTTGAAGGACACTGTAGCAAGTGAAATTACTGGGCGAAAGAGACTTAACAACAATGTCTCGGGGTGATAAGCGCAGTGCAGTGCCACGCAAACCCTTAAAAACTTTAAGCTTTGGGTGGCACTGCATTTGTAATAGTCATCAGGTGGGCGCCTTGGTTGTCCTGTCACTTGCTGACATAAAAAAAAAAGCAGCAGAGTTCTTTGTGATAAAACTCGTCTAGAGCAGAACCACTATCATACCAATTTCTGCCGCCAAGCAGTAACGCTTGGATTGCTGTGTTTCGATTCTAAAGGTATGGTTTCCGGTGAAATTACAGGCACATGGGACTTTAGATCTACGTCTCAGGGTGGAAAAGTATAAGTGATATCTCTGATGTTGCAAGCGTGCAAACTACTGTAACCGCTTACCATCAAGTGTGCTGTACGCTTGTGGTTGCCATTTTAGTAAAAAAAATAGTATACGCGGCGCCTCTTCATACAAAATGTATAGAAGAAGTAGTAGAGTTCTTTGTGATAGAGCTCGTCCGGGGAAGGACTACCACCATACCTATTTCTGCTGCCAAGCAGTAATGCTTGCATTGCTGTGTTCCGGTGTGAAGGGTATGGTTTCCGGTGAAATTACTGGCACATGAAGCTTTCGATCTTAGCCTCAAGGTGGCAACCCGCGAGTGATACCTCTGGTATTGCAAGCGTCCATAGGCTGCGGTAACCGCTTACCATCTTGTGGGCCGTACGCTTAGTTGCCACTACAGTTGTATAAAAAAAAAAAAAAAAAAAAAAAAGAAGCGTCGTGACGTAAATCATAGAGAAAAGACTCAGACATGACTCATAATTCGTCTGCGTCCTATTGCAAAGCATATACATAATAGCACAGAACAGATAGTAGTTCTACGAATAGTAAGGACTGGTAAGGATGGTTGACGGAAGCGACTGGCCGGACTGAGGGCCTGATGCCAGAGCATCTTTTTACCGAAAAAAACGCAAGACGCTTAAGCATCGTCCAATCTAATAACCAAATTGCCTCGACAAGATTAATTTCCCCCACTTCGCAATAATCTCGACACAACTTTAAACGGTTCTCAACTCGATTCGACTGCAGTTGTCGTAATGAAGGAAAATTGCATCTTAGCGAGAGAGCGGGAAGTTTCGTCTCCCTTTGTGTTAATTTACTTGATGTTCTTTGTAGTTCTTGCATTTGAAATTTGATATTGCTGTCACGCTCGAGCATGGAGATACAGAACAATAATTTATGTTACTAGCGACCCGCCCCGGCTTCGCGCGGGTGCTTAAACTCTATCAGCCTTACAAATAAACGTGGTATAAAGTTATTCTTTGTTTATAAATGTATCACGTTTATTTTTAAGGCTGTTAGTGTTTATAAATCTTCCTCTTCAATCAATTAATCGATGTAAATCCATAAAAAACCGCATTAAAAACCGTTGTGTAGTTTAACAGATCTAAGCATACATACATACATACATACAGAAGGGACAGGCGACGGGAAGCCACTTTGTACTATGTAGAGATGTAAACGTGTTTTATGTTTTATATACTGAACAGAAATATGCTAAGGTGCGTCTTGAAGAATCCTCCATTTAATATACCTAATAGGTATTGTCTTTTTCACATCCAAACGATGTCTAAAAGAATTCGGTTAGTTATCGATAAGAACATCATTGTAAATAATGGTTAGACATGATGGAGGCCTTCGGGCGTTCTTTTGAGTTGGTTCCTGACTCATACGAACATACTTAGCGCGGCATAATGTGATAGTACCACTCACCCGGTAATACCGAAGCCGTTGACCTGCATTTTCTCGTAGAACCATGTCTTTTCAGACTCTGAGAAGCAGGCGCCGACGAACACGCCGGTCTTGGTGTCGCGAAGCTCTTTGGGGTTCACACCTGAAGAAGAAATGTCTTTGTTACTTCACTTACTTTACCTGGTGGTAGAACTCTTCAGCAAGAGTTCATCATGGTGGGTAACACCGCAGTGCCAGATTTTCTGCCTCTCGCATTGCTGTGTTCCGGTGTGAAGGGTATGGTTTCCCAAAACATCCAATTCTCTATCAAATTACATTGAACCGCACAGTTTAGACGTAATTATTACTATTCAGAAATCTATCCTTAAGTAGGCACTGCCAAAAATAGAAAGGGTGAACAAGCTCTGAACAAGGTTCGAGATCCTATCAATACACACTTGACATATCAAATATCTAAAGTCGTTCCTAAAAGCAGTTACTTGCATAAGACGGACGTCATATTTACAAAGTCTGAAACCAAGCCGCTTCCCACCGTCCGTCATTCTGAGCAGCCAGCCAGTGAATCTTGGAAATGGTAATACCAAGGACACACAGTAGTATCACTAGTACCATCGATGGTATAAACCAATAGTGCTATAGGTAGACATCACACGGGTAAAATAGTAGTAAGTAATTAAAAATGCTAATATTTTAATTTTTGTCAAAGTTAAATAGGAAACAAATTACACCTAGCGTAGTCTTACTACCAGTAAGTCTGTTTGTAAGAAAATTCCCAGAGTCCGACTGGTAAGACCTCTCGGTGAGATTACTGGGAATAGCCCAAAATCGTGAAGTTTTTTTTTTATACCACTAAAGTGGCAACCAAGCGTACGGCCCACTTGATGGTCAGCGGTTACCGTAGCCTATATACGCATGCAACATCATAGATATCACTTGCGTGTTACCACCCTGAGACGTTAGATGGAAAATCTCATGTGCCTGTAATTTCACCGGAAACCATACCCTTCGAACCGGAACACAGCAATGCAAGCATTGCTGCTTGGCGGCAGAAATAGGTATGGTGGTAGTCCTTCCCCGGACGAGCTCTATCACAAAGAACTCTACTACTCTTGGTGTAAAATGAAAACTAACATTTTTCTTTTAAAAATGTACAACTTTGTACATTTACATTTACAACAAGAGGTAGCTCTTTATAAAGAAACGTTTTCTGCGATGCTCATGCTAGCATGGCTGGTAAGATGTGACATAAAGGGGTATTGTTTGCTTTAAGAACACCCCGGGGTAGGGGGTATTGATAGCGTTACGGGTCCACGAGGAACGCTTGATTACGGCCACCGCTTGACAGGAAACCAAACTTAAACTGAAAAGGTCTCAATCACGCGTCGAGACCTCTCAAAAACAATGGGTTTATGCCCTCCATTCCGTTCCCCGTCATAATATGTTTTCAATATTCCATTAAACAAGCAGGTACTTCGGATTACTTTGTTCGGAATCCCTAAAGACAATACAGGGTGTACAATAAATATAAATGTTTATTGCGTAATTCGGTTGCAATCGATTTCACTTGGTTTCAATCAAAAACTGTCGTATTTTGTATGAATGTGGCTTATTGACAGTCCTCAAAAGAAAAATATCTATTTATAATATTTTTCTTTTGAGGTTAACTGTATTAACTGTGTGACCTCATTGGTTAAAAGGTTAAGCGAAATAGCACTAGAGATTTTTCGTCTGTTTTTTATCTTATATGTGATATGTACAATTAGGTGAATAAGGTGATAAGAGAGTATTCTAGCCATTTATAATAATCTGTGGCTGCAGGGGAAATGTTTGCTCGATCTGCAAATATTTCTACCAGGTCTGGGTGTTGTGGTGCAATGAGGTCACACAATTAACTGTGTTAACTGTGTGACCTCATTGGTTAAAAGGTTAAGTGGAGTATCACTAGAGAATTTTCGTCTTTTTTTATCTTGAAATTAAAAATGTTTCATCCTGTAGGTAAATAAAGCCTTACGCCCACGAAATACATTTTCGTTCTCTGTAAAATACGGTAAGCTTAGTTTTGTGGTTTTAACAAAACAAACGGTGCGGATTACATAACCATTTGTAGATTTATAAGGTACCTTACGAGCGGGTCTCGTAGTTGGTACCAATTTAATATTTTTTTCTATATAATTATTTATTTTTAGCCTATTTTGACCCACTGGACAAAGACCTCTCTCCCTTTCCCACAAAACAGGTTAACTAAAACTACTTAGAACATGTCATGACCTATATCTTAGCCCAGTTTTTTTCTGCCTTTCTATTGAATTTTAACAGTAATTTTATCTGTATCTTTGAGTCAATCAAATGTAAATAAATCATATAGAATCTACGTTTGACCGCAAAATATTGCATTTTTAATAAAACACCCACATCAAAAACAATTTCGTTCTGCGACGTAAAACCAAAACAAAAATGGTAGGTAAGTAATCTCTTTAGAAAATACTTAAAAAAATATATTTTTAGGTTTTATACTACTAACCAAATTCATAGTTCTACTCGCTTGAGTCGAAAATTTTTCGAGTTTTAATAAAAATTGGTAGCAAAGAGTTTCGCATTTACATTTGCCCATTTCTCCTCGAATGATGTTACTCCTTTGCAACTGTCAGCGAGTTTTAATTAACTTACTGATAACAGAATCTGCTGTCCCGGTTATTTCTGTCCGTGCCTTTTTACAAAACACGCTTTTCGTATATAAGTAAGTAAGTACTTTATATATTTTTTTATAAAATAGTCCTACAAATGGCGGTCTCATCGCAGATAGCGATTTCTTCCAAACAACCCTTACTAACTAAACTAAACTTAATATTATTAACTTTACTGATAAATAAGTAAACGTAGCAAAAGTCATTAAAAATATAAAAACAAGTAGGTACTTACTTACTTAATCCTACCTAATCTCCTAAAGTTGACGTCGCTCCAATTAGCACTTAGAGCAGCTTGCACTAATGGATAGATCATCTCAGATATTTTTTAACAGTAAAAAATAAAATTGAGTGTCTTACACTGGGTTATAAAACTTACACATATATATAGCTATAGCTACACAGTCCTTTCTGAGGTTAAAAAAGATATTTGAGTGACATCCCGGAACATCAAATGAACAAATCAAAATGTCGAGGCCAAGGGAACGCTTTTACAGGCCAATATTGAGTTAAAATTACACCAAAGTGAAAGTTTTAATGGATTTTCAGATAACAGCATCGGTGTCCGACGTGAAGCTTACCTCGGAGTCGATGTCTTGATTCAATTTGCACAATATTGACTTCATTTGCGTCTAGATTACGTTAAAAAAGACAGAACTTTTTATAAATAAAATTATCAGCAAAAATCAGCACAACCTGCAAGGAACATAACCAACCTGTCACTTGGTTGGTTTCTAATTATTCTTATTTCAAACTTTTGACCGAGGTTTTAAAAGTGGAACAAGCACATTTTATTTATTCTGCCAGTATTTTAGATTTTTCAATGCTATTTAACAAATTCCAAATTTAAAGAGCTATAGTGAAAACTATAGTGGTTAGAAATCATATTAAATTATGTATATTTAATCGTTCGTTCGTTCGTTCGAATGAGTCAGTGGCCAACTCTGGTGGCAGAGTTTCTAGGCCGCCCGAAGGCCTCTGTCATGGCCTGTATATTTAATTAACGTCAGGATAAATGACAAATTCAAGTGGTAAATAGCTGTTAATAATATAATATAAAAATTCCAAATTTGTTTTTTATGACAATTATAAATTTACATTCGGTCAGTGACTTTTTAAGACTAAAATGTAGTTCCCACGACGATCTAGTGTCTGTCTACCGTTTACTTATACACTTTTTATTTAGGACACGAATATTATTAAGCATGATGACTGATTTTGAAGAACGGTTCTACTTATTGTTCAGAATAAATTGATTCATAACAATCTGTCTGAAAAAGTAGGTAACTTATTTTTTGCAGAAATTAAATTGGTTTAGACTTAGAAAAATAACACTGCTGCATGCTGTGTTTGCCTATTATTGGTTTCACATGTAGCCTAGAACACTTCTTCTGTAACTTAACTCATGTAATCATGTACAAACTGTTGGCAAACCTATTAAAAAAAAAAAAAAAAAAAATACGCGTCGAATTGAGAGCCTCCTCCGTTTCTCATCGGTTAAAAATACTTATGAGTCCGTCAAATAATGTAAAATGTAATGAAAGAAGAACCAACCATAATCTTTGTATAAATCACCATTTTTCTTTAACTTAATAAGACGTGAAAGTCCCGAAACAGTCCCAAGGAATTTAATTCATCTGAGTGCTCCCAGACTTTCGGTGCCAGATAAATTGGTCTCATTAATGGCAAAGAAAGGGAGGTCTCGTATTGATTGGTATACGATAAAAAGGTTACAGTCACACCGCTAGATCCTTTCTTGTGATCATGGAGGTGGAATGAATAAAAGCATTAGAAGCATGCTTTGCCTTGAAAAAAAAACTTGTTTTTTCAAACTTTTCCTTTTTCACAGCGCTTCCTCTCAAAAAGGGCACGTTAAACTGTAGGATCTTTATACCTTCGCAACTAATTTTAATCAATCAAAATGAAAATCAAAAAATATTTATTTCAATAGAATCACAAGGATCACTTTGAAACGTCTTACAAGCTTGGAAAATTTACACCGGTTCCAACGCGCCCATGCCATAAAAGAACTGGCAACAACACCGGCTGGGTTCTGCTGTTATGGATGCCGAGTAGAGTTGGAGCACATTCGTCCCAAGCTCTTATAACATTTAGGTAATCGGTTATTTTATAGTAAGCTTTTTGAGACAGTTTTTGATTCAAGATTATCAATAGATAGAGAGATTCAAGAGGTATAATAGAAGCACTTGTGCGAAGCCGGGGCGGGTCGCTAGTATCTAATAATAGGTAAACAATCCTACTAATTAATTTAATAACTTCAAAGCAATAGTCGTTGCTATTGTATTACGTTCCTACCGCTACTACTAACTTAGGTAAGTATAAAGTAATTTATTATTATTGTGAGAAATCGTGTAGATAAAAAATTTGGTTCATTGTTTTTCTTGTAGGTAAGTACTACTTACTTATCTACTAATAATCTTTTTATAAATAGTAACCTCTTTGTTATTTTGTGTATTAATTAATTGTTTTTAAATTAAGTACTAACTTAGTTAATGGCTACAAGTTATTATTCTTAGGCTACAAGGTTTATCGAGGTGCAACTTAGCATGTTGGTGTAAATTTTAATTGGATCTGTAAATACAATGCTGGAATATTTTAACATGAATGTAACAGAATTTAAGCACATAGTTCGATTTCCGGTGCAGAAAAAATGTTTGCTTGTTCTGCAAATATATTTCTTCCAGGTCTAGGTGTTCTTATGTACTATTATAAGTAGGTATACTTCTCACGGCGGATCTCGGCCGTCGTGAATTTAGCCGTTTCGATGCGCAATGGAGCTTTTTCAAACTAAATTGTCTTTGCGCATCACTAACGGCTAACTTCACGGAAGCCTAGATCCGCCGTGCGAACTATACGTTAGCATACTATTTACAAAATAAATTGTTAAGTATGTGTATTTTATGCACAAGCTTGCTTAGTTTAGGGCTAGATCACTATGAAATGAAATGAAATGAAATGAAATATATTTATTTATTTGCTTGAAGTGTGGCGGTACAAGATAATAGCAGGTAGGCTTTTTGTGTCACATACTTCGTCGGAAACGACATGTAAAAATTTCTGTCAATATTTATTTATTAATTCAAAAATCCACTGTAATTTTACAGTCATCGTACTATCAGTAGAATAGGGCCTCAGAAGTACCTAAGCGTTATCGATGTTCCCGATTAGAGAACTGAAAGAAACCAAAAGTATCCGTTTTCCGGGCGACTAATCTTCCCTGTCGAGTCCCTGAGTTGAATCATAATGTGGAGTTATATAGGTTGTTCATTATTAGTTAATAATATAAATAATATTCAAGACATATATTGGGTTGTTGTAGGTACATCAAAAATAAATGTTTAATATTTACGACTTTTTTACATTCTATGGAGAAAATCCTGAGTTGGTAAATATTAGAAAGAAGAAGGAAAATACATATAAGATTACATCTAAGAAAGAATACTAATTATAATAAAGAAAAATATTTATCTATATCGATGTTAGTTTAACTAGTTTTTTTTTATACAACTGAAGTGGCCATCAAGCGTACGGCCCACAAGATGGTAAGCGGTTACCGCAGCCTATGGACGCTTGCAATACCAGAAGTATCACTCACGGGTTGCCTTGAGGCTAAGATCGAAAGCCTCATGTGCCAGTAATTTCACCGGAAACCTAATCTTCACACCGGAACACAGCAAGCAAGTATTCTATCTGGTTCCCAATACAAGCTTTGCTTAGTTTTTGGCTAGATGGCGCTGTGAAAAATGTGCACTAATATTTATTAATATAATCTGTGAAAGGGGTTAAGCGGAACACAATTTTCTCAGCAATGCTATCTGTTCAGTTTGCGCAACACGCTCTCGAGTCCCACTTTGTTTATTTGAGAATTAAAAGCTCATGAAATCTGTATTAACATAGGACCATGGTTTTGTATTTGCGGACCTTTTTCAATTTGAAAAGGTCCCTGGCTACCCTGTCAGCAAAATTAAATAAAACAGTTCGATACCTGCTGCTACTGAGATTATGAAAAACTAAAACTTGCTGAAAAATGCTGAAAAAACCGGCATTTTTAGAACTAAACATAATAGCGACCCGGCCGCCCTGGCGAAAACACAGTTATTTGCTTGTGTTTGAAAACTAGACCATTATTCAAAAAAGTGTCTAATAACCGATCAAATAGTTATTACCTAGCTATCAAAGTGACAATCATCTTGAAATATCTGAAAATCAGTGCTACTTATCATGGTTATCATGATAGGTAGCAATAAGCTGAGTCAGGAACTGTTCGACGCACACATTTTGGCACGGGGTGGGATTGGTTGGCACCTGATATGTGGGCCTGGGACCTGTATTAGCTTTGTTGTCTGAGTGTTTTTGTTTTGGATAGTTACGTTTATTGTTTTGTGATGTACTTATAGTTCGCACAGCGGATCTAGGCTTCCGTGAAGTAGAAGTGGGCTATAACAGGTAAAAAAAGAAACCTGTTCCGCATGTTCCAGTTCCAGTAAAATAACAGTTCCAGAAACCTGTTCCAAAATAACAGCAATAACAAAAACAAAAACAGTAACAGTAAACAAAAATGACATGACAACTTTACAACGACATCCACCTGTGTTGCCACTGTTGCCAGATCGAATCAAACAAAAGGAGTAACGTTCGGATACACGAATACGCAATCTTAATCATTAATTTATGACATGACAAGTTAGTTTTCTTCACTACAACAGTATGACAAGACAAACACGAACAAATAAATATTTTTACTGTAATGTATTATGTATGTTTTACAATCCAACTATTTTTTGCATTATTATGAATGAAATGTATACAACAGTATTTTTTTCTGTAAAAAAATGAGCCCAACATTTCCGAACGAATGCAACACCTGTTCTCTGCTTGTAACAGTAACAGACAGGCATAACAGCTGCTATCTCGTACCAACATAGGTAAGCTGTGTAAGCTAGAATAGAGAAGAGCATGTTCCGTGGCGTTATCTCTATCTAACAAAAGTAAACTCCATACGCTAGAATAAAGAAAAGCATGTTTCTGCAGATTTGGGCTGTTGTGGAACTGGAACAGTTTCTCTTAGGTCTAGACAACAGTTCCATACTGTTCTAAAGTGAAACCTGTTGTTTTTACCTGTTCCGATATATACGCCTCACTCCTACCGTGAAGTTAGCCGTTTGTGATGCGCAAAGACAATTTAGTTAGAAAAAGCTCCATTGCGCATCGAAACGGCTAATTTCACTACGGCCGAGATCCGTTGTGAGACCTATACCTGCCAGTCTGTTTCTGCTCTGTGTTTTTTGTTTGTGCTGTCGAATAAATACTTTTCTTTCTTTCTTTCTTTCTTTACCATAGGGTTCCTGAGATCAAGATCAAAACAAAAAACTATTTTTCTTATTTTTTTTCTATTGACGTTTTTCTTTTTCAAATCGTGTTTTCACTTTTTAGGAACCAAAGACAAAATGTTAAATTTTAATATTTCCAAAACATTTAACTCGTACCTGGAATAGATACTGAGCTATATCGGTTTCTGTGACTAATTGCTCTATGGCGCGTTCTTAAATATAATGGTAAAAACCTTTACGCTTATTCATAGTTTATTTCACAGAACGGCACGTAAGTATACTTCAACACAAAGTAAGAAGCTTGCAGCGCCCATGATTAAGATTTTTAAGTATTTATCTATTATAAACCCTATGGAAGAGACTAGCTCCTCACAACTCAGGGAATCCTAGTGTGAGAGCTAGTGTCCACAATATCACCTTATTTTATGGAATTTTATTGTAAGTATGGCAACTAATGTGCCTCGGAAGTGAATAAGCTCCTCACGACTCAGGGTATCCTAGTGTGAGGGCTTATAATAACCTGCCTACTGTATTTGGTCGAGTGCTTGGGCATAGCTTGGGCATGTTTAATGCACCTACCTTATTACTTAACTACCTGTCTATATTTAGGGACGTGTACCTATCTGTGCCTAAGTACCTCCTGCTTATTTATAAGCTATACTTATGTACTGTCTATATTATATTTTTTCTTACTTTTGTTATTGTGTACATTGTACATTTTTTTGGTTAATAAACGATATTATTATTATGAGAACATCACAGGCACCATGGCTTGCCTGCGCGTCCTAAACGCCCACGCGCTTTTTCTCAGCATTAACCTTGTTGTATGGTTACTTTACCCTGAGAGCTGTTTTACCACTTACCAGCGTCGATAATAGCTTCATATGCCTTCTCCAGCAGGATCCTGCACATAGGGTCCATGGTGTGCGCCTGCTTGTAATGCACGCCGAAAAAGGAAGCATCGAACTTGTTGACATTGTTAATCTTGCCAGTACGCTGCGGAATCTCAGGGTGGGCTAGCTTCCAGCGGCGAGCGTCTGCTGATATCAAATCCACCTGCAAAACAACATGGAATAAGAAAATGAAAATGAAAATGAAAAAAGTGTTTATTACTGCATAATATTTCATAAAAAGAACAACATACAACTAGGTAGGTACAACAATGGGATATTCAAAACTATAAAACTATATGGTAAAGGGTTTTATAATTGCAAAATAACAGGAATAAAGGTTTTAAATAGTAAAGTTCTTTAAGACAGAACTCGTCCGGTAGAGCCACCTATTACTGCCGTCAAGCAGTTATGCTGGCTGTGTTCCACTTCGAAGGGTATGGTTCCAACAACATGGAAAGTAAAGAGTAGGTAGTAGAGTTATCCCAAGTAGTATCTCTGATCTCAAACGTACATCATTGGCTACGGTAACCGCTTACTATCAAGTGGGCCGTACGCTTGGTTGCCACTTCGGGTTGGATTCGTCCAAATTCGAATTCGCAAAGTAAATCGTAGTTATTCGCGAGTAAACTGACAGTTTACCTGAATTTGACATTTCTTATTCCAAGGAATAGTTATTCCTAATGTTGGTCGAATAAAGTGGTCTAAAAAAATCTGTAAATTACCAAAGTCCTACAGAAAATGGTTACTTACACTCAAAAATCATTTCCAAAATGTCGTTAAAAACCATCATTCGAGCAGTCCAAATTAATTTCACATTGTCAGCAAAACATTCTAGGGGCCGTAGCGTAGTAATGAATAACAGGAATAATAAAGTCCCCCGGGACTGTTGCCAGCTGGATTTTGGCTAAATTTGGCTACATCTAGCCACAATATACGGACCTTAGGTGCACATAAAAGAAACTGATTTTAGAGGCTCGCTAAGTATTTTTTCCTTGTCATTCTTATGCCAATGAGCAAAGACGATGACTGATTTGAAAGACAGCTATCAGAGGTTTATAGTGTGATTATGAACAAGGCCTGTCTATCTACTACATATTCATAATTCTGTGAACGTGGGCGTAAACTTACTATGAAGTTTGTTTATTTGATAGCAGCTGTTTGACATATTTTATATAGTTTTTCTCTCAAAAACTTTTATTATATTACAGCACACGACACAATCTAGAGCTGGCAGCATTACAAAGTCCGTACGTTTCCTCCGTTTCCTCAATCAATTGCCAGTTTGAGCTTGCAATTTTAGTTTTCTGAGAAAAATAGCGGAAAAACTAATGAAATAAGGGTTGTGGCTTGTGGGTTGTTTGTACACGTGATTGATGTTAAAGCTGGTTTGAGACGGTTCAATTTAGAAGTATAAGAATTTTTTAATGTCTGATGTTTAGTTAAGTGCCTCGCCTGACTAACAGCAGTTCTAAAACTAAAAAAATAAAGCACTCTAAATTAACGTTGATTAACTAGCGACTTCAAGCTAAAATAATAATCAGTTTTTAGAAAAAAACAAAATAGACTTCGATATAAAAAAATGTTCAGGCATGTCGTGGTGATACGAGGCGATGTAGTTATTGACACTTTTTTTTATGATTTATTCAAAAAGTACTGAACCGATTTTGATAAAAATTATATGGGATCTATTCTAAAATAATATTATATTATCAAACAAAAAAAACATCAAGATCAATTTTCATAATTTTGGCGGAGAAATAGCGTAGCAAACATGCACAAAAACATTATATTGATAACCTTCTTTTTAGAAGTCACTTATAAAAAAGGTTACCTTATTAAAAAGGTTTTCCTGCAGATGCACCACTGAGTCCGAGTCCGGGAAGTAACCCGACACCCCGGTAAGGAGCACCTCGTCTCCAGGCGGGGGGTGTGACAGCCGGTGTCCTGACGTCAGCCTGTCTTCGGCAACTGGTATTGGCGCCATCTATTGACGAAAGTTATTAGTACGAATTGTGATAAGAGATGACGTTACTAGTGCTGGTGTTGTGGCGGCGCTCAGTGACTTTATCTAACTGTTTTTTTGTAGATGGCAAAGAGGTAACAGCCCAGCTGATGACAAGCGGTTACCGTGGCCTATGGTAAGTATCTATAATCGAATTTTGAATACAAAACCTCACGACTAGAAATAGAAGCGCTCGACAGAGCTTTAGCAATATCTGTTTCGCGTGTTACCTTGAAACGTAGTTATTAAGTCTCTTTCATCGTAATTGCACATGTTAAACAGTGTCCTTCAAACCACACAGTAATGCTCGCACGCTACTGCTTGGAGGCAGAATATCTGGCACTGCGGTGGTACCCACCAAGACTTCTTGCTGAAAAGTACCTACCATCAGGTAAATGCTGTATAACTATATGTTTACCCTTCAGGTAAATGCTGTATTTTTTGTTTCACCTATAGGTATATCCTGTTTACATTAGAATTTGTACATAGCTTATGTAAATAGCAAGCATTTGTACGGCGGTCTGAACCCAAGGGTCACGCTAATTTATTTTCATTTTATTCATCTTTATTCAACGTTCAATGCGTTTGAATTCAAATCGGAAGCGAATAAACAAGTTCAATGGCAAAATACGTTGAATTATTGCTATAGGAATTACCAATACTTTGATATTTCAGTTGGAAATAAATGTCTGAGTTTTGAGCTTCTTTTTATACTGTAACTAATGGAACGCTGCGACTTTGTCTGCGCTGGCTTTTAAAAAAACTATTGCTTTATTCTACGTTCCAAGCGAACCCGCAACCGCGTCGCAGGCGGACCTTCTTTCTATTTTAATGCCCTTCCAATCCCACCACACACACAGCATCACTTTGTTGCGAGTTAACCCGGGTTTCGCCACAGTCTGTGAAGCCAGACCGGCCTTTGACCACGACCTTTTTCGCACGTTCTTGTCGTACGTGATCCACTTTTCATCACCAGTTATCAGCTTCTTCAAAAATGGTTCGGTTTCATTATGTCGTAATAAAGAATCACAAATGAGTACACGGTTCATTAGGTTTCTTTCAGTAAGCTCGTAAGGTACCCAAATAATAATAATAATAATAATATAATCTTTATTTTAGGCAACTTAGTACATAACTTATGACAGGCCCATATTTATATATACCTTAAAACTAACATACATATATTATAAAATTAAATAGTTGCCCTACTGGACTCCAAGCGCTTCAAGCCAAGCACAAGGCCTTCCGGAACTTGCTTGAGCTTACTTGACCCAAAGAGCTTTTTTCAAATGTGCCAAAACTGTTTTGTGGTCAATTCCCAGTTCTTCAGCTACGTTGTAAATACTGATATGCCGATCTTGCTTCACTTTTTCAAAAATGGCATCCATTTTATCCGTAATAGGGCGACCAGAGCGACGTGCATCTTTGACATCAAAATTTTCGGATTGAAAACGCTTAAACCAAATTTGTGCTACTCCCACAGACACTGCATTAGGTCCGTAAACATCGCAAATTTTTTCGCGGCTTGCGTTGCATTTTTACTTTTTTTGTAGTAAAATTTTAAAATGTATCGATTCTTCATAACATTCACTCATCTTGACAGTACGAAAAACAAATTAAATCACACATTTTCCTAATTTGAATTTGGAATTATGTTTTTTAAAATTTAAACTTTTAATGATACCAAAACCAGCCAGATACAAATAGTATAGCCAAAGAGATATTATTACAAGTTCATACATACTCTAATGCGAAAAGACTCTTTCCCCAACCTGATATTTTCCTTACAAAATTTTCATTACGAGTTTTTGAACTCTATTAACATCCGAATATCTTTACTTAAGTGAGGTGGTTTAGTATGATTTTGTATAAAATCTCGTGGTAGTCGTTTATTTTGGAGTTGACCTTACATGGAAGAATATCAAAACAAATAAATTCAGTACATACTTATTTTTATCTCATTGTTTTGTATTTTTTCGTAAAACAATTTTCTCTCACGACTCTGTTTTAATTATTTTAGACCAGAGTAACAATAGTGCAAATTACTTACAGAAAATAGTTATTATGGAATTGCGTATATTTGTAATTAGATAGACTTCAAAAAACGTTTTGAAATTGTATTATCAACATAAAAATTCTTCTACTTGTTTTTTTGGGGCGATCATTCACCGAAAAGTCCCAGAGCTAAGCCAACCGATATGGTCACGTTAATTTTGCTTAATTTTGATGCAATTCTATTCGTTGATTCGGCTCGGCTGCTCTGCATTTTGATAGGTGAACACCTTTCATCCTAGTTATTACGTGGGTAAAGGCGCGTACCCACGTTCCTAAATAACTCTTCATTTTAGTGAAAGCTTAAAACATTCCGATGAACAAAGAAAACACTTAAATAAATAAATAAATAATGCTGGACAATCCACACAGCATCATCTAGCTAGCCCAAGGTAAGCTGCTGTTAAACAGAGCTGTATTATGGGTACTATATGACTGATATATATTTATTACAATACAATACATAGATAGATATTTTTTATTATACATAGAAAACACCCAGAACACCCGGAACAAATATTTGCAGATCCTACAAACATTTGTCCCAAGGCGGGAATCGAACCCGCAACCTCCGCGTCGCAGGCGGACCTTCGCCCACCGCGCCATATTGGTCGTCTACTTACAACGGTAAAACGCACGTCTTAATTAAACTCTATTTCGTTTCAATAAAAGTAGCTTTCATCGTCGAGGTTGGCCATGACAAAGGCCTTCGGGCGGCCTAGAAACTCTGTCACCAGAGTTGGCCACTGACTCATACGAACTTACTTACTTTACCGTCTTTGTTAAAAGATACCAGATGGTATTAATTTCGTCCTTTTCGATGCATCACCATAATTGATTGAAAATTAACGGAAAATGGGCAGTGGCAACACATCCTGAGGTACTACTACCACGTAACATCAGTCAATGAATAATATAAAACACACATAAACTTTGTTAAGATGGAGCAAGGTATTTTGAAAACTGATTTATATCTTAGTTGTATTAATAAGAACTATATTTCCACTAACCTTTACAAAATGTTTAGTTATAAGTACAAAACAACGACGTTCGTGGCCACCGGCTATCACTAATCATCTGACTGTCGTCACCGTCCACTGTTGTATATAAAACGAATAATTAAAAAAAAATATTATGCACAGGGTGTTTTAAATACAATAAACTAAACGACTAAAAAGAGCACAGAATAATTTCTGGGTCTAGATATTCTGGTTCCATAAAATTATATGGTATACTTATCGTAGTTAAAACACAGCGTGAAATCTTTTAAGTAGATATAAATGAGTTTTTCTCCGTACAAGAGATGTTTCAGAAAATACCAGAGTTTTTTGTTGGCCGATTGATGATATCGAACCAAAATACCGCACCGATACGCAAAGTACCGTACTGGTTCGCGAAATACCGTATTAGTACGCGAAATACCGTAATATTAAATGTGATGCTGCTAGGAATGGAATTTTTTATTTTTCTTTACTTGTACCTACCTACTTAAAATATTCCTACTCTGTAAACTTGTAAGTACCTATATACCTACTAATTTAATTTTTTCTTAAGAAACAATAACGTAAAAACCCTTCCCCCATGGAACATTAATAAATCTCAGTTATGGAGGTGGGCGTTGTTAGCTGCAACACAGTTTTTTTTTAACTTATGCAGCTTTCATCGTTTTCTTTTAATTGTTACTAATGAGCCTTGCACACTGTTCCGAAATAAACTATTTGAATTTGAATGATGAATGATGAATGGTACCTACCTAATACACTGTAATAATGGCTCATCAAACGCTTTGGTGTAAACTGTAAGTTTGTCAGCATCTGTTATAAATAAAAAATATAAATAAATAGTTAGTGCTTAGTTTACGTAAAAATGTGAGGACCCAATAAAGTGTTCTTTCTTTCTTTATTGGTGATTGGAATATGACATTTCATGACAAACTAGCGCCAAATTTAACCTTATTTCAAAGATTGCAAAAATTTGAAAGCAGTAAATTAGAGTTGGATTGAAATTCACGTAACTAATGATCCTTGTGATATGATTGAAAGATGTTTTTTACTTTGCTTACATAATTAGGATTAAGATTGCGTTGAAGAGTAAGGCTCCATTTCAGTGACAGTGGTGGTATTTTCGAAAACAAAAACTGTGGACACCTTGTAGGTTTTTTACGTGGTTTTTTCTCTAACGCTACGTTACAGTCGAAGTTGAAAATTTCGAATTTCTGGTCTCACAAGCAAAATGACCCAGCTTCTGACTGGCTATATGGTATTAGGAAAACCTAAAGAGGTAAGTAGGTTTTTTTAAACCAAACGTAGTATCTTCTGGTTAGAAGAGATCTTCTTATTAGATATCAGAAGATAGGATTAGAAGAGTAGTAGAGTTTTTTTGTGATAGAGCTCGTCCGGGGAAGGACTACCACCATACCTATTTCTGCCGCCAAGCAGTAATGCTCGCATTGCTGTGTTCCGGTGAAATTACTGGCACATGAGGCTTTCGATCTTAGCCTCAAGGTGGCAACCCGCGAGTGTTACCTCTGGTATTGCAAGCGTCTATAGGCTGCGGTAACCGCTTACCATCTTGTGGGCTGTACGCTTGGTGGCCACCTCAGTTGTATATAAAAAAAAAATTTTAAACAAAAAAATTCACAGTGTGCAAGTAGGTATTCTAATAAGCGCAGTATTTCATATTTTTTGTTATTTTGTTAAAAACTAAACAATTTGCATAGACAACGATGTCTCACTTTAACTTTTTTTACACCTACGTGAAACTCTAAAAAAACACTTATCTCGTAAAGTTGACAACGTCGCTTTAATTGGCACTCGGTAATAATAGTTTCTCTACATATTAGTGCAAACTCTTCATGTGAAATACTCCACGTTCAACAGTAAATACTTTTGAATTTGCTATTTAATTAATACTAGGCATTTCCAAAAGTGTCTAAGCCAGGTGATATCTCAATTGTCCGGTTTCCCTTCACCCCGCAACACTTCTTTGTATTATAATGAGCTGTTTACGTTGATGGTAGACTGACCCATGCCTTCGGTATATGCTTTACATAATGTAACAGTACATGCCGGAGTATAGTGGTAACTATATAAATAATCAAAACCAATCTAGTTAATCTAATCGGCCTATATTCACCCAATGTTTGGTTTATAGGCTTTTTCTAACTGGCTTCCTTCTCGCGGACTGAATTACTCTAGAACTGCGAGAATATAAACAAATTTTATTTAGAATATTCTTAATATCTTTGCTCTAGAACTGGTCTATTGGTAGTGATTATTCCTTTCGATTCTTTTGGTGGTGGGTTCGATAACACTAATGGATTATTATTTTTGAAAAATGTACTTGTGCCGACAATGCCAGTTCAATTAAAACGGTGAAAAACATCGTGAGTAACCGGCAGGTCTAAAAAAATTAAAAAGGCATGTTTCTGTGAAATACCTATAGTTCTGCAAGTTATTTCCCTTGCTACAGTGCCCTAAGTTAAGCACCAGTAATACTTGCTTGCTGCTGCTTGGAGGCAAGATATATGGCACTGCGGTGTACCCACCAAGATGGACCTTTGATTAAGAGTCAAACTCTACCATTAGGTGGCTCTTGTTCATCATCATTCCCATTGATTGAGGAAACGGAGGAAACGTACGGACTTTGTAATGTTGCCAGCTCTAGATTGTGTCGTGTGCTAGTATAATATAATAAAAGTTGATTGAGAGAAAAACTATATAAAATATGTCAAACAGCTGCTATCAAATAAACAAACTTCATAGTAAGTTTACGCCCACGTTCACAGAATTATGAATATGTAGTAGATAGACAGGCCTTGTTCATAATCACACGAATAAGCAAGTTGAAGTGGCAGTGGTCATTTAATTTACAATACCGATAACCGCTGCTAGGGAATAAATATTCTAGAACGGCCTTCCACTCGATGGAACCCTAAAGCGGTCCCAGGTCATAGGATGGTGAAGGCTCAAGACTTCATCATGGCACATTGTGCACAGTGTGGACGTCTATTGACAGAGAATGATAATGATTATTATGACAGTAGAAAAGACTATGTTTATTCACAGTTATTCACGAATTAAGTCATAAAATAAACTAAATAAGCCCCAGGAGCACCCCGCAGCTCGACTTGAGAGTTGAAGTTGATTTATGTGCTCGTAAAACTTGTATATTATTTTATAAGAGCATCCTATCCTCTGGAAGAAGTAGGTAAATGTAGGGGAACGTCAGTCAACAATTTTATATATTTAGATTTTGCTTCTTTGAGCGTAAATCTAATCTACTGACTGACTGACTCTCAATCAACGCACAATCTAGGCTAAAATTTGGAAAGCGTGTTCCCTTTAATGTTTTTTTTTCTTGCACACCCACAACAGACTTAAAATGCACTAAGAAAAGAACTCCGGAAATATAACTCTTATAAGACAAGGAAATATTCTTAATCAATATATAAACCTCTGTTAGCTAGATGTCATTCAATTCGGTCATCGTCTTTGTTCATTGACATATAGAACGACCAGGGGCCTTACTCTTGAACGCGATCGGTATTGGACGAGTATTGGCATATGATGTTTTGTACTTTTGACAGGCAAACCTAGCGCCAAATTCAACCTTGTTTTCAAGAGTACAAAAATTTGACAGCAGAAAATAGAAATTGGGATTGGATCGGAATTGTCATTGGATTTAAGAGTATACTCTTGAATCCAATGACTTATAAGGCACCAGAGGGGCGATGCAATTCGATTACAATAGATTTCACTTGATTTCAATCAAAAACTAACAAGTATTTTACATTAATATGGTAGCCTATTGACAGTTTCGCTGATTGAAATCGGATTGCATCCGCCCAGCAGGATAGCCAAAGAGGCGTGTAGCTAAAATTACAGTTTATATCAAGGGGGAAGTTTGTGAGGAAAACACTACAAGTTTAAAATTAGAACATTTCAGTCAATTCCATGTAAAATAGAATACCGTTTTAGAACCATTTCCCATTATACCACCCTTTGGCAGTGTAACTAAGTATAACGATCGAAATATACAAAGCGCTCGTGGCATAGCTGACTAATGTTCCCATCACATACTCGATGGGAACTTGACATTTACTTTTAGTTATTTACCGTGGACTTTTAAGTGTATACCTGACGTTAAAATTGATTATATTGTATATTAGTATTCAATATTGAAATAATAATTTTATTTTATATATATATGTTTATATAAAAATGTATTAATTAACACCTTATGCAACCAAATGTACATGTGAGTAATGAATAAATGAAATATGATGAGTTTGTTGCCAGATTCTTCTAGACTGGGGCGCGTGGAACTGGCGTAAATTCACCTAGCTTTATGACGTTTCAAAATGATCCATGTGATTTTATTGAAATAAATCATTTTTGACTTTGACTTTGACTTTGAAATAAAATATGAAACTCGATCCATTACATATTTGGGTACATACTCGATGAATGATCCTAACAGATCAACGGAGTCAAGCACTGTTCCGCGGGGTCACTATACGGATGAATGACCGCCAGTGCCAGTGGCTATTTCATGAGCACTTCCGTAGACACGAGTTGGTCACTGAATCATACGAACTTATCTAAGTATATCGAAATTAAATAATGATTTCAAACAAACAGAATCTTACAACCTTCATTGAGATTGGAGCGCTCGTGACGTAGCTGGCTAAGTTGTTCTTAACAGATCAACGAAGTTAAGCACTGTTCCGCGGGGTCATCATTTAGATGGGTGACCGCCAGTGGCAATTTTAACTGAGCGCACCCGTTTCGGAGGGCACGTTAAGCAGTCGGTCCCGGCTTTTTCAAAGTTGTTAGGGCATGACAGAGGCCTTCGGGCGGCCTAGAAACTCTGTGAACGAACAAACGAACTACCTTCATGAAGCAGGTACAACATAAAATATTTATATAAATAAATTTTGGCACAAATTTACACATTGCTTTCTAACCTCAACCTAACCGAATCTGATTGTAAATAAGTATCTACATTCATTTTTTGTACTATAGTACAGAGAAACACTCAGACGCAGAACAAATATTTGCAGACGTTTGTCTCGCATCGGGAATCGAAGCCGCAACCAAGCCACCGCGCCACCGAGGTCGTGAAATAAATAATGCTAAACGTATAGTAATACCGAGTTAGGGTAAGCAGAGTAAACAGCGTCACCGCTTGTCACCGTTTGATACGCTCCACTTCGCTCCGATTCAATAGACCCTTGCTTATTTCGCACTATTCTCCGGCGCCTTGGAACTTATAGAAGTGGCAAACTAAAGTTATCAATAAATACTGGATGAGAGTACTGGTGGTCTAGTGGTAGTGACCTTTCCGATCCTAAGGTCGTAGGTTCAAACCCGGTCGTGCACCAATCGATTTTTCTAATCGAAAGATTTATGTGCGTAATGCCAGTTTCATTTCATTTCATTTATTCATTAACAATTAATAAAATCGTATTTGAAATTAATTAAAATTATAACTAAAACTAAAATTAAATATACTACATTATTTTAATTTTTTTACACAACAGAAATTAATAAAATATTATAAAGAAAAATTAAAATACACATGTCCAAATAATCAGAGAAAATAAAATGTCAAGTCCTTAATGAATGTCTAAACTCTAATACATAAATAAATGTCAACAAAGTCAGTGCTCTCGTACGATGAAAGAAAACATCGTGAGGAAGCCGGCATGCCCAAGAACTTCACGACAGCCGAGATTCAGTACCTTCCTCTTGAATCACTCTATCTGTTGATGAAAATCGCATTAAAACCCGTAGCTTACCTACAAAGTTTAAAAGATGGATTTGATAAGATAAAAATTTATTTTCTCTCAAAACAGGTTACAATTTATAAAAACAACATGGAAGTAATAGAGGTACCTAGTAAATAAATAGTACATAGGCTGGAGACGGAGGTCATGTAATGTTTAGGTAGATTCAGTTAACCTGTTTGTGAAAAGTGACTTTGTTTTTTACCATACACAAACATACATAGAAGATAGACGAATCAGGTCCATAAAAAAGTAAGTTCGTATGAGTCAGTAGCCAACTCTGGTGACAGATTTTTAGGCCGCCTAAAGGCCTCTCTCACGACATAACAGCTTTAAAAATGGCGGGACCGACTGCTTAAAGTGTCCTCCACAGCACGGGAGAGCACAGTTGAAATTGCCACTGAACGGTCACCCATACCAATGGTGACTACACGGAACAGTGCATTCGCTAATCTTAACCAGCTACGTTACGAGCGCAGCTGCCTTACTCTTGAATCCAATGACAATTCCGATCCAATCCCAATTTCAATTTACTGCTGTCAAATTTTATTACTCTTGAAAACAAGGTTGGATTTGGCTCTAGGTTTGCTGTCAAAAGTACGAAATGTCATATTCCAATACTTGTCCAATACCGATCGCGTTCAAGAGTTGGACCCAGGTCTGTCGCTTTCCTAGCTCTAGGTGTAAAGTACAGTGTACACAGAATGTCAGTTCTCGTTTCTTAATGATGGTCTACATAAGCGTACGTGTGCTCTCAGACTACCATTCATTCGGCTTACCTTTCACAACTCATCCACTACCACGGGAACTCGATGCAAGCACGTATCGACAAACTCGTGGCGAAGTGTACAAGCGGTGGAATACCACCCTGGTTCGCGAAATACCACCCTGGTTCGTGAAATACCAACATGGTTTCAGAAATACCGGACTGGTACACGAAATACCACCTGGTTTCTTCGTACGTGGAATACCACCCTGATTCGCGAAATACCGCCCTGGTTCGTGAAATACCACCCTGATTCGTGGAATACCGGACTGGTACACGAAATACCAGTTGTAACCTGAGATACCGAACTGCTACGCAAAATGGCGTAAATTCACCTAGTTTTAAGACGTTTCAAAATGATTCTTGTGATATTATTGAATAAATATATTTTTACTTTACTTTACTTTACTAAATATCTGTCGGGTTTCTTTGGTGTGGATACTGGTGGGTGGAACTACGGGCGGCTATATGATCAGGCGTGACAGTCACCATAACATAAAAGATTTTAGAAAGTACAGTCAGGCCCCTATTCAATAAACATTACAAATTGTAAAATACGATTAAACTTTTTTTTTTTTTTTTTTGTACAACTGAAGTGGCAACCAATTGTACGAAGATTGCACAATGCCCACAAGATGGTAAGCGGTTACCGCAGCCTATGGACGCTTGCTATACCAGAGGTATCATTTGCGGGTTGCCACCTTGAGGCTAAGATCGAAAGCCTTATGTGCCAGTAATTTCACCGGAAACCATACCCTTCACACCGGAATACAGCAATGCGAGCATTACTGCTTGGCGGCAGAAATAAGTATGGTGGTAGTCCTTCCCCGGACGAGCTCTATCACAGAGAACTCTACTACTCTTGTAATAAACTAAAATTTTACGTGCGTTTTTTACAATTATTGTAATGTTTACTGAATGTTTTTTTGGGCGTTATAATTGTAAGAAACATACTTGTAGATTTTGATATATTTATTGTTTTTTTAGACAGCATTTGTCGTAAATTCGAACGAAAGTTCGCCTGGTGATAGGACTCTTTAGTCCGTCCGTCCGTTAGTCCGTCTTGAGTCCGTTTTGTGAGTACCACTGCAGAGCTAGATATTCTACCACCAAGCAGTACTGTGCAAGCATTACTGTGTTTAGGTTTGCAGGGCACTGTAGCAAGTGAAATTACTAGGCGAAAGAAACATAACAACAATGTCTCGGGGTGATAAGCGCAGTGCAGTGCCACGCAAACACTTAAAAACTTTAAGCTTTGGGCGGCACTGCATCTGTAATAGTTAGGCGTGGCGCATAACATCAGGTTGGCGGCGCGCCTTGATTGTCTTGTCACTTGTTGACATAAAAAATAAAAAAATAAAACTTTGAGACTTTGTTGATTAGGGTCCAGAATATCTTAAACTTAGTAGGGGTACATAAATTCAAACAGTCTAGCAAATTACTTAAATCTATTTACGTAGGTAGCGTCCACCGCGTCGGGAAATTCAATGTAGGTATTTTTTCAAGCTTTTTTCAACATTTTTCACTTTTTTATGATGTATTTAGGGTTCAGTAAATCGTAGTAAAACGGGATCCTGTCAGTCTGTCTGTCAGTTTCAATACTATTATTGACGACCGATGTGGCGCAGAGGGCGCAGGTCCGCCTGCGATGCGGAGGTTGCGGGTTTTATTCCCGTCTCGGGTCAAATGTTTGTACGATCTACAAATATTTGTTCCGGGTGTTCTGGGTATTTTCTATATATAATAAAAAATATCTGTCTATGTATTGTAATGTATTAAGTATATATCAGTCATCTAGTACCATAACACAGCTCTGTTTAACAGTAGCTTATCTTGGGGCTAGATGATGCTGTGTGGATTGTCCAGCATTATTTATTATTATTATTATTATTTATATCAGTCATCTAGTACCCCAGCTCTGTTTAACAGCGGCTTACCTTGGGGCTAGATGATGCTGTGTGGATTGTCCAGCATTTTTAATTATTTATTCATTTATTTTTGGCCTTTTGTCTTAGGAACGGCTGAAATTACTTAATCAAATGTGTACTACGTTTTTCCATATTTATAATTTATTTACTTTACTTATTATGTGACTCATTATAGAGAAAAGATTGTATGTATTTCGTTTGTAACGAATAAACTCAAAACTACTGGTTATTTTAATATTAATATTATTACTTAATATTTTTTTAAATCGGTTAAAAAAATATTTCACTATTAGAATCGCTGATGTTGCAAGCGTACATATGCTATGGTAGCCGCTCTCCATCAAGAAGAAAAATAAGCGTGTTGAGACGATGCTGATCTGTTGCCGAGGCGATGTCAGTCAACCATTAGGACTCAAGAATCATTAGCCCTTTCCACAAGGAGTAGTTTCCTCAATACTTATACTTACTACTTATAATTCTAATTTCCCGTTTCGATTTACATTTTGAACTGACGATAGGTCAATATTAACATTTATGTATTCTATAAATTTTAACTAACACAAAATCAAAGGACTCTAACGCGTTGTTAAGTAAATAAGTATTAAGTAAGTTCGTATGAGTCAGTGGCCAACTCAGGTGACAGAGTTTTTAGGCCGCCTGAAGGCCTCTGTCAGGCCTTACAACTGAAAAAGCCGGGACCGACTGCTGAACGTGCCCTCCGAAGCATGTAGCGCTCAGTTGAAATTACCAATGGCGGACACCCATCCAAATAGTGAGTACGCGGAACAGTGCTTAACTTCGTCGATCTGCAACAACTTAGCAAGATACGTCACAAGCGCAGAAATTACACTATCTCACTATCACATCACACCGTCCTTATCAGACGGGATCACCAAAGGGATGGGTGACCGCCAATGGCAATTTCAACTGAGCGCTCCCGTGCTTCGGAGGGTAAAGCTATCGGTTCCGACTTTTTCAATGTTTTAGGCCATGAAAGAAAGAAAGAAAGGAAGTTTATTTGTTTGAAAGAGGCCTTCAGGCGGCCTATAACCTAACCTTAGCCACAGGCTTACATGAACTTATTTAAAAAGATTATTTTAATACATTTTCTGTAAACGCCCAGTTTGTTCACTGTATGTTTATTATCGCCATTAAAAACAATGATTGTATTACAACTTTTCATTGGACATTCTTGTATAGATAACAGAATAGTTGGCGATGCAGACCGGATGAATGCCTTCCCACAAACTCACGGACGGCGTCTAAACGGCGGAGTTATGCTTTAAGTATAGTTCTCACAACGGATCTCGGCCGTCGTGAAATTAGCTGTTTCGATGCGCAATGGAGCTTTTTCAAACTAAATTGTCTTTGCGCATCACAAACGGCTAATTTCACGGAAGCCTAGATCCGCTGTGCGAACTATACTCAGCGAATTGATCACATAGCCAGTTAGCGATCAATATTCATTGATCTCTCCATCTCAAACTATTTAGTCTATAGCTCTACTCTCTTTTTTGACAGTTTGAGATGGAGATCAATGGAGGTTGGTCGCTAACTTGTCTGTATTTTCTATTTTGGGTAGGTTATTAAATAAAATATGGTTGCTATCAAACAATGAATTTGATTGGTAATTGGAATATTATTTTATACTTTTGTACAGTAAATAACCGTAAAGTTTTATAATTTATTTTTGATGTTTAGTTTAGTTTTGTGACTCTAATAGGACTAGATTGTAAATACCTAATAGTAAAAAACTTATTATTTTTATTATATCAATTTATAATGAAATGTTTTTGACTTGTCTAAATGCATGTACTGTGCCAAAAGATAAATAAATAAATTGAATTGAATTGAATTAACATTTCAACAAGGTTTTGATCAACTCGGTGAAGGCGAATCGCGAATAACTCGTTTGACAATCGTAAAGCTATCAATGACTTCTGACCGGGATATCGCGGGTTCGAAATCTAAAATGTACTCTCATGATAGAAAGTGAAAGTCGTTCGTGTTGTCTTCTCACAAGTGTCCGAAGTAGATGGCGGCCGGGGGCATGTGTAAAGGCGTTTTCTGAATTTCAGGAATGGCAGACGGCTTGGAACAGAAATTCAGACGTAGCAGTTACCGTTTCGAATGTAATTTTGACCGTTTGGAACTACACTGCCAAATATTTTCTATACAATTTGATTCAGCAATTTGCATGTTTTAAATTAATTATTTACTAGTAATGTAGGTAATTATGAGTTTATTAACAAAATAAAATATGTACATTACATTACATTACAAAATATACAAAATACATATGAAACAGTTGAGTCATCTAAAGACCGTTACAAACGACCTATAGATAGGTAGCTCAACTGATATTTGGATCAGTTGAGCTATCTCTAAGTCGTTTGTAGATAATTAAATACTACCATTGTGGATAACTAAATATTGGCAGACATTTTTACACGATGTATCAATTTTAATGGTGCAAACTAAACTAACCTGTTACGTCTGCCCCATTAATGGGGCGAGTCAATGGTGCTAACGTAACTACGGGGATGTGATGCTTTGGGACAAACGTTTACGATCTGCAAATATTTGTTCCGGGTGTTCTGAGTATTTTCTATGTTTACTAAAAAATATCTATCTATGTAATGATTCCGCAACCGTTCTCCGTTATCCGATTCGTCGAGTTCGCCGACAGGACGATTCGTCATTTACCTGTTTGCCGGCAGGACGATTCGTCATTGATCTGTTTGCCGGCAGAACGATTCGTCATTTACCTGTTTGCCGGCAGGACGATTTGTCATTGACCTGTTTGCCGGCAGGACGATTCGTCATTGACCTGTTCGCCGATAGGACGATTCGTCATTGACCTGTTCACCGATAGGACGATTCGTCATTGCCCTTATTAAATCGCATTAAGTATCAGTCATCTGAAAACATCGTGAGGAAACCGGCATGTCTAAGAACTAAAAATTCGAAAAACATGTGCCATCCATCAATCCGCATTGGGTCCGCGTGGTGGATTAAGACCCAATCACTCTTGCCTGAGAGTAGGCCAGTGTCCCAGCAGTAAGAACATTAGAAGGCTGTCATGATGATCAGTCATCTAATACCCAAAACACAAGCTCTGCTTAGCTTGGGGCTCGATGATTTTGTGTGGATGTCCAGCATTATTTATTATTTATTTGAATACTTAAACCTTAGGCCCGAATTATACATAAATAAAGCTAAGTTCACATAAACACTAAACTTTAATTGCCGCCTAGGCCGTAGACAATAGAAAATAGGACACTTGCCTTCTAAATTGCGCGTGTTAACTGGGACAGGTGGTCACACGAAGAGACATGACTATCAAGCTATAGACGTGTTGGGCCTATACGTTAGTGGTTGGCCGAGTGCCCGGTTGAGGAACGAGAGGTTGCGGGTTCGATTCCCGCTGCGGAACAATTGTTTGATGAAGATCTCAAAAATACTGTTCATTATTATTTTATATAAAAAAAATAAAAAAAATATTACACATTTATATACATTTATATACATTTTACATTAAATAGGAAAACAATGGAATTAAAAGGAGTATTTTAGCAGCTGTGCTGGGTAAAACCTGTATTACAGCTGCTTCACTTCCTGTAACCAGATAATTAGATAACTCCAGTTCTCAGTTCACAATATTTAAGCTTTACACAAGGTAAGATAACTATAAAAAAATATTTTAAGTAAGTACCTATTAATTAAATAATTAAGTCAAGTTAAACAATTTACACAAAAACAGGTTAGTATATATGTATCTGTTAAACTACGCAACGGATTTTAATGCGGTTTTCAACAATAGATAGAGTAGGAAGCAAAGTTTATAGCCCCCGTGCACGCAGCCGAGGTAGCTCCACTAGTGAATGATAAAGCCTATTGACATTGATTATTTTGTAATATTAAATAAACTTTAATGACAAGTCAAACTGGGATTTGATTTAAAAATAATTCACATATTATTTGAAAGGGGGCGACTGCTACTAAAACTTCCCACTCGTCCCCTCGGGGATGGTCGCTACTGAAAAATTTCCCACTGAAACCGATTGGGGTGAAATAAACTTCCCACTGGTCCCCAGGTGATCGGGAAAAAGACTTCCCACTGGTCCCCAGTGGGGGCGAGACATGGGGGTCATCGGGAATAACCCGACTCTACCGCCTCGTTTATTATTACTCTAGTAGTACATTGTGTTACATAAGTAATGAGGCTAAGTGTACCTCCTTTTATTACAAAATGTTTCAGGAAACTGGAAAATTTAAAACACAAACATTGATGTTATTAAACGAATGTTAAATTATGTCTTTTTTTAATATACTTAAATATTTTTTTTATTATAATAATAATAATAAATAACAAAATATATTAATTTTGGAACAAAATACATAGGTAGCACGATAGCAGTACTGTGAGAACCGATGTCGTCTGGTGGAAGTGTGAACTGTGAAGCAGACATCAACGCCCTTCTCCGAATACAGATTAAACAGAGTTCCATTAAAAAGAGTAGTAGAGTTCTCTGTGATAGAGCTCGTCCGGGGAAGGACTACAACCATACCTATTTCTGCCGCCAAGCAGTAATGCTCGCATTGCTGTGTTCCGGTGTGAATGGTATGGTTTCCGGTGAAATTACTGGCACATGAGGCTTTCGATCTTAGCTTCAAGGTGGCAACCCGCTAATGATACCTCTGGTATTGCAAGCGTCCATAGGCTGCGGCTACCGCTTACCACCTTGTGGGCCGTACGCTTGGTTGCCACTTCAGTTGTATAAAAAAAAACTAATATTAATAACATCTTTCAAGCATAATCAGTAGAGCCGACCTCATGAGCCGGGTTATAACAAAATATCTATAGTCGTTAATACCCATTAGTGTATGTGAGGGTGTGGAAGAGTAGGGTGTGTATAAGAGAGGGTGTGTGCATGTGGATTTCCTTGTTCCTCCCAGTCCCTTAAGAGACTGGTTATCACAGCGGGAAATCAACAGCGTGTGTGTGTAGAGTGTGGGTGTGTAAGGGAGCGTGTGTGTATTTGTGGGCTTTCTTGTTCCTTCCAGTCTCGTTACAGTTGCTTCTCGGCGCAGTGGGCGAGTGTTCGGTTGAGTAGCGAGAGGTTGCAGGTTCGATCCCCGCTACGGGACAAATGTTTGCATGATCTGAAAATATTTGTTCCTAGTCTGGGTATTTTTATGCAATAAAATATAATCAATCAATCAATCAATAAATTTATTGCTGTCATATGGTACATTATGTAGTTGTTACAGAATAAGTAGTATCACACATGAACCCTGTTGTTAGGGTATTGCAACATGGAGAAAGGCCGAGGTTTATGCATTCGGTATTTATATTAAAAAAGTAGATAGATAGGTAAGTATGTCATGAATTGAATGATAATGTATGTTAAGTATGCATTTACAAAAAATATAGTACTAAAAGTATTATATTTATTATCTGGGTTTCCCATTAGTACAAGGTTTAATTTACTTAGTTTGGGCTCTGTGGTTGGTTTGAGACTTGAATGGCGTTGTTATATTCCGCCAATATTTTATTATTAAAATATATTTATTGCTTTTCTTTCACTGTATAATTTAATTGGTTCATTTATTAATCAATATATTATTATTTTTTTAAGTCACTTTTATTTGAATATAAATATTGGCATCAGTACTTGCGTACAACTAGCCGTTCAAAAACACATAAGAATCGAACCCGCGACCTCTTTATACGTCTCGGTATA
Source organism: Colostygia pectinataria (assembly GCA_951394395.1). Classification (NCBI taxonomy): domain Eukaryota; kingdom Metazoa; phylum Arthropoda; class Insecta; order Lepidoptera; family Geometridae; genus Colostygia; species Colostygia pectinataria. The sequence goes on along the minus strand of OX596369.1, from coordinate 2,522,050 downwards.
AGAGTCACGTTAATTATTAGCGCGTTTCAAAATGTCCATATGACAAACCCAAAACGCAACGATAGCGCGTTCTAATCTTACCTGTAGCGACATCTAGTTCTGTTTTCGGTAAACTTTTTTATCAAACCATTTCTACAGAATACAGAATAGTTACTACTACACTACGTGTACTACAGTTTAGTAGGACATTACTAGTTTCTGCCCGCGGCTTTGTTCACATGAGGCACCAAATAAAAAGTAGCCTATAGCTATAGCTATTGTAGGTCTAGAACTATTACTATTTAAAATTTCATTCTAATCGGTTCAGCCGTTACTGCGTGATTTTATAATAATTAGAATTTAGAATAAAACTTAAAAATAAAATAATCATTATTAGGACAATAAACAAAGACGATATATTAAGACACAATAACAAGTAAAGTTATTAAATAAGGCACTAATTTTACAAGTCGCAAATGGTCACCATAATATTATTGTAATGGACTTAGGAGGTACTTACAATGGTTTGAATGATAGCTAAGTATTTTAACAATATTGTTATCAGATCATCATTTTTTATAATTTACCGGCAACTATCTACTTCGATAATATTTAAATTGTCCTAGCTTGATCATTAGAAGTTTATAACTATGTTGTAACGGCGTAAATAACTTTATTTCAAAGTAAATTCAAATATTTTAAAATCAATACAAACTGTGAGTAAGCAATCTAAATTGTAATAAAAAAATTAAATAACATAAAACAAAATTAAAATATGTAGTACATATTATACATAATTAATATAATTACGTTATTTTTGTTTTTGTAGTGTGTGTTTTATACCCTCACACTAGGGGAATACTAAAGATTATAATATCCCAAAAATTATTTTGCCTCAATCGGGATTTGAACCCGTAACCACCGCTTGATACGCGGGCGCTCAAATCCTTGTTGGGGGTTCAAATTCCGCTTTAGGCAAAATAATTTTTGGGATATTATAATCTTTAATATAATTACATTGCGCATTGAAAATTATAGAAGAAAACATGAAAACAAATATCCTTAATTTAGTATTTCAATAAGTATGTTACACATTTTTTGTCTAAGAAGTCTAGTTTTTTCGGTTTGTCCTATGTACTTGCGTGTGTCAAACTAAAATATTGAAATCTAACAGTTTTCGGACAAACTTGTTTTCAATTTTTTTTTTAATTATAAATATCTTTATTAAACAAAATAAATAAATAAATAATATATTATTATTTTATAATTATTATTATTATTATTTTATTTTCTAAAATGGTTGGAAAATTTGTATATTTTCGTTGTTCAATCACGCCGTAACGGCTACACCGATTTCAATGAAACTTGAAATAGTAATTCGTTCTGGATCTGGATTAGCATTAGAGTTTTTGTTTAAATGCAAACAAAGCCGCGGATAAAAGCTAGTTGTAAACCAAATAAATAAACTGATTTTAACATTTCAGCGAAAATCTCGGTTTCTGTCATGAAGATTTTGTGGGCTTTGTTTCTCATGATAGCAACAGTGGTAGCTGGTAAAAATAATGGCGACAAATCGGTAAGTGGTGGACAGAGTATCCAGTAGATCAAAATGCCAAAGGAGTTGTTTCACGTAGTATGGAGCCGGGCCTTGCAGTATGGAACTTGTTAGATAATCATTAAAGAAACCATATATCACCGTTTATTTATTTTATTTTGGCTTCTTTCATAATCTAAAGTAATTTTATATTTGTGAAAGAGTGTAACACAATGCAAAACATCATGGCAGCTTTAACGAACAACTGGGTTATTAGGTACTGTCAAAGTCAAGATGCGTCACGATTGTTGGATAATAGCTGTCATGGCGGACCTCTAGTGTTAACTCCCGTTTTAGGAAACTCAACACAACAAACATTTTTCCTTTAGAACTTTGTTTGTCTACGTTACTGTCTTTTATATTTTTTCCAATTTTTCTATGGTGTTACAAAGACCTAGGCCACTATGAAATTGGTCCTTTATCATTTGACAGAAAAACACTGTAAAACTTACACACTTTATTAAATGTAGGTATATTGCCCAGCAAAGATTGAACCATGAGAAACAGAAAACCTGATAAAATACATCAGACTTTTTAAGTGTAGGTACATATTTACCGCAGCCTATGGACGCAATACCAGAGGTATCACTCGCGGGTCGCCACCTTGTGGCTAAGATCGAAAGCCTCATGTGCTAGTAATTTCACTGGAAACCATACCCTTCACACCGGAACACAGCAATGCGAGCATTACTGCTTGGCGGCAGAAATAGGTATGGTGGTAGTCATTCCCCGGACGAGCTCTATCACAGAGAACTCTACTACTCTTACACAAACTATGCGCGTAGTGATTGCGACGTGTTTGCTTCATACATTCTAATGGGTGTCCTGGTTGCCTGATCGTAGGTTATTATGATGAAGTTGTTTATTTCCAAGGGGCCGTACAAGTCTACTCTCGAAAGTATCATGCCATGTGAAAACACCACATACGCCATGGCAAAGGACCCTTCAGTTCAAATGAACTTGGAACTATTCGGCTCAGAATCTTCGGACCGGCTTCTAAATGGTAACGTCACTGTTCTGAGGGATACTAAGCAGATCAAGGTATGATATCTAAGCAATGGTCGTGGTAGTAACCCCGTCTTCCAGCCCCAAGATCGTATATAACTTGTGTATAGTTTTATTGGAAAAATTATGTGCGCAATGTCAGTGCTCTGTTTTTTTTTATACAACTGAAGTAGCAACCAAGCGTACGGCCCACAAGATGGTAAGCGTTTACCGCAGCTTATGGACGCTTGCAATACCAGAGGTATCACTCGCGGGTTGCCACCTTGAGGCTAAGATCGAAAGCCTCATGTGCCAGTAATATCACCGGAAACCAAACCCTTCACACCGGAACACAGCAATGCGAGCTTGCTTGGCGGCAGAAATAGGTATGGTGGTAGTCCTTCCCCGGACGAGCTCTATCACAAAGAACTCTACTACTCTTAAAAGTTTTTTTTTTTTTTTTTTTAAAGAATACATTTTAAAATAATGTATTCAATAATATTACAATCTAGCCTTAAGTTTAGGCTAATGATTAATTTTAAGTTGACCTACTCTTATAAAATAAATTAGTTGCTAAGAATGTGTCCATTGGCACTTTTCTTACTGTCTCTATTTATTAAGGGGAAGCACTTTGTTCATGTGTTTATTGTCATTTTTCACTCTATGTTAAGGTCACTATTGATTTTACACTACTAACTCAAAAGGTTTAGTCCTTTTGAGCCTTCTCACTATATCCGTGTTGTCGAGGAGCTGGATTGCCTCGACGTTTACATGATGGTGAAGTCGACGCTCGTGAGCTTCTGCATAGTTTTTTATTACACTGTCGACGAAGTCTATCTTAAGGTCCCGGTGCAGATCTTCGTTTCTTATGTACCAAGGAGCATTTACGATATTCCTTAGTACCTTGTTTTGAAATCGTTGTATAATAAGAATATTACTTTTTTTGGTACAGCCCCACAGCTGAATACCATATGTCCATACTGGCATTAGGACTTGTTTATAAAGTATAATTTTGTTATGTACAGAAAGGGCAGCTTGTCTTCCAAGCAACCAGTACATTTGTTTGTAGCGTATTACTAACTCATCTTTTTTCTTCTTAACGTGAGCTTTCCAGCGTAGCTTTGCGTCAAGCGTCATGCCCAGATACTTGGCCGTATTTTCATAAGGTATGCACTTTTGATTAATATACACAGGGTAGTACTGTTGATTTTTGTTAGTGAAGTTTATGTGAGTTGATTTAGTCTCGTTCAGCTTTATTCTCCATTTATTTGTCCAGTCTTGGATTTTGTCAACAGCCTTTTGAACCTTTTCTGCCGCTTCTGCGAAGGTGTCGCCAACGGCCATTATAGCCGTGTCGTCAGCAAAGGTTGCAATGGTGCTATTTTCTAATTCAGGGATGTCACTGGTGTATAACAGGTACAGGACCGGACCCAATACGCTACCCTGTGGTACCCCAGCTTTTATTTCTTTGATATCAGAGTATGCGTCTTCTTGTCTGATTCTAAAGGCTCTGTCTTCTATGTATGATACCAAAATATCTGCATATGGTTTAGGTAACATTTTCCTTAGTTTTAGTATAAGACCTTCATGCCATACCTTATCGAAAGCTTGCGTTACATCTAGGAATATAGTAGAACAAACTTTTTTATCTTCCAGTGTTTTCTCAATTATACTTGAAATTCTATGGACCTGGTCTATTGTTGAGTGTTTTTCTCTGAACCCAAACTGGTGTTCTGGAATAAGGCTCTTAGCTTTAATTATGGGTTTTAGCCGTTTTAATAATAGCTTTTCAAACAACTTGGACATTACTGGTAGCAGGGAAATCGGCCTGTATGATGTAACCTCAGACGGTGGTTTCCCTGGTTTTAATATCATAATAACCTCGGCTACTTTCCACAGGTCTGGCACATATTTCAGCCTCAGTGCGGCGTTGATGATATTTGTTAACTTAACTAAAGCCTTTCTTGGCAGATTATGTAATATTTCACCGGAAATTAGGTCAAATCCCGGTGATTTTTTAGCATTTATATTTCTATTAATTTCATTTAAGACTTCTCTAGGTGAGACAGATGGTATAAAGGTTTCTTCATCGGCCACTCTTAAAAGTGAAATGAAAGAATCATCGTGAAGATACCCCTTCAGCTACTTACCGGCATGTCATAACACTAAAATTGAAAGACTATGCCATTTACCAAAGCTCATTGGGTCCGCGTTGTGAATTAGCCTTACTCGCTCACTCGATTATAGGCTAGTGCAAATGGCCCGACTCTGGGAATATGAAGGCTGACCAATTGGTCAATTGACCATGGTGATGATGTGAAGCCTAATCCGTCATCATTATAAACTCCGTGGCATAGTGTAGTTCCGTGCAGCTAAACGCAATTGGCGCAGACAGTAGGATAAATTTGGCCAAGATCGAGAGGTGTGAGTTCATTTCCCACTGTGTGACCAAAACCTGCATGATTCGTAAATAGCTCAAATCATAATTTTCACTAAAAACGGGATATTTACCATGATTTGTGAGTTTTATTGATTCCCGATATTTCGGCGCAGTTACATGCACCATGATCACGGGGGATCAGTCCTCCCGTGATCATGGTGCAAAAATTATGTTAAGTAAGTAAGTAAGTTCTTATGAGTCAGTGGCCAACTCTGGTGACAGAGTTTCTATGCCGCTCGAAATTATGGTAATAACCATGATAGTTTTAAAAACTAGCTCAAATCAGTAGAAAACAAAGTGGTCGACAAAGCTGTTCCTACCAGATCAACGAAGTTAAGCACTGTTCCGCATGGTCACAATTTAGATGGGGCCAGTGGCAATTTCAACTCAGAGCTTCAGTGCTTCGGAGGACACGTTAAGCAGTTGTTCCGCGCTTTTCAAAGTTGGTCGTCCATGACGGAGGTCTTCAGGCACCCTATTCTTCACCAGATATGGCCACTGACTCACACCAGCTTACTTACTTTAAATGCCAATTTACACGGTTCAGTAATTTTATTGCATGCAGGATGTCAAATTGATTTCGGAGCAAAATGTCAAACATTCGTTCTAAAATCAATTTTCAAGGCAATTCTTGCATGCAATTATTGAACCGTGTAGCTTCGGCTTTTAGCCTTTGACTTACATAGATATCTTTGTTTTTAGCTGAAAATCAAAAAGTTAGTTTGGGAAAACGGTAAATGGAAGCTGACATACCTAATGAATATTGGCAGTTGCAATGGCATGCTATTGGATATACTCTGTCGGATTATCAATGTAAAGATGTTTGACGCGACGAAATGTTTACTCATCAAGGTAACAGCTTTTTTATTTGTTTTTTTACCAGATTCTTTAATGGGTTGGATTGGATCTGGCATACATTCGCCTTTTTTTTTATACAACTGAAGTGGCAACCAAGCGTACGGCCTATAAGATGGTAAGCTGTTACCGCAGCCTATGGACGCTTGCAATACCAGAGGTATCACTCGCGGGTTGCCACCTTGAGGCTAAGATCGAAAGCCTCATGTGCCAGTAATTTCACCTTGCTTACAGGACGTTTGAAAAGTGACCATAATGAACTCCTTTAGATAACAAAGTCATTATCCGCCATGTCCCTCTATGCTTTGATCTTTTAGACAATGTAATAATAAATAATAAATAAATAATAAATAATAATAAATAATGCAACGGATTTTACTACAATTTTCAACAATAGACACAATTTATTTATTTTTTTATTTCAAGAGGAAGCTTTGTACATATAGTTTATAGTTTACCCACCCACACAGACTATGTGTGGGTGGGTGTGTGTTTGTATGTTTGTTACTACGTATCTCCGTGACGAATTTACCGATTGTAATAAAATTTGGAATGTAGATGGCTTAAGTTCTGGAATAACACATAGGCCACTTTTTATCCCGGGAAAATTTACTGTTCCTGTGGGATAACATAAAAACTGCAAAAACGCGGGTGAAGCCGCGCGGGTCAGCTCTTCTTCTTTTCTTTTATGGCCTCTGTGGCTAGTTTGCCACAATTTTGCCAGTGTCAAGTGTATTAGTTTGATTGTCGCTTAGCAACGTAAACAAACGAAATTTGGAAAGAAACGATGACTTTTCTTTCAAAATACTCTTGGAAAGTCTTTGACTAAATTACCAACCAACATCACCCCTACATTTCAATTACTTACACTTGTGCTAAGTAAACAAGTTAAATTGCATAAACTGCCACCAAATTTACGCAATAACACGAGAAAAATAATTAAAATGGGAAGACCCATTTCGTTTTGACAAGATAGCCAAAGACAAGCAGCGGGTCAGCTCGTATTCAATAAAACTCTTTTGACAACTCTTTTGACGTTGACTTTCACTCATTAAGCAGTGATTGTTTGTTTAAACAAACTAATACACTTGACACTGGCGTAATGTGCCAAATATGCCACAGATTCTATAAACGAAGAAGAAGAATGTTTTTTATTAATTTCAGGGATCCTATGCTATCCATCACTTGGACATAAATGTAGTGCAACATATTATATGGTCTTCAAAGATGGAGTACGGAAGAGTGCTTTGGCGAAATGAAGTCATTGTCGGTCTCTCGACCTATGTTTGCTGGGACTTTGTAACTCTGGTGGAGCGAATTTAATACAGAAAACAATGGCTTTACAATTGTTCATCGTGTAACATGTAACATTTGTGATCATAATTAGGTATAGTTCGCACGGCGGATCTAGGCTTCCGTGAAGTTAGCCATTTGTGATGCGCAAAGATAATTTTGTTCGAATAAGCTCCATTGCGCATCGAAACGGCTAACTTTACTACGGCCGAGATCCGCCGTGCGAACTATACACCCCCAATCATTCTTTTATTTATTTTATTTTCTCTCTATCCAAAGGTTTTCAGGAAGAAATCTTTTCTAAGCGATAAGACCGCCCATTGTACTAGAATTATAAAATGTGTTTTGTTTTATGTTTATATTACTGTTACAGTGTACAATAAAGTATTTTTCATTCATTCATTCATTCATTCATGATCCAAAATTCCTTTATGTCAAAAATCTGGAACAATTAAGATAATAAAAATAACTCTCTTTTGCAAAGCTAAAAACACACTGTATTTCACTTGCACATTTTTTTTGACTAAAGGTTCATTTACACGTTACAGTGACTTCGACCAGAAGTCCGTCCCAGCTTCGCGTGGGTGCAATGAAACCGCACCCGTGCGAAGCCGGGGCAGGTCGCTAGTAATAAATATAGCCTATGTTACTCAGGGTTGACGTAGCATTCTAATGGTGAAAGAATTTTTGAAATCGGACCAGTAGTTTTTGAGTTTAATCGTAACAAACAAAAATACAAATCTTTCCTCTTTATAATATTAGTATAGGCTTAGAATTATATGACAATAACAAAGTAGCTAACTTATCAATATTAATGATAATGATACTCGTAAGTCTTGTACTAAATTTTGTTATGACAATATGCGTGATTTTTGGTCCATATAAAATACCTATAATCATTTTTGTTACTAACTCTTTGTAAACTAACTCTATCGCCCCAATCATTTGTCATCAGTGACCGACCACTTATATTCGTGAACAGATATCTAACACCATAATAATAATCTTTAGTAGTTTGTTATTGCATCATTATTTTATTTTAAGCCTATTTTATAGCATTTATCATTAAAAACTTAATGTTGATATGATTTTAACTGCATTTTTATCAGATCTAGATTGATACCGCAACTTGACAAATAGTACGTAACTACCTACTAAGATAATTACCTGGTGGTAGGACTCATCAGCAAGAGTCCGTCTTGGTGGGTACCAGCGCAGTGTCAGATATTCTACCTCCAAGCAGTAGTGTGCAAGCTGCACTGTGTTTTGGTTTGAAGCAAGTGAAATTACTGGGCGAAAGAAACATAACATCAATGTCTAGGGGTGTTAAGCTCATTGCTACGCAAACTTTAAGCTTTAGGTGGCACTGCACTCCTGTTATAGTCAGGCGTAGTGCTTATATAACATCAGGCGGGCGTCATGATTATCTTGTCACTTGCTAACATAAAAATAACAAAAAAAAACATGAAAAAAACATCTTTTTCAATACCTATGGTAATCACTCATTAGTATTTCAATTTCAATTTATTTATTTACACAGTTACACTTATATTTAAAGAGGGATAATTAAAACCACAGACATAGAGACAATTAAATGAAATAATAATCACGTATGTTATTTGTGGTAGTGACTCCCGCCTTTCGATTCTAAGGTCGTGTATAGTTCGCACGGCGGATCTCGGCCGTAGTGAAGTTAGCCGTTTCGATGCGCAATGGAGCTTATTCGAACTAAATTGTCTTTGCGCATCACAAACGGCTAACTTCACGGAAGCCTAGATCCGCCGTGCGAACTATACCAATGGATTTTTCTGTTATAAAAATCTATCTGACACTGCGGTGGAACCCACCAAGACGAACTCTTGCTGAAGAGTCCTACCACCAGGGGCCCAACCATGCACTCTTATAGCGACTCAAATGAAGACCTAAACTATTTTGTCAAAAAATGTTGTACCATGATATCAATTAGACAATCATGTCATGGTATAATTTTTTTTGACATTTAATTTAGGTCTTCATTTGAATCGCTCTAAGAGTTCATGGTACCTAGGGGGGGTAGGTATAGTAAGTCAAAGTGAATCAGTTTATCAACATTTATTGTTCATTCAGCAGCTGGTACAATAAGGCTCTCGAACTCCCAGCAGAAGCAGCTGCCGGCTTGAGAGAACAGCTCGATCCTCCACTCCACACGGCCGTACTCCTGTTTCACCATCCAGATGTGCTGAGACTTGTCCGCATTCATGTTGTTGAAAACGTACTGTCCCTAAACGAAATATGATTAAAATTTAATAAAATATAATTACCATAATCTTAATCTAAATATAAAATAAAAAGTAGTAGAGTTTTTTGGGATAGAGCTCGCCCGGGGAAGGACTACCACCATACTTATTTCTGCCGCCAAGCAGTAATGCCAGCATTGCTGTGTTCCGATGTGAATGGTATGGTTTCCGGTGAAATTATTGGCACATGAGGCTTTCGATCTTAGCCTCAAGGTAGCAACCCGCGAGGGATACCTCTGGTATAGCAAGCGTCCATAGGCTGCGGTAACCGCTTACCATCTTGTGGGCCGTACGCTTGGTTGCCACTTCAGTTCAGTTAAAAAAAAAACTATACTGATATTATAAAGAGAGAAGTTTGTATTTTTGTTTGTTACGTAAAAACTCAAAAACTACTGGTCCGATTTCAAAAATGTTTCACTATTAGAATGCTACATTATCTCTGAGTAACATAGGCTATATCTATTACTACCGACCTGCTCCGGCTTTGCACGGGTGCGGTTTCATTGCAGTTTTTTGTTGTCTTACCTTCAAAGAGGTACATGTCTTCGGGTCGTATTTATAGCCCGCAAATGCTGTTAACAAGGGCATAAGGACTCGATTGCAGCATATATTGGTCATCATATAGTTTAACTTCCACTTGTTGTTGACCCATATGTAGCTTTTTGCTACTAACTGAAAAACAAACATATTTGTAATGCAATCAGAGTTAAAATGCAACCTGAAAAAAAGTTTGCCACTGACTCATACGAACACGAACTTATCAAAAACCAAAAATTAGTATTCGTTATAAGTCAGAAAATTGACAAGATTCAAACCCAAGGCACAGAACAGATATTAGTACTGCGTACAGAATAGCCGCTCCCTACCTCCCACACCGGTTTACTTATCTCACGCCGGCGCCGGCACCTTTTTGCCGGCACTGAAGCTAAGGGGTTTATTTTGATTTTGTGCGCGCATGCCAGAGCAAGCGAAAGTGTGCTTCTCGCTTTTTCTATAGTTGGGTAGGGACAACCATGACACTCACACACACAACGGTACCGTTTACGTACACAAACTATGCGTCTGGTGATTGCGACGTGTTTGCTTCATACATTTTATTGAGAGTCCGGGGTGTGCCTAAGGTTTTGAAATTTGCAAAGGCCATAGCGGCTAAGTCACCGCCTGAATAATATCTCATTCAAAAATCTTGAATGCTAATAATTTTTAGAAAAAAAGCAGACTCCAAGACTACCATACAAATTGTTCAATGGATTGTGGAGATAGGTACGCGAGAATGTATTATTGACACGTTTTTTTATGACCTATTCAAAAAGTACTGAATTTATATCGATTAAATTTATATGAGACTGAAATATTACCTATCAAACAGAAATAAAATCATCAAAATCAATTTATTAACTGCAGGAGAAATCGGGTAACAAGCTTAAAATAAAAATAATTAATGCTGGACAATCCAGACAGCATCATCTAGCCTCAAGGTAAGCTGCTGTTAAACAGAGCTGTGTTATGGGTACTAGATGACTGATATATATTTAATACAATACAATACATGGATAGATATTTTTTATTATAAATAGAAAATACCCAGAACACCTGGAACAAACATTTGTCCCGAGGCGGGAATCGCTCATACATCGTGATAACCTTCTTATTTTGAAGTTAATAATAAAACCTTTTTGATCCTGTGATCTCGAAGAACTGTGGTGTTTGCTCTCAACAGGTTGGTATCGGTGGTGGTATTGTAAAGCTCAGCAAAGAATGTGGTAGGTGGGTTGGGATCCAGCGGCATGGTCGGGTTTGAGCATGGTTCTACCCTGGTGAAGTAAGCTTTATAGGGACCCTGTAAAGATTGTCAAAATGAGAGGTGGTTATCTAGGTCGATGTAACAACAAACAATACAAAGCTTGTATTATAGGCTATAAGCTTGTTATTGTAAAGTTAGGGTACTTTGGACCTGTCTGTAAACCCTTACTTTGTTTTATTTGAATAAATATAAATAAATAAATAAATATAGGAACCAGTGTAGAGCGATAACGCAACTCGATTGCAATCCACTGTCAATTTAAGCTGTAAAAGTAAGTAAGTTCGTATGAGTCAGTGGCCAACTCTGGTGACAGAGTTTCTAGGCCGCCCGAAGGCCTATGTCATGGCCTAACAGCTTTGAAAAAGCCGGGACCGACTGCTTAACGTGTCCTTCGAAGCACGGGAGCGCTCAGTTGAAATTGCCACTGGCGGTCACCCATCCAAATGATGACTACGCGAAACAGTGCTTAACTTCGTTGATCTGTTAAGAACAACTTAGCCAGCTACGTCACGAGCAATACGTCAATTTATGATTGAAATCAAGTGAAATCGATTGCAACCGAACTACATAATCACCTCTCAACTAAAGCGATAGAATATAGGTCCATTTGTCTATTTTTTCCTGTACATGCATATTACTTGTCATACATAGTTAGTCCAGACCCCTAACAAACATTTGCAGAACATGCACATATTTGTCCCGCTGTGGGGATCGAACCCGCTACCTCTCGCTTCTTAACCATGTTCGACAAACACCACCGAGGTCGTCAAATACAGGATGCAACATTTAAAACAACAGAAAGTCATTTTTTTAACCTATATTTTCCCACTCCTAGGCAAAATGTCTCTCCCAATTCTTTCCACTTGTCCCTGTTCCCCTTAATGGGAGAAAATCGTAGGACCACGATAAAATACCCTAAAAAATAAAATAGGATTTCATACTCACGGATCGGGCTCCTGTAACCGATGCCACGTCCCAAGCGTATAGCATCAAAATTATTGACAATTTCCACCCCACCATAATTATTTAATTCCTCGAAAAATCTGTTACCAGTACGCTCCTATGTAGTACTAATGTATGTTCTGTGCTACTACTTTAAATTTCAAAAACACTGATCTCGTACACCATTAAAAAAGTACATTGACTAACTAGTTAGGTACCTTTATATGAGATAAATCATAATTATTGTAAACATTTCAAAAACATCCTAATTTGTGTTGGAAGCAATTTAGTGCAATTAAAAAGAGATTCTGGTATGCAACCTTTTGAAATTCATATAACTATATTTTATCATAAAACTAGCAGTCCGTCCCAGCTTCGCGCGTGTGCAATGAAACCGCACCCGTGCAAAGCCGGGCGACAATCATAGGTTTTTCTTCTATTCATATACCCTCAGGAGTTCCCCAGGGGTCACACCTGGGACCATTGTTATTTATATTATTTGTGAACGATCTGGCAGAAAGTCTTAAAAGTACGTGTCTTTTGTATGCAATGACTTATAGGTCTTCACTAAAATAAACAACATTAATAAATGCGTCAAGCTTCAGGGTGAACTGGATACAATATTTAATTGGTGCTCTCGCAATCGCATGAACGTTAATATAGAAAAATGTTTCGTCACTACATTCACGAAAAACATAAAGTAAATTCTTATATAATTTCGATAAATGGAACTCGATAGGACCGTAAAGTTTTAGGAAAGATTTAGGAATTTATTTTGATGAAGAGCTTACTTTTAAAAGTCATTATGATCATGTAATTAGCAAGAGCTATCGTCTTCTGGAATTTGTCACTCGAATTACTAAAGAGTTTAAGAAACCTGACAGCGTACTTCTTTTGTACTACTTCTTCTTTCTTCTTTTGATTTGATCAGTACTAGAGTACGGTAGCCCCATTTGGCACCCGTACTACGACATTCAATCTAGTATAATATGACAGTTCGACCATAGTTCTACTATCATATTAAACAGTATGAGATGGAGATCAATGCAGATTAGTCACTAACAGAGTTACGTGATCATGGGGCAGATGATAAGAGAAAAATAAAAGACAGAGAACAGTTCATAACATTTATTCTTTACTACTCTGCCCGGCAAATGGATGAAACTGCAGTATCGATAGCATCAAAATGTTATAATAAAATATGCTATCGGCGAATCGACCGAGAAAAATAGCCGTAATTTTATATTAAATTTAAAGTAGTAGTAATAAGATACATGAAGATTTTAAGCTGGTTCGACCAAGGTTTCGTATTTCCAGCAGAAAGTGCTGCCTTCGTAGGAAAACATCTCGGCCCTCCACAGCACTCTGCCGTACTCCTGGGTCTTCATGAAAGTGTGCTGGCATTTATTCACGCTATAGTTATTAAAGCTGAACTCTCCCTGAACAAATAAGAGATTAAAGAGAAAATAAGTTCCTTGTGTTAGAGCTGGTCGGGGGAAGTACTACTACCATACCTATATCTGTCGCCAAGTAGTCTAATGCACGCATTGCTGTGTTTCGTAGATTTCGTTTCTATTTTCATTTAATTTACTATGGATCACCGATAAAAGTAACAGACATACACAGTTATAATACAGAGGTTATTCAGGTCAGGTGCTGTCTCAATTGGAGGTGACCACAACATGCGCAAGAAATATTTTGTTGTGAACTCAGCGAAAATCTACCGCTTTCGTTCGCCTATTACTGCGACAGGCTGTTTATTTCACACCTACAGTGGTGTGTAAAAAACGGCCTGAAGGGGAACAGCGACAGATTTTGCAAAAGAACCCTGCTGGTTCGTAGGGTATGGTTTCCATTAAAATTACTGGCTCATGAGAATTTCTATCTAGGTTTCATGGTGCAAGTAACACTTCTCACAGGCTACGGTAATTTACTGTGGATAGTACTACACTTATTTGCATTGCCACATTATAAAAGAGACTGTTGATAATCATTTTTAATAACTTAATTCACATTTTGCCTGAATCAGTCAGGCCAATACGCCAAGATATAGCACCATTCAACTTCAGTGCAGATTTAGCTTTATCTAGTAAACAAATTAACCGTGGTGGTTCCGACTTTGGAATTCAAACCTCTCCATATCCTCCCGTGGATGTCGTAAGAGCCGATTAAGGGATTACATCAGGGAATGGGCAGCAGCATTCTCCTGAGAATCGTCTACCGATACTGCGATCACCAATCCGCCTGCCAAGCGTGGTGAGTATAGCAAACTCCCATCACCACTATGGCGCTCTTTGGGGGGAGCCTATGTATAGCAGTTGATGTCTATCGGCTGACTACGAGTTGGGTGAGTGCCTGGATGTGTGAAGTTGCGGATTCGATTCCCACTATGGCATAAATTTAATGATCTGCAAATACTTAAAATTTTATGTTTAAGTTTTCTAACCTTCAAATAAGTACATGTTTTCGGATCGAAAAATTTGTATTTCACCACAGCTGTTAATAAGGGCAATAGGAGACGAGAGCAGGCAGAAGTACGAACTACAGAGTTTACCTTCCACTTGTTGTTGACCCATGAATAGCTTTTCTGAATTAACTGAAAAAGAACATACAGATCTAAAATTTAATAATCACAAAAAAAATATCCGCAAGCATTATGCATTATTATTTTTGAGAGAACCGGTGGTCTAGTGGTAGTGACCCCGCCTTCCGATCCTAAGGTCGTGGGTTCCCGGTCGTGCACCAATAGATTTTTCTGTTCGAAAAATTTATGTGCGCAATGCCAGTGCTCTCATACGGTGAAGGAAAACATCCAGAACCGTGAGGAAACCGGTCCAAGAACTAAAAATTCGAAAGACATGTGCCATCCACCGATCCGCATTGGGTCCGCGTGGCGGATTAAGACCTAATCACTCTCGCCTGAGAGTAGGCCAGTGTCCCAACAGTAGGAACATTAGAAGGCTGTCATGATGATTATGCATTATGCAAACATGTTCTGCAGCGGGGATCGAACTCGAAACCTCTAGCTTCTCAACTCATACCTACTATAATAAGGTATTATAATGATAGTATAAAAACCTTTTTGATTTTATGATCTTGACTAACTACCCATTTTCCTTTCAAAACATTGGTTTCTGTGGATGTGTTGTACATTTCATTAAAATAAGCCGTCGGATGGTTCGGGTCCAACGGTCGGGTGGGGTCCGAGCATGCTTCTGCCCTGATTAGGGTGGTTTTGAAAGGACCCTGTAAACAGAGTCAATTTAAGAGACATTTAATAATAATAATAGTAATAATAATAATTCATTTATTTCAGACAGTACATCCATATTTTGTTAGTAA
This sequence comes from Colostygia pectinataria, assembly GCA_951394395.1. Lineage (NCBI taxonomy): Eukaryota > Metazoa > Arthropoda > Insecta > Lepidoptera > Geometridae > Colostygia > Colostygia pectinataria. The sequence goes on along the minus strand of OX596369.1, from coordinate 2,506,541 downwards.
GGCTTAGGTGCTATGTTAGTTATAAATTTAAATTTAAGTAAAATAATTAGTCTCGTACACGATGTACGAGTCATGATGGCATACCATCTATTCTTGAGACCTTTAAGAGACCCTTAACTGAGCTTGTAATAATTAATTTTTAAAAGCTCCTAAAAAAAATTTTTCGGCAGATTGTGATATCAGGCGATGTAGTTATTTACTATTTTTTATAATTTATTCATAAAGTACTAGACCGATTTCGATAAAATTTATATGAGACCACCTCTACTATTACCTATCAAACAAAAAAATAATCTTTATTCATAATTTCAAACCTCTGAATCACAATCGTACTTACGTAGGCTACGGTAACCACTATCATGACTACTTTGATTCACATATTTGGGGTAAAAAAATCATGATTGCCAAAAATCCTCGGGTAAAACCTTAGGGTAAAAAAGTAGGTAAGTTTGTATGTCAGTGGTCAACTCAGTCACAACCATATGGTAAAAAAAGTAAGATAGGATGTCATACTTACAGATCGGGCTCCTGTAATAGATGCAACGTTCCAAGCGTACAGCATCAAAATTATTGACACTTTCCACCCCACCATATTATTACGTACTTTGTAACTCCTCGAAGAATCGTTGCCAGACGCTCCTAGGTAGTAGTACTAATAATATGTTCTGTAATATGTCTCCTTGTTTAAACTTTAAAATACTGTGATGATTCTATACCATTAAAAAAGATGCATTAGCTATGGCTACTTACCTGATTATAATGATATAAATCATAAATTATTGTAAACGTTTCAAAAACATCAAATTTTTTGTGTAATTTTTGTGTTGTAAATCCGAGCAATTGCTATGTAGAGCAATTAAAAACAGATTTTGTTATTACATCTTCTTGAAATTCAGATTTATAACTATCTATCAGTTTAACATGTGTGGCTCGTCTCGGCTTCGCACGGGTGGACATAATAATCATAATATAGCCTATATTACTCAGGGATAATGTAGCATTCTAATGGTGAAAGATTTTTTGAAATCGGACCAGCAGAGTTTGAATATGTTTGTAACAAACAAAAAATCCGGTACCGACATACGTATCGATGTATCCTGATGATGTCCCGTCTTGCACGTTGAAAGGATTTTGCAGATTACGCTTTACAGATTAGCAGCTGATGGTGCAAGCGTTCTTTGTAGGTACTATAGGCTGTCCTCATTAGTTAATAACCTCATCGGAATTAATAGTATACCAGATTTTTTACTTATATAATAGAGAATTAAAAGTCAAAAGAACAGTTAGATAGATAGATAGATAAGTCATTTATTTGCAACTTCAAGCACACACATACAAAATTAATACATTGAAAGAGTGCTATAACTACAATAATACAGTAAAGGAAAAAAAAAAGATCTATGTGTGTGTTGCAGGCCTGTCAGTTTGTTGGTACTCCTCAATAGGTCGTATTTTAGAACTGATCTGTATGAAACTTGGTATATAGGTAAAAACAGGTTTTACGACTCTATATAATATTTTCGGAGATTTTAGATTGGAGTAGTTCCTCCAGAAGAGGCGAAAGGGAGGCTACTGAATATCTCCGCGTTGTGAAATCGATTTCGTTGGTTTTTTTTATTTGTAAGCTTAAATTAGTCTCATAAAAGTTTGGTGAAGATCTGATGAGGATCTTCGACGTGGCGAGAAGAATAGCTCCTCAAAGAGCAGTAAATTAAAATTTAAGGTGTAAGGTTGTCTGTTAGAGATTGCTACTAAGCGATAAGGTAATATGTGTTTCTGTCAAAACTTTATTTTATGGTAACAATAAAGTTTTTTCTATCTATCTAAAAATGCTCAGTTTTAAAAGATTGCGCCCGCGAGGTTACGTTCGCAGAACCAGTTCTAAGCTGGTTCGACCAGGGTCTCTAGTTCCCAGCAGAAGGTCGTGCCAGCGTAGGAGAACATCTCGATCCTCCACAGCACTCTGCCGTAGTCCTGGACCTTCATGAAAGTGTGCTGGCATTTATCCGCACTGAAGCTACTGAAGCTGAACTCACCCTGAACAAAAAAGACATTATCTAGTAGTAGAGTGGATTTTGGTGTTGTACATTTTTTTATTGTATTTTTGTACTCATCTTTTAAAATAGTGTTTAAGGTTATTTACACAGATAGAATAATATTAGATTATTTATAGTTTTTATTTAGATTACATACAAAATGTTCTTTTGCCATATTCATAGGTTAATGGGAAATCAACTGTCTTTCTGAAACACAGTGAAAACTAACTCAGAAACCAGTGAATCACTACTGTGTCAACATTTGTATTTGTGGTTAATAAAGTAATTGTGTTTGTATTTGTATCTAGTAGACAGAGAAAAAGTTCTAGAGTCTCTCTTGTGTTAGAGGTCGTCCGGGGAAGTTTATCTAGTGAGAGAGAGAAAGAGTAGGTAAAGGTCTAGAATCTCTCTTGTGTTAGAGCTCGTCCGGAGAAGTTTATCTAGTCATAGAGAGAAAGAGTAGGTAAAGTTCTAGAATCTCTCTTGTGTTAGAGCTCGTCCGGGGTATTACTGCAATACCTATTTCTGTCGCAAAGCATCGCTGTGTTCCGGTTTGAAGGGAATGGTTTCCGGTAAAGTTACAGGCACCTAAGATCTATCTTCTTTTAATCATGCTCCGCGTTGCTGCCAAGCACAAGGACATGTTCCTCGAGTCGGACTTCTAATCAACCAGAGTCGTATACCGTCGCTACAGGGAGGCGCGACTGACGAGAAATCTCTGATAATATTTTAAATTTATGTATAAAATATGTATAAGTTTAGATATTTTTAGTTTATTATTTATGTACTTTTAAATCTAGGACTCAAAGTGCAAGTGATACAGAGAGACAAATATTGTGACTGAGGAGCAGCGTTTTTAGAACTTCCTGAATCAGTCAAGCCAAAACGCAACGATAGCACAGAAGTTAATTTACGCATCAAGCGGAACTAGAACCCACAACTTTCCGCTTGATTTTTTGACGCGGTTGTTCTACCAATTGCTCTACCTGGAATTTTTTTGGAATATTTTAAATGTCTAGAGGTACATACCCCTGTCCCTCAGTGGGATGGTTTTAAACACATAAAAGTTATAAAGGTTGTTATATATAAGTTTTCTAACCTTCAAATATGTGCATGTCTTCGGATCATAAAGCTCGTAGCCCATCATAGCGGTCAATATGGGCAATAGGACGCGAGAGCATGCAAAGTTGCGCAATACGTTGCTAACCTTCCACTTGTTAGTAACCCATAGGTAGCTTTTTACAATTAACTGAAAAACAAAGTTAATGGTTAGGCTGAGATAATTGATAGATTTAGGCGTTACTTTGCGGAAATTAATTAAAAGATAAAAAACAGACGAAATATATTTAGTTCTACTCCGCTTAACCTTTTAACAAATGAGGTCACACAGTTAACACAGTTAAGAAAAATATCGACACGTGTTTCATCCACTTTGGCTCCAGCGCTCGACGGAGCAACACGTCTGCCGGAGAACAAGTCGACGGTCCTGATGATGTCCCGTGGAGGGATGAAACACGTGTCGATATTTTTCTTTTGAGGTTAACTGTGTTAACTGTGTGACCTCATTGGTTAAAAGGTTAAGCAGAGTAGTACTGGATAAGCTGAGGTTGCCTATGCCAATTAAGACCTTTTTGTATCTACATCAGCTAAAAAATGAATATTTTCTTATTGTTATTCTAAAAGTGAAATTACTGGGCGTAAGAGACTTAACAACAATGTCTCGGGGTGATATGCGCAGTGCAGTGCCACGCAACTTTAAGCTTTGGGTGGCACTGCATCTGTATTAGTCAGGCGTGGTGCTTAACATCAGGTGGGCGCCTTGATTGTCTTGTCACTTGCTGATATAAAAAAGGCATAGACTTAGATTACACTCTGGCGCTAAATAACCACCATCATCATGATCATAGCTGTTAATAGTCGTCCACTTCTAGATTTAGACCTCCCCCAAAGAGCGCGACTGATCTTAAACCTTTCCCATCCACCGATTTTCTGCGATCGATTTCATATCATCTGTCCATCGAGTCGAGAGGGGAGCCGTCTTATTTTGTTTTCCAGTCCGCGGTCGCCATTTGAGAACCTCTAGTCTCCCGTGGTTATCGGTTCTGTAAGCTATAAGGCCTGTCCACTGCCACTTCAAGAGTTATATCAGTAACCTTAGTTCTATTAAGGATTACCGTTTCGGATTCGATCGCGTAGTGAAACTCCTTTTTTTTTTTTTTTTTTAACGGTGGGAAAATGCATTACGCATCCCCCTCAGTTGGGGAGAACAGAGGGGGTATGTCGGGCTCTCCGTCCGCTACTAATTAGCAACTGACGGTATACCGACTAAAAACCCACCGAATCTTCTGCACTCACCTTAGTGCCAGTGCATCGTCGAACCACTCATCACCAGATGATGTGTGACTCGACGCTGCATCCGCACTCGACAAAGCCACGGGGTCCCGGTTGGATTCTACCGCGACTCTGTCGGTGATGGTTCGCCTTGGGCGAACACCTCGGGTCACATCCACAGATGGAAGTGGATGCGAGTTTGCATACCCCGATGATGGTGGCCTGTGCAATGCAGGGCTGGGGCTCCCCGCCCTCAAGTCCTGCTGGCCTCCATCTAGCAGAAGTTGGCGGTTGAACTGCCTTCGCATTCTGCCAGTCCTTCTTCGTCGGCACAAATCAGCCAGAGGATCCTCCTCACGGGCTCGCTCCGCCGTCTCCTTTAGCAATATGACCTCCTCGCAGAAGGAGGCCATTGCTTGCCAGGCTTCTAGCGCAAGGTCTCTTTCTATGGACACTACTAGCGTCTGACGCTGCAACGTCCAGCATAGCTATTTCCATCGTTCGTTGGATGAGACCAATAGTGCGAAGTGCGAAGTGCGAAGCGTGCGAGTTCGAGCGAACGGCTAGTCTATACTAATATTGTAAAGAGGAAAGATTTGTATATTGTATTTTTGTTAGTTACGTTGTTATTACTAAACACAAAAAATGCATGTCCGATTTCAAAAATTCTTACACCATTAGAATGCTACATTATCCGTGAGCAACATAGGCTATATTTATTACTAGCGACCTTGCCCCGGCTTGGCACGAGTGCGGTTTCATTGCACCCGCGTGAAGCTGGGACTGACTGCTAGTATGATAATAATGTGACAGTAGTAATCGTATAAGTATAAAAACCTTTTTGATTTTGTGATCTCGACTTACTACCCACTTTCCTTTCATTAAATTGGTTTCTGTGCTGGTATTGTACAGTTCAGTATAGAAGGCGGTCGAATTACTCGTGTCCAGTGGTCTGGTGGGGTCCGAGCATGTTTCTGCCCTGGTTAAGGTGGTTTTGAAGGGACCCTGCAAGCAGAATCAATGCTTTAAGATACCCTTAGTTTCTAGGGCCTTATTCATAAACGTACTATAAATCTCTGTTAGCTAATGCGTCTTTCAAATCTGTCATTGTCTATGTTCATTGACATAAAAATGACAAAGAAAAGACAGTATTTAGCAAACCACTCTAATCACAGTTTTTTTATTAATTTAAGTACATTAGACGGTTATTTCTGGGCAGTCGTAAAAGTAGCCGTTTCGATGTGCATTGGAGCTTTTTCGTACGATTTTTTTTTGCGCATTACAAAGGGCTAAGTTCACGACTATTATTAATATCCAATCTTCGGCGTGATGAGCGGAATAGCTACTCTAAATGCAGTAAATGATCACTTTTGAAAAGTTTGTGCTAGCAAGGTCTTACTGTTCACAGAATTAATAGTTATTAATTCATGAAAAGTTTGTTAATAAAACCGCTAACGTAACGACTAGCCGCCACCACGCCAGAGTGCTTAGCACGAAAAGCTCGTTTGACAATCGTAAATACCTTTACGTATCGTCCAGCTGTCAATTTGTATGGAATTTTATTAAAAATTGACAGCTGGACGATACGTTTACATTTACGATTGTCAATCGAGTTTTTCGTGCTAAGCGCTCAGGTAAAGCCATATTCTTTTAGGCTGGGACGCGTGGAACTGGCGTGATTTAACGTTTCAAAGTTATCCTTGTGATTTTAATAAAAACATAATTGAATTTTAATTATAATTTGTTCATGAACGACTTAGAAAAGAGGTAATAAACAGCTCAGCATAGAGACGATTAAAATCCAATGTGGTTAGAATAAAAAATAAAGATAATAATTTACATTTGCAGGTCGAGCTCCCAAAATCGATGTGACGTGCCAAATGTACAACAGCATCAAAATTTGCACTTTACATCCACCCATAGTGTTGCAATGTATTTTGAAAATCACTATAGGTACGCGTATGTTCCAAACAATAGCTGATTACCATAATGTACGAGGAGGGACTGAACAGTGTGTTAAAAATAGATTAGTATTATATAGTATGTAGTAATAGTGAGATTATTCACACTACTCATTCTGAGAGCACTGGTGGTCTAGTGGTAGTGACCCCGCCTTCCGATCCTAAGGTCGTGGGTTCGAATCCGGTCGTGCACCAATAGATTTTTCGCTATGAAAAATGTATGTGCGCAATGCCAGTGCTCTCATACGGTGAAGGAAAACACCGTGAGGAAACCGGCATGTCCAAGAACTAAAAATTCTAAAGACATGTGCCATCCACCGATCCGCATTGGGTCCGCGTGGTGGATGGCTGTCATGATGATTATGCCACTCAACCACTGAACCGATTTGCCTGAAATTTAAAACATAGACCGAGAATTAATTTATAACCTACTTAGCCGAGAATAGAACCTAGGCTTTTTATCCTGAAAGTACCGAGTGTGTTCCCCACGAACGAAGTCGCGGGTAACAGCAGTTAGTTATTATAATAAAATCAATGCTTTACTGACTGACTGACTGAATAACTGACTGACAATCAACGCACTTAATCGTAAGAGAACCTACTATTATCTGAGGGGCTATTTTGTAATTCAGTTGAAATCGATTTCACTTGATTTCTATCGAAAACTGACGTATTCTGTATGAATATGACAGCTTATTGGCAGTTCACTGACTGAAATCGGATTGAAACTAAGTTACGTAATCACCCTACCTGGTGGCTTTGCACTTAGTAAAAAATTTAGTAAGTTCGTATGAGTCAGTGGCCAACTCTGGTGACAGGGTTTTTAGGCCGCCCGAACACCTCTATCATGTCCTAACAACTTTGAAAAAGCTGAGACGTGCCCTCCGAAGCACGGGAGCGCTCAGTTGAATTGACACTGGCGGTCACCCGTCCAAATGGTGACTACGCGGAACAGTGCATAATATGTAACAATTTAGCCAGTGCGTCACGAGCATTTGGACTTAGTTACAGCTTGTTTATTGCTACCTTTCTGCTCAATAATAATTCGCACACACATCACGCGCACCCAATAAAAGTACCGCAAAACTGCCTACCTGCCACATCTGTTGTCGACAGTGCTAAAAAATTATACGCGGCTACGCTTGAGGCTTATGTGACTTCGCTCGCGTTGTTTTAAACCAATACTGCATCCATCCCTTAAAGCTGCTAGTCGCTTAGGGGCTGGCTATACGTAAGACAAGAACGCGGCGCGGACAGGGCGCAGACGGGGCAAGGACGTGAGTTTTAAAAACTATTAGAAAAGACGGGGCATAAACGCAACGGTGCTGGCGGGCGGCGTGTTGCGAGTCGCGAGAGTTGGTTTTGGTTTGGCTTCCCGCGCCCCGTACACTCCCCCGGTCGCGCGCGCCCCGTCCTTTCTATATGTTTGCAATAGGACGCAGAATAAGCATTTGTGTCCGCGCCCCGTCTTTTCTAATGTTTTGAGTCTCGACGCTCATCGTACGTTTTTTTCTGTGGGGCCAGCCCTCTAGTCAGACTCAGAAGCGATTTTATATAAACAAATTTAAATAAAATACGTGTACACCCACCACACACAAAATAAATTTAGCATAGCTTTTACTGGATTATCCAGCCCTATAATTCTTTGCCCGTGTAGCCCGAAGCAGGTTGTATAAATGCCATAATTAACCAGTTTGTAAAAATGTAACACCAATTAAATAGGCTTTATATGTAAGTCTAACAATGAATGTTTTAGTCGGTAATTCAGATGTTTATTTTGACTCAATGTTATTTATAAAAAAGCTTTTGAAATTGTTAAAGTATCGTTGCCTAAAGGCTGGCAAATACTGAAGCTAATTAGAAAGAACAGGGGGGCTGCCCCCCTACCATGAACTCATATAGCGATTCAAATGAAGACCTAAACTAAATTGTCAAAAATTTTTATACCATGACATGATTGTCTAATTGATATCATGGTACAAAATAAGAGTTCATGGTAGGTTCAGTGTAAAATAAACTAAAAGAATCGCGTCAAATTTGCGTCCATTCCTTCACTTCTTCGTTTTTGGCGTATGTGGCGTATGTACACAGATGATTGCTACAGGCAGTGGACAGGTCACCCATCCAAGTGATGACCACGCGGAACGTTACTAAGTCTGCATAATTGCGTACGTGGTGACAGGGGACAGATAGAATATTAGTTGAAAAAGTTATGTCTCCTCTCGTTATTGACAGGGTTAAGGATTTTTCAAAAAAATTAAAGTCCGATCTGTCACCTTGAGGGGACTAGGTGACAGATAGGAATAATCCCAAGAATATGCTTATGTCTGAAACCTACTCTGAAACTAATTGAAATTTCTGTGGAAATCTTAATTTTATTTTAGTTCATGATCATTTATTTTCAACAAAATGGTTAGTATTTTGTGTGGATTCAGTGCCAACACATTCTACTGACTAGAGCATGCAAATATTTAAATTAATTAAGCGCCATACTAACACATACCTTCTAATTATACCCGCCTACTAATTGTTTACAATTGAATTGAATAATTACTATTAAAATAACATATACGGCGATTGTACGCGATTGTATTGACCCAGCGAGTTAAATGTTTTCGCGATTCGTATTAGATTGTATTAGTCTTACTTACAAGATTATCTATCCATTAGTGCAATCTGCTAATTAAATCAACGTCGACTCTATGTGATGGGGATAAATGTTCCTATATTTCATTTTTATTTTCATCTTAGATGACGTAACTTCGTTCGCCTCTGGTAGCAATCTTCAGCAAGAGTCCGTCTTGGTGGGTACCACCGCAGTGCCAGATATTCTACCTCCAAGCAGTAGGGTGCAAGTATTACTGTGTTTAGGCACAGATAACATAAGTTTAGGTTTGAAGGGCACTGTAGCAAGTTAAATTTTAAATAAATAAATAATGCTGGACAATCCACACAGCATCATCTAGCCCCAAGATAAGCTACTGTTAAACAGAGCTGTGTTATGGTACTAGATGACTGATATATACTTAATACAATACAATACATAGATAGATATTTTTTATTATATATAGAAAACACCCAGAACACCCGGAACAAATATTTGCAGATCGTACAAACATTTGACCCGAGGCGGGAATCGAACCCGCAACCTCCGCGTCGCAGGCGGACCTGCGCCCGCTGCGCCACATCGGTCGTCAAATTACTGGACTAATGACGCTTAAAAACACATCTCGGGGTGACGAGCGAGACAGTAAGAGACACTAATAAGGTCAGGCGTGGCGCTTAACAACAAGAGAACAATTTGACCGTTACAACATTAGCAAAAATACTTCAAAACGTAAGTAATATCATAATATTATCCCTTATTCATCTTTGCTCTAAGTAATTCAATACACCAACAAATAAATATCCAGCAAATGTCACCCAGAAATAGCCGAAATATAATAAGGGTTTATCAATGTGAAAGTAGGGATTATAAGGTCGTGTATACAACGAGGCAACGTCACCATCCCTTATCGAAGGTATTGTGATTTATAAGGGTGGCTAGTGTGCCCCTGCCGATTATAGGCGGAGGTTACACGGTTTCCGATCATATTGTTATTTAGCTCTGTTTAACTTTGTTTTGTAATATTAATAGCGGACCCGTCCTGGCTTTGCATGGGGGTGCTACCTTACTCTTCAATTACCAATTTCAACTGAACGCTGGTACCTGGATTTACCTGGTGGTAGACCTCTTCAGCAAGAGTCCGTCATGGTGGGTACCACCGCAGTGTCAGACATTCTACCTCCAAGCAGTAGTGTACAAGCATTACTGTGTTTAGGTTTGAAGGACACTGTAGCAAGTGAAATTACTGGGCTAAAGAGACTTAACAACAATGTCTCTGGGTGATAAGAGCAGTGTAATGCCACGCAAACACTTAAAAACTTTAAGCTTTGGGTGGCACTGCATCTGTTATAGTCAGGCGTGGTCTGACATAAAAAAAACGCTCCCTTGCTTGTGTATGTCATCGGTCCATCGAGTGAGCCATCTACACGTTTACCATCATCGTATTTCATCCGGTCTAAATACGGTCAAAGATTAGTGAACGCGGCACTAAGTCGCCAAAATTGAGTGTTGTATCGAAAACGAAAATGAACCATTTTGTTATTTCCACATTTCCTAATTTACTATTTACACCTATGGTTTTTTGAACCGGGTCGCGTGGTTAAATCACTAACTTTATCAAAATAATAAATAAATAAATAATGCTGGACACACAGCATCACCTAGCCCCAAGGTAAGCTGCTGTTAAACAGAGCTGTAATTATGGGTACTAGATGACTGATATATATTTATTACAATACAATACATAGATAGTTTTTTTTTTAATTATATATAGAAAATACCCAGAACACCCGGAACAAACATTTGTAGATCGTACAAACATTAATCCCGAGGCGGGAATCGAACCCGCAACCTCTGCGTCGCAGGCGGACCTGCGCCCGCTGCGCCACATCGGTCGACAAACAAAATAGTTAAGTAATCTTACGGATCTATAATATACTAGCTGTTTCCCGCGACTTCGTTACTTCGACGACTAGACCTAATTATCATTATCTATCTATGTTTTAAAGGACCAATTTCATAGTGGCCTAGATCTTTGTAACACCATAGAAAAATTCTAAAAAAAATATAAGACTAACAGTAACAAACAATTTTATTTTTAAGTAGACAAACAAAGTTCTACTGGAAAAATGTCTATTTTGTTGAGTTTTCTAATACGGGAATACTAGAGAGGTCCGCCATGAAAGTTATTAGCAATGATCACGTGACGCATCTTGACTTTGACAGTACCTAATAACCCAGTTGTTCGTTAAACCCGCCATGTTGTTTTTTATTGTGTTGCACTCCTTCACAGGGATAAACTAACTTTAGATTATGAAAGAAGCCAAAATAAAATAAATAAACAGTAATAAATGGTTTTAATAATGATTATCTAATTATCTAGAACCCTACAAAGGACCAGGGCCCGGCTCCATACTGCGTGAAACAACTCCTTTCAACCAAATCGATTTTGTGGTTATTGAGCCTTTGTTCGAACAAGGGCAGATTCTTGAGTTAGGGAACAGACATCCAAACATTTATAACATTAGTGTGATGTGATGGAGATCAATAAAAAATCATCAATAAATTCTCCAAAATGTATATAATTTGAAAATAAACAACAAAAATATATTATTCGCATTCGGCTTCGTGTAACAAGATGGCGCGGCGCACATACCGGAAGTGGTAAAAACTGAACACCACCACGAAAGAAAACAGGTAAAGCACTGAAACAAAAAAAATATATTTATATACAGAGCGCCGTAAAGTTCTCTGTAATAGAGCACAGAGAAATTTGGTTGCCATTCGAGGAATTTAGCCCTACCGAAATGATGAGTGCTAGAGATACCACTGGCGGTCACCCATCCAAGTGGTATTACTGAAGTAAGAAACATAGTTATCAGAAAATCCAAACTAATTTGTTAAAACATCGAAATCATCGAAGAGTAGTAGAGTTCGTCCGGGGAAGAACTACCATCATACCTATTTCAGCCGCCAAGCATTGCTGTGCTCCGGTAGGGTATGGTGTAAATTACAGGCACATGAGACTAGATCTACGTCTCAGGGTGGCAACGCGCTAGTGATATCACTGATGTTGCAAGCGTACTTAGGCTACGGTAATCGCTTACCAGCAAGTAGACTGTACGCTTGGTTACCACTTTAATGGTATTAAAAGAATAGTGAAGCGCTAGGTAGGTTTATAACTACCTCGGCAGTCGTGAAGTTAGCCGTTTGTGATGCGCAAAGACAATTTTAGTTCGAAAAAGCTCCATTGCGCATTGAAACGGCTAACTTCACGACTGCCTAGATCCCTTAAAATGTAGAGAGTAACATTGCTACTATATTGAGTAGATACTCAGGTATCTGAACAAGCTTAATAAAGAGGAGTAGAGTTTGTTCGTTCGTTCATTCGTATGAGTCAGTGGCCAACTCTGGTGACAGAGTTTCTAGGCCGCCCGAAGGCACAAACACAAACACAAAACACGTACTACCACTATACTTATTTCTGCCGCCAAGCAGTAATGCTCGCGTTGCTGTGTTCCGGTGTGAAGGGTATGGTTTCCGGTGAAATTACTGGCACATGAGGCTTTCGATCTATGCCTCAAGGTGGCAACCCGCGAGTGATACCTCTGGATTGCAAGCGTCCATAGGCTGCGGTTACCGCTTACCATCTTGTGGGTCGTACGCTTGGTTGCCACTTCAGTTGTATAAAAAAAATAACTGACGAGTGAAATCTCTAGTGTGTTACCATTCAAGGTATTTGGTCCAACCGAAATGATTAATGACTGGCGGTCACCCATCCAAGTATTAATACTGAAGTAAATAAATATAAACAATAAATAAATAATGCTGGACAATCCACACAGCATCATCTAGCCCAAGGTAAGCTGCTGTTAAACAGAGCTGTATTATGGGTACTAGATTACTGATATATATTTAAGACAATACAATACATAGATAGTAATAGATAGAAGTAAGAAACTTAGTTAACAGAAAATCCAAGTTAATTTGTTAAAACATCAAAATCATCGAATGTATCGCTCAATCCCGGCGCAGACCATTTAATTAATCAAATAACTTGCTCTGCGGTAACCTAGTTGATACGACCAACATTAATTTAATGAAATCTGGGAATTTACATAATATATATTTTCTTTGTGAACAAAACCGACGCGAAATAAGTTATTGAAAACTCATAATCTAACATTTGAGTCAAAATAAAAATAAAAGTAGATCACCGGTGGTCTAGTGGTAGTGACTCCGCCTTCTGATCCTAAGGTCGTGGGTTCAAATCCGGTCGTGCACCAATGGATTTTTCGCTACGAAAAATTTATGTGCGCAATGCCAGTGCTCTCATACGGTGAAGGAAAACATCGTGAGGAAACCGGCATGTCCAAGAACTAAACATTCGAAAGACATGTGCCATCCACCAATCCGCATTGGGTCCGCGTGGTGGATTAAGACCCAATCACTCTCGCTGGAGAGTAGGCCAGTGCCCAACAGTGAGAACATTAGAAGGTTGTTATTATGATGTATACCTGCGCCCAGAAACGTGAAGAGGCCGCTAACACAGGCGAGGTTCGCCAGCCTGTGATGGTCGTCCTTGATCTTAGGAGCTGAAACGAAATAATGTGTTGTTCCGGGTGTTCTGGGTATTTTCTATATATAATAAAATATATCTATCTATGTATTGTATTGTATTATTAAGTATATATCAGTCATCTAGTACCCATAATACAGCTCTGTTTAACAGCAGTTTAACTTGGGGCTAGATGATGCTGTGTGGATTGACCAGCATTATTTATTTATTATTATTTATTTGTTATTGTTAAAAAAGAAATACAAGTTCCAACAGTTACTTAGTAGTTCCAAAAACCTTAATGGAAAACAAGCTGAAAGACGCATTCAGAATATACTTTTGCGAAATGATTTAGGTTTTTTGTTTTCAAATAAATCGTCTAAAAATCGCTTGGTTGCCACTTCAGTTGTTATTATTATTATTATTATGAGCCTGTAGTGTCCCACTGCAGGGCAAAGGCCTCCCTTCCTTCTCTCCAATCATCACGGTTTTGGGCTACTGTGGACCAGTCCTTCAGGTAAGAGTCATTTTCGTCCCTCCATATTCGCCGTGGTCTGCCGCGAGATCGTTTTCCATTTAGGGGCGTCCACTCTGTGATGGATTTAGCCCACAATGCATCCGACATGCGGCAGACGTGGCCTGCCCAGTCCCATTTTAATCTACCCGATTGCTTACTTCAGTTGTATATAAAAAAAAAACTTATAATAAATTATACGTAATTACCATCTTTGAATCTGATGCATGAGCGTCCGACCTTAGCAAGAGCAAGGGTCATAATTCCCAACCAAACTAAGATAGCCACAAGTAGGTACACCTGGAAATAAAATAATTGACGACCGATGTGGCGCAGGGGGCGCAGGTCCGCCTGCGACGCAGAGGTTGCGGGTTCGATTCCCGCCTCGGGTCAAATGTTTGTACGATCTACAAATATTTGTTCTGGGTGTTCTGGGTATTTACTATATATAATAAAAAAAAAATATCTATCTATGTATTGTATTGTATTAAGTATATCATCAGTCATCTAGTACCATAACACAGCTCTGTTTAACAGTAGCTTATCTTGGGGCTAGATGATGCTGTGTGGATTGTCCAGCATTATTTATTTATTTATTTAAAGGCTGAAAAAAGTGGCAACATTTTTTTATTTTACGACCACTATTATAAAAAGCTACAACTGCCACCAATACATACATGAAGGATATAACTAACATTCATTGAAAAAGTAAGAATCAAGCCATTATTGCTGTCTGATTCTTCAAGGCTTGATCGCGGATAGCTCCGGAGAATCAGGGTACAAAAATGGCTAGGATTCGACAGGTCAGACCTACCAGCATAGCTCTGCAGTTCTCAGTGAGGGCGACGATGATGAGGAGAATGCCTGCACCAGTGACGCCAGTAAGAACAGCTCCTGACGCCATACTTATCACTGAAAATGAACACTGCCAACAGTCACATACCATGCTAGTCCCTAAAATAAGATTCCTTGCATCGCGGGTATCGAAAACTAATAGTACGTAAACAAAAACTTGCAGATCTTTTATAATGATGTATGCATTATGATAATAACATTTTTTTTATTGCTTTAGATGAACAAGACCTATCATCTAAAGCAGCTACAGTTAAGTTTAGTTAATGTAACAGAAACAGTAAGTTATACAATTTCATGTTGAATTTTAATTTAATGAAACTGCAACATTTATGTGAGGTGTGGCAACCATAATATCATAAATGACAACCATAATTAAGTATTATTATCGAAATCATTAAAAAAAAACACAGCTTGGCGGCAGCAATAGGTATATTCAAACTTCAGGCAAACCAGTCTATTCCTTATGCTTATGGAGACTTACTCTGGGTTTTAGGTGTCTGGTGCATTTCATCATACTGCTTGCCGTGCGTCAGTATTAGGGTCAGCAGCACAGATCCTACCAGGACCTGGCAGAATGCTATCAGCAACACCCCTGGGAACAGGTTGCAGACGCCGCAACAGCTCTCGAAGTGACACCCCGGCTTGTGTATGGCGAAATGTAAAGGCACCTGAAGATAAAATATCTCAAAGGAGTTGTTTCACGCAGTATGGAGCCGGGCCTTGGTCTTTTGTAAGGGTCTAGATAGTTACATAATCATTATAGAAACCATTTATTTATTTTATTTTGGCTTCTTTCATAATCTAAAGTAAGTTTATCTTTGTGAAAGAGTGCAACACAATGCAAAACAACATGGCGGGCTTAACGAACAACTAGGTTGTTAGGTACTGTCAAAGTCAAGATGCCTCACGATCATTGGCTAATAGCTGTCATGGCCGACCTCTAATGTTCCCGTTTTAGGAAACTCAACACAACAAACATGTTTCCTTTAGAACTTTGGTTGTCTACTTAAAAATAAAATTGTTTGTTACTGTTAGTCTCATATTTTTTTCAAATTTTTCTATAATGTTACAAAGACCTAGGCCACTATGAAATTGGTCCTTTATATTCTTCAAACCCGCATCTTTTGCCTCAGAAATAGAAAAAATATTTGTAGGTACTTAAGCAGTGGTATAAGTCAGTGGCCAACTCTGGTGACGGAGTTAGCCCGCCCGAAGGCCTCACTCTCAAAAGCCGATACCGACTCTTTTAACGTGATCTCCAAAGCACGGATCATAGCAGCTCTGTTCCAGTTTCTTCGATGGTATTGTGGACGATGGTGACTGAACTGAATAAGCAGTATGATGGTACCTGGACAGTACTCCTGCTAGTACTTCGAGGTCTTTTATCGCTTGACTTTGTATAGTCCTCGCTTTTGGGCATTTTTGTAATTTTTCAGACGTAAACAATGATGGTTGCAATGACCGTGACATTGATGAGTATGTGCTTAGTTTTATTTAGTTTAAACAAAAAGGTTGTGCTTAGGTTTTTACTAAAAAGCTTTTATGTATAGATAGGTATTGTTATTTTACCAATTTTTTTATGATTATGACAATGTTTGGTTTTTTTGGTGTTATTATGTAATAAGGTATGCAAGTTAATTATCATATAATCTTCAACTTATAACAGTTAAGTTGGGTTTCATTCAAAGCATGTTGCATACTAAGACTATGTTACTACCTATGTAGGTAGAGATCATACAGTTTAAAACTGGACCTCAATAGCGTTTGTCATAGATCTGAATGTAACAACATTGCATAATTTACAACATTGCGTTCAATTTCAGACTCGTTTAGCTCTACTTTATGTTGGACACTACTTTAGGTAAGTCCATTCGTTCGTTCGTTCGTATGAGTCAGTGGCCAACTCTGGTGACAGAGTTTCTAGGCCGCCCGAAGGCCTCTGTCATGGCCTAACAACTTTGAAAAAACCGGGACCGACTGCTTAACGTTTAGGTAAGTAATTAGTCTAATCAAGATTGTGGTTGGTTGATCATATTGATAAAAATATGCTCTAAAATGATACTTAACAAGCTTGCAAAACCAAATGTATTTGTAATTGACTGAAATTTCTCTTATCTCATACTTTGCTAATGTTTTTTTAACACACTGCCTGTATTATGTATCAGCAAGTATTGAGGCTCCATACATACATACATGGTTAAAACCTTTGCTTTTATTAAATTTCATTTAATCTAAGCTGCGAAAAAAATGGGTGATTTGAAAATCATGTATTTTTTGTTCCTCTACGTTATCTATATAATATCGGTTACGGGGACACGATCAGTAAGTATTTTAGTGAAGTAATTAATACTAAAAATAAATGTTAGCCCCCCTACCATGAACTCTTAAAGTGATTCAAATGAAGACCTAAACTAAATTGTCAAAAAATGTTGTACCATGATATCAATTAGACAATCATGTCATGGTATAAAATTTTATGACAATTTAGTTTAGGCCTTCATTTGAATCGCTCTAAGAGTTCATGGTAGGGGTTGTTGGGAAGTTTGTCAGGTTGATAATGAATGACCTTATATTCTAGAAATTTTTGTACATACTCTTTTGAACTCTACTTAGGGGAGCCCTGTCGCCTACAACGAGACAGACAATTTCTATATTTTTTTCTTTTACATTCTTTTACAGGGTCCCTTCAGAACCTCCTTCGTAAGAGTAGCATCATGTCCCAAGCCCACTCTACCGCTGGACCCGAACCCACCATCAAAATTCTTCGCTGAGCTCTATAACTCCAGCACTATATGCGGGATGGTTTCCGTGTTTCGAGAACATAACATCAAAAAGGTAATGCTTTTATTTTTAGATAGACAAACGAAAAATCTCTATTACTACTCCGCTTAACCTTTTAACCAATGAGGTCACACAGTTAACACAGTTAACCTCAAAAGAGAAATATCGACGAGTGTTTCATCCCTCCACGGGACATCATCAGGACCATCGGCTTGTTCTCCGGGTCTGTTTTTTATCTTGTAATGGATTTCTGAAAATAACGCCTGAATCAATTAATTAATTAATGGTGTTAATAAATTCCAGATGATAGCCAAAAGCTATTTATGGGATAACAACAAATGGAAGGTGAGCTATATGATAAATAACTCGGGCTGCAACCGCGTGTTCTTCCCCATGCTGGTGATGGCGACTGGTGTCAAGCACAACATCAAGACCTGCACCTTCTATAAGGCAAGTATTGATATTACTGAAAGAGTAGTGGTTCAGGTAATCAAAGACAGATTATTTTATCCCAAAGATTTTATCCAAAACAATAACTGAAAATGCTCTTCTTCTGCCAAAAACTAAAATCTAACAGCCGCGCAGTTTTTCTTCGTCTCTATGAGGCCGCGTTTACATTATTCTGTCGTGGCGTGTCGTGACGCGTCATTGTAAAAGACAATGCCTGAAATTGGCGTCATTTTTTTTTCTGGCGTCCATCAACCAAACTTTGTTTTACTTGTACAGAATAGTGTAAGAAACGAAACTTATTTGGCATGCATGTCTTTAAACTCAGTCCGAAATGAGATAAAGGAGTTAGAAATTTGCATATATTTATTACGCTTCCAGGTAAGTTTCACCCTTAGATGCGCAGTAAAGGCGCTCTTTGGGGGCAGGCCTATGCCTGGACATAGGCCTACAGCAGTGTATTAGCTGATATAATAATGATGATGATGATGATATCTGTAACTAATCTATGATTTGTGAGAGGACATTCAACAGCTATCTATTGCATGACAGACAACTTAACACTTACCACGCATCTAAGGATGAAACTTGCCTACAAACGTAATAAATAGATACAAACTTCTAATTCTTATATCTCATTTCGGACTGAGATTAGAGACATGTTTGTCAAATAAGTTTCGTTCGTTACACTATTATTATGTATCAGATAAACAAGTTTTGGTTGATGAACTCGACAAAAAAGACGCCACCTTCCCTAAAGAATTCGGCATTGGCTTTTGTGGACTTGTTTATGTTTATTGAAAAGAGGCCGGTTCATTTCAGGGTGAGTATATCTACGACAGTCTGAACCTGGACATGCTGGAGCACATATGGATGAAGACCCAGGAGTACGGCCGAGTGCTGTGGAGGATCGAGCTGTTCTCAGCAGCTGGGTCCTTCTTCTGCTGGGAGTTCGAGACGCTCATTGAACCTGCTAAAACTGCTAAATAAATGCTTGCGTTTTATAAAAACTAGATACATCCAATTCAGTTTTTAAACAATCATGATTATTAATATAATTTTCACTAAAAACGAACAAATCATGGTAAATCCCGTTTTTAGTGAAAATTACATCCAATTCAATTTGACGAAATTTTTAATATATTTGATTTTTAATCATTTTTACGCGGGTGACGCACGTAATTAAACTAGTTACGATTACGATTACGATAAGCCTGTTGTGTCCCACTGCTGGGTAAAGGCCTCTAAACTAGTAAGTATATTTATTTTGTAGGTACCTATATTTAGTAGTAGTATATTTATATTGTGGATGACGTGGACTACATTATTAATAATTTTCACATACTTATAATAAGTTATACTAATACTGATTGTACCTGCATATATAATGTATTTAGTTGTTTGTTGTTCCATAATAAAATAAAATAATATATTTTATACATTAGTTATTAGCACCGGTGGTCTAGTGGTAGTGACCCCGCCTTCCGATCCTAAGGTCGTGGGTTCAAACCCGGTCGTGCACCAATGGATTTTTCTGTTCGAAAAATTTATGTGCGCAATGCCAGTGCTCTCATACGGTGAAGGAAAACATCGTGAGGAAACCGGCATGTCCAAGAACTAAAAATTCGAAAGACATGTGCCATCCACCAATCCGCATTAGGTCCGCGTGGTGGATTAAGACCCAATCACTCTCGCCTGAGAGTAGGCCAGTGTCCCAGCAGTGGGAACATTAGAAGGCTGTCATGATTGATTGATGATTGATACATTAGTAGTCGCCTGACTGTCGCTGTGGTGGCGTCGACCAAACCAGACATCACATTAGATTATTGTATAAAAAGCAGTTAAGGGTTTTAAAAGTAGGACAGTTCTCTGTGATAGAGCTCGTCTGGGGAAGGACTACAACCATACCTATTTCTGCCTCCAAGCAGTAATGCTCGCATTGCTGTGTTCCGGTGGGTATGGTTTCCGGTGAAACTACTGGCACATGAGGCTTTCGATCTTAGCCTCAAGATGGCAACCCGCGAGTGATACCTCTGGTATTGCAAGCGTCCATAGGCTGCGGTAACCGCTTAACCATCTTGTGGGCCGTACGCTTGGTTGCCACTTCAGTTGTATATAAAAAAAACGGCACATATAAAAAAAAATAGCTGCTGCCCGCTGTAACGAACCAAATATGCTTAGTTTCGTTCCGTTCACAAATAAAAACAGTAAATTAAATATAAGAGTAGTAAAATAGATAAATACGTAAAAATACGGTGACCGTTTTGTAAGAACATTATAATAACGTTAATCTCTAAATTCGGAACGCTACCTTTACAAGCGCATTCCATATTTGAAAGTGTTTGCGAGTCATGGAATGGTCTGTGATTGGTCTGATTTTAAATGTGGCGCCATTCTGTCTGGCTGCGAACCAATCACAGAGCAGTGTCGAGATTTGTAGATAGATTTGTATCAGAAAATGTCTCCAGATTGCGGGGTAACCTTCCCCCTCGACTATAAAAAGGAAAGCGTGCGCTGACGCGGGATCATTTGGTTGATTTTAAACTCAAGGTAGGACGTTACGCTGCTCGAGCACGAAACGATTATTTTCGGGTTATCTCACCATAGATTCCTTTCGACACGCAAGTGATTGCCTGCTTTTTATGGTATTTACTTACCAAAGTTTTATCATATTTAGTTGGTGTATTAATTGTGTGAGTGAACGGAGTTTGAAGCTATCATGGTATAGCGTCTGGTTGGATACTCACTGTGACAACTAAGACCAGATTTCCTCCCTTGAAAGATTAGGCTGAATGTGTTGGAACGACTTTCAGGATTGATTTTACCTTTTCATAGGATCAATCTAATTGTTCCCTGCTTTGGGTTGTACTTAGTCTATGGAGGCGAGATTCGTCGAAGTGGATCACATTCGCTTATCTATATTCTAAATCAACTCAGGCAGTCTTTGCGGCAATTCCCCGTCTTGATTCACAACCCTGGACTCCGGTCCGTGATGACAGACCTTAGGGTGTTTTAGGGAGTAGGTCAAAATCGAGAGTAACGCCTCGTGACACTATCTTAGATTAGTTAGATATTTCATCATTGCACTTCGATGAAAAACACACGCAATTAATGTAAATGTGAAGTAGCGATATCTACTTTCAGTTTGTTTATAACACATCTAGATAGCTAGTAGGGATGTATTCTAGGTACACCTTGAACATAGGTAGGAGTCAGTTGAAAACAGTTAGAAGAGAATTAGATACTTACTTCGTACCTACTTTAATCCTTGTTTACGACATTAAACTTTGTTACTTTTCTTGTCTTTTGAATGACTTTAAAGCTTAGATATTTAACTTGAACTTATTTAAAGATTATACCTATCACCTGAGAATATTCATGGTATTTCCAATAGTCAGACTTAGAACAAGGCTGAAGCAGTTCGTAGTTATTAAGGATCTGTACACGACCCCAAAGCTACTCTACGACAAGTCTTAGACTGGTGATGTCTTGGGTATCAAGGTGAAAAAGGTATATATCTATCTACTTAACAAAGCCTAACTTCAGGGTCATTCTTATAGATAAGTTAAGTTATTTTAAATAAGAATAGACAGACATATTAAATTTAATAAAACATTTGAATGACTTCAAAGTATTGATACTTACTTACTTTTTAACTTTGTGACGTTTTACCTATTTGCTGTGAATAATCATGGTATTTCCTATAGTCAGACTTAAGGGCAAGCTGAGCAGTCCCTATAGTTAGTAAGTTACCGTACAAGAACTGAAAACTATTCTACGAAAAGTCTTTAGACTGGAAATGTCTTGGTTTTCTAAGTACAATGGGTATAATTTCTATTTACTTAGCAAAATCTTACTTCTTGGTCATTCTTATAATTAAAGTACAAAATCTAGAAATAGGACCGATAGGAAAGTTAGGTAGGGACCGTCCGAACCAAGTGGTTCCAAATGGGATCATCTAAGTGCCAAGTAACACTCGAAGGTGTGGTATACTGGATGATACCCGCGATGAATAGTTTCGACTATTCCTATCTACTTGCTAAAAGAATAAGCCCTCTTATCCCTTGCAGACTAACTAAGACGGACTAAGACTTGGAAGTTGTAAATTCACAGATTAGATTCTGTTTCCCCGAAATATTGTGGGCATCCATGATAGATGGATGTCTACGGAAAATATTTCAAATACGGAAGAGGGTTAGCCCAGTCAGGAGACGAAACCCATTGTCTGGTGCGGGGCGGGGCACCGAAGACCTATGGAAAGCATTCCATAGCCGTTTATAAAATAATATACATAAATTAGTATAAATAAATCTTTCATTGATTTGATAAAATACAGAAATCTAATGTAATTTTAGTACCTCAGACCAGATACAATAAATTATAGTAGATAGGAGATTTTGCCTAGTGACTCACACTTGGCTGTATAACAGATACAATAAATTATAGTAGATAGGAGGTTTTGTCTAGTGACTCACACTTGGCTGTATAACAGATACAATAAATATAGTAGATAGGGGTTTTGCCTAGTGACTCACACTTGGCTGTATAACCAATACAATAAATTATAGTAGATAGGAGGTTTTGCCTAGTGACTTACACTTGGCTGTATAACCGATACAATAAATTATAGTAGATAGGAGGTTTTGCCTAGTGACTCACACTTGGCTGTATAACCGATACAATAAATTATAGTAGATAGGAGGTTTTGCCTAGTGACTCACACTTGGCTGTATTTGTGTTTAGGTAAGCTACGTAGGTATTGATAGGATTCTATAGGTAGATTTAGATAGACTTTGCACCCTGAAAAGAATTTGAGTTACGCGGACACAACGTAGAGGAACTAAGTAGGGAACTAGACGATCACCAAGGCCAAACAAACAAACAAACATTTATATCGGTTGACGATGGAGAAATGGAGAGGGGGAGGGTACAATATGGTATGCCGTGAAACCAGGATCTGAACTATTAAACCTAAGTAGATTTAAGTAGCAATATTTAGTTGTAAGTTAGTAATATTTAGTTGTAAGTTAGTATAGTAGTGCGGGGTAACCCGCACAATTTGCTGCCGTGGATGGATAGGGGTGCAAAGTCTTTTATAGTTAAGTTAGGTGATAGGTTTGTACATAGATTGTTAGTAGGTAGGTAGGATTAATAGGTAGGAATAAGAAGAAAGTAGATAGTTAATAAGACTAGTTTATGATTATATTACAGTGTATACATAATAAGTACTACTATAAGGTGTACCTATGATAGTTGGTAGATAACAACTAAGAAATATATTAGGTAGGTACAAAGAAAAATGTTACTTATAATTCCTGTTTAGATAAGTTACCCACTATGATTATGAATTAATTAGCAAGTGAATAATTCAGCAGGCACCTAGGTATCTACTTATTGTGTTGAAATAAAATAGCCAAATTTGTAGTATTTATTTAGGTTAGAGTATGTATTTACATTACAATCTTAAGTATAGGAATTACTTTTAATAAATACGATACTTTAACAATACTAAGTTATTGTATTGTTGCTTTTATGTAATAATATTTAGACTAGGTCAGTAAATTAAAAAAATACTTTAATTATTAGGAGTATGAGATATTCAGAGTTCATTCTAAAGGGGAAATCGGGGGGGTTGTTGAGTGACTAAGTAATTAAATAACGGTAATATTAGAAATAAAGTAAGTTCATATGAGTCAGTGACATCATGACCTCATTATATTATTAGAGTAAGAAATATGTTATTTAAATAAAATTTAGTAAATTTGTAGAAATTGGGGGGGTCGTAGGATGATTAAGTAGTTAAATAACGGTAGTGAAAAAAAAAAAAAAAAGTAAGTTCGTATGAGTCAGTGACATCATGACCTCATCATATTATTAGAGTAAGAAATATGTTATTAAGATAAAATCTAGTAGATTTGTAGAAATTGGGGGGTCGTAGGATGATTAAGTAGTTAAATAACGGTAATGAAAAAAAAAAAGTAAGTTCGTATGAGTCAGTGACATCATGACCTCAACATATTATTAGAGTAAGAAATATGTTATTTAGATAATCTAGTAGATTTGTAGAAATTGGGGGGTCGTAGGGTGACTAAGTAGTTAAATAACGGAAATGAAAAAAAAAAAGTAAGTTCGTATGAGTCAGTGACATCATGACCTCATCATATTATTAGAGTAAGAAATAAGTAGTAAAAAAAAAAAAAAAAAACTAATAGAATTTTAGGAATTGAGGGTCGTAGGATTTTTAAGTAGTTAAATAAGAGTCAGTGGCATCATGACCTCATCATTTAGAATAAGAGATATGAAACTTAAATTTAAGTTAGTGAATTCATAAGAATGGGGGGTCGTAGAGCAATTAATTTGTTAGTGTTGGTAATGTTAGTAGTAAAGTATAAAGAGAGATCATTCTAAATAAGTAAGTTTGTAGAAACTGGGGGTCGTACGTCAAGAAATTAAAATAAAGGGGTTTAGTTGGGTATCTTAATCGAATAATTTAATATGATTATGAATGATTAAATAAATAACATTAATTCAGTAGAATAAGTTCAGCTTAAATTAGGACGAGTTGATGATGAAATTCTTGACCGTTGACAGTACAGGTAGTAATCGGCATTGGAATGTGTAGACCTGAAATTACAAGACAGAAATTAGTATTTAAAAATTCAGATTTGTTAGTTATGGTAATTAGGTAGTATAATAAAAAAAAAAAAAAAAAACAGTAAAGAAGTAATTGCCATAATATGACATTATTAAAATCAACTAGTATAATAAAAGTAATAATAATGTGGGTTCGATTCCATACAGCATTGCTTTTGATAGGTAGATACAGAATCGATACCAATGTCAATTTATTATAATAAGTAAGTTTGTTTAAAATCGGTGGCCAGCTCTGATGATGGAGTCTCTATCGAGGCTTAGGCTACCTACTAAGATTACCTACCTTATTGGGGGATTTTCTGAGAATTTTAATACATGCAAGTATTGGACTGGTTGATGTTGGTTAAAAAAAAAGCGGCTATTTAATTAGTAT
Source organism: Colostygia pectinataria (assembly GCA_951394395.1). NCBI lineage: Eukaryota > Metazoa > Arthropoda > Insecta > Lepidoptera > Geometridae > Colostygia > Colostygia pectinataria. The sequence continues at coordinate 2,481,426 of OX596369.1, read as the reverse complement.
GTATGTAAACTAGCTACTGCTAATAGGTTTACCTACATTAATAAATAGGTAACAGGTTGACATCGTAGGTCAACATTGCGGGATGAAATCGGTAGGTATCCTAAGAAAATACAGATAGATTAGTGTACTCACGTTTTCTATTGTTTGCGATTTGCAAATAATCCGGTCATCAAGATGTCAATAAAAACGTAGGTAACACGGGAAATTGTCTGGTAGCCGACTTCAAACTCTTTTATTCTCACAGCTGCTACGTATATTTCTTGTTATGTATCCACAAATATAGTACGTTAAACATTTTCACATTGAGAAAACTTTCAGCACTGATAAGGTTTATGATTATTAGAGCGGTTGTTATAAAACGTTGAGAATAACAAAAGCTACTTTAAAATTTAGAATTCGATGATACGATAGCCGTTGTAGCGATAAAAATGACATCAAGTAAATAAATAATAAAGTCACTACTTTGACATTGACATTGACATGACAATGATAGTCCATGGTTCAATCGATCAATCGAATCGACTTGATCAATCAATCGATTACTTTTGTTTGTTATTCTGATACATACGTTTTTGCACGGTAATTGATTTAAGATACGGAGTTAGGAAAAAGGAAGACATACCCAGCAGTTTAGGGCAGCGAGTTGATAGTTCATCACAACCATTTCCCATTTCACTTCTTGGAAATGGTAAAAGTAAATCACAATATTAAATGTTTGTTAGAAGGTTATTGCAATATAGTTAAGAGGAATTGTTAAAAATAAATTACAAAATTAAATGTTGTTAAGAGATTATTGCAACGAGTTAAAATAAACTAATTCAAAATAATTGTATTTACTCAATCCTTAATACAAATTAATAATAGTTATGTTTGAAATAAAAAAATAATATTAATAAAACTAAATACAAATTAATTAGTGTGATGATAACACAAAGCTAGGGTGATAATGGAGTTAGGTAATTGATTTTTTAGGGAATTTTAGACAGACAATTTCGTAGTTTCTTATTAAAATAAATTTATTGGTTCACCTAAGTGGGGTGAATAGCAATGCAAGGGTGCTTTGAATGTTATGAAGGAATGTTGGTATGAAAAAAAAAAAAAAAAAAAAAAGAGGCTTAAGTGAATCCATGATTTTTTAGTAGGAAATGGTTTATTGATGTTTGAGGTTGGATAATACAGAACACGCACAAAGATTTAATATGGAGGAGAATTTTGGTGTTAGGATAGGTCAGCTGACAGTACATCAGTGTTAATCCCTGATTCCATAGAAAATCTTACTCTACATGCAGGAAGTAAATTTTCCCCACACTACACATGCTCCAAACAATAAGTATTGTTAATTTGAGTTTTGTGCCAAGTGGAAATGTGACAACTATGGGGTATTAGGCTTATTGCAAATGGATTTGCCATTTGTTGGGGTCAGTGGTGTGGTATTTCATACGTTAACGGAATGTAGGTTAGGGTATCAAGTATCCACACTGTGCCATTAGGGCAAATTGAATTCACAACTCAGTTCTGATGCTGACACTTGTCGAATTCGTAATGGGCATGATAGTTCATAAATTGTAACATTAATGAACCTTGGTTACGGACTTAAGTAATCAATATTTATGATTTGGTATAAACACACTTACATAATAGGTATTCACTCACTTTAACATACAAAACATTAGTATTCAAAATCAAATATTAATAGATTAGAAGTTGAACTGTTGCAAATAAAGCTATAATAATAAAATATAAAATTAAAATTAATAGCAGATATAAAATTATAAAATTATAGTTATATAGTAATAAAATAAAATATAAAAAAAAAATTCAAGAATATTTTGGAAAAATTGGAGTTTATATTTGTGAAAATTATGAGAATTAGAAAAGGTTTCCTACGGTTAGATATTTGAACACCTACGTAAACCTTTGGGGGTCGAGCTGTAACGAACCAAATATGCTTAGTTTCGTTCCGTTCACAAATAAAAACAGTAAATTAAATATAAGAGTAGTAAAATAGATAAATACGTAAAAATACGGTGACCGTTTTGTAAGAACATTATAATAACGTTAATCTCTAAATTCGGAACGCTACCTTTACAAGCGCATTCCATATTTGAAAGTGTTTGCGAGTCATGGAATGGTCTGTGATTGGTCTGATTTTAAATGTGGCGCCATTCTGTCTGGCTGCGAACCAATCACAGAGCAGTGTCGAGATTTGTAGATAGATTTGTATCAGAAAATGTCTCCAGATTGCGGGGTAACCTTCCCCCTCGACTATAAAAAGGAAAGCGTGCGCTGACGCGGGATCATTTGGTTGATTTTAAACTCAAGGTAGGACGTTACGCTGCTCGAGCACGAAACGATTATTTTCGGGTTATCTCACCATAGATTCCTTTCGACACGCAAGTGATTGCCTGCTTTTTATGGTATTTACTTACCAAAGTTTTATCATATTTAGTTGGTGTATTAATTGTGTGAGTGAACGGAGTTTGAAGCTATCATGGTATAGCGTCTGGTTGGATACTCACTGTGACAACTAAGACCAGATTTCCTCCCTTGAAAGATTAGGCTGAATGTGTTGGAACGACTTTCAGGATTGATTTTACCTTTTCATAGGATCAATCTAATTGTTCCCTGCTTTGGGTTGTACTTAGTCTATGGAGGCGAGATTCGTCGAAGTGGATCACATTCGCTTATCTATATTCTAAATCAACTCAGGCAGTCTTTGCGGCAATTCCCCGTCTTGATTCACAACCCTGGACTCCGGTCCGTGATGACAGACCTTAGGGTGTTTTAGGGAGTAGGTCAAAATCGAGAGTAACGCCTCGTGACACTATCTTAGATTAGTTAGATATTTCATCATTGCACTTCGATGAAAGACACACGCAATTAATGTAAATGTGAAGTAGCGATATCTACTTTCAGTTTGTTTATAACACATCTAGATAGCTAGTAGGGATGTATTCTAGGTACACCTTGAACATAGGTAGGAGTCAGTTGAAAACAGTTAGAAGAGAATTAGATACTTACTTCGTACCTACTTTAATCCTTGTTTACGACATTAAACTTTGTTACTTTTCTTGTCTTTTGAATGACTTTAAAGCTTAGATATTTAACTTGAACTTATTTAAAGATTATACCTATCACCTGAGAATATTCATGGTATTTCCAATAGTCAGACTTAGAACAAGGCTGAAGCAGTTCGTAGTTATTAAGGATCTGTACACGACCCCAAAGCTACTCTACGACAAGTCTTAGACTGGTGATGTCTTGGGTATCAAGGTGAAAAAGGTATATATCTATCTACTTAACAAAGCCTAACTTCAGGGTCATTCTTATAGATAAGTTAAGTTATTTTAAATAAGAATAGACAGACATATTAAATTTAATAAAACATTTGAATGACTTCAAAGTATTGATACTTACTTACTTTTTAACTTTGTGACGTTTTACCTATTTGCTGTGAATAATCATGGTATTTCCTATAGTCAGACTTAAGGGCAAGCTGAGCAGTCCCTATAGTTAGTAAGTTACCGTACAAGAACTGAAAACTATTCTACGAAAAGTCTTTAGACTGGAAATGTCTTGGTTTTCTAAGTACAATGGGTATAATTTCTATTTACTTAGCAAAATCTTACTTCTTGGTCATTCTTATAATTAAAGTACAAAATCTAGAAATAGGACCGATAGGAAAGTTAGGTAAGGACCGTCCGAACCAAGTGGTTCCAAATGGGATCATCTAAGTGCCAAGTAACACTCGAAGGTGTGGAATACTGGATGATACCCGCGATGAATAGTTTCGACTATTCCTATCTACTTGCTAAAAGAATAAGCCCTCTTATCCCTTGCAGACTAACTAAGACGGACTAAGACTTGGAAGTTGTAAATTCACAGATTAGATTCTGTTTCCCCGAAATATTGTGGGCATCCATGATAGATGGATGTCTACGGAAAATATTTCAAATACGGAAGAGGGTTAGCCCAGTCAGGAGACGAAACCCATTGTCTGGTGCGGGGCGGGGCACCGAAGACCTATGGAAAGCATTCCATAGCCGTTTATAAAATAATATACATAAATTAGTATAAATAAATCTTTCATTGATTTGATAAAATACAGAAATCTAATGTAATTTTAGTACCTCAGACCAGATACAATAAATTATAGTAGATAGGAGATTTTGCCTAGTGACTCACACTTGGCTGTATAACAGATACAATAAATTATAGTAGATAGGAGGTTTTGTCTAGTGACTCACACTTGGCTGTATAACAGATACAATAAATATAGTAGATAGGGGTTTTGCCTAGTGACTCACACTTGGCTGTATAACCAATACAATAAATTATAGTAGATAGGAGGTTTTGCCTAGTGACTTACACTTGGCTGTATAACCGATACAATAAATTATAGTAGATAGGAGGTTTTGCCTAGTGACTCACACTTGGCTGTATAACCGATACAATAAATTATAGTAGATAGGAGGTTTTGCCTAGCGACTCACACTTGGCTGTATTTGTGTTTAGGTAAGCTACGTAGGTATTGATAGGATTCTATAGGTAGATTTAGATAGACTTTGCACCCTGAAAAGAATTTGAGTTACGCGGACACAACGTAGAGGAACTAAGTAGGGAACTAGACGATCACCAAGGCCAAACAAACAAACAAACATTTATATCGGTTGACGATGGAGAAATGGAGAGGGGGAGGGTACACCGCGACTTTGCTCACGTGGAACTCTGATACCGTACTTTTTTCCGGAATGAAATTTAGCCTATGTCCTATTCCCGATCACTATCTATTTATGTTTTAAATTTAAGTCAAATTGGTTCTGCGATTTTCGAGGCACAGAGGAACAAACATCCATCCATTCACAACGGTTCAAATAATTGCATGCAAGAACTTCAGAACAAATGTTTGACATTTTGCTCGCATCAATTTGACAAAGCAATTCTTGCATGAAATTATTGAACCTTAGGTAAGTAAGTAACTTCGTATGAGTCAGTGGCCAACTCTGGTGACAGAGTTTCTGGGCCGCCCGAAGGCCTCTGTCATGGCTTAGCAACTTTGAAAAAGCCGGGACCGACAATTAAACGTGCCCTCCGAAGCACGGGAGCGCTCAGTTGAAATTGCCACTGGCAGTCACCCAACCATATTGAACCGTGTAAACGGGCCTTAACCTGTGCAGGTATTAAGTTCAGCGCAAGCTTCTGAAACTACGGTTTTATGAGTCATAAACCGAGCCCTTTGAAAACATTTTTATTGAAAAATACCTGAACAGTTTAATGCTTGCTAAAGAATGTGTCATTTAATATGTTCAACCAACTTCAAAAAATAGGTTCTTTGTTCGGTGAGTATTTATTTTAGAACTATATATTTTTACGTGCAGAGTTACTGTAGTCATTTCAGGCACTCTTAATAAAATGTATGAAGCAAACGCGTCGCAATCACCACACGCATGGTTTGTGTACGTAAACGGTACCGTTGTATGTGTGATTGTGTGTATTTATTTCTGTGTGGTAATCAATGAAGCGTTATCTATCTATCTATCTAGTACTGTGGTTGTACCCACCAAGACGGACTCTTGCTGAAAAGTTCTACCACCAGGCTTAGGGCATTCTCAACGTCTTTGCCACCAGGTAAAAAAATAGCGTATCTATAGCCGAAATAGGATTAATTGAGAGGGTACACCAACCTTTTTTTAGATAGTATAATGTAATAATTAACAGTTTATATGATGGTGGAGCGTCACCTTTACCTGGTACATCTGGTTAAGTATAAAGGGTAATCTTAAAATGCACCATAATTACTATAGTTTTGTCCATCATTGCCAACCAGTTTGCGTATGCGCGCTGGTAGATATGTGCAGAAATACAAACATCTCTTTCCTACACATAATTAAAGCTGCTCTCCTCTCGCTTTCGCATTGACTATCGTAAACTTGACCTTTAGTTATGAGTAATTAATATCCTGTATCTGGTCATTCGCGAAGTATCTCGCATAGAAGACGCACGTGACGCGTAGCGGAAATAAAAACAACATTTTTTTTGTGTAAACAAATTAGGTGTGTGATTTTAAAATGGTAAGATTCATTTCCATCCTAAGTTTGTATCTTAGTGAAATTGTGATTTAAAATTGTGGTTTTAACAAAGCAAATAACGAGGAAGTTGTTTTAAATTCACTTGAAGTTATTTTTGGTGTCTTGCATATTTATGTGATTGTGATCAAAATGGTGGTGAAGGAACCGGTTTTGTGTGAGGATCTCTAAATGAAAACCCGTTACAGGACCCGTTTAGTAAGCTCTAAGGGTCGGTGTCCTAAGTGCATGTCATCTGTTACCTGACAAACTGACATAAAATTTGACTCGAAAAAAATAAGGACAAGGGGTTACCATAACCCGTTCTTCTTGAACTGTATAGTTCACACAGCGGGTCTAGGCTTCCGTGAAGTTAGCCGTTTGTGATGCGCAAAGACAATTTAGTTAGAAAAAGCTCCAATACGCATCGAAACGGCTAAAATCACGACGGCCGAGATCCGCTGTGAGAACTATATCCAGAGTCAAGACTCAGGAAGCGCTCTTGATGTAGCTGGCTAGTAATTTCGAAGATAACCTACATATTTTTTTTTTCTTTTTTTCTATCGTGAATAGACCTTCGTTTGGTCAAAAAATTGCTGCGCTAACATTATTTCGATGGGTGACCGCCAGTGGCAATTTGATCTGAGTACTTCCGTGCTTCAGAAGGCACGTTAATTTGTTGGTATGGTCGCAAACCGAAAACCTAGACACAATAGACTTTAATTGTTATATAACTATACTTACTGACTCCAGTGTCTGCGGGTTTTGAAATGTTAACCATTGTTAGGCCACGAAGTTCTTCGAGCGTCATAAATAAAGCTGAAGCTAAACGTAGTGCTTACATTCTCTTGGGATGAGGCAAGCGACAGTTTAAAAAAATAAAAATATACATTTTTATAAAAATACTTTTTTTTTAAGTTTAGTTACATGTGAGTGGTCTCAGCTGTCAGGGTGTCTCACAACTTCAATGCCGTTAAACCAGATCGTCAAGACCTTTGACATTCTGACTTAAACGAAACCCAGATGGCGAAGTTCGTAGTGAACTCATAAACTTGATTTCCTTTAGTATTTTCTAGAATAATCATATACTCATTTACAAAATAATGCGAGAATTGGTGTTTATTCCCACTCAGATTAAATTGCCACTGACAGTCACCCATCCAAATGATGTTCTCCCGGAACGTTGCTTGACCTCGAAATGATTTAGGCCAATCATAATACACTATTCTCAGCACTATTCTCCAAATAAACTGTAGGTAAAGTGACAGTTAACTTGTATTTAACATTTCATAATCCTCGGAATAGTTATTCCGATGTTGGTCAAATTAAGTATTACTTATTTGACACAATAATTTGTGTTCGTTAAATAAAAAGATAAGAATGTTCTAATTGCTGTTATGAGATAAAACTATAGTGTTATCGACCACAAAACAACGTTCATTTAAAAATAATAACTTAACTAAGTAAGCTAGATAACTAAGGCTGGATTCGACCAACTTTTGGAATAACTATTCCGCGGAATATTAAATGTCAAGTACAAGGAAACTGTCAGTTACTCGTAGAATAGCGCTTATTCGAGTTTGGTCGAATCCACTCTAACCATTAAAAAAAACCTACTAATCCTCATCTTTCAGATTCAGAGTCTTTTATCAGATTGGTCAAAGAAAGTGGGAATTCCCGCGACCAAAGACAAGTTAGGCGATTAAATTACTACGTTACTGCATATAATTCGCATAAAACGATAATTAGATAAAAAAATCGCGAAACCGTGCATAACGAGGTTTTTTTTTTATACAACTGAAGTGGCAACCAAGCGTACGGCCCACAAGATGGTAAGCGGTTACCGCAGCCTATGGACGCTTGCAATACCAGAGGTATCACTTGCGGGTTGCCACCTTGAGGCTAAGATCGAAAGCCTCATGTGCCAGTAATTTCACCGGAAACCATCACACCGGAAACCTTCACACCGGAACACAGCAATGCGAGCATTACTGCTTTGCGGCAGAAATAGGTATGGTGGTAGTCCTTCCCCGGACGAGCTCTATCACAGAGAGCTTTATCTACTACTCTTAAAGCAGTGGTCTCGTAAAGCAGGGTATTACAGTACTACACTTCATACAATTAGTATACATACATACATAAAATCACGCCTGTATCCCGTAGGGGTAGGCAGAGACCACGGATTTCCACTTGCTACGATCCTGACACACCTGTTTTGCTTCATTTACTCTCATCACATTCTTCATACACGCTCGTCGGTTTAGGGTACTCCTGACCTGGCCTTTCTTTAGCACGTCTTCAATTTGATCAATAGTACAATTAGTATATATTAGATAAATTAGATAAGTAGGTAGGTATGTTTAGTTATGTTGATCCTTCGAGTTAAGACAGGTAAACAATTAACCTAAATGCACTGTTAGCTTACCCCTTGATAACACGTGCTAGACGGAAATTACCTAGCAATCCCATAATTGCAATGTCTAATTATATCATTACGAGTGATATGGAATTGCTCGCACGGTTTGAGGCACATGCCTTTACCGACATTGTTTTGTTGTGCTAAGACATTAAGCTGAGATTCCGCCAAAAAAATGTTCGGAACCAAATGTTCGCAAAAAAATTTTCTTGCGAGTCCAAAAGAACAAACATTTGTTTAGAACATTTTTGTTCGCAACAGCTCGAGGGCGATTCTCGTGCCATAGATAGACTATCTATCTATGGTCACATGTGATATAATATATATCGTCAAAACTGTCAAAAACGTATAGAAATTTTGACAGTTTTGACGATATATCATGTGACCATTTATCTATCTATGGCACGAGAATCGCCCTCGAGCTGTTGCGAACAACTGGACGGCGATTCTCGTTTCCTTCGACATTTACGTGATATGACCACTATCACTAAAATGTCATATCTATTAAAACCCATGGTGATATTAAAAAATCACGTAAGTATCGTGGAAAATGACAACACGGAGAAAAAACACGAATTGTCCTTCGCGTCCTCTATGAATAAGCTGAGAATACCTACTTTAATTAAGTATTTACACCTTAGATTGCCTCAACCCAACATTTTTCATCTTTATTTCAAACATTGTTGAATTAAATTTTAAATTGGCGATTTTGTATGGTTTACGATTTGAAGGTTCTTTCCATAATCCCCATCATCATGACAGCCTTCTAATGTTCCCACTGTTGATACACTGGCCTACTCTCAGGCGAGAGTGATTAGGTTAATCCACCACGCGAACCCAATGTAGATTGGCGGATGGCACATGTCATTCGAATTTTTAGTTCTTTTACATGCCGGTTTCCTCACGATGTTTTCCTTCACCGTATGAGACCACTGCGCACTGGCATTGCGCACATACTTTTTTTTTACACATACACGACCGGGTTTAAGCCCACAACCATAGGATCGGAAGGCGGGATCACTACCACTAGAATAATCCTCATAAACCATTATATTATATTTATAAAAAGTCGAATTCTTACATTAAGAGTAAATTGTGTAATTGTGGATGTAACAGCGGTTCTTGGTTCCACCACCTAACATCAGGTGGGCCCTATGCTTGCTTGCCACAATCGTGGTATAAAAGAAAAAGTAAGGTAGTAGGTACTGCCAGCGGATCGCGGCTGTTGTGAAGTAAGCCGTTTGTGATGCGCAGAGACAATTTTGTTCGAAAAAACTCCATTGCGCATCGAAACGGCTATTTTCATGAATGCCTAGATCCGCTGTTCTTACTCAAACCAGTAAGGTATACTCACTAATGCCAATTTAATCTTGACCATTGTGAAGTACCTAAGCCGTTTTCGATGCGCAAAGCCAATTAAGTTCTAAAACGCTCCATTGCGATCGAAATCGCTAACTTCACGACGAGATTCGCGGGTACAAATACTTCCCGCACGCTCTATCACAAAGAACTCTTCAGATCAGAGGGCTCTGCGCCGCTTTGCTGGTCCTGGCTGCGCCCACGCACGAGCAGAGCACGCCCATCTCACCATGTCCCAACGTGTTCTCGTACGAGCCCCCCGGCACGGAGCCTGGCCGGTGGTACGGGGTTGTCAACCTGTCTACTGACAGCACTCTGCACTCGCTCTGGTTAAACATAGTGCTGGACTCGAAGGCTGATATTTTAGGGGTAAGTAGACGCAGTGCAGACCTTTCTAAATCTTTCTAGTAGTTTTTCCGGCTACTTGGATTATGTCGTCGTTCCACCTTTTAAATGGTCTTCCTCTTTTCCTTTTTATGATAAAATAAATAAATAAATAAATAATGCTGAACAATCCACACAGCATCATCTAGCTCCGAGGTAAGCTGCTGTTAAACAGAGCTGTATTATGGGTACTAGATGACTGAATGAAAATGTTTTAAGTGTCGTCCACAACATCCTCCTTCCTCTCCTTCCTTTCTCGTCCTTGCTTGTGAAAGCCAATCCTTTCCTTCTTTTAATATTTGTAAATGTATTTTTAATTTCCTGCTTCGATCTGAGAATCGAATATTGATATCACAAGGTTTTATTCAGTAGGTAATATAAATATAATTTAGTATCAAAAATTTAATCTAATTTGAATAATATCAATGAAGACCACCATTAGATATTCTCATCATATTTTCTTTATTAAATCATTGATAGCTTGGAATCGAGATGAGATATAAATAAACTCACAACGCAGGTAACAGGAAAAAGTCACAGTTATCGATCGGTATGGTTTCGGAGTACAAGCTTATTTAAATTCATACTTGCTGATTACAAGAGTCCATAAAAGGCTTTATTGCAAAAGCACTGTTTCGATTTTACTGCGCACCTGAGTATAGCGGTAAAAAAAGTATTTTGGTATTTTACGTCACTCTTACACAGAAAGAGTCCCTTTCGAGGTTCTGCTATTAAAATTTAATGGCATTCTATTTTGAATAGAGGTCAAAAGAGAGTCCCTTTTGACCTCTATTTAAAAAAGAATACCTTGATAAAAATTGAGATTTATTACAGATTATAATTGATTTTTAAATTGTTTCTGACTTTTATTGGTTTAGAAAAAAATCCTGGCATATCGGAAGCGGTTACCGTCACCAATGGACGCTTGCAATACCAGTTATTACTAACGTTGCCATCCTGAGACGTCAGGTAGGTCAAAGTCTCTGGTGCCAGTAATTTCACCAACCTTTCAAACTGTAACACAGTAATGCATTACTGCTTGGCTAGAATAGTGGTCCCCGGCCAAACCTAGCCTTAAATCGAAGTCTAGCCTAAAATCAGCACATCCAACAACCCAGGTGTTGAAAGGAACACGTCAGAACTCTCCAAATGTATTTTATTGCAGAATTGGGTGGGCGATGTCTCCACTTCAGACAACATTGATTTCAAGATCGAAAACACGGAGATGAAGATCAACCCTGGGCCAGCAGTCGCCGTCAGGTACTGACCAGCTTCCTCCAGCTAACCAAGGACCTTCCTTCCATTTATCTTTTTCCAACTTTTTGATGTCAGCAAATGACGAGCCAGTCAGGATATTCTGATGTTATCCACTATGCCTGACAAGTTGCAGTGACACCCAAAGCTTGAAGTCAAGCTTTGTGGGCACGATGGCCGACAGCCCGAGACGTAGAGTCTCTTTCACCCATTAATTTCACTTGCTACAGTGCCCTTCAAAACACAACTGCTATACTACTTGTAGGCTGAATATCTGGCAAAACTTTGATAAAGCTAATATTTGTGTCTAGGGACATGCATGCATCTAACCTTACGCAAGCGTCACGTGAACGTCACGCGAACGAGTATTGGTTTGATGGTAGAATCATCAAATCAACATGCTCGTTATGTGTGTCGCTTGCCTGACTCTTCATAGAATTAGCAAAATCGAGGCTCCATTATTTTAATCTGGGACCTTGTACGTACAGTAGTAGCGTCTTTATCAGGCAAAATGACAGAGGCCTTCGGGCGGCCTAGAAACTCTGTCACCAGAGTTGGCCACTGACTCATACGATTATCAGGCAAAATTATGTTAGGTTATTACTTGTACTAATAGTTGTCTATTTAGATTTAAAGAAATATTTTTTTTCCCTAATTTCACAGGTTCTTTGTTCAGTACAACCAGCTGTCAAAGGCTCCTAAGCTGCAGGCTATCAGATTGAATGGAAGGGAGATCTGCAACGCAAACACACCCCAGCCTGCTGGGGATAGGCAAGACAACTTGAATTCTAATCCCAATTCTAATACGAAAAGGTTAGTGAATTTTCAAGGGTCACTTTTATTGTAGAACTGAAATCAGAATCTTCAAGGAACCATCAGTTAGGTAACCTAATAGAAAGTGTAATTTTGTATCCAACCAGATTTTTCAAATCTTCAGTATAACTTACTGATTTAGATAGATCACGCAGACAGTAAAAGCGAACAGCGATAGTTCTTGTTGAAGACTGTGTAAGTTTGGAAGACTGGCCATGTTTGGCCTCATTTTCATCAGTAATTTTATATAAGTAATGATCAATTTTTTAACAAGACTGATTGGTTTATATTATAATCTATCAGGTGGATTCGACCCATTGCGAATTGGTAAATGGTGGATTTTTATTAGTTCGTGGTCCGTGCACGAGCTTACCTTGGCAAAGGGTTTCAGAAAAATAATTATAGTATACAGTACAATTACTTGCATGTAAGAAGCCATTAATATAGCGTGTCCTCAGACCGTACCAAGGGACGACGCGACCCACGGCCCGCCCGACCACAAAGCCAGTGATCAGGCCAGAAGACAAACCCCACACCAGGCCGGTGGAGGGAACCTCCAGGCCCTCTGGAGAGGGCCCAGTGTATGTGAGGCCACAGACCCCGCTTCAAGGGGGAGGGTTGAGCATGTGAGTATTACAAACCCTTAGTTTTCCCCATAACCATAATACCATAAAAATATTAACCTTGAAAAACTTGTGGTTACTGGCAAGGTAGAAGGAAACAGTTTGCGAGGTCGTAGCCCAATGCGTTGTTCTGATCAGATTCGCACCACACTGGACACATACATCTACGATGCCCTGCATGTAGCTAAGGTCAAAACAAGATGGCGTACCATCGTCAAAGATAGGATCATGATCATGAACGGAGGGTTCCCCATCCGGAAAATTAATTGCTAGTGGCATTTTCAACTGAGTGCTTTTGTGCTTTGGATGGCACGTTTGAATATCAGTCTCGGCTATAAAATTAGTTAGGCTACAACGGAGTCTTTCAGCGGCTGTTAAAAACTGTCACAACATATTGTATCCCCAACTTTTGATACCATACCATGTCCAGGATTGAACGTCTTACTTACCCGCTGTTTTTGAAAATGATCACTTGATAGAGGAACTTAGTTGGACGTTTGCCAGCTGATGTATTAGTTATGTAATAGGCACTCATACGTCAAGGTAAATGAAAATTGCAATGTGCATCAACATGCTATAATTTATGCAGTTTTGTTACGTACTATGTAAACTATTACGCTTGTTATGGATACACGTAAGTGTGCGTACATACAACGCAGGTGACATGCATGGTTTTCGCCCCCTTTTGTGATTTCTAAAGTTTAGACTGTACTTTATTATCTAACCAGCATTATTTGTTTATATTATTTATAATAACTACATACTTACCTAGCTTAGGTAGGTATTATACTAATAAAGTTTTAATGATTCCAACGAATAGGTATGCTTCCGGGTAGGTAACCCGATTTATTGCGAAGATAATTAGTAAAAGAATAAGTTTAATTTACTTTTGATAATGTCTCAGCCGCATCTAACGAGTTCTTGATTAGAGTTCATTAAGGCAGATTTTTCTCGGTGTCTGCTTTAATAGGTATTTTCTTCGAGAATACAATTTTTTTCCATAAATAAAAACCTCGTTATTTATTTAAAAAAAATGCGTTTAAGATTAACAACGACCTTAGCTACCTAGCGACTCTTATGAATAAGACATGTATTGTTATAATGTATTATTATTAATACCTACCTCCTTACTTATTTCATAACCTCTGTTAGGCTCTGTTAGCTAACATACCTAGTTGAACTAGGTACGAGTATGTTAGCTAAGCTAATGATTGAACTAGGCTAATTTGACGACCGATGTGGCGCAGGTCGCAGGTCCGCCTGCGACGCGGAGGTTGCGGGTTCGATTCCCGCCTCGGGTCAAATGTTTGTACGATCTACAAATATTAGTTCCGGGTGTTCTGGGTATTTTCTAATATAATAAAAAATATCTATCTATGTATTGTATTGTATTAAGTATATATCAGTCATCTAGTACCATAACACAGCTCTGTTTAACAGCAGCTTATCTTGGGGCTAGATGATGCTGTGTGGATTGTCCAGCATTATTTATTTATTTATTTTTATTTTAGTTCAATCATTTTTACTTATTCTGTGTACCAGTCGGATAAAAAAGCCGTATGAAACAGGACTACACCATGTCGAAGAAAGACTGCCGCTAAATGGCAGTTTTTTATAAATAATGGTTTTTCCCTGCACCGCAAACTTTTCAATGTAAACCACATTTATAAATTTAAAGCGCGCTCCACACGATCGGCTTCACCTTTTGTTGATGCTTGTAGGAGTCTGCAACAAGGGAGTAGAGACACGTGTAAGCGCACTTGATGGCTGATTTATCATTGATGATACCCAGTAGCTATGTCCACACTGTACCTTTTTTTGGGCATGCGTCATAGCGCAGTCAACAGCGCACGTGAGGCATGCCCTTAGCGCATGCGCGATGACAGTTGAAAGCGACGCGCGCGCTGTGGTTCACGCTATCCGACATCGGGTGGATTTCTGTGCCTTAAAGCGTTTAACAACAAGATGGCGGACGAAGAAAAGGATTTATCGTTGAAGTTTTTGAAGTTAACAGAATTAAGGCATTCAATTATTGAATGCGCTAAACGAAAGTTGAATAGAAAGATGGAGACGAAAGTTGAAGATGAAAAGGCACAGTGTGGACATAGCTAGTGCGACGTTTGTAATCGACACAAAATTTTCGAATTTTACTCTCCACTATTTTTCACACAGCTATCTCCACAGCTTACCAAAAAGAAAGTACCTACCTCTTTCTTCGCTCATTCGCTCATTCTCATTCTATTTTTATTTCTAGTCATTCATGTCCCACTGCTGGGCAAAATCCATATAATGAACGCTTTGACTATATTTTCTTTAGGCTCGTTTTCAGAAAACCTGGTCACAGGTTTCACCGTTTCCTTTCAGAATCAGAAACTTTACTTATTTTCAAAGCAATATCCTTATACTCCCTTAGAATAATAACGCTACTCCATTTCAAAACCCTTTTTTCGACCATTTCAATTGTGTAGCTACAAAATTAAATGGTATCCTCTCTTCTTCCAGTTGGAAAGGCTCTATTCTTGGTAGAACTTTGTTAAAATAACTTGTTCTTCCAGTGATAGCACCGAAGACTCCATTTCCTCCCACTTCATCATCCAGAAAAAGAAGATTAAGGATACATACAGGTAGGCACTCCCTACTAGGTACTTCACAAGGACTTCTCAACAAGACTCACTTTGTAGGGAGTGGTAGGTACTTAGTGGTATTTTTAGTAAGCACATACATATACTTATTAAGTTTTAGAAGTAAATAAGTTAACTTACATATCTGGACAATAAAACAACTAAAAACATCAATTTTCATAGTGGTTGTTTAGCGATAGTTAGTTCAAAGATTGTCAATAGATGGCGCTGTGAAAAATGTCATCGTGGTAGAACGCGCTGACGAAAACTCACGGCCGCGAATGACATAACATAACAGAAATATACCTTCATTTCAAATCGTATAAAGTGATACAACCTAGTGCCATGCCACTAGTTTGCTTCCTACCGAAAACAGGGCTCCGAAGTGTACGCTTAAGTCGAAGTACAGTGGTTATTCAGTGATATTTTCTTTCGCTACGATTCTATTAGTATGTTGAACTGTACGACACTGTGCTGCACAGTGAACTACACGGATTTTGGCTTACGGGTGGTTAGGTCTGAATGTCATAATGTACTGATCTATATAACGTACGTACTTCAAAAAGAACTTTTCCCGAAATGACTGATTTTCTATAGGTCTTCATTATTAAATGTCGGAAATCCGTAAAGCCTGACACAAAAGGTACACTCAGGTATAAACACACTCTCAAGGGCTCTAGGACTTAATCTAATGACTCCTGACCTGGGACTAAAGGTCTCTTGTATCTGAGGACTAGCTTTATTCCATCCAGTCCTACCAGTAGTTCGATAGTCGAACTGTTTGGATGTTTTTTTTCCAAATTGTTATACTGACGGATCGAACTATTTGGAAACATGGATTTTATTCCAAATAAAACTACTAACCTCCGAAGTACAGTCAGTACAGTCTAGTCAGTATGTTAGGTTAGTGAAAAACTACGCGCGAGGCGAGCGAGCGTAGCGAGCGTGCCGCGGCAGCGGCCGCCGAAGCGCCAGAAATTTAGTATTTGTTTCAATCAAGACTGTACTGACTGTACTTCGGAGGTTAGTAGTTCTATTTGGAATAAAATCCATGTTTCCAATATTTTAAAAATAAAGAGATTGACTGTACATACATTTGACAGTTTCATTTCCGACATTTTAATAATGAAGACCTATTGAAAATCAGTCATTTCGGGAAAAGTTCTTTTTGAAGTACGTACGTTATATAGATCAGTACATTATGACATTCAGACCTAACCACCCGTAAGCGATTTTTGTTCTGAATTTTTTCTGGATTTGAACGCGCGTTAAAAAAACTACCAAAATGCCATACAAATTGACAGCTGGTCGATACGTTTACGTTTACGATTGTCAAACGAGCTTTTCGTGATAAGCACACTGGTCGACTCACAACAAAAACAAATATTGTGCGCGAATATTTTTAGAATGTTCGCGCACAAATTGTGCAGCACATGTTCGCGCACATTTGTATTTTCGTACGTGCAATGCTGGAGTTCTGCACAAACTGTTAATGATAATTGTATGTAGTGTAGCTATAGAGTAGAAAAAAAATACATACATCGATATTTATAAAATACAAACTTACATAAGTTTTCTAGTTTGCAGTGTAGAACGGGACTAGATGGCACTGTGAAAATGTCTGGCAATATTTATTGATCAATTCTGTTTTTCCACCAGCGATGGAGGCGAAATTCCCTCCCAATCAACGAACCTTAACACCAGACCTCCTTACGGCTACGACTTCACCCCCTCTCCGCCTAGACAACCTACCACCGTAAGGTAAGTACTTGCTACCCGCTAGATTATATAATTCGGTTGCAATCGATTTCACTTGGTATCAATCAAGAACTGACGTGTTATGTATTAATATGTCAGCTTATTGACAGTTCACTGAATGAAATCGGATTGCAACCGAGTTGCGTAATCACAACCAAACTACGAAACAGGAAAAGAGAGTACTCGCTACTTTCCTTCGAAAGAGGAAAAGAAGATTTGGTTTAAATCTGATGACAGAAGAATTTAGAAGGTAAAAGTGTGACAAACTTTGTTTGTTAAGAATCCATCATTAGCCTAAATATAAGGCTAGATCGTAATATTATTAAATACATTGCTAAACTGTATTTAAGAAAGAAAAAAAAAGAATCCATTAATAAACTTCATCATCATACATCATCACACCTTTCATTTATATGATTCAATAATTGCACTCAAGAATTGCTTTGTCAAATTGATTTCGGAACAAAATGCCAAACATTTGTTCCAAAATCAATTTGACAAGGCAATTCTTGCATGCAATTATTGAACCGTGTAAATAAGCCTTTACTCTCGAACGAGTGAGGACAGAATAATAAAAACTATCTGAAGTGGATTGCAGCAAAGTTATAGAGCCTTATTCTTAAACGTACCTTTGTTAGCTAATGTCATATTATATATCTTTCATATTATATCATCGTCTTTGTTCATTGACATAAGAATGACCAAGAAGGGACAATAAGCATGATGCCCTCGGCATTAGAGCTAGGGAACCACAGAACCCAGATCATTTAATAACGAGGAATTTTAATACAACTAAAAATTAGTTGTTTATTAATTAATCACAGAGAGCACGGAGCCACACAACAATAATAAAAACAGCATTACAATTATGCAAGCATTGTCTTTTGGCCCTGTGTAGCGTCACAGTGTTATGGCCCATTTACACAATACAATAATTGCATGCAATTTATCAAATCCATTTTCGAACTTTTTTGTTCCAAAATCAATTTAACAAGACAATTCTTGCATGCAATTATTGTATGGTGTAAATGGGCCTCTCTGTGGTTGCGTTGACGGCTAGTCGACATCTGCGGCATAACGAAGTCGTCCGATGCCGAGCGTGTGTGTGTATAATGTGCATTATTTTTATTTGTCCACAGTAAGGCAGAGGATAAAGACTATTTTGACGGCGGACCTAACCTATTTCTTGTAGACGCCGGTAGTTCGAGTACTAACCCTAACAAGCCGGGGGTAAGTCTGCTTTTATATTTAACCTAGAATAGTTGAACTATTGGTAAATCTGCGATACCTTAAACAAATAATAAAAAAACAGTTTAATGATGCTATTAATAATTAGGTACGAAAATTAATTGGTTGAATCTTGACGCAAAACATAAAATAAATAATAAAAAAACATAGTAAGTTACTTCAGTTAAAGATGCTGTTAATAATGAATTAAGTACGTACAAAACCAATTGGTCTAGGCGCAAAACATAAAACAAATAATAAAAATATTTGGTAAGTTATTTTATTGAAGTAAGATGTTGTTATTAATTTAATTACGAAAATCAAGATAAGTATATTAAAACCTTAGAGTAACAACACGGAGAATCATAGTTTCATTCAAAATTATTTCCAAAACACACGTTCACAAAACAATTATAGATGTTTGCGTGAGCGGCCTATGTATTATAATTGATTAATGATTATAAATACGCGGTGTTACAGCAGCCTTTCACCACACAATACACCATTTTGAAATTATAATTGTGAGAGACGTGCGCACGATGACTTCACATTGATGAATGGCGAGCTGCTTGTCTAAGTGAGACTAACAAGTCTCACTAGAAATGATCACAATTTGCGTGCGCGTACTTCGTTTCTCCGTGTTGTTATTCTAAATTTAAAACTGCTAGCTAACCCACGCGCGCAGTTTTACCTGTGTGGAAATCATTTTACAAAGAGTTATCTTTGTAAAATGATTTCCACGCATTTCTGAGACCTTCGATTACGTGGCAACAGTACAAGATATTCAGATAAACGATAGGTATAGGTCTCACGACGGATCTCGGCCGTAGTGAAATTAGCTGTTTTGATGCGCAATGGAGCTTTTTCAAACTAAATTGTCTTTGCGCATCACAAACGGCTAACTTCACGGAAGCCTAGATCCGCTGTGCGAACTATAACGTATGCTAGTATTTATCTTTGTGGTATTAAGTACTTATGTGGTACGTAGTAGGTATTAATATTTTGTTCTTTGGCGCGTAACGGTAGAACGGACGCCAGCCAGAACCAGTATCCGGAACAATCTGTTTGATAATCGTAAACATAAACTTATCGTCCAGCTGTCAATTTGTATGAGATTTTGGATAAGAGTATCAGAGTTCTTTGTGATAGAACACGTCCGGGGAAGTACTACCACCACACCTATTTGTGCCCCAAAAAAGTTATCCTCGAATTGCTGTGTTCCGGTGTGAAGGGTATCGTTTCCGGTGAAATTACTGGCACATGAGGCTTTCGATCTATGCTTCAAGGTGGCAACATGCGAGTGATACCTCTGGTATTGCACTCGTCCATAGGCTGCGGTAACCGCTTACCATCTTGTGGGCCGTACGCTTGGTTGCCATTTCAGTTGTATAAAAACAAACTTAGTTCATTTCACGCACTAAAGAAGCGTTGTAAAAATCTTTATACAAAACAGCTAGACGATACGGTTACGCTAACGATTGTCAATCGAGTATTTCGTGTTAAGCACTCAGACAGCTAAAGTCGATATACGTTAACGTTTACGATTGTCAAAAGCACCTATTCCGGATATCCGGATACGGCCTGTGGTGCTCAGAGTGCTCCAAGTAAGTCTAAATAAGTAAGTTGGTTTGCCTTTACAAGTTTACACCCATCTTGCCTAGCAATAAGTACCTATAATTACTTAATTACCATACCATACGTCACGTGGTTTAATTCATAACATAAGTAGTAGGTATTCACGGCTACACTCAAGACTCAAGATTTTGCAGTAAAAGTCAATGACACACTAAATTGTTAAATACGTAGGTAGGTACTTAAATTATTTACGTCTATAATGCCCAGTGCACATTATTCCAGTTCAGTAATCTAGCTCATCAATCCAGTCCAATGCTGGATTGATTAGTATCAGTATTCCAATCTTGCAAGAGCTGTAGAATTGGTCACTGGGTTGGGTTGTTTGCAGAAATTTTCATTCCAGTGTAGTACATTGCTGCAGTGGCTTTCCAGCGCTAGATTCGATCGCTGGACTAGACTGGAACAATAAGAACCGGGCTTATAGTGAAGGAACAATTTAATGAGTATTAAATTTAACTGTCGCTTCTGAGTATTGCCACATTTGCTACGCACAAGTTATTAAATTCCACTCAAACCGGATTTGATCGTATACATTAATTCATCTAATAATATGTTTTTATTGTTTGAGCTGCAGGGAAATTACCGTGACGAGGATATTGGAGTCGGTTAAAAGTTATACAAGGGCCTAATTTATAAACGAACTAGAAATCTCTGTTAATGTGTTTCTCAAATCTATCATTTATTTCATGAATAAGGGCATAAAACAGCTGGCCTACCATGAAAATGTCTGCCCGTAACTTCGGAGTCGAACGAAACGCGAACAAAGTTCCAAACTTTCGCATACTTTATATAAGTACCTACTTATTAGTAGTGTGTTGTGAATGTGATGAATGGTTTAAATTAGAAAACCAGTAAAACCAGTACAAATTTAAAACTAGCGCGAACATAGAGAAAGTGATAAACATTCCGTGAATGGGTGTTTGTAGAAAAAAAAACTATTTAACGATTGTCACAAATCACATTTACCTGGTGGTAGGACTCTTCAGCAAGAGTCCGTCTTGGTGGGTACCACCGCAGTGTCAGATATTCTACCTCCAAGCAGTAGTGTGCAAGCTGCACTGTGTTTAGGTTTGAAGGGCACTGTAGCAAGTGAAATTACTGGTCGAAAGAGACTTTCCAACACCCGACCGAGACAACAATGTCTCGGGGTGATAAGCGCAGTGCAGTGCTACGCAAACACTTAAAAACTTTAAGCTTCGGGTGGCACTGCATCTGTTATAGTCAGGTGTGGTGCTTAACATCAGGCGGGCGTCTTGATTGTCTTGTCACTTGCTGAGATAAAAAAAAATCGTTTATGTGATAATAAATCACACTTTACACTATCACACTAATATTATTTAATGGCAAGTTTGGATCTTTGTTCCTCTTTAGCTCGACAACCAGTGAACCAATTTGGCTGGAATCGATTAATGAAATCGGAATCGATTTCAGAAGCTCTACACTCACACATAATAATAGCACTTTATTGAGGACTCAAGAGTACAAAGTGTAAACTATACTAAGTATGTAGTCCTACAAAAGGTGGTCATATCGCATCAGAGAGCGATTTCTTACTGACTACCTATTTAGGGCACAAAGGCTGTGCCAGTGGTGACAAGGTTAACAGTGTGCATAATCGCCTTCCCCCGAACTAATGTAGAACTGTATTTCTGGATCCAGTTGTTACGCTCATCGCCGCCGTCCCTGTCACCACAAAGGCAGAGCCCCTGTGTTCTATGATTACATACAACGGCACTGTTTACGTACCACAAAGCATGCGTGTGGTGATTGCGACGCGTTTGCTTCATACATTTTATTGAGTGTCCGGGGTGTGATTTTGCTCCAAAATCAATGACAAAGCAATATTCTTGCTTGCAATTGTTGAACCTGTAAATGGACCTTAATATTACGACTCGCAGCCGAAGTTCCAAGCTCAATTATGATTTAATTATACGAAACAAAAATACCGAACTGGGTTTTCATTTAACGCAAGCAAACGAGAATTTACCGGGTGTCCTACAAACATTTTAGAAAGTCACAGGAAGTCAACTTGACTTCCTACATTCTACTGTTTCTAGAAATGCGGTGACTGTTATAAAGTTGACTGACGTATTTATCAGACTATCATACTATATTATATTATAAGTTTGGATGGTTGGATGTACGAGTATAGATGTTTGGATGTATAGATGTTTGGATGTATGTTTGGATGTATGTTTGGATGTATAGATGTTTGGATGTTTGGATGTATAGATGTTTGGATGTATGTTTGGATGTATAGATGTTTGGATGTATAGATGTTTGGATGTATAGATGTTTGGATGTATAGATGGATGTATAGATGTTTGGATGTATAGATGTTTGGATGTATAGATGTTTGGATGTATAGATGTTTGGATGTTTGGATGTATAGATGTTTGGATGTATAGATGTTTGGATGTATAGATGTTTGGATGTATAGATGTTTGAATGTTTGGATGTATAGATGTTTGGATGTATAGATGTTTGGATGTATGTTTGGATGTATGTTTGGATGTATAGATGTTTGGATGTATGTTTGGATGTATAGATGTTTGGATGTATAGATGTTTGGATGTATAGATGTTTGGATGTATAGATGTTTGGATGTATAGATGTTTGGATGTATAGATGTTTGGATGTTTGGATGTATAGATGTTTGGATGTATAGATGTTTGGATGTTTGGATGTATAGATGTTTGGATGTATAGATGTTTGGATGTATAGATGTTTGGATGTTTGGATGTATAGATGTTTGGATGTATAGATGTTTGGATGTATGTTTGGATGTATAGATGTTTGGATGTATAGATGTTTGGATGTATAGATGTTTGGATGTTTGGATGTATAGATGTTTGGATGTATGTTTGGATGTATAGATGTTTGGATGTGATGTTTGGATGTATAGATGTTTGGATGTGATGTTTGGATGTATAGTTGTTTGGATGTATAGATGTTTGGATGTTTGTTCCTCTCTAACTCGACAGCCACTGAACCGATTTGGCTCTTTAAAACATCAGCATAAACAACAGCATTCGACCCAAAGTACACGAAAGTTACATTAAAGCACGGTGGTGGAAATGTGAAAATTTGGGGTTGCTTTTCTGGACATGGTGTAGGACCTGTAAAGTTGATAGAAGGTAACATGGATCAGTTCCAATACAAAAATATACTGGAAGAAACAATGTTACCATACGCTGAAGACGTTCTACCGGTCATTTGGACATTCCAGCATGACAATGATCCAAAGCACACTGCACGCACCGTGCAAGCTTCTTTTAGTAGTCTTTTAGAAGAATGGAACTCTATTTCTCTTGCGAAATGTCAAAAATTAATAGAGTCAATGCTTCGCCGGTGTAAAGCTGTAATTAAAAGCCGTGGATATGCTATTAACTATTAATTTTAGTTAAATATTTCTTTTTATGTTTCCTGTGCTACATAATATTGTGATTTTTTTAATCTAAGTGTCATACAAAACAATTCCCGAGCAGTTAAATAAATCGTTCTTAATTATTTGTCCAGTTTCAGTACTATTTGAATGTGTTACTTTGATAAAATCAATAAAATGTGCAAAAAATAGTTAGCGATTTCATACTTTATTCTTAAGTCAGGTTGCTCTATTAATGTGACTATTATATAACATAAATAGTTGCTTCTCAAAAGGTACACATCTCTATGTATGATACGATTTAAATAAAAAACTTCTAGAACTTCAAATCGTTCTTAATTATATGACCACAACTGTATATGTTTTTGTTGACCCGGCTTCGCGCGGGTGGATAGAACAAACATTTCTTTTGAATCTTTCTCTACTTATTAGTAGGTACCTTACCTACCTACTTATTAGGTTATTGCATCTGAGTTACGTAATAAAATAACCCAGCTGGTATACCTAGCCGTGATCTACGCGTAAAACCTATTCGGTACCAAGTGTAAGCATTACTGTAGCAATAGCAAATGAAATTACTGGGCGAAGGAGACATCTAACTTTGCTTCGTTCGTTCGTTCGTTCGTATGAGTCAGTGGTTCTAGGCCGCCCGAAGACCTCTGCCACGGCCTAACAACTTTGAAAAAGCCGGGACCGACTGCTTAACGTGCCCTCCGAAGCACGGGAGCGCTCAGTTGAAATAGCCACTGGCGGTCACCCATCCAAATGATGACCCCGCGGAACAGTGCTTAACTTAGTCTAACTTCGCTTCGGAGTGATGAGCGCAGTGCAGTACCATGCAGAGCTTAAAATATAAATAAAACAGGCGTGGCACCTAACATTAGGCGAACTACTTGTAGTTCTGCACCTTTATGTACTTACCTACCTATTTAAGATTGCGCTTCTAAAAAGCTTAGTAATTTTAAATATTTTTTATTAACCTTTGGTAAAGTTTAATATGGAGAGCTTTGGAGGGAAAAACCCACGTGAAAAGCACGCGCCCTATGCAATTTAATAAACTTACTTAATAGTTAATAATATAAAATAATAAAGCTTTGCTACGGATGAACGGAATAAAACACATTAATCGGACTTTTTTTGAAGTCGGCCGCACCCAGAGTTTACTTAATAAATTGAAACTTATGAACCATAGAACCAACTATGGAAAGCGTAATATTATGTATGAAGGAGCACAATTTTAACAACCTACCAGACAATATTAAAACTTGTGAATCAATGTTTAGTTTTAAAAAAAAAAAAAAGAATACATTTATGATAAAATATTTTAAGAAGCATCTAGACATTTTCCGGTTCCAGAGACCGGAAAAAAAAACTAAAATAACTTAACTTTAATTAGTTATAAAAAAATTTTTAAGCTCGTTTAAGTGAACTCTGTTCTTTTGAGTATAATTAATAAATTCTTTTGAACTGACTTACCACAACCCACAACCTAATATGCATTTCAAAGATCTAATAAATGCCTAGTTCTTTAACAATTGCAGTAACCTACCTGAGTAATATCATAGTTTACCTAATTACTACAGTGATTTAATGCCTTATAATGTACGAGCGAATTAGAAAACTCAGTTTAAATTTTCTCATGGAAAAGTTTACTGACAGATGATAATATCAACGAATGTTCATAAAATAAAGAAACGCGTCAAATTTGATAACAACATTGTTAGACATGACGTTTTAGAAATTATTGAAGTTTCTATCTCATAGAAAATAACTTACTTTGTCTTATAACTTGTTTGAAAGAACTCTTTGCAACTTTTTTTTCGACTTTGTAACTAATTTTTAATTAACTTCAACTAGCAAACTTTAGTTTTGTTAAAACGTCTTGCAAAACTTAAATTTCAGCTACAAACTTAAAACCGTGTGAAATAGACGTAAAAACCAATGCTGATGATGAGTTTTTTCGAAACTCTGTGGGTACAGGGTATGAAAATTATAAAATACTTGCCTATCTATAAATTTACCACAAAGTTAAAAATACTTGGACGGCCTATATTATACTCTGCCACTAATGATGCGGAACATTTCTACCAGTACTTAGGTTACTTAATTGTGTTATTAAACCGATAAGACCTGGGAGCGGCCGCAAATTTTGTATTTTGTTAGCACTCGGGCTTTTAGACTTGCAAAAGCTATTGTTAGTACTAATTTCAATAAAATAACTGGTAAAGTAGCACTGCAAATAATACTTTTAATATTTTATCAGAAGGTAATTCTACCTTTACTCAAAATGTTAATTTATTAACACTGTTTCCATGCATTCCAGCAACAGCAATGTGGGTTGGTAACACTGAACAACCCGGTCCCACTAGTGGTCAATGGTACGCCCACGCTGGAAGGACAATGGCCTTGGCAGATCGCACTATACCAGACACAAGTGAGTAGATACATTGGTAGCAATGCCTTAGATTTATAGCATCTATATCGACAGATGTCAAGACATTTAATTTAATTTCATTTCATTTGCGTTCCCCTCTGTCGAAGTTGTAAAATATCAATATCAAATCAAATATCATGAAAGCCTTTGCCGTGATCCCACTGGCACAATGAAGATCAATGTCAAATCAAGAATGTAGATCTCATAAAATGTAGATATAATCCACTACGCGGCCATATATTGTGACCCAATGGACATTGGTGGACGGCACTTTTTTTTTTAATTTTTATTTTTTGGTCATGCCGGTTTCCTCGCGATGTTCTCCTTCACCGCTAAATAGCTTTATGATGAAGAGGGATCATCAAAAACTAGAAACCCAGCCGAGTTTGTTGGCAGATGCTTCTAGGCTTGAAGAGTAGTAGAGTTCTTTGTGATAGAGCTCGTCCGGGGAAGGACCTATTTCTGCCCCCAAGCAGTAATGCTCGCATTGCTGTGTTCCGGTGTGAAGGGTATGGTTTCCGGTGAAATTACTGGCACATGAGGCTTTCGATCTTTGCCTCAAGGTGGCAACCCGCGAGTTATACCTCTGGTATTGCAAGCGTCCATAGGCTGCGGTGACCGCTTACCATCTTGTAAAAAAAAAAAACGACACGTGTCCCTCCACAGGACATCATTAGCACCATAGACTTGTTCTCCGGCAGACGAGTTGCTCCGTCGAGCGCTGGATTCATCGAGTCCAATTGAATAAAAATATTTTTAATTTGAGTTTATTAAGTAAACAATTTCCGTTTACAGACGGTAGATAACAAGTACATCTGCGGAGGCACGCTGGTCTCCCACCGGCACATCATCACGGCGGCGCACTGCGTCACCAGGAAGGGTTCCACGACCGCGGTGCTCAAGAACACTCTCACAGTCTACCTGGGGAAACACAACCTGAGGACGTCGGTGGATGGAGTCCAGATCAGATTTGTAAGTCTTATGGCCATAGACTTTCAAGGCTGTTCAAACTGTTTGATCAAATTTTCCCACAGACATTCACGCCATTTGATCAAATATGATAGATATACATAGAGCACTGGTGGTCTAGTGGTAGTGACCCCGCTTTCTCATCGTAAGGTCGTGGGTTCGAATCCTGTCGTGCACCAATAGATATTTTCTATTCGAAAAAAATATGTGCGCTATGGCAGTGCTCTCATACGGTGAAGGAAATCATCGTGAGAAAACCGGCATGTCCAAGAACTAAAAATTCGAAAGACAATATGATGATCCACCAATCCGCATTGGGTCCGCGTGGCTGATTATGACCCAATCACTCTTGCTCGAGAGTAAGAGTTCTAGCAGTGCAATAGGAACATTAGAAGGCTGTCAAGATCATGATGATGATCAAACATGTTTGAAGGTGTGTGCATTAAGGGCGTTACATTCGTTTGTTCGTTCGTTCATATGAGTCAGTGGCCAACTCTGGTGACAGAGTTTCTAGGCCGCCCTAAGGCCTCTGTCATGGCTTAACAACTGTAATACATTAAATGTAAACACTTCCAGGTGGACAACATCATCATTCACCCGAACTACAACGGGACGGTGTTCAGCCGTGACATCAGCATCCTGCGCATGCGCGAGCCTGTGACCTACACCGACTGGGTCCGGCCCGCCTGCCTCTGGCCTGACAACCAGGTGGAACTGAGCAATGTCGTCGGGAAACGAGGATCTGTGAGTAAACAGCTCTAGGCAGTTGTCTCACCGTAGGCGAGTTGAGCGAGTTGTCGCCAGTGAACAAGTACACGTAATGGCCAGTTGGCGAGCGATTTTACTTCTTGAGCCAATAAATAGTTTATCGCCCATCGCTCAAGCGCTGGCGGTGGGACAACTGCTTCAAAAGGTTTCATGGCAACCCCGATTTTATTGAAAGGCCTTTGTGACTAACGAAATATAGCTGGAACTATATTGACCGAGTCATAAGTCTGGCAAAATTTGCTTTCGTCTTTCAGTTTATTGGTACTCCTCAATAGGTCGTATTTTACAACCGATTTGGACGAATCTTGGTGTACAGGTTTTATATAGAATTTTTTGTCTGTGAAGATAATTGATTGGAGGGGTACTTTCTCCAGAAAAGAGCAAAAAGAGGGATAACTCCGCCGGTATAGTTCTCTCGGCGGATCTTTGCTTCCGTGAAGCTAGCCGTTTCGATGCGCAAACTAAATTGTCTTTGCGCATCACAAACGGCTAACTTCACGGAAGCTTAGATCCGCCGAGAGAACATGCGGTTCGATGGTTCTTTTTTTAACCGACTGGAAGCATGTTATCACATCAACTACATGTTTATTTTTACTTTTTGCACGTGTTTTAACAAAATCGCTTCTCTGTCTGAGTCTACCGTCGCGTGCGCTACCCCGCTGCTGATTGGGAAGAGGGGCTCGAGCGGGGTTCAAAAAGCTAAATAGCGCGGGACAGCAACGTCGCATTTGAAAATTATAAGCATTTAATTGTGTGATACCACTGGCTCATTGTTGGACATCCTGATTCTACTAGTTTATATAATATTTGCGGGATTTTATCGCGTTATTTTCATTTTCATTTCTTCCGAGTCGTTTCGATTGTGTCGCAACAACCGTGGTCGCGGACAGACTCAAAACTGTGTTCTGATAGCGAAAGCTTAAAAGACTGTCTGACCCTTTGATCTGACCCTACCTTTTTTTCTAAGTAAAATTGAAGTAAAGTAAAGTAAAAGTTTATTCTGACAAACTATACACAGATTTACAAATTATATAAAAAACAGACACAGTAGGTGAGTTATGGTGAAGTTAGTCTCTTATAAGTTTTTTAGCCCCCATGAACTCTGGTCCCAACGGTTTAATCAATTCAATATTATGAACCTACCCTATGAAAGCAATAAATAAATTGGGTATTGAGTATGTCAATAATAACCATAATCATGGGTCTCCTGGGTCTCCGCAGGTGGTGGGCTGGGGTTACGACGACACCGGCGTGGCTACCGAGGAGCTGTCCCTCGTGGAGATGCCCATAGTCAGCCAGGAGACATGCATCAGGTCTTACAGCGAGTTCTTCGTGAGGTTCACATCGGCCTACACTTACTGCGCTGGCTTCAGAGATGGTTAGTGATGTGTTTATTAGTAGAAACTATTATGCCCATAGTCATTAAAAAAAACACTTTCATTGCCTAGAGAATATACGCACTACGTATGGTTTTTCTTTGTCATTAGTTTAAACTTTAGCCTTGACTTGGAATAGAGACGATAAAATATTTGAAATATCTTCTTCTTTTGTTTTATGGCCTCTGTGGCTAGTTTGCCACAATTTTGCCAGTGTCAAGTGTATTAGTTTGATTGTCGCTTAGCAACGTAAACAAACGAAATTTGGAAAGAAACGATGACTTTCCTTTCAAAATTCTCCTGGAAAGTCTTTGACTAAATTACCAACCAACATTACCCCTCCATTTCAATTACTAACACTTGTGCTAAGTAAACAAGTTAAATTGGATAAACTGCCGCCAAATTTACGCAATAAAACTTAAAATAACACGAGAAAAATAATTAAAACGGGAAGACCCATGTCGTTTTGACAAGATAGTCAAAGACAATCCTATTTGAAATATACAAATTACCTAACTATTTATTTATAGCGTCTGTCAATATTTAGACAATATTGCCAGTGTCATGTATAGTTCGCACAGCGGATCTAAGCTTCCGTGAAGTTAGCCGTTTGTGATGCGCAAACACAATTTAGTTTGAAAAAGCCCCATTGCGCATCGAAACGGCTAATTTCACGACGGCCGAGATCCGCTGTGAGAACTATAATAGCTGTTAACGCGCACATCATACAAAATATTCTCTTTACGTAGATTAGTAAATTGTAAATTATTTGGTATAGTTTTTAGTGTAGCTAATTGCTGTTGTATGCTTTGCTTGTGATAATAAGTAGAGGTTTGTAATAATTCGTTGCTTGCAGACGTCTACAATCCAAAAACTGGAAAATGGGGAAGTAGGTGCAATTTTTAGTACTTTTTAGAATAATAAAAATTAGCGGGCATTTCGCACGGCGCAATCTAGAAAACTAAGCAAAGCTAACTGTAACTTAGGTTGGGTAGTTTACTATTTACGGTAACTAATTTAATACAGCTCTGCTGGTAAGTTAACTTTTAGCTCTGCTTTTTCTGCTAGAGGTTTGTGGGTTCGATTCCCACCCAGCACACACATTTATGTAATGAACAGATTTTATTATGTGTCTGGTAAGTAAGAACTTGTATCTATTTTCAAAAAATACCCGGTTACTGTAATACAGCTTTGCTCAGTTTGGGGCTAGATGGCGTTATGTGAAATGTCCAATGTTTATTAATTGCATATTGCACGCTGGGATGGTGTGGGCTGTACTAACTCAGTACATTTTTTCTTTAGATATACATGGTAGGTTCCTACCTATACTTACACAATGTGATTAATAAATAATAATAAGGAAAATATTAATAGGCAGGGTGGATTCGACCAACTTTTGGAATAACTATTCCGCGGAGTAAGAAATGTCAAATACAAGGTAACTGTCGGTTTACTCGCGAATAACTTGCATATTGAATATTTGTGCATGATTGTGGTCACCTCTAATTGAGTGAGCACCTGGCCTGAGTATAGTTCTCACGACGGATCTCGGCCGTAGTAAAGTTAGCCGTTTCGATGCGCAATAGAGCTTTTTCAAACTAAATTGTGTTTGCGCATCACAAACGGCTAACTTCACGGAAGCCTAGATCCGTTTTCACCACGGATCTCGGCCGTAGTAAAGTTAGCCGTTTCGATGCGCAATAGAGCTTTTTCAAACTAAATTGTGTTTGCGCATCACAAACGGCTAACTTCACGGAAGCCTAGATCCGTTTTCACGACGGATCTCGGCCGTAGTAAAGTTAGCCGTTTCGATGCGCAATAGAGCTTTTTCAAACTAAATTGTCTTTGCGCATCACAAACGGCTAACTTCACGGAAGCCTAGATCCGCTGTGCGAAGTATAGGTACCTCTGTAATTTAAAAATGTGTATGCCTGCGTATTTTTCGTTGGTGATCCATATTAATAAATAAGTAAATAAATAAATAACTACGATTTACTCGGAGAATAGCGCCTATTCGAGTTTGGTCGAATCCTATCTTAGTAATATGCAAAAGACAAAGATTTTATTTATGAATTATGACTTTATTGATTATGCTCGACCCTTTGAAAATAAATCTTTGGCTCGAGCGAGAGTGATTGGGCCCGGATCTAATGCGGTTTGGTGGATGGCACATATATTTTGAATTGTTAGTTCTTGGACGTGCCGGTTTCCTCACGATTTCCTTCACCGTATAAGAGCACTGGCATTGCGCACTTTTTTTTCTAATAATACAATCTATTGGTGCACGACCGGGTTTGAATCCACGACCTTAGGATAGGAAAGCGGGGACCACAAAATCACCAAACCAGTGTTCTTTAAAGCTGTGAGCCGCGGTCATACTAATATCCTAATATCCGCGGTGTCAAAAAAAGAATAAAATTGTAAAAAGAACACTACAACCATTTGTACATAATATTAAACTTAGATTTAAGATGGTGAATCACCCGAAATTGCGATTTATTCAAACACTTAATAAAGAAATAGGACTAATATTCATTTAAAAGTAGGAATTCAAGACATAAACTAACGACAAACAAAGACTTACCATAGGAATTTTAATAAAAGTAGAATCATATAGGAACAGAAATAGTAAATTAAAGTAAATTTAACATCTTAATAAAGAAAAGAAAAGAACTCAATAGCAAATTTATAAATAAATTAGGGACGTACGAATAAGGCTCCGACCAATGTCGGAGGTGAGTACGTCGGTGCCGTCAAAAGACGGTACCACTAAAAAAAAATAAAAAAAATAAAAAAATATCCGCGGTGTTAGCTGCAGTTAAACCACGGTTAAACAGTTTTTATCACAAGGGAACCCGGGTTAAAAAGTAGCCTATATGCTATTCCAGTGCCAAAATTCATATATGTTTAGTCGCTTGGGCGTGATGTATGTCATAACATAATATAGTGTATATATAACATAAGTCTCTTTTGCCCAGTAATTTCACATGCTACAGTGCCCTTCAAACCTAAACACAGTAGGTAATGCTTGCACACTACTGCTTGGAGGTTGAATATCTGAGACTGCGGTGGTACTCACAAAGACGGACTCTTACTAAAAAGTCCTACCATTAGTTATTACCTATAGGTACATCATTCTCATCATCTTCTATACCAAGACGGACTCTTGCTGAAAAGTCACAGTTTATGATAACATTATGATTCTTGATGTATTTCAGGAACCTCCGTTTGCAATGGCGACAGCGGCGGCGGCATGGTCTTCAAGATCGGCCAGGCGTGGTACGTCCGAGGTTTAGTCTCCGTGTCGGTGGCGAGGGAGAATGAATACCGGTGCGACCCGTCGCACTACGTTATATTCACAGACATAGCCAAGTTCTTGCCTTGGATCAGAGAGAATGTTAGCGATTACTAAGCCTTTAAACCTGTTAAAAGCGTATTTCAAATCATTGACTTGAGAATGTTTTGAGAGAGCTGTTTTGAGACCTATACTTTTTTTTATGAACCTATCTTGTCCCACTGCTGGGCAAAGGTCTCCCCCAAAATCTTCCATTCACTTCATTCATTCTTGGATCAGAAATAATGTTAGCGATTACTAAGAGCCTTTACTTTAGACTGTTAGAATATGCGTCTTTCAAATCTATCGTCATTGTTCATTGACTTGAGGATGTTACCTACATATACATATTTACAGACATAGCTTTATGGTTACTAGACGACTGATATACATACCATAAACAATACAATACATAGATAGATATTTTTTATTATACTTACATAGAAAATACCCAGAATACCCGGAGCAAGAATGAGTGGCTTGTAGCTGTGCAGTTTTACCTGACAAACCTTTTAAATACCGTCCTATTTCAACTTTTTTAGTTTTAAAGGCAGCTTTTAGCGTAGGAACCTAGTAAGTAATGATTATTTTGAATGCTCGAGTATTTTTAAGTGACTACCTACCTTACTTACTGATTTTAAAGGCTGGCGCCCATCGATACTTCGATAGATCACCACTGTTAAGGATTTTAGGTGTCCAATCAAACATTTAGGGCTCTATCTTACTAGAACACCATGGTAGCGCCACCGGGTCACGCCATCACCAAAATGTTGTACCAGCTGTATACATGTAGGTACAATTTTATTATACACTAGCCGATCTACCCCAACTTCGCAAGGGTGCAATGAAAAGCACCCGTGTGAAGCCGGGACGGGTCGCTAGTAATAAAAGTATTCAGCATAGCATTCTAATGGGGAATTATTTTTTGAAATCGGACCAGTAGCTTTTGAGTTTATTCGTAACAAATAAAAATACAAAACTTCTCTCTTTATAATATTAGTATAGGTTATTGCCTATCATCAGGCGAAAGGTCGAACGCAAGCCTATTGAAAAAAAAAAAACACCCGTCTGGCTATTAGTACTACGCTACGTGTCGATCGCTTGTTGCGTCTGGCCGTCTCATTCACACCTACAGTGCGTACCTTACGCGTATTATTATAAGGTCATTCATTATCAACCTGCCAAAGTTAAGGAATATATTCCATACATAAAAAAAAATACATGTCCTTTTTTTTCAAAACATTTTTATTTTAATTTTTTTTAAATATAATTAATCGTAATTCTATCGTAAATTAGTTATCCTTGTTAGAAATCGAAAAGGCAGCGCTCGGCACGTGTCAGTGACCCGCGCGTCAATGAACCGCGGGTCAATGACCCGCTACGGGGCGCGCACACTCGAATATTTCAATAATACGCCGCTTATCTCGATTCCCAACAATGATAAATAATAATTGAGCAGAAAAAACGTAATTGATTTTTTTTTGTTTACTTTGGATTTTGAAGACAAAATATACATAAAAAAATTATAGGCACATATATTTTTTTATGTGTGGAACCTATCCTTTAAGTTTGGTAGGTTGATAATAAATGACCCTGTATAAGGGATCGACAAGCGATCGACAGCGATAGACTTAAATAATCAAGGGACTGGTGTCCGTTTCATTGCGCAACCAATTTGATAACTGTTAAGTATAGTTAGCACAGCGGATCTAGGCTTCCGTGAAGTTAGCCGTTTGTGAAGCGCAAAGAGAATTTAGTTCGAAAAAGCTCCATTGCGCATCGAAACGGCTAATTTCACGACGGTCGAAATCCGCTGTGAGAACTATAACAAATATATTTATTCAAACATATCACAAGGATCATTTTGAAACGTCATACAGCTAGGTGAATTTACGCCAGTTCCACTCGCCCCAGCCTAGAAGAATCTGGCAACAAACTCGGCTGGGTTCCTAGCTTTTTTTTGATGATCCCTCTTCATCATAAAACTTCAGTAGTGCCAATCGAACAAGATGAGGCTCATGCCAAGAATATAAGTAGATGTAAAAAAAGAAAAAAAAAAACTGCGACAGAATAATCCGCTGATGGCGACACTATTTTTTTTTTTTTAATAAATATGGTGCGGCTAATATAACACTGCGGCCATGCAGGCCTATTGTGTGTCGCCACTTATTTTGTCGCCCTAATGGGGCGTTTACAGTTCACCTCCAAGCCCTGCCGATACTAAGAACTGGAGGATTTGCTTGGGGGTGATGTCTCTTAGCTCATCTGGGCTGAGGATGTGCCTACCCAGATGTATGCTACGTTTTTGCATTAGTGGTCCACACTCTCCTAGCAGGTGCGCAGGCGTTTCGTCCGCCTCATTGCAGAGTCTGCAGGTTTGTTTGGTGACACTATGGTATTCTAGTAAGATTACATCCCTTAGAGTTATCAAGATGTGAAGTGACACGTATTAACTATATCGGTTTCTTGCCAACGTGCCTTGTACTACTAACTATAATAAAAATATATTTATAGGAAATTGTGTTTTATTATAATCATTAAAGAGAACCTGATGAAGCAAAACAGGTGTGTCAGGATCGTAGCAAGTGGAAATCCGTGGTCTCTGCCTACCCCTACGGGATACAGGCGTGATTTTATGTATGTATGTATGTATTAAAGAGAACCCGATGGTAAGCGGTTACCGTAGCCTATGGACCCTTGCAACACCAAAGGTCCGCATTAAAGCATCGAGCCGACTTTTTATTTTGGTACTTTGGTATTTTGTCGACTCATTACGTACCATAATCCTATGATTTTAGAATTCAATATCCAAAGCCAGCTGTCCACAACACTGCCTTGCCCCTGGAAATCGTACAGTGAGTAAAACCACAGTATGGAAATTGAACTCTATTACAGAAACAGGTATGGTGGTAGTACTTCCCCGGACGAGCTCTATCACAAAGATATCTACTAGACTAAAAAAAACCTTAATTAGCTATAATCATTATCCACTTAGGTGGAAAAAAAAAATACGAGTACTCATTATCCCGGAAAAGTACAGTTCTCGAGATCCACACGAACGAAGTCGCAGGCAACAGCTACTTTGTCATAAGTATGAAAAGGACAGACAATACTTGGCAAGCCGCTAAAATAACAGTTTTACATTGGGGGTTTATTTATACGGCTGGTACACTTAGGCTGCGTTTCCACCAAAGATGTGCGAGGATGTGTTTATTAGGAACCAATAGAATCACTTCATATACCTAGCCTCGCTCTAACAGCATCAATGAAGTGATTCTATTAGTTCCAACAAACTCTCTGGCTACACATCCTCGTTTAGCTCTGGTGGAAACGCAGCCTTACTACACGTTTTTGTAGATTTATATTAACAGATAGGTGCACTGTTTATTTTGTTTTTTAAGTAATCCTTTAATGTAATTTGTGTGTTCTACCGCTTGTATAATGGGGTGTGTTCGGAGGAATTGTTTGACTTGATGCCAACAGCTACTTTTTACCATCGCACCGCTCGCCATCGGCAGGGGATCCATCCACACACTCTAGAGCCAGGTTGGTCGCGCACCGTAAGGTTTCAGAGGAACTTCCTCCCGCGAACACTTAGGCTGTGGAATGATCTGAGGTTTTCCCTGGAGACTACAGTATGGGGTCCTTCAAAAAGGGTGTTATAAAATTTTTAAAGGGTCGGCAACGCGCGAGTGATACCTCTGGTATTGCAAGCGTCCATAGGCTACGGTAACTACTTAACATCAGGTGGGCCGTATGCTTGTTTGCCACCTTGGTGGTATAAAAAAAAAAAGTGGATTGCACAAGACCTTTTATCGTGGTATCCTTTGAGGCCTATGTCCAACAGTGAACTTCTACTTGCTGATAAGAATGAATGATGAACTAATATATCGTTGTCAATTTGTATGAGACTAGATTATTCAAGATTACTGATGGTCTAGTGGTAGTGACCCCGCCTTCTGATCCCAAGGTATTAGAACAAAGTATGAGCTCTCAAACGGTGAAGGAAAACATCATGAAAAACAGGCATGACAAACGAGTGAAAATTCGAAAGACTGTCGTCTACCAATCAGCATTAGATCCGCGTGGACTATGGACCCTATCACTCTCGCTTGAGAGTAGGCCAGTGTCCCAGGTGGGAACATTAGAAAGCTGTTATGATGTTGTTCAAGTCTTCATACAAATGGGCAACAAAATTAAAAACAACATAATAAAAACTAAGAATAAAAACAAGAAAAACTTTTAAAATCTATATTACATGAAACTTACAATAAAAATGCTTACATTTAAAAAATACAAAAAAATATATACAAAAAAAATTTACTTTCAGAACAGATGATGCAAGCAAAAATATCTTTTTCCAAGCAATCTCAGTAAAAACTGAAGAAACCCAAACTTATACAAAATCAAAACTGAAAATAAATTCTGACACAACTCAAAACTCAAAGTCAATTCTTTGAAAAATTCAAAATGAAAAGCGACTATTCACATACACAATTAAATGTACAAAGAAAGAGGGAGGCAATGCTTCTAATACAATACCAGCCAAATTATAATTACAGCCACCTTTTGTAAAATAGACTAGCAACGGAGAAAAAAAATGTTCAAAGACTTTCTTCAACAATTTTACAAACCAACATTACTCTTTAATTTAAAATAAAATGGATATTGGATACAACTAATACAACTCGTTTTCTGCCACCAAAACGCAATAAAACTTATAATTACACTAGAAAATCAATTAAAATAGGAGAACTATTATCATATATTATTCTTGTTGTCTGAACCTCGATTTAAAAATGAATTGTTAAACATGTTACTAAATGAATAAACGTACAAAATAAACCACACTTTGTTACACTGCCGTACTCGCTTAAACTACTGTAACAACAACAATAATATTTAATTACCCGAGGATAATGTAGTGGGTTGTGCATTTACATATCCTTAATTATAACACAATTACTATACGTACCTAGTACCTAAGTCTCAAATGTGCTAAACTGTTTGTTGTCCCTAATAAAGTAAAATAAATAAAATAATATAGTCGTATCTAGTCGGTCGTCCGTTGGCGAGATGGGTAGACGACATAGTGAAAGTCGCGGGCCGTAAGTGGATTAGATTAGCACAGGATCGTGGTAGATGGCACAAACTAAAGGAGGCCTATACCCAGCAGTGGGTGAAGTCAGGCTGTGGATGATGATGATGATGAAATAAAATAAACTATATTGAATAAAATATAGTCCTATTTTTGTTATTATGTTATAATTAGTGTAATAGGTTATGCACTGTTCTAGTTAAATAAATAAAAAAAAAAAAAAATAGTCTTCCCAAAAAGAGATGGCGAGACGATCTCGACAGCTTTAATAGAGCTTGGGTCCAACTGGCTCAAAACCGAGATGACTGGAGAAATGAAGGGGAGGCCTTTGCCCAGCAGTGGGATACAACAGGCTAATCGTAATCGTAATCTTCCCATTTTGTTTTTCTAGTGTTATTTCAAGTTTTATTAGGCTATAGCATTATAGCCAAGATAGCCGAAAAAACTCGCATACTTCGTCGAAACACATCCAACTGTAATAAGCTGTTATTGAATTAGTAGCATTCCTCCCGGGCCCTACAATCTTTTACAACAGAACCAATAAGAAAAATAAATTTTGAAAAATCATTAGTTTTTAGATGCCGAATCAAAAAAATACATTTTTCTATACTTTTAAATAAACTCACAGTAAACGGTTTAAAACACATTCGATAGTACATAAAGTACTTTAAATAAATCAATTATTTAATTAGTTAAAATACAAGGTTTACAATTTCAACTATAAACACCTATAAGTCGATAAATTGTCCCGTTAAAACCAACTCAACGAAACAATTTGGTCTAGTGCTCCAATTACGTATTTTTGTTCCATTCAATTTCTATTTGAAACTTATCAAGACAGCATTTTAATAAAGCTTCGTTTAAAAAAAAAAACTGACGCCATCTATAGAAATATCATATAAACTTTTTTATTTAAAAACCGTTCATAACCGTATTCAATTAGAAACGACATGTAATTGATTGCAAGAAAATACGTAAAAAAGCACAGATCGTGTTATTTCGTTTCAGTTCTAAATGCAATCAGCAGAGCGCTTTTACAATCATTCGCTCTAGGCTTTCTCACGAAATATTCAAAGAATCCTGCTCAATTGTAGTTAAAAACTTTATTCTTGTACATAATTGCGTCTTCATTCTACTACCGACATGTGACTAAATCACAAAACTACAAATAAACAAGTAGTCCCAGTCCCGTAATCTCATTGGTGATTCCCCATTGAAGCAAAAAAATCCAACTCAACAACATTCCAATCGACACAGGAATATCTACTTTATAACCAAAGCAATTAGTTCTGTTTTCATTAAACACTTTGCACTGAAAAGTCGTTATTAAATGCTTGCAAAGTGTTAGATATGTAAATGAAAATCAAACTAACAGCTTCGATTTAAAGTAGATTTTTCTTTGTCGATTGTCGAGTCACTTCGTGTGATGCTTCCTAGATGGCCGCCGCCTAACATCCAAAGCTATTTACATCAAGACAATTCTTTTCCATTTGCAACGAATTGAAAAACTTTATGCAAATAATATCTAAAGTTAAACGTGATTTGAATATTTCAAACTCCCAAATACTAAAGTAGAAATTCGATTGTTAGAAATCTTTGAGAAGCTACGTTCAGCGCGGTCTAATACGGATAGGTGACCGCGAAACTTACGCGTACGTTTACGTGCTTTTAGTGGCACGTATAGTAGACTTTCAGGCGCTGTTTATTGCCGAAATCAGTCAATAATACACGAAAAATTAATTCCGTTTTCGCAAACTGATTGATGATTTATACAGCGTCTTGGTAAGTTAGTCTTGCCCACACTAGATGTGTGAAGTGACGCTATAGTGAAAGGTTTAGTTATGATGGCTTACCCACCTACATTACTTTCAGCTCGGCCAGCCTAAGGCTACGTTTCCATCAGAGATGTGTGAGGAAGTGTAGCGTGGGATGTGTTTATTAGGAACCAATAGAACCACTTACCTAGCCTCGCTATTCCCAGCTTCAATGTAGTGATTCTATTGGTTCCTAACAAACACAGCCTGGACTAAACTATACCCTACTTTTTACCCCACAAATCTGCCCCATAGGGTGCATATGGGGTGTAAGATTCTACTATTAAAACCACTGAACGGAATAGGGTAAAATTTGACATGCATGTAGTAAATAGCCTGGATAAAAATATACCCTATTTACCCTACAAATCTACCCCGGGTATGTTGCATATGGGGTATAAGTTTAACGTTTAAACCACTTATCGGATTAGGGTAAAATTTGACACGTAGTTAATTAATAACCTGGACTAACATTGTACCCTATTTTTCCCTACAAGTCTGCCCCCATAGGATGCATATAGTGTGTACGTTAAACCACAGACCGGATTAGGGTAAAAGACTTTTATGTAGTCAATAACTTGGAATAATATATACCCTACTTTTTACCCCACAAATCTGCCTTATAGGGTGCGTACAGATTGTCAAAGTTACTGTTCAATGCGCCAACTGAGTCGTTTGTTTCGATTTCCTAACACTAACAAAAGCATAGAGTCTACACGTTAAGCTTCAGAGTTACTACCCTACCAATAAGGAGAGGGTCCATTTCTACATCTCTGCCCTTTGAACCTCTGGTCGGGGAATTCCGGCGCCCAGGGTAGGTTCCTCCCCCTATTCGCGCGGGGGTTTCCTTTCCCCATGATGTAGTTGGGGTAAGGCACGCGCACGCAGGGCGGTCGGCACCCATTCCGCGGGGGGGTGGGGAAGCTCACCGGCACGGGGGGGGTGGGGAACTGCTCCCAGGGCTCATCGCCCGCGCCACAGTCCCAGTAGTCGTCATCTGTAATTTGAAAATCACACTAATATTACAAATGCTAAGTTTGGATCATATGAATGAATAAATGAATGAAAAATCTTTATTGCACCTAAAAACCTAGTGCAAATGCGAACTTAATGCTACTTTATCACGTATTATATACGTACAGTACTACAGTACAGTACAGTACTACAGTACAGTACTACTGTACAGCAATGTAGTACTGTATAGTACTACAGTGATGTACTGTACAGTACTACAGTGATGTACTGTACAGTGCTACAGTGCTGTACTAACTGCCGAATTATGTATGAATATTGTCATATTAGCTTATTTAAAAGTTGCTGATTGAAATCATTAGCAACTCAATTACGTAAAAGCTTAGCAGATCTGAATGAAGTTTGTAGACATTACAGTATTACAAACTACTAAGCAAGCATGAGCGTAGACAATGGTTCTGTCTACTGTCTACAGAAGAGTAGAAAATATTACGATTTTGAAGTAAGATGTCAGTAATTTTTGTCTACATTGACGATGTGGCGCGGCAGGCGAGGGCCGCCTGCGACGCAGGAGGTTGCGGGTTCGACTCCCGCCTCAGAACAAACGTTTGTACGATCTGAAAATATTTGCTCCGGGTGTTTTGGGTTTTTTTCTTTGTACAATAAATTGTATCTATATATTGTATTGTATTAAGTATATCAGTCATCTAGTACCCATAACACAAGCTCTGCTTAGCTTGGAGCTAGATAATGCTGTGTGGATTGTCCAGTATTATTTATTGTTTATTTTACTTTTACTAACGTGATCAATATCTGTTTAATACTATTTATTACGTTTATAATAAAATACAGTTATCATGAATAATATTTATTTCCACATAACTATTATTGTTTGGCCTTAATTTGGAAGAATATCGCGTCAATGTTAGACCTACCTTTATAACGAATACTATTAAGTTATTTTGTGGTTAAAAGTTATTTTTGGTTCAATAAATGCACAAATAGAATAGGTAGATTATTTTCAAAACCAACCTAAATAAATTACTTATTGCTTTTTAATTTTTATATATGTTTGTTTAAGTTATACTTTTATATAAAAATATTTCATAAGAGACACGAATGTAGGTACTTTTTTATATATCTGTATGTATAGCGGTCTCTTTTAGACTTTTTGAAGTGTGAAAGAGATAGCTATACCTCAGATTTATTATGGCAGCTGTCAAAGTTATCAGAAGCATTTTAAAACACGTTTTACTTTATTTATGTACTCTAAAACTATGATAACACTAAAAATTTAAGAAAAATCGTATTCCATAATTTAATTGATGTAGTATCATAAGATTGCAATATCAAACTAAATAATACAATCATTATTATTATTTACGTAAGGCCAATACAATGGTAAATATTATTATTTTAAAATCTAAGAAAATATGATGCCAAAATATTATTTTCTCAGGCCCAACACGAAAAAATATAATTTAATTAAATGTAAGTGTAAAGCTTAGAAATATTTCGAAGATAGTAGCGGGTACCGCCATAAGCCGTTTACTTAAAACAGTTATAACAGTTGTAATATTCTAAAATAACTAGTTTACAACTATGCGCAGTATTCGTTATTTTTATTGAGCAATCTATTGAAATCTTTTCTATTGTAATCACAAAACAGTTTCGTTAGAATTCAAAATAAAAATAATTGAAAGTATCTTATACTACATCCAAAAGTTAATAGCTAATCATACAATAATTACAATAATTTATTATTTTAAAATGAGAGGAAAATACATATTATTCATTTATATATATTTTAATAAAACTGTCTTCGCGTGTCGTGCCGGTAGCGACAGTAGCACCCCATTATACGTGCTATTAAATAACTATAACAAGTTAGAACTTCGAAACAACAAGAAAACTTCAAATCACACTTTAAATTAACTCTATACATAGGCACAATTCACATTTGAATCTACTTCTAGCATTCTAGGCCCTAAAAATATTCGTCCAGCGAGGGCCCCGTTCGTTATCAACCGTTGCCAAAACTGCGTTATCGGTTATCGAGCGTTGCAACGTTATAACGTTCAATCGTTATTATAAAACGAACAGTTAGTTAAAAATAAATTTATGAGCACATATTTTTTGTTTGCTATTTGAAATTTTTTTAGCACCCTCACTGAACTTGTGTCCCTTATAAAACCGCTAAATATTGATAATTATATTTACATTACTCTATAATATTATTTATATTTAGTGTTACTATACTAGGAAAGGGACGAGAAACTATACTATGGGTATCGGATATTTATAGATTGATTTATAAAGAATACCGATAGTCCTTGTCTACGCATCTTAGTAGACAATAGAGCGCTGTTACAGTGCCCGGCATGGAAGTTGAGCGCTAGCACTCTACAAGGTACTCTTCCCGCCATGCCTTTCTTGCGTATAAGCATTCCCCTGCGCACCTGCCATGCACCAGCGTTCAACTTTCATGCCGAGTACTGTCACATTGTCTTATTGTCATACTATGAACCTTATCAGGCAGTATGACAATACTATGAACCTTATCAGGCTCGACAAGTGTTACAATGCACATAACTTGCGGTCATGCCATTTTTCTCAGACCCCAGTTTATGAAAGGACAAAGTATGTTTATTCAAGACTGGTTTTAATGCGAAGCAGATCTCGACAGTGACTCAGTCGTGCATAGCAATAAACATTTTATTTGTGTCATATTAAGGTTGAAATCCCACACGAACCGTCAGTCTGTCGTCAGTCAACGCACTGACGGTAGGCGGCGCGGGCGAATTTGAATCGAACCTTGAATGATGTAAATAGAATTTATATTGCTTCGCGTCAATCTGTCGTCAGCTATGTTAATAATACCGTATACCCATACGGGAGAAAGGGCAGCAAAAGTCAATAACACACGTAGACTCCAAAACTACA
Organism: Colostygia pectinataria; assembly: GCA_951394395.1. Taxonomy (NCBI): domain Eukaryota; kingdom Metazoa; phylum Arthropoda; class Insecta; order Lepidoptera; family Geometridae; genus Colostygia; species Colostygia pectinataria. Next base: position 2,438,178 of record OX596369.1, on the reverse strand, counting down.
GAACAAATCACCACTGTTATATTGTCACTGTGACGTCTCTAACCGTATCAAATGCTTATCATTTCTTAGTACCTATTTCACGATCTTCAAAGTGTAAAGTAGCCGTTTAGTCAAAGTAATTGTCAAGTGGAACGGTGACTGAGAACGAGGTAAAGTTATATTGGTTAACCTGCAATCAGCCTACTTGGCACTTCTCGCAGATGGTGATAGAAATCTGATTTCCAATTTCACGAGTTTCGAGTAAGTGTAAATAGGATAATTGCCGGTTAACCAATTAAACTGTTCCTGTCTGTTAGTCAAGGTTCAACTCGACAGTTATATCAACCAGATAGCACTTCGGCATACTTTAGCTAGGGTACCACAAACTCTTGTAGCAATATTGCTCTAATATTAAATTGACACTTTAGGCATACAAAATGTTAATATAATATTATTTCAATAATGCTTTGAGCTTGTTCTGGGTACCGTGTTTTTTAAAACACAATAAAAGCAGTCTAGTATTTTTAGTGTTATAGTAAGATATTGTTTATTTTTTATAATAAATATTTGATACGACTGGCGCTTAAATAAACTAACACCGCCACCGGTACAGAAAAATAAATACACCAAAACATCTAGTTTAACATTGACATTATATTATTCAGATTCAAACTATGTATTGCCAAAATAACTTACAGATAACGTTTAGACGTTATAACCGTTACAGGCAACGTTATAACGTTATAACGTTATAGCGTTATATTATTATAACGGTTATAGCGTTATATTATTATAACTGTTACAGATACTGTTACTTGTAACGGTGAAACTAGTTTTTCTCTGCGTTATTTCACGTAAAACCGTTTTAATAGCGAAACTATGAAACAGTTATTCAATTGACGAGTTTTAATGTTATTTCATAGTGAAAATAAGCACAACCTATACGCGTTGCGTTGTTTAATTATATTGCTATACGTTACGTTGTTACAATAAAGAAGTGAGGAGAAAATAAATGTATTATTCACAAAAAAACATGCATAAACCCATTGTCCTAGGTGCGAGACGGAAAGCGACAACACGCGAACGTGTGTTCACTCTTATTATATATATTATGTATTTAATTCTTATTATAATTAATATATTTCTACAGCTTTGTAACTAGGAAACCAAATAACGCATCTTATCATACTCGTATGAAAAACAATACTCAGAGTCCCGTATAGTCGAAAACTGAGCTAAAAGTTGAAAGTCACTCCCCACCGCCTGTCTTTTGTATGTAGGTATGATGTACTTACGCTTAGATCTTTTAAACTACGCAACGGATTTTAATGCGGTTTTCAGCAATAGATAGAGTAATTCAAGAGGAAGGTTTATGTATAGTTTAAGGACCCGTGTGAGGCTGGGGTGAGTCGCTAGTAGTATAATAAAATACCAGCCTATAATTTTGCAGTGTTGCGTACGTGTCGCAATAGGACAGTGAGTTATGGGGACACACGCGCGCCGTACTGTGGGGACAGAGTAAAGAGCGCCTATAAAAGGCTGTGTTCCTTAAATATTTATTGTGTTTTGTGGTAAAATAAATAGTTACTAATCGATATTTAAAAAACTGTTTTACATTAGTGCGTTCTGATATGAATACTATAGTAAGAACTATAATAACAGTGCACAGATGACTACCAATTCTATTTCTAGAAAGTTCTAGAAATTTAGTTAACAATTTAGTTTGTGCTGAGACAGGACCCCTTAGTTCTTAAACTAATACCCTTATTCATAAAAGAAACTGTTATTTCAGCTGTTTGCTAGGTCTTTCCTTGTCATTCTTATGTCAATGACGAGGACGATGATATCTTGAAAGACAATTAGCTAGCAGAAGTTTATAGTCCATTTATGAATAAGGTTCTTAATATTTCAGTTATTAAAGATACATAATTTTCACTAAAAACGGACATCATTCATCATCATCATCATTTCATGCATGATGGAATATCGAGAATCAATAAAACTCACAAATCATGGAAAATATCCCGTTTTTAGTGAAAATTATGTTAATAACCATGATAGTTTTAAAAACCATATTAAAGATACAGTTTTACAAACTCATTTATTTAAGTGACGAGGACACATGTATAGTTCTCACAACGGATCTCGGCCGTCGTGAAATTAGCCGTTTCGATGCGCAATGGGGCTTTTTCAAACTAAATTGTCTTTGCGCATCACAAACGGCTAAAATCACGGAAGCCTAGATCCGCTGTGCGAACTATACTTATGTACATTGTGTATGCATGTGATGCCGCCCCAAGTCAGAACACATAACTTTGTTGGCGATAGCGACTAATCTCCTTCTTCTTCTTTTATGGACTTTGTGGCTCTTTTGCTACAATGTTGCCAGTGTCAAGTGTATTCGTTTGATTGTCGCTTAGCAACGTAAACAAACGAAATATGGAAATGATGACTTTTCTTTCAAAATTCCCTTGGAAAGTCTTTGACTAAATTACTGATTGTCTTTGGCTATCTTATCAAAACGACATGGGTCTTCCCATTTTAATTATTTTTCTCGTGTTATTTTAAGTTTTGTTGCGTAAATTTGGTGGCAGTTTATCCAATTTAAGTAATTGAAATGGGTGGGTAATGTTGGTTGGTAATTTAGTCTTCTTCTTCTTCTTCTTTTCTTTTATGGCCTCTGTGGCTAGTTTGCCACAATTTTGCCAGTGTCAAGTGTATTAGTTTGATTGTCGCTTAGCAACGTAAACAAATGAAATTTGGAAAGAAACGATGACTTTTCTTTCAAAATTCTCTTGGAAAGTCTTTCGACTAAATTACCAACCAACATCACCCCTCCATTTCAATTACTTACACTTGTGCTAAGTAAACAAGTTAAATTGGATAAACTGCCACCAAATTTATGCAATAAAACTTAAAATAACACGAGAAAAATAATTAAAATGCGAGGACCACCCATGTCGTTTTGACAAGATACTCGTAGATAAAGACAATCCCGACTTCATTCCATTGATCTCCATTGATCTCCATCTCAAACTGTCTAATATGACAGAAGAGCTATAGTCAAACCGTTAGTAGACAGTTTGAGATAGAGATCTATAGAGATCGTTGGAAATAAATAATAATAATAAATAAATAATGCGGGACAAACCACACAGCATCATCTAGCCCCAATGTAAGCTGCTGTTACATAGAGCTGTATTATGGGTACTAGATGACTGATTATACTTAATACAATACAATACATAGATAGATATTTTTTATTATATATAGAAAATACCCAGAACACCCGGAACAAATATTTGTAGATCGTACAAACATTTGTCCCGAGGCGGGAACCCGCAACCTTTGCGTCGCAGGCGGACCTGCGCCCGCTGCGCCACATTGGTCGTTGGAAATTGGTCGCTATCAGAGTTATGTGATCAACCAGGTGGGGAGCAATCCTACTAATACAATGACAACAAATGCACTGATAAGTTTTAGATAGAAACGACATACTTAAAAGTAACGGATTTAAATGCGGTGTCATCTATAGATAGAGTGACTTAAGAGGAAGGTTGAAACGCTCTAAGATAGAGCTCGTCCGGGGAAGGACTACCACCATACCTATTTCTACCGCCAAGCAGTAATGCTCGCATTGCTGTGTTCCGGTGTGAAGGGTATGGTTTCCGGTGAAATTACTGGCACATGAGGCTTTTGATCTTAGCCTCAAGGTGGCAACTAACGAGTGATATCTCTGGTATTGCAAGCGTCCATAGGCTGCGGTAACCGCTTACCATCTTGTGGGCCGTACGCTTGGTTGCCACTTAAGTTGTATAAAAAAAAAAGTATACTACGTGAACGTAGTCGCAGACAACAGCTACTTATTGATATTTTAATTGATGCACGTTCCTACTATTCTATAGAACACTACTTTTATTAAAAATTGAAAAACCTATCCGATGAAAAATGACACACTGAAACAGGAGTACGAAAGCTTCAAAAATGTCACTTCAAATGGATTTGTATTCCAATAGGCACACGTTTCATTTTTGAATAAAGATGCTTTTGATGAAGGATGCTTTCATTAAAAATTCTGCAAATTTAGCGAGTTTGTAAAACTGGTAACTTCTATCAATCTTTTTGTATTTTTGACAGTTTTATTTAAAAACACACTGTGTATTTTTTAATCTAGTCATTTAATTGTTATGTAATCTTTTAATTTATGTTAATTATATTATTTGAAATCACCTAACACCGCGTTTATCGAAAATATTTAAGGGGCAATCAATGTCGTTTAATTATTTAGCGCCTCAGTCGTCCAACGCTCATTTTAGTGGTCATTTCTACCAAATATTTTTATATTTTGTACACTGGCAACAAAAATGACCACATAAATGGCGAATCACTTAACTTTCTCTTTATTCGAGTCTTATATATTATTATTTTAATTTACATAAAGCATTACATAAGGAATTTAACAGTGGTAAGGGGTTTATGCAAACTATCTTAAAAACGTTGCGGAATTGAGTTAAGGAATCTTGACCTTCGAATAAAATACCCAGATGATTCACACATTTTTTTCCAATAGCGTATTTTACGCACATTTTTACGAAAACTATTTACTACCTCAAAATCAACTCAAGCGTGACTTGAATCCGTTCCGCTTGATATGCGGATGCTCTACCAGTTGAGCCACCAAGTCACGTCTCGCCTGGTCGAAATAATCTATAGACTGCGGCTGAAAGCGCTAAATCATTGAAACTTCATATCTAAGTTAGATAACACTTTGTAAAGAGAACTTGCTAAATATTTGTTCTTTTCAAGTCAAAATAGATCCTCTAAATTCTTTCGACCAATAGCTAGCAACTATTTGTTTTTAACACAAGTTGGATTCGACCAAACTCGAATAAGCACTGCAGTATTTTCCGAATAATCGTAGTTATTCGAGAGTAAACTGACAGATTACTTGTAAATTCTTTTCTTATTCCGCGGAATAGTTATTCTAGATGTTGGTCGAATCCACCATTATTCGGAAAATAGTGCCTTATTGAATTTGGTCTAATCCAGCCATGTGAAAAACTTAATTAATTGAAAACATATTGTGTCTGGAATCGCCGCAAATCAAAGATTCAAAAACTTTTCAAATGTAATACACAAGCGAAACGATATCGCATGCGTATTGCACCACATTAACCGTATAAACAAGGTCTAAATTCCCAAACCACCCAGCAACGCCTAAACCAAACCCACATAAAACACACACAGTCCACCGCTCAAATCATCGCGTCGGACCAAACACACACATAGTCCCCCGCTCAAATCCTCGCGTCGGACCAAACACACACAAAGTCCCCCGCTCAAACGCATCGGACTAAACACACACAATAGTCCTCCGCTCATATCCTAGTGTCGGACAAGCGGAACTTTTTACAGAAAACCCCTTTTCAGAATGGGCGATGGTGGCTTGTGTAATTGGGCTGGTAAATCTCCCGGCGCTGGTACCGACTGTGCGGGTACACGGTGTAGTTGGTGGATGACCACGCGTGGGGGTCTTGCCTGTGGATCATGTCCAGCTGGTCGAGGCTGTGATGCCGCTGTGGTACCATCGGGCCTGATCCGAGCAGCGTGCGAAGGGTACAAAGTTAGACCCGATTTAGCGACAAACTATACACACGCATGTAGCTTGCACCGTGAAATGAAACTTACACAATAGCTTGCATGTAACTTACACAATAGCTTGCATGTAACTTACACAATAGCTTGCATGTAACTTACACAATAGCTTGCATGTAACTTGCACAATATGCGTATAGCTTTTTTTCTATTTGACGACGACATTGACTTTCATGACCTTTCGTCACAGTGCCACCTAGTTTTCAACTCCAAAAACAAAGCTGTTAAAACCCGTCATGCAAGCTAATAATAAAACCCGTAGATTATGCATGCCTAGTGGGCAAGCTACTGGCATGTGTTTCGCTATTACATTGGTCAATATCTCAAGTTCGGACACCAAATCGGAGAGTGTATCACAGGCTACAGCTATAAATTGACCAATGTAAACCGGGCCTAAGGGCCGGACCAAACTGAGCGTACCTCGCGCGGCGTTAGAGAATGCCGCGAAAAAAACACGCAGTGTGGCCCCGCACTTAAACCTAGATCACACTACGCTAGTATTTAATCGAGTAGCTAGTTCATTGCTTCAGCATTCCTGGTAACATTGAACAAGCCGTGCACTCGCTACTCGACTAAAATACTAGCGCAGTCCGAACAAGGCTTTACAGTGTTTACAGATCTGGCATCGGTTGCTTACGGTCGCCCGTAGCAAAATACATTCTAATTGTGTGATTTCAAGGTCTGATTTCCTTTAATTTGAATTCATCTACTCGGATAACTGAATACAAGGGAAATTCAACCTTAACATAACACAATTAAGATATATAACAGTCGTAAACTGAACATTTCTTTTATACGGACGCAACACAAGTCAATATGGCATTTATGTACACAAGTTTAAAGTCAGTTTGACATTTTCTGATTGCTTTCCAGTTCTGTAAACGCTCATTACAATTATTTTAACCACACTTAGGGTTACCACACTAAAACTTTTATAATATCCCAAACATTGACTCAAATTAGGACTTGAACCCGCAACCTAGTCGGCTTCGAGTCAAACACATCTTATGTTTTTTTATATCAGCAAGTGACAAGACGGTCAAGTCGCTCGCCTGATGTTAAGCGCCACGCCAGGGGGGGTAACCACGAGCTCTTATAGCAATATTGAAATAATATTACACTGTTTTTTTTTGTGATGGCGAAATCAGTCTAACATTTATTAATATTGCTTTTGAGCTTGTGGTTACCCACTTGGTCATAACAGTTGCAGTGCCACCTAAAGCTTTAAGCTGTAAGCAATTATTTTTATTCGGGTACGCGAGTTATACTCGATCGCTCAACTGTCAGAGCATCCGCTAGGCTCCGGATTCAAGTTTGTCATCGAATTTGGGAATATCATAAAATTGTAATACTCATACAATTAAAGATATACAAAAACTCACATTCATAAACTTTTGACTGATTTATCAGTATTGTAGTTGCCAGCGGATTTCGGCCATGGTGAAGTTAGCCGTTGCGCAATGGAGCTTTTTCGACAGTACTTGCGCATCCGAACGGCTAACTTCACGACGGCCGAAAGCCGTCGGCAATACTATACTATACAATAGAAATGACATGGGATTCTCACCTCTATTGTGATGGAAGCCGGCGGACCAGCCGGCGTAGTATGCTGCTTTTTGTTTGCCGTGCTCTTCAGCCACCTGTTGAAATATAATTTTTTTATTTAATAATTTTCGGTTTCTGAAGAACAAGTGAGGGTAGTTTCATAACCTGCTTTCGCTCTGCGGTAGCTCCAAAAGCATACTAGTCTTCCCGCGACCACGAATGTTGCAACACAACCTAAACGTCGGGAGAAATACTACGAATACTTCACATAAATTCGTTGCATCCTCGTATTATTGTTTATTGTACTTTTTTATTTTTGTTTTTTATTTTTTATTAACATTCTTTACTATTTTAAGTTCATTTGGAAGTCACTTTTTTTTTATGTCAGCAAGTGACAAGACAATCAAGGCGCCCACCTGATGTTACGCACCACGCCTGACTATTACAGATGCAGTGCCACCCAAAGCTTAAAGTTTTCAAGTGTTTGCGTGGCACTGCACTGCGCTTATCACCCCGAGACATTGTTGTTAAGTCTCTTTCGCTCAGTAATTTCACTTGCTACAGTGCCCTTCAAAGCTAAACACAGTGCAGCTTGCACACTACTGCTTGGAGGTAGAATATCTGACACTGCTGTGGTACCCACCAAGACGGACTCTTGCTGAAGAGTCCTACCACCAGGTTATTTTGTTTATTCTCTATATAAACCTGTCTACAGTCTTTCATAAGTAAAAGTTAATTGATGTTTTTATTGTGATGAGAGAACCGAAACGAATCACTGTAACCCTACAATTAAGGCTCATTTAGAGACCTAGTGTGGGGGAAAGAGGTACTTAAGTCAAAATACAGCAACAATCTGACTCAACAATAAGTAGGTACTTATTAAACACTACAGTACCATAACTGTTATCATTGACCACCTACTGTAAACTGATAGTAAAAAGAGACTGTTGTATAGTTCTCACAGCGGATCTCGGCCGTCGTGAAATTAGCCGTTTCGATGCGCAATGGAGCTTTTTCAAACTAAATTGTCTTTGCGCATTACAAACAGCTAACTTCACGGAAGCCTAGATCCGCTGTGCGAACTATACCAAATTACTTTAAGACCTAATAAATAAATCTTTAAAATATTTTAAATCAAATAAAAAGGTAATAACGCGATAAAATCCCGCAAATATTATAAAAAAAATTTAATAGAACATTCTAGAATCATGACAGCCCTCTTACTGCTGGGACTTATCACTCTCGCTCGAGAGCAGGTCAGTTTTCGAGCGAGAGTTATTATGTCCTAATCCACCACGCAGAATTTTCAGTCCCGGTTTCCTCACGGTGTTTTCCTTCACCGTATGAGAGCACGGGCATTGCGGAAGTAAAGGACCAATTTCATAGTGGCCTAGGTCTTTGTAATACCATAGAAAAATTTAATAAAAATATATAAGAATAACAGTAACAAACAATTTTATTTTTAAGTAGACAAACAAAGTTCTAAATGAAAAATGTTTATTGTGTTGAGTTTCCTAAAACGGGAACACTAGGGGCCCGCCATGACAGTAAGCTATTAGCCAATGATCGTGACGCATCTTGACTTTGACAGTACCTAATAACCCAGTCATTGGTTAAGCCCGCCATGTTGTTTTGCATAGTGTTGCACTCCTTCACAAAGATAAACTTACTTTAGATTACGAACCCACAATCGGAAGACAGGGTCACTACCGATAGACCACTACACATCCTGGTGGAAACACAGTTGGAGCGCTCGTAACGTAGCTGGCTTTAAGAGTAGTAGAGTTCTTTGTGATAGAGCTTGTCCAGGGAAGAACTACCACCATACCTGTTTCTGCCGCCAACGCTAAGCAGTAATGCTCGCATTGCTGTGTTCCGGTTTGAACGGTATGGTTTCCGGTGAAATTACAGGCACATGAGACTTTCCATGTAACGTCTCAGGGTGGTAACACGCAAGTGATATCTATGATGTTGCATGCGTACATAGGCTACGGTAACCGCTGACCATCAAGTTAGCCGTACGCTTGGTTGCCACTTTAGTGGTATAAAAAAAAACTGGCTAAGTTGTTCTTAACAAATAACGAAGTAAAGCACTGTTCCGCGTAATCATCATTTGGATGGGTGACCGTCAGTGGCCATTTCAACTGAGCGCTCCCGTGCTCCGAAGCACGGGAGCGCTCAGTTGGCACGTTGAACAGTCGGTCCCGGCTTTTTCAAAGTTGTTACGCCATGACAGAGGACTTCGGGCGGCCTAGAAACCCTGTCACCAGAGTTGGCCACTGACTCATACGAACTTACTTACTTACAGCCCAATGTGATGGATGACTTACTTTAACGCTTAGCGGCTCCGTCCCGCCCTCTGGTATCACGTTATTTAACGCAGCTATCGCCTCCTGAGCTTCCTCGCGTTTGTCATATCTGCAAATATAAAAAACATTTTAACCAGAGTTTGCCACTGACTCATACGAACTTACTTACTTACTTTAAGAGTAGTAGAGTTCTCTGTGATAGAGCTCGTCCGGGGAAGGACTACCACCATACCTATTTCTGCCGCCAAGCAGTAATGCTCGCATTGTTGTGTTCCGGTGTGAAGGGTATGGTTTCCGGTGAAATTACTGGCACATGAGGCTTTCGATCTTAGCCTCAAGGTGGCAACCCGCGAGTGATACCTCTGGTATTGCAAGCGTCCATAGGCTGCGGTAACCGCTTACCATCTTGTGGGCCGTACGCTTGGTTGCCAATGCAGTTGTATAAAAAAAAAAAAAAAAAAACTAACGCTTCTTTACAATTTTAACGTTTTAAGCGCCACGCCCCAAACGCATGTCCTCTACGCCAAAGAACAAATTGTGCTGCCAAGAGTCGGTAAAATGAATATCATGAATTCGTTGTTTTTCTAGGCAATAAACAACTTCTTAAAGTCTGTGATGTTTTATTTGATCTTGTGTTATCTCCCACTCCTAATACAATACACTTAAAAATCTATCTATTTTCTTTCAATAACTCTCAGTACTTGTAGCTCAAAGAGACTTGTTTTTTATACTCAGATGTATCTGAGATATTCTTATTTGTGAAATGTAGAATTAAAATACCAGTAATAGTTTTTCAATATATTTATTTCATATTTTTGTAGGCCGGGTTTTTTGTCAACTATAGACGTCGTTGGCGCCGAGGACTCGCAAGTGCTTATCGCGTATAGGCGACTATGGCGCTCAAAAGGTTAAAACAAAGTCACTATCCGCGCTCTCTTCCTCTGTATATTAGGTACTAGCGGCCCGTCCCAGCTTCGCACGGGTGGACATAGAATATAGCCTATGTTACTCAGGGATAATGTAGCATTCTAATGGTGTAAGAGTTATTTTTTGAGTTTATTCGTAACAAACCAAAATACATATCTTTCCTTTTTATAATATTAGTATAGATGTATGTACTGCTTAGTACTTTTAAATAAAGTATCGGATTTTGATGCGGTTTTCATCAAAAGATAGTGTTTCAATCATCATCATCATCAACCTATTGCAGTCCACTGCTGGACGTAGGTCTCTCCCAATGCGCGCCACTGAACCCGTGCCTTTATTACAAAAAATAAAATAAGTTCACAAAATAATAAGTTTATTTATTTCACAAAAAGCAATGTCTTACACTAATATAAAAAGCAATGTCTTACACTAATGTAAGTAGGTTTGTTAGCACAAGTTTGTTACAGTAGGTTAGTTTAGCTAAGGGGTAAGAAGTAGTGTCCATGCGGCAGGCATATAACCGTGACCCCACACTAGGATTCCCTGTATTGTAGTATCTAAGTAATCTATCTAATTACGTAAGTCTATTGCTGTCAAATTGCTGTCGATCGCTAGTCGATCTCTTACGCGCTTATGGTACGCACAGGAGCCTTATTCGCTATGACCAAACGCGGGCTAGTTACGATATCTGCGTGGAATCGTTGTTGACGAGCCACGTTTTAGGGCTGGTCTGACTGTTTTTTAAATTCAACTTCTCGATAACGAAACTATCGCTATTGAAACAACACAGATAAATAAAATAAATAAATAAATAAATAATGCTGGACAATCCACACAGCATCATCTAGCCCAAGGTAAGCTGCTGTTAAACAGAACTGTTTTATGGGTACTAGATGACTGATATATATTTAATACAATACAATACATAGATAGATATTTTTTATTATACATAGAAAACACCCAGAACACCCGGAACAAATATTTGCAGATCCTAAAAACATTTGTCCCAAGGCGGGAATCGAACCCGCAACCTCTGCGTCGCAGGCGGAAATTCGCCCACCGCGCCACATTGGTCGTCAATACGATATACGGATAACAATTTTACAATTTCACACCATGGCACGTATAGAACACGTTACTAATTACACGTTATTGGTACGGAATCTTCTAGGTCATAGCGAATAAGCCCCCTGTAGGTGTAAAAAAGACGGACATTTTTTTTTTTTTTAAATACAACTGCAGTGGCAACCAATCGTACTGCCCACAAGATGGTAAGCGGTTACCGCAGCCTATGGACGCTTTAAATACCAGAGGTATCACTCGCGGGTTGCCGCCTTGAGGCATAGATCGAAAGCCTCATGTGCCAGTAATTTCACCGGAAACCATACCCTTCACACCGGAACACAGCATTACTGCTTTGCGGCAGAAATAGGTATGGTGGTAGTCCTTCCCCGGACGAGCTCTATCACAGAGAACTCTACTACTCTTAGAAAGTCTACAGGCTTTGAGGGATGAACGACGAAAAGACTTGACTTGAAAGGTTTATACATAGTTTATAGTCTTCGGTCTTCTGTATAATCTGCCGTAGCGTATGGATGTAGTCTACTATGTAGTGCCTTTCGCAGCGTCCTCTAGGAGTTTATTTTTTTATGTTATCATGTCTTCATCAACTCAATACAATAAATTACAGGCACATGTGACTTTAAGTTCTCCGCGCCATATCGGTCTTCGAATACCCAGAACACACGGAACAAATATTTGCAGATCGTACAAACATTTGTCCCAGGGAATCGACCCCGCAACCTCCTGCGTCGCAGGCGGACCTTCGCCAGCCGCGCCGCATCGGTCGTCACATATCCGTTCAGTGCAAAAGTGTGTTGGCTGATCCAACGTCTGACGTAGCCCAATACATGTATATTTTAGTAGATAATTATTTTATGAGCTAAGTTTTTATTTCATTTTTTTTTTCTCTCTTGTTACCTAGTTTAAGTATCTACAGAGTGATTTTTTTAAATGGGACAGTATGGGGAAATCCGAATCTAAAGGAGATAGAGGAAAAGTGTCTAAGGAGACATTAGGTGTTTTTTTATGTAAACAAATTTGGCTCGTTCAAATTTGTGGTCAAGCGTGAGTTGTTCTTAAAAAATGATAAAGTTGGTCAATTTTTTTTTGACGCGGATCGACTCTGTTTCATGCAAGGATTATTTCATTGTTTGGAAAGAAAAAAATCTGAACAGCAGAAGTTGGTCAAATTTAATGAAAACTAATCTTCATACAGTTGGTTTATTACTTGAGTAAATGTTCGATGTGGCCGCCGTCTTGTCTTATGCAGGTACGAGCACGCTTCAAGACACTTCTAGTTGCATTTAACAGAGACTTATGGTGAATTGTGTTTAAAGTGTTGTAAACAGCATCTTTTAATTCTTGTACGGAGTTGTATCGGGATACATAAATTCGACCCTTAAGGTAACCCCATAAGAAAAAATCTAATGGCGTTAAGTCGGGCGATCGTGGGGGCCACTTTATCGGCCCATATGTACCCATCCAACGGTTTGGAAACTGCTCGTCCAAACATAGTTTACTTGCCCTACTGTTGTGGGCTGGTGCACCATCTTGTTGGTAGATTATCTTACCAAAGTTCCTTAAGCTAATAGTCTCATCCACTAAATCTGCAGCCATGTTCAATATTTCCTGATATTTTTCACTATTTAGCGTTCCTTGGTAAATTTTGATAGCAAAAATTCTGTTATGTAATATCGCACACCAACAATTAAAAGAAAATCGGATTTGGTTGTGGGTTTCTGTAGTTCTTAGCGGATTTATTTTTGACCGGTAATGGTTATTTCTCCTGTTGTACATGCCATTGTTCGAAAAGTTGCATTCATCAGTCCAAATAATAAAATTAGGAAAACATCTATTTCTAATAGTCTGAGCCACATACCAATTACAGAAATGTAACCTGCGGTCTTTATCTCCAGGTAGTAACGCTTGTACAAGTCGACCTTTTATGTAACACTTGTATTTATGAGCCTTCAATATCTTCCTTACAGTTGATTTATGAATACCGATAGTTTCAGCTGCTTCCCGTAACGAAGCTTTTGGGTATGCTTCAAAATATCCCAATACTATTGACTATTGTCGGCCTTTTACGCTTAGGCTTGAAACAGCCTTCCTGTCTTAGGTTCTTTATTAAACTATCAAATATCTTGCGATTCGGTACTACACGGTCAGGATAGCGTTCTTGATACCACTTAAGTGCATTATCTCTACTGCGATAATTAAGAAAATACGCCTCAATCAAATCAACTTTATGTGAATTAGTTAACGCCATGATGAATAAAATTACAAGCATGAACTGATTGGAAACAAAATCACAGCTGCAGAAATAACTTACGTTCCAAATTTGAATTCTTTTTTTTATAATTTCAAGACTATCGGTTGCCATGATGTTTACGAAGATTAAAAAAAATGTTCTTCTCTTGAATCATCTGGAGCTCTTATCGATTATCAAAATTTAAAAATGGAATAATTTTAAATATTTTTTTACACGCCTAGGCACTTGTAACAATATTAAAAGGCGAATACTGCAACTGTATGAAGATTAGTTTTCAGTAAATTTGACCAACTTCTGCTGTTCAGATTTTTTTCTTTCCAAACAATGAAATAATCCTTACATGTAACAGAGTCGATCCGCGTCAAAAAAAAAATTGACCAACTTTATCATTTTTTAAGAACAACTCACGCTTGACCACAAATTTGAACGAGCCAAATTTGTTTACATAAAAAAACACCTAATGTCTCCTTAGACACTTTTCCTCTATCTCCTTTAGATTCGGATTTCCCCATACTGTCCCATTTAAAAAAATCACTCTGTATAGTTTAATTAACAACTTTGTAAATATTACCGATTGGGCGGTGTGGTCGTTCACACTTTTTTGCGACAGCCTTTTTTTACGATTACAATTACGATTACGATCGTTTTTTTTTATCGGTTTTTTTATCGTTTTTATTTTTTGTTTTTTTTTTATTCAATAAATTTAAAAAAATATATAAAAGCCTTTTTTTACGATTACGATTACGTTCGTATTTTTTTTTTATCTATTTTTAACCGTTCAGTGTTTCTACATACCTGACAAAAGCAACGCCTCTCGGTGTACCGTTATTCTTGTCGCGCAGTATGTGTTTCTGCACTATCCGCCCGTACTTCCCGAATATGACCTCCAGCTGTTCCTCGTTGATGGCCCGCGGCAGGTTCGTCACGTATAGGTTCGTCTCTTTTATGTCGTCGCCGGATGGTCGCGCGTACGAGACCTGCAAATACAAACGGGTTTGTTAAGATCGCGGATTTGGTTATCTTATATCTATACTAATACTAATATTATATATTGGTATCGATTCTGTTGTGACATTTTCTAAACTAAACTAACTACAGCTACGTTCTGACGACCGATGTGGCGCAGCGGGCGCAGGTCCGCCTGCGACGCGGAGGTTGCGGGTTCGATTCCCGCCTCGGGTCAAATGTTTGTACGATCTACAAATATTTGTTCCGGGTGTTCTGGGTATTCTCTTTATATAATAAAAAATATCTATCTATGTATTGTATTGTATTAAGTATATATCAGTCATCTAGTACCATAACACAGCTCTGTTTAACAGTAGCTTATCTTGGGGCTAGATGATGCTGTGTGGATTGTCCAGCATTATTTATTTATTTATTTATTTACGTTCTGCTGACTGGAGCATGCAAATGTTTAAAATGGTTATCTAACAATAATCTTATTAAATATAAAATAATTACAATTAAAATAATATAATTCTAAAAATTTCAAAATGCTAAATTATATTATCAGCTTAATGTCTTTATCCGTCAAATATTCATTAATTGAGTAATATGCCTTATTAATTAGAATTTGATTTAGCCTCTGCTTAAATACATAAGAGTTGGTGATGTCTCTTATTTTGAAAGGAAAGTAAACTTTACTTCATAAATTGGTATTTACAGTTTCACGTACCTTTAATCGTTTATTTCTGAGCTGATACCCATTGTACATATCTATAGCCCTTGCCGCATCCTCTTCTCTCACGAAGTTCACGAAGCCGAAGCCGTAGCTGTAGCCTGTCTGGAAACCGTAACAATCAAATATAGTATTCACAAATTGAATAAAGCAATTGTTCTATGGTTTTTTAGTATGATTAATTATAGCGAGAATATTATACGAAATCAACTTCAGTTTATTTTAAAGTAAACTCTTATTGAAGTGAAGCATTGTAACAATAAAAAGCTTTGCTACCCTAAATGGATATTACGAATTCAAAATAATGCCATTTGGACTCTAGTACGCACCAGTTCAAAATTATAAGTATCGTTCATCTGAATACATTTCTGGCTCACCTTAAAATCCTTCATAACCCTGCAGCTCTCAATGGGTCCTATATTCATGAACATGCCGTACAGAGCCTTTTCAGTCATGCTCTGTGGTAGGTAGTTGACTATGAGGTTAGTTTTGCACGTGTCCCCTCCAGCATTGGACACACCTCCACCTTCCGACATACTGCCCCAGAATCGTGGCGGTCCGCCTCTACCTCTGTACTGGTGTTGGATTTGCTGGAATTATGGAAATCACAAGTTACAGTATAGATAAGAGCTAAAAATATTATTTAGAATATAGAACAAAAATAATTTTCATACTATTAATAATTTTCGTGCTTGATGTATTTTTTCGCTTACATTTCGTTGCTATAGATTTGTTAAAACATATAACCAGCATATGTACAACGTAAAGCATAGTTTGGTGGAAATGTACTCGAATTAAGAATGATTTTGGTATTTCGTTTTTATGGACCATTCATTCTCCGCGGGCCCTTTAACTCAAACTTAAAAATAAACTCAGTAAGTCAGTAATCTAAGTTATCTTAATTAACAATATGCAAACAGCATATTGTTAATTAAGATAAAAAACAGACGAAAAATCTCTAGTACTAATTAGTCAAATATAGTTATATAAAGTCTAGTTTTTCGTCTGTTTTTTATCTTGTAATGGATTTCCGCAAAGTAACGCCTGAATCTATCAATTATATTGTTAATTGTTTAATTTAGCCCTATGCCTAGAGTGATATAATTATTGTGCGAAAGTTCTTAAAAGCTAGTGTCCATTGACGTAGGCTGAACATGCGATTGTGAGAATTAAATAACTTAGCAAAGCAGCAAGGGCCTGAAACTTTAATGCCGTATACGACCCCGGAAAAGGGTATAAAAGGCCAAAACCATAAAATTAAACTCTTCATCTACTGGTAACCACAAAACAATCAAATAACAATAAACCTTGCACGCAAACCCACAAAATGCGGGAGAATTAAAAACGTAAAGCCGACACGCAAATAAAGGCAATGAAACTGTCAATTTTAAGAGATGGCAGTACAGAAATAGGTGAGTGGAAAAGTAGCACGTAGCCTAAATCCTGTAGACTTGAATAGAGGCAGAACTCAGAACCCAATTTGACATAGCTTAAAAATTTGCAGATGAATGGAACAGTTCTAAAAAGTGTTTCGTTCTTGAAACAACTTCCAGGTAGTAATTAGCAACCAGTGTTTTGTGTTGTGACTGCTAAGATGCTCCTGGATATAGCAGTCGCTAGCTAAGACATTTCAGTTCGAGCGGCAAACACCCATCGCGATGATTTGGTTTTAAATAATACTACAAAACTGCAAAGATTTTATACCGTACGATCAGAGGGTACAGTTCGAAGGATACCATATTGTGGTCGTAGCGATTTATCGTAGTGTGTGTGGAATCCATTATTACACTACTGAATAATGGCCTCTTCTCTATCACGCTACTCGTGATACTTGTTCTACTAACTAACATCTGTACAATACTTGATGGTGGAGAAGAATTTCAAATCAAAAAGAATAAGACAATTTATAAAAAGTCGTCATACATTTGTCGTACATGAGTACGAAATTATGCAAATTAAAAGCTTTATATCACTTCTCGTTTCCCCCGTTCCGTAACACAAATAAACCGGCGCGGCGCGAGTAACTCGACAATCGTACAAAAAATGGGGCAAATTGGCGCGCCTTGACCCAGAAACCCGATATTGTATTAAAACTATAACTTTGGATACTGCGACTTGGAATATAACGAATAGAAATGACTATTGGGAATGCAGATATTTTGCAAAGATCCTCAAACATGTAGAAATGTATAAATAAGTAAGCAAGCACCTACATAATTTAGTTGTAATCCAATCAATCGTAAAACTTTGCTTCCGTAAGTTTGGCTAACAGTTGACTGATGCTAGTTAATTAGTCATCAGTCGAATTACTAGTTTCTTAAATCAAATAAATAAGAAAGAAATCTCGTTTTTCGTGCTAACTGTACTATTTTCTCAAACATTGTTTGCAGACGGAATTGCTTCAGAAGATGGTCTATTTTTCAGACATTGTGTTTGCAATTACTCAAAAAGATCGTCTCGAAAGTTTTCATGAAAGTTTACACGGTTAAGATTTTTTTTATACGGTAAGACTCAAATTATGTTTCTACTAGCTACCTGTAGGTATACTACTTCTTTTAGAGTTTTAATCATAGCATACCACATTAACAAACCTAATAGTAACATACTAAGTCTTGACTGACTCCACTCTAGGATAAGATAAAACTACTACTGGTACCAAATCACCCAGATTTGAACCAAATATTGCAGCAGGGGTATTTTGAAACGGTCGGAAAGGTATCGGGTAAAAAAGGTTTTCTAATTTCGAATTACAGAATCTACGTCGGGAAGAATCTGATACCGAAGGAATTGGCTTTCGACAGTTTCAAAATACCCCTGCATATAATGCAAACATTTGTTCCGCAGCGGGAATCAAAACCGCGACCTCTAGCTCTTCAGCCGAGTTCACCCCAACCGCGCCATTGAGGTCGTCAATCAGAACGCGATGCCAAGGGACCCGTTTTCTTTCTAGGCTAATTTTATACATTATCTGCTCTGGTTTATTCCGTCATCTCTTTATAATACCCTCACAGGGCTTTCCCCATTATTGGAGGACAGATATCATTAACTTCAGTGACGTTTATAGGACAAGGTTTATTTGTGTGGCCTTCTAGAAGATTGCCAAGATAAATGGAAGAAACATCGAAAGATATGCTACATTGTACGGCGTCCTTCGGTTTTGTATGCATTGTCATTGGCACCGCGCCTAGGATTACATCCAGTGTAAGACTGGTTGAAATTTCCTCGATTTCGGTCGCGTTAGAAATTCATTTTATAGTGGACCTCTAGACCTTTATGATTTAAATTTGGCTAAGCGTTGATGGGCAGATACTAACGAAACGTCAATATTACTTTTTTTTTGGATCATAAATAAGTTGACCTAATAAAAACCAGGTAAAAGCAAATTTAAATAACTTTTAAAACAATTTTCAAGAAATACGACACCTTTATTGATCCAGTAATAAAGGAACTTTCGTTCCGTGGCTGCGCCGTGAAATCCAATCCACGAAACCCCAGTTGACCTTTACAAACTTTCTGTGTACTTTTAATTCCAGCCTCATTTGCAAAGTTTGGAACTGAAACCGGAGTCTCGCCAAATATGATAAAAAACTCCGCATTTCGTGACATATTTAATTGTGCCGCAAAAATTCATATTCTGTTGTGTTCGCGCAAAAACTGAATCAATTAGTTTACTCGTAAGTTTTTTGTTGAAAATTATTATTCTAATAACAAGCTTTAATCATCAGAGCATCGATCGACTGCGTAATACCTACAACGCTGCGATCGATGATTGGTATTGCTGGCGTAGGGTGCAAAACAGCTAAACTCAAATGGTCTAGACGGACCATAGTCGTATACAACCAGAGAAGTGGGCAAACACGGAAGGTGAAGACGGGGCCGCTCGAGAAAGCGTTGGCGGGACTATAATAAACTCTTACGAAGAAAAGAGAGACTGCTACCGACCGGGATAGATGAAGAGTAGGGTTATTGTCAGCATTGAGACTATGTGCTTAATAAAACAAAAAATCTTTGAGATCTGGGTAATTCAGTCATAGTTGGTTAGCACATTTCTGTATATCCTGGGATATCAAGAGACCTTTCTAAGCCAGCTTCCTCGGTTGCGTCTCTGAGGCCATAAAATACTCAAAGTAAAGTGCAATTTACATTGGGTCAGTGACTGACTCCAAATGAAGTCAGTGCTGACTTTGAGAACTGACTTCCTCTGTTTACAAAGGGTCGGTACGCGAGAATTTTAAGTAAGTATGTCTTTGCTACTGACTCAATGTAAATCATAACATATGCTCGATGGTTTTGCCTAAACGTTAAATACCATTTATATGTGTTTTGTCAGCAACATTTTTGATGTGGTTCAGCAATATGTATTTTTAAAAATGGTTGCATAATTTTATCCTCAGTCTGCCTCGGGGGTTAAAAAAGGTGCTAAGATTCGTATGTAGACCTTTTTGTAAAGGGAAAAGAGCTACCATAACACATTCTTTTTGCGAAAGTCTAATGCCCCCAACATCTTACTCCAAGGAGGCTTGCTGGCAAGCTTCCAACGTAGAATGGAAGCCTTTTTAGTTA
This sequence comes from Colostygia pectinataria, assembly GCA_951394395.1. NCBI lineage: Eukaryota > Metazoa > Arthropoda > Insecta > Lepidoptera > Geometridae > Colostygia > Colostygia pectinataria. Next base: position 2,418,185 of record OX596369.1, on the reverse strand, counting down.
ATAATAGGTCGTCAAGTGCGTCATAAGCGATTTCAAATGTAAAATATGAAGTCTTATAGCAAACAGGTGTACCATAACATAAATTATTTACTGCAGTCGCTAGCTGATCTGTTACAAATGCCAGCCAATCAAATTCATAGAAGTTCATAGAGTTTTTATTTATAATAATTGTTTTTTTTTTCATGCTTTATTGTTGGCTAATTATTGTAATTTTCAATAGCGTAACTTAAATGCTACTGAGTCACACACAATGCTAAAATGGCTGAATATTTTGTAGATCTTTAAGGAACAAACGCTAATCATCATGATCAGCTTTCAGGACACTGACTTCTCGACTGAGCTAAATATAATATAATAATTAATTGCTGCTCGTTAGTCTGAAACTCGAGAAGGGCTAGGCCGATTTGGATAATTTTGGTCCTAAATTTGCGAGTCCGGAAAGGTAAAACATAAAAATAATATAAACAGTGAGAAAATATGGAAAAATAAGTAAAACCCAGGCATTAAATAAATAAAAACTTACATGCACAAAATAGAGTCCTTACAGAGAGTAAACTTGAAATTAAATTAACTAATAACTATACTATTAACTAATAGAAGAGAAAAAAAAATAAAAATTGAAAATAATTAGTCTCACCCGCAGAAACAAATAACACAAGTGTTCACTTTGGAATTGAACCAACTTGATTTTAATTTGAAATCTATAAGGCCATTTTAATCACGAATTAAAATAAAAAACTAAACTCAGAATAGTTTTCATTACAATGCAAGACTGGCAGCTCAGTGTTGATTTGCCATCTGCAGTGGGTTTGATTCCCTCCCAAGTCTTTTTCGCATAGTAATTTCACTTGCTCTATTATTGGTGGTAGAACCTTGAAATAAGCGATAAGAAGGAACCCAGCCGGTATTATTGCCAGTTCTTTCAAAGCATGGGCGCGTTAGAACTGGCGAAAATTAACCTAGCTTGTAAGACATTTTTAAGTGATCCTTGTGATATTATTGAATAAAACTTATTTAACTTAGACTTGTGCACTGGTGATTTAGTGGTAATGATTCCCTCCTTCCGATCTTAAGGTCATCATAAGGGTTCGACTTAGTTGTGCACCAATGGATTTTTGTATTAGAAAAAATTATGTGCACAATGCCGCTTTATATGATCTCATACAGTGAAAGAAAATATCGCGAGGAAACCAGCATATTCTAAAACTGAAAGATGACAGATGTGCCAGCCACCAATCCGCATTTGGTCCGTGTGGTGGAATAAGACCCGTTTGAGATGTTTGAGAGTGGGCCAGTCACCCAGCAGTGGGAACCTTAGAAGGCTGTCATGGGGTTATTCATTAATCATGTGATGTTATTTAGCAACTTTTTAAACCCAGGGGGGTGTCCTCTCTTGGTGTTAAGTGGTGAGGTTTTAGACTTAGCCCCCCCTTCTGTACCTAAAATCATGTGTATTAGAAGGCTGTCATTATCTATTAATCATGTGATGTTATTTAGCAACTTGTTAAACCCAGGGGGGGTGTCCTCTACTGGTGTTAAGTGGTGAGGTTTTAAACTAAACCCCCTTTCTGTACCTAAAATCACGTGTATTACTTTTTGTACAAAAAAAGCATAAAAGTATTTTTATAATTACAAATCAATAGCTGACAAAGTTGAGATAAATACATGTGATATCTTACAACACTCTTCTCCCCGTTGTGATATTTTCTGATCCTTCTCTTTTTTTGAGCTTCACATGATGAAAGTGTTATTTACATTAAGTCAGTAGCAAAGACTGACTCTAAGTTTGAGCCAAGTCATTGCTGACCCACTACTGACTTAATACAAATTGATTTGAAATCAGTGAAGCCTTGTCGGGTCAGTACTGACATCAATATTTTCATGTACTTACCCATTGTAAACAGCGAGTCAGTTCTCGAAGTCAGCACTGACTACATTTGAAGTCAGTATGATTACATTAATTATGTATGATTACGATAGTATGATTTACATTGGGTCAGTGACTACATTTGAAGGCAGTCTCTGACCCAATGTAATGTTTTTTTTTTATTTTTGATGTCAGCAAGTGACAAGACAAGGCGCTTACCTGATGTTAAGCACCACACCTGACTATTACAGATGCAGTGCCACCCAAAGCTTAAAGTTTTTAAGTGTTTGCGTGGCACTGCACTGCGCTTATCACCCCGAGACATTGTTGTTAAGTCTCTTTCGCCCAGTAATTTCACTTGCTACAGTGCCCATCAAACCTAAACACAGTGCAGCTTGCACACTACTGCTTGGAGGCAGAATATCTGACACTGCGGTGGTACCAACCAAGACGGACTCTCTCTTAATGTAATACTTAATGGATGATGTACTGGATTACTTACGTTCTCCATAGTGTTGAAGCCCCTGTCCCAGCTACTCACAGGAGTCCCACCAAATAGATAGCCCGGATAACGATCACACATTTATAAACCTTTTCTTACACTTATTAAATACTACCTAATTATTTTATATTGAGCATTGAATCACTTTTATAATTTCATCGCTACTATTTTAGATGTAGATATAAAAATATGAGGATCCAGTACCTGAAAATATAAAACTAAATACACTTATATGCCAAATGATGTGAACTGGAACGGGTTAAAAATTATCAATTTCGAATTAAAGTTCTTTTAATGTTTTTGATTAAACATGTATACCTACTTTTATTATTTAATCTTTACACAGTATTTTCACTTATAGAAATAACTTGAAAATTTTGGCAGATCTGAAATTATCAAAACTGGGAATCAAGAATCTAGATGGTCCAGAGACATTGACCTCAAATTAAGGTCAGTGACCGTGATCTTTTTTGAACGATTTTGTAAATTATTATTTTTTTGTGTAAAAATATATGTCTCAAATCTTTTTGTATTAAATGGGGAGAATTAGTTACCTACCGTTATTACAAGTTTTAGTTTTAAAGTCTAATAGTAAATTACATACAAACTATTGGCGATTGAGAATCCTTACAATTTAGCGGGTAAAGGCTTCCCCATTCAGACGTACGACAATTTTGTAGTAGGTACAAGAAACAGGTAACGTTTCTCCGTAAATGTTAACGAGGTTTTTATTAAGTAAATAAACAAATACATACGCCGGATAATGTAAAGAAATGAAATAAAAAAAGAATCAAAATTAGTGTTGTGACCAAACGAAAATGTGTCACAAAATAGCTTCTAGAGCCCATTATGTTTTGTGTAAATCTGGTAACTCACGTTTTGTTTTAAAGCAGAACTAGTCCTTGTTTCCTTTTTGTAGCTAGATGCACAGTATTTCCTATTTTTTACGATTTTATGGAAGACATTTCGCAAAAGAGACACAAGCAAGAACAAGCAACGAAACGAACGAACGAAACGAACTATAGAACGACAGCGAGGTGAAAAAATATTTTAAAGTCACTTTTTTTTGTTCGTTCGTGGTTAGGCTTCCATCAGACTATCAATCTACTGTAAAATTTCAAAGTACCAAGAGGTAATAAATAAATATTAGTACTATGTCTCTGTACAGACATAGCCGAAACATTTAGGTATTCATATAATTTTAGTTTAGTTTCAAGACTTTTGTACAAAAAATAAAATAATAGAAAAACCCTAACCTTGAACAAATATTTGCAGATCAAGTAAAAAATACCGCAGTTGTAATCGAACACGCAACCACTTCTTTCTCAACAGGGTACTCGCCCACCAAGCCACTGAGGTTATCAATCTATGAGATAAAAAAAGTTTAATGTTTCTAACGGTACCTACACTGGAAGGTAAAGTACTCGTCGTAGGTACTAAAACACCAACCTAACATCCAGAGCAGAGCAGCAGAACGATCTGATTTCTTTGCTTGCCAGCGGTTTTAGTTGGAACACTATTGGCCTTGATCACATTATTCCAGTAGTATTTCAGTCGAAAAATCGATTCCAGTGCTGGAATGCCAATGGATAATGCAAACCAGCACTGGAATGTGGACTGCTTTTGTAAGGTTGGGTAACAATGGCGATACAATCTATTTGCTCAATAGATTGCAGGACTGTGCGTGTTACTGACTGGAATGTGAAGTGTCTAAAACTTAGAATCGGGGTTCTGGGCATTACACCCCGTGCTGCTATCCTCGCCTCTCGCTCTAGAAGGGACAAAACAGGATACGGAAACGCTAAACTTACCTTGCTCAAGTCTGCCGCCATTTTGTTTACTAACTTGATGTCAAACAGTGCTGCCAACTTAGCGGATTTTCCACTAAAACTGGTTGTTTAAAATCGTGCCCTATTATTAATATTGCTTCTAATTTAAAATAAATGGCTATAAGAGTTTTCTAGCTGTAGAAGAATAATTCAGTTTGTGCTCTTACGTTTATTACTATTTACAGAAAACTACATAATTACTCATTGAGTTGTCTTCCTTAATAACTAAAAAAAGTTTAGCGGAAAAGGAGTTGTTTCACGCAGTATGGAGCTGGGCCCTGGTCCTTGGTAAGGGGATTGATAAATAGATAATCAATGAAGAAACCATTTATCACAGTTTATTTATTTTATTTGGGCTTCTTTCATAATCTAAAGTAAGTTTATCTTTGTGAAGGAGTCCAACACAATGCAAAACAACATGGTGGGTTTAACGAACAACTGGGTTATTAGGTACTGTCAAAGTCAAGCGTCACGTGATCATTGTTACTATCTGTCATGGCGGACTTCTAGTGTTCCTGTTTATGAAAACTCAACACAATAAACATTTTTCCTTTAGAACTTTGTTTATCTACTTAAAAATAAAATTCTTTGTTACTGTTAGTCTTATATTTTTTTCCAATTTTCTATGGTTTTACAAAGACCTAGGCCACTATGAAATTGGTCTTTTAACGAAAACGACTATGAAAGTAGGGGGGCCATTCTTCGTTAAGAGGCCTTTCCAAGATTTAGCGATATAATTCATGAAGTTCGCGTGAATGTATCTTTATATAGTATAAGTAATAGCGCGCGTGACGAGAAGCGATACGTCGTCCCTCCATAAGCGCTCAGTGCGGTTTGAGAGTCGCTGCTTCAATCGATATGATTATAAGTGCGCTAAGGTGTGATTTAAAAAAATTCGTATTAAAAAAAGTCAATGCTATTAGACTATTTTCTTTGTTGTATTTATTTAATAAAAACTTAAGCTTTAATTAAGCAGGTGTATTTTTATTGTAAACTTCTTACTTTAGCAGAAATAACAAGCGTAAAATTGGGAAAAGTACGCGTTTTTTAGACCGTCTTTTTTCAAAAATATTGAACTAACATGCTGTATTTTTCTCTATTCACTTAAATTTTAAAACTGTGATTATTATAATTGCATTTTTGGAAATATGTTAGATTTTGTTATTTCATTGAAAAAATGATCGAAAGTTGACTGGAATTGCTCATTTTACGAAACGTGCTTTACTAATTATTTTTTTAATCAGTTATGTCTTGAGTTAATTAATATTGCTCTGTTGGCTTAAATTTTAAGGGATAAAGCTTTCATTTGTTTTTATTTTCGTTAAAATATTTTCGACACACGAGCCACAATAGTGTTCGAAACTTCACGGGCTACAAGAAAATTCAAGGATTGTCAAGGATAGGGCTCTTAATGGTTTTCTGGTGGTTTAGAATTAGTGGGTGGAGAGTTAGTTTAACTGTTGGCAACACTGATGTCAAGTCGTTAGTGTAGTACCTAGCCGTATTCATTTTGTTGTTCATTCATTCATTCAATTTCATTTATTGTTCGTTCGTGATTAATCTATTACTCGTTTCGTGATTCGTGGTCTACAAAAGCTGCGAAATTTGGATGAATTTGCAATTTATTGTGATAACTATTCATATTTGTGATTATTTGCAATTAAAATGTCCCGCCTTTGCTGAATGCGCGGTTGAGTGCACAGTTTTAGCGTAACAAATAGGGTAAGTCGGTGAAATGAATGTTACGAAATCCGTGTTTGCACGCCATCGAAGTTGGATGGCGCTGATGGCGTCACATTTTTCCTCTATTAACAAGCTCAAGGAATGTTTGGTATTCGCGTCGTTATTTGCTATCGACAGATGTGGAATTGTTGATAGGCTTGATCTTTGTCTGATTTAATCATCACATACGGCTGGTTGATCTCTGGATCGGTTTGGAAGCCAAGAGTCAACAGAACGCGGCGCGGAGTCACTGAAACGCACTAAATTTGTATGAGTGTAAATTGGTAGCGAGTTGTTTACGCGGCGGACTCGCTCATTATAATATTGAAAAGCTAAATGCAATTCAACTTTACGCCATCTCATCTCTGATGTTGATTTTCAAAATACATATTATGTCCAGTACTGAGCAAAACAGCCTTAAGTAGACTATTTTTCGGCTTCAACCTATGACTATTCGTGGTGATTTTTATTTATGTAAGTAACTACCTACATCATTGGTTTATTATATATCACCATACTTGCATTTCTACCTGCTGGGACAAAGATGTCCTTTAGAAGTCCATTGTTTCAAAATTATGTACTGTGTATTACCTACTATGACTTTAATAATTTGCACAAAATTGATTTATACCACGACAAGAGCTTACAATAGGCCTACAAATCTATCTTCAACTCCTAGGCCAACCACAAATATTTGCAGAATATGCAAGCTGATGATGCATCAACATGCAAGTAATTGTCCATCTACGGGAATTGAACCTGCAGCCTTTAAGTTTTGTTGTAACTAAGAACATAACCATACCCGGTACAAATGTTTGCAGCTCATGCATCTATTTGTCAAGCAGCGGTAGTCGAAAGCTATAGATTATGATCTGACTATGAATATGGAACTGCTTTTAAACAATATGGTGTTACTAGCGCTGCGGTAATACTATAGCTCTATTGTATACCTACCTAGTCTTTTTCACATAGAAAGGGTGCTGGCAGATTTGGTTTTAGTCATTAGTTTATAGTTTAAATTACAAATTGAAACAAACTATATGTAATATAGGTTTTGGTTAATTGTTTGTCATTTGCCAAATAAATAATGCAAAAAAGGAAAAACAGAAATATGTCAGCAGTCAGTACCCTTCTTATGTAAAATAGAAAATAGACTACTTATACGAAAGCCTAAGTAGTAGTACTATTGGTAACTATTCTATAGGTAATATTGTTCATCTTGTCCATTCAATCTTTTTATTCCATTTTTATAATTCGACTATGTCAGTACCATTATACTCTCAAAGATTCACATCAGAACACAATATTTCATTTAAAAAATCAATACTGGTAGAAAATGTAGTACTCTTATGTAAGCAGCTTAGCGCCCAGCATAGATAGCCTACATATAATTTGCCTGAAAAGGGCAAATAAGTTCTAAGTGCCGTATTACTTTTAAGACCTTCTGTAACACTTATTTATGCAAATAAATATCTTGAATCTTGAATGCTGCATAGCATTATTAAGTTCTCTCTTTGTACAATCTTTTGTTTTTGTGCAATAAAAAAAAAAAAAATTGTGTGAAAAATGTTTGCTCAGTAATATTATATATACTACTGAGATCAGTAATAGAATATCGGATCAGTAATATTATAAACTGTTTAATACAGTTCTGTGCTTCATATTACTAATGACCTATAAATTTCATTATTGCTTGGGTAAGTGTACTAAAATAATGGTGAGGAAAGATTTTTGTTTCTGTTTGTTACGAATTAACTCTGAAACAACTGGTCCAATTTCAAAATTTCTTTCACCATTAGAATTACACACTATCCCTTAGTAACATAGGCTATATTTTATGTCCACCCGTGCTGCTAGTTAATAAAAAAAAAAAAACCCTGTTTCTTGAAAGCTGTGATCAATTAATAAAACAACATCATAATTACTGTTGCATTGTAGAGATATGGCAGCCATACTAAAATCTAATCTAAATTAAATGTCTTAAGCCATTTTGTCTTGAGCTTGCAACATCCTGACCGCTAAGGCCACCGCCAATAATAATTTTAAAATACTTACTGAAAATATCAAAAAATCAATATAACATAATGGACTTCTTCCTCATGGCATAATTATTTCACCTTACTGATTTGGCTACGATGACTAACATATCCTCAGTTATTAGTACAATTATTTACTTTTATGAATACATAATCAAAAAGACTTGAAAGAAACTATTTATCAATTTACTTTATAAAATTACAATTCTCTTTTAATTAAAACCTTACCATCTTCCTACAAGAACGAAAATCTTCCTTTTCTCCATTGCTTAAAGTACTCCACTCCACACTGAATTAACCACAGTTTAGGTATTTTAATTCTTTTCACATTTTAATTTGACACTGAGGACTGCTTTTGGTGTCAGTAGAAACCAAAAATGAAAAACTTAATATAATCAATCAATAATATCAATTTAATGACATTTTGACTTATTATATTGGGTATGGCTTGGGTAGGGTCTATATCCAGCAGAAAACACTAGGTAGGCTGATGATAATAAAAATATGGCCTGAACTGTTTCGAGAAATGGATGGTACCGCCTTTTTTGCTCTACTTGGCGAGGGCACTACCGTGCCCCCAGATTCAGTTATATCTACTAATTTAGTAATGCAACAAAATAGAATATGAAATATACATGTTTGAAAGAAAGGCTGGTTGCCTAGAGCGTCCGGAACTGAGTGTATATTCATAAATTGCTATCTATTTGCTATCTTTTCCAAATAATTGCTACCTATGATTATGCTGAGTAGGTAAGTGGTTGTCCATTTATCACATGAGGCTCGAGCATAAAGCTATCGTACTAGATATCACATGTATGTTTTGTGTAGGGTGAAATGTGTCTTTCCTATGGATTAAGGTGGCTAAGCTGAGAGGATTATTTAGGTACTGGGCAAGCCGACTTCATCTATAACCCTGTCCTAGACACTACAGCATCTGCACTTCTCATATCCAGTGTGGGCAAGACGAGTAACCAACTTGCCACTGGATGCTGTAAGATACTTCGCGAGGTTTTAGACTAAGGCCTCCTCTTTATGGAGATAAAAGGGGGGAATAGTCTAAAACCTCGCCACGATAACCCTACACATACTCAAAAGGAGAGTTAAAAAGTTGTTTAAAACGTCACGTTTAATGTGCCTACTTTGGGACACTAGCCTACTCGAGCGAGAGTGATCGGGTAGATAGATACCACTTCTTAAATATAGAATAGTGTTGACAATGAGATAGGTATGATCCACCACGGCGACTAACAGCGGCGGCGCGGGCGCAGCGGGACAGAGGTCTGGGTTGTTTGGTGTAAAAGATCGTTTATTGTGCGATATAAATGTTCAGCTCCACTTAATCAGAAACTGGTACCTACCTAAGTTAGATTATGGAAATCTACAGAACATACCATCTGTTATGAATTCAGAGATCGGTTCTACCAATTATTCAATACACTGGGTCTTAGTAGGTAGGTAGGTAGGTTAAAATAATGCTTTTAACTGGAAAAACTAGATTTAGGAATTGTGTTATTTACATTACCTAGTCCTCTTATCTATTGTAGTTAGGAAATGTTTCTATAATTACCTCTGTGTAAGTTGTCGATATGGTACCTACTGGTAAGTGACCATTAAAAACTCTTGCACATGCCAACAATCCGGCTGGCGGCGCCAGAACCAAGGTTTGATTATTTTTTTAGATAAAGCAGAACATCGAAATTGCTTGATTATAAAAAAATAAATAAACCAATTTATAAAATAATATTAAAGTAAAACTGGCGCAGCCTGCAGGATCGTTGGCGTTTTGTACACAGCCATAATATATTTTTCAACCAATGGAAATAAACGAATTTAGCAAAACTTGTGACGAAAAGCAGATATATGACATAAATAACTATGCATTTCAAGGGGTGGAAGCAATTGATCATTCTTCAGGTGGTCATTATGATACACAAAATGGACAGTTCTCTTTCTTTCTTTATAGGTCACACAGCAACCATGAGTGTCATCATACGACTGCAGAATCTGCCGTGGTCGGCCAACGCCCTGGACATTAGAAATTATTTTCGAGGCCTCTCCATCCCTGAAGGGGGCGTGCACATCGTAGGAGGCGAACTTGGAGATGCTTTTATTGCGTTCAGGTAGCTATACGACTTCAAATATTACGGTTCGGAATGTTTGTAAAGAAAATCTAGTCCGTGCATTATTTTGCGACTGTTTCCAATGAGGTACATCGATCTGCGCACCGAGACCACTTTTGGCCTCTGGTTTGGTTTGAGATTGTTGTAACTTTTTGGTTATGAATATAGAAAGAAAGAAGTAGAAGAGTAGTGGCCTGGGTGTGAGTGCGTCTATGAAACTGTACTTTGACTTCATCTAATCGGCATTCAGTTTTATACCTTCTTTTGGCTAACAAATATTTTACCGAGTCACCACCAGTGACTTCAACGTGTTAACGGTCATTAGGACAAATCATATTGGTAGGTATTATCCTTATAGGATAGGATTCAGTAGGAGGCAAACCAATATGGTTGTATGGTCAGCATTGTTTGTTACCTCTTCGACGAATCTATTGAACCAAGTAGGTATCTACGTACCGTAAAAAATAAGTGTTGGTATATTATTTGAACCAACCAAAACATAGACATCGTTAGAACTACAGTTATTTATACACATCTTAAGTTAAGAGTATTTAGCGTACCTACTTAACACAATAGCTTCTTGGTCCTGTAGGTACTTACGTAAGGGGTAGATACTTTACCGAGTAAGAATAATACAGTACTTTGTAGTAGAAAGAAGCACGTACCTACATCTTGAAGTTTTTTGTTAAATGTCATTTATTTGTGGTTAAATTGCAGTCATAATAAACGACCTATATACCCAGTTCATGAACCAATAATTATTGATAGATAGTTTTTCTTTGAATGCATTTTTTAAAAAACTTGTGATCAACGTTGTAATTCGGCAATAATCTTTATTATTTAGTTAAGATAAATTTAAGACTGATTTAGTAGCTTTATTAAGGTTTATTTTCATTTTAATAAACGAAAAATAGTTTAAGATATCCGATGAATTTGAATCAAAAATTGAGGCTGAAATTCCAATATTTAACAATTTGATCATTTTACTGAACAAACTATTTTAAGTAGGACAATAAAATGTTTAGCTTAAAAACTAAAAAAAACCTGCTCTAATACCAACAGAAAGTATACAAAACAACTAGATCCCATGACAATATCATCCAGTTAGCTAGAACTACACAATAACACAACGGGTTTTATGAATACTCTTGCACATTTGAAAAAAAACAAACTCACAAAGCATTAAGTGAGTTTGTTAGTATTCAATACTAGCCAAGCTTTCAGAATATGATGAAGCTCCGGATTACAGCACATTTCATCTGACCATTGTTTGAGCGTCCTGAAAGAATGCACAACGCTGAAACGAATAGTTTTGTTATGTAAGTTCGTATCGAGTCAGATATTTTTTAGGCATGCACTCGCTAATTGTTATGAATAATGGACGTATCTTTTTTTAACCACTTTTGTGGCTAAAACGCATACCTTACCTACAGCCCATCTAATAGTAAGTAGCCGTATGCCGTAGCCTAAAGACGCTTGCTGTACCAATGTATCATTCGCGCACTGCTACCCTGATACATAATCAGGAGTCTAAAGTGCCTGTTAATTCGCCAGCAACCAATCCTTTCGACTTACCTTAAGCTGGTTTTGTCAAAGAAAAAAATCGGTGTCATCGGTACAATCACAATGGGTAAGAAGATATCTACACTAAGAACCTACAGTTACTAGATGATTTAGTGGACTCCAGCTATACGATACGACACTACGAGGATGCTTTTTAGGTCTCATTGCTCATCATATCGGTAAGTTTAGAATTAAGATAAGATAAAGATAAGTTTATTGGTTACTAAAAACATTTGGCGGTGCAAATTGTACCTAATATTGCCTAAATAATTAGATTTTACAAAACCCGTTCTTAATAAATTGCACCTGAGGGAACTCTGGTCCCCGCACTAGGCCTCTAGTGAGTCTGTTTAGCGAGGTCACAGCGACTCTCCTCTTCGGACTCTATCAATACCTAATGGTCTCTTTTAGATATCATCAGTTGAGCAGCACACACTAGTAAAGTAAAAAAATAACTATTAGTTTGCTACATTAAGTATGACAGTATTTATTTATTATGCATAATTGGGACAGCTATTCTATATTCGTACAGAACACCATTTTGCTTTTAAATCTTTGAAAATTTAAATTATAAATACCTACAACCGAAACGACACTCAAAGAACACCTAAAACGTTCCCTAGCTTTGCTGACTCGTCTCACGCACGACAGATATTATGGAATGTAATTTTATGTGCTACTAATACTGGCGTAGCCGGTAGGATCGTATGCATTTTATAGGTTTTCGTAGACCTTTCACATCTTTCGGGCCTCTTAAATAATTTTAAAGCGTGATTCGGCTGGATTCCCAACCTACCTACTCGTAAGCTCAAACCTTGAGCTTAGGTCCAGTTTCTTTGCTTACGTAGGTAAACTTGATTTTTATTAGCTTTTATTTAATTCGCATCGTTAGTACGTAGAGCTAGGTATGACCTAGCTCTTCGTACTAGAAAAAACGTACCGAATTTTCAAAACTATTATTGAATCGACCGACCCGATACTCGGGCATAATTGTTTACTCTTGATAGCGACAAACGATAATCATGGTTAATATCGTAGTTCAACTAATGTCGGTGACAAGCAAAAGTAAGTAATGTCATAAGCAGCAATATGAAAACTGCCACGATATTTCATTTCATTTATTTGAATTGAAATGAAACTGCCACGATATATCGCATTTGTCCGTAACAGCTCGTTTACACATGGTCTCCGTTTTACTGTTCCGCTTTATCGGATACGTTTTTTTCATTAATGGCATATGGACTATGGAGATGTATGAGCGACTTCATATATGACACAGTATACCTACTGAATACAGTTTCGGTCCGTTAAATTATGACATTCCGTTTTGTCATCGATGAACGGAATACGTATCCATCATGTACAACTTTACTGGATATAAACTGTGTGTGGGGTGAGGGTTCGAGTGGGCGGTGCAGCTTGAAAAACAAGTTTGTACACGCGAATTTGCGTGTGAACATAGTATCCAGTAATGACGGATACGTTGAACGTTATACGGTGCCTATGTGTGAACAAAGCATAATTTTTGTCGTATCCGTTAAAACACAGTACAGTAAATACGGAGACTTATGTGTGAAGGGGCTCTAAGAGTAGACTCAGATGGTGCAGCCGGGAACATCTCACGAAGGAACTCCTCAACGGTTATTATTATCGACTAGCATAACACGTATAACTACCTACCTACATAATTTAAACCATTACTTAATGCTGCAGTCGAGACCAACTCATGCGGGAGATCAAAGGTAAACCTTTATAACGTGATTTTTCCTACTGTAAAGTTTAAGACGAAAGCTGACCTGATGATGAAGACGTAGGTAGATAACGGAGCTGATGAATAATAGTTGTCTGACTATATCAATTTTGATTCGCTTGCGATTCTTATTTCTAGTGAACATTACACATAGGTAGGTCCTTATTTGCTTAGGCTGTATCTGAATTCGATATTTTCACTACCGCTAAACGTGCCTTTTCGTTCATATTCTTACCGCATCGATTAGCTGGTAAATCAAATAACCCTATTACTTCTCGTCAATATAGGGGCCTTATTCATAAAAGTACTTAGAACCTCTGTTAGCTTAATATCTTTAAGATCTATCGTCATCGGCTTTAATTGACAGAATGACAAGGACAGTCAATACTTAGCAAGCCGCTGAAATGACAGTTTTTTTATGAATAGGGGCATTAGTCTCTTATCTCCCACTTCGATGTTGAAACGGTACCTCTGACTAATTCTTTGTAACATCGAATTCCATGTGTGCCGTTTTAAATCCTGAGCTCTTTTTCCATAGGACTTCTACGGTTCTAAATTTTTAATAGCAATCCATTTACCTTACCTACCTACAAGCAGTTAATTAACACGCCCAGTGACCAGACCACTGTTCCAAAAAGTAATAAACTACATCTTAGAAGGTATCCGTAAAGTATAAATTATGTAGGTAAACTGACAAACCTGTCTCATTATGGTTTGTCATCTTAGCTGGAATGGAAGCATGATTGAAGACTACCATGGTCAACTTTGTGGTTTCCAAGTTGGGGAGACTGGTTTGTCAGTGTAGCACAACATTTATGTAGGTAGGTATGTGACTTAATAAGAAAAATAAAACGAATGGCTAGGTAATGCCTTAAATCAGGGAACAAAAAGAAAACTACACCTACTCTATCTTCATTACGATCACAAAGAAAGTTGGAATTAGCTAGATACTTTACTTATATTTATACTTAGGTACTGCCGGTCTACTCTTGCTGACAAAAGCATTATATCGTGACAGTTTTTGAGGGTCAGCTTATGTCAGTGAACACTCTGAGCTTAATAGTCACTAACTTAAGATGATCTACTATATTTGCCACGGTTATCGTTTGTCGCTTTCAAGAGTAGACATGCGGCCTTATTGCGTACCTTATTATGTTTATTGGCAAGCAAAAAGGTAATGGAATTCATAACTTTGTGAATCGCTTTATCTATCTTAGCGATGTCTGAGAGATCTAAACTTAAAAGATAGCCAAGATTTCGGCCCTAACATCACCCTTGTTAAATTTCAGAAGTTTAAGACTTGCTAAGATCGTAAAAATGGTTCCCAGGTTACGATCACCATTATCTTTTTTCTTACGGAATAAGACGGCTGTTGTAACGGAGACTTTCGGGCGGCCTATGAATTTAGTCACCATCACCAAGGTTGCACTCACTAACGCATACGATCAGTACAAGACCACAATCATGCTGCGAAGCCTTATTGTTGTTAACAACGACTCCACGAAGTAATTTTTAGGCTCATCGTGTCACAACCTGGGTACCTAACTACCTACTTGGTTTGTAAACTAAGTGAGCCAATACCTACTTGCCGCGTATAACGAATGTACACAAAACGGTTTTCATTGAGGACCAAACCTCTACCTACCTGTTAAAAAAACTCATTTACGACGCATCATCTACAAAATATATGAAAATTAAGCACGACACCTAACATCTCTAATTTAGATAACTGCGGCTTATCTATAGTAAAAACGTTGCGACTTTAGTTAAAAAAGTAAGGATCCTGAAAGTTTATGCAGAATGTAAATTAATGTTTTTTCAACGTATGATTATTTTTTCTCAGACTTATACCAAGAACAAGATCGGACCTAGAAGTTTGCCTTGTTTAACTCTTTAGTGCCTATTTCATGATCTTTCAATAATTAGGTTTTCATTTGGTGGTTAGCCATTATAACTAACGCGGTCTGTCAATCGCAGATCAAGGCGACATTTATATGATTAATCAGAAAAATCTTATTTCACATCTTATTCAAAGATTGTGAAATAGGCACTAGGTAACTTTCTGCACTGTTTTATAGTTCCTTATCTGTTAGGTACTTTTTTTTTGGCTAAATACCTGTCATTTAATTCAAAATTCACAGAACTAGATTTAGATCTAGTTGTGTGATTGTATTCATAAATTTCTAAATTAATAACCTATTTAGGTACCTACCTACCTAGATGTTTATAATATAATGATGTTGATAAGATACTAAATGGTCCGTCTTTTTTTGCTCTGCTGGAATTGCGGTTATAACAACTGCTACTGCCTATGTTGGGTTCGATTCCCACGAATCTATCACCTTGTTTATTAAAATATGCTGATGCCCAAAACTACCCACTTTTATCCAACATTCAATTATTATAGGACATTTCTCTTTACTGAGCATCTGAGCAGTAAGTCTTGCCTATGTACCTGACTGCCGATACCTACCATTATCCGTATAGATGCTATTATTTTTCGCCTTGTAATATTCTTTGAATTTACGACTTTTTTACTAGGTAGGTAGGTTGTTACTGTTTAGTCACCTACCTGAGGTTCTACCTACTGTAGCTTTTATGAGTACCTTACCTTACCTACCTACCATCACACAATCAGTGTAAAATCCTTCAAACTGCAACTCTGAAAAGTTGTGAATTTGGAACATTTTTCTGTTTTGAATAAGGACATTCCGAGGACAATTCAATAGATAAAGTGATCCTAAGTCTGCGCGCTCCAAAAATGTTGGGCAATTGATGATGGGACATATTATTTGTTCTTAATAAGTAGGAAATAGGTATATTCCTGAACAATCTCGCAGGAATTACCTACAGAAAAAATACTGGATTCATTCTTTCAAGCAGCAGCATAATATGGAAATTAGCAAAGCGTTTGACATACCTACCTAGTAAACTGTATATTAGTAAAACTACGCTGATAGGTTTCAGAATTATTTCTATGGGGCTTCATCGTTAGGTAATAGTTACTAGTACGATTACCTAACCTACGCTACCCTACACTACTTAAATTATTTCCAAGGTGTGTTCCGGAGTAACTCAAGGTTTGCATTTAGGCTCAGTTTCCTTATCTACTTTCAAAAGAAGATTAATTGGTTATTCATTAAGGCATGTTCCTGCAGACGGTATTAATTAGCAATTCATTGTTGGGTTTACTTATCTAATTTAAATGGCTTAATTTGCAAGCGAACCATTTCCTGGCAAACGAGCTCCGATTAAATATCTATGGTCGTAAGATTCCGCGCGCGGACCGACGCCGGCGCCGTCACCATACCGGCGAGCGCACCACTGTCTTCTATCGAGAAATCAAGGATACGCATCACCCAAGACCTATGAAAAACTCTGTTCCAAATCTAAAAACTACATAATCCTTGTATATCCATAATCATATAAAACAAGCGACAGAGGTAATAACGGGCGTCGCGTCTCTGTCTAATGTTAATTTATGAAAATACATAACTGCTTGATTTACACTTGACATCAATTCGACATCAATTGTGGCATAGTGGAATATTGAGATTATTTTAGATTAGTTTCAAATAGGATAATAAACTAAAATATTTCAATTGGCTTGTAAAACAATAATATTTCTACTGTGCCAGCTTTCGATATAAGAACCAAATATTTTGCCGTTAGAGAATCTCCTGACTCTGGACTGACAAGTTCCAATGTTCTACTATATAACAAAATAACGCGATAGTTTACATGGCAACAAAATGTAAGTACTAACACTAACCTGCTATCTGATTTCAACTTACTCAGTTAGCATTAGCTTATCTCGTCTTAGGTTAGGAGATGGTTAGACAGCGTTCTAAGGTTCTTATACATTCGGAATTAGTGCCCACACTAAAGTCCCAATCGGTTCTTACTGTAACAATCGTTACTTTGAACAAGTGTCGTCGAGATCGGTCACTAGCTCAGAAGATCAGATCCTGAACTGCTATACGGGCTGCATCAGATATAGGCATTAGATTCATTACACTTACCTAGGTACTCGGAATATTGTAAATATAAATTCCTATCAGAATATAAACTTGAAATTAAAGATGTCTCACTGCTTGCCCGGACTTGCTGATTTTGTTTTGTTGGCAGAAGATACTGAAGGAAGGCATTCTTCGGAGTGTTTTTACTGAATAACTTATAGAAGGAGAACAAAACCGGCTGTATCTTAAATAGGTAAAGGTACCACCTACCTAACAACGCGACCTTCAATTGCAGCTCAATTCCTAACATATGCACCCATTGGATTTTTATCCCAGGATTATGATGGCACGTTCTCTAGAACGTCAACAGATTCAAGGAAGGTGGTATAGGTTCTTAGAATTTTTGTGATATCAAAACTGTATCTCGAATACCAATGCAGCGGCAAAACTTATTGACCATGACTCTACCATAAAAACCAAACCTGTGGTAATGATACGCAGCAATAAAATTCACGATAACCTGTAGATTGAGTTTTGAGAGCTAGTGAATACTAATTACGAGTAAGTTCACAAGTATGAATTACTGTCCAGCCCTGGTGATAAAGTTTGCAGGCCGTCTAAAGACATCTCTATGGTCCTAAACGACAATGATGTTTGTCCAAATATCTAGGTACTCTACGGAAAAGAAAAATTTGTCTTCTATTCTTACGCTGCGGTCTTCATCATTAAAACTGGAGGACTGTTGCTCGACGATTGATTTCTCGACAGCTTCTCGGTGATTTCCCAGGAAATGCTGATGAGCTATCTTGTATAGTGACGTGTCTGGAGAAATAATCAGCATGATAAAATATAATGGCCGGACTGATGTTAATGGTTCTGCGGCCATTGACAACGCTATTCGTTAATGTCTAAGAACTGTGTACTGTGATCGTTGCGGAGTTCCATCGGTGATTTACTTCATCATCATCATCTGTGTTTTTAAATGCTTCATAAAAAGTAGATCTAGGTACTTACTAAAACAACTTTTCTACACACACCTAAATTATTACATATAGGTAGTTCTGAAGTCTTCAGACAGGCAGATCTATCTTACATATACTACATCCTTCGAACGGCATATCTCTAGCGTTAGGACTTCTTAGAAGTCCTAACGCTAGAGATATGCCTGCCTTTAGTTAAAGTCAGTTTAATGATAATTTATATATCAAAGTATATCCAAATAGGATCTACTTTGATCAACATGGTCAGATAGCAGATGAATTTAGTAAACGTAGTGTTAGCGTTACTCTAAGGTAAAAACCGACCGTGATCACGACGCCATCTTATGTAGGTAGGTATCTAAATCTATTCATATAATCTAGGTAGTTACCTACCTATCTATTTTATAAGACACTAAACTACCCAAATCTTTAGCTGCCCAATGCTAATGCCTTAAATCAGACCATGGTCGTTGGTTAGAATCGACATTATTAATTTGTCAAATCCTTTGCAAAATGACATTCATATTGCCAGTCCCTAAATTAAACTTGAAGAAGACTACTTTTTTGATCGTGACACTGATTCCTTCTTGGTCAGCTAAGTTAACTAACTAGATAGGTAGGTGGGTTTGGTTGTCTGGGTTACCTTGAAAACTGCGTTTGTTAGGGCCATTATCGACCATAGAGGAACTTAGCCAACCAATAGGATCCCGCCATGACTGTCATGTCAATTTCACGAGAATTGATACTGATTCTATTGGTAGACTAGGATTCGCTTCGGTGGAGGATCGCTCTTAGGTCGGTGGGTTAGTAACTGATGCTAAAAGAACCAGTAGAAATCTAAATAAATTGTTAAGAATATGCAATGTGCTCTTGCTTTTTGATTTACTAACTGATAAGGGGTTTCTATCGTAAGTTTCCAGCTGCCAATACATAGGTACCTTGGTCTCAAAATAGGAAAAGCCTTGGTTAATTATGATAATGAATGATTCCTATATTAATTTTTAAAAACACTGTTATTCGAGAAGCATCTTATACCACCACCACCACCATCATCACATAAGGCCGTGCCCGATAAATACTTTTTGTCTACTTTTCGCTAGCCAAAACAGTAAATATGAAACCCTGGCCACATTCCACTGGTCCACTTTCGACTCCACTCCATTCGTCATACCACTACGGTCGTCAGAATCTTGGACGACTAGCATTAAGGTATGCTATGCTATGTCCATTGCCAGTCAGTTAACACCGAATGAGTTTATTTAAAATCTTTTTCGGAGTTCCACAGGGTAGTGTCTTCGGGCTTACCGTTTTCGTGATCTACATTGATGATCTCTGCCAACTATAAATCAATCGAAATTTAGGAAGGTATGTATTGATGACCTACTGCTGCTCTTATCTGTTTCCAAATAACATAGCGGATACCTAATGATGCTGTAGCTAAGTCAGGATCGTGTATATCGTTTCATCAAAGACTCGAAACTTTAATTCCGATTCAAACCTAATTTCAATCCAATTTTAATTTACTGCTGTACCTACGTGTTTACTGACGTGTTTCTAATTTTGGTCCGTATTGATTTGGTAAACGGATAGACAATTTCAATTCCAATCTGAGTTTAGCTCACTCAATACCCATGTTATTGAGATTAATATGGCGCTAGGTTTGCACCTAAGAGTAGGTACGAAATGTCATAATTCCAATGTCGATCGATTGGGATAGCATTGAAGAAGGCCCCTGTCTCGAAAATTTTAACTCCTATCTTTCTTACTTAAATTAATATTTTAACTAATGGGGAGAGTTTGAATATTGTATCACGCCAGAACGGCTGACTGGATCAGTTTGAAATTTAGAATAGTACATAGGTAGGTACTTATTAACCCGGAAATTTTTTTGGTTCCCGTGGGGTAAATAACTGCGTGGGCAACACTGCGAGGCGCAGCTAGGTGGTCATAATCATAAATCATAATACAAAGCTAAGTTATGACACAGAACATTTGTTAGTAGGTAGGTACTACGTACAGAATGACCACTCCCTACCTCCCACCGGTTTTACTTGCCCCACCCCGGTCGCGAGTTTGCCGGTACTGAAGCTAAGGGCTAAGGCACGCGTTTATTTCGACTTTGTGTAGGTCCAAGCGCAAGCGAAAGTGTGCTTTTCGCTCGTGCTATAATTGGTTGGAGTCAATCATGACACTCACACGATCAACAGCACCGTTTACGTTCTACAAAAATTATGCATGTGGTGATTGCGACGCGTTTGCTTCATACATTTTATTGAGAGTGTCTGGGGTGTGGTTATGATTCGAATTCGGCTCTATAGCGAGTTGGCTAGCAATTAACTCTTAACAAAATTGTTGTTCAGTTAGCTTAGTTAATTGTTAGCTAACATGATCTAAATCATGTTCTCGAAAACAGCTTTGTGAGATGAGATAAGTGTTTTTTTCGTATGGCACTACCTACCGCCCTGTCTGGCTTTACTCTCCGCTCCGCTCACTGTTATCTATCATTAAGATAACACAGCGTATTTTTATCTAACGGAATAGAACCGCTTTGGCACACCCCGGAGTCCCGGACACTCAATAAAATGTATGAAAACAAGCGGGTTGTAATTAGGGCAAAGAGAACTGGCCATTTTCTAAGAACCGGTTCTTTCGGTTCCTGTTCCAATACGGAACCGGGTACCCGGTTCTTTCGGTTTTTTTTCGGTTCTCAATTTTCAATCAATAAAACATGTTTTTTTTCGCTTATAACTCCTATCTGTACCTAATCGAAAAAAACATGTTTTCGTATCAATCAATGATATAAGTTTTTTTTTCGCTTATAATTCGTTGAGATAGGAATTTGTTAAAACATATTATTCAGAATTAGCGATGCCAGAGCTCGTTTGACTCGACACTACACCCAAAATAATGTTTCGGACGTCAGCCTGTACGAGATTTCGACTGCATTAAAACGGCATATGAACAACAATGCACCGGGGGACGAAATAACGACCAAGCTTCTGAAATCGGATGGAACATCGGTACTGAAGGTCCTTAATACAGTGTCCCTTGAGAGTACAGTGGTACAACGCCAGAGGCGTGGAACAGAGGTGTACCTAGTGGTACTGTTCTTTTAGAAAGGTGATAGTCAGTACCCTCTTGAAGAATTATAGACCCATTTCGATTCTCAGCCACGTCTATAAGCTGTTTTCTAGCACTTTCTTTTCTGGAAAACAGCCTATAGCCAATCATCTCGCTCGTAGGTTTGAAGACTTCCAGCCTCTCGAACAAACTAGTTCCGAAAAGGATATAATACCGTAGACCACACCCATACGCCAGTAGAAAATACAGTAAACCGAGGAGTATATTCAGCGGCTATGTCTAGCGTATGTGAACTACAAAATAGCATTCGATACCTGGGCAGTGTTGCGGTCTTTACAGCAATGTCAAATTGTCTATAAGTTTATCAAAGTGTTGAAGTGTCTGTATAGTAAGGCCACTAGTCTATCCGTCTTCAGGATCAGAGCACGAACTTCATCCAATTTCAAAAGGGGGTGAGACAGAGCGACGTTATTTCTCCGAAACTGTTCACCTCTGCATTGGAAGATGGTTGTAAGCTTCTGCACTGGAACGTATGACATCAACATCACTCACCTTTGATCAGCCGATGATATAGGTCGTCCGTCATCTCGCTGAACTCGGACTCGCTGGAAGACCTTGGCACTATGCTCAGAGACCTTAATGCCGTATCTTAACAGGTGGGTCTCAAAATAAACATAGGCATGACAATTATCATGTCAAATACTCAAGTCGCTGTCATACCACTGTTGTTGACCACTATGTTTATGTGGGTCAGGTGATTCCACTAGGTACGAGTAGGTCCAACTTCGATCAAGAAGTCAGCCGTGTCGGTCGAATGTAACTCGGATGGACAGCGTTTGGGTAGTTACGGCATATTTTCTCATCACAGATACCACAGAGCTTCAAGATAGAAGTCTATAAGACACTGATACGTGGTCGCTAACTATTGGTCTTAGTCAGCAGCTCAAAGTCTATGTGTGAGTGTCATGGTTGGCCTCGATTATCGCAAGAGAAAGATACGAGCATGCTTTCGCTCGCGCGTGTGGAAAGAGTGCCATTCCTACACAAAAGCAAAATAAACGCGTGTTTATTAAGCCCTTAACTTCAACAAGTTTGCCGGCGAAAGAGGCCGGCAAACTCGCGACCGAGGTGAGGTAAGTAAAGGTTGGAAAGGTTGGGAGTGGCCGTTCTGTAGGTACGTAGCACTAATATCCTTTCTGTGGCTTTGGTCCTATTAAAAATTCTTATTTTTTTTCCAGGCAACAACCAACCGTATACGTAGGTAGGATTGTAGGTCGGTGGCGCGGTGGGCGAGTTGAAAAGCGAGAGGTTGTAGGTTTGATTTCCGTGACGGATCAAACGTTTGCGTGATCTGCAAGTTCCAGTTTGTTCCAATGTTAAATACAAGTAATCCTGTCGGTTTACTCGCGAATAACTACGATTTATTCGGAGAATAATTCGAGTTTGGTCGAATCCAATCCAACCTTAGTAAGTAAAATCTTGTAAAGAACTATTGTGTGATGGTCTTGCGGACATAAGATATCGTGGCGGTTTCCATTAGTTCAGCTTTAATATGTCCGTAAATGCTTGCAAGTAGTGCCTGAATTTCATTAGGAGGATATGCTTATGGCACTAGTCAATCAGCTCTATATGGGCCTGTTTCAGAGCGTGTTAGCTGCGCGAACGTCTAGCGAGGCTAACATGCTCTACCGGTCCGTATACGAGCTATTAAAAGACTGAAAATATTGGGTCCTGACGTGATTATTTTGGAGGATAAGATGGAGCTGACATGGTCCCTGCGGACAAAATTTCCTTAAAAAATATTAAAAAAAAAAATGCTTGCAAACTCAAGCAATATTTATTTATTTATTTATTTATTTTATTTTAGGAAAACCAACAGCTTTTACATTAAAATATACACTTGGGTAGCTATGGAGAGCCAATTACAGGTTCTCACGTATAGGTTTTAAATTAATTAAAAGATGTACATAAACTAAGAGTAGGAAGTAGAGGTAAACATTACAAACAAAGCAAACAATTTAGAAAATAACAATAGACTTGATTTGAGGGTATGAAATTTGAACAAATAAAGAATACTCGTATCTATTACTTAGGTACTATGAAAAAATCAGCGCTTAGCCGCTGCCTTGCTGATGGGGCACTAGTGCAGAATAAATCAAGGTCAATATGTTTACTTAACTTGTTAAAGTTGTCACTCGCCATAAATATGAATTCTGCCTATAGTTAGTTGAGACTAGAGGAACGTGCAATGGTGTATTATGCCTAGTCACCTTACATGGAACATTGAGTTTTATTTTATCTGTGAGACTGGGGCAGTCAATGTTATTATTCATTATTTTCAAGAGGAATGTGAGGTCTGCAATTTCACGTCTTTTAGTGAGTGAAATTGAATTGAAATTATATTGCCTGTTTTTTTTTTTGTATTCTGAAACTATGTAACATTTCAATACCTATTTGCTTTAGATTAGAGCTTGTGGTTGCCCACCGTTGTCACGCTTATCGTTGTCGCTTTCAATAATAGATTCCTGAATAGGCCGTTACTGCGATAATAAACGTTTTCACATTTGGCAGTTGCGGGAAGTTGAATGTGTTGTGTGATGAACGCGCTATCTTCATTGGACTGCGCGGCGCGAGGCGACGATTTTTTCTTACTGTTGCTTGTGCGCTTATGGTCCCACTCGCAGAACGTCGCGTCCGTATGTCTCTTTCTTACCTTCTGTGCATTGGGTATTTTCCACAAAGGAAAGTTTTTTTTTTATCAATCAAACAATCAATACCTACATTTATTTGCTGTCATATGGTACATTAAGTAGTACATTATTATTATTATTATGATTATAATGAAGTTAAAGAAAGCGTTTACGTTCTCGACGGCGGCGGCAGCGATACGACGAGCTGGCTAAGGCTACGCTATGGCGTAAAAATATAAAATAGGTACTTTATAGGCCACCCACATACAGTCAGTATATAGTATCTACCTACTGCATGAGTACTTCCAACGAATCTCGGCCATCGTGAAGTTAGCCATTGCGTCGAAACGGCTCACTTCACGAGACGGCCAAAATTAGCCGCGGCAGTCTTAGAATAATATTCTAAGCAAGCAGTATTACAAATGAAGCGCTCGAGACGTTACTGGCTAAGTTATTCATCAACGAAGTTAATCACTGTTCCGCGTAACCACCATTTGGATGGGTGACCGCTAGTGGCATTTTCGGCAATGTGCTTCCGTGCATCGGAGGACACGCAGTTGGTCCCGGCTTTTATAAAGTTAGGCCATGACGAAGGCCTTCGGGCGGCCTGTTAACTTCGTCACTAGAGTTGGCCACTGACTCGTACGAACTTACAACTTAGTACACTACTTATGGTGCGGTTTATGCATGATCGTGAAGCTAAATTTGGCCGCCATCTAAGGGCAAAGCCACAGAGGCAATAAGGTACAAATAAAACTTTCAGATTTTTTTCTATGCAGCCAAATGTACCTAAGTAATCGTTCATCGGACGACCGACATCATTTCTGATCACAAAATGTTTAATGACATACCTATATTTTTTTACAGAATTTAAATCCGTGCCATTTCGGAGCTATTTTGAAAATTATATCCTATGAAATTCGCCGTTGATCAAAAAATGCCTACCTAGATTGGTGTGGCTATAATAAACACTGGCCATGCAGGCCTATTTGATCAAAAAATGCCTACCTAGATTGCTGTGGCTATAATAAACACTGGCCATGCAGGCCTATTATGCTAGGGCAAACTGTTGGACTATTTTTGTATTTTTTAATTTTACCATCTTACATTTATAACAGTTTTACAATAAAAATATTCTTATTCTTATTCTTATTCGAATACTAATGTCTAATACCCATCGAGTTGACTAATATACATACAATGGCAACAAAATTACAGTCAAGGTATGGCGAAAATGTAAAAAATCTTCAATGCAACTATAATTTAGCAGTCATTGCATAAGTAGCATTAGTTAATTTCATTCATAAACTATGTTTAACGTTCTATTCAGTTCCAACCCTAGATCAGTAACAGTTCTTGTCGAGTTTAGGGTTTTACCCAAAACACTATTCTATTTGAAACTAAAGCGCAACACACAGCGGGCGGGCGCGGGTCGGGTCAGATCCGCCGCGGGTGTTCTTCTTCTTTTCTTTTCTGGCCTCTGTGGCTAGTTTGCCACAATTTTGCCAGTGTCAAGTGTATTAGTTTGATTGTCGCTTAGCAACGTAAACAAACGTAATTTGGAAAGAAACGATGACTTTTCTTTCAAAATTCTCTTGGAAAGTCTTTGACTAAATTACCAACCAACATCATCCCTCCATTTCAATTACTTAAAGCTTTAATAGACGATCGAACTTGTCCGCCCGAACCGCCGGACCGGTACGGTGCGCTCGACACGCCACACCACCGCACCGCACACGAGATGGTCCAGTGTGCTATGCGTGCTTAATCGCGTCAGACATGCCTCCAACCTTGTCAAAGGAAGCTAAAATAGCTTTAATTGCGGCAACCGTCGTAGCTAGCACGCCTATCCAAAGGCAAAGGAAAAAAAGGAAAGAATGGGCAAAATTTTATTTAAGATACAGAGACTCATACAGTCATATGCGACTGATAAAGGAACTAGACGATGAAGACTTTCGACTTTTTTTTTTTTCTAAAATCAACTTTTTCTCCGTAATATTTACGGCTTCTTGCTCCGACGCCGCCGCCATTACAACTTCGTTACGCGTGTCTCGCTCGGAGGCAGAATTGCGACTAAAGCGCTAAACGGTGCGGTGCGTGGTCCACACGAGCGAACAACGCGCGAACCGCACCAAATCCTTTGACAGAACCATCCGACCGAGCGGACCGTCAATAATAATAATAATGTGCGGCGGACCGATGTACACACTATCGAATATGGTCCGGAGCGCACCAAGGTCACGGTGCGGTGCGATCGTCTGTTAAAAGCTTTACACTTGTGCTAAGTAAACAAGTTAAATTGGATAAACTGCCACCAAATTTACGCAACAAAACTTAAAATAACACGAGAAAAATAATTAAAATGGGAAGACCCATGTCGTTTTGACAAGATAGCCAAAGACAATCCCGCCGCGGGTGTTTTTTGTTTTAATTAGTATGGACGTCAAGGATGACAACACACTGAACGCGGGAGCGGCTGCCGCGCGCGCACCCGACCCGCGCCCGCGTTCAGTGTGTTGTCATCCTTGACGTCAGCGTCAGTACAAATACAACTAAAATCACCCGCGGCGGAACTGCCGCGAGCCCGCGCCCGCGTTCTGTGTGTGTTGGGCAAATTAAACAAAACACTCGATCGATCGTTGGCCGAAACGTCACCGCAACTCGGTCATTGTTCAATATTGGAATGCCTACGGTAATAAAAACAGGTAAAAAGCAGCTACGATTAGTTACGATCTTGTAAGTAGAATTGCCATTCTGATGCAATAGACTGACTACAGAACTAAGATTAAGATCTAGTTTTGTGAGACTGACAATGTAGTCTAACTACGTTAGTCTAGTAGGTTAAGGTACAGTCAGCAATGAAAATGGTCTATCACTCTTGACAAAAGTTTCTGTGAAATCTTATGACATTCAAATTAATCTCAACCTTAGAAAAGAAAGAAAGAAAAAGTTTTTATGTAGAGTGACATTTACAACAGTAGGTAGATAGGGTAGACAGTGAGGTAAAATAGTATGCGTATTATATAATATCTAGGTGTATATTATGCTTAGGGTGGTAGACCACATTTTTTGCTGACTGTACTTACGCTTGCACCTCTTACACACCATCATGGGGTCCCTTTACGGCGAGGAGGAGGAGGTAATAAAGCACACACGAATCAACCCGACTTACCAGATCGGCATCGCCTCGGCTAATTAGCTCTTGATTTTTCTGTGGCGATGTTTGTCCACCTTCTCCGTCACCGTGAAATGAGGTTATTTCGGAGTGAATTCAGCGCCGAGGCGGCAATGGACGCAGCCATAGTCACGCTCGCTACTGGTACTGCTATTTCGTCTCAGGGGCAGGCGGTAGATGCTGATTATTGTTTGACGACCGATGTGACGCGGCGGGCGAAGGTCCGCCTGCGACGCAGGTTGCGGGTTCGATTCCCGCCTTGGAACAAATGTTTGTACGATCTGCAAATATTTTTTCGGGTGTTCTGGGTATTTTCTATGTATATTAAAAATATATATTAGCTTGGGGCTAGATGATGCTGTGTGGATTTTCCAGCATTACAGCCCGTTCACACCATATTCTCCGTTTTAACGGATACGACAAAAAATTATGCTTTGTTCACACATAGGCACCGTATAACGTTCAACGTATCCGTCATTACGTCATTACTGGATACTATGTTCACACGCGTGTACAAACTTGTTTCTAGCTGCACCGCCGCGGCGCCGCGCCCGCTCGACCCTTCACCCCACAGTTTATATCCAGTAAAGTTGTACGGATACATGACGGATACGTATTCCGTTATCCTGTATTCGATGACAAAACGGAATGTCATAATTTAACGGTTTTTTACTGTATACTGTGTCATATGTGAAGTCGCTCATACAACTCCATAGTCCATATGCCATGAAAAAATCGTATCCGATAAAACGGAACAGTAAAACGGAGACCATGTGTGTGTGAACGAGCTGTTATTGTGTATCACGGAATTTTCATACTTAAAATACAAGCCGATTCTGAGTTTTTTAACTTTTTATCGGTGCATCCAGCGAGGAGTGTGCGAGTTCGGTCAACGTCAAATTATAACATACTTTAGCATTATGGCAATAGACTTCAAATTTCAAAGACAAGTGGTCCACGATACGACTTTTGCGCTCAAGATAGTGTAGAGCGGTGAGTAGACAGTATTGTGATTTGACCTCTATTGTCATAGTGCTAAGGTATGGTATGAATATGATTCGACGTTGACCGAGCTCGTTAGTTGAGTTAATACCGATAAAATATAAAAGTAAAAGTTAAAGAGATAAAAATAAAAGTTCAAAAACTAAGAATCGCCTTACTGAATAGCTCAGTTGGGGCGATGCCGATCCATTCACATAGTCGTTATGTCTACGACAACCCTTAGGTAGGCAGGTATTAGTATGTAACTGAACCAGTAGGTAAGTATAGAACGCCCTCTCCATTGTTACAGCACAGACGAAGACGCGCGACAAGCCATGATGCTGGACTGCGGCAAAGTCAAGGAAGTTCAGGTGAAGCTACTGCTCAGCTCTCGCTCTGAGATGCACAAGGTCATCGAGGCCGCACGGCAAACAGTGCCCCTGATGCTAGCTCCTGCACCCCTCGTGGTTAACACCCCACCCGCCCCCATGCCCACACCCACCCCTTCCGGACCAAAACCAACACCCCAACCCGCCATGTCACCGTTTCAAACAGTCTTAGGCAACAACCACATTCCCAACTACGGCATTCCTGGTATAGGAAACCCTATGGAGATTCCCCAACCAGCTGTCATCGCTCCCCCCGCGCCGCTCATCAGTCCCAGCGACATTCCTCATGAGGAAGAAGAGAAGAAAGAAGAGGAGGTTGACAAGAGGCGAAAGGACAAAGAGCGGAGACGATCCAGGTCCCGATCTAAATCGCGCGATAGAGATCGCAAAGATAGGAAAAGAGATCGGAGAGATAGGTCCAGGTCGAAGGATCGCCGGCGTAGAGACCGCAGCAGGAGTAGGGAGAGACGCGGGAAGCGAGACAGGATTAACCGCAGTCGCTCTAGAGACCGTTCACCATCGCTACGTTCTCGAAACAGACGAGTAAAATCTCCTAGTGCGAGCGTTTCTCAAGAAAAAGACAGTCCAAACAGAGAAGTCAATAAGCCTTTTATGAATCCTTTCGCGAACCCTGCAAATTTGAACGTGCCTCTCTCGCAAATACTGACGCCAAATGTTTTGCAGAACGGTCCCGTTGTGCCACCAAATCCACCGATAAGTCGCTTCAACAACGATCCCTCTATGTTCGACGCGCTCAATCAAATGCAAGAGTTAGCTAAGAAGCGTAATCCGAACGCGTTCCAGAGAGTAGAAAATGAACGCGAGCAGAATGGAAATAAGGGGCTCAGCCGTGGAGGTTTGTCTCGTGGTGGAGGTAGCTTCAGGGGCCGGGAGTCAAGAGAACCTCGCGTCAATCGCTTCGATGATCAAGTTACCAACTGTTGTGTCGCCATCCGCAACGCTCCGAATCATACCAGCTACGGCGATGTACGCCGTTTCTTCCCATTCCTGATCGACAAACATGGCATCAAAATGATCAACGACAACATGGGGCGCCGAACTGGCAACATCTTTGTCAGATTCTTCGAGATAAGATCTAAACAACTCGCGTTGCAGCGCAAGAACAACGAATTGAAAGGCGCTCATGTGCACGTCGAAGATTTAGACGACGAGACGTATGACTCGGCTGTAGACTCGTTCCTACCTTTCCGTGAAGAAAACGACGAAGACGACCGCAATAATATGGTGGTTAATATACCAGAACCACCAGAGCGTCCAAAGCAAATATTTACTGTACTTAAACTGTCAGACCTTCCAAACTACATCAAAGAACACGACATCATCAAAACTTTCGGTGACTTCTCTCTTTTATCGATCACGTTCAGTGATGATAGAATGACACGCACCAGAATAGCGTTCGTGCAATTTGCCAAGCCAGAAGACGCTAGAGAGGCTTTTGAGCGCAGAGAGCGCATTTCGTTCGGAAGACGGCAGACGAACATAACAATAGTTTCTGATGAGGAATACAATGAAGTGAAAAATTTGCCTTTCGACAAACCGGAGCCAAGAGAAATGCGCCAGGAACTGCCGGAAGACAGAAGACCCCCGATACGTGAACAGGAGAATATCGGACCGAGAGATCCACGGCAAAGACGCCAATTCGACGGTGGCCCTCCGCAGAACGGGCCTTCTAAGATACAGGGTCAACCGCCAGGCGCGCCTTTCTTCGTATCCCAATTCGGACAGCAAACCGCCTTCCCAAGTGGAACTTTTGGTGGCCCTCAATTCCCTAGCGGCTTTCCGGGAGCTGGAGGCGTGGATCCGCGCACCGCTGCTACCAACTGGGCCAACCGTCCGCCCTTCCCAAGTCAGGTGGACAATATGGGCGGTGGCAACAATCAACGGGATGATGTTATAAATATTGAAGATGAGCCGCTCGACTGCGTATTGATGAAGGGTCTTCCTCACGATGCCACTGACAGAACAATAGTCAATTT
This sequence comes from Colostygia pectinataria, assembly GCA_951394395.1. Taxonomy (NCBI): domain Eukaryota; kingdom Metazoa; phylum Arthropoda; class Insecta; order Lepidoptera; family Geometridae; genus Colostygia; species Colostygia pectinataria. Next base: position 2,387,544 of record OX596369.1, on the reverse strand, counting down.
CTTATCAGACACAGGCGCTGTGCCAGCAAGGATTCATCTCATGCTCGACACCAGTGGCATGCCTTCTGGCGATTGTTTCTGTGAATTCCGCACACCACCGGAAGCTAGAATGGCGGTCGTGAAACACGGAAAGAACTTAGAAGGTTGCCGTGTTACTGTAGACTTGGTTCCACGCAGCGTTGTCGAAGAAGCTCTTGATGGGCCTAAACAAGTCGATATCGAGGAACCGATTATGCAGCCTCAGGGAAACGTTGCTCCGTATTTCGACCAAATGCGGGGAGGTTTTAACAATCGCGGCTCGTTTAGAGGGCGAGGCGGGTTCGAAAGTCGAGGTTTCAGGGGTGGTTTTGACCGGGGAGGTTACCGCGGGCGGGGTGGTTTTGACCGCGGCGGGCCGCGAGGTATTTACGAAGGTCGCGGGCGAGGTAGGGGCGGGCCTATGCGAGGGCGCGGTGGCTACGAGAACGGAGGTATGCGAGACGAAGCTGACCCTGAGCTCGAAGATTTCGGAGCGCCTGGCTGCGTCGTCTCCATGGAAAATGTTCCTTTCCGAGCAACCATAGAGGAAATCCTGCGATTCTTTACGGAGTTCGAGCTGACTCAAGATGACGTAATTAGACGGTACAACGACAGGGGACAACCGACTGGAGATGCCAGAGTTGCGTTTAGAACGCCTTTCGATGCGCAGCGCGCTGTCAAAACCCGGCATATGGATACCATCCACGAAAGAAGAATAAATCTAAGCATTATATAACATTCGGTCGATGAACGCGAGGGAACTTGACAGACATTCACGCCTGTTCCCTAAGGGTAGACAGAGCCAATTCTGTCGCCTAGATGTGTGCGGTAAACCCGATAATCTTAGTAAATAAAATAAACTTTGAATGCATATTTTGTGAATGTGTGAATTTTCACAGCGAACGAACGCGAATGAACTTGGACACGTTTTGTTTTTTGTAGTGGGTACCTGGGTGTTTAATTTGTTATTTTATCTATCTATGACCCCGATAGTAACGTTGTATTATACGAAATAATCTAATATTGTTGCTATGTGTGTATTTGAACATCATTGGTGGGTAAAATAATGAAAACAGCTGTTATTAATATGCTCACATATCGGCCTGGCAGCAGATCGACATCGGATCGTCACTTTTTTGAACCGCCGAGGCGTTGCTGATTTGTTGCCAAGCCGATAAGTCGGCGACAACTTTATAATTATCATCAATAAGCGTTGCATAGGTATATTTTATATCTCAGCTAAGTAAATTAGCTAGCTCTATCATAATTAGATATTAATGTTTCAATTTAATAGGTTATTCGAATTAAAAGAAGACAGACATTTAATCCATTGTTTTATTTCTCAAACCTAACACAGTATAAATATGTAAGTAATAATTTGTTCATACACATACACCTATTACAAAATAAGTATGTAGCATAACAATCAAAAAGTACTATAGAGTACAAAGAACCAATTTCATAGTGGCCTAGGTCTTAGTAACACCATAGAGAAATTGGAAAAAAATATAAAACTAACATTATAATACAATTTTATTTTTATGTAGACAAAGTTCTATATGAAAAATGTTTGTTGTGTTGAGTTTCCTAAAACGGGAACACTGGAGGTCCGCCATGACAGCTATTAGCCAATGATCGTGACGCATCTTGACTTTGACAGTACCTAATAACCCAGTTGTTCGTTAAACCCGCCATGTTGTTTTGCATTGTGTTGCACTCCTTCACAAAGATAAACTTACATAAGATTGTGAAAGAAGCTAAAATAAATTAAATAAACAGCTTAAAATGGTTTCTTTATTGAATATCTAAATATCTAGACCCTTACAAAGGACCTAGGCCCGGCTCCATACATCGAGAAACAACTCCTTTATTCAAATACAGCTCTGTTAGGTGATTCTACCTGTCATAACACAAACGCTTAGCCAAATCAATTTCAACCCACGCGCCGTGTTAATAAGATACAAAATAGCGTGTGTTTCCGATAACTGTACTATCCTTATTCGTGCCACTAATTAGATAGTCTTAATTGAAAGACATTGTTTTACACAAGTGGTAAAATGTAATTTTTCAATTTATCTTTATTATTCTCCAATCACACAACATCTTAGAAGAAATACAAACTATTTTATAATAAATAAACAATAATCTAACGAATATTTAAGGTCTCATACACAAGAGAGATTAGACTGCTATTAATCTATACTAATATTATTAAGAGAAAAGATTGGTACTTTTGTTTCTTACGAATAAACTCAAAAACTGGTCCGATTTCAAAAATTCTTTCACCATTAGAATGCTACATTATCTCTGAGTAACATAGGCTATATTTATTACTGGCCCGCGCGAAGCTGGGACGGACCGCTAGTTTAAAATAATATCATAACATAATTTCATGATTGAGAAAGTAACATTCATTTTAATTTCAACAAGTCTTTACAACGCAACGTGTATGAGACTTAAATATACTTGTTCCTACTAACCTCCAACTTAAGTCATTTTTACATAAGGGCATTTTCATAAACGAACTATAAACCTCTGTTAGCTAATGCCTTACATAATTATCGTCTCTGTTGATTGACATTTGACTGACACACCCGGAACAAATATTTGAAAATCGTACAAACATTTGACCCGAGGCGGGAATCGAACCCGCAACCTCCGCGTCGCAGGCGGACTTGCGCCCGCTGCGCCACATCGGTCGTCAAACTTAGAAAACAAATAATTAGAAAATGGCAGAAAATACTCATTTATGAATAAAGCCTTAAGTTTGAATACTTTATTGATGTACCAACCGCCAAGACGACAAAATATTACCACTCTATTTTAATCACACCTTTTAAATTATACATTTAATTAATCTATACACAGTACCATACAAAAATAATCATAGCTTTGAGAAAATAATACAAAAAATAATTTCAAGCTCTCTATAATATCTATAAAAAACCGTTTAAAATGGAAAGTAGACGAAATGCTTACAGAAATGCAGAGATCAGATCCAAAAGCTGAACTGGGGACATACTCTTGAACGCAAATCTTTCTTCTTTTATGGACTCTGTGGCTTATTTTGCCACAATGTTGCCAGTGTCGTATATTTATTTTGATTGTCACTTAGCAACGTAAACAAACGAAATTTGAAAAGAAATGATGACTTTTCTTTCAAAATACCCTTGGAAAGTCTTTGACTAAATTACCAACCAACATTACCCCTCCATTTCAATTACTTACACTTGTAAGTAAACAAGTTAAATTGGATAAACTGCCACCAAATTTACGCAATAAAACTTAAAATACTCGTAACACGAGAAAAATAATTCAAATCGGAGGACCCATATTGTTTTGACAAGATAGCTAAAGAAAATCGAACGCAATTTCAATCGATCGCTATTGGACAAGTTTTGGATTATGACATTTCGTGCTCTTAAATGCAAACCTAGCGCCAAAATCAATCTTGTTATCATCATCATCATCATGACAGCCTTCTAATGTTCCCACTGTTGGGACACTGGCCTACTCTCAGGCGAGAGTGATTAGGTCTTAATCCACCACGCGGACCCAATGCGGATTGGTGGATGGCACATGTCTTTCGAATTTTTAGTTCTTGTTATCAAGAGTACAAAAACTTGACAGCAATTTCCAAGAAATAGCCGAATTGGATTGAAATTGGGATTGGATCAGAATTGTCATTGGATTCAAGAGTAAAGCCCCAGAATGGGAGACAATTATTGCGGATACCTTATTATACCTTTAAAAAGGGTAGGAAGATAAATTATGGAAAGTTGTTACTTTACACTTTTGTGGACACTGGGCCTTATTAATAAAGGATACCAGACCAGTGGTATAACATAGAAATTACACGGATATAAAATTACTTAAAAAGCGCTCTTGGTAGCCATGTCGTTATTAACAGACTCACAAGTTAAGCAATGTTCAGCGAGGTCACCATTTGGATGACCGTCAGTGGCGTTTCCATCAAATCGCTTCCGTGCTTCGGAGGGCACGTTTAGCAGTCTAGGAACCTTTCGGGCGGCCTATGCTTTTGCCTGTGCCGTTGGCCACTGACTTATACAAACTCACATATTATCTATTGTAAGTATTATTTAAATAGGTAGGTTATATAAATAAGTTGTGACTGTAAATTTCACAGGAAGAATCTAATTAGCAGGTTAATATAACTTCTTGAATTTAACAAGACAGTGGTTTTTAATACCGGAACTAGTAAAAGTAGATAATTAAAATATATTGCAAATATGCACCTTACTTACGAAGACATACGAATACATAAGCGAATAAAGGCATGCGTCTAACGAAGCGGAGTGTGTTAGAAATTCTAATTTAGATTCTTACTTAAAAACTAAACCAAACAGAATCACCTCTCAAATCGTTCGTTCGTTCGTATGAGTCAGTGGCCAACTCTGGTGAGTTTCTAGGCCGCCCGAAGGCCTCTGTCATGTATCATCCATTGTAACGGCGTAAAACTTTGGTGATTCTCATAAACCCGCTCCGGTTTAGTAGACGCAGGCCTTAGCGTCAAGAGACGATTTAGCATGTGATGTTTATAACACAATACATAGCGTATATAGCTTATAATAGCTTAAATTATTTCTAACACAAAAGCTTTCTAGTAAATAATCTTGCAACAAATTTTCAATATCTTAACTAAATCTATAGCGCCTAAATTGCTACAGTTCATGAAAAAGGTCACAGGATATTACTAGAATACATCGTGTCTCATAATGTATGGTATCCCGAAAAGGGGTCATTCTTATTCTGTACATAATAGTGTACATTTGTATCATTCTTATTTTGTACATAATAGTGTTCATAAAACTTTACAATATCGCATTAATTGATAAAAGAACGATTAGCTGTTTTGCATTTAATACATTTTGTTTTATCCCTACTAATTTTGATCTCGAACTACTAGTAATTAAACTACAGTTCTAAGGTACATTCATTATCAACCTGGCAAACTTAAGGGGTAAGTTCCACACATAAAAAAAATACTTGTACTTTTTTTTTCTAATCGTTTTTTTTATATTAAAAAAAATTCGTAATTCTGCTTAATAATTAGTTATCCTTGTTAGAAATCGAAAAGGCAGCGCTCGGCACGTGTCAGTGACCCGCGCGTCAATGAATTGAGAGTCAATAACCCGCGCGTCCTTGACCTGCGCGTGTCCTTGACCCGCCACGGGGCGCGCACACTCAAATATTTCATTATTACGTCGATTCCCAACAATGATAAATAATAATTGAGCGGAAAAGCGTTATCGATTTTTTTTTGTTTACTTGGGATTTTTAAGACAAAATATACATTAAAAAAAAATTACAGGTACATATATTTTTTTTTATGCGTGGAACCTACCCCTTAAGTTTGTCAGGTTGATAATGAATGACCCTGTATATTAGCTATATTCAATCTTCTAGGTTAAAAAATAAGAAGTAACTCTTTTTAGTTTTATGGTCAGAAATCACCTTTTTTGGGCTAACATACACGTTTTGGGACAACTTGTATAAGTACATCATTATTTCTCTATTATTTCTAGTCTATGGAATAATGTTCGAAAGGCCTCATTTAATCAACGGTTTAATTATTGTTAAGTTTTAAAATATATTAACGGTTATTTGCCATTTATGCTGACGTTTCGACTATTTATAAGCTTTTCTTCATATCTAGTGGATTTTGATGAATACCAATCAGAGCAACCGTACCAAACTTTTAAGACGTTTTAAAGAGATTCTCGTGATTTTATTGAAAAAAACTATTTCTAATTTGAATTTGAGCTACTAAATAGCTTCAAAGCGTCAGTATAAATGACAAAAACCATCTGATAATAGCCGTTCGTATATTTTAGAACAATTTCTTAAAACTATGGATTCGATTATATTATTGTAAATTTACTTTACATATTGTTGCACGTGAAAGGTCGTGTCAAACTTTATTGCGGTCTGTATGGATTCTCTTTTATCGCTTCTGAATAGCACTCTCTGGCACGTAAATATTAAAGTGTGTATGTATTTCTTTCATTTAAATTTATTTTTAAAACCAACCAGTAAAAAGTAAGCAAGTCAGACCATGGTTTTTATAAATCTGAGATGAATTCAAGTCGATACATTTATTTAGAATTGTCACTTATAAACATTTGAAGCTACAAGCTGTCTTTGATCTTAAACTATCACTCCAACTCTACACCCACCGGCCATAAAGTTTAGCACGACCTCATTTCAACATTGCATAATAATTTTATGTACACAAGTAGAAAATATAACTTATAAATTCTATGTATACAAGAAGAAAATATTACCCCACGTTGTATAGAGATTCTACATGTACAGTACACAAGTAGAAAATAAAACTTAGTAATTCTGTATGTATACAAGAAAATACATTTACGCATAGTGCATACAAATTCTACAAGTACACAAGTAGAAAATAAAACTAAAAAATTCTGTATGTGTACAAGAAAATACCACAACCGCATGTTGCACAGATACTTTCACATGTACACAAGTAGAAAATATAACAACATTTATATTGTGCTTAGCAAATCTTTTTGGTTTGGGCATAAACACTTAACTAATAACTACATAATATCCTAATAACGAGGTACAGTCAACCAATTTCATTGCCCAATGTAAAACTATTTCACGCTAAGCAACTATAACTTGAACTTTATTCTTATAGTGCTAAGGCATGTTATCGATCGAGCTCGTTTTCACTTCACTTCGAAATCTCAGAATCGCTTGGTTGACTGTATACAGTGTAGTTATTCAATCCGCGTCTAAATTTAAACATCTTACAAATTACGATACCTAAATATTTTTTTATATTTTTAAATTTTTACTACGTATAACAACATCGAGAATTTCAAAACATTTCCTAAATAACACTGAAACGCAAAAGAAAGTAAATTCATTGTGGTCCCTGTTTCCTAACAGTTCTGAACGAAAAACGACCGTAATAACAACGAAATTAGATTCAGTATAGCATACATTCCGGCCGGTTTCAGAACGTAACCGACACCGAACGCGTAGCAATATACATTCTATTTGCGTCATATAAAGGTTGGATTTCCCTTCCTTCATATTCATCTGCGCCGCTTACCACTATCACGCTGACGAGCTAACAGCACTTATGGAATGAAAGGAAATTCAGCCTTAACACGACACAAATATACATCTTATTTGTGTCGTGTTAAGGCTGATTTTCCTGTGGTAAGCGGCGCAGATGAATATGAAAGAAGGGAAATGCAACCTTAACATATAATATATAAGATGTATATTTCCACACGCAACCAAAATCGGCAACAAACCAGCCCAGATGTGAAACCGACAGCATTTGCCTACCAGCTGGTAACTGGTTACCGTAGCCTACGAACGCTCGGAATACCAGCTTACCATTAAAATGTCTGTCAGTAATATCGGAGCCGAACGAAAAACGCAGCAATTACAATACGTACAGACAGCGGGAAGCAACTCTGTTTTATACTATGTAAAGATTTCGAGATCTTTCTTCAGGGTGAGTGAAAGGCGTTAATCTTTTCCGCTTGGAAAGTGCATTTTTTTATGGCAACCAAGCGTACGGCCCACTTGATGGTTAGCGGTCACCGTAGCCTATGTACGCTTGCAACATCATAGTTATCACTTGCGTGTTGCCACCTGAGACGTAGATCTAAAGTCTCATGTGCCTGTAATTTCACCGGAAAATTCCTTCGAACCGGAACACAGCAATGCGAGCATTACTGCTTGGCGGCAGAAATAGGTAAGGCAGTCCTTCCCCGGACGAGCTATCACAAATTTCTAAAGCTGCTTCCTCAGGGTGAATGAAAGGCGGCAAACAATCTTTGAAATTGTAATTTCTAAAGCTATTGGTCATACTAATGCAAAATGCGCACTCACTCGCCCTGAAGAAGACTCGATATTGAGTCAAAATCGATGCCTACAACAGTATATAAAAACCCCTTTTTTGCTATAAATACTGTACTCACAATAGTTTTAGAAGTAAAACTATTTAAACATTATTATAAACAACAATTTATTGGAATTAAACTGTTTAAACATCATAATTTCTGAAGTTTGTGAGAATCAACGAATTTAAGCTTTGTTACGCGAGTCCATCGTTTGGATGGGAGACCGCCAGTTGCTTCAGCGCTTCCGTGCTTAGGAGGGCACGACAAATTGTCGGATTTAAATCGTTAGCCTCAGGAGGCTTTAGGGCGGCCAAAAAACTCCGTCACCAGAGTTGGCCAGACACATACAAAATGTAAGTCATATGAGTCAGTGGCTAACTCTAGTGACCGAGTTTTTAGGCCGCCCGAAGGCCTCATCAACACTCATACGAATTAAATGTATAACTGAGAAGAATAAGGGTAAGCTTACATATCATCGCAAGCTTCAGCATAGCGCTTTAATTCCCTGGAATGTGGTATGTTAAGTAATACATAGCCGTTACCCCATACAAAACAAACCCGTAGACCTTATCAGCGCAGTACTGAAGCGCACGATTGTATGTAGTTTCACCTTTACATAAGTAATAAATAACTTATGTTTTAAATAATCTTAAGTATTCATTATTAACTTGCCTGCTGTGTTCTGAATTATCTTCGAAATCCTTTTATGTAACCCTGAGACAAATTATATTATTAGTAGGTATTAGTAAATTTAAATTAATAAATAAATATATAATGCTGGACAATCCACACAGCATCATCTAGCACCAAGTCACAGGACAGATATTAGTACTACGTACGGTATGGCCACTCCCTACCTCCCACCGTTACTTACCGCACCCCGGTCGCGAGTTCGCCGGCACTGAAGCTAAGGGCTAAGGCACGCGTTCATTTTGATTTTGTGTTGGTCCAAGAGCGCGCATGCCAGCGCGAGCGAAAGTGTGCTATCTCGCTCTTGCTATAGTTGGGTGGGGCCAACCATTACACTCACATACAACGGCACCGTACACTATGGATCGAACCTCAGAATCTTCTACGTCGCCAATCACTCCAGTGACGCCTATAAGCGGCAAGTCAGCACCCTTCTCTTCTGACGAAGAGTACCGAACAGCTTCTGAAGGTGGCCGACAAGACAGTACCGATTGGGGAGAAATAGGATCACAACGGCACCGTTTACAAACCAGGCATGTGGTGATTGCGATGAGTTTTCTTCATACATTTCAGTGAGTGTAGGGGGTGTGCCCAAGCTAAGCAGAGCTTGTGTTATACCTACATGTTAATAACTTCAATATAATGTGTATAGTTCTCACAACGGATCTCGGCCGTCATGAAATTAGCCGTTTCGATGCGCAATAGAGCTTTTTCAAACTAAATTGTCTTTGTGCATCACAAACGGCTAACTTCACGGAAGCTTAGATCCGCCGAGAGAACTATACCCATAATAAGCTCTGCTTAGCTTGGGGCTTGATGCTGTGTTGATTGTTCAGCACTATTTATTTTTTTAGTGTGCGTCAAGTTGGAATTCTCACGGAATTTGAAATTAGGACAATTCTCTAAGAGGTAATGGTGCTAGCGACACTTATGGTTAACAGCTCTAAGGAGAGGGTAAAGTTTTAATTTCTTGAAGTAAGCGGAGTTTGTGAAATGGTGTCAAAATCCCCTTTTAAAATCATCAGAGTATGCTTGTAGATCACTACGGAGTGGAAAGGATGGATGGTATGGTATGGTTAGTTACCAGCTTGTCAAGGTTAACTACTTAATCCAACAGGCCCGAGACCACAAGAACATTTAGATTGGGAATCATCACGTAATAAATTGATCACAGGATTTTTTTTATCGGTTGAACAAAAAAGTTATAGATCATCTTAGACAGTGCCAGAATTTTCGCGTAAAATAGCAAATATTTTTTGAAATAGCGGTCATTTGAAGCGTCGGTATCGGGGTTCGGGCGGGCGGGGAGCCACAACGATCGCTGTAAATTTCATCGCAACAGTGAATGTACTTACACGCGAGGCTATGATGTTAACTATGCCAAAATTTAGTGCTGAATTAATGTCTGATATAATGCCACCAAATTCCACCGTGACGCCTCTGACTTGACGAACACTTTAATTGCATTCTTTCATGTGGTCACTCACTTTTTGCTCTTCACTTTGGGCGTGCCGTGGTTAGAGTTATGAGGGCTGTCACTCAACTCGGAACTGGAACTTCGAATGTCTCCCTCCATCTGCAATGATATATGTCAACATTTAGTTCAGGGTGTTCAGGGTGTTCTGTTTTTTTTTTTTTTTATACAACTGAAGTGGCAACCAAGCGTACGGCCCACAAGATGGTAAGCGGTTACCGCAGCCTATGGACGCTTGTAATACCAGAGGTATCACTCGCGGGTTGCCATCTTGAGGCTAAGATCCAAAGCCTGTGCCAGTAATTTCACCGGAAACCATACCCTTCACACCGGAACACAGCAATGCGAGCATTACTGCTTGGCGGCAGAAATAGGTATGGTGGTAGAAAAATGTTTGTTGTGTTAACTAACGGGAACACTAGAGGTCCGCCATGACAGCTATTAGCCAATGATCGTGACGCATCTTGACTTTGACAGTACCTAACAACCCAGTTGTTCGTTAAACCCGCCATGTTGTTTTGCAAAGTGTTGCACTCCTTCACAAAGATAAACTTACTTTAGACTATGAAAGAAGCCAAAATAAAATAAATAAACAGTGTTATATTATATTATTATTAGCTATTATTGGTTTTATCCGCTGTTGGTTTTCCTAAGAAATAAAAATAAAAATAAATAAAATAAATATCGTTTCTTTAGTGATTATCTAACTATCTAACCCCCACAAAAGACCAGGGCCCGGCTCCATACTACGTGAAACAACTCCTTTAGATTTGCAAGCTTGTTTAATCAAAGTATAAGGGCATCTTAGTTCATAAGACCATAACTGTATTATTTAAATATAATTGGGTATATAAATTTGATTTTGATTTTGAAATTATGGTCACCTGTCCAGCCTTGATGGTGATGTAAGCTATCTGCAGAATTAGCCAGGTCCACACGATGTGCAGAACCAGCAGGAGGCACAGCAGCGAGTTGAAGATATAGTACGCTGGGAACATCGGCAGCAACATCGGAGCGCGGATCGACGTACTGAAAGCATTTTTTTTATACTAGTTGTATAAAAGTGGCAACCTACAACGGCCTACAAGATGGTAAGCGGTTACCGCAGCCTATGGACGCTTGCAATACCAGAGGTATCAATCGCGGGTTGACACCTTGAGGCTAAGATCGAAAGCCTCATGTGCCAGTAATTTCACCGGAAACCATACCTTTCGAACCGGAACACAGCAATTCGAGCATTACTGCTTGGCGGCAGAAATAGGTGTGGTGGTAGTCCTTCTCCGGACGAGCTCTATCACAGAGAACTCTACTACTCTTAATGTCATTTGGTAGTGACCCGCCTTCCGGTCCTAAGGTTCGAATCCGGGCGTGCACCAATGGATTTTTCTGTTCGAAAAATGTATGTATGCAATGCCACCGCAGTGTCAGATATTCTACCTCCAAGCAGGGGTGATAAGCGCAGTGCAGTGCCACGCAAACACTTGAAAACTTTAAGCTTTGGCTGGCACTGCATCTGTAATAGTCAGGCGTGGTGCTTAACATCAGGTGGGCGCCTGGATTGCCACTTGCTGACATAAAAAAAAATGCCAGTGCTCTCATACGGTGAAGGAAAACCTCGTGTAACGACGTGTCCAAGAACTAAAAATTCGAAAGACATGTGCCATCCACCAATCCGCATTGGGTCCGCGTGGTGGATTTAAGACCCAATCACTCTCTTTGAGAGTAGGCCCGTGTCCCAACAGTGGGAACATTAGAAGGCTGTCATGATGACTAGCCATGTGCAGCTCTTTAGAGATATGACTCAGTGTTCTGAACAAGGTGTTCTGAGAGATTGGCTCAGTTATTTCGGCAAAAGTGGCTCATTTGGAACTCGATCACTTCATTCACTTCACTAAGCAAAGACAGTGTTTTTACTTATATGTATACCAAGTTTCAACCAGAGAACAGACTGACAGACGGACAAAAGCATTTTTTGACCGATATCAAAACTGTGACGCTTGCTCGCTTGGTCATAATACATTTTGAACAGCCAGCTTGTGACAATATTTAGATTACATAGCTGCAGCGCTGATTTTCAGTATAGCCTACGTACCTCCAGATAATGTAGAAGGGGTAGATACCGACGCGAGTGAATATCCACACAACAATCAGCACAAGGAAGAGACTGTCGCAAAGACGCTGGTAGTTCGCGTACTTCGCCGCTTTTACAGACTGGAAATAGAAAAACATTCAAAGGTTGCCTGGAGGAAATTACTTCCAGCAGTATAGCTCAACAAAGATTACTTTGTTTTATGTTACTTCAATTGTACTTTGATATGTTACCTCAACAAAGGTTTCTTTAAAAAGTTAACTCAACAAAGATAAATTAAAAAAAACTCAACAAAATGTTACATCAACAAAGTCTACTTTAATATGTTAACTTAACAATGATTATTATAATTTGTTATCTAAACAATGAATACTTTAAGTTGTTAACTTCAATATAGCATAAAACACCCTACAGTCAAATTCATAGTCTAGACCGCAAACTTGGATTCCGTGTTGTGGGTATACCTAAACAAAGATTACTTTAATTTGTTACTACATCAACTTACTGGCTGTTATATGCTGCAGCGTTATAATAGCCGCACCAATGTAATACTTCATCAAAGATTACTTTGATATTATGTTACCTCAACAAACATTACTTCAATGTTACTCCAACAAAGATTACTTTAATGTTACCTTAACAAAGGTTACTTAAAATATTACTTTAACAAAGATTACTTCAACGTTACCTCAACAAAGATATCAGCGCAGTCATGCAACAGCAGCACCAGAGTGCCTATCCTGTGCAGATTGCAGACCCAACTGAACGAGAACAGAGCTATAGTCGCGATGTGGTGAATGAACATCTGCCAGAAGTCCTTCCGACGGACATCCCAGAACTGGGTGATTGTGAGCGACCAGTAGAACGCGGAGGAGATGCTGTAGTACCACCAGATATCGTCTGTTATACCCTGGAATGTGAAATTGTTATACGATCTGCTAGTATTTGTTCCGGGTGTTCTGAATATAATCTAAATAGCACTGGTGGTCTCGTGGTAGTGAACCTGCCTTCCGATACTAAGCTCGTGGGTTCGAATCTGGCCGTGCACCAATAGATTACCACTTTAATGAAATAAAAAGATATGTATATAAGCCCTTAAGTTTGTCAGGTTGATAATGAATGACCCTGTATATAAGTATATAAATTACTTATATTTCTAAAAAGAAAATTAACAGTAATGTGATGTGATGATAACAATACAAAGTATAGTCATTCAACAGTTACAAATAAATCATAAAACGAGCCATTGTTCATAAAATTGATAATTATATTTTGACCTCTTCTCACCTATGCCGACCTCTGTTTGTCACAAGTACTTCGTAGATAACGTTGCTTAAAGCTAAGTTCTCTTAAGTACAATATTTACTAACTATTTTACAACATCTTTATCACACTTATGTGCTGTGTATATATATTTATTTAGTATAACTAGCGCCCCGACCCGGTTTCGCACGGGTGCTTGGTACATATAAATTAACCATTCTTTTGAATCACTTTATATCCATTGATTTGATAAAAAAATTAAATTAGATCAAAAAGAACAATCACTTACATTTTAATAATTCGACAATTGTATTTTATTTTAAATTCCTATTTTAATTTCTTGATACATTTATTTAGGGTTTTAATTATGCTTAGTTATTAAATTTATGTGATTATTGTTTTAAATAAGTACTTTTACTGACATTCAGATATAAGCACTTTTTTTAATTACTTTTAAAATATTAATTTATTTTAACATGAAACTCGACCTTATTAATATTTAATATAGGTACGCTTCATAACAGAAGAATGAGAGAAAATTATGAGTATAAGTATGGTATGGTTGGTATAAGCAAAAGTATGAGTACCTACTTAATATAATCTATTATATTAAGTAGGTACTCATACTTTTGCTTATACCAACCACTATAATAATTCCACTTACCATACTTATAGGCAAATAAATTACATTTGATTTGATTAGATGAAGAGTAGTAGAGTTCTCTGTGATAGAGCTCGTCCGGGGAAGGACTACCACCACACCTATTTCTGCCGCCAAGCAGTAATGCTCGCATTGCTGTGTTCCGGTGTGAAGGGTATGGTTTCCGGTGAAATTACTGGCACTGATTGATATCCCAAAGTGAAAAAGATCAATCAAAGTAATAAAGATCTGGTTCATTAATTCAAGCTTTACTTAGTTTGTAACTAGATAGTTTGTAACTAGAGGGCGCTGTGCAAAAGTCCACCATTTTTTTTGTCCTGATTCAGAAAGAATATGATATCATACCTGATGAGGATATCCAATATAGCACTGGTCGATATCCCAAAGCCATTCTTTATCCCACAAAACGAACAGGCCAAACGTGAAGTTACACAGGTAGAAGGTAAACTTCCACATGTTTTCACAGAACTTGACCAGAGTTGACGGCTTGTCCTGGCTCCGGCGGAGGCGCCACCATCGCTCCACCTGACGTTCAGTCAAATCTATTTTCTTCGCTATGGATGCGAGCTAGAAGGAATAGACATTATTATAAATTGCCTTAGTTTTTTTTTTTTTATGTCAGCAAGTGACAAGACAATCAAGGCCACCCGATGTTAAGCATCACGCCTGACTATTACAGATGCAGTGCCACCCAAAGCTTAAAGTTTTTAAGTGCTTGCGTGGCACTGCACTGCGCTTATCACCCCGAGACATTGTTGTTAAGTCTCTTTCGCCAAGTAATTTCACTTGCTACAGTGCTAGCACCTTGCCACTTGGGGCTAGATGATGCTGTGTGGATTGTCCAGCATTATTAATTAATTTATTTATTTAGTTATCTGAAACCACTTTCCGGACACTTAATAAAATTTAAGAAAAAACGCGAAATCACATGCATGATATCATGGTACAATTTTTTTTGACAATTTAGTTTAATTATTCATTTGAATCGCTATAATCCTCAATACTCAACACTCATTTCATTTATTGCTCTCATATGGTTGGTTCTATGTGAGAGTCATGGTTGTCACCAATTATAGCAAGAGCGAGATAGCTAGCTCTCGCTCGCGCATGTTATGCGCGCACTGTGGAAAGAGACAAACAAAAAATACGCGTACATAGCCCTTAGCTGAGCGCCTACAAAAGTGCTTACAAACTCGCCATCGAGATGAGTGAGGTACGTCAGACCCGTGTGCCAAAGTGCACCAAAGTGCTAAGCGCCTAACTAAATAAATAAATAGATGAAGTATCGTTTAAATTTAATTCAAACATTGTACGAAGTGATCTAAATCGATAGAGTGGTGACATTTAATGTGGGGAGAGGGGGGATAGGTAAGGGGGGGGGGGGTTATGAAAACAATCCATATAGTATGAGATCTTATAGCCATATAGTAGGAGATAATGGTGTCGATTCTGTTAGCATAGTAGCATTTTCTAAACTTAGCTAAAATTATCGAGGTCCTTTGTATTTTAATTCATTACAAAATGACGGCAACAATTGTAGTTAGTTTAGTTTAGAAAATGTTACAACAGCATCGACACCATTATAGCCATATAGTAGGAGATATTATAACCATATTATAGGAGATATTATAGCCATAAAGTAGATATTATAGCCATATAGTAGGAGATAGTATAGCCATATAGTAGGAGATATTATAGTATAGCGGTTAGTCGTACATGGCAAGTGCATTACATAGTCTCGCGAGACACGGTGCCGCGCGCGTTGTGAGTGAATGGGCTGCGCTCCGGCCATCTGCCGACAAATATTACCATAGTACATAATTTTTACTATAATTCATACTATATTATAGTATAGTTTAGTACAATTACGGGATAGTAATAATACATTACACTATACTATAATATAGTAAAGAACTTTATAAGGTAATGTTAATTGATATTGAATCTTATAATATTCGCCCAGCCCAAACCACCACCAGTCAATTAAAAGCTTCATTCAAATCTATACAGATGTCGCGTTCCTGATGCTTTTTCATTTATTGTGTTGTACTTACGTTTCTTGTGCGAGGCGCTGCTCTATATGCCTCCTCCAGTTTGGGGTTGTTGGGGGCCTTCCTTGGTCGCGTGTCCTTGATGCCCAGAGCCCGGCCGAACGGCGCAAACCAGTATCTGGAACCAATGTTAAATGCCTCTTTTATACCAATTAGAGGTAGTCTATAGGTAGAGGCATCGACTTCTGATCCAAAGGTCGTGGCACACCCCAGACACTCTCAATAAAATGTATGAAGCAAACACGTCGCAATCACCACATGCATGGTTTGTGTACGTAAACGGTGCCGTTGTATGTGTGAGTGTCATGGTTGGCCCCACCCAGTTATAGCAAGAGCGAGATAGCACAGTATCACTCGCGCTGGCATGCGCGCGCCTGGACCTACACAAAATCAAAATAAACGCGTGCCTAAGCCCTAAGTGTCCGTGCCGGCGAAAGGTGCTGGCAAACTCGCGACCGGGGTGGGGTAAGTAAAACCGGTGGGAGGTAGGGAGTGGCCATTCTGTACGTAGTACTAACATCTGTTCTGAGACTTGGCGCTACATGATGCTGTGTAGATTGTGATTTATCTCATCATCATCATTACAGCCTTCTAATGTTACCACTTCTGGGACACTGGCCTACCCCCAGGCGAGAGTGATTGGGTCTTAATCCACCACGCCGGCCCAATGCGGATTGGTGGATGGCACATGTCTTTCGCGTATTTTTAGTTCTTGGACATGCCAGTTTCTTCACGTTGTTTTCGTATAAGAGCACTGGCATTGCGCACAATTTTGCGAATAGACCACCAACCCACGACCTTAGGTGTCATGATAATGATGATATCTGATCAGTAACAACTCTGACGACCGATGTGGCGCAGCGGGCGTAGGTCCGCCTGCAACGCGGAGGTTGCGGGTTCGGTTCCCGCCTCGGGTCAAATGTTTGTACGATCTACAATTATTTGTTCCGGGTGTTCTGGGTATTTTCTATATATAATAAAAAATATCTATCTATGTATTATTGTATTGTAGTAGGTATATATCAGTCATCTAGTACCCATAATCCAGCTCTGTTTAACAGGTAAGCTGTACCTTGGGGCTAGATGATGCTGTGTGGATTGTCCAGCATTATTTAAAAAAAAAAAATACAGATAGTGTGGATACAGTATTTTTATATTATTTAGATAAATTTGGTATTCAATGATATACATAACATTCCAGGGGAGTAAGATAACTGGTCAGACAATAATATAAGTGTTAGATAGCTTATTTTATCAGGGTAATTCAGTGATACTGTTATCTTTGATTATGATAATACCTACTTGCAAACTGATCCTCAGTTGTTCATCTTATTGAGATAGTTCTCCCGCGTTTTTGCAGTTTTTATGCTATCCCACAGGTACAGTAATTTTTTTCCGGGATAAAAAGCCTATGGGTTATTACAGGACTTAAGCCAACTACATTTTAAATTTCATTACGATTGGTTAAGTCGTCACGGAGATACGTGGTAACAAACATTCACATACACACAGACTTCCACATTTATAATATTAGTAGGGTTTTTTCAAACACAACTTTAACTTTTTTTGAAACACGACTTTGATGTCAGGATATTGTCAGGGTTGAGATGATTTAAATCATCTGATTTTAATTGGTGATTAAAATCATAACTTATATTTTTTTTTTGTCAATTTTGAATCATTGATTTTATAATTTTTTGTTTGAATATTTAATATTGATTAGGTAATAATAGTAACAAAAAACAATTATTAATGTTCTTTACCTAATAATTGACCTACAAACTAAAAGATTACTTATGTAAATAAACCAATTAATCTCTTAAGGATAAAAAAACAATAAAATAAATAATTAAATATCTTCATCTCAAAGTAAAGTTGATGTTGCATCAATACTATTGTACAAGAGAATTGCACATAGCTTTCCATTTTAAATCTTCTCTTGAATTATATAATAATTCAGTTTTTAACGAGATAGCTTGATATTTTAGATCTAATTCTTAGTAGGAGGATAATATCTGTACTGACATCCCAAGTATGGGTAGCTGCTAACCTGACCCCAGCCATCCCAACTCCATAAAATAAAGGACTTTACGTTAATGACAGCACTGTCAGCTTGGCCTTTGAATACCGTTATTGCTTTTTAGTAAGCAGGTAGGTAGTAAGTAGACACCTACAACTAATTCAAAGTGGGTGGATAGTGGGTGAGACATTCTAAATGTTTCATTCAGGCTCTAGTTAGCAAAGGTGTGAATAGACATTATGTCTAGCTCAAATGGAAAAAATACCGTTCAATGAAACGGAAACCGGAAGAGGCGAGTCCTAATCCAGAGAAAAGAACTGTAGTAGGTAATAAGCTAAACGTTAAAGAGGTGTAGTAGCTAACAATCTTTGCTACCATCTGCCAGAATTGAAATGAGTTAATCGTAGCGTTTATTTATTTGTTTACATGAGAACGATTCAAGAGAAAACATTAAAAAGTATTTCTAGGTAGAGTTAAATGGCATGTTCTAGGTTATCGTTTGGCCTTCACAGAGAGTTCCAGTTGTGTTTACGATGAAATGATACAGTTACTTACTTCTCCAGTACACATCGTAGCATCATAAACACTAATGCTATTGGAATGGGGTAGAAAACGTGCGTGTGATCGGTGTATGTCACCGATTTGTCTGGCCCTGGCGCTAGGTCTTCCCATGTCGTGTTCGGCGGCAGCCACACACCCTCATTCCAAAACTTATCGAGGAGCGGTTTCAACATGTTTAACACTAGATTTCTCTCAAATTCCAGTCTCCTGGTGCATTAATTAAGCTAAAAACGTAGAATAAATACTCAAAGGCAAGTCAGCCAGCCAACCAAACCGATTGATTGTGATTGAATTTGATTTTTTGATTCATTCAAGAAAGAAAAGCGAAGCAAACGATCTATGTACTCTGTGGCCAACGAATTGCTTAAGAACGAAAAGGGCTGGTGTTATTTTTACGAACAAAATGGAATACCTTACCTACGACTACTTTTTTTTTTTTTTTATTAACGAGGAGTAATCTGCAAACAGACATCCTACGACAATGAGACTCTATTCATTATTTTTTTATAATCAATGAAAAAAAGGGCTATAACTTCATTATTCACGTTTTTGTTGAACATGCAGATTTTTAGTATTTAAAAATACAATCAAAATAGCTAGGTAGGTACCTACTAACTAACCTACCTATTATAACGTACAGGTTGGTCCAAAAATAGATAAAATCTTTAATAAATAAAAAAAATGTATGGGAGTTTTTAATCGATTTTTTTGTTAAATAATCTCAATTAGGTAATTGTACAATCATGCTTAAAATAATCAACCTCCTAGCATTAGTGCAAGTTACGAAAGTTTTGATCAAAAGTGACGATTTGTATTGATGGTAACAATTATTTTTGCGTTGTGGCCAAAGTTGCCCTATGGAAACAAAGTTGGAGGCATTGCCGGTACCTTTTTTTTAACATTTTTTCATAAAATCTCGAGTATTAAATTGATTACGTAATTCTGGTCAATTATTAGTTATCCTTGTTGGAAATCGTAAGGGCAGCGCTCGGCGCGCGTCAATGAACCGCGCGTTAATAACTCGCGCGCGGGACTTTGACCCGCGCGTGTCAATAACCCGCTACAGGGCGCGCACACTCAATTATTTGATTATTACGCCGCCATGCGCCAGTCTCGTTTTTCAACAATGTTAGATAATAATTGGACAGAAAAATGTAATCGATTTACTTGAGATTTTTAAGACAAAATGTACCTCAGAAGTACTACTTAATATCTATTCTGTGCCTCAGGCGAGATAGTTGTCAAACGTTAGCCTATTCTAAGTAAAAAATAATTTAGGTACCTACTTATAAAAAAAGTACATTCTCTAGGTACTTACTGTGTTTTTGTTTTTGTAACAAAATAAAAAATGACCAAGATACAGAGTTTATTTTAGTGCACCAAATATGGCACCAATAAAAAGAAAAGCGACATGCGTGACGTCAAATCGCAGCTCGCCTTGCCAGAGCCATAGCCACATAGCCAGTTATCCAGCTACCTCAGCCAACCACTCTCGAGCCTAGCAGACTTATCATAATCAGAACAAAATATTAGTTGATACAAGGTCCTACCTAACTACATCGTATAAATTAGAATTTGGACCCCTCCGTCCGTCTGAATGTCGTAAGAGCCGACTAGAGGATTATCATTAGGTATAGTTCGCACGGCGGATCTAGGCTTCCGTGAAGTTAGCCGTTTGTGATGCACAAAGACAATTTAGTTCGAATATGCTCCATTGCGCATCGAAACGGCTAACTTCACTACGGCTGAGATCCGCTGTGAGAACTATACACCAGGAAATGGGCAGCAGCATTCTCCTGAGGATCGATTATCGATACGTATAACTGCGATCAACAATCCGCCTGCACGGAGCCGCGCCAAACGTAGTGATAAGGCAAACCTCTAGAACAGGCCAACGAACAGAACGACCCCCAGTCACGGCAGCGACGCTATTCTCAGGAAGTCGGTGGATGGTGAAGGCTCAAAATTGGTTGTCATGGCGCTCTTTCGAGAGGCAGTGCAAATCTAGATATCGAGTGTTAATTAATTATGATGATTGTCTATGTATATGTTGCCAGATTCTTCTAGGCTGGGGCGCGTGGAACTGATTTCAAGATTTCAAGAAATTCTGTATTTACTGGCGTAAATTCACCTAGCTAAAGGACGTTTTATTGATTATTTTAGAGTAGGTATCATTTTACTTTAAAAACCTAAGTTGCCTAAATTGTCTGAGATTTATAAACATTCATGTTCAAATGCATAAAAAAATAAAGAAAATAAATTCGTATACCTAAAGTTATAAGTACTACTTAAACAATTTTTTATTGATTAAAAATACTGAGTTTTCTTAATCTCTTCTTGCGACGTTGAAAGATCATCTTCTGACTCCGAGCTTCTAACATCGTCTAAAAGCTGAAACAGAACTATGCGTTTTAACCTGTCCCTCTAAGTTCCTAACATAGGTAACCTACTTAGAATAACCACACTTGTTGTTATTGCTAACTTAAGTAATTATTATTATGACAAATAATTATGACAAAGAGTAGGTATCATATTATGCTTCATCAGTTACATATGCTTGTATTTTATTGTATTTCTCTTCAGACTGACTAAATATAATCTAATCTGCGTGATCTCTAGAGAGAAATAAAAAAAAACGTTAACGTAGGTATTAATACGGTAACGTTAACGATTGTCAAAAGCATTACCTACCATTCCGGATACGGCCTCTGTAGTAGTGTCATAAAACATTTAAGAGTAGTAGAGTTTTCTGAGATAGAGCTCGTCCGGGAATGGACTACAACCATATCTATTTCTGCCGCCAAGCAGTAATGCTCGCATTGCTGTGTTCCGGTGTGAAGGGTATGGTTTCCGGTTAAATTACTGGCACATGAGGCTTTCGATCTTAGCCTCAAGGTGGCAACCCGCGAGTGATACCTCTGGTATTGCAAGCGTTCATAGGCTGCGGTAACCGCTTACCATCTTGTGGGCCGTACGCTTGGTTGTCGCTTCAGTTGTATTAAAAAAAAAAAAAAAAAAAACGGCTGACAGAAATGTGAAGTCTATTTTGTATAGGGTAGCAATCTACCTGGTGGTAGGACTCTTCAGCAAGAGTTCGTCTTGGTGGGTACCTACCACCGCAGTGTCAGATATTCTACCTCCAAGCAGTAGTGTGCAAGCATGGTATTGTGTTTAGGTTTGAAGGGCACTGTAGCAAGTGAAATTACTACTACAAGAGACTTAACAACAATGTCTCGGGGTGATTAGCGCAGTGCAGTGCCACGCAAACACTTGAAAACTTTAAGCTTTGGTTGGCACTGCATCTGTAATGGTCAGGCGTGGTGCTTAACATCAGGTGGGCGCCTTGATTGTCTTGTCACTTGCTGACATAAAAAAAAAGAAGTACCTATTTAATGTTTCGAATCTTTGGTTTTGACAAAAAACTGTGATATGAGCTGATGGTCGGTACAAATGTTTGCCATTATTTCGGCCTAGGTGCGTAGTACTTACCTAGGTACTAATTTCTGTTCTGTGGCCTAGGTATAAAGGCATAGGCCTTTATTAAATACCTACAAAGGTGATGTCTGATACTCACTCTTCCAGTAGATATGGTTCTCCACAGAACCTTGAAAATAAGCCAGGTCCAGAACAAGCTCAGCACTGTCAGAAACAGCAGGAGATGATACACGAAGTGTATCATGGGGCTTAGCAACCGATACTTAAAGGTGCTGAAAAGAAAATTATTGCATTTGGAATGGAACTCTTTGCCCGGGTCTGTGTTTCCTGGCTTCCACGATACAAACTTCCGACAGTCCGATGTGGCGCAGCGGGCGCAGGTCCGCCTGCGACTCAAAGGTTGCGGGTTCGATTCCCGCCTCCGGTCAAATGTTTGTACGATCTACAAATATTTGTCTCGGGTGTTCTGGGTGTTTTCTATATATAATAAAAAATATCTATCTATGCATTGTATTGTATTAAGTATATAAGGTCATTCATTATCAACCTGACAAACTTAAGGGGTAGGTTCCACACATAAAAAAAAATACTTGTTCTTTTTTATTCTGCTTAATAATTAGTTATCCTTGTTAGAAATCGAAAAGGCAGCGCTCGGCACGTGTCAGTGACCCGCGCGTCAAGGAACCGCGGGTCAATAACCCGCGCGTCCTTGATCTGCGCGTGTCCTTGACCCGCTACGGGGCGCGCACACTCGAATATTTCATTATTATATCGCTTAACTTGATTCCCAACAACAATAAATAATAATTGAGCGGAAAAACGTAATCGATTTTTTTTGTTTATTTGGGATTTTTAAGATTATAGGTACATATATTTTTTGTTTATGTGTGGAACCTATCCCTTAAGTTTGTCAGGTTGATAATGAATGACCCTGTATATCAGTCATCTAGTACCCATAATACAGCTCTGTTTAACAGCAGCTTACCTTGGGGCTAGATGATGCTGTGTGGATTGTCCAGCATTATTAATATTTATTTATATTTATATTTATACTTGTTCTAATGTGACTCATGAAGTCATGACATCATGTTTTGCTTTTGTACCCGCAGTGAAACAAGATTATTTGCTTATGTTAAATTCTGCTGTTTTTGATTTCATACATTGTTAACTTCATAGGTTACTGCTCTGTATAAGTTGTACCTAATATGTACCTATGTTTTAATTATAAAATAAATTAGATTTGGATTGAGTCGAAACCGGTCGTGCACCATAGATTTTTCAATAAAAAAAAAAAAATTAAAAAAAAAATTATGTGCGCAATGACAGTGCTCTCATATGGCGAATTAAACATCGCATCGTAAGGAAACCGGCAAGAACTAAACATTTGAAAGACAGTGCCACTACCAATCAATATTGGGTCCGCGTGGTAGATTAGGACCCAATCGCTCTTGCTCAAAAGTAGGGCAGGTGCTTCGATGTAACATCAACCCAATTTTATTTTTAAATGAACTGTAAATTTAGGCTTGCTTTAAATCTTTATCCTTAAATCCTTAAATATTTCCTTGTCATTCTGTGAATAACAAACATGATGACAGTTTAAAGACTAGGCTAACAAATGTTCGTAGTATGATTGTGAATAAGGTTCTTAGACAAATAAACTCACGTCTGCAGAATAAAGAACGGCATCAGCACCAATCTCGTCATCACCCACACACACACAAATACCGTGAACAAGATATCCACAATCCGATTAAATTTGGCGTATTTCGCCGCTTTCCCAAACTCTAAAACAATATCTCCCATATCGTGCAGTATTAGAATCAGGCTGCCGTATCTGAAGACCTGGGTGATCCAACTGGTGTATATTAGAATGACAGTCACAATATGGTGGACAACCAATTGCCAGAAATCCTTGCGGCGGGCGTCGCGGAACTGAGTGATTATCAGTGACAGGTAGTAAGATGAGCCCAGCATATAGAACCACCGTATTTCGGGTGTTATGCCCTGGAATAAAAGTCATAGTTGTTACATAGACATTATGTTAGAAAAAATATTGGCTCAAACTTGCTCAAGAGTTTCTACCGCTCTCGAATAGAGGCCTAACTAGTCACGACCGTAGGTGCTGACTGAACACTGATGAACTAAGTAGGGCGCGCTACACTTCAACTGCGCAGGAGATACACCCTGAACCCAAGAATTGCTGCCAAAGCAGACTACATTATCGTAACTATAATAGTATAGCGATTTATGTAATCTACTGCTTACTGCTTTGCTGTCAGAAAATATCTTCAGACTGAACCAGTCAGAATATTCTGGAAATTGGTCTGATTGGCTGATTTTCTGGTAAAGCTTTTGACCTTAGTTTCGATCCTAGTCGAGTGTCAAAGTAGCCTACCTGATGAGGGTATCCCAACATGCACTTATCCACATCAGACACCCACTCCTGACCCCAAACCACGTACACTCCAAAGGATACATTGCAACAGTAATTAACTCCTTTCCACAAGCTCTCACAGAACTTTGCAAGAGTCGTGGGCTTGTCCTGTCTTTGACGGAGGCGCCACCATCGCTCAATCTGACGCTGGGGCAGGTCTAATTGTTTCACAAGAGATGAGATCTGAAACAAATTCATTTTGTACTTAACTTAACTTAATAATCGTTTACTTAATCAATGCAAGTTTGTGATAAGATTAGCAAGAGCACATGCTAACAAGAGCTCGTCTTAGTAGATACCATCGCAGTTTCGCACCTACGAGATCAAGAAAAATGCCTATTGTTCAGTTTAGGGCAGCGGACAAGGGCGGATCCAGCTTTTGATAGAAGGGGGGGTCACATACTCAAAGTTTTGCCAGGACAGACCCAAAATTTCAGTGTTTTATGGTTATGGTTAATTTTAATTAAATACTAACAAAACCATGTTTTCTTTTATGTCTTCTCGCAACACGAGAAAAGGAGAAACGTGGAGAAATGTGGAGACCAGTTAGATGGTCTTTCCGTCATTGACGCTCTAAATATTTTAATTTGTATGAGTCTCGCAACTCAATTAGTAACATTGAATCTCCTCTTTGTAATTAGTAAATTGAATCCTCTCTATCCTTCTTATCTTCGTGAGCGTTTTGATTTCCTTGTCCCTCGAGGGTGAGCCCTGTAGAACATTTAAATCTCGCCTCCTTAAAACGCCTTCTCACACCTCCAGTCGCGTCGCTATGGTGGATCTTTTTCTACCTATGGTGTTAAGGTGTGGAATTCCCTTCCTCATGATATCCGTGCTAGTCCTTCGCTTGGCATTTTTAATTGAAAAGTTAAATAGCATTATCTTTCCTTGTAAGTATTATTTAATTTTATTATTTATATATATATATATATATATATATATATTAAATATCAATATGCGTATGTATGTATATACCTATATTAGTAAGGTATTTAAGTATTTATATTAATTATGTATTGGTTGTATCTGTTTAAGTAGAATATTTTTTTATATGTTAGAATCTAATAAAGTTAGGTATTTTGTAATCCATTTAAGTCTCTGAGTATTTTATGTAAAATAACTTAACTAATAATATTAGATATATGTTTAGTACACAATGTACCTACCACGAAATTAAAGTCTCTCTTTTGAAGGTTTGCTGGAAGAGACCTCTATTTAGGGTTAAGCTCGCCTTTGTACATGCCTTACAAGTTTTAATGTTGAGCGTAGCGAGCCGCGAAAAATTCTGTGTAAAAATCTTACATTTTTATGAGCTAATCAACTCAAATTACGTTAGCATAGCAGTTGTTCACGTGCAGTTCAACGGCGAACGTAGCGAGCCGCTCTAAAAAACTTTGGGTTTAAACTCAATTTAGATCCGAACATATCGCCCAACGGCAAGCGTAGCGAGCCGCAAAAGTTTTTAGGTAAATTTTGATTAACTTTTCAACTCGATTTAGGTCAATAGTCCCGGAATGTACAGTTAAACGGCGAGCGTAGTAAGCCGCAAAAATATTGGAGAAAATATCTGAAATTGTTATGAGATTTTTAACTCAATTTAAGTTAGCAGTCTGGAATCATGCAACTCAACGGCGAGCGCAGCGAGCCACGAATTTTTTTTTATTTTTTACTTAATTTAGGTTAGTAAACTTAAATATTTCAAAGCCCAAAGGCGAGCATAGAAAAGCCGCGAAAATTTTTGGGTGAATATCTTAAATTTGAAACACGTAACAAAAAACTGTATCAGTGCACTCACACACCGCGGCTCACATTATAATGTATTTGAAAATTGTTTGCGACATGGGCTACAGAGTACTTATAATAAGACGTATATCAATGAGCGTAGCGAGCGAGCCGCAAATCACGTACCAAATTGGTCATATAAAACATGTTTTATGTTAGGTTAGATACCTGTCGCTAATCAGATAGGTACCTAACTTGATAGATGCCTTTAAAAGATTGACTGACTTAGTTTAGTGAGCATAACTCTGGGAACAGCGAGTTTATTTTGATTTCTGGTAGTAATTATTAAGATTATAACTATATTTCTTTAGCACGTCACAGCGATCTTGGATGGATCTTGGAACGGACTCTTAACAGACGTAACGATAGTTCAATGGTTCAGTTTCTCAGTTCAGTTCACATCACACACAGAGTAAATTAAAGGTTCTTAATCACACCTTTAAAAAATTATCAGTGGTTGACTTTTTCCCAGCCCAAGAGGGGTGGGGGGGGTCATGACCCCATTGACCAACCCGTGGATCCACGCTTGGCAGCGGATTCTGAATATGGCAGATTTTTTAGTTCATTTTACTTCTGCCTTATCTGTCTGCTTTTGACAATCGTTAACGCATAGGTACGTATCGACCAGCTGTCAATTTGTATGTTATAACGCAAAGTACATGACATAATGCTAAGATAGAGACTCACATTTTCACACGTTGATGATACTTGATAGGCAGCTTCCAATTTGGCGTTGGGAGGTGACTTTACTTTTTTATCACTTATTTTCAAATATCTGCCCAATGGACTGAAAACGTATCTAAAAATATTAAGTTATGGTTGATTATTTTGACAAAAAAAAATAACAGTAAATTGTTGACGACCTCGGTGTGGCGCGGTTGAAAAGCGAGCGGTTGCAGGATCAATCCCCACAGGGACAAATGTTAAACTTGAATTAATTCCAAAAGTCATCATCAGAGTTAAGTGCGGCGCACTTCCAGTGCAAACCGCGACGCATAGAATAACTTGCACCGTGACACTCATAATTGAGTGAGTATTTCCGCTTAAAAAATTACACTGTCTGATCAAAGAAGATTAGTAACGTAACTAGTCACTGAGAGTAAAACATCGAGGTACCTTTCACTCAAAAACCGCAATGTCAATCCAAAAACGACCATAGGAATCATGACCCAAAAATCATTGGGATCAGCGTACACGATAGCCTTTCCTCGCCCATTGCTAATATCTTCCCAGGCAACGTTCTCTGGCAGCCAAAAGGAGACCGACCAAAAATATCCAAGCATGTTACCAGATGGACAGAAAACTATATTGTGGTTAAGCAAATGTAGGTAAATGAGAAAAAAATAACAATCTAATAATAATTTTGCTGAGTGACTGACTGACAGAAAAAATGGCACAGCCGACCTTATACCGACGCGGATGCCACCGGTTGCATCTAATACACAAAAACAAAGTAGGTACGTAGTACGTACTAGCTCTGTAACGCCTACGAAAGTGCCTATGAACTTAGCGATCATAGGCTGTCCTGATAATGCTTTTGACTTACGTAAACGTTAACGTATCGTCCAGTTGTCAATTTGTATGGAATGTTGGTAGTTCATTAAAACCATACCTATTTCTGCCGCCAAGCAGTAATGCTCGCATTGCTGTGTTCCGGTGCGAAGAGTATGGTTTCCGGTGAAATTACTGGCACATGAGGCTATCGATCTTAGCCTCAAGGTGGCAACCCGCGAGTGATACCTCTGGTATTGCAAGCGTCCATAGGCTGCGGTAAGCGCTTACCATCTTGTGGGCCGTACGCTTGGTTGCCACTTCAGTTGTATAAAAAAAAAAACACTGTAAAGAGGCGCTGTTAAAAATCATATAATTGAAAGCTGGACGACACGTTTACATTTATGATTGTGAAACGAGTTGTTCGTGGTACTTTTATGGCCTCTGTGGCTAGTTTGCCACAATTTTGCCAGTGTCAAGTGTATCAGTTTGATTGTCGCTTAGCAACGTAAACAAACGAAATTTGGAAAGAAACGATGACTTTTCTTTCAAAATTCTCCTGGAATGTCTTTGACTAAATTACCAACCAACATTACCCCTCCATTTCAGTTACTAACACTTGTGCTAAGTAAACAAGTTAAATTGGATAAACTGCCACCAAATTTACGCAATAAAACTTAAAATAACACGAGAAAAATAATTAAAATGGGAAGACCCATGTCGTTTTGACAAGATAGCCAAAGACAATCCTCGTTCGTGGTACACTCAGGAATAATGCTTTTGACGTAAACGTTTAATTTATCGTCCAGCTGTCAATTTATATGGCATTTAATTTAGTGTCATACAATCTCATACAAATTAACAGTTGAACGATGTAAAGTGAGTGAGGTAAGTCAAACCGGTGGGAAGGGAGTGGCCATTCTGTACGTAGTAGGTAGCCATACTACTACTTATCAAATCTGTTCTATGGTTTTTTTGTAATAAACTCGGCGCAGGCAAAGTCGGGGGCCATTCTAATGGTAGTTTATATATTTTATGTATTTTGCAATGTTCTCATCTACTAGGTAATTAAATACGATTTAAGTTTGAGATAAAAAATAATAAAGGGAATTGTGTTTACACAATGCAATGTAGTTCTCAAGAGTATCTTAGATATTATTCTACATTTAAATACTTATGTACCTAGGTACCTACATAAAATTTATTTTTATAAAAGGTGTTTTTTTTATTAGGAAGGTAGGCATAGTTCCCACAACGGATCTCGGCCGTCGTGAAATTAGCCGTTTCGATGCGCAATGGAGCTTTTTCAAGCTAAATTGTCTTTGCGCATCACAAACGGCTAACTTCACGGAAGCCTAGATCCGCTGTGCGAACTATACCATTAAACCCTCCTATGTTTTCGTAGGGCAACTTTGGCCACAACCCAAAAATAACTTACCTAAATAATCGATTGCTAACATCGGACGAAACCCTGTGAGATAGCATTTTTTTTTAAATAGGTACCTCTTTCTACCTACCTACCTGTTTATTTACCTAAATGTGCACTGGTGGTGTTTTCCTTCACCTTATGAGAGCACCGTAGAAAAAATACAAGTGCTAGTAAACCCGCCGTCCAATCCTAAGGTCGTGTTCGAATCCGGTCAAGCACCAAATTTGTTTCTACGGTGCTCTCATACGGCAAAGGAAAACATGCATGTCCAAGAATTAAAAATTCAAAACGCGTGCCGTCCACCAATCCGCATTGGGTCCGCGTGGCGGATTTATGACCCAATCACTCTTGGCCATTGTCCCAGCAGTGGGAAGGCTGTCATGATGATATACCTACTTGAATGTATTAAAACAATAGAAAAAAAAAGTAAACCTTCTACTAAGTTTACTACTAAAATATTTTAAATAAATAAACAATTAATTTTCATAATTTATATATTCTTGTGTATTTAACCCAAAATCACTTAAAAAAAAACAAATGAACTGAAGCTAAATAAGTTTACTTCCAAAAAAACAATCAATCACCAAAAATGAATAACTTTGAGTGGGTAAATACAAAATGTGGGTAGGTAGACAAGTTACGTAGGAAAAATAAACGATGTTTCCTCAACGATGTCTCGCGATCGAATGGCTCCGGTTGCTTGCGAGTGCCGCCTTTTATACTTCTCGACAGCACTCAGCCGACTTATTTCCTATACGGCCTCTCCTGACAGGAGTCCGTCCTCGGGCTCCCTTTTCTCGGTCTCTAGCAGCAGCAGCATAAAGATCCCTTTTCTGTGTCTGCTTCTGCTTCCAGTTGGTCTTCTTCTTCATCAGGCAAGACGTTGGCGTGCAGCTCTATCATGCCGCGACGCTTGCATCTGGACTGCCCGATGGTAGCCTTGCGCAGACATACCAGGCTGTTGCTCGTCGTCTGCAGATTGCGAAAGAGTCACGGCCTCAGTAGACTCCTTGCTATCATCAAGTTCTGCATCTGCACAAAACACCAGAAAAACAAAGGCGCATACAAGTATACGCATAAACATAAGCTAAGCCAGAGGAACTACGTGAAGCAAATAACTTAGCAAACATAAGGTCAAAAGGCCCAAGTAAAGCAGCATCTTGACCCTAGACAAGCCAAATCAGAAGCGACAGACGTGAAGCGTGATAAGGCAAACAAATCGTGCCAGAGGCGACGTAAAGCGTAACTTAACCTCGGCAAAAATGACACATCACGCTACACGTCCAGGGAGATACGCGTCACCAGTAAACACCAAGCAGCAGCAGGCAGACGCGCAGATACGCGCAGTGGAGGACGCGTCGCCAGCGCACACCAAGTGCGCGGCAGATACGCGCAGTGAAGCGCGACACGCGCCGACACGAGCGGAGAGCGCGTCGCCAGCGCACACTAAGTGCGCGACACACACGCGCAGTGCAGCTCGACACGCGCCGACACGAGCGGAGAGCGCGTCGCCAGCGCACACCAAGTGCGCAGCAGATACGTGCAGTGAAGCGCGACACGCGCCGACACGAGCGGAGAGCGCGTTGCCAGCGCACACTAAGTGCGCGGCACACACGCGCAGTGCAGCTCGACACGCGCCGACACGAGCGGAGAGCGCGTCGCCAGCGCACACCAAGTGCGCGGCGGACACGCGCAGTGCAGCGCGACAAGCGCCGACACGAGCGGAGAGCGCGTCGCCAGCGCACACCAAGTGCGCGGCGGACACGCGCAGTGCAGCGCGACAAGCGCCGACACGAGCGGAGAGGGCGTCGCCAGCACACACCAAGTGCGCGGCAGACACGCGCAGTGCAGCGCGACAAGCGCCGATACGAGCGGAGATCGCGTCGCCAGCGCACACCAAGTGCTTGGCAGACACGTTCAGTAAAGCAAGGGGGTAAGTAACAAGGGGGGGCAAGAACCAAGTCAGAGGCGCGACGTGAAGCGTGACAAGGCAAAAGGATCAAGTTAGAGGCGCGACGTGAAGCGTAACTTGACTTACCGAGATTAAGAAAAGAGCGTTTTCTTAATCTCAGTAACGGCAGAACCAAGTCAGAGGCGCGACGTGAAGCGTGACAAGGCAAACAGATCAAGTCAGAGGCGCGACGTGAAGCGTAACTTGACCCGTCGAGATTAAGAAAAGAAGCACGACGTGAAGCGAATTCTTAATCTCGGCCAGTACCTCGGTTCACACCACCAGCACACTGGCGCCGACACGCACAGAAGAGCGCGCCACCAGCGCACAGGCGCCGACACGCAGAGGAGTGCGCGCCATCAGCGCACAGGAGTGCGCGCCATCAGCGCACAGGAGTGCGCACCATCAGCGCACAGGAGTGCGCGCCATCAGCGCACAGTAGTGCGCGACACCAGCGCACAGGAGTGCGCGCCATCAGCGCACAGAAGTGCGCGCCATCAGCGCACAGGAGTGCGCGCCATCAGCGCACAGGAGTACGCGCCATCAGCGCACAGTAGTGCGTGCTATCAGCGCACAGTAGTGCGCGCCATCAGCGCACAGTAGTGCGCGCCATCAGCGCACAGAAGTAAGCGCTATCAGCGCACAGAAGTGCGCACCATCAGCGCACAGGAGTGCGCGCCATCAGCGCACAGGAGTGCGAACCATCAGCGCACAGAAGTGCGAACCATCAGCGCACAGTAGTGCGCGCCATCAGCGCACAGTAGTGCGCTCCATCAGCGCACAGAAGTAAGCGCTATCAGCGCACAGGAGTACGCACCATCACCGTACAGGAGTGCGCTGCACCAGCGCACAGGAGTGCGCATCATCAGCGCACAGTAGTGCGCGACACCAGCGCACAGGAGTGCGCACCACCACCGCACAGTGGTGCGCGCTATCAGCGCACAGGAGTGCGCGGCACCAGCGCATAGGAGTGCGCACCATCAGCGCACAGTATTGCGCGACACCAGCGCACAGGAGTGCGCGCCATCAGCGCACAGTAGTGCGCGCCATCAGCGCACAGGAGTACGAACCATCAGCGCACAGAAGTGCGAACCATCAGCGCACAGTAGTGCGCTCCATCAGCGCACAGAAGTAAGCGCTATCAGCGCACAGGAGTACGCACCATCACCGTACAGGAGTGCGCTGCACCAGCGCACAGGAGTGCGCATCATCAGCGCACAGTAGTGCGCGACACCAGCGCACAGGAGTGCGCACCACCACCGCACAGTGGTGCGCGCTAACAGCGCACAGGAGTGCGCGGCACCAGCGCATAGGAGTGCGCACCATCAGCGCACAGTATTGCGCGACACCAGCGCACAGGAGTGCGCGCCATCAGCGCACAGTAGTGCGCGCCATCAGCGCACAGGAGTACGAACCATCAGCGCACAGAAGTGCGAACCATCAGCGCACAGAAGTGCGAACCATCAGCGCACAGTAGTGCGCGCCATCAGCGCACAGTAGTGCGCGCTATCAGCGCACAGGAGTGCGCGCCACCAGCGCACAGGAGTGCGCGCCATCAGCGCACAGGAGTGCGCGGCACCAGCGCACAGTATTGCGCGACACCAGCGCACAGGAGTGCGCGCCATCAGCGCACAGTAGTGCGCGCCATCAGCGCACAGGAGTGCGAACCATCAGCGCACAGAAGTGCGAACCATCAGCGCACAGTAGTGCGCGCCATCAGCGCACAGTAGTGCGCGCTATCAGCGCACAGGAGTGCGCGCCACCAGCGCACAGGAGTGCGCGCCATCAGCGCACAGGAGTGCGCGGCACCAGCGCACAGGAGTGCGCGCCACCAGCGCACAGGAGTGCGCGCCATCAGCGCACAGGAGTGCGCGGCACCAGCGCACAGTAGTGCGCGCTATCAGCGCACAGGAGTGCGCGCCACCAGCGCACAGGAGTGCGCGCCATCAGCGCACAGGAGTGCGCGCCACCAGCGCACAGGAGTGCGCGACACCAGCGCACAGGAGTGCGCGACACCAGCGCACAGGAGTGCGCGGCATGTGCGTAACAAACGCTTTAGACTGTTGAACCCTGTTGAACAACACATAGTCTATGAAACTGCCATGAGATTGCATGGCTGGTTACCATAAACCGTTACAAACGTATGCACGCCGACACCATCAAGGCGTTGTTAACCGGCTAGCAGCGAGCGGTCGCGCTTACTTCCCTAACAGATCAGTATGAAATGTAGGTACCAGCTGAAGCAACCTGTAAGACCCGATAGCTCACCGCTTACATTGCTGGGTTGCATTAACTCAAACCTCGACTTCGAGCTTGCTCGGTCTAACCTGACCATTACTTATCGTTTTACCTCTGTTCTAGAGCACTAGACCAAAACTAATAACGACTCGAAAGTTTTTAGAAGGCTACAAAGATTTAATCTTCTGTACTGCGAGTTCAATTTAACCAAAGTTCAACTTTTTAACCGAAGGGTCAACTTTTTAACCGGTGGTTCGACTATTAAACCAAAGGTTCAACTATTTAAGCAGGGTTCAACTATTTAACCAAAGGTTCAGCTTTTTAACCGACGATGATTCAACGTTTTAACCGGAGGTTCAACTATTAAACTGAAGGTTCAACTAGTTAACTGATGGTTCAAATATTTAACTGAAGGTTCAACTAGTTAAATGATGGATGAACAATTTAACCGAGGGTTCAACTAGTTAACTGGTGGTTCAACTATTTAACTGAGGGTTCAACTAGTTAACCTATGGTTCAACTATTTAACTGAGGGTCCAACTAGTTAACCTATGGTTCAACAATTTAACTGAAGGTTCAACTGTTTAACTGAACGAGTTGAAAACCCAACCCAGATTAATAAAAACTAATAGTTAACCAAAGACTCAATTTTTTAGTAAAACAGTCACAGCTTTTCTGGGCGTTCGGAACTAACTGAGATTTTGTAAAAAGGCAAAGATGTTGAATATTCCTTGTTGCACTGGTTTTAAGGACAATTCACTGACGTATGTTCTCAAGCACGATAAGCACTGCTACCAGCATTACGAATAGAACTAAAACAAGAATGCTGTGCACTGTGGCGCGTTGTACCCTCGCACGAGACTGGGCAAGTGCCAGTCGTGACAGTACCTGCTGGGTAAACGTTAACGCTAGTCTCCATGAGTGAGGCTCATGACAACCTAAATGATTAAAGCTGTCGTGAAACACAAAAACACAACAAAACGCAACTAGGATAAAAAATAAAGTTGTTCCCTCGCGATAAGCAGTTAGCGATCCGAAACGGACGCTCCTTGGGATCCCAGCGACTGATATCACGTGATTCTACTTCGTCTCAACAAGAATCGATACTGTGCAAGCTGGGATCAATGCTCAAAAGATAATAATGGTTGGATCTAACCTTGTGCACAATACTCCGATGAGGCGATCAGTCACCAAAAGATTCTCCGTTCAAAACGGGTACCACAGGTGACGACGGCGGCGGCAGCAGCGGCGTAGACAACGACACGACCGGGTGTCTCACTGGCACAAGCTTCGGACGTCGTTGCAGACACGATGCAACTTGCGGGTAGACTGGGTGGACAGCGCATGTAAGACGCGCTAGGACCACTTCAACCATCGTTTGGAGTTCATCAGCTTGAATGCTTTGGTAAGGCCCGGTTCTACCTCTATTTTTAAAAGGTTAGAACGTTTGGCCATGATTTGACAAACCAAAAAAAAATGACCTTGCTTACGTCGAAAAATAATTTTCGCTTGTGAACAAAGACTAGACACGGAAGTGATAGGCATGGTGCCTATCCCACTTCTGATCTTGTGTATTTAACCCAAAATCACTTAAAAAAAAACAAATGAACTGAAGCTAAATAAGTTTACTTCCAAAAAAACAATCAATCACCAAAAATGAATAACTTTGAGTGGGTAAATACAAAATGTGGGTAGGTAGACAAGTTACGTAGGAAAAATAAACGATGTTTCCTCAACGATGTCTCGCGATCGAATGGCTCCGGTTGCTTGCGAGTGCCGCCTTTTATACTTCTCGACAGCACTCAGCCGACTTATTTCCTATAATATTTAAAAAATCAACGTGTTTCCATTAAAAAGCAATTTATAAAAATTACAGATAATTACTTATAATAACAAATGGAATAATATATTATTCTTATGAATTCAAATGCAACATTGTTCACAGTACTTGAGTCATAAAAAACTGTTGGTAGATAGATATGTACAAAACATGAAAATCAACATGAAATAAATGCAAAAAAGTAATCTGACGATGAAGCTGTCCGTGCGGATTGGTGCCAACTCTCGCCCGTTGACACTACTACGCTTTGGTGGACGATCGCCCTAAGCCAGCTACGCCAATGACTTCATTAAATTATTATTATTTGTAACTACACTGGAATGATTTTAAATTAAAAACAACTAAATACTTAAGTTGTTATTAAATAATTATTCATAATTATTATGCCCCCCCCCCCATTTGATGGACCGATGACATTAAAGCGGTCGCAGGAAGTCGATGGATGGTAAAGGTTCAGAATCGGTCGTCATGGCGCTCTTTGGGGGAGGCCTATGTCCAGCAGTGGACGTCTATCGTGTGCAAGACGATTGTAAAAATTTAAATGGGTAGGTGTAAGTATTTATAACAACAAAAGCACCCGTGTCGTAGCTGGCAACATATTTAAACACTGTTCCGCGTACTCACCATTTGGATGGGCGACCGCTAGTGGCAATTTTAACTGAGTGCTTCCGTGCTTCGGAGGGCACGTTAAGCAATCAGTCCCGGCTTTTTCAAAGTTTTTGGCCATGACAGAGGCCTTCGGACGCACCGAAGTTGGCCTTTTTGGAATTACATAACAAGATTGTACTTATACTAAATGATATGAATCGTTTTACATAGCTCAAGTGCTTATAATAATATAACAAATTATCATACAGGGTATTTTTTATTAGTGCATAATATTAAAGGAATATAAGTTCAAACCACAAAAAAAAAAACATGTAGGTAGGTACCTACCTACCATTTTTCTGAAAAATCTATAGTAAATGGATTACGTTTTTTTGGTCAATTATTATTTATCATTGTTGGAAAATCGCGTAGGTAATAATAAAATATTCAAGCACGCGTGCCTCGTAGCTGTTATGGGGGTGTCATTGACTCGTGCAGGTCATTGACGCGCGGGTCATTGACTTGCGGTTTATTGACGCGCGGGTCATTGACACGCGCCGCGCTTTCCTTTTTTTTGTGTGTGGTACTTATTCCTTGAATGCACTAATAATAAAATACCCTGTACTTATATATAGATCGACGGTCGATCTCTCGTCTGCGAAGGTCGATCTTAAATCGATCAATGATTGATTGGTTGTTTCGTCTATCGATCAGCAAAATCTACAACATCAATTGATCGACTTCGATCGATGCCTTCGAAGATCGTACGATCGGTTAGCGACATTAACCGCAAGATTGTTTTTTTTAAATAAATCTAGCATAATAATTTGTAAAAAACTTTGGTTATATTAATTGACTTTATCTAAGAAAAGGGTCACTTTTTAGCACCCCTAAGCTATGCCTAGGACGAAATGATTAATACTATGATATTTTTTTACTTAGAGTAGGTATCTATTAGTTAAATTATTAATTTATAAATTTTATGATAATAAGTAGGTAAGTAAATCTTATTATTAGTGATGCACGCGTGGATTTAATATATAAATTTAGGCACTAATAATATTAAATCTAATTAATTACTATCTAATTAACAAAACATACTTACATTGTATGAATAAAGAACTGCGAAAAATAAATAAAACAAACTCAGGAAAACAATCAACTTTACAGTCATCATACGGAGTAGCGCAAGGGCCGATTTTGGGCTCACTTTTATATTTAACAATAAAAAGTACATATTATTAAACAAAAAATTTTTTTTACAAAATTATACTAAATGCAAAACAGTGTACTTTTGATACAAAAAAAAATATAAATAATACACATTTCTCATAGAATCCTGAAACACAAAAGTATTTTTTTGTCTGCATAGACATAATACTACGCGCAATACGCAGATTTTCACATAGGTACAAGTATGTGATATTAATTTATGATCACAAGAATGTAACTGAAAACTTTGGTAAATCATCTAGAATTTAACCTCTTCACCTACAAGTCTTTTACAACCTCTTTAAAGTTAAATATTTAATATCACCATCATAAGCTTGATATCTCATAAGTACTCATAATAATACGACCCGTTTCCAATAGGGATGTGCGAGGATGTGTAGCGAGGGATGTGTTTGTTAGGAACCAATAGAATCACTTCATTCACCTAGCCTCGCTCTGCCCAGCTTTAATGAGTGATTCTATTGGTTCCTAACAAACACATCCCTCGCTACACATCCTCGCACATCTCTGGTGGAAACGCAGCCTTAAAGGAAAGACAGATAGACGCATTTTTTCGTTGAATCGTACCACAACCATTGGATAATTGCAAATTGCACAAGAATCATTTAGTTGTGATTAACTCGCTAACTACAATTAAATGAGTTAGTTAAATTAGTAAAAAACCACTTTAACAGTTGTCATTTTCGTCTAGCGACTCTCACTTTTATCAAGGGACTCTCACTTTTGTCCATGTGACTCTCACGTTTATCTTAATGACTCTCACTTTTGTCAAGGGAGAGTCACTTTTGTGGTGAGACACATTTAACCACGCGATGTCAAAGATGATGAAATGATTATGACGGCCGTACTAAATAAAGTTTAAAACTTGCACGGCGTTTATAAATAAGGGGTTAAGTAACATTGACACCATAATATATTTTGTGAAATAAAAAATAAAATAAAACACTCCCTAAGTTATTATATAAAAAAAATACTGGGCATAAGTAACTAAAACCGTTTCGTATGAAATTAAATCTAGGTTAATGCACTAGTAATATGCATTTATTTGACAACATGCTTTTATACACAGTGTAGTGTGTGTACTTAAAATTATTACCTCCTTATTCATAATCAATTTATAAACCTCATGGCTAAAATAGGGTTAGAACCTTTAGACATATCTGCTCATTGACGTGAAGGACAGGCTATTTACTTTACTAATTTATAAAAGTGTATTTTGTAGAGTTTTTCTGCGGACTGTAAACAGATTGGTCACCGACTGACTTATAGACCTTCCAGAGCGTTTTAAAATAATAGATGATCATGAATAAGAAGGTTAGTGTTTTGGTCAAAGCTAAATTAGATGCACATGCATGCACAGATGCATCAAACATGTGATATTTAAATACGCTAATTAAGTAACATTTTGGTAAATATTATTTGGTAAAGTAATTAGTATAATGACATTGACAAGATACATTGTAAAAATTATACATTTGTATTTTTATTAAAAAGAGCACCGCAGCACTAACCTATTAAATATGAATTAATATTTTGCAGTATATAAGTCGTGTGAAATGGACCACCTTAATGATAATTTCTTAACCGCTAAAGTGAACACTATATTTTATTAAAATGCAAAGTGCATCTACCTACATAATGATTAAGCTATTGTGTACACAATATTTTGACTTGAGTAATATTTAAACGAGTCACTTTTTCATATTATAATTTTGAACGAGCCATTCTTTTAAATTATATTGCTTATAATCTAAGCAATATAATCTTGTTGGTTCGTTAGGATCAAATCAGTGTTAAAGTTATCGATCATTGAACACAATCAAATGTAACCAGCTTGATACATTCCCTTCTATTAAAAATGAGCGCTTTCTAAAGTGTTCATAATGTTATGTAATTAATGTTTATTCATGCATTATAGTCATTATGCAAAATATTTTAAATTCAATTATAAAAAGTGGTATATTTGTCATAATATGTTTATTTAAAAGACTTTTATAGGCGCTACAGCCTGCTAGTCACATCGATCTGGAGTCGTAATGTGCTAAACTGTGTTTAGTTATGTTATATATTACTGTGCTTATGTTAAATAAAGAACTTTTAAAAACAAAAACAATCTTTTAAATTGCTAACCTGGCAGCAAAGAAAATTTAATCGTCATATCCTTAAGCAAACGGGGAGGTGAGACTGAAAGTTTATTAACACGTCGTGTAGTGTAAGTTGTGGTGACCGAGCTGCCTCGAATTGAGTAAAATCATAACACACCTACCGAAATAATATGATCTAGCGGTCTTACTACTTAATGTTGTAGTAGTGGTGATCCTCATTATGCTTTTAAAATTTGAGCTCTATTGTTGTAGTATGTGATAGTAAGAAACCTCGATTCAAGTCAGCTTGGCCGTGAGCTAAACACAAGGCGTGTTGAATAACATTCCTTTAAAATAAATGCTCGAACGCGGTCGCGGACGGTGCTTATAAATCCCTTTTAAATAACTTCGAACTTTCAGCTAATATTATGACAAAAACAAGTATTATTAGCCCTTTTTAAAACATGTAAATAAAATTATTTTAATCCTATGGTATTGGAATAGAAACTACATTTATGATCTAAAGTGGTCCCGGAACAAATTTATCTGCAGGCTAAAAAAATTGTCCTGCCACGGGAGTCAAATCAAACTCGCGTCACGGCGGCGCCATAAGCGCAATGTAGATTTAACTTTTTTTTAATGCACAGCCGTTTGACAGAAAATCGAATACAATAAAAGAAATGCCGGAATGTAGATATGTTGCCTATTTAATTTAAACTTAGATTCACGAACTTTTGTCTAATTAACTGTCACTTTGTCCAAGGGACTCTCATTTTAGTCCAAACTGACACTTTTGTCCAAGCGACTCTTACATGTAAACGGAGAGTCAGTTCTAACCACGCGATGTTTTGATAAGCTTTTGTTCCTAAGCGTCACATTTGACACCAAGAACGCAATGTACAATACGTCAGAGGTATGACTGATGACGCGTAGTCCAAGCAGCTCTCACGTTTGTCCTCGCGATGGTCGCAAAGTGTCACTTTTGACAGAACGTCAATGTCAAAGTGTAAGCGAATAAGGCGTATGTGATTTAGCTGATCTGACGCGTGACCGAGATCTGTGGCGAAGCCCGGGGCGTCGCGCGCGCCCCTATGTGTCCCTGGAACAGATAAGCACTTATTACTGTCATTCGCCTCCATATCCTCCCGTGGATGTCGTAAGAGTCGACTAAGGAATAACACACCAGGAAATGGGCACCAGCATTCTCCTGAGGATCGACTACCGATACTGCGATCACCAATCCGCCTGCCAAGCATGGTGATTATTTCAAACCCCCCCCCCTCCCCCCCTACCCCCCCTATGAAGAGGACAAAAAAGGTCCCCAGTCACGGCAGCGACGCTATTGCTGGCACCGGTAGCGGCTATGGTAACGGCGGAGCAGGGGGTGCTAAGAATCTCCGGCAGAAGTTCCCGGCCCCCCACTCGGTGGACCGATGACATCGATGACATTAGGGCGGGCGGTCGCGGGATGGTGGAGGATCAAATTCGGTCGTCATGGCGTTCTTTTATAAAGGCCTATGTGCAGCAGTGGACGTCTATCGGCTGATATGATGATGATAACTGTCATTCGGCCGGTCTAAAAACTCCGTCACCATAGTTGGCCACTGACTCATACGGACTTACTATCATTAATAGTACATACAAGTTAAATACCTTACTTTTCCAAGTATACTGTTAGAATAAATAATAATGCTGGACAATACACACAGCATCATCTAGCCCCAAGGTAAGCTGCTGCTAAACAGAGCTGTGTTATGGGTACTAGATGACTGATATATACTTAATACAATACAATACATAGATAGATATTTTTTATTATAAATAGAAAATACCCAGAACACCCGGAACAAATATTTGTAGATCGTACAAACATTTGACCCGAGGCTGGAATCGAACCCGCAACCTCCAATCGCAGGCGGACATGCGCCCGCTGCGATACATCGGTCGTCGAACTTTTGATAGAGGGAATCATCGAAAACAAAGCTATGAAACCAGTAAAGTTTGTTGCCAGATTCTTCTAGGCTGTGGCGCGTGAAACTGGCGCATCTTCTAAATAATTTCAAAGTAATAATCTTTTTTTTTGTATGTACTGTATGTGTGTGTCTTAATAGCAAATAAAAATATGTCAATGTCTATGATTTTGTGGTTTTATTGATTAAAACTATCCTTAAACCTTTTTTTTATTTACGTTGCCAACAATTATACAGGGTATTTTTATATTAGTTCATAATATTCAAGGAATATGTTCTACACACACCAAAAAAATTAATCTTTTTTCTTTTTTTTAATTCTTCTTCTTCGTTTAATTTGTGGCGTCTGTGGCTGAGTTTGCCACAATGTCAATGGGTTGAAACAGTAAGACAATGGTTTTTTTTTAAATCCTTTTTGTAAATCGTATAAGTTACTTGACACTGGGGAGAATTGTGACAAATTCACAGAGAGCCATAACGAAAGAAGTGAAGTTAATAAAACTATTTTGAAGTTAATAATTCATACTTTTTATTGTTCCCCCGACTCGGCGTGCTGTTGTTGGACTGGTGTGAACTATCACTGATCTCGGAGCTGGAACTCCTTATATCACCCTCCATCTGTAAGTTATAGAGTGAGATGAGTAATTATTGGCAGACATCTTTTTTTATACAACTGAAGTGGCAACCAAGCGTACGGCCCACAAGATGGTAAGCGGTTACCGCAGCCTATGGACGCTTGCAATACCAGAGGTTACCACCTTGAGGCTAAGATCGAAAGCCTCATGTGCCAGTAATTTCACCGGAAACCATACCCTTCACACCGGAACACAGCAATGCGAGCATTACTGCTTGGCGGCAGAAATAGGTATGGTGGTAGTCCTTCCCCGGACGAGCTCTATCACAGAGAACTCTTAATTTTATACAGGCTCTTTGATTATTAGTGCTCAATATTTAAGGAACTGGTTCCACACATCAATAATAAAATAATAATAAAAATAATAATAAATAAATAAAATAAATAATGCTGGACAATCCACACAGCATCATCTAGCCCCAGGTAAGCTGCTGTTAAACAGAGCTGTGTTATGGGTAACTAGATGACTGATATACTCGTATATTTAATACAATTACAATACATAGATAGATATTTTTTTTTATTATATATAGAAATACCCAGAACACCCGGAACAAATATTTGTAGGTCGTACAAACATTTGTCCCGAGGCGGGAATCGAACCCGCAACCTCTGCGTTGCAGGCGGACCTGCGCCCGCTGCGCCACATCGGTCGTCAAATGTACTACCTATCTTTTTTTTTCTGTATATATATACTCTTATAAAAACTCGAGTAAATTGATTACGTATATCTGGTCAATTATTATTTATCATTATTGGAAATCGCGTAATTACAAAATATTCGAGCACGCGAGCCCAGTAGCAGTTACAGGGGGTCATTGACACGCGCAGGTCATTGACGCGCGGGTTATTACACGCGGTTTATTGACGCGCGGGTCGCGCGGTGAAAGTTTTGGGATATTATAAACTTTACCTTGCCAGTGCTGATGGCTTTATAAGCGACCTGCAGTATCAGCCAGGTCCACACCAGATGCAGCGCGAGAAGCAGGCAAAGCAGGAAGTTAAACATGTAGTACATGGGGAACATCGGAACTATCATTGGAGCTCGGATCATTGTGCTGAAATGAATAAGTTCGTATGAGTCAGTGGCCAAATCATGTAATGGAGTTGATAGCTTAACTAAACATCAGTGCTAAGAGTAGGGTATTGATCCGTCGTAGGTTCGAGCCCGGTCGTGAACTAACGGATTTTTTCTATTTGAAACGTTTATGTCCGCAATGCCAGTGCTCTCAAGGAAAACATCGTAAGGAAACCGGTATGTCTAAGAACTAAAAATTCCAAAGACATGTGCCATCAGCAGATTGGTCTACATTGTGTCCGTGTGGTGGATTATAACCCAATCACTCTCGTTTGAGAGTAGGCCAGTGTCCCAGCAGTGGAAATATTAGAAGGATGTCATGATGATGATGATCCTTGCCATATAGTTGTACCGAGAGTAAAAGACAGAAAAAGCAAGTAAGTTCGTATGAGTCAGTGGCCAACTCTGATGACAGAGTTTTTAGGCCGCCCGAAAGCCTCTGGCCTAACAACTTTGAAAAAGCCGGGGCCGACTGCTTAACGTGCTCTCCGAAGCAAGAAAAGCAAAAGAGTCAAAGTAATGCATCACTTTGAAACGTCTTACAAACTAGTCTTACAGATTCGCTGTACCTATATCAGTTCCTTCTAATTATTTTAAAACAAAACCAACTCACCTCCACATAATATGAAACGGGAAGAAGCCCAATCTCGTCACGATCCACAGAACAGTGAACACAGCGAATATGCAATCACACAGCTTCTGGTACGCGGCGTACTTCGCAGCTTTGGCGGCATCTAGCAGTATATCCGCACAGTCGTGGAGGATCAGCACCAAGGTGCCGATCCTGTACAGATTGCAGATCCAGCTGAACGATATCAAAGCAATCGTCGCTATATGATGGACGAACATCTGCCAGAAATCCTTACGACGCACGTCACGGAATTGGGATATAGCCAACGCCCAGTAGAAGGCGTATGAGATCATGTAGTGCCACCAGATATCGTTAGTCAGACTCTGGAAGGTAAAGCTATGGTAAGGTGACTGTTGGCGCCATGGAAGACCAGCGCTAAGTAGTATGTATGCTGCTTTAACAAATGCTGAATGGCGACCATTTTCGAAGACTTATGATCTACATGTACTCGTATATGCTTAACTGCTTAGATACACTTTTAATATTATTACCACCTACTTTGTATCAACTGTCTCGAAATAAATTTCTTACTTACTTTACTTTACATTACTTAGTCGCGATAGAATCCGACCGGGACCTTGGCTTTGTCAAGTGCGGATGC
Organism: Colostygia pectinataria; assembly: GCA_951394395.1. NCBI lineage: Eukaryota > Metazoa > Arthropoda > Insecta > Lepidoptera > Geometridae > Colostygia > Colostygia pectinataria. Next base: position 2,343,388 of record OX596369.1, on the reverse strand, counting down.
AGCGTCGAGTCACACATCATCTGGTGATGAGTGGTTCGATGATGCATTGGCACTAAGGTGAGCGCAGAAGATTGGGTGGGTTTTTAGTCGGTATACCGTCAGTTGCTAATGAATTAGTTAGTAGCGGACGGAGAGCCCGACATACCCTCTCTGTTCTCCCCGAACTGAGGGGGATGCGTAATGCATTTTCCCACCGTAAAAAAAAGGTTACTGCTTAACACACGCACATTTAATTACATGGTCCTGAGACTGGCTTATTAGAGAAATCTTGTTTGCAGTGGATCAACGCAGGGAATTTCTAGAATAAGCTGAACTTTGGTCCAGAAATCCCCTTGGCTTCTAGAATAAGCCCCTGACCCCAGATGTTATGTTGGAGCCACACTAACGAGAACACTGTTCATTAATATCCATTACATCATTGGTCTACTTTCAACAGAATCTACAAGGTTTTTCTAATTAGCTAAGAAGTTTATTTACATGTTAATCGTTTCTAATAGTCTAATAAGTAGGTCTTTTTTTTTATACAACTGAAGTGGCAACCAAGCGTACGGCCCACAAGATGGTAAGCGGTTACCGCAGCCTATGGACGCTTGCAATACCAGAGGTATCACTCGCGGGTTGCCACCTTGTGGCTAAGATAGAAAGCCTCATGTGCCAGTAATTTCACCGGAAACCATACCCTTCACACCGGAACACAGCAATGCTCGCATTACTGCTTGGCGGCAGAAATAGGTATGGTGGTAGTCCTTCCCCGGACGAGCTCTATCACAAAGAACTCTACTACTCTTAAAACTTAGGTCTACAGAAGTACAGAACAGATATTAGTACTACGTACAGAATGGCCACTCTCCACCTCCCAAAGGTTTTACCTACCACACCCCGAAAGTTCGAGGGCACTTTCTGCGATTTACACAACACAAGATCAAGCGCGAAGTATGCTAAGTATATCGCTCTAGCGGTTATTGGTGTCAACCATGATGACATTCACACATCAAAGGCACCGTTTACGGACACAAACTTGCGTAGTTTGTGGTGTGGTGATAAGATGCATTTATTTCATATTTTTCATTGTAAGTAACCGGGGTGCGACATAAATAAGTCGAATAATGTATCTTCAAGTACCAGGCTGCTATAACTAACTAGGAGGTTGACCTACCTGATGAGGATATCCAATAAAGCAGTAGTCCACATTCCACAACCACTCCTTATCCCACAGATAGTACATCCCATAGAAGAAGTTGTACGAGTAAAAGGTGGATCTCCACATGTTTTCGCAGAACTTGACCAGGGTTGAGGGCTTGTCCTGACTGCGACGGAGCCGCCACCATCGCTCCACTTGCCGCTCTGACATGTCGAGTTGCTTTGCTAGTGCACATAGCTGGAATTAAACGTAACATGGTCAGTCTTTGATAACACTTTATCTGGTGGTAGGTCTCTTCAGCAAGAAAGAGTACCTAGTAGAGTCTAAATGTAGAGTTGTTTGTGAAAGAGCTAGTCCGGGGAAGGACCACAATACCTATTTCTGCCACCAAGCAGAAATACCCGCATTGCTGTGTTCCGGTGTGAAGGGTATGGTTTCCGGTGAAATTACTGGCACATGAGGCTTTCGATCTTAGCCTCAAGGTGGCAACCCGCGAGTGATACCTCTGGTATGGGTCTGGGATTGCAAGCGTTCATAGGCTGCGGTAACCGCTTACCATCTTGTGGGCCGTACGCTTGGTTGCCATTTCAGTTGTATTCAAAAAAAAATGCTGTTTTACGGTTCGAAGGGTTTCCGGTGAATTTACAGGCACATGAGACTTTAGAAATTAGATCTACTTGCATTATTAGATGATTATTAAATGTACCACTGCAGTGTCATTTTTGCCTCCAAGCAATAGTATGCAGGAATTACTGCGTTTAGATTTGAAGAGCACTGTAGCAAGTGGAATTACACGTCTCGGGGTGATGAGTGCAGTGCAGTGCCACGCATAACTTTAGATATACTTTTTTTACAGTATTTTTGTATTTTGCGTGAATTTGACATCAGCCGAGCAATCGACATCCTACGATTGCTCCGTGCCTGAAAAAGCATTTAGACTAGGTACTATCGCTTCTCCTGACTCCGCACGCGTGCTAGCTGCAGTGATTCATACAAACTGTATACAGAGTAATTTACGCAACCAATCACGATAACGTTCATACAATCCAATTCAATTCAAATTAACACATGCCAGACTACAATGCTCCTATTATAAGACGGTCAGTAATATAAGCAGTATTTTTCAATGTATTTACGCACGTAAATACATTGAAAATATCACTACGCGATCGAATCCGCAATGAGGAAATCCGTAGAAGAACCAAGGTCACCGACATAGCTCTTAGAATTAGTAAGTTGAAGTGGCAATGGGCAGGCCATATAGCTCGCAGAACCGATAACCGTTGGGGAATAAAGGTTCTCGAGTGGCGACCACGAACTGGAAAACGAAGTGTAGGACGACCCCCACTCGATGGACCGATGACATTAAAGCGGTCGCAGGAAGTCGGTGGATGATGAAGGCCCAAAATCGGTCGTCATGGCGCTCTTTGGGGGAGGCCTATGTCCAGCAGTGGACGTCTATCTGCTGATATGATGACGCACGTAATCGCGGTTTGAACTGAGCCCTAAGCTAAGCAGAGCTTGTGTTATCCTACTAGACGACTGATATACATAGATTTATACTTGGACTAGCAGTCCGTCCCAGCTTCGCGCGGGTGCGCGAGGTATAAATATAGCCTATGTTACTCGGGGGTAATGTAGCATTCTATTTTTTTTTTAATGCAGTTTAGCAATGTATCTAATAATATTACGATCTAGCCTTATGTTTAGGCTAATGAGTAATTTAATGTTGACCTAGTTTTATAGAACATAATTATTTGCTAAGAATGTGTCCACTGGCACTTTTATCAATGTCTCTATTTATTATGTTCATGTGTTATTTAAACCAGCATTCTAATGGTGAAGTAGTTTTTGAGTTTATTCGTAACCAACCAAAATACAAACATACAAAAATACAAATCTTTCTTCCTTATAATATTAGTATAGATAGTATAGATAGAAAATACCCAGGACACCCTGAACAAATATTTTCAGATCGTACAAACATTTGTCCCAAGGCGGGAACCCGCAACCTCCTGTCGCAAGCGGACCTACGCCCGCCGCGCCACATCGTTTGTCTCAGTTTTTATGCTATCCCACAGGATCCGTAACTTTTAAAGGATAAAAACGAGCCAGCCTCTAGAATAACGTAGGATAAATCATAACTGTCTCCCGTATCTAAAGAAATCCAGGCCACGGTATGAAGGTTGCGTCGGAGTTCTGAAGACCGCACGCGCTAATGTATCCAATAAGCACTGATTGTTTTAAGTGCGCTCGTGCGAAGACTGACTACAACGATACTGAACTGGCTTCAAGGCCACTTGCCACTTTGATGATTTGCTAGTCATAATCATCATCGTTCGTTGCCAGATTCTTCTAGGCTGGGGCGCGTGGAACTGACGTAAATTCACCTAGCTTTAAGACGTTTCAAAATGATCCTTGTGATATGATTGAATATTAGTACATTATGGTACTAGTGTGTACCAAATATTTGCAGATCGTACATACATTTGTTCCAAGGAGGGAATCGAACCCGCGACCTCCTGCGTAGCAGGCGGACCTTCGCCCGCCGGGCCACATCCGTTCGTCTCGAAATGAATTGATTTACGACGGTTTTCTTTTCGAACAGACCCTGTGTATTTTTTAACAAAAAAAAATCTAACTTACGAATAACCTACGCTTATCTGGGAAGTACTACTCGCAAAACGATTAACAATGCGTTGTTATTATCAAGATATCAACAATATCTTTATGACACAAGATCTTTACTGCTAAGAATATTGAGGTCAGCTACAATTAGGAATCATGAAATCATGATTTTGTTTCTGTAAATTAAAGTCGTGACTTCGTGAAGGTGTTATATTACAATTCATAATTTTACAGAAGTGACGTCCAAAGACTCCAGATTTATCTATGTATTCGACACGATATAGATAAAGATTTAGCGACACGACACGGCTTTCGAACCCGTACTACTACTAAGCACAAAACCGAGATGACTGGAGAGATCAAGGGGAGGCCTTTGCCCAGCAGTGGGACACCACAGGCTAATCATAATAGTAATCGTAGTGCCTATTCGAGTTGGGTCGAATCCAGCCTTAGAATATTAAAATAGTTCGTGGAGTAGCATAGGCTACTTTTATCTAAGTACCACGACGACGCGGGCAGAAGCTCTCTATGATGTTGCAAGCGTACATAGGCTACGGTGACGGCATACCAAGTATCAAGTGGGTCGCACGCTTGGTTGCCACTTTAGTGGTATAAAATAAATAAAATAAAATAATAAATAATGCTGGTCAATCCACACAGCATCATCTAGCCCAAGGTAAGCTGCTATATATTTGATATATATTTATTACAATACAATACATAGATAGATATTTTTTATTATACATAGAAAACACCCACACCACCCGGAACAAATATTTGCAGATCCTACAAACATTTGTCCCAAGGCGGGAATCGAACCCGCAACCTCCGCGTCGCAGGCGGACCTTCGCCCACCGCGCCACATTGGTCGTCAAAAGAAAGTATTCTGAAAAAGCTTTATAAAATCCGCATATGATCCTGTGAACACGTAATCCGATAAAACGGGACAGGCTGCCGCATTCTAAGAACGGAAACGAGACAGCTGGTTGGTTATCGATAAAATTCGACAAGCGATTAGATTGCGGGACCGTAGGTGTGTGAGGTACACATAACAACAGCATACATCTGTTGCCCGCGACTGCGTTCGTGTGGTAATTTTTATGTGTTTAAGAAAGCCATAATTATTTCCGGGATAAAAGTAGCTTTTGTGCATCAATCATCAATCACAATCCATCAATACATTCATCTAAAAAAAGAAGTATAGCAATAAATAAATATGAATGAATGAACACTAAAAAAAAATCTGCGGGTTAATCACATAACTCTGTTAGCGACCAATTTCCATTGATCTCCATAAGGCTGCGTTTCCACCAGAGATGTGCGAGGATGTGTAGCGAGGGATGTGTTTGTTAGGAACCAATAGAATCACTTCATTTACTTAGACTCGCTTTGAAAGCTTCAATGAAGTGATTACCTATAGGTTCCAACAAACATCTCCCAGATCGCCGAGATCTCTGGTGGAAACGCAGCATAAGACAGTTTGACCATAACTCTACTGTCTTATTAGACAGTTTGAGATGGAGATTAGTCGCTAATAGAGTTATGTGATCAAGGGGCAGAATCTTCGATCTCACTAGTTTTGTGTATTTATCTCTTTTGGATATCTCACTAGCTCTGTGTTCGATCTCTTTTGGATAAATTGCATAGATTACCTAAAAATGTTCGTAAAGATCCAAAAATTATCTAAGTATACACAAATGATGGTACTTAGGTAGGTAAGTACTTTAATAAAATTTGTGTAGAAGTGTAGATTTCGTGCTCTACAAATTAAAAATACCAAAAACTGAAGGAAAGGCATGCGATAGACTATGACCTTATGAGGTGAGTACGACCGAATGTAATTACATTGTCTGGCAAACATTGAAATCGCAAAATTACCATTCAACTTGCATTCTACCATGTAAACGTAAAACACTGTAACAGTGTATCTATGTTACAGTGTTTCAACAGAACAGGGCTTTATAAAACTTACAGTGAAATCGATAAAAAAAAAATTGTCGACGAACATAAAATAGCACATAGCACAACATATGTATGCGATTAAAAACTATTTAAAACTTCAGCAGTTTAATTATGGATATTATTATTAAGTGGTGCTTCGTATGCCAGCTCGGTCACAGAACAGATATTAGTACTACGTACAGAATGGCCACTCCCTACCTCCCACCGGTTTTACTTACCTCACCCGGTCGCAAGTTTGCCGGCACTGGGCACGCCTTTACTTAGATTTTGTGTAGGTCCAAGCGCGCGCATGCCAGAGCTCGCGAAAGTGTGCTTCTAGCTCTTGCTATAGTTGTGTAGGAACATGACACTCATACATACAACAGCACCATTTACGTATACAAACCATGCGTGTGGTGATTGCGACAGGTTTGCTTCACAGAATAGAATAGAATAGAATTTATTTCAGTAAATGATAGCAAGCTTACAGTATAAACCAAAACGCTATCTTAAATTAAAACTAAGAAACACTTCTAAAGAATTATAAACTACACTTAAACTTTCATTAAATATGTCAATATGTTGAACCTCGTGTACGTAAAGCGTTTAATAATGTTAGAGCCCTTAACGTACATACATTTTATTGAGAGTGTCCGGGGTGTGACTCGGTAGTGAGAACGCCAGCTACAATCCGCCTGAATTAGAATAGAGTGATAAGCTATGGAAAGCTCCAATGCTTCATTGTAGAACCATAATTATTTCACAATCGATACCCACGATAAGGCCACTGCCACAGGTAGGTTAATACCTGCCTGCCATCGGTAATGGATTTATGATTTTGTACCCAGACTACAGACTATTCACAGGAAAGGTGCTGACAGATTTTGTATTTTATGGTTTTAGTCTATATAGTTTAAATTGCGAATTGAAACAAACTTATCGTAATTTTATAATTTGTGGTTATTTAGGTACTTATATTTTGTAACTCTGACATTGCCGAATAAATGATGCAGATAAGGAAAAACAGAAATGTGTCAGCACCCTTGCTTGCTATGTGAAATAGACATAGTGACACCTTTTTTATACAAACTTCATTCTGACGCGTCCTGAATTTAGGTAATTTCTTTCTTATTATGCTCCTACACAAATTCAATTTTATTGCAATTTATTGCAAAACTTAAACAAAATTCTTACATGAGTTATAGTTCGTAAGTACGCAGTGGGGAGAAAGCAATCAGTACTAGTTAGATTCCCATTAAGCTGGATTCCCTGAAAGTTGAATTCCCATTATGCTGAATTCCCATTATGCTGAATTCCAATAATGTTGAGGCCCATTACCGTTGAATTCCCTTACACCGAGACTTCGTTGTCCGTCCGGCTAAATGTGCAAACAAAGTAGTTACGAAAAACAATACCTCATCGCGGTCAAAGTCACGGGGCATTACGCTAGTTTTAAAACGGCCACCAAGGCCACAGTAACAATGTAAAATATGAACAGACAGCAAGTAGAAGCAATCGAAACAATTAAAAATCACTTATTGCCTATCTATGAAATGAATATCAGTGTGTGTTACATGATAGATATTATAGTACGCCTTTATAACATTTATCGTTATCATTTTTGATCCAAGCCTTCGTAGATATTAATAGCCATTTGGACAATACTAAAAGAAGCTCAGCCCCCATACCATGAACTCTTAGAGCGATTCAAATTAGGACCTAAACTGAATTGTCAAAAAAATTTGTACCATGAAATTAATAATTATTGAAGCCATGGTACAACATTTTTTGACAATTCAGTTTAGGTCCTAATTTGAATCGCTCTAAGAGTTCATGGTAGGGGGGCAGGTATTTGAGTGAAAAACCTATGGTAATCTTACCAAAAAAAGTACAATTATACTTCTAGTCGTTGAAGTTCCGAGGAGGATTTCCCAGTGTACATTATGTCGCATGCACGTTATTACGAGTACATACTTAGACACTTTTCGCACGTTTCGAATTTTGATATGTTCCTAACTTGTCATTTGTTATTTATAACAATGAGCTCTAAAGCCATTCGGCTCGTCCGGGGAAGGACTACCACCATACCTATTTCTGCCGCCAAGCAGTAATGCTCGCATTGCTGTGTTCCGGTGTGAAAGGTATGGTTTCCGGTGAAATTACTGGCACATGAGGCCTTCGATCTTAGCCTCAAGGTGGCAACCCGCGATCGATACCTCTGGTATTGCAAGCGTCCATAGGCTGCGGTAACCGCTTACCATCTTGTGGGCCGTACGCTTGGTTGCCACTTCAGTTGTATAAAAAAAAAGTGTCTGCCAATAATTACTCATCTCACTCTATAACTTACAGATGGAGGGTGGTATAAGGAGTTCCAACACCAACCGTGGGATCCACAAGCCTTTTCCACACGGGTTACCTTGGTGGGAACCAAGGTAACCCGTGTGGAAAGCTTGTTTGAAACAGTGTGGCCCGGCTTTATTCCACAGGAATGACCGCGAGTTTGAACACGATGTATTCCTTCACCGTTGGATTGCATGATTTATATACGACGATTTTATAAAGAGTAGTAGAGTTCTTTGTGATAGAGCTCGTCCGGGGAAGGACTACCACCATACCTATTTCTGCCGCCAAGCAGTAATGCTCGCATTGCTGTGTTCCGGTTCGAAGGGTATGGTTTCCGGTGAAATTACAGGCACATGAGACTAACCATCTAACGTCTCAGGGTGGTAACACGCAAGTGATATCTATGATGTTGCATGCGTACATAGGCTACGGTAACTGCTGACCATAAAGTGGGCCGTACGCTTGGTTACCACTTTAGTAGTATAAAAAAAAAAAAAAAAACGACGATAGGAACTAATCAAACAGCTCTAGCTTCGACTAATGATTGGTTGACCTAAATTCGTAGCACGAATCACGTGTAGAGTAGACTGAACATTTAAACTAATGGTATGATTTATAGACAGACCATAGAGCAGAGATGGTCTAGGTTTTGTAATAGATATTATTCGACGACCGATGTGGCGCAGCGGGCGCAGGTCCGCCTGCGACGCAGAGGTTGCGGGTTCGATTCCCGCCTCGGGACAAATGTTTGTACGATCTACAAATATTTGTTCCGGGTGTTCTGGGTATTTTCTATATATAATAAAAAATATCTATCTATGTATTGTATTGTATTAAATATATACCAGTCATCTAGTACCTATAACACAGCTCTGTTTAACAGCAGCTTACCTTGGGGCTAGATGATGCTGTGTGGATTGTCCAGTATTATTTATTTATTATTTATTTATTTATTATAGTAAGTATTTCAAGTTAATGACGAAACGAGAATTCGTTCGCTTAATGTTGCGTCTGACCTTAACAGCTATGTCCATATCATCCAACAATTTAACCGCCCTACAAATAAGTGGTTTAAACTTATTTTAAGGAATAACTTTGTATCAAGTTTATTTGTACGGCTGTTAGTAATTAAGTTGCACTGTACTGCGCTCATCACCCCGAGATATAGTAAGTCCCTTTCGCCCAGTAATTTCCCTTGCTAGTGCCCTTCAAACCTAAACACAGTGCAGCTTGCACACTACCTGCTTGGAGGTAGAATATCTGGCACTGCCCTGCACTATCTGGTGATACCCACCACGACGGACTCTTGCTGAAGAGTCCTACCACGGTTTGTGATATCCACGACAAATGAAATCATAAGTGGTGTGGACTGACAGAAATATGATTTTAGAATAACCATATTCTAATAAAAATACCTGTGTTAATTCTCAAATAAAATTACCTACTTTTTCGTTTGTTCGTTCGTATGAGTCAGTGGCCAACTCTGGTGACAGAGTGTCTAGGCCGCCCGAAGGCCTCTGTCATGGCCTAACAACTTTACCAACTAGAATCGTACTTCCTATTCTACTGTCTATATATTTTTACTTTTTATCTCGAAAATATGTACTGTTCCTGTCGGATAGCATAATAACTGAAAAACCGATAAAGCCGCGCGGGCCAGCTCATTATTTATAAAACTACTAGCCTGCGATTTTGTTTGCGTGAAAATTTATTAAACTATATGCAAGTAAACTCTCTAAAGTCACTCTATCTATTGATGAAAATCGCATTTAAAACCGTTGCGTAGTTTTTAATATAAAAAGTGTTAGTTAGAGGTACCTACATAGAGAAGGAAGGAAACCAAGCATAATGCAAATAGTCGAGAATATGCTGATAGTATTAAATAATATTGGATAAGGAAACTTTATAGGAATTTTGTTACATGTAAAATTTGGTATTTCCATTTATGAGCATTTAAATTTGTATTTAAACCTCTAATACTCGTCATTTTAAAACGCTCGATAAACTCTCAGAATAAAATATGCATAGGGATTCGATAAAGTTGGTATTAGAAGGACCTGACATACTTTATAGTCCAATGCATATTTTATTTACAACCTAAGGCTGCGTTTCCACTAGAGATGTTCGAGGATGTGCAGCGAGGAAAGTGTTTCTATGAACCAATAGAATGACTTCATTAAATCTGTCAGAGCGAGGTTAGGTAAATGAAGTGATTCTATTGGTCCCTAACAAACACATCCCTCGCTACACATCCTCGCACATCTTTGGTGGAACCGCAGCCTTAGAGTTAGACATAATTAATCGTATTATTATGGTAGCAGATTTCGACGTACGATTATGAAATAGGGGGCTTTTAAAAATAAAGTCTTGTGGCATTTACGTCACATCTGCGCGCTTCCGTGCTTCATGCGGCACTAAAAATATCCCTTTTGTAGCATGCCTATGAGGCATTCAGTTCTGCTTATTACTGAATATTCTGAGAGATTTAAGGACCGTTTGACATTTTGCGAATGGGTCATTCTGCGCCCATGAGGAATAAAAATTCTTACTATCTTACTAATTAGGTTTAGAGGGAATGTATGGATGTTTGTATGTTTGTGGAAGTATCACGCCAAAACGGCTGAATGGATCTGTATGAAATTTGGCATAAATTATAGTTTGGAATAGCATATAGGCTACTTTTATCCCGGAAAATGTCCGGTTAACGTAGGATAAATTGTAGGTATAATCGCGGGGCGCAGTGTAGATTTTGCGTAGGTATACCGCAATGCGACATCGCCGGGAAGTCCTGGGAGTAAACTTAAGAAATTTAATAAAAAAAAACAACAACAAAGAGTCCGTATTCCTAGAAATAAATAATAAAAAAATAACACGCATATAAAAATAATTAAAAAAAAAAAATAGGCACTGTTACATGTAGAGGATAATCAACCAAGGAAATAGCTTCTTTCATTGATTAGCCTCCTTGTTATGCTCTAAGTAAGTAAGTTCGTATGAGTCAGTGGCCAACTCTGGTGACAGAGTTTTCAGGCCGCCCGAAGGCCTCTGTCATGGCCTAACAACTTTGAAAAAGCCGGAACCGACTGCTTAACGTGCCCTTCAATGCACGGGAGCGCTCAGTTGAAACTGCCACTGGCGGTCACCCATCCAAATGATGACTACGCGGAACAGTGCTTAACTTCGTTGATCTGTTAGGAACAACTTAGCCAGCTACGTCACGAGCGCTCCTTATTTTTTGTTTTGCTTTAGGAACCTTCTTTCGACACAAAACGTAGTTTACACAACGATTAGGTAGGTATAGGTCTCACAACGGATCTCGGCCGTCGTGAAATTAGCCGTTTCGATGCGCAATGGAGCTTTTTCAAACTAAATTGTCTTTGCGCATCACAAACGGCTAACTTCACGGAAGCCTAGATCCGCTGTGCGAACTATACGCTAAATCTTAATCAAACTAATCACACTATCACACTGATACTTTAAATACGAAAGTTTGGATGTTTGTCGACAACCACAATTTAAAACATGCTTAAATAATGACAGAGTTTTTTTAAGAGTAGTAGAGTTCTCTGTGATAGAGCTCGTCTGGGGAAGGACTACCACCATACCTATTTCTGCCGCCAAGCAGTAATGCTCGCATTGCTGTGTTCCGGTGTGAAGGGTATGGTTTCCGGTGAAATTACTGGCACATGAGGCTTTCGATCTTAGCCTCAAGGTGGCAACCCGCGAGTGATACCTCTGGTATTGCAAGCGTCCATAGGCTGCGGTAACCGCTTACCATCTTTTGGGCCGTACGCTTGGTTGCCACTTTAGTTGTATAAAAAAAAAAATAAAAAAAAAATGTTATATGGTGACAAACAAGCAGACGAGCCGCCTGATGGAAAGCGGTCATCGTCGCATAAAAACATCTGCAACACTATATATTAGATGTTACAGAAGCGTTGCCTACCTGGAAGCCTTACTTAACTTTCTTCTTAAATATGCCCAATAATAACATTACATCGATTTCACGCAATTTTATCATGATTCTATTGGTTGACTCGACTCGGAATTTGCGATTGCTATAGCCCTATTGGTTGATTTGACATCTTCGCTTCGCTACGGTGGATAAACACCCTTAGACTATGCCTAACGACATTCGTAGATACGGCTCTTAGATTAGTAGATAAAGGTAGATTATGTAGACTTAGATTAGTAAGTAGATAGGTAGATTACATAGATGTTCGGTAGTACACTATTGTACAAGTATTCACATAGGTACCTATCTTTTCTTTGATAACAAAATATAGGTACTAGTATCTAGGTCAAAATATTTTATTTAATCTATCCTACTACACTATTAGACATTGATAAGTACCTTACCCACCTTGTTAAAGTGGATTTTTTTCAGTTCTTTCTAATACTTTCAGAGAACCATTACTTGAGGTTGAGACTCTCAAGTACGTATGGTTTTAAAATACTGGGGTTTATTTGTGGTAAACGCGTCAGAGCCAAAGCGAAAAACATTTAAATTTCAACTTAAACTAATATACCTACCTACCTACCTGGCTCATAGGAACTTACTTACCTGCTTCTGTTTAATAAAGAAACACATACCTGCTTATGTTTAATTTTCTGCGAGGATAAATAGACTGCCTCTAGTTTAGGGTTGCTCGGAGCTTTCTTTGGTCTTGTGTTCTTGATGCCCAAGGATTTGCCAAATGGTGTGAACCAGTACCTGCAAAGAAGTATTTTGAAAGAGTTTTGTTGAGATATACTGGTAAGGGAGAAAGAGATAGAATTCCTATGAGACTGAGAATAAAAATTAAGCTTTTTTTCTTTACTTATTAATTTTTTCACCAAGAAATGAGCTTGATTTCTACAAACTATTGAACTCTGTGCATGCTTAGTATGGTTTTAATGTGATAATAATGTAGGTAGGTATCTAGTAGGTAGGTAGGTACCACTACCTACAAAACTGACCTTGTTGTTCTAGTAAGTATCTACATTTAAAAATTCATATTTTTTAGATAAAGAAAATAGTCCTCTGTTGTATGTATAAGGAACTTAACTAATAAACTTGCTTAGTCTAGGTAAAAGCAAAGTTTAGTATACATCAGCACCTGCTAGGTAGGTAGGTACCTTACCTACATAGTACACCATAAATAGTTAAATTTAGTAATATTTTAGTAAGCTAATATGTATTTACCAGAGCATGTACTTTTAAAACGGGGATAGAAATTATACAGTCTACCTATAACACAAATACCATTTAACATGCATCAGTAGGTACCTAGACTATTTAGCGAAGCGTGAGCACTAATGAAAAACCACAATTACCAACTCTTAAATATGTAAAGAACAACAAAGTAGGTCGACTTACTTTTCTAGAAGAAACCGCAGGCATATAAGCATCAGGGCGAGGGGTAAGGAGTACACTAAATGCCAGTGGTCTGGATAAATAATATTTTTATTTGAACCCGGCGCAACATCTTTCCAAGTCGTGTTCGGCGGCAACCACACATACTCATCCCAAAATTTATCCAACACAAAACGTAACATTTTATTCCTTATTATTTAGCCTGTGTGCGTTTTACGAATGGGTGGACCACTCTGGTTAATTACGAATTTTCACGCCATAAACACACCCAAAAAACAACAGCACATCCGCGTCCGTCCGTCTCAAAAACGACATGACATTTTTGAATATTCTACAGAATAAAAATCATTTTGGTTTGTATAACTTTTTTATTAGTAGGTCTCACAGATAAGAAACAAACTGGCGGTTGATGTCGAGTGAGCTTTCCAGTAGGTAACGTAGTCTAGAAATTCCTTGTTTCAAGATTCAAGTTTATTATAAAAATGTAACATTACAGAATAAATATATATGGCGTTACATTTATCTTAATTAATAATGAGATGTCTCAAATTTTAAAAAAAATTGTCTATTTAGATTGCAGTAGCTCAACTAGCGAGCCCAAGAGAATGTAAGCACTACGTTTGGCGAGCTATGGTGAATGCTTTGACTATAAACATGTCGAAATTTTTGGGTGACTTCTTCTTTTAATTTGTGGCGTCTGTGGCCGGGTGGGTGAATGTGTAAGGAATTCAACATTGGTTGCTCCTGCTGTCACTGTCTGTCATACCTCTGGCTGGTGTCAAAGTCATAGTACGTACTATGTAGTACATTATCTTTGGTCGTACTGGAGTGGAAATAAAATACAAACGAAAAGAAAAAAAATCGCTTGACACGAGATGAAACAAAAACGGAGTTACCAACTTTTTCCTTGTTTTGATAACTTTTCACCGTATGGCAGTAGGGCGCCATCTAACAAAGCAATCGGAACTACTTTTTTTTTTAAATCTTGAATCGAAAACACTCATTACACTCAAAAATAAAAATACAACATACAACACACAGCATAATACTAATTAAAAAAAAAAAGGAAAAAAGAAATAATAGCAAAATTGGCAAACTTAACTTAATATTAATAAATCTCTATAATAAATAATAATAATGAATGAAAAAATAAACCAAGTCAAGTGAAGCAAGCCAATCAAGCGCAGTGTAGTTCTTACTTAGTCTGTGACCAATACTTACTGTGACCAATTGACATTGGCAATTATGTTAAAATTGACAAACGCCATGTGATATAAAAAAAAAATACTATGGAAAATGAGTTTTGATAGATTTGTTGTCGTCAAAGATTTTAAAAACTGGTTCCAACCCAAGAGAATGTAAGCACTTGTTGTCGTCGCCATATTTATTAAACCAGTGCTGAAACTGAAAACCGGCGTTTGCTGACCATACAAACGTAATATGTGGTTATGTCGTTAATCGAGAACGTAATTTTCAAAAGTTTAAGATAATGTTGTTCTGCCCAACGTGTGCAAACATATTGATGGTAGATGAAGGCCCAGAGACAGCATTGCGTTATTCTTGCAATACGTGCCCTTACATGTACAATATTAAGAAGACAGTCTCGTCAAGAACATTTCCTAAACTAAAGGTAATGTCTCCCTGATGCAAATGCTGATGCAATACATCAGCTTACGTACTATGCTCTTGTAAGAACTACATAATTATACCTTCAATAACTTTAAATACCTACAGCACTAGTTAAATGTCTTTACATTAGAAGCAAAGTATAATTTTCTTCGCATTTTGTTCTGTTACATACATAATACTTACATTTTTGCAGGAGCTGGACTATATAATGGGTGGTGCAGCTGCTTGGGAAAACGTAGACTCAACAGATGCTGTCTGTCCTAAATGCAGTCACAGTAAAGCCTACTTCATGCAACTGCAGACTCGCTCTGCTGACGAGCCAATGACCACATTCTACCGGTGCTGCAACCATAAGTGCGCTCATAACTGGCGTGACTAAAACAAACTTGTGGCTGCAGTGAAGTGATTATGAATATACTTAAAAGACAATTTTGTAGCTTAGTCAATTACAAAAGTTCTCCAAAAATGAAGATTACAATGGTTCCTGTTATACAATGCGCAGGAACTTTAGCCCCTGCTAAAGCAGCAGAACATCTGTCCAATGGACAAGTGATAGCGGTACCCACTGACACAATATACGGACTTGCCTGCAGTGCCAACTGTCCTGATGCTATAAAAAAACTATACACCATCAAAGGTAGAGATTCTGGTAAACCAGTTGCTGTCTGTGTCACTCACATATCGGATGTACGAAAATGGGGCCAAGCAGACCATTTGCCTGATAATTTACTAAAAAATCTTCTACCAGGTCCAGTGACTGTGGTATTAGAGAGAACTACACTCTTAGATAATCCAAACCTAAACCCTACAACTACTAAAATAGGTATCAGAATACCAAAACATAATTTTATGAACAAAGTTACAAAGATTTTTGATATGCCTGTTGCTTTGACGAGTGCAAACTTCAGTAATGAGCCTTCCACTCTGTCAGTCAAAGAGTTTGAACATTTATTTGAGTATCTCGGTGCAGTATTTGATGGAGGGTTGTTGAATCAAGGGTTAAATCAGAGTAGAACAGGTTCAACAGTAATAGACTTGTCTAAGGTTGGTTTCTACAATATTATACGAAGGGGGACATCTTTCGAAAGTGTAGTTGATATTGTTGAAAGTTTTGGTTTAAAATGTATAGTTTGAATTCATTTTGTTCAGTTTAAGTACTTGTTATACCTAGTCTATTTTAGTCATAATAAATGTCAATAACATATTAACATTTTTGTTTTGAAGCTTTCAACTCCTTAGTTAGAATTGGCTTCTAGGTGTAAGGCATTTTTTTTTTATTAAAAAAAATAAAACAGTATTACTTTAACAAGTTTATTTATATAGTTGAAAATCACAACAGGAACTCACATTTGTACCTTAAAAGTAATAATTTGGCAATTAAATTTTCAGAAGCAATGATTTATTTACAGGTTTTGCGTTTTTTAATAAATTAGTGCTTTTTGTTTTATGAAATGGTTTTGTAAGTACAGGCTGGAAACAGACTAGAGAAGAGATCTTATAGAGAGGAGAAATGTAAACATAAATTCAGATAATATTTTTCTAAAGCTATATATACAAGAATCACAGTAAAAGCTAAATTTGAGAACTAGAACTGTTCAAACCTAATTAACCCAATTTTACTCTATCTAAAAGACAAATTACAACTAAGTTATTGTACTATATTGATTTACTAACAGGATTTCTATTACTGGGCAGCATTGCTTCAAGATACTGCCACCTGCTTGGAGGCCATACAATACAAACTGCTCTTGCATTAACTAAACCTAAGGAAACTGGTCCAAAAGTATTGCTATCGAGCGTGTGACCTGTATGATCGCCTTCCACCCAGCAATGGCCTTCAGGGATCTTTACATACTGGTTCTTGTAGCCCAAAGTGCTCACAACGTCCCCTTGTAGACCCACGACGCGCTTGATGATCTTCTGATTGGGGTCCTTAGGCGACACCAAAGATATCACGTCACCCCGTTTCACTTCATAGTCTCTGACCGACCACCGCGACAGGAACACGTAGTCTGTGTTCCTGGACTCTGGGTTCAGCACCGGCTGCATAGAAATGCCCTCAACTCTGGCTACATAGCCAACAGTATCGAGAAAGGTTACACCCATAGGCAGTCCAAAGACGACGGACCTGCCGACACTCCTGAGCCACATGAATAAGCTGGTTTGCGTCTGTGTGGCAATAAAGTGTCCAGCATAGTCGGTTTACTGCATTGTTTACGTAATTTTTAAAAACATTTTGTACAATTTTGTTAAACAACCCAGGATGATTGTCGGAATTTTGACATTAAAAATGTTTTTTTTTATCTGACAGTGTTCTTCTTCTTTTAATTTGTGGCGTCTGTGGCCGGGTTTGCCACAATTTTGCCAATGTTATTGTCGTTGAAACTAACTGACAGTGACACAGAGTAATCTGACATTAGCAACATTTATGGTCGCGTTCCAGATCCGGCTGCTGTTAATTTATCCTAAGTATCATTCATTCACTAATTTTTGTAACTAAGCCGAGAATGCGTCTATTTCACATTTCACGTCGCGAGCTTTACATTTCATTCAAAAATGAACGACCACAGGTTATTATCCGGTCCTCACAAATACTCAAAAAAGTGTTGATGCTTTCTAGTAAATTACAACCAAACAGAATTTTAAACATTTTATTCGTGTAAAACGAACTTAATATCAATGAAATAAAGCTGAATAAACACAGAACTACATGAAAGAGAACTCGAGAAGAAAGTTGAAAACAACATTCGAATGGAAGTGTTCCGTGGTCGAGAAAAACTTACAATCTGCATAATCAGCTGTCAGTGAGAGATCATCTGTCCCTGTAAATATAAAAGCTAAGACGATCACAACACGTTTCAGTATCGGACGCGCGGATCATGAGGTAAACAAGCGGCCGACGATGTGACCCCGAGAGCTCTCGACGAGCGCTCAGCAGATATGGGGTAATAACCTATCAGAGGAGCGAGGCCGTTCACGCGATGGCGGGGCTCTCGTGAGGGCTCGCGCTGAACACTGAATCGGAACAAGCCGGTCACAATGGCCGGAGACTACCCGCACTCCAAGTTCGTGAGTCCGGCGAAGTGCGCGGAAAGACCGTGGGATTTGTGGGTCAGTGAGTTGGGGCATAGCTCCCCACGGCCCGATGAAGGGACCTTCGTGGCGCCCGCGCCGGCCGACAGCAAGAGCGGGGCGTCGCGGCGGCTCGCGGAGAGACACCCGTACAAAGCAGGCGAGCGCCGCTACCGCCGCGCGGGCCTGCATCGCCTCAGGCACGACACTATGCCCCTCCACGGCCTGTTCCCGCAGCTGGACAACCTCAACGCGGCCGTGTGCCACATGTGTGGTGTTATAGTGAAGTGCAGTGCCGCGTACAGACACTTGGTGGAGTCCCACGCGGGCTGCGAGGCCCTGCTGCCCCCGCCGCCCCCGGTCGCGACGGTCCGCAGTCGCAGTCGACATAAAAAAGAGCAACATCCACCCCCTCCCCCCGTAGACCGGCTCCCGATCAAGATGAGCTCGTCGCCGGTCCACACGGCTGCGGCGCCGCTCTCTAGGCTAGTGCTACCCCAGCAGGAGCTCCAGTACCTAGAAGAACCCAGCTCCTCATCCGCAGTCACAGGAGAGGTGCAAGTCTGCGTGGAGAGTGGGGAGCTCCCCGTTGTCAGTATACAGGACACCGAGGAGCTACCTCTAGGCGAGAACCTCACTGATGACATTTTTGCGATAATGAACTCGGAGGGCATTCAGAGCGCCGACGACATCACAAACGCGACTGACTGGAAAAATATAATTAGAGATATAGGAAATTTACAAGATATTAACTTCTCCCAGACCACCGATACTGTTCAGACTCAAGACTTATACGCGGCTGCTGTGCATCCGACGCCTACATACACGATCTCCGAGGATCTATCGAGCTTGCAGTTCACAAATGCTTCACCTATACTCACCACAGACGTAGTTCACGCGGCGCACACTCCTCAACCTTTAAAACCGCCCGTCACACCGAGCACACCCAAGTCACAAAGATCAAAAACGAGCAAAACTAAGTTTAATTTAAGAGAATACGACGCGAATAAGCACTGCGGTGTGATGACGGCGGAAGGCAAGCCTTGCACGAGGTCCTTGACTTGCAAAGCTCACGCGTTGTCGCTGAGGAGAACTGTCGAGGGGAGGGCGAAGCCGTTCGACACGTTGCTGGCTGAGCACCGCGCGTCCCGGGAGGCCGGGGCGGCGGCGGCGGCACAGCCCCTCGCCCCGCCGCCGCCCCCGACCCCGCCCCCGCCCCCGCCCCTCGCGCATCTACCCCCGCTGCTAGTCAACAACTCCATAGACCTCACAGCGTTCAGCGGTCTCACTACTGAACAGCAAGTCAACGATATTTACAGCTTACTCAGTGTCGACGACCCAAACTCCCTGCTCGCGGATCCGTCTGCCCTCTCGCTACTGCAACCTATAACTGACACCTTTCTTGAAGATATACCTCTGCCGGTTCAGCCCTCGCCGGTGGAGAGGATAGAGCGGCCCGAGCGGACCGAGAGACACGACCGGCACGACAGAACTGAACGGCCCGACCGGACGGAACGGTCGGACCGGACGCCTTCGTCCAGAACGAGGGACGAGCAGCCAGCGGTGGTCGCGGGCGACGTGTGTTGGTACACCGCCTGCCCGCGCCCGCTGGCTGTGTGCACCTACAACGCTTCCCACGCGGGAGGTGCTGTAACCTTAGGTAAAAAATTCGCGACCGTCCGCTCAAATATAAAATCCTCCCTATCGCGATCTCAGTGCAAGTCCACGGGAGCAACGAACAATTTTTATTACGGACAGAGCCCGGTGTCGTTGTCTAAAAGTGTGCATACGAACACCAGTAAGACTAAGCCCGAAGTGCGTAGACTAATAGTGTGTAGTGGCGCCAGTAGCAGTGCTAGTGCGAAGGAGCATCAGACTATGAGTATGAATGAGATATTCGGGGGTGAGCCGCGGCCGACGCTGAACGGCCACGTGGGACACTCGGGCCACAGGGCGAGCAAGGCGCGCGCGCCTGTCAAACACAAGCACTCCGCCGCGCCCGTCTTAGACCTAGGATACTCTCTAGACCCACTACTCGCTGATGAAAAGTGCTGAGTTCAAGCAATCACCGGTTGTGTAGTCACATAATTTGTATATTTATTTTTCTGAATCGAACTCACTAATTGTAATAAAATGTAAATGAATCACGAATTTCCCTGCAAGGAATTAAATGTTATGATAATTTTAAATCTCAATTTTTTTCGTCAGAGCGAACTAATGTTTGTATTATTTTGTATATTATTTATAAGATTGTTTTAAATCGTTCTCCGATACTGAGTCGGTATGTGTCAATGAAGGATTAAAATAGCAAATTACAAAATGGTTGTATTTTTTCGAATTGACATTACTAGTTCGTTGTTGAAACAGAATTGATTACTGATAGATAAAAATGGCCTAGGATTACTACGATGGTTAAAATGTGATGAAAATTTTCCATGTAAAAATAAAAATACTATTAAAATAAGTATATCCGTAATAGTAAACGCCTCCTTTTCAAAATAAAGGCAAATACCTCAATAACTATTTAGATTGTTTTAATTGATAATAACCTCGATGCGTAACATTCTACTGTGATAGCCATTTTGGTGAGCGCGGGAATATTTCCCACAATTCCCACTGATTTTCCTAACAATGTAAAAACACTTACTAAGTTCGCATGGAAGTACTTAAGTGCTTTAGCGTACGTATAGTTCTCACAGCGGATCTCGGCCGTCGTGAAGTTAGCCGTTTCGATGCGCAATGAAGCTTTTGTCTTTGCGCATCACAAACGGCTAACTTCACGGAAGCCTAGATCCGCCTTGCGAAACACTTGTACCTGTGTATACAGGTACAATTGGTAACAAACATACACACACACAGACTTTCACATTTATAACATTAGTAGGATAGGATACATGCGGACATTTTTACAATACGCCATTTGACCCCTTAATTTCCAAACTAAGCATAGCTATGGGAACCATCACTTTGTCCCGCAGCCGGAATCGAACCCGCAATCTACTTCTCAACTGAGCACTCGCCCGGTAATATAAGTTATTATAAATAAATAAATAATGCTGAACAATCCACACAATCATCATCTAGCCTCAAGCTAAGCAGAGCTTGTTTTATGGGTACTAGATGACTGATATACTTAATTTAATAAATGCAATACATAGATAGATATTTGTTATTATAAATAGAAAATACCCAGAACAAATATTTGCAGTTCGTACAAACATTTGTTCCAATGCGGGAATCGAACCTGCAACCTCCTGCGTCGCAGGCAGACCCACGCCCGCCGCGCCACATCGGTCGTCGTACAGTAAGTAAGTAAGTAAGTAAAAATTTATTTTTACTATTTACTATTATTTACTATTATTTTTATATTTCGAGAAATACATGTAGTTACAAAGTTTATACATTATCTATACTAATATTATAAAGAGAGAAGATTTGTATTTTTGTATGTTACGAATAAACTCAAAAACTTCTAATCCTATTTCAAAAATTATTTCATTAGAATGCTACATTATCCCTGAGTAACATAGGCTTTATTTATTACTAGCGACCCGCCCCGGCTTTGCACGGGTGCGGTTTCATTGCACCCGCACGAAGCTGGGGCAGATCGGCTAGTACATTATAAAAGCCCTATCCAATTTGATAATTTGTTGTTGTGATCAAAATTATAGTTGAACAAGCTGGAATGGATGCATTAGACGTTGAGACGTAAAATGTAGGTATGGAGTCAGTACCCAACCCTGGTGACGAGTGAATAGGCCACCTGAAGGCCTCCATCACCGCCTAACAACAAAGCCTGCCAGCAACGTTATCAGTTCTGTTAGCTATATGGCTTGCCCTCTTTCTTATTCTATTATGGCCTGTATTCAAGAACCACACCTGCTTGAGGCACAGAGCAGATATTAGTACAGATGACATACAGAATGGCCATTCCCTATCTCCCACAGGTTTTACTTACTCCACCCCGGTCGTGAGTTTGCCGGCACTGAAGCTAAGGGTTTAGGCACGCGTTTAATTTGATTTTGTGTAGGTCCAAGCGCGCGCATGCCATCTCGAGCGAAAGTGTGCTATCTCGCTCTGGCTATAATTGGGTGGGGCCAACCAGGACACTAACGTATACAACGGCACCGTTTACTTAGACATACCATGCGTGTGGTGATTGCGACGCGTTTGCTTCATACATTTTATTGAGTGTCCGGGGTGTGCTTGAGTGAATCGTGACTGAAGCATTGATTTCACTTATGTATTCTATGAAGAACTGTCAAATCTATGCTTGAGTTTCATACTGAACTTGTGTTTCCTTCTGAATACTGACTTATTAGCTTGCGGTGACCTTTGTTATTCTACAGATTTCCTCGTTTCAAAACACCTAGTTCGCTGAGCGACTGAGATGTGAATGAAACCAATAGTAAGCGATCACGTCCGCCGTTTTCTCGTGGTCCTATTTTATCCTACTTAGGACCACGAGGGAGACCAGTGTTCGTCCTACTATGACATATGAATTAATTTATACCACCTTCTTCGTTTACGGACTCTGTGGCTTATTTGCCACAATTTTGCCAGCGTCAAGTGTATTAGTTAAATATATATAATTAATACCTTTGACACTAGTAATAAAAGGATCATCATCATCATAACAGCAAGTCCACTGCTGGGGACACAGGCAACTCAGTGCCATAAGTCATCACTGGCAACATCGTCGTCTGTCTTTCTGTATGTCACAAAAAAAACTCTTTTCGATTAAGTATTTCATTTATTTCAATGAACTCTCACTGTCAAACGTTTTACACTTTTCGAATACTTAGGTAAATATCGTGTCAAAATCAGATCCGGGTTTTTGACCAATAGTTACGCTAACTTTTACAAATTGTTAACTAACGCTTATTCAAAGAAATAAATTGAGCCTTCGCTGTTAATTTTAACCACTTGTTAACTTGACTATCGATTAAAAGACTTAGTTGAGAAATACAAAGCCAATATTTAATATAATTTTGACTAGAAACGAGATTTTATTAAGAAAACTCCCGTTAGTGCGCGTACGTAACCAAGATTCGTAACCAGCTACGTAGAAGGAATTTTTATTATTAGTTCGCAACACAGTTACACTTGATATAGTGATGAGTTCCTTGATCATATACTAGTAGCGACTAGCGAATGAAGAAATAGTGCATAACACTAGTTTTACTCTGCAATTCGGCTACGAAGTAAGAACGAATCACAGAACTGTATTATTAGTCCGTAACCCAGTAACGAAATAAGAACAGAAAAACAAATAAAAACTCAGTTCGTAACCGGGTTACGAACTGAGTTTTTATTACACTAAAAAAAAAATCGCAAATCATTGGAAATTTTTGTTCATAGTAAAAAATATATTAAGTAATTGTGTAACAGAAAAAACTAGTTTAAAATTAATAATTGAAAGTAATTTCGATAGTAGTTGATAAGTTATATTTACGTGTAAATACATAGAATTAGCTGTTTTCTCTTAAAAGTTGGTATCTATTTATTTTTCTTAGGTTTTCTCACGCCTTTCGTTTTAGACTTAACGACGCCTTTGAACTGTTTAGTGTTGGACGCCTTATTCCTGTGAACAAATAGTAATAATTAAAAACTAGTAATTAAGTAAGTTCGTATGAGTCAGTGGCCAACTCTGGTGACAGAGTTTCTAGGCCGCCCGAAGGCCTCTGTCATGGCCTAACAATTTTGATCCATCCAAACGGTGACTACGTGGAACAGTGCTTCGTTGATCTGCTAAGAACAACTTAGACGTCACGAGCGATCCTAAAAACTTTTTTATGTCAGCAAGTGACTGATGTAAAGCAGACTGACTATTACAGATGCAGTGCCACCCAAAGCTTAAAGTTTTTAAGTGTTTGCGTGGCACTGCACTGCGATTAGGTTTTAGATTATTTATTTCTCATAAGATTTACAAAATCGCTTACTGAGAAACATGATAAAAACTTTTACAATATTATGCAATGAGCAGGAAAATAATAATTACAAAAGAACTTACAAATTAATACAACTAAGCTTACAGTCACGAAATATAAAGATTATCACCCCGAGACATTGTTGTTAAGTCTCTTTCACCCAGTAATTTCACTTGCTACAGTGCCCTTCAAAGCTAAACACAGTGCAGCTTGCACACTACTGCTTGGAGGTAGAATATCTGACACTGCGGTGGTACCCACCATGACGGACTCTTGCTGGTGAGTCCTACCACCAGGTGAGCTTACCGTTTGTTAAGGTTAGTCCTGGACAGTGGTAGATACGCGTACGGGTCGTGTTTACCCTTCTTCTTGATATCACCCTTAGCCTTCTTAGACTTATAGTCTGTGCCCACTGTAGACACTACCGAAGCCGCTGAACCAATCGCTCTGAAATAAATAAATAAATAAATAAAGCTGGACAATCCACACAAAAAAAAAAAAAAATGGAAAACGACCTCGCGGCAGACCACGGCGAAGATGGAGGGACGAAATTGACTCTTACCTGAAGGACTGGTCCACAGTAGCCCAAAACCGTGATGATTGGAGAGAAGGAAGGGAGGCCTTTGCCCTGCAGTGGGACACTACAGGCTCATAATAATAATAATAATAATAATCCACACAGCATCATCTAGCCCCAAAGTAAGCTGCTGTTAAACAGAGCTGTATTATGGGTACTAGATGACTGATATATATTTAATACAATACAATACATAGATAGATATTTTTTTATTATATATAGAAAATACCCAGAACACCCGGAACAAATGTTTGTAGATCGAAAATTGAAATAATAAATAAATATTTAATTACCACCATACCTATTTCTGCCGCCAAGCGGGAATGCTCGCATTACTGTGCTCCGGTGTGAAGGGTATGGTTTCCGGTGAAATTATTCGCACATTCGCACATCGAGGCTTTCGATCTTAGCCTCAAGGTGGCAATCCGCGAGTGATACCTCTGGTATTGCAAGCGTCCATAGGCTGCGGTAACCACTTACCATCTAGTGGGCCATACGCTTGGTTGCCACTTCAGTAGTATAAAAAAAAAAAAAGGATTTATAAGTATCATCATTTGACGACCGATGTGGCGCAGCGGACGCAGGTCCGCCTGCGACGCAGAGGTTGCGGGTTCGATTCCCGCCTCGGGACAAATGTTTGTACGATCTACAAATATTTGTTCCGGGTGCTCTGGGTATTTTCTATATATAATAAATAATATCTATCTATGTATTGTATTGTATTAAATATATATCAGTCATCTAGTACCCATAATACAGCTCTGTTTAACAGCAGCTTACCTTGAGGCTAGATGATGTGTGGATTGTCCAGCATTATTTATTTATTATTAAGGATTATTATTGATGGGATCATTATCTAAAAGGATTACGAATGAAGGAGTTTTACCTATGGATGCCCTTGCCACCGGCTTTGTACTTGGAGTTGACAGTAGCAGTGGACGCCCTACTCCTGGACGACTTGCCACTCTTCACGCTGAGGATGTCGTCGTAGCGACGCTTCGCGCCGGTTTTCAGCAATTTGGATGGCTTGCTGTCTTTGCCTTCGTCATCTGTTAGAAAAGAAAGATGTTTGTGCATTATTACGGGAAAGTATATGAGTCAGCGGCCAACTCTAGTGACCGAGTTATTAGGCCGCACAAAGGCCTCCAAAGGGAAGCCATTCATGAAATTATCCCCTTATTCAATAAACAACTAGCTGTTGCCGGTGACTTTTACCGCGTGGAAGTCGTTTTTTTATACAACTGAAGTGGCAACCAAGCGTACGGCCCACAAGATGGTAAGCGGTTACCGCAGCCTATTGACGCTTGCAATACCAGAGGTATCACTCGCGGGTTGCCACCTTGAGGCTAAGATCGAAAGCCTCATGTGCCAGTAATTTCACCGGAAACCATACCCTTCACACCGGAACACAGCAATGCGAGCATTACTGCTTGGCGGCAGAAATAGGTATGGTGGCAGTCCTTCCACGGACGAGCTCTATCATCACCGAACATAATTGTACATACCTGTATCATCAGTGTCCGTGCCGATATCCCCGCTCGGCCTGGGATCATTACCATCAGCATCATCACCATCATCCCCGTACATAATAATTGTACATACCTGTATCATCAGTGTCCGTGCCGATATCCCCGCTCGGCCTGGGATCATTACCATCAGCATCATCACCATCATCCCCGTACATAATAATTGTACACACCTGTATCATCAGTGTCCGTGCCGATATCCCCGCTCGGCTTGGGATCATTACCATCAGCATCATCACCGTACATAATAATTGTACACACCTGTATCATCAGTGTCCGTGTCGATATACCCGCTCGGCCTGGGATCATTACCATCAGCATCATCACCATCATCACCGAACATAATTGTACACACCTGTATCATCAGTGTCCGTGTCGATATCCCCGCTCGGCCTGGGATCATTACCATCAGCATCATCACCATCATCACCGAACATTTCCTCGCTGATGATGAGCCGTCCGTCCGGCGCTGTCTTGAAGCCGCCATCTTTCTTCTTCTGCGCTACTTCTTGAGTCTTCTGCTTCTGCGACGGGTCGGTGGCTGGGAATGGGAATTGTATAAGTTCGTATGAGTCAGGGGCCAACTCTGGAGCCTTACTCTTGAATCCAATGACAATAAATAAAAATAAAATAAATAAATAATGCTGGACAATCCACACAGCATCATCTAGCCCCAAGGTAAGCTGCTGTTAAACAGAGCTGTATTATGGGTACTAGATGACTGATATATATTTAATACAATACAATACATATATAGATATTTTTTATTATATATAGAAAATACCCAGAGCACCCGGAACAAATATTTGTAGATCGTACAAACATTTGTCCCGAGGCGGGAATCGAACCCGCAACCTCTGCGTCGCAGGCGGACCTGCGCCCGCTGCGCCACATCGGTCGTCGACAATTCCGATCCAATCCCAATCTCTTGAAAACAAGGTTGAATTTGGTGCTAATTTTGCTGTCAAATGTACGAAATGTCATATTCCAATACTTGTCCAATACCAATCGCGTTCAAGAGTAAGGCCCCTGGTGAGTTGATAGGCCTCTATCATTGCCTTAAAACTTTGTAAAACTAAGCGCTCAGTTTTAATTGTCACTGACATTGTCATTGCACACTTCCGCTCGAAGGCACGCGCGCGCCTCGATCTAAACAAAATCAAAATAAACGCGTGCCTTAGCCCTTAGCTTCAGTGCCGGCGAAAGATGCCGGCAAACTTGCGACCGGGGGGGGTAAGTAAAATCTGTGGGAGGTAGTCGCCATCTGTGCGTAGCACTAATCTGTCCTGTGGCACAACTTTATACCTGTGATCTTCCTAGCAGAAGACACATCAGCCAGATCCACAATGTTCTCCGGATCGTCCTGGATCCAGGACTGGGTCTTCCTCTTCTGCCTCGGAGGCTCCTCGTCCAGATGCTCCAACTCCGAGTCGGAGTCAGCGAGGATCTCTTCGAGCGTCTTGGAGCTGCCTCTGATCTCTTGGTCTGAGTCAGAGTCTTCTTGGTTTCTGGAAGTGGTATTTTATTAAAATAAAGAGTAGTAGAGCTCTCTGTGATAGAGCTCGTCCGGGGAAGGACTACCACCATACCTATTTCTGCCGCCAAGCAGTAATGCTCGCATTACTGTGTTACGGTGTGAAAGGTATGGTTTCCGGTGAAATTACTGGCACATGAGGCTTTCGATCTTAGCCTCAAGGTGGCAACCCGCGAGTGATACCTCTGGTATTGCAAGCGTCCATAGGCTGCGGTAACCGCTTACCATCTTGTGGGCCGTACGCTTGGTTGCCACTTCAGTTGTATACAAAAAAAAAAACTGCATAATGAAAGTGATGGGTAACCACAAGCTCAAAAGCAATATTGAAACAATGCTAGACTGACATTTGGGCATACAAAAATAACAGTGTAATGTTATTTCAATATTGCTATAAGAGCTCATGATACCCCTGGTGTCAAATCAAGCAAATCGAGACAACCTTTGGGTGGAGGAAAGCTTACATTATTTAATATGTAAATATTTTTTTATTAAATATATATATATATCTATGTATTGTATTGTATTAAGTATATATCAGTCATCTAGTACCCATAATACAGCTCTGTTTAACAGCAGCTTACCTTGGGGCTAGATGATGCTGTGTGGGTTGTCCAGCATTATTTATTTATTTAGGTATTTATTTTTATCAATAATTAATACTTATGACATTAAACTGATGATATTATTATTACTAGTTTATGATATAGATAGATGATTACATTAAACTTGCATCAAAAAACAAGTTTTTTTATTAAATAAATGGCAAAGAAGAGGCCTTCGGGCGGCCGAGAAACTCTGTCAGCAGAGTTGGCGACTGACTCATACGAACTTGCTTAATTATGAAATAAATTATCCATCTAAGGTATATCAATCATCTAGTACCCATAACACAAGCTCTGCTTAGCTTGGGGCTAGATGATGCTGTGTGGATTGCCCGGCATTATTTATTTAATAACACTTCACACTAGTCACACTACCCCAAGTTGCATGAATATCTCACCTCTGGCCGTCCTGCCGTTTCTTCCTATTAAACAGCTTCCTCAAGTTCCTGAACCTCCTCAGCATCACCACATCACTACCCCAAGTTGCATGAATATCTCACCTCTGGCCGTCCTGCCGTTTCTTCCTATTAAACAGCTTCCTCAAGTTCCTAAACCTCCTCAGCATCACCACATCACTACCCCAAGTTGCATGAATATCTCACCTCTGGCCGTCCTGCCGTTTCTTCCTATTAAACAGCTTCCTCAAGTTCCTGAACCTCCTCAGCATCACCACATCGCTGGCCGGAATGAGCTTCTCAACTATATCAGCACCGTATCTCTTGATGGTGCGAGATAGGAAGTAACCTATTTCGAGTCGCGAGTTCCGTTTGCAATCATCGTTCATTGAGGAAAAGGTTTTGAAGATCAGCGGTAAGCTCCCAGCTAAAACGTCTGTTGGTATTACCATTCTGTAAACCTAATAATAAAATAAAAATAGCTTTAATCTTTAATTAATCCTATACACTAAAATATAAATATGACATGACGTGGATTTAACTAATATAAATAAATAATAATAAATAAATAATGCTGGACAATCCACACAGCATCATCTAGCCTAAGGTAAGCTGCTGTTAAACAGAGCTGTATTATGGGTACTAGATGACTGTTATATATTTAATACAATGCAATACATAGATAGATATTTTTTATTATACATAGAAAACACCCAGAACACCCGGAACAAATATTTGCAGATCCTACAAACATTTGTCCCAAGGCGGGAATCGAACCCGCAACTTCTGCGTCGCAGGCGGACCTTCGCCCACCGCGCCACATTGGTCGTCGAAAATGTTCTTTAAACTAAATTAATAAAAGTCCTTCTTCACTTTAATATAAAATAAAAGTTAAAAAGTGTAAGGACCGCCGATGGCGGTGAAAGCCCATGTAAACCTAATAAAGAATTGTATATTTAAATTTTGTAAATTAAATTTGTGTGTGGTGGTGTGTGTAGTGAAAGAGTGTGTGTGTTGTGTGTCTCTTAAATAAAGAATCGATGGTAAGCTGCCAGCTAAGACGTATATTGGTATCACTGTTCTGTAACCTAAAAAGAATGGTATATTGAATTTTGCTAAATTTTGTGTGAGTTTTGTGTTTCTAAATCTAAAATAAAAAAAAATTCTTTCTTATTTTAACTTTTATTTTATTAAGACTTCTGTAAAAGCATTTATGTGTTTCTGTGTGTGTGTATTTAGTGTGAAGTGAAGGAATGTGTGTTTTTTTCTTCAGTTAAATAACCTTGAGGTAACTCATAGATGCAGCTAAAACGTCTGTTACTGCTTATCATGTCCCAATACAGTTTCTAATAGCCCGTACCGCTTCTAGTCATATCTCCTTCGCAATTTGTGTGTATTTTGTGTGTAGTGAATGAGTGTGTTTCTTGTGTGTTTTTTATAATTACCTTAAGGAAACCCATAAACTCAGCTACAATCTCTCTGTTACTGCTTATCGTATGTTCCAATACAGTTTCTAATAGCCTCTGTACCACCTTAGTCTCAACCCCCTCCGCAATTTGTGTGTGTAGTGAATGGGTGTGTTTTGTGTGTGTTGTATGTTTTTTCTATAATTACCTTGAGGAAACCCATAGACGCAGCTACAATCTCTCTGTTATTGCT
This sequence comes from Colostygia pectinataria, assembly GCA_951394395.1. Lineage (NCBI taxonomy): Eukaryota > Metazoa > Arthropoda > Insecta > Lepidoptera > Geometridae > Colostygia > Colostygia pectinataria. The sequence goes on along the minus strand of OX596369.1, from coordinate 2,313,055 downwards.
CATCATATGTTCCAATACAGTTTCTAACAGCCCTTGTACAACGTCTAGTCCCATATTCTCAGAGTATGCGTATATCGCGGTGGATAGAGCGCGTATAGTCGCGCTTTGCACGCGCGGCACGGGGGCGGTCAAACCGGACGTTAGCATCTCTACGTAGCGTTGCATACCTATAACAAAACGAGCGTTAATAACTATAGAGTAGTTTTTGCAACATATAGGTTAGTTTTTACCCTATAAATCTGCCCCTATAAGGGAAATGGAGTCAAATGACATTTCATAATGCATTCTATTGTGTATTGTGCACGGAGCGCTCGTGACGTAGCTGGCTAAGTTGTTTTAAACAGATCAACGAAGTTAAGCACTGTTCCGCGGGATCATCATTTGGATGGGTGAACGCCAGTGGCAATTTCAAATGAGCGCTCCCGTGCCTAGGAGGACACGTTAAGCAGTCGGTTCCGGGTTTTTTCAAAGTTGTTAGGCCATGACCTTTGACTTTGACATATAGAAATCTTTGGGCATGACAGAGGCCTTCGGGCGGCCTAGAAACTTTGTCACCAGTTTTTTTTTTTTGTCACCAGGCCACTGACTCAGACGAACGAACGAACGAACTACTTTGTCATTGACGTTTCGAAGCTATTCAGAAGTTTCTTCATGAGCACAGCCCGCGAGCGCGTTCCGACGGTTGCCTGGCGTACTGGCATTATAGATCGTCTTATAAAACTATATTTCAGTAGAATGAATTTGAATTTGAGTTTTGTTTTTGAATTTGTATGGAAACCGAGCTTGTAATATCGTTGAGCTTGTCTGTTTTTTTTTTTTTTTTTTTATACAACTAAAGTGGCAACCAAGCGTACGGCCCACAAGATGGTAAGCGGTTACCGTAGCCTATGGACGCTTGCAATACCAGAGGTATCACTTGCGGGTTGCCACCTTGAGGCTAAGATCGAAAGCCTCATGTGCCAGTAATTTCACCGGAAACCATACCCCTCACACCGGAACACAGCAATGCGAGCATTACTGCTTTGCGGCAGAAATAGGTATGGTGGTAGTCCTTCCCCAGACGAGCTCTATCACAGAGAACTCTACTACTCTTTTTGCTCTGTGTTTTTTGTGTGCTGCCGAATAAATAATTTTCTTTCTTCTTTCTTTCTTTCTAATATTTTGCGTGTGTGTATTTTACACACAAATGTATTTTACTGATGGGAAACATAAGCCGCGAGGCACTGGCACACCACCACACCGCCCCCGGTTGGGAGCAGACTGAGTTTCGCGGCGAGTAAAGAGGTTACTCAGCCCGTCTTTTCGGCACGCGAGGTACATACACTCACTTATTCTATTTAAGTATAGTTCTGTGGTTCGTCTGTTGTATTTAAAACTTACCATCATCCTGCTCTAAAAGCACCGAGCCCACTGTGTTGATAACAAGAAACGCGTATTGCCTGCATTTAGAGTTGATATCTCGCGTGCATATAACAGATTCCGCTATCGCACTCCTGAGGAGTTTACTATCAGAGTTTGAGAACGAAGTTCCTCTGATTAGATGGTCTATACACCTGGGAATAGAGTTGAAAATTAAACAATATGGTAGATTTTTTTTTTACGGTGCTTGATTAATTTTAATAGTACCAAGAGGAGTTTACTCGTCACTTTGATTAGATGGTCTATGCCTAGTTTTTTTTTATGTCAGTAAGTGGCAAGACTATCAAGTCGCCCGCCCGATGTTAAGCGCCACGTCTGACCATAACAGATGCAGTGCCACCCAAAGCTTAAAGTTTTTAAGTTCTGCGGGGCACTGCACTGCGCTCATCACCCCGGGACGTTGTTGTTAAGTCTCTTTCGCTCAGTAATTTCACTTGCTACAGTGCCCTTCAAACCTAAACACAGTGCAGCTTGCACACTACTGCTTGGAGGTAGCATATCTGGCACTGCGGTGGTACCCACCAAGACGGACTTTTGCTAAAGAGTCCTACCACCAGTTCGCGGCTAGATTGCCCAGTATAATAATTTTTTTTTTAATACCACTAAAGTGGTAACCAAGCGTACGGCCCACTTGATGGTCAGCGGTTACCGTAGCCTATGTACGCATGCAACATCATAGATATCACTTGCGTGTTACCTGAGACGTTATATGGAAAGTCTCATGTGCCTGTAATTTCAGCGGAAACCATACCCTTCGAACCGGAACATAGCAATGCGAGCATTACTGCTTGGCGGCCGAAATGGTGGTAGTCCTTCCCCGGACGAGCTCTATCACAAAGAACTCTACTACTCTTGTGTAATGTCCGCAATATTTATTAATTTAATAATACATACTTTAATCTAGCAGTTTTACTGCTATCAGCTACATTACTCAAACTGTTCATCAACAGTTTCTTGATCTTGTTATGGTTGCTCGTCATAAACTCTTTGCAATTCTCGTTCTCACTCTTGAAGAGTTCCTCTAGAATTCTGTACGCTTTTTTGTGTTCCATCTCAAGTAGCTTAGCCTTTTCTTTATACTTCAGTTGTACCTAGAATAAATAATTCATTTTTTTTTTATCAAAAACCGGTTTCAACACTATAAATAAAATCTATACAGGGTCTTTCATTATCAATCTGACGAACTTAAGGAATAACTTATAAGTGAACTTGACTTTTCAACACTGTGACATAGACACATCAGCTAAAGCGGCTCGTTTATTATTAAAATAATAATAATAACTTCCTCACATAAAAAAAATGTCACTTATTCTAATTTTTGTTTCAAAAATCTCGAGTAAATCAGTTATCCTTGTTGGAAAACGAAAAGACAGCTCGCGGCACGCGTTAATGACCCCCGCGTCAATGAAACGCGTGTCAATAACCCGCGCGTCAACGACCTGCGCGTGTCAATGACCCCCTATAACAGCCACAGGACGCGCGTGCACGAATATTTAATTATTACGCGATTTCCAACAAGGATAAATAATAATTGACCAGAAATACGTAATCGATTAACTCGAGATTTTAAGATAGAGATTAAAAAACACAAAGATAAATTACATTCATCTTCTTCTTTATAAAAATGAACTGCTGTGTTGAGTTTCGCTAAAACGCGAGAACGGTTAGATCGATTATGCTGATTTGGCCTTGAAATATTTGTTAGGGGAAGGCTTAAACAATGATAAAATATGGCACAATAACGCGAGTGAAACCGCGCGCGTCAGCTAGTTACATAATAAAATTAGGTTAAATTGTATTTATTATATTACTAGCCGATTTGCCCCTTGGACGGGTGCAATTAAACTTAAGCACCCATGCGAAACCAGGGCGGGTCGCTGGTAATAAATATAGCCTACGTCCATAGGCTACGGTAACTACTTAACATCAGGTGGGCCGTATGCTTGTTTGCCACCTTGGTGGTATAAAAAAAAAATACCCTTGTTACTCAGGGATAATGAAGCATACTAATAGTAAACCGACTTTTATCAAATTTATTGAGGAATGTTTGTGCCATGTTTCAAGTTTGTTACCAGAATTTAGATTTTTCATACAAACGTATTTACCCTTTTTCACCCTCATAAGGGTTGAATATCAAAATATCCCTTAGTACACCCAAAATCAAATCAAAATCAAAATCAAAAATTATTTATTCAGTAGAATCACAAGGATCACTTTGAAACGTCTTACAAGCTAGGAAAATTTACACCAGTTCCAACGCGCCCATGCCGTAAAAGAACTGGCAACAACACCGGCTGGGTTCCTATCGCTTTTTTGGCATGACCCTTGCTATTGTTATGGATTCCAAGTAGAGTTGGAGCACATTCGTCCCAAGCTTTTTTATCATCTAGGTAATCGGTTGTTTTATAGTAAGCTTTTTGAGACAGATTTTGTTTAATTAAGTTTTTAAATTTGACAATTGATAAATTTTGTATGTCGCTTGGGACTTTGTTAAAGAAGCGTACACATTGCCCTTTAAAAGATTTACTGACCTTAGTGAGCCTAACTGTGGGAACAGCGAGTTTATTTTTATTTCTAGTATTAACATTATGATTATCACAAATTTTTTTTTGTGCGCACCAAGACAGACATAATATAGCATGAACATTTCAAATCTCTACAACCAACAGCCCAGAACAGGTATTAGCCAGTGGTTTAGGCTGTTGTATTTGTACTGACGTCAAGGACCATGACGTCAAGGTCAACGCGGGCCAGCGCCCGCGTTCTGTGAGTGTTGCGCTTGAACCCGATCGTACACCAATGGATTTATTTTTTATTAACTAGCTGAAAGATTTTTTGAAAGCGGACCAGCAAACAAGTGAAGTGAAGTGAGTTTATTCGTAACAAACAAAAATATAAAAATTTGCTCTTATATATTAATATCTATAGATTATTGATAGATTCAGGCGTTACTTTGCGGAAATCCATTACAAGATAAAAAACAGACGAAAAATCTCTAGTACTATTCCGCTTAACCTTTTAACTGATGAGGTCACACAGTTACCACAGTTAACCTCAAAAGAAAACGAAACAAATGAAACACGTGTCGATATTTTTCTTTTGAGGTTAACTGTGGTAACTGTGTGACCTCATCAGTTAAAAGGTTAAGCGGAATAGTACTAGAGATTTTTCATCTGTTTTTTATCTATAGATTACATAAATTGAGTATCCAAGGTGAGCTATGACTAACTTTTTACTGCCATTTTCAGTATCCATCGCTCTACTCCTTGTATAATATGCACTAATAATAAAATACCCTTTAAACACCGGAAAGTGTTTAAAGTATTGTACACCTTTTTTTCGTCATTTTCGGTGTCCATCGCTTCTATACACACCGAAGAGTGTAATGTATGTGTAGGGCGGCCTAGAAACTCTGTCACCAGAATTGGCCATTGACTCATACGAACGAACGAACGAACGAACACCGAAGAGTGTCTAAAGTATGGTATAATACCTTTTTATCGCCATTTTCGATGCCTATTGCTTGTCTATACACCTGAGATTGTCTAAAATATGGAATAACTACCTTTTTATCGCCATTTTCGGTATCCATCGCTTCTCTTTGCTTATGAGAGTGTCCGGGGTGTGCTATAAGTACCTTTTTATCGCCATTTTCGGTATCCATCGCTTCTCTTTGCTGCTGAGAGTGTCCGGGGTGTGCTTTATTTACCTTTTTATCGCCATTTTCGGTGTCCATCGCTTGTTTCTGCTTCTTCCTAGCTTTCTTGAATTTCTTCGGTTCTTCGAGCACTGTTTGACACAGTGGGTAAACCCATTTGTCGAAGAGCTTCTCAATATTCCCGCTGGTCTGGTACGGCACCAGCATCCGCACCACGTCCAGGATAGACTCCCGCTGGAAGTGCTGATCTTTCGAGTTTTCCAGCTGCTGGAGAGCGTTCGTGAACAGTTCTTCTATCAGGGCCGGTTCGGCTATAGATAAGTATGCCTGTGGAATAAAAAAAATGTTTTTTCTATAATTCATCATCATGACAGCCTTCTAATGTTCCCACTGCCGGGACTCTGGCCTACTCTCGAGCGAGAGTGATTGGATCTTAATCCACCACGCGGACGCAATACGCGCGGGTCATTGACGCGCGGTTCATTAACGTACTGTTCATTGACGCGCGGTTCACTGACACGCGATCTATTGGCACGCGGTTATTATTATTTTACCTGTATAGTCTCCAATGCACTTAATCGCTGCCCTTCCAGAATGTTCCACTTGCCAGGTGACATGTACACATTCAGAAATATCGGCAGACAGTTCTTTGAGAAACTTGCCAGTGCCGACTTGTCTTTATTGTTAACGCGCTTCTTATTGGTGCGTGGGTCATTGACGTGCGGGTCATTGACGCGCGAGTTATTGACACGCGGTATTATTATTTTACCTGTATAGTCTCCAAAGCGCTTAATCGCTGCCCTTCCAGAATGTTCCCCTTGCCAGGTGACATGTACACATTCAGAAGTATCGGCAGATAGTTCTTTGAGAACCTTGCCAGTTCCGATTTATCTTCATCGTTATCCGCGCAAGCTATCAGTTTTCTGGACAAATAATACACAGATTAAGTAAAGTTCTATCTATTATGGGATACCAGATAACTGATAGGATTTACACACTAGATATTATTATTGACGAACGATGTGGCGCAGCGGGCGAAGATCCGCTTGCGACGCGCAAGTTGCGAGTTCGATTTCGGAACAAATGTTTGTACGATCTGCAAATATTTGTTTTTTCATAATCATAATTATAATAATTTATTGTTTGCGAACCTAGGTAATATAAAATGATGGTAATGCTAACATATGAGCTCTAGATCCTGCCATTTGGGCATACAAACATTTACAAACATTAAATTTAAAATAGTTTAAATTAACACAAAACAGTAATATAAAAAACAAAATGTCAAATGTGGTTGTTCTGAGTGTTCTGGGTATTTTCTATGTGTAACAAAAAATCTATCTATGTATCTAGTACCCATAACACAAGCTCTGCTTAGCTTGGGGCTAGATGATGCTGTGTGGATTGTCTAGCATTATTTAGTTATTATTCTGTTTTTACATACCTAGAAGGGAACACGTCACCCCGTATCTCGTTAAAAATAATATTTTAAACATTAAATCTAGAAGAGAGCTCCACTTAGCTTGCATTACTCAAAAGGTAATTTGGGGTAAAAAAAAACAGAGTACCTTTTTGAAAAGTTGACCTGGGTCAAAGATATCCATTCCCTGAATACACGCAGTAAATACCTGCTGGCTCTTTTAATACCTAAGCATAAGACCGCGCGATTTAAAAGTTGCTTCAAATACAGTGCATCAAAAATTTGGAATAATATTCCACCTCCTCTAAGGAATAAAATGAGTATCGTACCATTTAAATTCAAATATAAAACTATGTTATTAGAACGAAATAGAAAACTATTTGAAGAAACTTTTTTGTAATACTAAGAATTTGTCACACCGACTCTCTCATTTCTCTCATACACCTAAACACATGGAGTAGCTGATACTTCACCCAGACTCTTATGAGACTGGAGTTTTGAAAAAGTTACCTTCGCACGCTCGCATCACATTTACACACATCTTACACACACACACAAACTCACCTACGCACGCTAAATCCACATGCACACACACTCTCACGCAACCCTCACACCCAACTCACTCTCAACATACACACACTCTCACGTCTCGTAGTCAATGGTTTTTGTTTTGATGTGTTTTTTTCTGTTGATTTTTTTGTAGTTATTTTCTTTTCCTTTACAGTAGATAAATACATATAATTAAGTATATTGTATCTTTAGGGTAATTGTTTTAATTTTACAAAATATATATTGTTTTTGTTCCTGTCGTAAAATTTAATAGTACTAATGTAACAGATGTCATAGTCAATTTGTGTTCCAATATGAGTATATTTATCAAACCTGCCGTTAAAAACTTACTTTTAAAATTTTTATGTTCGACTACCACATAAGTTCGAGCTTTGGGGTAGACTGAAAACCAGCCCTGCGTAGACCTTGTTTGCGTAGAATTAGTGCTGAGTCTACTCCATTTGCCAAATTGTACAATCCGATTTAATATAAGCTAAGTGCATTTTGTATACCTTACCTACCCATTATTATTATATTTATTTTGGCAATAATTTTTTTTTTTTTGTATTTATTTATTTATTTTATTATTTATATTTTGACGACCGATGTGGCGCAGCGGGCGCAGGTCCGCCTGCGACGCGGAGGTTGCGGGTTCGATTCCCGCCTCGGGTCAAATGTTTGTACGATCTACAAATATTTGTTCCGGGTGTTCTGGGTATTTTCTATATATAATAAAAAATATCTATCTATGTATTGTATTGTATTAAGTATATATCGGTCATCTAGTACCATAACACAGCTCTGTTTAACAGTAGCTTATCTTGGGGCTAGATGATGCTGTGTGGATAAAAAAAAAAAAAATATGTCTTCTTCTATTACAATATCACACTTTAATCTATCTATAATAACAGATTAAAGATTTTACGTTGTATTTTTGTTACGAATAAACTCAAAAACTACTAGTCTGATATCAAAAACTCTTTCACCATTAGAATGCTAGATTATCCCTGAGTAACACAGTCTATATTTATTACTGGCGACCCACCCGGTTTCGCACGGGTGCAATCACACTAATATTATAAATGCTAGAGATTGGATGTATGTTTGTTTCTCTATTACTCGACAACCACTGAACCGAGTTAGCTGTAATTAAAAAAACAGTGACTGGGTACAGAACATATTATGCATATAGCATTACCTATCTACTTTTTATGTGTACCTGCCTATTACGACGATATTGGCGACCGATGTGGCGCAGCGGGCGTAGGCCCGCCTGCGACGCGGAGGTTGCGGGTTCGATTCCCGCCTCAGGTCAAATGTTTGTACGATCTACAAATATTTGTTACGGGTGTTCTGGGTATTTTCTATATATAATAAAAAATATCTATCTATGTATTGTATTAAGTATATATCAGTCATCTAGTACCCATAACACAGCTCTGAATAACAGCAGCTTACCTTGGGGCTAGATGATGCTGTGTGGATTGTCCAGCATTATTTATTTATTATGGTTTTATTTTTATTTTTTAGTATGGTGTACCTTGATTTGAAAGGACTCTAGTTAGACATAAGTAGATACGTATAATTAGTACCTACCTAATGGTTAGTAATTAGTTGATGTAAAAATGTACCCAAAAAAGTGTTATTTCTTCTTCTTTCTTTCTTTACTATTAGGCTGCGTTTCCACCAGAGATTGCGAGGGATGTGTTTGCTAGGAACCAATAGAATCACTTCAATTACCGTCAATTACCTATTCAGCGGGTAAGTTAGAAAACATACAATAAAAAACCAACCTTAAAGCTTGCATAACAGAGAGTCTAAATTCCGGGTTATCCTTCAAAACCCCGCCCAGCACTCTTGCTAATGCTTTAAAGCTGTCCTTTATATCCTTAGGGTTGTTGCAGAAGCTCGGCAGGAGCGCCCAGAGCTGGTTGCACAGCAGCTCGTACGTATGCGAGCCTGGAACGAAGGTTACTTGGAAGAGATCGCTGGTAAGACCTGATGCCTTACTCTTGAATCCAATGACAATTCCGATCCAATCCCAATTTCTATTTACTGCTGTCAAATTTGTTTATTCTTGAAAACAAGGAAATTGGGGCTCGGTTTGCCGTCAAAAGTACAAAATGTCATATCCCAATACTTGTCCCCCCCCCCCCCCCCCACTGCTAACCTAAGTGTCTTCAAGTCACGAGTGAATGGGTTGCTCTTAGGCAAGCGTGGTCCAACGTAGACCACATCATCGCTCAACATCAGGCGAGATAGTGGTCAAGCGCCTATTGTGAATAAAAAATTGACCGCATTGACGACCTCGCTGTTTTAAGATCGCCTTGACGACCTCGGCAAGGAGAAACGATGAGGGACAAATGGTCTATACAAATTGACAGCTGGATGATATGTTTACATTTACGATTGTCAACGATTCAATCCCAATTTCTTTTTACTTCTGTAAAAAGAGTTGTTTCACGCAGTATGGAGCCGGGTCTAGGTCATTTGTAGGGGTCTAGATATATAAATAATCATTAAAGAAACCATTTATTACTGTTTATTTATTTTATTTTGGCTTCTTTCATAATCTTATGTAAGTTTATCTTTGTGAAGGAGTGCAACACAATGCAAAACAACATGGCGGGTTTAACGAACAACTGGGTTATTAGGTACTGTCAAAGTCAAGATGCGTCACGATCATTGGCTAATAGCTGTCATGGCGGACCTCCAGTGTTCCCGTTTTAGGAAACTTAACACAACAAACATTTTTCATATAGAACTTTGTTTGTCTACATAAATATAAAATTGTATTATAATGTTAGTTTTATATTTTTTTCCAATTTCTCTATGGTGTTACTAAGACCTAGGCCACTATAAAATTGGTTCTTTTTGTACTTTGAAAACAACAACGAGGTAGGAAAACAATTTGGCGCTAGGTTTGCTGTCAAAAGTACGAAATGTCATATCCTAATACTTGTGCAATACCGATCGCGTTCAAGAGTAAAGCGCAACACACACAGAACGCGGGCCCGCGGCAAGCATTCCGCGGGTTTTTTATTGTATTTGTAGTGACGTCAAGGATGACAAAACACGCAGTAGAGTAAGAGTAGTAGAGTTCTCTGTGATAGAGCTCGTCCGGGGAACGACTACCACCATACCTATTTCTGCCGCCAAGCAGTAATGCTCGCATTGCTGTGTTCCGGTGTGAAGGGTATGGTTTCCGGTGAAATTACTGGCACATGAGGCTTTCGATCTTAGCCTCAAGGTGGCAACCTGCGAGTGATACTTCTAGTATTGCAAGCGTCCATGGGCTGTGGTAACCGCTTACCATCTTGTGGGCCGTACGCTTGGTTGCCACTTCTGTTGTATATAAAAAAAAAAAAAAAAACACTGAACGCGGGCGCAGGTTGTCATCCTTATCGTACATACTAATTAAATCATAAAACTCCCGCGGCCGATATGACCCGAAACGCGCCCGCCCGCTGTGTGTGTTGGGCGTTATTCCCCAGTTCCCTTGCCCCAAAATACCGATCATTTTTTTTCACACACATCTTAACATCTAATAAGGTTACGAAGCAACATAAACGGACACTGGCAGAATTGTGACAGCTAAGTCACAGAAACCGTAACATAAAGAAGTCAAGTCAATAATTTAAAATGATTTCTAACCTCTATAGTTTCAACTTTTTAAGTCAAGTCAAGTCTTCTTCTTCTTCGTTTATGGACTCTGTGGCATATTTGCCACAATTTCGCCAGTGTCAAGTAGATAAGTTTAGTTTGATTGTCGCATGGCAACGCAAACAAACAAAATTTGGAAAGGAATGGCGGCGTTTCATTCTAAACTCCATAGGAAAGCCTTTGACTAAATTAAAAACCAACATTACCCTTCTATTTCAATTATTTACACCTGTGTAAGTCAAGTCAAGATGAATCAACAAACCTGAAACATTTTTCTCAGCCTCAAACTGTCTAGCTTTCTTGCGACAGAATGTTGCCATCTCCAATATATCAGTCGCGAAGTACTTCAAGTTAGCGTTAATTATCCTCTCTTTGAGTACTGGTATTAGCCAGCTTCTGTCCAAGTTGATGCTTTCAGGGCCGTCGCGTAATGGCAACACTTTTAGGACGAACTCCGGACCTAGAGATTTTATGGCGCAACCTGTTGGATTGAAATAATTTTATTTAGCTTTTTTTTCATTCAAAACGGTTTTTTTTTACAACTGAAGTAGCAACCAAGCGTACGGCCCACAAGATGGTAAGCGGTTACCGCAGCCTGTGGACGCTTGCAATACCAGAGGGGGTTGCCACCTTGAGGCTAAGATCGAAAGCCTCATGTGCCAGTAATTTCACCGGAAACCATACCCTTCACACCGGAACACAGCAATGCGAGCATTACTGATTGGCGGCAGAAACAGGTATGGTGGTAGTCCTTCCCCGGACGAGCTCTATCACAGAGAACTCTACTATTAAAAAGTTTGCAATGAAACCGCACACGTGCGAAGCCAGAGCGGATCGCTAGTAATAAATACAGCCTATGCTACTCAGGGATAATGTAGCATTCGAATGGTGAAAGAATTTTTGAAATCGGACAAGTAGTTTTTGAGTTTATTCGTAACAAACAAACATACAAATCTTTCCTTTTTATAATATTAGTATAGATATTTCAGAACCGTCGTGTAATGGCAACACTTTGAGCACGAACTCCGGACCTAGATATTTTATTGTACAGCTTGTTGGATGGAAATAATTTTATTTAGCTTTTTATTTATTTATTACTAGTACCCGCCCCGGCTTCGCACGGGTGCTTAAGCTAATAAACCTTGCTTTTGAAAGACTCTATAAAAAAACCTGTTGTTTTCTAATATGTAGTGATTATGCCTAGTAGCTGCGCCTGCGACGCAGAGGTTGCGGGTTCGATTCCCGCCTTGGGACAAATGTTTGTAGGATCTGCAAATATTTGATCCGGGTGTTCTGGGTGTTTTCTATGTATAATAAAAAATATCTATCTATGTATTGTATTGTATTAAATATATATCAGTCATCTAGTACCCATAATACAGCTCTGTTTAACAGCAGCTTACCTTGGGGCTAGATGATGCTGTGTGGATTGTCCAGCATTATTTATTTATTTATTTATTTATTATACATTTTTTTTGTCAACAAGTGAAACTAAGCCGCAAGTTTCAACAAGATTTTCTTCAACGTTTTATGCACTGTTAATGCGCACATAATTTTTTTTAAGAGAAATATTTGTTGGCATGATTTAAATTCAAACCAGCGATATTCGGATCAGAAATCGAAGCCTCTCCCACTAGCCAACACGGCTTATATGTTATAAGCATCCGTACGAAGCCGGGGCGGGTCGCTAGTGCCTATAATTTAAGTTACCTGTAGCATGTTCAAACTCCTTGATGTATTGGAAGGTGGCCGATTCACGACATTCATTGAGTTTAGTAAGCAGCGGCCCGAGAATGTATTCAACCCTTTCATTGCCTATCTGTAAGTTAATTTAGTTAGTTAATGGTTAAAATATATTTAAAAAAAAATTAAGGTCAAGAAAAAAAAACATATTTTTGAAAATAAATTATAAGTACAGATATTAGTACTACGTACAGAATGGCCACTCCCTACCTCCCACCGGTTTTACTTACCTCACCCCGGTCGCAAGTTTGCCGGCACTGAAGCTAAGGGCTAAGGCACGCGTTTATTTTGATTTTGTGTAGTATTTTTTTTTATACAACTGAAGTGACAACCAAGCGTACGGCCCACAAGATGGTAAGCGGTTACCGCAGCCTATGGACGCTTGCAATACCAGAGGTATCACTCGCGGGTTGCCACCTTGAGGCTAAGATCGAAAGCCTCATGTGCCAGTAATTTCACCGGAAACCATACCCTTCACACCGGAACACAGCAATGCGAGCATTACTGCTTTGCGGCAGAAATAGGTATGGTGGTAGTACTTCCCCGGACGTGTGTAATTGCGCTATGGCGCGTTCTTAAGACTTAAGGCTAGTAATTACATACCTCGAAACATACTGCTATTGTCAACACAACATGCCTGATTGCCTTATTGAAGGGATTGTCCAAACCACTGCTAATATATTTAAATACACTCTCTATATGAGATTTGTATTTCGTAAAAGACTCCTCATTGTCTATGGCAGGTTTTACGCAGTCCATTATCACCACCTAAAATTATAAATTAATAAACAAAATAAAATATGTACATAATTACATTACATTACAAAATATACAAAATACATATGAAACAATTGAGCCATCTAAAGACCGTTACAAAAGACCTATAGATAGCTCAACTAAACGAAAAAGTTTGACATGTCACCCTTTTAACAATTTTTTTTATTACATAATTTAAAAAGTTTTATCTGACCCCCTGTTAGTAACAAGGCGGACAGAGCTAGATGACAGATGTGAATAACTCCTAGCAGTTCTTATTAACACGCCATTTTAAATATAAAAACCTTATAACGCCATTTCCTTGCATAGCATAAAATGAAGTCTGTCTATGCATGCAGAAACGGGTTTTAATGCGGTTTTCAGCAATATACAGGGTCATTCATTATCAACCTGACAAACTTAAGGGATAGGTTCCACACCTAAATTAAAAAATATATGTACCTATAATTTTTTATTTTTTTATGTCTTAAAAATCACAAGTAAACAAAAAAAAATCGATTACGTTTTTCCGCTCAATTATTATTTATCATTGTTGGGAATCGAGTTAAGCGACGTAATAATGAAATATTCGAGTGTGCGCGCCCCATAGCGGGTCAAGGACACGCGCAGGTCAAGGACGCGCGGGTAAGTGACCCGCAGTTCATTGACGCGCGGGTCACTAACACGTGCCGAGCGCTGCCTTTTCGATTTCTAACAAGGATAACTAATTATAAAGCAGAATTACGTAATTTTTTTTTTTTAATTTTATAAAAAAAAACGTTTAGAAAAAAAAAAGTACATGTATTTTTTTTTTGTTGTGTGGAACCTACCCCTTAAGTTTGTCAGGTTGATAATGAATGACCTTATATAGAGTAATTCAAGACGAAGGTTTATAGCTGTGCGTGGCCGTGGCGGGGCCACTAGTTAACTATGTAAACTTGGTTATAAATAAAGAGAAATGGATATAAAATAGGTAGTATACATACTTTCAGAGCGTTTGTGGCACCGTTGGTGATTGTTGCAATGTCAGATAGCCACAGCTCAGTGACGCATATTTCCACAAATTGAGGCAGATTCGGTATACATAGGGACAGGTCCAATCTGAAATAAACCACAATGTTTAGGTGACCCAGGTCATGGCGTTTGCCAGCTCAAGGCAAGAAGCGGGTTTGAATCCTGCCAGTACATTTTGGAATTTATTTCAGAGACAATAAAGGCAATGCTACTAATACATAGACAGAATTATTGCAGTAGATTTTTTACACTTTTACTACAACAAAAGTTTAACTCGATCATGCATTGGTATAAATAAAATAGTAAGGATTAAATGGGTTCTTATGACTATCTTAAACACGATCAAAAATGGTGTTGTTTGTTGTTAGTGACGTTACTATACTTACGTAGCTATACACCCATTGTCCTAGTTGAAAAACAGTACACGACACTTAAATCTGCCTCGCGTCTTTAGCTGTATTAAGTCTAGACCTGCTGGGTAATTATGTGTTTCCGTTGCAATTGATTTCACTTGGTTTCAATAAAAAACTGCAGTATTTTGTATAAATAATGACAGTTCGCTGATTGAAATCGGATTGCAACCTAGTTTCGTAACCGCCCTCCAGGAATAGCATAAAAACCAGCTAGGTGATTGCGTAACTTGGTTGCAATCCGATTTCAATCAGCAAACTGTCAGTAAGCTGTCATATTCATACAAAATATGTCAGTTTTTGATTGAAAGTCTAGTGTCAGTGTCTGGTGTCAGTGTCTAGTGTCAGCGTCAGTATCTAGTGTCGTATAATATCTAATGACCCTTCTCACCTTGGCTGATGCCAGGTGGAGCAGCTCGAAGCAGACCTCCGCGCTAGTGACGCTATACTTACGTAGCTAAACACGCGTATCCTTGCTGCAACACAGTACACCACGCTAACATCTGCCTCGCGTCTTTAGCTGCCGGGCGGGAGGCTAGTAACGCGCGCGTCAGTTGCACCGCTAGTGACGCTGTCAAGTTACTGACGGTGGATGGAGCGACGAATAAAGCGTGGAGTGCTTGCAGGCTGCATGTTTTAATGTAGACGTTGTTGTGCGTCATAAGCGATAGTATAGCCTCGCATATTGACTGGGGACAAATGAATATGTTATAAGTTGAATATCTCAAAAATTATTTAATTTTAAATGGCCACTCCCTACCTCCCACCGGTTTTACTTACCTCACCCCGGTCACCAGTTTGCCGGCACTGAAGCTAAGGGCTAAGGCACGCGTTTATTTTGATTTTGTGTAGGTCCAAGCGCGCGCGTGCCAGCGCGAGCGAAAGCTTGCTGTCTCTTGCTATAGCTGGGTAGAGCCAACCATGACACTCACACATACAATAGCTCCGTTTACGTACACCGGGGAAGGACTACCACCATACCTATTTCTGCCGCCAAGCAGTAATGCTCGCATTGCTGTGTTCCGGTTCGCAGGGTATGGTTTCCGGTGAAATTACAGGCACATGAGACTTACCATCTAAGGTCTTAGGGTAGTAGCACGCAAGTGATATCTATGATGTTGCATGCGTACATAGGCTACGGTAACCGCTGACCATCAAGTGGGCCGTACGCTTGGTTACCACTTTAGTAGTATAAAAAAAAAACACCGGTCATTATCTATCTATGTTTTAAATTTCAGCCAAATCGGTTCAGTGGTTATAGAGTAATAGATTAAAAAACATCAAAACCACAGAACTAATTAAATATAGTTCTGTGAACCAAACTTTCACATTTATAATATTACTGCAAATATTACGACGACAATATGACGACCAATGTGGCGCGGTGGGCGAAGGTCCGCCTGCGACGCGGAGGTTGCGGGTTCGATTCCCGCCTTGGGACAAAATGTTTGTAGGATCTGCAAATATTTGTTCCGGGTGTTCTGGGTGTTTTCTATGTATAATAAAAAATATCTATCTATTATATGTATTGTATTGTAACAAATATATATCAGTCATCTAGTACCCATAATACAGCTCTGTCTTACCTTGGGCTAGCTAGATGATGCTGTGTGGATTGTCCAGCATCATTTATTTATTTACTGTGATAAATATTTGTATTATTAAAATAGCCCCAAAATTAAGACTTTCTAACTAAACAGTACTTAGTAACAGTACTTAGTAACAGTACTTACTCACCTTGATATATTCCTTGCTGAAGAGCGGCAGTATATCCGGCAGAAGGACCAGCGTGTGCAGAGCAGTGCGGTACCCAGAGAGCAGAGCTTCAGCCTTCAGTTGAGACAGGCAGTACTCTGCCACGCGGTTTGCCGCAGGGTGCTGCTTTGGGACCTAAATTGTACATAAAGTATTTATAAGAATCTTTCATTATACAATAAAAATTGATGTACTTTTTTTATTTTTACTTTTTGTTTAAAAAATCTCGAGTAAATCAATTACGTTTTTCTGGTCAATTATTAGTTATCATTGTAGGAAATCGAATAGGCAGCTCGCGGCGCGTTTCAATCACCCCCGCGTCAATGAACTGCGTGTCAACATATAACGAATAAATTAAAAAACTACTGGTTCTTTTTCAAAAAATATTCCTGAGTAACAGGTTATATTTATTACTAGCGACTCGCCCCGGCTTTGCACGGGAGCTTAAGTTTTCATAGCACCTGAGTAAAGCTGGGCCAGATCGGCCAGTAAATAAATAAATAAGGCTGGGCACAGCATCATCTAGCCCCAAGCTAAGCAGAGCTTGTGTTATGGATTATATACAATATTATGTATATATTAGATAACACAAGCTTTGCTTATTATATACTATCAGTGTCTGTTTGTGTTTAGTCTGGTGGAAAGGGTAATTACCTTCTGATCTTCAGATGGCATCATGAAGCAGCTGCCAAGAATAATCGAGTGAACTGCATGCTGACCCGCTTTACGGACCTAGAAACAACAATAATATTAGCATTATACACTGCCCTTGAGCACTGGTGGTCTAGTGGTAGTGACCCCGCCTTCCGATCCTAAGGTCATGGGTTCAAATCCAATTTATGTGCGCAATGCCAGTGCTCTCATACGGTGAAGGAAAAGCAAACCGGCATGTCCAAGAACTAATAATTCGAAAGACGTGCCATCCACCAATCCGCATTGGGTCCGCGTGGTGGATTAAGACCCAATCACTCTCGCTGGAGAGTAGGCCAGTGTCCCAGCAGTGGGAACATTAGAAGGCTGTCATGATGATGATGACACTGGCCTACTCATGAGCGAGAGCGACTCTCTCCTATCTCTTCTCTTATTCTTGCAAAAGACTTTATTTTCTCATAAGCCGTTTTTTTTATTGGAGACACAGATGTAAAAACTGTGTTTATTGCTTAAACATGTCACTGTGAATTTTAAAAATTGCCATTCGGTTTGAAAATAACCCGTGTTTTGCGTACTAATTATCAATGAGAATTATCAAATCAGAATTCAGAGTTTGCAACTCAACATTAAATCAAATGTTTATACAAATAAATATAAGGGGAAAATGCGTGCAATCAGTTCGTGTTAGCTGCGCCAACGTCCTACCTACCTACCTACCTTAATGAATGTATAATATCTATAGGTCTCACAACGGATCTCGGCCGTAGTGAAATTAGCCGTTTCGATGCGCAATGGAGCTTTTTCAAACTAAATTGTCTTTGCGCATCACAAACGGCTAACTTCACGGAAGCCTAGATCCGCTGTGCGAACTATACTTAGTATTAATTTACACGTTTCTCTGTAAGTGACCTCTTTGTAAGTTTTTTTTTTTTTTTAAGTGAAGTCTTTTGAGAAATAAATGTCTTAAACCCGAACGTCTGACGAGGCTAACATGCTCTACCTGTCCATATACGCTACTAAAAAACTAAAAACATTAGGTCCTGACTCCTGATGAGATTATTCTAGAAGATAAGATGGAACTGACTTTTTTTTTTTTTTTTATACAACTGAAGTGGCAACCAAGCGTACAGCCCACAAGATGGTAAGCGGTTACCGCAGCCTATGGACGCTTGCAATACCAGAGGTATCACTCGCGGGTTGCCACCTTGAGGCTAAGATCGAAAGCCTCATGTACCAGCAATTTCACCGGAAACCATACTCTTCACACCGGAACACAGCAATGCGAGCATTACTGCTTGGCGGCAGAAATAGGTATGGTGGTAGTCCTTACCCGGACGAGCTCTAACACACTTTACTACTCTACACTCTGACTTGGTCCAAAAGGACAAAAGTTCCTTAAAAAAAAAAAAGAAAAAAAAAACGAGGTAAAATATAATTATAAACGTAATACCTTAGGTTTTGTATGAAGAGAGAACGCTAGCACCAGATCAAAAACCCTCATTGTGGACGACTCCTGCCATAGTGCATGCTCCTGCGCCCTCAGAAGCACAGACAAGCACCCAATCACACCCCTCATCAACGCCCCGTTAGTAGTCTGAGCGTTCTTCTCCAGAACGTCCATGAAGGTGGTGGCTGCATCGGAGAACTGTTTCCTGAGAACCGCTTGGGGTACTGATTTGATGCCCATAGAGATAAGGGTCAATGTAGCTACAATGTTTTCTTCGGTTTCCGCTACTTTAAGAGTTTCCATCTGAAAGGTAGAGGGTGCTATGGGCAAACTATGGCGCTATGTGGGGGTGACCAGCTCAAATACAGAAGATTACGGGTTCGACTCCCAAAAATGCTTTACAAACACAACCACACACAAGCACATTTTAAATAAAATTAAATGATTTAATTTTATTTAACGAAGAAAGCGAACGAAGTCACTGGCAACAGCTAGTCGTAAATTATAATCTTACCAGTGCAACAAAGTACTCCGTAGTACTCTCCTTGCCGCCGTGCTCTTTGATGACATCAGTGACCGCAGCCAGCACGGCCAGCATCTCTTTGTGCAGAGCATTGTTGGAGTCAAATTTGTTTAACAGTCTGTAACAAATCTGAGATTTCAACACTGACAAATATAATTAAATAATAAAATAAAAAGAAAAATTTAATATTTATTTATATTAATAATAGAGAGCAGCTTTCGCTTTGGTGTCAAATTTGTTTAGCAGTCTATAACAAACCTGACATTTTAACAGTGACAAATATAATTAAATATTAATATAAAAAGAAAAATTTAATATTTATTTATTTTAATAATAGAGAGCAGCTTTTGCTTTGAAGTTAAAGTTATAGCAGTCTGTAACAAACCAGACCTTTAAACACTGACAAATATCATTAAATAAAATAAAATAAATAGAAAAATTATTTATTTATTTATTTAAATAATAGACTAGCAGACTAGAATGTTACAATATAGATTAAGCACTGTGCAAAACTGGGTCAGGTCGCTATTAGAGTATAAAATACACAAATGTCCACACTCACATAGATAGGTATCCGCTTACCATCAGGTGGTTACTAACTGGTTGTCTATATAATTATATATAATTCAGATAAAGATTTTTATCACAGTTTTTTTTTAACTAAAACAAAAAACACTTACCTACTAAAACTGATGTTAGAACACTGACTCCAATCAGAAGCAAATGTTTGAAATGTTTTATAAGTTCCTGATTTCATGCTCGCTGTTTCAGATTCTAAACCCTCTTCCAATGTCTTTACAGACATATTCTCAAATTCCTTGGCTATGTTTAGCTCATTTTCAGCCTCCTTCTGCTTGTGGTGGCTGTAAGTCATCATAGCATCGTGCTTAGAAACCGCTTGTTGAGTCAGCCCTGTGCTTCCTAAAGAAAAATATTCGAGGGTGGAATTCATTTTAAAATTACATAAATCAGCTGGTTTAAGAGAAGTTATATTGTATAATGTACAGAAGGCATACACGCTGTTAATAGAAGAAAATACCAGTAGTTATAGTGTGTAAAATATAAAAACAAACCTAAATTCTCCTGAAAAAACCGAGATTTTGCCATTTCTCGGTACTTTTGGACTTTCGGGTTGGAGGTGGATGACTGTCCCTTCTGCCATCGCTTCCCCTTCGATTTTCCTTTCAGTTTAGATCTGAATTTTCCCATTTTATTGTATCTTAAGAAGGAAAACACAACAATCAGAAAAACACACCGCACGTGGTGTCGTGATGGACGATGAATGAACTTTGTAAAATAATGATGATGATGATTGATTGTATTGTTTTATTGATTGATTGTGATGTGAAGTGCCAACCAAGAGAATGTAAGCACTACGCTTAGTGATGTGAGTAAATGCAGAAAATTTAATGAATGAATGAGAAAAGTATGATTTACATTGAGTCATTAGCAAAGTCAGTGCTGACCCTCTCTGACCTAATGTAAACGCTGTCAGTATTGACTTCAAATAGTACTTCAAATTTTCGCGTATCATGACCCTTTGTAATCAGAGAAAGTCAGTTCTCAAAGTCAGCACTGACTTCTTATTGTAAAGCGCACTATAAGTGAGCGAAAACAGTGAACTGTGCAATTTACATTAAGTTAATGACGGACTCCAAACCAGTAGTAAAGTCAGCGCTGACTACTGACTCAATGTAAATCATACTTCATTTTTCTGGCAAAGCCCAATCAAGCCAACATAATAACTAAAATGTTGCCAGCTTTTTCTCCAATGTAGATGTCAACTTGATGGGTTTACTGCCTAATTTACGTTCCATTCTTCTTACTTAACTATTTTCATTCAGGAAATACAAACCATTACTATGAACGGAGCGTAATTTTTTGATATATTTTTTTTCATTCATGTTTGATAGGTACTTTCATTGACGTTATTGTTGTTTGTAAATAAAAACTGCTGGAAATAGTACGCAATGTGAAAATACTCGCATTCCTCGATCGATCGCACATTACGTAAACGTTACACACCAGTTAATTAGTAAAACGGGAGTAGTAATTTCATAACCTATGCCTTTCAGTGTCGTCTTGTATTTGTAGTGTAGTGGAACTATGAGACAGAACAATGCCTCCGTTTTTAAGGAAGAAAGCGACCAAGTCGTTTCCAGTTAAAGTGTGCACTTTAGATGCTGAATTGGAGTTCAACCTTGAGGTAAAACCTCTCCAAACCTTCCTAAACCTTCCCAAAACTTTGTTATTTTATCCTAGTTGGTATGATCAAGTCTGTTTTCCCATTGATTCCCTTGTGTGTGAGTCATATGACTCAAAGGCCAATGTGCTAACTCGATAATTACTTTAATTAGCAACATTAAAAGCACTTGATATACCCAATTATTAATGTAGAACATGTCAAGTCTAAAGTTATTACAGATCCTTGTAAAATAAACATTTACAAGTTAACTAATACATTTCACACATTGCCATTTAGCCCCAAACTGAGCAATGCTTTAGAGAACCAGCCATCTTTATGAATATACATTTACTTTATTTTGTAAACATAAGTACGGCACCCAGACAACAATGTTTATCACACAATGTTTGTCCTGGGTAGGAATGGAACCCGCAACCTAAACCACAGACAGCAGAGCTACTGACCTGTGAGGCTAATACACATACATAGTTGTGTTCTGTACTGTACATCTAAATTATGTATGTATGCTTACAGGAATAGATAGGTATGGAAGCAATTGATAGTGTATGAACTTTTGCTCCTAATTAATAATTTAAAACAGTGTTCATTCACCATGATAATACTAGTAGTTCAGAATACCTTGAAAACACTTTTAAAAGTGAGAAATATATTGCATTTTTAATGAGCTATTCTGCTCATCACGCTGAAGATTGTCATCAGAATGTTACTACCTTTCAAATAGAAAAGCACCCACGAAACAGCATTTATAAGGCGGAGATATCCACTAGCCCCCTTTTGTTTATTTGTCATTGGACTCAAGAGTAAGGCACCTGTAGAAGAGTACCAATAAACTGACAGAGGAAACGCAGTTTTGCCAGACCTGAAGCAAAGTCGCTTCACTCGCTCAGTTAATGAAACACCCAACAATCCCTGTGTTGGAAGTATCTGAAAATATGCATGCCTCATCACACTAATACTATAAATGGGAATGTTTGGATGTTGGTTTCTCTATGACTCAATAACCACTGAACCGATTAGGCAGTTTAAAACATAGATAGATAATGATTGGGAATAGGATATCGGCTACTTTTATTCTGGAAAAAGTATGGTTACTGAGTTCCGCGCGAATGAAGTCGCAAGCAACATCTAGTCTTAAATGAAGCTATGGCAATTTGGTTCTGTCAGCAATTCCATAATCTGTACCTTACTCAACTATATTTATGAAATAGTATTTCAAATGGGGTTTATTTTATTATGAACTTATGAAACATCAAAACATTGGTATGTTAAATGCTGCTATGGCAATTTCGTATTCTGCAGCGATTTCATAATCTTTATTCAACTGAATATTTATGAAATCAATCAATCAATCAAAGTAAATTCTTGCAGGTATGAATATTTATAGATGTGTAACTAGTTTAATTCCTTATTTATTCAAAAATACGAGTAATGCTGGATCAGCTGTTGAAATTACTTTGAGTCATGCTAAGAATATTACACAATATATATATTTTTTTATTCGTAACAAACATAAATACAAGATATTATTTGACGACGCGGAGTTTGTGGGTTGGATTCCCGCCTCGGGACAAATGTTTGTACGATCTGCAAATATTGGTTTTGGGTGTTCTGGGTGTTTTCTATGTATAATAAAACATATTTATCTATGTACTGTATAAAGTATTAATCTAGTATCCAACACAAGCTCTGCTTAGCTTGGGGCTAGATGATGCTGTATGGATTGTCCAGCATTATATATTATTTATTTGTTTCAGTGGCGAGCAACCGGTAGAGACTTATTTGATCTGGTATGCAGAACCATCGGTCTCAGGGAAACATGGTTCTTTGGCCTTCAATTCGAGGATACAAAGCATTTCATAAGCTGGCTGAAACTGGATAAAAGAGGTATGTAATGTCCAAAGGTTACCTGGAAGAGATCTCGATGAAACCTACCAATCGTCAAAATTTATTTAAAATATTTTTCTTCTTATATAATAAAAATGAATTGCTTGCTGTTCGTTAGTTTTGCTAAAACTCGACAACGGCTGGACCGATTTGGCTAATTTTGGTCTTGAAATATTTGTGAAAGTTCAGGGAAAGTTTAAACGGTGAGAAAATATACAGGGTGTAAAAATTTGCTAAAATAAAGATAACGCGAATGAAACCGCGCCGGGTCTACTAGTATGTACTATATAACTTACTGTTCCACACTTGCGTTAAAGGCAAATAGTTTCTCGAAGGATCTCGGCCATCGTGAAGTTAGCCGTTCGTTTGTGATGCGCAAAAAAAGTTCGGGTTTCGGAACTCTGGTATTTTAAGAGAAGATGGACGCACTTGCAAGCCCTGGTACTTAATTTCACAAGTACGATACGACCCATCGAAGTTTGCTATTTCGATGCGTAATAATGGAGGCTCTATTGATGGCTATAAATCTGAATCTGAATGATATGCATAAATTCTTAAATTCTCTTGTAGCGAAGTATCGTAATGAAGCATCGATTTCTGGATGCTAAAAAAATTTATATTATTATTATTATTATTATCGTAAGTGGTAGCACGAAAATTAGGTATTCTGAACTAAAAACGCTTCGATAGCGCGTTCTAACTTTACCGGTAGCGACATCTAGTTCTGATTCGTGGTGTCACTATTTACTTATTCAACCAATGTATCTTGACCCTTCGTGCCGTGGGTTTCAGCTCAAGTGAAGGGTCAAAGTTTTTAGTTATAACGCTAGTTATAATATGCTTAGAGTTTTTAGTTTAATTTTGGTACTGAGAGCACTCGTGGTCCAGTGGTAAGCGGGGACTTCCGATCCTAAGGTCGTGGGTCCATACCCGGTCGTGTACCAATGGATTTTTCTATTTGAAAAAATATATATGCGCAATGTCAGTGCTCGTACGAACTAGAAATTCGAAAGACATAATATGCCATCCTGTATTATGTTAATAGTAATTAGTTTAGTTTGAAGGTCCGTCTGCGACGCAGGAGGTTGCGGGTTTGATTCTCGCCTTGGAACAAACGTTTGTACATCTGCAAATATTTGTTCTGGGTAATTTCTGTGTTAATAAAAAATATCTATATATGTATTGTATTGTATTAAGTATATCAGTCATCTAGTACCCATAACACAAGCTCTGCTTAGCCTAAAGCTACATGATGCTGTGTGTATTATCCAGCATTATTTATTTATTTATTGCTCATGTCCCATTAATGGGACAAAATAATGGAACCATGAGAAAGACCCAACAGTGAAAACTTTTTTTTATACAACTGAAGTGGTAATCAAGCGTACGGCCCACAAGATGGTAAGCGGTTACCGCAGCCTATGGACGCTTGCAATACCAGAGGTACCACTCGCGGGTTGCTGCCTTGAGGCATAGATCGAAAGCCTCATGTGCCAGTAATTTCACCGGAAACCATACCCTTCACACCGGAACACAGCAATGCGAGCATTACTTCGCGGCAGAAATAGGTATGGTGGTAGTACTTCTATCACAAAGAACTCTACTACTCTCATAGCATATAAACCTTTTCAGTTCAAGACCAATGTGTCTCCCAAATGCCGGGTACTCCGTTCATGCTGCTCTGCAAGCTGTACCCTGAGGATGTGGCTGAGGAGCTGATCCAGGAGGTCACGCAGCATCTGCTCTTCCTCCAAGTGAAGGCGGCTATCCTCAGCATGGATATATACTGCCCGCCTGAAGCTTCGGTGCTTCTGGCCAGTTACGCTGTTCAGGCGAAGGTATTCCATCTATAACTTTTAAATTCTATTTTTTTTGTATTCCATATTATTTATTTATTTTATTTTATTTCTTAGGAAAACTAACAGCGGATACTACTTTATATATCTTGAGAAAACAGGAAGCCAATAATAGTTTTTCACGTTTAGAATACTTATATGAATACTTATCATGACAGCTATCTAATGTTCCCACTGCTGGGACACTGGCCTACTCTCCAGCGAGAGTGATTGGGTCTTAATCCACCACGCGGACCCAATGCGGATTGGTGGATGGCACATGTCTTTCGAATTTTTAGTTCTTGGACATGCCGGTTTCCTCACGATGTTTTCCTTCACCGTATGAGAGCACTGGCATTGCGCACATAAATTTTTCGTAGCGAAAAATGGGCACCGGTGGTCTGAAAGCACTGCTGGTCTAGTGGTAGTGACTCCGCCTTCCGATCCTAAGGTCGTGGGTTCAAATCCGGTCGTGCACCAATGGATATGAATACTTACATGCTGAAAACCAGCGCTGCAATTTACTGCAGTATTATGTTTAGAATGGACTTTTTTGGAAAAATTACTTAATCGTTTTTAAAATAAATGTATATCATTCATTTTAAAATCGGGTGTTTTTACGTACCGGTATATAAGTGCATATCGCGACGCGGTGGAGGAAGCGCGCCGTGTCACTCAACCCTGACGAAGACTCGAAATTGATTCTAAACAGTGTCGGTACCTCTTCACCGATATACCGGTACGTAGTAGAGTTCTTTGTGATAGAGCTCGTCCGGGGAAGGACTACCACCATACCTATTTCTGCCGCCAAGCAGTAATGCTCGCATTGCTGTGTTCCGGTGTGAAGGGTATGGTTTCTGGTGAAATTACTGACACGTGAGGCTTTCGATCTTAGCCTCAAGGTGGCAACCCGCGAGTGATACCTCTGGTATTGCAAGCGTCCATAGGCTGCGGTAACCACTTACCATCTTGTGGGCCGTACGCTTGGTTGCCACTTCAGTTGTATAAAAAAAAAAAAAAAACGTGAAAACACCCGTTTTCAAAATGAATAATCAGAATAATCATTTTATTGGTAAATTATTGATTTACATGTCACACAATGAATTGGCATATACAAAAATATTAAAAATAACATATAGGTAATATAAAATTAAATTAAAAATAATTTTTAATTAATACAAAATCAAGTAAATGTCAGTGTTAAAAATCAACTACGATTTATAGTACATTATGGTACTAGTGTGTAACATTGGTGATTACCGCTGAGGCGCCATTGAGAGCCTTAAGATAGCCGAGGACGGTAATCATCAATACACACGTGTATCATACGACGTTCTTCAACACACTTGTGAATAAAATAACAAAAAAAACTCATAATAAAATAACAAAAAAAAATCTATAACTCACTAGTGAGTTATAGCAATGAAAAAGTCATAGTTTGATTATGGGTGTCATTCTGTGCCTAATTGCGATGACCATAGAGCCACTTTATAAGCAAGTGTGTTGAAAAAAAAAAATATTGCAAATTGCAAATAAACTCATCTACATTATAGAACGCCTTCTCGATGTGCCATAACTGATTGATAGGTTATACTTCAGAATGGGTCCCATTTCAAATGCTACACAAGTTCACTAGTAATATTATACTCAGTCGTTTTGTTTCCAGTACGGTGACTACGATGAGAGCGCGTACAAGCCTGGCATGTTGGCCAGCGAGGATCTACTTCCTCAGAGGGTGATTGACCAATACCAGATGACTGCGGAAATGTGGGAAGACCGTATCAAAATATGGTGAGACCATAGACGGTATTGTATATCACACTATGAGGGTCTTTGATTATTAGCGCGCGATATTCAAGGAATATGTTCCACACACAAAAAAAAAAAATGTTCTTTTTTTTTAACCTTTTTATAGATCTCGATTACGTTTTTCTAGTCAATTATTAATTATCCTTGTTGTCCGAAAGGGGAGCGCGTGGCGCATGTCAATGACCCGCGCGTCAATGAACCGCGTGTTAATAACCCGCGCGTCAATGACCTGCGCGTGTTAATGACCCCCCTATAACCGCTACGGGAGACCGTATTGTATATCACACTGTGGCGAGATGACACACGCCACAAATCGCTATCCGCTACCGCTTATGAAAAATGTAAACTTGGGCCAGCCCCTTACAATACAGGTTTTGAGTTCGGGACGCGCGTCCCGCCGCCTGCCTGCGCCCGGCACGGCAATCTCAGTTGACTGCCTACCTACTACACTACGCTTTGGTTTTCGCTAATACTTCACGCGCGCTTTAAATTATATTCTTTCGCTTATTTTATCTGCTGTAAATATCTAGTGTTAATTTAATTTTTGTGATAGTGAGAGTCGAGCCCAGCTGCTCCTCACCCTATAACACTATAAGGGTCTTTGATTATTATTGCGCGATATTCAAGGAATATGTTCCACACACAAAAAAAAAACATGTTCTTTTTTTTATCTCGATTACGTTTTTCTAGTCAATTATTAATTATCCCTGTTGTCCGAAAGGGGAGCGCGTGGCGCATGTCAATGACCCGCGCGTCAATGAACCGCGGGTTAATAACCCGCGCGTCAATGACCTGCGCGTGTTAATGACCCCCCTATAACCGCTACGGGGCTTGCGTGCTCCAATATTTATTTATTACGCGATTTTCAATAATGATAAATAATAATTGACCAGATATACGTAATCGATTTACTCGAAATTTTTAAGAGAAAATATACATAAAAAAAACATTGGTACATAATTTTTTTTATTGATGTGTGGAACCTATTCCTTGAATATCGCGCACTAATAATCAAAGACCCTGTATAATTACACTAATAATAAATGGGAAAGCTTGGATGTTTGTTCCTCTATAACTCGACAACCACTGAACAGATTTGGCTGAAATTTAAAACATATAGATAATGACCGGGAATAGAACATAGGCTACTTTTTATTCCGGAAAAAGTACGGTTCCCGAGTTTCACGCGAACGAAGTCGCGGGCGACAGCTGTTCTATACTAATAATAATATTATAAAGAGAAAAGATTTATATTTTTGTATAAACTCAAAAACTACTGGTCCGATTTCAAAAATTATTTTACCATTACAATGCTACACTATTCCTTGCTAACATATAGGCTATATGTATCACTAGCGACCTGCCCCGGCTTCACACAGGTGCACCTGCTTGAAGCTGGGACAGACTACTGCCTGGTGGTAGGACTCTTCAGCAAGAGTCCGTCTTGGTGGGTACCACCGCATTGTCAGATATTCTACCTCCAAGCAGTAGTGTGCAAGCTGCACTGTGTTTAGGTATGAAGGGCACTGTAGCAAGTGAAATGACTGGGCGAAAGAGACTTAACAACAATGTCTCGGGATGATAAGCGCAGTGCAGTGCCACGCAAACACTTAAAAACTTTAAGCTTTGGGTGGCACTGCATCTGTAATAGTCCGGCGTGGTGCTAAACATCGGGTGAGCGCCTTGATTGTCCTGTCACTTGCTGACATAAAAAAAAACCATAACACATGTATTACTAGCGACCCGCCCCGGCTTCACACAGGTGCGGTTTCAAAGCACCCGCTTGAAGTTGAGAGACTGCTAAAAAAGTGATAGATAATGATATTAATCATTGTTTTGAGCACCGGTGGTCTAGTGGTAGTGACCCCGCCTTCCGATCCTAAGGTCGTGGGTACAAACCCGGTCGTGCACCAATGGATTTTTCTGTTCGAAAAAATTATGTGTGAAATGCCAGTGCCCTCACACGGTGAAGGAAAACATCGTGAGGAAACCGGCATGTCCAAGAACTAAACATTCGAAAGACATGTGCCATCCACCAATCCGCAAGGGGCCGCGTGGTGGATTAAGACCCAATCACTCTCGCTGGAGAGTAGGCCAGTGTCCCAGCAGTGGGAACATTAGAAGGCTGTCATGATGATATTAACCATTGTTTTGGTAACTTCAGGTATGCAGACCACAAAGGCATGTCCCGGGACGAAGCGGAGATGGAATACTTGAAGATAGCACAAGACCTAGATATGTATGGCGTCAATTACTTTGCTATAAAGGTAATTTAATATTAAAATATTTTGATTTAATAACTAGCTTACCCTTGGTCCAAGAAAGCGCTGGCGTGACGACCTAGACGTCTTCCACAAGGACTGGCAGGAGATGGCACAGGACCGGGATAAGTGGAGGGATGCAGGGGAGGCCTTTGCTCAGCAGTGGGACAGTATAGGCTACATAAAAAAAAAAAAAAAAAAAAAAACTAGCTTACCCGCGCGGTTTCACTCGTGCTTTTATTCCGTATTTTCTCACTGTTTCAACCTTCCCTGGACTCCTACGAATATTTCAAGACCAAAATCAGCTAAATCTTTTATAATATTTGCGGGGTTTTAACGACTGATGTGGCGCAGCGGGCGCAGGTCCACCTGCGACGCAGAGGTTGCGGGTTCGATTCCCGCCTCGGGGACAAATGTTTGTACGATCTACAAATATTTGTTCCGGGTGTTCTGGGTATTTTCTATTTATAATAAAAAATATCTATTTATATATTGTATTGTATTAAGTATATATCAGTCATCTAGTACCCATAATACAGCTCTGTTTAACAGCAGCTTACCTTGGGGCTAGATGATGCTGTGTGGATTGTCCAGCATTATTTATTTATTGTTTATTTATTTATTTTATCGCGTTTACCTTTTTATTTCCCCGACAAATATTATAAAAAACTATGAGTTCTGATCGCAAAAGTTTATAAAAGACCTAAATCTGTCTAGCTTTTAGTTGAATTTACACCATTTCCACGCCCCAGCCTAGAAGAATCTGGCAACACACTCGGCTGGGTTCCTAGCTTTTTTCTTGTTTCGGTAACATCGTCATTTGACGGACGGACGGGACGTTTTTACAAGCTATAAACTATGCAAAGGTACTAAATACCATGTTTTTAACAAGTTATGTCCGGGACATAGGCTACTTTACGGGGTGGGACTGGTTGGCACCGGATATGTGTGTGTGTATTAGCTTTGTTGTCTGAGTGTTTTTGTTTTGAATAGTTATGTTTATTGTTTTGTGATGTACTTACCTGCCAGTCTGTTTCTGCTCTGTGTTTTTTGTTTGTGCTGCCGAATAAATACTTTTCTTTCTTTCTTTCTTTTTACTTTTTATCCCGGAAAAAGTACGGTTCCCAAGTTCCACGCGAACGAAGTCGCGGACAACAGCTTGTATATTATAAATATTTAAATTAAAACTTGAGTTGTCCACTGACTCATACGAACTTACTTACATTTGTCGAATAAAAAATGATTTCTTTCAGTATTTTTTTTTATTTTTTTTTATACAACTGAAGTGGCAACCAAGCGCTTACCACCTTGTGGGCCGTGTGTACGGTCCACAAGATGGTAAGCGGTTACCGCAGCCTATGGACGCTTGCAATACCAGAAGTATCACTCGCGGGTTGCCACCTTGAGGCTAAGATTTGCTAGGCTAAGTTATCTGGTTTCAATAGTACTTCGCTAGTTTGGGTAGACCCATCTAAAGAATGCGCTGTGTAAAATGTCCGCTGTTTTAGTCCAAATTACAAAATGTCCAACACGAATTTTGTCCCATAATAAATTTTGTCTCATAATGAATTTTGTGTAACACGAATTTTGTTTGTCCCATAATGAATTTTGTCCAACACGAATTTTGTGTAACACGAAGTTTGTTTGTCCCATAATGAATTTTGTCCAACACGAATTTTGTCTCATAATCTATTTTGTGTAACACGAATTTTGTTCATAATTAATTTTGTCCAACAATGATTTTTATCCAACACAAATTTTGTCCAGTAATAAGTTTTGTCGAACCCGAACTTTGTACCATAATGAATTTTGTCCATTATTTTTATTGTTTGTTTCCAGAATAAAAAAGACACAGAGCTGTATTTGGGGGTTACCGCGTTGGGTCTCAATATATACGAGAAGGACAACAAATTGACGCCCAAGACCACCTTCCCCTGGTCCGAGATCAAGCACATATCATTTGATGATAAGAAGTTTGTTATCAAATTCGTTGATAAAAGCGTCACGAATTTCATCTTCTTCTCGCCTAAAGGAATGAATAAATTGGTATGTAGTGTTTTTTTAACTACCAGCTCACCCTGGCTTCGCATGGTACGTAAAATACGTATTTAAACCTTCCTCTTGAATCACTATCTATAGATAAAAACCGCATTAAAATCAGTTTTTTTTTTATGTCAGCAAGTGACAAGACAATCAAGGCGCCCACCTGATGTAAAGCACCGCGCCTGACTATTACAGATGCAGTGCCACCCAAAGCTTAAAGTTTTTAAGTGTTTTCGTGGCACTGCACTGCGCTTATCGCCCCGAGACATTGTTGTTAAGTCTCTTTCGCCCAGTAATTTAACTTGCTACAGTGCCCTTCAAAGCTAAACACAGTGCAGCTTGCACACTACTGCTTGGAGGTAGAATATCTGACACTGCGGTGGTACCCACCAAGCAGGATTCTTGCTGAAGAGTCCTACCACCAGTTGCATAGTTTAAAAGATCTAGCATCATAGCATACAGACAGCAAACTGCAAACGGACATTGTTTTAAACTTTAGAGTTCTTTGTGATAGAACTCGTCCAGGGAAGGACTATCACCATACCTATTACCGCCGCCAAACAGTAATGCTCGCATTGCTGTGTTCCGGTCCGATAGGTTTCTGGTGAAATTACAGGCACATGATACTTTCTATCTAAGATCTAAGTGCCGCAACACGCAAGTGATATTGATGTTGCAAGCGTACATATGCTACGGTAACCGCTTACCATCAAGCGGGCCGTACGCTTAGTTGCCACTTTAGTGGTATAAAAAAAAACTATGAGCCATATTCTTAATAAAACTTCAAGTTTGATTGTCAGTTAGTCAGTAGCCTGACGATTATATAGATTTACTAGCCGTCGCCCGCGACTTCGTTCGCGTGGAACTCGGGAAACGTACATATTTCCGGGATAAAAGTAGCCTATGTCCTATTCCCGGTCATTATAGAATATAGAAGAGTAGTAGAGTTATCTGTGAAAGAGCTCGTCCGGGAAAGGACTACCACCATACCTATTTCTGCTGCCAAGCAGTAATGCTCGCATTGCTGTGTTCCGGTGTGAAGGGTATGGTTTCCGGTGAAATTACTGGCACATGAGGCTTTCGTTCTTAGCCTCAAGGTGGCAACCCGCGAGTGATACCTCTCTGGTATGCCAAGCGTCCATAGGCTGCGGTAACCGCTTACCATCTTGTGGCCCGTACGCTTGGTTGCCACTTCAGTTGTATAAAATATATATATATATATATATATATATATCTATCCATATTTTAAATCTCAGTCAAATCGGTTCAGTGGTTGTCGAGTTATAGAGTAACAAACATCCTAACTTTCGCATTTATAATGTTAGTGTGATGTGATAGTGTAATAATCATTAACGAATGTGCTCCAACTCTACTTGGCATCCATAACAATAGCAAGGGTCATGCCATAAAAGCGATAGGAACCCAGCCGGTGTTGTTGCCAGTTCTTTTACGGCATGGGCGCGTTGGAACTGCTGTAAATTTTCCTAGCCTTGTAAGACGTTTCAAAGTGATCCTTGTTGTAGGAAATGTAATGAAACCACGGCATTTTACGGTCAACGTCAGAAGAAAGTTGAGGATGCAGGCGAAGTTCTAAGCATGTTAATTTCGGAAAACAAAAAAACTAAAAAAACTTTGATTTTGACTAAGGAGCCGCGACGTGTATTTTTCATAGGTTCGCGAAGACTGACTACCCGAACATACAAAAAATAATTAAAAATGTTCGCTTCCACCCTCAAATTCAACTTATTTATTTGTTCATAAAGTTGCCAACAGATGGCGATACAGGTAGCAAAACTAGTGATTAAAATATAAAGTAGCTTTGCAAAACAATTAGGTAACCAGCAATAGCTGCAAAAGCAGGTACACAAAATACAGAAAAACAACAAAATTATTACTATGACGCGTGTCGCCTACACTTGTGATTCTACTGAAATAAATAAATTTTGATTTTGATTACTTTTGTCAGATATTGGATCTTTGTATCGGTAACCACGATCTGTACATGCGGAGACGGAAACCCGACACCATGGAGGTTCAGCAAATGAAAGCGCAGGCCAAAGAAGAGAAGCAGGTCTTTATAACAATATATAAAACAGACGAAAAATCTCTAGTACTATTCCGCTCAACCTTTTAACCAATGAGGTCACACAGTTAACACAGTTAACCTCGAAAGAAAAATATCGACACGTGTTTCATCCCTCCACGGGACATCATCAGGACCATCGGCTTGTTCTCCGGCAGACGTGTTGCTCCGTCGAGCGCAGGAGTAAAAAAAAAAGATCAAAAAGTCTTTTTTTTTTTTTCTGTGTGACCTCATTGGTTGAGCGGAATAGTACTAGTGATTTTTCGTCTGTTTTTTATCTTGTAATGGATTTCCGCAAAGTAACGCCTGAATCTATCATCATCTATAAGAGTAGTAGAGTTCTTTGTGATAGAGCTCGTCCGGGGAAGGACTACCACCATACCTATTTCTGCCGCCAAGCAGTAATGCTCGCATTGCTGTGTTCCGGTGTGAAGGGTATGGTTTCCGGTGAAATTACAGGCACATGAGACTTACCATCGAAGGTCTCAGGGTGGTAACACGCAAGTGATATCTATGATGTTGCAAGCTTACATAGGCTACGGTAACCGCTGACCATCAAGTGGGCCGTACGCTTGGTTACCACTTTAGTAGTATAAAAAAAAAACAATTATCTTATTTATAACGATTGCTTCTACAAGAGCGTAAAACCCGGCAACGCAAGCCTGACACTGAGGAAATAATGTAATTGGTAATTTTACAAGGAAGCGGATATATTTTGTTTTTGCTGACGCTGATGCTGATGCTGACGCTGATGCCAATACAGACGTCAACGCTAATGATAACGCTTAAGTCGCCGCCGACGTTGATGCTGACGCCGAGGCTGATGCTAAACTTCTCGCTAAGGCTGACGTTGATACCGACGCCGACGCATTTCGTCTCCCATTAAAGACCATTATATCCTCATTATATATGTATTCCTAATAATACCAATGTTTAAAAAAGCTGTCTTTAGCCACACCCCGGACACTCTCAATAAAATGTATGATGCAAACACGTCGCAAACACCACACGCATAGTTTGTGTACGTAAACGGTGCTGTTGTATGTGTGAGTGTCATGGTTGTCCCCACCCAACTATAGCAAGAACGAAGAGCACACTTTCGCTCGCTCTGGCATGCGCTTGCTTGGACCTACACAAAATCAAAATAAACGCGTGCCTTAGCCCTTAGCTTCAGTGCCGGCAAACTTGCGACCGGGTGAGGTAAGTAAAAACAGTGGGAGGTAGAGAGTGGCCATTCTGTACGTAGTACTAATATCTGCCCTGTGCTTTAGCACTACCAAGAAGTAAATACAACATTATTGAACAGCGTCGTCAAATAGAAAGGAACAAGCTATCTCGCGAGAAGCAGCTGCGCGAGGCGGCGGAGCGCGAGCGCGGCGCCATGGAGCAGCGCCTGCTGCAGTACCAGGAGGAGATACGACTAGCTAACGAGGCACTAGTAAGTATAACGTACTCTTACTAATACAACATTTTACTGGTTCAAGAGTAGTAGAGTTCTTTGTGATATAGCTCGTCCGGGGAAGGACTACCACCGTACCTATTTCTGCCGCCAAACAGCAATGCTCGCATTGTTCCGGTTCGAAAGGTATGGTTCCAGGTGAAATTACAGGCACATGAGACTTTCAATCTAACGTCTCAGGGTGGTAACACGCAAGTGATATCTAAGATGTTGCACGCGTACATAGGCTATGGTAACCGTTTACCATCCAGTGGACCGTACGCTTGGTTGCCACTTTAGTGCTATAAAAAATAACTAACAATACCCAATTAGGTGTGAAAAGACTATAATGGCTCGTCACGCCTGCGTTATGGACTGTTCCTCGTATACCTAGTCATCCTTTAGATGGGACCGCTAGTGGCAATATCAACTGAGCGCTCCCGCTTCGGATGGCACGTTAAGCAGTCAGTCTCAGCTTTGGGCAACTCCAGACAAAATATATGAAGCAAACGCGTCGCAATCACCACATGCATGGTTTGTGTACGTATACGGTGCCGTTGTATAGTGAGCGTAATGGTTGGCCCCACCCAGTTATAGCAAGAGCGAGATAGCACACTTTCGCTCGCGCTGGCATGCGCGCTCTTGGACCTACACAACATCAAAATAAACGCCAACGTCAGCAATCTCGAGTGACGTTTTTTCTGTGTTCGTTCTGTGGTTCAGTGCAAGTTTAGTGATCGTAAATAATAAGTAAGTAATCAGTCTCTTATGTCTTAGCGGCGTTCTGAAGAGACGGCAGAGCTTCTGGCAGAGAAAGGCAGAGTGGCGGAGGAAGAGGCTTCTCTACTCGCGCAGAAGGCGTCCGACGCAGAGAGAGAGAACGCAAGACTGCGACTCTCCGCCATCAGGACTGAGGAGGAGAAGGTATTTGAAAACAAACATCTGTATTGTGTTAGGGTTGTTGCGAATCATCAACATCAGCATCATTTAAAATATTAGCATCAGCATCAGCATAGGAGAGATATTTAAGAGTAGTAGAGTTCTCTGTGATAGAGCTCGTCCGGGGAAGGACTACCACCATACTTATTTCTGCCGCCAAGCAGTAATGCTCGCATTGCTGTGTTCCGGTATGGTTTCCGGTGAAATTACTGGCACATGAGGCTTTCGATCTTAGCCTCAAGGTGGCAACCCGCGAGTGATACCTCTGGTATTGCAAGCGTCCATAGGCTGCGGTAACCGCTTACCATCTTGCAGGCCATACGCTTAGACATACTTCAGTTGTATAAAAAAAAAATCTGACAACAAAACACGTAAATCTGTTACGAACTGTATTCCGTTTAGTACTTGTTGCCCGCGACTTGGTTCGCGCGTCGCGGAACCGTACTTTTTCTGACTGCTGACGCTTCCGCTCCGCTTTCGCGTCGCCGCGTTGGTTTGAACGGTACTTTAAACAAGCTAAACGAGAACTAATTCTAAATTCAATGATATGTTAGACTCCTGTATTAATTTTTTTAGCTAGTGTGTGTGTATACCTATATACCTTAATTAAGTACAAACTTGTAATGGCTTGCTGCACGCGATGGTTATCACTGTAAGTGCAGTAAGCAGTTGGATTCAAATAAATAAATAATATGTCTGTGTATTTACTTACTAATAAATAAAATTGTATGTTCATTTTAAAAACGGGTGTTTTCACGTACCGGTATAACGGTGAAGAGGTTGAGTGCATATCGCGACGCGGAGGAGGACGCTCGCCGTGTCACTCAACCCTGATGAAGACTCTCGAAATTGAGTCGAAACAATTTGTTCCGGGTGTTCTGGGTATTTTCTATATATAATAAAAAAAATATCTATGTATTGTATTGTATTAAAGATATATCCTTCATCTAGTACCCATAACACAGCTCTGTTTAACAGCAACTTATCTTGGGGCTAGATGATGCTGTGTGGATTGTCCAGCATTATTATTGATTTGATAGAATTAGATTGAATTGCAGGTGCACCTGGAGCGTAAGACGCGCGAGGCGGAGTACCTGACGGCGCGGCTGGTGGAGGAGTCGGAGCGGCGCGCGGCGGAGGCGGAGCGCCTGCGCGGGGAGCTCGGCGCCGCAAGACACGCAGAGAAGCAAGCCAAGGAGAAGCTCCTCAACTTCCTCAGTCGGACCAATGCCTCTCTGCCGCCTAATGTAAGCGACACAATAACCATTATTACTATTAGCACTTTAAGAGTACTACAGTTCTTTGTGATAGAGCTCGTCCGGGGAAGGACTACCACCATACCTATTTCTGCCGCCAAGCAGTAATGCTCGCATTGCTGTGTTCCGGTTCGAAGGGTATCCGGTGAAATTACAGGCACATGAGACTTACCATCTAAGGTCTTAGGGTAGTAACACGCAAGTGATATCTATGATGTTGAATGCGTACATAGGTAACCGCTGACCATCAAGTGGGCCGTACGCTTAGTTACCTTACTTTAGTAGTATAAAAAAAAAGCATTAGATTTATTTATTTTTTGTGTTAGTTTGTTACCATATGTCATAAGATAATGTAGTGTATCTACATAATTATTATTAATATAACGAAACCTACCTAGTGTTCCAATGGCCAATAAATATTATGACCATGACTATGACTGATCTTGAAAAAACTGTTTTATTTTGTTAAAAATAAAATATTAATGGTTTATATTTAAAAAATGCATTTTAAAAACGCGGTGAGTCGCGGAGTGACAGCGGTGACGTCATTATGTATTTCGATGTGAAATTTTCGCAATAAGGTTCAAAATTCTGCAATTTTTTTTGATTGAAGTCGGTTTTAATTTTTTTATAAACAAATATTAGCCGTATCGCGAAAATTTGCCGTTTGTTATGTGCAAAGCCACTTTCGTAACACGACCTTGGAATATAGAATTCAGAGAAATATACATTATTCAACACCCGGTCGTGCACCAATAAGTTTTTCTATTCAAAAATGTATTTTTTACAATGCCACTGCTCTCATACGGTGAAGGAAAACACGAGGAAACCGGCATGTCCAAGAACTAGAAATTCGAAAGACAAGTGCCATCCACCAATCCGCATTGGGTCCGCGTGGATTAAGACTCAATCATTCTCGCTCGAGAATACGCCAGTGCCCCAGCTGTACAGCTGTACATTAGAACGCTGTCATAATGAATTCCTTAACTATTTATAGGGAAAGGAGCAACTACTAAATTACCTTACCATGTCCAATGGAATGTCTAATGGACTCAATGGGATGAGCAATGGAATTTCAAATGGGATGTCCAATGGATACCAGACCAATACAGTAAGTACTCTTAACTATATTAGACCAGTAGACCCGGCGCAGTTTCACTTGCGTTATTTTCGTTTATATATATTTCAAAAAAAATAAAAGTTTACAAATATTTCAAGACCAAAATTAGCTAAATAGGTCCGGCCGTTGTCGAGTTTTAGCGAGCCTAGCGCACAGTAATTCATTTTTATTTATAAGATTAGTTAGTTCATAGAAGACCCCAAAGATCAAGAAAAAGAATTTGATTGTAGTCTGTGGGTTTTGAAGAAAATACCTGGGGTCGTACTGGATCGAGCAACCATGCGTACGGCCCACTGGATGGTAAGTGGTTACCGTAGCCTATGTACGCTTGCAACATTAGAGATATCACTTGCGCGTTGCCACCTCGTGATAGTAGATCTAAAGTCTCATGTGCCTGTAATTACACCGGAAACCATAACTTTTAAACCGGAACACAGCAACGCGAGCATAACAGCTTGGCGGCAGAAATAGGTGGTAGGTAGTTCTTCCCCGAACAAGCTCTACCACAAGGAACTCTACTACTCTGATGATGATTAAACATTAAATTTTCCTTCTAATAAAATCAGTTAGGACTCTATATTGTTGCAGTCTACCACTGTACCATCACTGTACCCTTCGACATGCTCGCTGCCCGCGGAGTTAGGGACCGAGGGTCCTACCGGGACCCCTGAGCCAGACCACGACTCGTACCAACTCGTCCCGGACGACGCGGACCCGCATATACACCGGCTGTCCATTGAAATTGAGAAGGAGAGGTAAGCGGTGAACCACTGAATCATGTAGCACCCTAAATGAACCAGATGGTTCATAAAAGACTCTTTTTAGAAACACAAGGGTTATACACTGAGAAGGAGAGGTAAGCAGTGAACCACTGAATCATGTAGCACCCTAAATGAACCAGATGGTTCATAAAAGACCCTTTTTAGAAACACAAGGGTTATACACTGAGAAGGAGAGGTAAGCAGTGAACCACTGAATCATGTAGCACCCTAAATGAATCCGATGGTTCATAAAAGACCCTTTTTAGAAACACAAGGGTTATACACTGAGAAGGAGAGGTTAGCAGTGAACCACTGAATCATGTAGCACCCTAAATGAACCAGATGGTTCATAAAACACCCTTTTTAGAAACACAAGGGTTATACACTGAGAAGGAGAGGTAAGCAGTGAACCACTGAATCATGTAGCACCCTAAATGAACCAGATGGTTCATAAAAGACCCTTATTAGAAACACAAGGGTTATACAAGATTCCAAAGGTATGTAAAAAGTCATAAAAGACTAGTTTTTTTTTGGTCTTTACCTAATCCACCAATGTAATCATAATCATTTATTCTACCAATGTATTCTTCAAGTTGATCCCTGCATTTTGATGGTTTATCAAGACATGTATTAAACTTTAATCCCTATCTAACTCTCTCGCACGGTTAAATACATACCCAACTCTCTTGCACGGTTTAATACCTAGCAAAATTTTTCGCACGAATGAACATTTAACTCTCCTGCACAGTTTATATCCCTTTTAAACGGTTGATTAAACTCTCTTGCACGGTCGAATACATATCTCTTAACGGTTAAATACCTGACTCTCTCGCACGATTGAATACCTTTCTATCTCTCATCATGGCACCCTTGTAATGTTCCAATTGTTGGGACACTGGCCTACTCTCGGGCGAGAGTGATTGGATCTTAACCCACCACGCAGACCCAATTCGGATTGGTGGGTGGCATATTTTTAGTTTTTGGACATGCCGGTTTCCTCACGATGATTTCCTTCACCGTATGAGAGCACTGGCATTGCGAACAGAAAAATCCAATGGTTCGATCGGGTTCGATCTATCTCTCTTCCACAGTTGAATACCTATGTAAATAGCATGATGACTGATTTTGAAAAACTGTTCTATTGTATTCAGAAGTATTGACTTTAGGCAAAGAATAACCTATTATTCCAGAAATTAATGATTTGGTACTAAAAAAAATGCGATTGAAATTTGAATTTTAAAATTCACGCTAAAACGCGCTGAGTCGCGGAGTGATAGCAGTGACGTCATTATGTCAGTTTTCAATATAAAATTTTAGCAATAAGGTTCAAAATTCTGCAATATTTTTGATGCCACCAATCAGAGAACCTAGATGCTCCTGATCGTTGTTTAACCTTTTATGGCGGATTGCTGTATTTTGTAGTTTTATTTTATTAAATCTAAAGTAAAAAAAAATATGGTTTTTGAATTCCTTAAGAGGCCTTTCCAAGATTTAGCGATATAATTCATGAAGTTCGCGTTAATGTATCTTTATATAGTAGAAGTAATAGCGCGCGCGACGAGGAGCGATACGTCCTCCCTCCATAAGCGCTCAGCGCGGTTTGAGAGTCGCTGCTTCGATCGATATGATTATAAGTGCGCTAAGGTGTGATTTTAAAAAATTTGTATTAAAAAAAGTCAATGCTATTAGACTATTTTCTTCGTTGTATTTATTTAATAAAAACTTAAACTTTAATTAAGTAGGTGTATTTTTATTGTAAACTCCTTACTTTAGCAGAAATAACAAGCGTAAAATTGGGAAAAGTACGCGTTTTTTAGGCCGTCTTTTTTCTAAAATATTGAACTAACATGCTGTATTTTTCTCTATTCACTGAAATTTTAAAACTGTGATTATTATAATTGCATTTTTGGAAATATGATAGACTTTGTTATTTCATAGAAAAAATGATCGAAAGTTGACTGGAATTGCTCATTTTACGAAACGTGCGTTACTAATTATTTTTTTAATCAGTTATGTATTGAGTTAATTAATATTTGCTCTGTTGGCTTAAATTTTAAGGGATAAAGCTTTTACTTGTTTTTATTTTCGTTAAAATATCTTCAACACACGAGCCACAATAGTGTTCGAAACTTCACTGGCTACAAGAAAACTCAAGGATTGTCAAGGATAGGGCTCTTAAATCATTTTACATAAGGTGAAGACGTGATTTTAAATGATTGTTGGTTACTGTCATTATGCCTATTATGTTGCACAGCTGAACAGCTATTTCTCTCTCGCTTAGGGTTGAATACTTGTCTAATTATCTTGCACAGTTGAACAGGTATCTCTCTCTCTCTCTCTTGTAGGGTTGAATACCTGGCGAAGTCTAAGCACCTGCAGCAGCAGCTGGACGAGCTGCGCTGTGAGTTCAGCGAGCTGCGCGTGGAGCCGGCCACGCTGGACCGGCTGCACGCCGCGCAGGCGCAGTCCGGGGACAACAAGTACTCCACGCTCAGGAAACTCAAGCAGGGCAGCACCAAGACCAGGCTCGCCTTTTATGAGGACCTGTGACGTCAGTACTATCATTATACTAATATTATTAAGGAGGATAAGTGTTTTTTGCGACGACCGATGTGGCGCAGCGGGCGCAGGTCCGCCTGCGACGCGGAGGTTGCGGGTTCGATTCCCGCCTCGGGTCAAATGTTTGTACGATCTACAAATATTTGTCTCGGGTGTTCTGGATATTTTCTATGTATAAATATATTAACTATGTACAAACATTTGTCTCGAAGCGGGGATCGAACCCGCAGCCTCTCGCTCCTAAACCGGGCATTCGGCCACCGCGCCACCGCGTCTCGACTCGACTGTTTTATTAATAAATGTGTTCTTTTTCAGATAATTTACCTGCAAATTATTCTCAACATATAGAAGCATGCACAAACTAAATGACAATATTAATTATAAGCATTATCTTAGTTGATGTTTATAAACCTATTTCTGCCGCCAAGCAGTAATGCTCGCATTGCTGTGTTCCGGTTCGAAGGGTATGGTTTCCGGTGAAATTACAGTCACATGAGACTTTCCATCTAACGTCTCAGCAGTTGGTTGGTTTTGGGTGGTAACACGCAAGTGATATATATGTTGCATGCGTACATAGGCTACGGTAACTGCTGACTATCAAGTGGGCCGTACGCTTGGTTACCACTTTAGTGTGTATAAAAAAAATGTTGCGAACTTTTACTAGTTATTCATATTAGTGCTAAAATACACATGCCTTTTAAGTCTAACGACCCGCCCCGGCTTCGCACGGGTATACTATACGTATACCTATCACTTGAATCACTTTATCTAGTGATAAAAACCGCATTAAAATCCGTTGCAAACATTTCACACGTCGTAAACATTTTTTTTTATATACTTCGTAATTCTGCTTAATAATTAGTTATCCTTGTTAGAAATCGAAAAGGCAGCGCTCGGCACGTGTCAGTGACCCGCGCGTCAATGAACCGCGGGTCAATAACCCGCGCGTCCTTGACCTGCGCGTGTCAATGACCCGCTACGGGGCGCGCACACTCGAATTTTTCATTATTACGCTGCTTATCTCGATTCCCAGCAATGATAAATAATAATTGAGCAGAAAAACGTAATCGATTTTTTTTGTTTACTTGGGGTTTTTAAGACAAAATATATATATGTATAAAAAAAATTATAGGTACACATATTTTTTTTTAATGTGTGGAACCTATCTT
Organism: Colostygia pectinataria; assembly: GCA_951394395.1. Lineage (NCBI taxonomy): Eukaryota > Metazoa > Arthropoda > Insecta > Lepidoptera > Geometridae > Colostygia > Colostygia pectinataria. Next base: position 2,270,684 of record OX596369.1, on the reverse strand, counting down.
TTAAGTTTGTCAGGTTGATAATGAATGACCCTGTATAGTAGCTTTGAGTTTTTTATCAATAAATATAGTGATTCCAAAGGAAGGTATATACGTATAGTTTAAGCGAGCGAAGCCGGGGCGGGTCGCTGATACTATAAAACGAACTGACATTTGGCGTGCCAAAAATAAAATCGCTGCTAGCTTTATGTATGTGTATTTTCGTGCTTATTATCAATAGATAGATAAATTAATTGTTTTGTTAAGTTACACAATTAACAGCCATTATTAAATAAAATACAGTAAGTATGTTCTAGAAAAAAGTCATTTTTAAACAAAATATTAGAAGAAGCCATTTTTAAACGAAATATTACAGGTGTCCTAGAAAAAAAGTATAAAAATATTCTGTGTATTATGAATGTTCTAAAAAAAAATATCTACCGCATTAAAACTCTTCAAAATACAGGTATAGACTAAATTTTAGTACTATTCCTCTATTTTAATGCCAATTAGCGCTATATCTGCATTTCGAATAAGTGAACCAATTATTTGCGAGGTATAATGACACTGGTCCCACATACGCAACTTATGATGTCATCTTTCTCTTTGATATTTGTTGATTTGTATAAAAATAAAACTGTGTTGAAGAGTGAAAGAGTATGTTGCTTACGTTGTATTAGTGTGTCCCTACCATAAAATATACTATACATAGACATCATTTTTATAATAAATAAATAAATAATGCTGGACAATCCACACAGCATCATCTAGCCTCAAGGTAAGCTGCTGATACACAGAGCTGTGTACTAGATGACTGATATATACTTAATACAATACAATACATAGATAGTATATAATTGTATAGTATACAATTCTTTACACAATGTTTACACATGCATAATATCAGTTGTACAATATAAGTACATTTATTTACCATATATTTTTGTTACTTAGAAGTAGAACTAACATACAGTTCTGTAAAAGATCTCTTGTTTACGAGACCTGGGTCAAACTTGGGTACAACGTTCAAAAAACATTGGTCAGTCGTGACCCTTAACATCAGGCGAACGACTTTGTAATCTTGTCTTTTGCTGACAAAAGTTTTTTTTTTTCATTTAGTTAACACTGGTAAATACTACATGAACCAATGAGAAATTGTTAACTATTTTACAATTACATTTTTTAATTATGTTGCTTTTTTTATTATGAAAATAAAATAAGTGCAGCATCCATAGACATTTTCTAAAAATTCGGTGTGAAATATATAATTTAGGTAAAATTATTAAAAGTGTTCATTTACGAAGATTGACTGAAAACTATGTTTCTATAAACCTTATTTAACTCATTTATTTGTAAGATCTGTGTAAGTTAATGTCATGTTCTGTTATTTTTTAAATCAATATGAAAATGGCGGTTATAAGCCGCCATTTTGTAACGAAAGACCATAACACCTTGGCAATCTTAAACGTTAGCATATCGTCCAGAGGTCAATTTGTATGGGATTTTGGTAGTTCATTTAACGCACTAAAAAGGCGCTGTTAAAAAACCCATACAAATTGACAGCTACAATACGTTAACGTTTAGGCTGCGTTTCCACCAGAGATGTGCGAGGATGTGTAGCGAGGAAAGTGGTTTCAGGAACCAATAGAATCACTTCAATTAATAAATTCAAAAAGAAATCTATCTATGTATTGTATTGTAAATAAAACAGACTAAAAATCTCTAGTACTACTCTGCTTAACCTTTTAACCAATGAGTTCACACAGTTAACACCGTTAACCTCAAAAGAAAATTATCGACACGTGTTTCATCCCTCCACGGGACATCATTAGGACCATCGACTTGTTCGCCGGCAAACGTGTTGCTCCATCGAGCGCTGGAGCCTAAGTGAGATTAGAGATTTTTCGTCTGTTTTTTATCTTGTAATGGATTTCCGCAAAGTAACGCCTGAATCTATCAATTATTGTATTAAGTATATATATCAGTCAGTCCGAGGTGGGAATCGAACCCGCAACCTCCGCGCGCAAGCGGACCTGCGCCCACTGCGCCACATCGGTCGTCAACAGCTCTGCTTACCTTGGGGCTATATGATGCTGTGTGGATTGTCCAGCATTATTATTATTATATAATTAAGCTGACAGCGAGGCTAGGTAAATGAAGTGATTCTATTGGTTAATATCAAACACATCCCTCGCTACACATCCTGGCACATCTCTGGTGGAAACGCAGGTCGTCAAACAAGTTTTTCGTGTTCAAAGATATATGTTTGTACGTATGTTTATATGTTTCTAACTCAATTACCCGTAAATAACCAATAAACAGATTTGGTACGTATAACTAGTTTTCGCCCGCTTCGCAAGCTTGGTACCTATATACAAAGTGGCCTAATCCAGGTCCAAAACTATTACTATTCCGAGTTACGTCCAAATCGTTACAGCGTGATTGAAACAAGTAGTACCTAGATAAAGAGAAACATTCATATTTGTCACCCTAGGCGATAACAGCTGGGTGACAGATGGGAAAAATTCATCCTTCCTGCTGATTATAAAAATCCGAAAGGAATTTTTTGTGGTTCAATCAAGCCGTAACGGCTGAACTGATTTGGATGAAATTTTAACTAGTGAAAAGAAAGAAAGAAAGAAAATACATTTATTGAAACCCACTTTAGAAAAAAACAAAGTAACAAATCATTAAAGAACAATCATGTAGGTAAGTATAGGATAAGTCTAAAAAAGTAGGATACTTAAGTAAGAAGTTTTCTACAACAGGAATAATCTAGATCTATACTAGTGGTAGTTTAGGACTTGAAAAAGCATATAAGCTACTTTTTATCTCGGTACTACGCGAGCGAAGCCGGGGGCAGAAGCTAGTAGGAACATAAATCGATGCTAATATCCTATACTTTTTAGTAAAGTTCAAATATATTACTGAATCATTCTATTATTGTACCTTTTGTTTAATATTTTAAGTTATTATCCTATTTTAATCGATTTAATATTAGTAGCAGTGTAATGTCGATATTTGAGGCGGGTATCCACCATAGTTAGGAGGAATGTGTGTAGTCGACCAATACTAGCGCGCGAAAATCACGTGACGCAATTTCTAAACGATTCTATTGGTTGATTAAATTTTTCGTGAGTTCTCTCCGCTAACCATCGGTGTATACCCGCCGTTACAGTTAATATAGTCAAGTGCCTGATGTAATAATTGTGATGATAGAAAATGTAATTATAGATATTTCATATTTGTGAGATGTGATTTGATAATTTTAAGGCTGGTTTCGACTAAACCGTAGAAAATAAGAAGTGGATGTATGAAACTAGCTAACTTATTCAAACTTTGAACTAATGAAAATAGTATATTTTCATATTGTTATTATTACACAATATCAAAGAACAAGTACTTATATATTCTTCGCTTTGGTTGATACCGGCCTTTATTGGTCTGTCTTAGGCGTAAATGTTTACCGTAATGTGCCTTGTTATTTTTAATACATTTTATAGCTATATTTTGTAAATAAATCAAATACATTTGAAGAAAACTTTGTGTTACTGCCGTCATTGTTTTTATTTACCTGGAATAATAATTATTATATAAGGTTGTAATAATAATTATTATATTGGAGTGTTATTGTGGCTTTTCAAGATTTTAAAATTAATTTGGGCTTTAGCCATTATAAATAGGATTTTAATAAGCTTGTCTATTTGAGTTTCATCATCATGACAGCCTTCTATGTTCCCACTGCTGGTACACTGGCCTACTCTCGAGCGAGAGTGATTGGGTCATAATCCACCACGCGGACCCAATGCGGATTGGTGGATGGCACATGTCTTTCGAATTTTTTATTCTTGGACATGTCGGTTTCCTCACGATGTTTTCCTTCACCGTATGAGAGCACTGGCATTGCGCACATACATTTTTCGTAGCGAAAAATCTATTGGTGCACGACCGGATTCGAGCCCACGAGCACCTTAGGATCGGAAAGCGGGGTCACTACCACTAGACCACCAGTGCTCCCAGTGCTATTTGAGTACTGGGAAAACAATACATTTTGAGTATAAATACATACAATATATTTTGAGTATAAGTTACATATTTCCTGAACACGATTTTAAAAGATTGGTTTATGTATTCTGGCCATTAGTACCTACACTTTGTAAATACCTACACATTTTTTTACAAAATAAATAAATATGTATAAGACGTGAGCTCACAATTGCCGCTCAGCCAATTACGATACTTTACTATATCGTGAAGTATTTTAATAGGTAGGGTAATAAAATACCTATCTCCTAGAAGTTATAACTTCTATAGGAATAAAGTTAAAACTGTTGGCTTAACAGCTCAGCTGATGGTAGCTCTGCTTTCTACTCTGGTTGAGGGTTCGATTCCCAACTAGGACAAACATTTGTGTGATGATCATAAATCTATATCTATAGTAATATTATATAGATTAAAGGTTTGTATTTTTGTTTGTTACGAATAAACTCAAAAACTACTGTCCTATTTTAAAAATTCTTTCACCGTTAGAATGCTACATTATCCCTGAGTAACATAGGCTATATTTATTACTAGCGACTCGCCCCGGCTTTGCACGAGTGCGGTTGTATTGCACCCGCGCGATGCTGATGACGCTGTGTAAAATGCCAAAAAAATTAAAACAATTCAACATACAACTTCCGTTTATTTAAAAAATATACACCACAATCTTATAACAAACTATACAGGGTGGCCCATTCAAATCGGTCAGTATGGGAAAGTCTGAAACTGTAAGACATACGAAGATTTGTTCTTAGGAACCATGTCACCGATTTCGATAAAAAGAAAAACTGCATTCATACAATTAAAAAAAAAGTGTACCCAACTGGGGAATCGAACCCGGTTGTTTTGAAAAAATAAACTTACACTATTTCTATTCAGATATCGTTTGTGTAGGTCTTAAGCAGTAAATATCTCTAAGAAACATAATGTCTAAAATGAATAAAATGCATTTTTTTCACATACTTTAATTTATCATAGTAGGTGTTCAAAGTGACCACCGTCTTTTTCAATACAATATTCAACACGTCTAGGTAACGATCTTACTATTGCATTTTGTATCTTCATGTGGTGAATCTGCGTTTAAGTTGACTCTATGGCTACTTTTAGTTCTTCAACGGTGTTATAGCTATTTTTGTACACTTCATCTTTAATGTAACCCCACAAAAAATAATCTAGAGGCGTTAAATCGGGCGACCTCGCCGGCCATTTGATCGGGCCGTTCGTACCAATCCACTTTCGCGGAAAGTTTTCATTTAAAAAGTCTTTTGCTATACGACTATTACGAAATCCCTTACGAGTGCACGAAGGACGCCGTCAAGTTAGATTCTCATTTAACTGCTGGGTCGGCCTACTTCACAATAAGGTACTCATGTTTAAAATTTATGATGGACATTTGGACAGATTCAAGTACCTTGCAATCTTAGAAGATCTTTTAGAGGCCGTAGGAGAAATGGCAGTAGAAATAAGAGAACAACTTTATTTTCAACAGGATGGAGCACCGGCTCACAATAGTCGTATAGCAAAAGACTTTTTAAATGAAAACTTTCCGCGAAAGTGGATTGGTACGAACGGCCCGATCAAATGGCCGGCGAGGTCGCCCGATTTAACGCCTCTAGATTATTTTTTGTGGGGTTACATTAAAGATGAAGTGTACAAAAATAGCTATAACACCGTTGAAGAACTAAAAGTAGCCATAGAGTCAACTTTAACGCAGATTCACCACATGAAGATACAAAATGCAATAGTAAGATCGTTACCTAGACGTGTTGAATATTGTATTGAAAAAGACGGTGGTCACTTTGAACACCTACTATGATAAATTAAAGTATGTGAAAAAAATGCATTTTATTCATTTTAGACATTATGTTTCTTAGAGATATTTACTGCTTAAGACCTACACAAACGATATCTGAATAGAAATAGTGTAAGTTTATTTTTTCAAAACAACTGGGTTCGATTCCCCAGTTGGGTACACTTTTTTTTTAATTGTATGAATGCAGTTTTTCTTTTTATCGAAATCGGTGACATGGTTCCTAAGAACAAATCTTCGTATGTCTTACAGTTTCAGACTTTCCCATACTGACCGATTTGAATGGGCCACCCTGTATATCTATGTATATAGTATTAACATACAGTCAGCCTCAAATTGATATGGGCGAGTAGTCAAAATGATCTTAAAAACAAAAGCTTTTTGATATTATTCAGTTTGATTGAATCATCACATTGTTGTAAGCAATGTTTGGAACATTTTACTATTTATTGTTTCATATTTATATGAGCAGTCAGTGTGTTCAAAATTATCTTAGCTAAGATTGCAGGGAATACTTGAAATGCTTTTTTTTTATTCACAATAGGCTTGCGCTTGACCACTATCTCGCCTGATGAGCGATGATGTGGTCTACGGTGGAGCACGCTTGCCTAAGAGCAACCTATTCACTCGTGACTTGAAGACACCCAAGTTATAAGTGTCGGGAAACACAGACTCTGGCAAAGAATTCCACTCCTTGGCGGTGCGCAGGAGAAATGTTGATGCATATCGCCTAGTGAGCATTGGTGAGATCTCGACCATGAATGATGCTTACAACAATATAATGATTTGAACTGCGTATATCATATTGCTTGATCATTTTGACTACTCTAGATGCTTATATAAATTTGATGCTGCCTGTACTTACATACATGGTTAATATTTTACAATCAAGTATAACAGTGATACTAATGTTTAATGCGATTTTAACGTATTTTTCATATTACTATCTAGAATTTTATAATGAACAGGTGACTTTTTCATCTAAACTTCTTCCCTGACTGTACTACGCGAGTGAAGCCGAAGATATTAACTAGTATACTTCTAGGACAAGCGAATTCTTACGTTATTTTTTTGTTTATCCTAATGAATACTAATTTATATCTTTATAAAAAGTATAATATGGTACCTACTACGTTCGTTCGTTCGTATGAGTCAGTGGCCAACTCTGGTGACAGAGTTTCTAGGCCGCCCGAAGGCCTCTGTCATGGCCTAACAACTTTGATAAAGCCGGGACCGACAGCTTAACGTGCCCTCCAAACCGCAGGGAGCGCTCAGTTGAAATTGCCACTGGCGGTCACCCATCCAAATGATGACCCCGCGGAACAGTGCTTAACTTCGTTGATCTGTTATGAACAACTTAGCCAGCTACGTCACGAGCGCAATACAATACAATAGGTACTAGTATCTAGTTAATGATAATTTATAAGTTATACTAATTGATAAAGATATAAATTAGTAATACTTTATTAATACTAATCTTTATAAATTAGTGTTAATAAATATGTACTAAATGCGTTTTTGTTGAATAGACTATTAATATTACTAATAGACATATTGTTTGAATATGAATTATATAAAATAATGTTTAAGGTACATATGAAATATAATTAATAATCAATAACATCATTATCATCACAGCCATTAACATCCACAGCTGGACATAGGCCTCTTCCAAACAAGGCCATGAGGTTTTGGGCTTAAGAAACTTGCATGTAAGTATTTACTAATATACTATATATTGGTATCTTAGTTACCTGGTGGTAGAACTCTTCAGCAAGAGTTCATCTTGGTGGGTACAACCGCAGTGCCAGATATTCTGCCTCCAAGCAGTAGTGTGCAAGCTGCACTGTGTTTACCTTTGAAAGGCACTGTAGCAAGTGAAATTACTGTATGAAAGGACTTAATAACTAGGTCTCGGGGTGACGAGCGCAGGGCAGTGCCATGCAGAACTTTCAAACTTAAATTTTTGGGTGACACTGTAGCCGTTATGGTCAGACGTGGCACTTAACGTCAGGCCAACGACTGGACCATCTCGTTATTTGCTGACATAAAAAACATTTTAAATAGGTACAGTATAACATATGCCCATTGCAAAAAAATACAGCTTGTAAAGAGACGACTACCGAAAACGAAAGGGGGTGGTACAACACTCCAAAACCAAACCAAAAAAAAATCACTTTTCTGAAAAAAAAATATAGTAGGAAACACGATTTTTATGTTTTTAAATTTTTTGCGTTTTTTATCACTATATTATATATTTAGAATCATGGTCTGATTGCACTCCCCTTGTTTTCGGTAGTAGCCTTTTTTCACCCTGTATATTTATTTAGCTACCTTCAAAAAATTCTAAATCTGAACATCTTATTACGTCATTTAGATAGATTTAAATATTTAAAAATGAAATAGAGATCATTTTATGACGCTAATGCTATTGTGCGAATTTTTCAACTCAAAAAGGTCCTGAATCAATGAACACAAAATCACTGCAGGTAAGCACTTCATTAGGCGACAAATTCAACTAAACCACATCAAAAACGGTTCAGGGCTTGTTATAAAGCCTACGGTAACTGCCACCACTGTCACAGAACTCATTCATTATAATTCTACACAGGAATAAGTGAAACACTACGATAAGACATATAATAGAAATCCAGAATAGTGGATTAAGGCCACCAAGACTATGACCGTGTTTGTGCAATGCTATAACATGGTGCTCATGAGGAGGTGCTTCCACTACCTCCTGGACATGGATAGCATGCCTCAAATCCTCCATATGCTGTTTATCAGCTGTCACATACAGAATTGCAGTCAAAGGGTCTGTCAGTTTCACCGGAAAATACTTTCTGTATGGTCCTAATTGTACCGAAGAGTCCAGACACCCAGCATCACATGCGTAGTAATTCTTATCAGAGCGATCGAGGGCGACGAATATTGCTGCTTTGTTATCCTCTTGAACAATCACACTTATGTTAACATGCGTCATGTTACCATAATTAACTCGACGGAATAAGAAGTCTCGGTGAAGTTTTGACGGGTGAATGTTGTACTCTAAGTGCTGGTTACTGAAACGTAAACTCCCGAAGCTTAGGATCATAGCTTGGTTGACGCCGCTGGCTCCTGCTTTTAAGAGGTTGTGGCAACCAAGTTTTTCTAATGTCAGAAGCCATACGCTGGCCACAGCATTGAGGTTGGATAAAGAATTCAGAGGTTTCCATAAGTTAAAAGCATCTAAAGTTGAATGGCCTTCATAGCACCCTTCTGAGTAGGTCAATGTTCGCAAAATCTCTGATTTCATGCTCGATTTTATATGTTCTTCATGCTCGTAGCTACGCACTTGAGATAAGATAGCGTAAATAGTAGCGTTGATTCTGTCCCCATTGATTATACCATCGGCTTTCGAGTCTGAGATATAAAAACCAGTGTACCAAAGCCCTGTCCACACTCTAGCATGGTTTTCTCTTAACAATCTGACAGCCGGTCTATCATTAGTCAAAGCAATCACCTTTTCCATTTCCTCTATAGCTTTTTTTTCAACAATATCTTTATGCTTAGAGTAGTCAGTTTTTTTAATAGGCTTGCTGTACTGCACTGTAGTTAGAACAAGCAGGTCTAGGCCGTCTCTAGCATCTACAGTGATAGTGTTACTGAGTTTACGACAAACAACAGCAGTAGCAATAATGTCCTCACTGTCAGGTATTGGAATCATCCCTGTTACTACTTCATACTCTTTTGTATCGACTCCTTGGTGTAGTTTTATAGTTTGTTTCACAGCTGTAAACCACTCCGACACTCTTGGAGTGGATAGGCGTATGGTTTTTTGAGCAGAAGTAGGATTGTTAATCAAGATCTCTTGCACAAATAGAGATGGTATAGTTCTGTGTGCATAATAATAGTATGACACTTGTAAACCAGTGTTGGAACACTGAAACCTGTTTACTATGCCTTTCTTATAATCAGCTACAGTAAACTCTTTCATTTCATAATCATCTACAATGTAAAGAGGATGGTAGTACACAGGCAAAGAGAGAGTACGACCGTACTTAATGTTCAAAAAGGAGTCGTGTTCTAAAGCTAAGCCTAAAAGTCCATTACCCACATAAGGCACGTAGTTATGGCTCATGGAAGACAAAGTAGCCGTAGTCTCATGTCTCAAATACGCGTCGTATTCGCTCAAAGCGTCTTCGAAAGGATCTAAAAAGTTTTTCTGGCATACGTTCTGGCGGCTAGTAATACTATCCGAACTGTAGAACCAGCTCATTAACGTTGGTCCGACGTACAGCATAAGGAAGATGACGACCAGGACTAGTAATACCAACTTCTTTCTGGTTAGGGGGCCATCGAATAAGCGGTTCATTCGCCTGAAGATGTCCCCGGCGCAGCGGCTCATGTTGCCGACGTCTGTTCTTACCCTATCCATCGTAAATGTGTCCTCGAAATTGATGTGAAGAGTTTAGGCGCTGGATAGTGAACGGATGAATGTAGTTTTCATTTTATTCAGCTTATTTTCAGGTTTTTCTAACACAAATCACAAACGAAAGTAGAAAAAACAACAAAAACTATTTTAGGTATTTTTGGCAAAGTAGCTGTCTGTCATTGTCAGGTGATGTGACTTGACTGACTGACGTCTGACTCAACTGGCTTGACAGGATGGATGACATTTGTTCATGTCACATTTCACTTGACTTTGGCCGCTATGATAGCGGCCCAATTTCGCCAATGTCAGAGATAGCGGCGCTATCTCTGACATTGGCGAAATTGTGGTCATCCCCACAAAGGCCACATAACCAAGAATTGAATTGAATTGGATGACCAAGATGTCGTTAATGAGACCTCGATAAAGCACATTTCACAAAATTCAGTCTCAGTAAGATAATATCCACACCGACGTTAGAGGGGGTCGAAAATGGCCTGAGAAATGGATGGTACAGTACGGCTGTGCCGCTTTTTGCTCGTCTAAAAATTTCTTGCGTCTGCCTGTTGTGCTGCGTTAGGCGTGCGTCAGGCCGCCTAGCACAGAAATCTAATTATTAGTGCCTTACTATTTAGATTTCTGTGCCTGCAGCCTATAGTAGGTATGTACGTATGCGATAACTCTAGCACTATTATGTGGTTATTTCTCGAATGAAACGCTCGTTACATTGTAAATAATATCTAATTTATTGTCAAACTCAATATCAGTTTACAGGATCATTACAGCAAAATACAGTGTATTTTGCGAACATTGCATTAATAAAACTATAAGTACATGATTTACATCAATATAAAATATTGGTTTTAATGTAGGCAAGTATATCTACACTATTTAGCACGACATAAGAGATTCAGTATAAATAAATAATTATCAATCAATATTACGGAATATGAGTTATAAAGATTTTTTCAAACAATACATTTTATGTAAACAAAATATTTATGCATCCAATGTGGGTACCAAAGGCACTTTTCAATAAATAGGAATGACAGTAATTTCAAAAAAAGTAGGTACCTACATATATAAAAATTTCGTTTTAATTCGATACAAATCATTTTGATTTATAACTATTTTTTTTTAAATAAGTAATATTAGATATTATTATTTATTTTATTATTAAGAGCCTGTGGCACCACAGTTAAAATCTAAATTTTAAAATGTAGTTTAATCCATTAATAAAATAATAAATAAGTAAAATAGTTTTCTTATCTTTATTAATTGAACATTATGAAATGTTTAGATGTATAAAAATTGTATATAATTTTATAAATATGAATAGAAATGCATTAATTAGGAATGTGTTATATATTATGCTTTTAGAAAAACCTAATTATTATAAGACTGTATGAGTCATAAAGTCTGTGTCTCTTTGAACACGGATTATGCTAAAACTATTGGACCGATTTCGATTGGACTATTCTAATGCCAGCTGTACATATTGGGCCAACATGTAGAGACCTGTATTTAGTGGGTTGTGGTGCTACTTACACATCCATCTTTACCAAAGCCAATGTATGAGAGACTATTGTGCCAACATGCTGGCCCAACCATTGCCCGAATGTGTACAGTCGACATAATATTTTTTAAAGCCATTCTTTGCGAGTGCGATAACTTCGGCCGTTTTCGACCTTTTCCTACAATCGTGGCTGTGAATACATTTTAAAATTAGAAGTCCGATTTGAATGAAATTTATTGAAGTTGATAGCATTTTGCATTTCATTCCAATCAGATTTAACATTTTTAAATTACCTAATCCACAACCACGTATGAAACAGTCATAAACGTGGATTTACGGCACTCATAAGGAATTATTAGAAATTTAAGCTTATATTATAAAATAATATAAAATATGTGTCTAAATACGCACAGTATGTATACCTTAGGTAATAAAAAAATCTAATATACAGACACAACATGGTTCTAATACTGTTAATCGATTTTAATGGAAGAGATCTAAATATAACAACCCATATTAAAATAACCTTACTCTAAATATTAACTTACAATTAACGGATTCGTAAAATAAAGTTTATATTATGTAAATCTTCATTATCAGAACTAATAAAACCATAAATAATTACTTCATCACACATACTGGGGTCCATGCTACTAATACAAATGTATAAATTACAGGAGGGCAATGTAATAATAAAAAAATATACGCGAAAAAGCATAATCACTACAATTAAAGTGACAGCAAAATTAATTTCGCTTCACTTATTTGCTAATTGCGTTCTGTGGCTTATTTGTGACAATTCTGCCTGTAAATAAAACCGAAATGGAGAGTAGAATAATTGCTGTTATTTCTTGTTTGACTTGACTTCTTTGTATGTGGCTTCTGTGGCTTAGTTGTCACAATTCTGCCATTTCTTGTTTAATGGTGTTTGTCAATACATTTAGACAATGTTGCCAATTGTTTTTGACACTTGTCATCCTAGTGCATAGTGTTGCTTGCTTAGCAAAGATGCTGGTTCTAATCCCGTCCGTTGTAGTAAATTTTGGAATGTATTTGAATTTTATACTAAAAATGACAATATCGTACAATGCAACATTACTTAATTAATGCAACTGTAATTTTGAAATCGTATTAGTAGCATTGAGTCCCAAATTATGTATTTATATATTATTTTCGTTTCTTATTATGACCTTTTGAATGCACTGGTTTTTTCACTTTCGATTCCTAATCACTTTTAAAATAGTTTTTCCACAAACCTTGATTTCGATATGTAAATATACATTTGGAAGACATTTTTTTCAATTACAATTAATTTTAAATCTATAATATGCAAGATATAGGATCAGATTGTTACGCTTTACACGATCCCTCTTATTCATAGTAATTCTAAAACGCCTGATAACTTTAATGGTCATTTTAACATGTCCTTGTCATTCTTACCGAGATATAAAGATATAACGTTATTTAATTATATTCGTTTTGATAAATGATTATGAATAGAGGTTATACATTATCCATAGTTAAAAACTAAGACTGCGCCTAAGTGATTAAATATACCTGGCGTAGTCGGAAGTATATTTTACTTTGCGCTGTAATTCATCCATAAGACTGCGCCAATTGTTAAAATAAGCTTGGCGTAGTTGGAGGGATATCATTCTAAGCCCCGTATTCAAAAACCACACTTAAGTGTGAATCGTGACTCAAGCAACGATTTAACATAAGTATTCTTTGAAGTACAGACATGATGACTGATTTTGAAAACCTGTTGTATAGTGTTCAGAAGTATTAATTTTATGCAAAAAATAACATAACATTCCAGAAATTAATGGTTTAGTAATAAATAAACGCGATTTTATTTTGAATTTTGAATTACACGCCAAAACGCACCCAAGTCACGGCGTGACAGTAGTGACGTCATAGGTAAGTTTTTAATGTGATATTTCAGCAATAAGGTTCAAAATTTTGCAATTTTACTTGATGCCACCAATCAGAGAACCAAGATGCTCTGATTGGTGTTCAACCTTTTATGGCGGATTGCTGTATTTTGTAGTTTTATTATATAAAAAATATTATCATTTCGCATCTAATATAAAAAGAATTTGGTTTTTATATTCCTTGAATCCTTTTTCATATGTCACCATATAAACGTAATTTTAGTGATTCTTGCCAACTGTCAAAATTATATGCTTGAGTATCGATTTTGAGCTTGAGTATCATTCTTGAATACGGACAAGGTTTTTAACAAAGGCTGCGCCAAGTACTTGGCGCAGCCAGTAGGATACTTCTAAAGTATCTACTCTTGATCAACAGGTTTCCAGTCTCTATCGTTTCTCAGTAAGACCACCTCGTCTTCAGAATCAGTATCAGAGGCTGGTAGATCTTCCTCGTCGTAGTAAGGTTTACCAACTATTTCTGGAAAATAACATCACAGTATAATTAATATTAATATCACTTTTATATACAGGGTCATTCATTATCAACCTGACAAACTTAAGGGATAGGTTTCTCACATAAAAAAATATATATGATGTACCTATATATTTATTTTTTTATGTATGTTTTGTCTTAAAAATCTCAAGTAAACAAAAAAAAATCGATTACGTTTTTCCGCTCAATTATTATTTATCATTATTGGGAATCAAGTTAAGCGACGTAATAATGAACTATTCGAGTGTGCGCGCCCCGTAGCGGGTCAAGGCAACGCGCAGGTCAAGGACGCTCGGGTTATTGACCCGCGGTTCATTGACGCGCGGGTCACTGACACGTGCCGAGCGCTGCCTTTTCGATTTCTAACAAGGATAACTAATTATTAAGCAGAATTACGTAATTTTTTTTTTATATATAAAAAAACAACGTTTAGAAAAAAAAAAGTACAAGTAATTTTTTTTTATGTGTGTCACCTTCGAATATTACAAGAGTCAAATAAATTTACCTGGTGGTAGGAAGTGAAATTACTGCGCGAAAGACACTTAACAACAATGTCTCGAGATGATAAGCGCAGTGCAGTGCCACGCAAACACTTAAAAACTTTAAGCTTTGGATGGCACTGCATCGGGCGCCTTGATTCTCTTGTCACTTGCTGACATAAAAAAAAATGCGTCAGATTGGATGATAGCAGTAATGCTCGCATTGCTGTGTTCCGGTGTAAAGGGTATGGTTTCCGGTGAAATTACTGGCACATGAGGCTTTCGATCTTAGCCTCAAGGTGGCAACCCGCGAATGATACCTCTGGTATTGCAAGCGTCCATAGGCTGCGGTAACCGCTTACCATCTTGTGGGCCGTACGCTTGGTTGCCACTTCAGTTGTATAAAAAAAAAACTTAAGAACAACTTAGACAGCTACGTCACGAGCGCTTGAATAGTGTATTGAGTATTGAGTATTGAGTATTGAGTAGTTACCATAGCTGGCTCCCTGGCAGAGAGGTCGCTTGTCCTCGCAGGGTATCTGCGTGAAGAGGTAGTCGCGCCTCGCCTCGCGCGCCTGCTGCCGGCAGCTGAACCCCCACGCCGCCAGCACCACCACGCACACACCCACTACACCTGCGACACATTATTCATCATTATTGACGACCGATGTGGCGCAGCGGGCGCAGGTCCGCCTGCGACGCAGAGGTTGCGGGTTCGATTCCCGCCTCGGAACAAATGTTTGTACGATCTACAAATATTTGTTCCGGGTGTTCTGGATATTTTCTATATATAATAAAAAAAATCTATCTATGTATTGTATTGTATTAAGTATATATCCTTCATCTAGTACCCATAATACAGATCTGTTTAACAGCAGCTTACCTTGGGGCTAGATGATGCTGTGTGGATTGTCCAGCATTATTTATTTATTTATCATCGAGCACCGGTGGTCTAGTGGTAGGGACCCCGCTTTCCGATCCTAAGGCCGTGATTTCAAACCCGGTCGTGCACCAATGGATTTTTCTGTTCGAATTTATGTGCGCAATGCCAGTGCTCTCACACGGTGAAGGAAAACATCGTGAGGAAACCGGCATGTCCAAGAACTAAAAATTCGAAAGACATGTGCCATCCACCAATCCGCATTGGGTCCGCGTGGTGGATTAAGACCTCACTTAATCACTCTCGCCCGAGAGTAGGCCAGTGTCCCAACAGTGGGAACATTAGAAGGCTGTCATGATGACTTATCATCATAATCCGATCTTCCATATAAAAATAGACTCCTCACCATCCAAAGGTTGTCTGGCAGAGATCGCTTACCTAGCGATAAGACCGCCCATTGTACTCATACATTTTGTTTTATCTTGTAGTCTTTAGTTTTAGTTATTAAGTTTGGTGTAAGTACAATAAAGAATTTTCATTCATTCATTAATTCATTCATAAATAAATAAATAATGATGGACAATCCACACAGCATCATCTAGCCCCAGGGTAAGCTGCTGTTAAACAGAGCTGTATTATGGGGAATAAATATTTATAGATCGTACAAACATTTGAACCAAGGCGGGAATCGAACCCGCAACCTCCGCGTCGCAGGCGGACCTGCGCCCGCCGCGCCACATCGGTCGTCAATTATGTTAAAATATATTAAAATAAATAAAATATTAAAATACTAATTATAGCAAATATATGCCGGTTCCTTCACAATGTTTACAGGATAAGAGCATTGGCATTGCCGCCTTTTGCAATAAGTCGACAACTTAACGTGCCCTCCGAAGCACTGTTTTGTTTTTAAAAGTTCTTTATTTAACATAAGCACAGTAATATATAACATAACTAAACACAATTTAGCACATTACGACTCCAGATCGATGTGACTAGCAGGCTGTAGCGCCTATAAAAGTCTTTTAAATAAACATATTATGACAAATATACCACTTTTTATAACTTTTGCATGAATAAACATTAATTACATAACATTATGAACACTTAGAAAACGCTCATTTTTAATAGAAGGGAATTTATCAAGCTGGTTACATTTGATTGTGTTCAATGATCGCTAACTTTAACACTGATTTGATCCTAACGAACCAACAAGATTATATTGCTTGATGAGTAAGTAGGTACCTACTTTATTACTAATCATGATGGTAGAAAAGATCGTTGCGAACGACATACGTGACTCACTCGCGCCGCGCGGAACAAGCAGCCGGCTCACACAACAGCAGTCGCTTATTTTTGTAAGAGGGTAATCATAAAACTAATCGTGTTACCTAGACTCGTAGCAACACAGTTAACCTGTTGATGCACAACTGTACATGGACGTTATTGAAAAGACCTCCGAAGCACTGCTAAATTGTAAATGCTTGTAATACTCACCAGCCACCATCACGAAGATAAGGCGCGGCATACCAAGTACGAGATCATCGTTCTCCAACTTAAATAGTATATTCGGATTCAGGTTCGCGTTCAGCTGTGGACAAATATAGCATAACATAAAAAGTTAGTTGAAGTGGGGACGAGCGGAAAAATAACTTCCCATTCGGAGGTTGCGGGTTCGATTCCCGCCTTGGGACAAATGTTTGTAGGATCTGCAAATATTTGTCCCGGGTGTTTTCTGTGTATAATAAAAAATATCTATCTATGTATTGTATTGTATTAAGTATATATCAGTCATCTAGTACCCATAATACAGCTCTGTTTAACAGCAGCTTACCTTGGGGCTAGATGATGCTGTGTGGATTGTCCAGCATTATTTATTTATTTGTCCCCATGTAAATACAAATGGAGAATGGACGAGCGGGAAGTTTTTTTTTCCCCATTGAACCCCAGTGGGGGCGAAATCTGGGGTTTATCGGGAATAACCCTAAATAACATGAATAGATTATCATCATGACAGCCTTTTAATGTTCCCACTGTTGGGACACTGGCCTACTCTCAGGCGAGAGTGAATGAATGAATGAATGAATGAAAATTCTTTATTGTACAGTGTACACATTACAAACTATAAAATAACGGAGACTAATTACAATGTACAAGAGTGATTGGGTCTTAATCCACCACGCGGACCCAATGCGGATTGGACAGATAAGCTGGGGCGCGTGGAACTGGCGTAAATTCACCTAGCTTTTAAACATTTCAAAATTATATTAGTTATGATAATAATAATAATATTCCAAAAATTAATTCGATTTGAAATTCGGATTCGGATTTGAACCCGCAACCACCGCTTGATACGCGGGTGCTCTACCAATTGAGCTATCGAGACATATCATTGGGAGACGAAATATTCATTGGATTGGGATGTCTTCGGCTCGAAGCGCGAAGCGAATTAATTTTTGGGTTTTTTTTTTTTTTTTTTTTAAGATTAATAACACTTTAATGTATATGTAGCTATTATAGTACAGTGGGCAGCCATAAAGCGATTTCTTCCAAAAGGTAAGTACATTCATAATAGGTATGTATAGGTCTCACAACGGATCTAGGCCGTAGTGAAATTAGCCGTTTCGATGCGCAATGGAGCTTTTTCAAACTAAATTGTCTTTGCGCAACACAAACGGCTAACTTCACGGAAGCCTAGATCCGCTGTGCGAACTATACCTACCTACAAACATGTACAGTAGGTACTTATGTAAGTAGGTTAGGTAGGTAGGTATAGGTTATATTATAATCTTTAGTATTCCCTTAGTGTGATGGTTAACACTCTAAAAACAAAAATAACCTATATTAGTGATTTTATTGAATTATTGAATTACAAAAAAAAAAACACAAACAAGTCAGTAAATAAACTCACCATAATATGCCTCTCTTTGCTGATATACCCGTCCAGCGCAGCGGTCAGTACCACCTCGCGATTCTTGAACGCGAGTGGGAGCGAGACGGCGAATCTGCCGCTCTCGTCGCTCGCGTTGAGGGATATAGTCGACTTCGAGTTGAGAGGGTGCACGATTAATTTGGCGTTTATAAGAGGATCGCTCGCTTGGTTCAGAGTTAGACCTGTCAAATAAAATAAATATTGATTAAATATTAAAATCTTTAGTATTCTTTTAAAGTGTTGGTTGACACTATAAAAAAAAAAAAAAAAACAAAGTAAGAAAGCTCACTTAGGTATGAAATGATTTGTTTTTATTTGCGAGAAATATGGTTACAAGGTCTTGTAGTATGTTTAAAAGGTTCACATATTTTACCAAACACATTGGCATGCAAATCTTAAGACTTATGATAGGTGCCTAAACTGTTGTTATTGTTATTATTACACTTGCATTTTATTATTCAATCAAATTAAATTATCGCTATTAAGAAATTCTTTAACACTGTTTTACAAATTATTAGGTAATCCTTTTATTGGGAATTTTAATAAATATTTGTTCGTATGAGTCAGTGGCCAACTCTGGTGACAGAGTTTCTAGGCCGCGCGAAGGCCTCTGTCATGGCCTAACAACTTTGAAAAAGCCGGGACCGACTGCTTAACGTGCCCTCCGAAGCACTTCATTCATTATATCAATCACTTTTTCATTCTTTAGTAAGGTCACAGAACAGATATTAGGTTTAAGAATTTTGAGGATTTTTGAGGCCTATGGACACTTGCAATACATGTATCATTCGCGGGTTGCCACCTTGAGGCATAGATCGAAAGCCTCATGTGCCAGTAATTTCACTGGAAACCATACCCTTCACACTGGATCACAGCAATGGGAGCATTACTGCTTTGCGGCAGAAATAGGTATCGTGGTAGTACTTCCCCGGACGTGTTCTATCACAAAGAACTATGCTACTCTTAAAAAGTCTAAGTTAGTATAAAAATGAGATATCTCACCGGTGATATAAACAAGGTTAGGGTCGTTATCCACTTTGACCTCTGCGAGCTCCCCGCCCGGCATAGTGTCGCTGTTTACCCGCTTCATCACTATGTCCTTGCGTTTCAGAATACCGTCCACTACCACCCATGTCAGCATCTATAAATAATGAATTTCAAAGAATAAAACCAAAAACAGACTTCAACAAAAAAATGTTTCGGCAGATTGTGGTTGTACACGACAATGCAGTTATTGACACGTTTTTTATGACGTTTGCGCTGTTCTTATTGTCTGTACACTATAACTCTTATGTGTATACAACTAGAGTGCACATTGAAATTGTCATAAAAATTGTCTATCTTTTTTTTAGAGCGAGCAAAAGCGTTTGATACGGTATCAATCCCAACACTACTGAACAAGCTTGAAAGCTTGTATCCCTAGGAGGAGAGCAACTAGATTAAATGCACATCTATATTAGTGATCGGAATCGAGTAAAAATTGGAAAGTATATGTCTAAAGGATGACAGGTGACCTACGGGATACCACAGGGCAGCATCTTGGGCCCGACTCTCTTCTTGGTATACATAAACCAATTCTGCAAAATAAAAATGCAATCGGGCAAGTTAATTGCATTTGCTGATGACACAGTGCTACACACACATGACATGATTGTCTAATTGATTTCATGGTACAACATTTTTTGACAATTTAGTTTAGGTCTTCATTTAAATCGGTATAAGAGTTCATGGTTCCCAGGTGTAAAAAGATGCGCAACTGGGTTTTAGCCGGTGGGTTTGTGCGCTGTTTTTATTGTCTGTACACTATAACCTTTATGTATATACGACTAGAGTGCACATTACCTGGTCTTCATAAGTGTGTGCGCGCACTATGACCCTGTACTCTCCGGGAGGCAGCAGTATGTGGAAGTGCGCGCTGTTCTTAGTGACTCGGTATTGGTGCTCGACTCCCGCTACGGCAACGCTCGCGTCTCTGATTGGTGCGTTGTTTTCGTTATTTATAAATCCGACGATACCTGTATAACAATAATAATGAATACCCAATACTCACAATATGTACATAGTTATTTATTATTAGGTAAATAAAATGATAGGGCCTAAATGAGTCGCAAATATACGTTATTTTAATTTTAATGTCGCAATAAATTTTTCATTGAAATTTTAAAGACTTATTGCATAAACATTGCCAAACAGATCAGCTGACTGATATTGTACAGTATATTGCGTACAAAACCTTCTTGGATCACTCTATCTATTGATAAAAACCGCATTAAAACTCGTTAAAAAGGTTTAAAGTGTACAGAGGGACATACGGAGAGAAGCGATTTTGTTTTGCATTTTTTTTATACCACTAAAGAGGCAACCAAGCGTACGGCCCACTTGATGAACAGCGGTTACCGTAGCCTATGTACGCATGCAACATCATAGATCACTTGCGTGTTACCCTGAGACGTTAGATGGAAAGTCTCATGTGCCTGTAATTTCACCGGAAACCATACCCTTCGAACCGGAACACAGCAATGCGAGCATTACTGCTTGGCGGCAGAAATATGGTGGTAGTCCTTCCCTGGACGAGCTCTATCACAAGGAACTCTACTACTCTTAAACATTATTTACATTATTTTTATGTGACACAAATGACAAGACGCTTAAGTTGTTCGCATAATGTTAAGCGCCACGCTTAACCATAACAGTTGCAGTGTCACCAGTACTAAAGTAATTAAGTTCGTATGAGTCAGTGGCCAACTCTGGTGACAGAGTTTTTAGGCCGCCTGAAGGCCTAACAATTTTGAAAAAAACCGGGACCGACTACTTAACATGCCCTCCGTGCACGGGAGCGCTCAGTTGAAATTGCCACTGGTGGTCACCCATCCAATTTGTGACTACGCGGAACAGTGCTCAACTTCGATGATCTGTTAAGAACAACTTAGCCAGCTACGTCACGAGCGCTCCTTTTGATGCAGCTTATAACGAGCCAAGACTATGGCTAAAGCCGCGATTACATTATTCTGTCGTATTCATAAGTTGTTAGGCCATGACAGAGGCCACTGACTCATACGAACTTACTTACTTTTCTTTTAGCAAATATTAAAAACAAATGTTGTCTTTACCAGTATTAGCTTGTTCAATAAACTTCATGATCCCAGCCAAGTTGTTCCTCCAAACAGTTCCTATCTCCTTCTCGACCGGCATCTTGCAACAACTCAGACCGACAGAAACCACTGGAGTGTTATACCTGGAAGTTTGTTAGATTAATAATTATTATTTATTAACAAAATAATTACCTGGTGGTAGGACTCTTCAGCAAGAGTCCGTCTTGGTGGGTACCACCGCAGTGTCAGATATTCTACCTCCAAGCAGTAGTGTGCAAGCTGCACTGTGTTTAGGTTTGAAGGGCACTGTAGCAAGTGAAATTACTGGGCGAAAGAGACTTAACAGCAATGTCTCGGGGTGATAAGCGCAGTGCAGTGCCACGCAAACACTTAAAAACTTTAAGTTTTGGGTGGCACTGCATCTGTAATAGTCAGGCGTGGTGCTTAAGATCAGGTGGGCGTCTTGATTGTCTTGGCACTTGCTAACAAAAAAAATAAAAAAATGTACATCCGAAATACATATAAAACAAGTTGAGCCATCTAAAGACTGATCCAAATCACTACAATATATAATAATAATATATATAACTATATTATTTGGATTATAGATAATTGACGACCGATGTGGCGCAGCGGACGCAGGTCCGCCTGCGACGCAAGGGTTGCGGGTTCGATTCCCGCCTCGGGACAAATATTTGTACGATCTACAAATATTTGACCAGGGTGTTCTGGGTATTTTCTATATATAATAAAAAATATCTATATAAGTATTGTATTGTATTAAATATTATCAGTCATCTAGTACCCATAATACAGCTCTGTTTAACAGCAGCTTACCTTAGGCTAGATGATGCTGTGTGGATTGTCCAGCATTATTTATTTATTATTATTATTTATTATAGGAATGAAGGGGAGTCTAAGAAACTTATACTACTACTTCTATGTGATAGAGCTAGTTCGGGGAAGGACTACCACCATACCTATTTCTGCCGCAAAGCAGTAATGCTCGCATTGCTGTGTTCCGGTGTGAAGGGTATGATTTCCGGTGAAATTACTGGCACATGAGGCTTTCGATCTTAGCCTCAAGGTGGCAACCCGCGAGTGATACCTCTGGTATTGCAAGCGTCCATAGGCTGCGGTAACCGCTTACCATCTTGTGGGCCGTACGCTTGGTTGCCACTTCAGTCAAAAAAAAAAAAAACTTTTTCCCTGAGGGTCTCGGGGCGGGTGCTTAGAAATACCGGGCTTGACTCGAGTAAAAAGGAATTAATTGGATTAGATTGACTTTGTTAATTAACTAACGGTCCATCCCGACTTCGCAGCGGTAGCCTGTTTTATTTAAATATAATTTTGAGACTCAAAAGCGGGATTTGAACCCGCAACCATTCGTTGATACGCGGGTGCTCTATAAATTTTTCTCAACCGTTTTTAAGTTTATTCGTTACAAACCCATGCGAAACCGGGCGGCTCATGAGATATTATTATAGTGTCAATAGTTTGCCACTGACTCATATACTTACTTACTTATTAAGTAGAAAAACAAATATCATACCTTTCATACAGCAAATCTATCAGATTCCCATGTACAGGACCAACTTCGTTATTACAAGGGTAAACGTCACTCGCCGTCCTGAAATCTTGATACTTCTGCGCGAACTTCCCGTAAATACTCTTCGATAACTCCGGATAGAAAACATCTTCCGTCCCGCTCGACAGCTCAAGTACCAAATCATATTTCTCCTGTTCCAACATATTCACGAACATTTTCTCTCTTGTATAATTAGCATTGTCTTTAGCTGTCAAAAAAGTGTATAAACTGTCCCCAAACTCCTCTTCCAAAGGTTTTATATCACAGTTATCGGTGTTATCGTACTGGCGAAGTATTTTCGGGTATAAAGGATCAAGATTGGGTATGAAGTGAAGTACGCTGTTCTTTAGTAGTTTCATGTGGATTGGCTCGCCGATTGAGAAAGCGGTGGCGATGTGGTGGGCGAAGTTCAGGACCATTTCGGAGCCTAGCGGTTGGGAACCGTAGAGGGAGCCTATGATAGCGATGTGGGACTTCGTTTCTTCTGGGGAACCGACCTAGAAGAAAGATAAGCACTTCGTTCGTTCGTTCGTATGAGTCAATGACCAACTCTGGTGACAGAGTTTCTAGGCCACCCGAAGGCCCCTGCCATGGCCTAACAACTTTGAAAAAGCCGGGACTGACTGCTTAACGTGCCCTCTGAAGCACGGGAGCGCTCAGTTGAAATTGCCACTGGCGGTCACCCATCTAAATGATGACCCCGCGGAACAGTGCTTAACTTCGTTGATCTGTTAAGAACAACTTAACCAGCTACGTCACGAGCGCTCCAGATAAGCACTGAATCTAGCCTAATGTACGTCAAGATTACAATACAAGTACAGAAGGAATCCAACAAAAACCGAAACTCGGCTGAGTTCCGAGATTTTTTTTCAATGATCCCTCTTCATCATGAAGCTTGACGACCGATGTGGCGCGGCGGGCGAAGGTCCGCCTGCGACGCAGGAGGTTTGGTTCGATTCCCGCCTTGGAACAAATATTTGTACAATCTGCAAATATTTGTTCTGGGTGTTCTGAGTATTTCTCTATGGTAATAAATATCTATATATGTATATGTACTGTATTTTATTAAGTACATCAGTCATCTAGTACCCATAACACAAGCTCTGTTTAACTTGGGGCTAGAAGATGATGTGTGGATTGTCTTTCATTAAAAAAAAAATGATTCATGGTTACCTGATCAGTGACTTTCAGTTGTCTGAAAGCGGCAGTGACAGCGGCTTCTGAGCGGAATTCCGCTATGCTGGAGTACTTGTTCTCAAGCTCCGCTAAGGCTGCATACAGCTCTAGAGGCTTGTGGTACCGAGTATTCACTATATTTTCTAGGACACTGCAATTATAAAACGTTTTAAAACACTCGCGAGATCACTGGAGAGAGATAAGAGATATGAGCACTGGCGGTCTAGTGGTAGTAGTTCCGATCCTAAGGTCATGGGTTCGAATCCGGTCGGGCACCAATTAATTTTTCGCTACGAAAAATGTGCGCAATGCCAGTGCTTGCATACGGTGAAGGAAAACATCGTGAGGAAACCGGCATGCCCAAAAACTAAAAATTCGAAAGACATGTGCCGCGTGGTGGATTAAGACCCAATCACTCTCGCCTGAGAGTAGGCCAGTGTCCCAGCAGTAAGAACATTATAAAGCTGTCATGATGATGCTGATCAAGTTTTGAGCGGTCGTAAAATAGTAGGTACTTACCCAGTTGAAGCAAAATCAACACAAGCAAAGATGAAATAAATTTAAAAAGTACGTCTTGTACCGAAACTTAAAACTATTTCTGCCGCCAAACAGTAATGCATTGCTGTGTTCCAGTTCGAAGGGTATGGTTACTGATGAAATTATTACATGAGACTTATTATCATCTACGTCTTAGAACAAATAACTCTACTGCTTAGTATTTAAAAAAAAAACAGGTTTTTGAAATAAAACATCAACCTAGAAACAATTTAGTTAGTGACACGTTTTTTATGATTTATTCATAAAGCACTGAACCGAATTCGATAAAATTTAAATGGAACCTATTTTTTTTTTTTTTTTTTTTATTAAATTGGTGCGGCTGCTATAACACTGCGGCCATGCAGGCCTATTGTGTTCGCCACTTGTTTTGTCGCCCTTTGGGGGCGTTTACAGTTCACCTCCAAGCCCTGCCGATACTAAGAACTGGAGGATTTGCTTGGGGGTGATGTGTAAATGGAACCTATTCTGAAGCATTAACTATGAAACAAAAAAAGAACCATTTAAATCAATTCACAATAGGCGGGGAAATCGCGTAACAAACATAAAAAAAAAGTCGAATTGCCTCATTTGAAGTCGGTTGAAAATAAATTGAAATGGATATTAAAGGCTTAATTCGGTACAGATACAATCATCACGGTGAGCCTTCTAATGTTCCCACTGTAGCGACACTGGTCTACTCTTGAGCGAGAGTGATAATGTTCTGTTATGATAATGAACATACCAAAGCAGCAAACCATGCTAAAAATCTGAGTAATGCAGCAACGGTGCGATTAGAATTAGGCCGGCGATCCACTTGGCAACAATAACCGATTTTTGTGAAACTACGATATCTTATCCTACTTTTCTACTAAGTAAGTAAGTTCGTATGAGTCAGTGGCCAACTCTAGTGACAGAGTTTTAGGCCGCCCGAAGGCCTCTGTCATGGCCTTACAACTTTGAAAAAGCCGGGACTGACTGATTAACGTGCCCTCCGAAGCACGGAACACCTTACTAATATTTTAAATGCGAAAGTTTGGATGGATGTTTGTTACTTGATAACGCCAGAAGGGCTGAACGGATTTGGATAAAATTTGGCACAGATACAGATTATAGTTTGGAATAACACATATGCTACTTTTTATTTAGATTAATGCGAGCGAAGAGGGCAAAAAGTAGTTCTAACATAAATGTTAAGTATTATTTCTGCGCTCGTTTATAAATCTTTATCAACTTATGTTGCGCAACTGTTGCCTAGTGGATCGCTGGCGTTAAGCGGACAGTTAGCTCAAGAAATAAATTAGAATACCATTTTGCAATATATTTATTACAATTGTATTTCATAATTAAATCAAGTATAAAAACATGCATAAAATACTTAAAACAGCCTTATTATTACGTTTAGTATAGATTATATTTTATAGCAAACTTAAAAACATAGAAAAACAATGTGCACTAAAAAATAAAACGCTGCAAAAACGAAAAACCAACAAATACTAATGTTAACCAATAATGGACGGTTATAGAAAATTGAGATTTTGTAGTAAAATTGACGGTTGAATAGTAAGTAATTTCGTATGAGTCAGAGAATAAGTACAATTTGGCACAAGTAGTTTTTTTTTACTCATAAAACTATCGTGAACTATATCATATATTTTTACAAACGGGTGTTTTCACGTACCGGTATATCGGTGAAGAGGTACCAATATACCGGTACGTGAAAACACCCGTTTGTAAAAATGTACAAGTAGTTTTTTATAATTTACGAATAAGAGTATAAATACGCGCGGGTTATTAACACGCGGTTCATTGACGCGCGGGTCATTGACATGCACCACGCGCTCCCCTTTCGATTTCCAACAAGGATAATTAATAATTGACCAGAAAAACGTAATCGATTTACTCGAGATTTATCAGAGTGCTTATTGTTTTTAAATGTATATTTTATTTTGCTATACAGGGTCTTTGATTATCAGTGCGAGATATTCAAGGAGTATGTTCCACACACAAAAAAAAATACATTTTGTTAAAATTTGACGCCCACATTGGACGACCAATGTGGCGCGGTGGGCGAAGGTCCGCCTGCGACGTGGAGGTTGCGGGTTCGATTCCCGCCTTGGGACAAATGTTTGTAGAATCTGCAAATATTTGTTCCGGGTGTTCTGGGTGTTTTCTATTTATAATAAAAAATATCTATCTATGTATTGTATTGTACTAAATATATATCAGTCATCTAGTACCCATAATACAGCTCTGTTCAACAGCAGCTTACCTTGGGGCTAGATGATGCTGTGTGGATTGTCCAGCATTATTTATTTATTTATTTTATTATTTATTTCGCACTAATAATGAAAGCAAAATAAAATAATCATATAAAAACAATGTGCACCAAAAAAACGATGCTGAAACGAAAAACCAACATAGACTCAAGTTAACCAACATAAATGTAATTAATTAAATTTAAATATGTTTATTCAGTAATAAAAGGTTTACAATGAATGACAGAGGCCTTTAAGCATCCTAGAAACTCTGCCACTAGAGTTAAATAATAAATAATGCTGGACAATCCACACAGCATCATCTAGCCCCCAAGCTGAGCTTGTGTTATGGGTACTAGATGACTGATATACTTAATACAATACATTGATAGATATTTTTTATTATACATAGAAAATACCCAGAACACCCGGAACAAATATTTGCAGATCGTACAAACATTCGTTCCAAGGCGGGAATCGAACCCGCAACTTCCTGCGTCGCAGGAGGACCTTCGCCCGCCGCGCCATATCGGTCGTCAATCAAGTTTGGCCACTGACTCATACGAACTTAGGTATAGTTCGCACAGCGGATCTAGGCTTCCGTGAAGTTAGCCGTTTGTGATGCGCAAAGACAATTTAGTTCGAAAAAGCTCCATTGCGCATCGAAACGGCTAATTTCATGACGGCCGAGATCCGTTGTGAGAACTACAAAGAAAATTAAGGAAAATTATCACACAAAATACATTAGAATATATAAAACACAATATATCAATAAAAAAAATTCACACCATAGACATTAAAAGATTACGTAACAAAATAAAATGATAAAAAAAGCCAGAATGTCCGTGTCACACAAACTAGAACTCTAACACAAGCGCACAAGGTCCACTTACCGGAAGTCGTAGGCTGATGACCAATGTTGCGGATCGTCCGCCATTAGCGTGAAGTTAAGGCTGACTGACCCCTCATCAGGGACAGTCACTTGTTCTGTTATGCTCTCGTACCTGGCAAAGAAAAATTAATACATTTTTAGTATTAATTTTTTTTTTAGTAGTAATTTTTTTGTGCACCGTTGGTCTAGTGGTAGTGACCCCGCCTTCCAATCCTAAGGTCGTGGGTTCAAACCCGGTCGTGCACCAATGGATTATTCTGTTCGAAAAATGTATGTGCGCAATGCCAGTGCTCTCATACGGTGAAGGAAAACATCGTGAGGAAACCGGCATGTCCAAGAACTAAAAATTCGAAAGACATGTGCCATCCACCAATCCGCATTGGGTCCGCGTGGTGGATTAAGACCCAATCACTCTCGCCTGAGAGTAGGCCAGTGTCCCAGCCGTGGGAACATTGGAAGGCTGTCATGACGATGATGATTTTTTTGTCTTATTATGAGTCAATCCTAGTCACACTAATCCCACTTATATTATAAATGTGATTAGTGTGACTAGTGTGATTATGTGATGTGTTGTGATTAGTGTGATACCTGGAGGTAGGACTTTTCAGCAAGAGTCCGTCTTGGTGGGTACCACCGCAGTGTCAGATATTCTACCTCCAAGCAGTAGTGTGGCAAGTATTACTGTGTTTAGGTTTGAAGGGCACTGTAGCAAGTGAAATTACTGGGCGAAAGATACTTAACAACAATGTCTCGGGGTGATAAGCGCAGTGACACGCAAACACTTAAAAACTTTAAGCTTTGAGTGGCACTGCATCTGCTACAGTCAGGCGTGGTGCTTAACATCAGGCGGGCGCCTTGATTGTCTTGTCACTTGCTGACATAAAAAAAAAACTACTATACTCTAGTCAAACTCAAGATGCAATATTTACTAACATTGAACTGACAGGTGAATCAGCTGGTAGCAGGGGTGAAACACATTTTTAGGGCTGTGCTAGTTTTTTTTTTTTAGAAATGACATAGTTTATTGTCCAAAAAATATAGGTACCTAATTACTACAATCATAGTACATTTTATTTGTTACTAACTTATTCTTAAATCTATTGACGGCAGATTATCAGGTGTCTAACTAATTAATCATCATCATTATCAGTTTTTACCATAAAGTCTAATATTAAAAAGAGAAAAGATTTGTATGTTTGCAATGAATAAACTCAAAAACTATTGGTCTAATTTCAAAGATTCTTTCACCATCAGGTCATTATCTCTAAGTAACTTCAGCTACATTTTATGTCCACCCGTGCAAAGACGGGACTGGCCACTAGTGTTTTTTTTTTTTTTTTATACAATGAATGACGCTTGCAATACCAGAGGTATCACTCGCGGGTTGCCACCTTGAGGCTAAGATCGAAAGCCTCATGTGCCAGTAATTACAACGGAAACCATACCCTTCACACCGGAACACAGCAATGAGAGCATTACTGCTTGGCGGCAGAAATAGGTATGGTGGTAGTCCTTCCCCGGACGAGCTCTATCACAGAGAACTCTACTACTCTTAAATACTTAAATACTTAGTGTAATATAAAAAAAGCCACAGCTAACATTCAGCGTGATATGACGTTACGCCCAGTTCAATAAAGCTGCTAAATTAATATTATGCTCTTTGTATGGATAGTGTATGTATAGTTTGTAGTGCTATTCTTAATTCCAAAATCATAGTTAAAAAAGTAACCAAATGTTTGCAATCCAGAAATGCCATAAAAAGAGGAAATCAGCTGATTTCCAATGTTTGTAAATATTGCATCTTGAGTTTAATAATAATAAATAAATAAATAATAAATAAATAATGCTGGACAATCCACACAGCATCATCTAGCCCCAAGGTAAGCTGCTGTTAAACAGAGCTGTATTATGGGTACTAGATGACTGATATATACTTAATTAAATACAATACATAGATAGATATTATTTTATTATATATAGAAAATACCCAGAACACCCGGAACAAATATTTGTAGATCGTACAAACATTTGACCCGAGGCGGGAATCGAACCCGCAACCTCCGCGTCGCAGGCGGACCTGCGCCCGCTGCGGCACATCGGTTTGGCTAGAGTATAGTTTAAAATGTATAACTGTTCAACTTACCCAGTTTTACTGGCAGTGATATTATACGTCCCGGGCAGTAGTATTCTCCAGTAGTCCCCGTCCCTAGCCGTGCGGACGCCATGGCGGATGCCGTGCACTGTAATAGTGGCGTTGGATATCGCGTTGCCGATGTGACTGTGAACGAAGCCTTTTACTCCTTTGTGTACCTACAATATATAAATAAATAATAAATGTATCGACGACCGATGTGGCGCAGCGGGCGCAGGTCCGCCTGCGACGCGCAGGTTGCGGTTGTAATTCCCGCCTCGGGTCAAATATTTGTACGATCTACAAATATTTGTTCCGGGTGTTCAAGGTATTTTCAATTATTATTATTATATTATTATTATCAGCCTGTATCATCCCACTGCAGGGCAAAGGCCTCCCCATCCCCCTTCCATATAGTACGGTCATGTGCTTTTAAGGACCAATCCTTTTTAAATGAGTCCAGGTCATCCCGCCATCTAATCCTGGGTCTGCCACGATGTCGTCTTCCGTCGTTGGGGGCCCACTCCGTTGTTAATTTTGCCCAGAGATCATTGGACATGCGGCAAACGTGCCCGGCCCAGTTCCATTTTAGTCTGTATTTTCTATATATAATAAAAAATATCTATCTATGTATTGTATTAAGTATATATCAGTCATCTAGTACCCATATTACAGCTCTGTTTAACAGCAGCTTACCTTGGTAGCCCCAATGCTAGACAATCCACTTAGCGTCATCTAACCCCAAAGCTAAGCAGAGCTTGTGTTATCGGTACTAGATGACTGATATACTTAATACAATACAATACATAAATAGATATTATAGTGTGATGAATAAGATAAACAATATATATAATATAAATATAACCAGCACCGGTGGTCTAGTGAGCACCGGTGGTCTAGTGGTAGTGACCCCGCCTTCCAATCCTAAGGCCGTGGGTTCAAACCCGGTCGTGCACCAATGGATTTTTCTATTCGAAAATTTTACGTGCGCAACGCCAGTGCTCTCATACGGTGTAGGAAAACATCGTAAGGAAACCGGCATGTCCAAGAACTAAAAATTCGAAAGACATGTGCCACCCACCAATCCGCATTGGGTCCGCGTGGTGGATTAAGACCTAATCACTCTCGCCCGAGAGTAGGCCAGTGTTCCAACAGTGGGAACATTAGAAGGCTGTCATGATGAAATATAACTAAACCAACGACTTAAAAGAGGAGATCCAAAACCATCTAGGTAGATGAAAAACTTGTAAAAACTTCAATAAATAATTTTTTTATTTGCATACATATATCCCTTTATAGATAATACGAACCTCCTCCACAAATTCTATTAGAGCCTCCTTGTTGTCCTTCCAGTACTGCGGGATGTCAGATTTAGGCGGGAACTTGTGACAGCCGAGCTCTAACGTCAGCTCCATGTCGCTGGTGTGAAGGTAGTTCCAGTCCTGCATACCACCAGCTAGCACGTACCTGGGGGGCAATCATCATCATGACAGGACACAGACCTACTCTCGAGCGAGAGTGATTGGGGTCCTAATCCACCACGCGGACCCAATGCGGTGGATGGCACATGACATTCGAATTTTTTAGTTCTCGGACATGCCGGTTTTCTCACGATGTTTTCCTTCACCGTATGAGCACTGGCATTGCGCACATAATTTTTCGTAGCGGAAAATACATTGGTGCACGACCGGGTTCGAACCCACGACCTAAGGATCGGAAGGCGGGGTCGCTACTACTAGACCACCAGTGCTACTAGGACAATGCTACTATTAAAACAAGCCCTTTACCAAAGTCAAAGTCAAAAATCTCTTTATTAATCACGAGTTGATTGTAACCCGCGCGGTTTTTCAGTTTTTATGCTAAGTAAGTAAGTTCGTATGAGTCAG
Organism: Colostygia pectinataria; assembly: GCA_951394395.1. Classification (NCBI taxonomy): domain Eukaryota; kingdom Metazoa; phylum Arthropoda; class Insecta; order Lepidoptera; family Geometridae; genus Colostygia; species Colostygia pectinataria. The sequence goes on along the minus strand of OX596369.1, from coordinate 2,238,655 downwards.
TGGCCAACTCTGGTGACAGAGTTTCTAGGCCGCCCGAAGACCGCTTCCATGGTTTAACATCTTTGAAAAAGCCGGGACCGACTGCTTAACGTGCCCTCCGAAGCACGGGAGCGAAGAAATTGCCACTGGCATCAAGAACAGTAATAAACAAAAACCATGATTTACTTCGAAGACACATCAGCTAACAGAGGCCAAAAGTACGTTTATGAATAAGGTCGCTACGCTAGTATAAGGATAATATATATATATTTTTTTTTTTATAGATTTATTTATTTCTTGTGTTACACAAACTTACCTTATTCTATTTAACATTAACTTAATTCAGTACTTATGTATCTATTGCCTGCTACTTAACTGAAGGGTTTATAGTTTAAAAGAAACAAAACAAGCAAAAACGGAACATCTAACATTACGATGACATATAAATAAATAATGCTGGACAATCCACACAGCATCATCTAGCCCCAAGGTAAGCTACTGTTAAACAGAGCTGTGTTATGGTACTAGATGACTGATATATACTTAATACAATACAATACATAGATAGATATTTTTTATTATATATAGAAAATACCCAGAACACCCGGAACAAATATTTGTAGATCGTACAAACATTTGACCTGAGGCGGGAATCGAACTGCAACCGCGTCGCAGGCGGACCTGCGCCCGCTGCGCCACATCGGTCGTCAAAATTATAGATATATTAGTCTGATATATTACCAATCAGCTCCATTTGTGATCCCATCATGGAACTTCTCCTTGGGGTAGTTCTTGCACGGCTGGCCGAGATGCATTTTGAGATGAGCCTGAAAAGTAAGCAATCTTCTTTATTGTACACATAAAGTTATAAACACAGTTAAAATAAAATTATAGTATATTGACAAAGGCGAGCTTAACCCTATCAAGAGTTTTCTTCCAGCAAACCATTAAGGCTAGAGAGATATCTTGTATTTATGGTCACTGTTGTCACGTCAAGGGATTTCTACCTATAGTATAGTTCTCACAACGGATCTCGGCCGTCGTGAAATTAGCCGTTTCGATGCGCAATGGAGCTTTTTCAAACTAAATTGTATTTGCGCATCACAAACGGCTAACTTCACGGAAGCCTAGATCCGCTGTGCGAACTATACTACTTAATAGTTCCATGAGTCACGCACGCTCATTCTACAAATTTAGAATTTAGAACCTAAGTAAATATAAGTCTCTTATAAAGTTAATATAAGTCTCTTATAAGTGAAATGTTTTCTTAAAAGAAATAATAAATAACTCTCCTAACATGAACCGAAAAAAAAAAGTAAGCAAGTAAGTCATTTCGTATGACTTAATTTTTGTATTAGGTCAAATAAATAAATAAATAATGCTGGACAATCCACACAGCATCATCTAGCCCCAAGGTAAGCTGAGCTTGTGTTATGGGTACTAGATGACTGATATACTTTATACAATAGATATACATGGATATTTTTTATTATACATAGAACAAATATTTGCAGATCGTACAAACATTTGTCCCGAGGCGGGAATCAAACCCGCAACCTCCACGTCGCAGGCGGGCCTTCATCCGCCGCGCCACACACAGGAGCGCTCGTGACGTAGCTGGCTACGTTGTCCTTAACAGAAGCACCGAAGTTAAGCACTGTTCCGCGTAGTCATCATTTGGATGGGTGACCGCCAGTGGAAATATTAACTGAGCGCTCCCGTGCTTCGGCGGCCACGTTAAGCAGCCGGTTTCGGCTTTTTAAAAGTTGTCAGGCCATGACAGAGGCCTTTGAGTGGCCTAAAAACTCTGTCACCAGAGTTGGCCACTGACTCATACGAACTTACTTACTTTAACACATTAATTACACCAGCCTCCTTAGACAGCCTCAAGGATTTTTAGTTTCTTCCTAAAAATTTAATCCGGATATAATGTGCATATTTCTTTATTTTTATTTACTCATATCAGCATATTCATAAGCTAAATTAACCACAAAACATACATCTGCATACACATGAACCTAATAAATCAAAAAACACATGAGCCAAATGAACCACAATACTCACATCAGCATACACATGATCCAAATGAACCACAATACTCACATCAGCATATACACATGAGCCAAATGAACCACAATACTCACGTCAGCATACACATGAGCCAAATGAACCACAATACTTACATCAGCATACACATGATCCAAATGACCCACAATACTCACGTCAGCATACACATGAGCCAAATGAACCACAATACTTACATCAGCATACACATTAGCCAAGTGAACCACAATACTTACATCAGCATACACATGAGCCAGGTGTACAAACAAGTCGTTATCAGGCGTGCGGTTCTCCCCCCCGCCCTCCATGTCCGCATTCCCGTCGTAAGGGTAGTTGGCCACTAGAGCGCCGCCGTGCAAGTTAGCTGATAGTACAAACGGAAGGGATTGAGACCAGCGCATCACGGCTCTCGTCTCCGGCTCTTGGACTTTGTTATCCTGAAAGAAATATGGTGTTTATAAACAAATTCAAATTCAATAATATTTTTATTCAACAACATTATCGGATCACTTTGAAACGTCTTATAGCTAAGTGAATTTACGCGCCCCAGTCTAGGGAAATCTGGCAAAAAAAACTATATGTGTCTAGTAAGTAAGTAAGTAAGTAAGTAAAATAGTTTATTTCGAGACAGTAGAAACATAGCAGGTGGTAATAACATTAGAAGTGTATGTCTAAGCAGTTAAGCATATACGAGTACATGTAGATCATAAGTCTTCGAAAATGGCCGCCATTCAGCATTTGCTAAAGCAGCATGCATACTACATTAGCGCTGGTCTTCCATGGCGCCAACGGCAACAGGCATGATAACAGTAACCAATAATCATTAAAATCACGTCTTCACCTTATGAAAAAGGATTCAAAATCCATATTTCTTTATACATTAGATGCGAGATTGATAACATTTTTAATATAATAAAACTACAAAATACAGCAATCCGCCATAAAAGGTTAAACAACGATCAGGAGCATCTGGGTTCTCTGATTGGTGGTATCAAAAATATTGCAGAATTTTGAACTTCATTGCTAAAATTTTATATTGAAAACTGACAAAATGACGTCACCGCTGTCACCCCGTGACTTAGCGCGTTTTATTGTGAATTTTCAAATTTAAATTTCAATCGCATTTTTTTACTACTAAACCATTAATTTCTGGAATAATAGGTTATTTTTTGCCTAAAGTCAATACTTCTGAATACAATAGAACAGTTTTTAAAAATCAGTCATCATGCCTACTGCGGAACACTAGTCGCCGCTTTTAAATAAGTAAAAAAAAAGTTAGAATTCAAAAATCTATAATAGTCTATCACAGGAACATAATCTTATGTTGTTCAACCAGGGTATATATCTTTATACCTAAAACTACCCAACCATATGATACAGGTGAATAAATTTGAATAGTTATATTATCTTTTTTCAGTCTTTAAATAAATAATTATTTTTAATTATTTATTTTTTAGGAAAAAAAACGTAAACCCGACTTCAATTTAAAAATTTCGGCAGATTGTTGCGGGTTCGATTCCCGCCTCGGGACAAATGTTTGTACGATCTACAAATATTTGTTCCGGGTGTTCTGGGTATTTTCTATATATAATAAAAAATATCTATCTATGTATTGTATTAAATATATATCAGTCATCTAGTACCCATAATACAGCTCTGTTTAACAGCAGCTTACCTTGGGCTAGATGATGCTGTGTGGATTGTCCAGCATTATTTATTTATTTATTTATTTTATTTAATACAATTGGCGGAGAAATCGAAAACTGTCTTTGAAATCGGTCGAAAAGTAGTTTCTGATAATGTCAGAAGCTTTACCTACTTTTCTCTCATCATCATCTTCGTAGTCTCGTTTCGAGACGGCAAAAAAAAAAAACAAGAAAAGGGCACTTTTGTTATTTTAATATTAATAACATTCTGTATTCGTTTCTAACATTAATATTACCTTGGTGGTACCGTATTGGTCAGGAAAGTTCCGGTTCAAGTCGACATGATGTGCATTCGGTCTTCCATGTAGACTGCTGTAGTCACCTGCAAATAACCGTTTTGTTACATCTAATCTTTAAGCGTGTTATATCTATTTAAGGTCTCCCCATTACACCGTATCCTACCATGACCGTGCTATCATCATGACAGCCTTCTAATGCTGGGACACTGGCCTACTCTCAAGCGAGAGTGGTTGGGTCTTAATCCACCACGCGGACCCAATGCGGATTGGTGGATGGCACATGTCTTTCGAATTTTTAGTTCTTGGACATGCCGGTTTCCTCACGATGTTTTCCTTCACCGTATGAGAGCACTGGCGTTGCGCACATACATTTTTCGAACAGAAAAATCCATTGGTGCACGACCGGATTCGAACCCACGACCTTAGGATCGGAAGGCGGGGTCACTACCACTAGACCATCAGTGACCGTGCTATGAACGAAAATAATACGACACGGTCTACCTTGCCCACTGTACGGATCGACGGCGTTCTGTACCCGTTTGTAAAGCGTATGATGACCGCATACAACCCGTGTCCGATGTCCGTGTGTAACGTAGTTGATTCGGAATCCGTCATTCTTATGTGCATATCAGACTGTAGCGGACGTGTGCACAGCGGTTTGGCAACGTCGCGTGTCATGCACGGAGCGTATCAGCACCGGCAAAATATTCTCATCGAGAATAGTTGCCGCTCCGTGCATGACACGCGACTTTGTTGGTTGGTGACGGAACGGTCTAGTGAGCAGCATAGTCCCATACTTTTCAATACAAAGAATACTTTTTTGCCTGACACGTTCATAGCACGGTCATGGTATGATACGGTGTAATGGGTAGAGACCTTTATACTAACAATAAGTGCCTACCTAACCTTACTTGTATTATCTGTAGGAGAGAGTGCTGAGAACCGTGAAAAAAGACTATTTAGTCCGTTTCTTAGCGCACCATTATTAAAAGCATAGCTAATGATTACTTACCTACTTAAAATATAAATATATTTATATAAATATTTTTTTTTATACCACTAAAGTGGCAACCAAGCGTACGGCCCACTTGATGGTCAGCGGTTACCGTAGCCTATGTACGCATGCAACATCATAGATATCACTTGCGTGCTACCAACCTGAGACGTTAGATAAAAAGTCTCATGTGCCTGTAATTTCACCGGAAACCATACCCTTCGAACCGGAACACAGCAATGCGAGCATTGTTGCTTGGCGGCAGAAATAAGTATGGTGGTAGTGCTTCCCCGGACGAGCTCTATCACAAAGAACTCTACTACTCTTATATATTTATTCAAACCATGACATTTAACTGTATAACTGTATAGTAAAGGCAACGAATTCGAAAGACATGTGCCATCCACCAATCCGCATCGGGTCCGCGTGGTGAATTATGACCCAATCACTGTCGCTTGAGAGTAGGCCAGTGTCCCAGCAGTGGGAACATTAGAAGGCTGTCATGATGATTAGACGGTCTGCAACCATTTCTTGAAATTACCTACCAAGGAGCGGATCAGTCCCATTTGTTCTATGGAACATGACATCACCCGAACAAAATGACGGATTTAAAAAAAATATTAGTTTGAGTGACGTTACGTCATAGTTACGTTCCAGATGGGTGGACGACATTGTGAGGATAGCGGGAGAACGATGGATCCGGCTGGCACAAGATCGCCAGGACGTGATAGAGGCCTTTACTCATCAGCAGTGTTTTTTTTTGTTTTTACATTAGAAGGCTGTATGATTATGATGAGTAGGAGTAACTTACCTTCTTTGCTAATTTCATATCCGTCTGGGTTCATACTTGGCATCAGGTGAACTCGTGTGGTATTGAGTAGGGTCTGGATCCTATGGTCTCATTTGTAATACTCCGAACAGAGATACTTAGACAATAGTAGGAGTAACTTACCTTCTTTGCTGATTTCATATCCGTCTGGGTTCATACTTGGCATCAGGTGAACTCGTGTGGTATTGAGTAGGGTCTGGATCCTATGGTCTCCTTTGTAATACTCCGAACAGAGATACTTAGACAGTAGTAGGAGTAACTTACCTTCTTTGCTGATTTCATATCCGTCTGGGTTCATACTTGGCATCAGGTGAACTCGTGTGGTATTGAGTAGGGTCTGGATCCTATGGTCTCCTTTGTAATACTCCGAACAGAGGTATTTAGCGAGCAGTAGGAGTAACTCCCGACCTACCACCTCGTTTCCGTGCATGTTTGCTACATATTTGAACTCGGGTTTGCCTGAGGGTGAAAATTACTTCAGATATAGTGCATTAGTAATCCAAGCAGTAGTGTGCAAGCTACTGTGTTTAGGTTTGAAGGGCACTGTAGCAAGTGAAATTACTGGGCGAAAGAGACTTAACAACAATGTCTCGGGGTGATAAGCGCAGTGCAGTGCCACGCAAACACTTTAAAACTTAAAGCTTTGGGTGGCACTGCATCTGTAATAGTCAGGCGTGGTGCTTAACATCAGGTGGGCGCCTTGATTGTCTTGTCACTTGCTGACATAAAAAAAAATAAAAAAAATTACATACTTGAGCAATTACATTTTAAATACAAATTCTACACATTTTTGTTCATCAAAATCAATGGAACAAAATAATGAGACCACGAGAAAGCACCCAAAGGATCGTTTGTTTGCAACAAATGTTTGCAGGATCTGCAAACATTTGTAATACTAACTCTACTTGGAATCCATAACAATAGCAAGGGTCATGCCAAAAAAGCGATAGGAACCCAGCCGGTGTTGTTGCCAGTTCTTTTACGGCATGGGCGCGTTGGAACTGGTGTAAATTTTCCTAGCTTGTAAGACGTTTCAAAGTGATCCTTGTGATTCTACTGAATAAATAATTTTTGATTTTGATTTTAATAATTAACAGCTATTTACCACTTGATTTTGTAATTTATGCTGATATTATTATTTTCCAAATTCATGTTTTTAAGTAGGTACTGTAAGCTGTATGTTTTTTATTGATTTTTTTTTTAATTTTTTTTATATTTATTGTATTATTTCAGTTCTGTTGTCTTTGTCTTTGTCTTTGTGCTGTCAAATAAATTATTTCTTTCTTTCTTTCTTATAATGACAATATCATGTGATAAATAGCCGTTAATAATTTAAAATGATTTCTAACTACGAGTACTATAGCTTTAACTCTTTACAAACATTTTTTCTGAGTCCAAGACGTTATACGATGGTACTTGTATTTATAATCACAGGAAATCTTAGTGTATGTCATTTGGTATGGGACTTATTGGAACACCTAATTCAAGTGCCCTAAACACCAACCCTGATGACGACTCTCGTAATTGAGTCGAAGCTGTGTCGGTGTGTCATCGATACACCTATAGGTACATAAAAAATAAATAAAATAAAATAAATAAATAAATAATGCTGGACAATCCACACAGCATCATCTAGCCCCAGGTAAGCTGCTGTTAAACAGAGCTGTGTTATGGGTAACTAGATGACTGATATATATTTAATACAATTACAATACATAGATAGATATTTTTTTTTTATTATATATAGAAATACCCAGAACACCCAAACAAAAACAGTCCAAAAGTAATAAAATGTACGTTAGTTTTATCAGTAAATATTATATTAATCTTACCAGGAATATGTACTCCCGGATTACTGGTAATCTCCAAGACATACAGTTCCCGTCCCTCCACAGATTTCCCCACGCTGCTCAGCTTCGTTATCCCAGGGTACTGATCCGTGATTCCTCGTAGGAAGCTCTCCATCATGGTGTAGTTGTGGTGGTCGAAGTCCGCTGGGGAGAGACCGTCGATGTTGTGACGTGGCAGCCTGCTAAGCTCTGTTGATGCCCGGGGGGTAACTTGATAGTGTTAGGATGTGAGAGTTCATGTTAGAGTGTGTGAGTTAATGTTAAAGTGTGGGAGTTAATGTTAGGGTGTGTGAGTAAAATGTTAGAATATCTGAATGTTCGTGTAAATAAATATTGTTTGTGTATCATTATGATCAGCCTTTTAAGGTTCCTAGGCTCTAGGGCATTGAGCTGCTCTCGATCGTGAGTGATAAGGTTTTAAATCAACACTAGGAGCTAATGCACATTTGTAGGCACGTTTAATATATTTTTATTGTGTATGTTTTTTGAAAAATCTATTGGCGCACGACTGAGTTTGAATCTACGACCTAAGATCAGAAGGTTGAGAATACATTAGATGAATAAGAATATATGAATTGATGTGAAATAAGTATTGTTAACGTGAGCAAATGTTTATTTATTTAAGTAGATGTTCCATGAGGTGAATATTGATGTATAAATAAATCAAATGTTTGTTGTCATGTATAAGTGAATATTTGTGTGTGTTGGTATTGAAAACCTTGGTGGAGCGGTGGGCAAGTGCCCGGTTAAGAAGATTGCGGGTTCGATTCCTGCCCGGGTGTTGTGGTGCCATGTTATGTGATGCAATATTTGTAAAACAATTATTGTAACACTTTTGTATGATTTCAAATAAACATTACTTACTTATTGGTACATAATTTTTTAAGAGTAGTAGAGTACTCTGTGATAGAGCTCGTCCGGGGAAGGACTACCACCATACCTATTTCTGCCGCAAAGCAGGAATGCTTGCATTGCTGTGTTCCGGTGTGAAGGGTATGGTTTCCGGTGAAATTACTGGCACATGAGGCTTTCGATCTTAGCCTCAAGGTGGCAACCCGCGAGTGATACCTCTGGTATTGCAAGCGTTCATAAGCTGCGGTAACCGCTTACCATCTTGTGGGCCGTACGCTTGGTTGCCACTTCAGTTGTATAAAAAAAAGTTGTTTTACAAATATTGCATCACATACCTAACATGGCTCCAGATTATTCAGACAAAATGTAAAAAAAAATTAGTATAGGTCTCACAACGGATCTCGGCCGTAGTGATATTAGCCGTTTCGATGCGCAATGGAGCTTTTTCAAACTAAATTGTCTTTGCGCATCACAAACGGCTAACTTCACGGATTCAGCCTAGATCCGCTGTGCGAACTATACACGTATTTTTTTGATGGGTGGAACATTATTTCTTGAGTATTATGCACTAATAATAAAATACCCTATACAGGGTGGCCCATTCAAATCGGTCAGTATGGGAAAGTCTGAAACTGTAAGACATACGAAGATTTGTTCTTAGGAACCATGTCACCGATTTCGATAAAAAGAAAAACTGCATTCATACAATTAAAAAAAAAGTGTACCCAACTGGGGAATCGAACCCGGTTGTTTTGAAAAAATAAACTTACACTATTTCTATTCAGATATCGTTTGTGTAGGTCTTAAGCAGTAAATATCTCTAAGAAACATAATGTCTAAAATGAATAAAATGCATTTTTTTCACATACTTTAATTTATCATAGTAGGTGTTCAAAGTGACCACCGTTACAATATTCAGCAAGTTCAGGCATGTAAAATTGTCTCTATGGTTGTTTGTACCTCTCTACTTGTTACATACACCGTGTTATGTATCATGTGGCATTGGCATTGCATTAAACGTTTAAGGAAGTTTTGTTATCTACAGTAATATTATTATCTATTATTGCAACTGCTTACTTCTATTAATCAAACACTAACAATCAATTGAAAAGCCCACTTAAAGTAAGTATGTAGATGTTGTAGATACAGAGACGTGTTAAACCTCATTTGAAAATGGAACGTGTCGGTGTGACTGGCCGAATAGCGATACAAAAAAAAGAAAAAAAAACTTGAGTGTCAAATGTTTAGGCGGGAACTGAAAATTAAAATCAATGCTTCGGTATTTTTGTGTCGTTCGCTGTGTGGTTGGGAAAATGCGTTTTACAAATTCTGAGCACTTTGATTATTTTAAAAACGATAAAAATTGCTCCCGTGCACTACATTGGTACCATATCAAATATCCGACACGTATTTTACCTACCCGTAAGATTAACGCAGATTCACCACATGAAGATACAAAATGCAATAGTAAGATCGTTACCTAGACGTGTTGAAAATTGTATTGAAAAAGACGGTGGTCACTTTGAACACCTACTATGATAAATTAAAGTATGTGAAAAAAATGCATTTTATTCATTTTAGACATTATGTTTCTTAGAGATATTTACTGCTTAAGACCTACACAAACGATATCTGAATAGAAATAGTGTAAGTTTATTTTTTCAAAACAACCGGGTTCGATTCCCCAGTTGGGTACACTTTTTTTTTAATTGTATGAATGCAGTTTTTCTTTTTATCGAAATCGGTGACATGGTTCCTAAGAACAAATCTTCGTATGTCTTACAGTTTCAGACTTTCCCATACTGACCGATTTGAATGGGCCACCCTGTATATTTTGTATGGACACACCCACACTATACCAAGTGACAGGCGAGCTACGGGCAACACTCGGTAACAAGTCGGTCCATAGAAAATATTGAGGGTAATAAATAGTGGTTGACCGTGCCACGGCCGGACACTCGGCTCGGCCCCGGCACGGTCTACTGTGAGCCATCCATTCCTTGTAGTTTCTTACCATCAACAAGAAGGATATCTAATGTAATCAGGACAATGTATGTGACTTGGTTGTGTTATGTTTTTTTTTTTTTTTATACCACTGAAGTGGCAACCAAGCACACGGCACACTTGATGGTCAGCGGTTACCGTAGCCTATGTACGCATGCAACATCATAGATATCACTTGCGTGTTACCACCCTGAGACGTTAGATGGGAAGTCTCATGTGCCTGTAATTTCACCGGAAACCATACCCTTCGAACCGGAACACAGCAATGCGAGCATTGCTGCTTGGCGGCAGAAATAGGTATGGTGGTAGTCCTTCCCCGGACGAGCTCTATCACAAAGAACTCTACTACTCTTAAAATACTACTATGTAAATGTGGTACGGTATATGGTAGGTAAGTTTATAGGTTTCTTTTAATACCTACCCTACTAAACTCTAGTCGCAATAATTGTAACAACTTGAATACTTATGTTGTACAATAAATAAATTCAGAATAAATATTTTTTAGTAAGTAAGTAATTTATCTATTTCTATTATACATATTTCTGCCGCCAAGCAGTAATGCTCGCATTGCTGTGTTCCGGTTCGAAGGGTTTGGTTTCCAGTAAAATTACAGGCACATGAGACTTACCATCTAACGTCTCAGGGTGGTAACACGCAAGTGATATCTATGATGTTGCATGCTTACATAGGCTACGGTAACCACAGACCATCAAGTGGGCCGTACGCTTGGTTACCACTTTAGTAGTATACAAAATAATAATAATAATGAACTTATGTTTTGTGTTACCAAGGTATTCATTCATTTTCTTTTTTAGAATTTTCTTTGGGTTTTCTGCAATTTTATATAAATTTATTTTGACTGTAATGTAATGTCAGTATTTCCCATAACCTGTAGGTAGTACTAAAAATTCATGCTATATTCTATCCCCTTCTTACTAGAGATAATGTGTATAAAAAAGAGGGAGAAGGAAGTAAATAAGCGAGATAGGAACATAACGAGCAAATCAACAGAGCTAATAGCAACGCAATACAACCGAAATTACAGAAACCACCACCAGAAAATTAAATTAAAAAGAAAACAAACTAATTTTAAATTATACTTAACTAAAACTAAAGCCTCAACTATTTATTCGATTCCGGAAATGACAGGTCGCAAACTTTAAAACGTGAATTAGTGTTGCCACATCTATACCGAACGTACGACCAATGGTGTCTCAGCTCAGATTATCAAATGAACTATGGATCAATCAACTAATACCTCAATAAACTATTTACCAGTAAACTATTTTGCAACCAACTTCATTCAAGACAAAAGTAAATGTATCAGTATTTTTTATATTATTTCACTTTATCTATTTAATTTTCTACAGAAAATGGCAACACTTTATCTGTCAAGTCGTGAATCGAATGAATTTTTGGATACTCTCACTTTCCACAGCCCGATTCTGTTGGAAATACAAGGGGTTACAATAGAATAAGTAATAATGCTCAAAAAAGCTCAGACGATTATAGGAACAAACACTCTTTATTATTATTTGTTGTTTTTTATTGTTTTTTTTTTATTAAAAATAAAAAAAAAACACTCATCGAGAATCTAGTACGACATTCCACAATTTTTTTTTCATGATTTTATTTTAATCTCATATTGTTAGCGAGACAGTCAGCGCTTGGTCATATGATCGTCTTAATAAACAGGTATTGAATAAAAAAATCATTTACAAAAGGTTTATATTTATTTACTATTTATAAAATCATTATTTACATGTAAAAGATTTGAAATGGTAGGTTAGCTTTGTTATATCATAGCAAATACATAAATTACTTCTAAATGGAGCTACTCCTTTGATTTCGTAATAACTTTTTTGAACAGTAGCACAATTGGTTAGCGTGAATGAATGAATGAATGAGTCATATAAAAAATTCATTTTTATAGAGTTATAAGACTTTTGTTGGAAAAAATTGTTTTAACCCGTTCCTCAAAAATATAAAATTGATTTGTAAAAGGAAAACTCAGCGCAACTCGGTTGCAATCCGATTTCAATCAGCTAACTGGCAAACCTGTCATATTCATACAAAACATATGACAGTTTTTGATGGAAACCTAGTGAAATCGATTGCAACCAAATTACATAATGGTCTCTTTAGAGGGCTTTATATTATGCAGTTTAAATTTTAATATATAAATTTAATAACTTTATAACTAGTATTGCTTTTCTTATAAAACTAAATACACAGGCGAAAAAGCATTGTTTTTGTAAATTACCAAGATTTCGCATTATTAAACAGAAATTTTTATTCAACAATTATTTTAGTATAAAAATATTTAAAAGCTGCTCAAAACGCAAACCCTTTTCGATTTTATTGTATTTAAAATATCAATATAAAAAAATATCACATAAAAATTTAATTTGATTTTTGCTTTAATTTTTTTTAAAGCTGTTTAGAACACAAACTCTTTTTGATTTTATTGGATTTAATATACTAAAATGAACAAAATATCACCATTTTAAAATCACAATAATAAACAATACTCGCCTAATGTTAAATGATTTTGAGATCAATTCCATTTATATTACCTAAAAATGACAATATTACCTAAAATTTGGCAATATTACCTAAAACATTATATAATTTTGAGATCAATAGTTACTACTCTTTTGGCACAAGTCTTTTCAATAGCTGCCTTTCCATATCACGTTTAACCATATTTAAATAACTTTCCGTGTTTTCATCAAAAGATGGCACTGTTGCACATTTGCCAACATAATTAATGGCAGCTTTCTTAAAACTACAATAACTCGGTTACACTACTTTTACTGACTGTGGTATAAATCTGATAAAATTCAACGCAATTTCTACCTTATTGCAATTAACTTACACATACTTTGCAATAGCTGAGGTCTAAGCATAAAAGGCTGTACAGGGTGTAAAAAGACGACTACCGTAAACGAAAGGGAGTGGTACAGCACACCAAAACCGAAACAAAAAAAATGCTTTTATTTGAGATAATTAGATAAAGGTGGTCTTATTATGTTGTATGTATATGTGACTAGAAAGAAATTAAAATAACTGAGATACGTCAACATTATTATTAGAATCATGGTCTGATTGCACCCCCCCCCTCGCTCCCGGATTTTTCAAAGTTGTTAGGCCATGACAGAGGCCTTCAGGCGGCTAACTCTGCCACCAGAGTTGGCCACTGACTCACAGGAACTTACCCCCTGTTTTCGGTAATAGTCTTTTTTCACCCTGTACAAGACTTATTTTTATACTAAACAGTCGTTCAGTATATTATTTTTAAATAATTTCTACCACTTTATCTACTACTTAGTTTAAACTTACTGGGTTCAAATTCTACTTCTTCTATTCATTATGGTTTCTGTGGTTGACTCTGCCACAAATTTGCCTAGTCATTAGAAAGACGTTTTACTACATGATTACATTGCGTATTTCTCAGCAGGCTACGCAATTTCAGTTTTAACTGTACAGTAAGCTTTTTGTACAGTTATGTTCAGTCAGTTAAAACTGAAGGCTTGTAGCTCGCACATATTTACACATAAGCGCCAAGTATTCACTGCTTCACAGATAATAATATTTACATTATGCTTCTACCAAAAACACCAATAACAAGATAAGAGTCAGAACATAGAAGCTGGAGCGACTTACCGGGGTCTAAGGAAAGCACTGTCACTGTCAGAGTGACACTGACAGATTACGTTAGAGCTTACCCCGAATAGTAGGCTTCCGATTTCGTTTTGTTTTTAAATAGTGACTGCTAAAGTTTTACAGTGACAGATAACGCTGAGTATTTCTTATTTATAAGCGAGCTACGCAACTTCAGTTAAAACTGTACAGTAAGTTTTTTTTACAGTTATAACAGTCAGTTAAAGTTGAAAGCTTCTAATATATAGTTCGCACAGCGGATCTAGGCTTCCGTGAAGTTAGCCGTTTGTGATGCGCAAAGACAATTTAGTTTGAAAAAGCTCCATTGCGCATCGAAACGGCTAATTTCACGACGGCCGAGATCCGTTGTGTTCTACAGTTATAACAGTCAGTTGAAACTGAAGGCTTGTAGCTCGCACATATTTACACATAAGCGCCAAGTATTCACTGCTCCATAGATAATAATATTTTCAACACACTTGCTTATAAAGTGGCTCTATGGTCATCGCAATTAGGCACAGAATGACACCCATAATCAAACTATGATTTATGATTGCTATAACTCACTAATGAGTTATAGATATTTTTTTATTTTTTATTATGAGTTTTTTTTGTTTATTCACAAGTGTGTTGAAAAACGTCGTATGATACACGTGTGTATTGATGATTAACGTCCTCGGCTATCTTAAGAGCCTCGCCTACGGCTCGGGTCTCAATGGCGCCTCAGCGGTAATCACCAATGTTACACACTAGTACCATAATGTACTATAACATTATGCTTCTACCAAAAATACCAGTAGCAAGTTAAGAGTCAGAACATAGAAGTGTGTGAGCGTGGTTACCGCCGAGTTGTCATACAGCCGGAGCGACTTACCAGGGTCTAGGGAGCGCGCGCGACGCGTCAGTGTCAGAGTGACAGTGACAGCTGACGTCTGGTCGGCGGGAACTGTCACCGTGATGGGTTTCGGTGATGTGAATCTGGAAGATTATATATACAGTTTTTTTTCAGGGCCGCTGAAACCGTGAGCGTTATCGAAAAGTCATGTCGCTCTAGTTATACTCATAAAAGTAAATATTTATTTCATATGTGAAAAAGAGTAGTAGAGTTCTTTGTGATAGAGCTCGTCCGGGGAATAACTACCACCATACCTATTTCTGCCGCCAAGCAGTAACGCTCGCATGGTTTCCGGTGAAATTACAGGCAGACTTTCCATCTAACGTGTCAGGGTGGTAACACGCTAGTAATATTTATATGATGTTGCATGCGTACATAGGCTACGGTAACAACTTACTATGTAGTGGGCCGTACGCTTGATTGCCACTTTAGTGGTATAAAAAAAATGGTGTGATTTTGTTGGATTTTTACGCTTCTCTCGCTGATAACAAATAAATAAATGTACAATGACTACAGATCTAAACTTGTTTGAACACCTTCAAAATTGATTTTTTTTAATTCAACTTTATTCTTTTTTTTTTATACAACTGAAGTGGCAACCAAGCGCACGGCCCACAAGATGGTAAGCGGTTACCGCAGCCTATGGACGCTTGCAATACCAGAGGTATCGCTCGCGGGTTGCCACCTTGAGGCTAAGATCGAAAGCCTCATGTGCCAGTAATTTCACCGGAAACCATACCCTTCACACCGGAACACAGCAATGCGAGCATTACTGCTTGGCGGCAGAAATAGGTATGGAATATTCATTCAGTAATGGCTATATGGTTATGCGTGTACATCATGCTGTATATTTCACAATCCTCGACTTAACGTAAATTATAGTGGATAAATAATAATTAGCTCAATTGTCATTAAACTTCTACGCAAATGGCTAACCCGCAAGACTGTACGACACTTGAGGTTCGTGAAATAGGTCCTAAAGATCATTTGTTATGTTACCCAGGGTTCTTAGCAGTGATGTTGTACTGGCCAGGAAGCAGCAGTCTCCAGAAGTAGCCATCTTCAGTCGTGCGCACTGTGTGACTGTTGTATTCTATCACCACTTCAGCATTCTGAAATCATCATCACTAAAGTTAATCTTATATACAGGGTCATTCATTATCAATCTGACAAACTCGTTTACTCCCACCTGTTCTGTTGAGTAGTTCTGTTGACAGAACTACTGGGATTTTTTCCCCCATTAGTTTTGTGACTTAAAAGACTATGCTTTACACCTGACTTTTATCTCTACTATTCCCACCTGTTAAGGGATAGGTTCCACACATTTCTAACAAGGATAACTAATTATTAAGCAGAATTACGTAATTTTTTTTTTTTATAAAAAAAAAATATTTTTTGATGTGTGGAACCAATCCCTTAAGTTTGTCAGGGTGATAATGAATGACCTTATATAAAAATGAATCGCTGTACGTTAGTCTCGCTAAAACTCGAGAAAGGCTGGACCGTTTTGGCTTATTTTGGTCTTGAAATGTTTGGAAAAGTTCAGGGAAGATTTAAACGGTGAGAAAATATACAAAGTGTAAAAATTTGCTAAACACAAAAAAATAATGCGAGTCAAACCGCGCCGGATCTACTAGTAATAAAAAAAATAATGCTGGACAATCCACACATCATCAGCCCCAAGCTAAGCAAAGCTTGTTATGGTACTAGATGACTGATATATTTAATACAATACAATACATAGATAGATATTTTTTATTAAACACGCAGTCCGTCCCAGCTTCGCGCGGGTTCAACGAAACCGCACCCGTGCGAAGCCGGGGCGGATCGCTAGTAATGAATATAGCCTATGTTACTCAGGGATAATGTAGCATTCTAATGGTGAAAGAATTTTTGAAATCAGACTGAGTTTTGAGTTTATTCGTAACAAATTAAAATGCAAATCTTCTCGCTATAAATTCTTTTTAATTAGTATTAGATTAGCCTACAACTGTAACATAGACTATGTTATATTAAACTAAAACTCACTGAAGGGCAGGTAGTTTTCAATGTTATTCTCATGACAGCCTTCTAATGTTCCCACAGCTGGGACAATGGCCTACTCTCAGGCGAGAGTGATCGGGTCTTAATCCACCACGCGGACCCAATGCGGATTGGTGGATTGCACATGTCTCTCGAATTTTTAGTTCTTGGACATGCCGGTTTCCTCACGATGTTTTCCTTCACCGTATGAGAGCACTGGCATTGCGCACATAAATTTTTCGAACAGAAAAATCCATTGGTGCACGACCGGGTTTGAACCCACGACCCTAGGATCGGAAGGCGGGGTCACTACCACTAGACCACCGGTGCGCTTTAATGTTATTAACTATTTATATTATTATGTCTCCTTTTTTTTATATTTTTACTCTTGATATTCTAATCTGAAATTTTAATTAATCTCTGCTGGTTGTTTAATTATTAATTTATATAATTATTATAGTAAAATGTAGTAGGCAGCTTCTTAGTATAGTAATTTAAATTTTGCATGTCGTTTCCGACGAAGTGTGTGACACAGAAAACCTACCCTATTATCATGTACCGCTTTACCACACTTCAAGCAAATAAATAAATATATTTCATTTCATTTCATGTCCTAAGTTTTAATATGTAATATGTGTTTTTTTCTCTAGATTTAGATTAAATCATGTACCTTAAGAGTAGTAGAGTTCTCTGTGATAGAGCTCGTCCGGGGAAGGACTACCACCATACCTATTTCTGCCGCGAAGCAGTAATTCTCGCATTGCTGTGTTCCGGTGCGAAGGGTATGGTTTCCGGTGAAATTACTGGCACATGAGGCTTTCGATCTTAGCCCCAAGGTGGCAACCCGCGAGTGATACCTCTGGTATTGCAAGCGTCCATAGGCTGGGGAAACCGCTTACCATCTTGTGGGCCGTACGCTTGGTTGCCACTTCAGTTGTATAAAAAAAAAGCCTAACTACCTACTATCAACCCTATACTGTGGATCTTGTATGACTTTTATAATCCTCAACTACTGTATGTCAATCTCTTTCTGTGTTGTTTTTACAGCGAATATACTATTTATGTTTGTAATAAATCATTTTGAACCTGAACAGGTTTGCCATCTTCATCAAGAACAGTTCCCTTGACTCCGATATGCACTTGCTCCATAAAAGCGAGGAGCGGTTCCCTGTTCATCCTCCAGTACCCTGGCAGGTCCGCAGCGGGCGGGTACTTGCAGCAGGAGAGCTCGAACGTCACCTCGAAGCTGTTCGAGTGGAGGTAGTTGAAGTCCTGCATACCACCTGAGGAAATAACTCTCAATAAAATGTATGAAGCAAACACGTCGCAATCACCACACGCATAGTTTGTGTACGTAAACGGCTGTTGTATGTGTGAGTATCATGGTTGTCCCCACTACTCATAGCAAGAGCGAGATAGCGCACTTTCGTTCTCTCTGGCATGCGCGAGCTTGAACCTACACATAATCAACATAAACGCGTGCGTAATAGCCTTTAGTTTCAGTGCCGGCGAAAGGTGCCGTGTGGTGCCGGCAAACTCCCGACCGGGGTGGGGTAAATAAATCCGGTGGGAGGTAGGGAGTGGCCATTCTGTACATAGTACTAATACTCTTCGGTGCCAGGAGCCATACTATTGAACGGATCGGTATTGGACGACGTTTTATTACGAAATAACATGGAAATAAGTTACCATTGGTCCTTTACTTTCCAAGTTACTTTGGGCGGCCTAGACTCATACGAACTTACTTACTTTACCATTAGTCCCCGCAAGGCTAAGCCTGATCCTGGGAGGCCGGATTACCATTACACTAAAAAGATGGCTCAATAACAGGGTAAGCAAAATTATATCTAAAAAAAATCCTACTAATATTATAAATGTGAAAGTCTGTGTGTGTGTGTGTGTATGTTTGTTACCACGTATCTCCGTGACGACTTACCGATTAGCATGAAATTCGGAATGTATATAACTTAAGTCCCGGAATAAAGAGTAGTAGAGTTCTCTGTGATAGAGCTCGTCCGGCAAAGGACTACCATACCTATTTCAGCCAAGCAGTAATGCTCGCATTGCTGTGTTCCGGTGTGAAGGGTATGGTTTCCGGTGAAATTACTGGCACATGAGGCTTACGATCTTAGCCTCAAGGTGGCAACCCGCGAGTGATACCTCTGGTATTGCAAGCGTCCATAGGCTGCGGTAACCGCTTACCATCTTGTGGTCCGTACGCTTGGTTGCCACTTCAGTAGTATAAAAAAAAAAAACACATATGCTACTTTTTATAGTCCCACGAGAAGTCCCAGATTCTTCTGGCATGAATCACTCAAAATCCCTAATAAAAGCCTTCGATAAACGGTATACCAACCAAGTCTTAGCGCTAAATAGGAATAACCTACGCATTGTGGTCAGGGCCTTAACTGGACATTGTCGCCTTAATAAGCACATGTTTAAGCTAAGGCTGAGTGACACACAAACCTGCAGACTGTGCAATGAGGCGGACGAAACGCCTGCGCATCTGCTAGGAGAGTGTGGACCACTAATGCAAAAACGTAGCATACATCTTGGTAGGCACATCCTCAGCCCAGATGAGCTAAGAGACATCACCCCCAAGCAAATCCTCCAGTTCTTAGTATCGGCAGGGCTTGGAGGTGAACTGTAAACGCCCCCCTTAGGGCGACAAAATAAGTGGCGAACACAATAGGCCTGCATGGCCGCAGTGTTATATTAGCCGCACCAATTTAATAAAAAAAAATAAAAAAATACTTTTTATAACGGAAAAAACGAACTGTTCCTGTGGTATCAGCTCGTAATAATTTAAATAAAAAAAAACATGCAGGAATGTAAGATGAATCAAAAAATCTGAACATAAAATGAACGATGTTGTTAAGTTAGTAACAGACCTTGTACAGAGTACCAGTGCGCGCCGTTAGTGACGCCATTGTCGAAGTTCTCCGGCGGGCACTTGTTCCCGGCGCGCATGTCGGCGTGCCGCGACGCGTACGCGCCGGCCAACTGCTTGAACAGCATGTTGTCGGGCGTGGGACTCTCCTCGCAGCAGTCTTTGCCGTTTCTACCATTAAAAAAATATATATATCAGCAAATTTTTTAATAAATAATGCTGGACAATCCACACAGCATCATCTAGCCCCAAGTTAAGCTGCTGTTAAACAGAGCTGTGTTATGGGTACTAGATGACTGATATATAATTAATACAATACAATAAATAGATAGATATTTTTTATTATGTATAGAAAATAATACCTAGAACACCCGGAACAAATATTTGTAGATCGTACAAACATTTGACCCGAGGCGGGAATCGAACCCGCAACCTCTGCGTCGCAGGCGGACCTGCGTCCGCTGCGCCACATCGGTCGTCTAATTAAGAGTCAGTTATTACGTCCACCTGATGTTACGCTGCGTTTCCACCAGAGATGTGCGAGAATGTGATAAAAGTGTTTTAGGAACCAATAAAATCACTTCATTTCCTCGTGACGTAGCTGGCTAAGTTGTTCTTAGCTGATTAACCAAGTTAAGTTATTAATTAGTTAATTGTTTCGCGTTCTCACAATGGATGGGTGATGGGTGACCGCCAGTGGCAATTTCAACCGAGCGCTCCCGTACTCCGAAGTCAGAGTCGGTCCCAGCTTTTTCAAAGTTGTTAGGCCATGACTGAGGCATCCGGGTTGCCTAAAAAACTGTCACTAGAGTTGTCTAATGTTTAAAATGCATGCAGTGAAATCAGTCTCCAATAAACCATCGTAAAGCGCACTCGTTTATTTCAATACAACCTTCTTGCTAATCCAAATTGAACCTTAACTTAATGAACATAATGGTCAAATCGAGCCGGATCAATTAGTGAGAAGGCTAGCGGACTCGGGCGGCCGGCGCTCGGAGACAATAGGGCCGCATTCCTTAGATAAGGATTACTGTTTTACACCTGTTAAAGTGAATTCTTACGTGTTATTATGAGATGCAAGATTGAAATCATTGAATTAACTTTTGTAAACGATTATATTAACTTTGGTGAATTATAAACTGTTATTGTGAACTGTTGTGTTGTGTGAACTAAACTTTGGATTGCAGTGTGTTATTGATTTGTACAATTTGTGTGAACGATTTCTCGATCTGTGTGTGAAATAAACTGAATACTTATTATATTTAAATATCGGGAATAAGTATAAAGTAACGTGTAGTTCAATGTCGTGGAGCGTACTTATCTAGGACTGACGCGCGGTTTCGCACGGCTTTGGAATACAGTTTTGGACATTTCTATTCTATTTTACAAAATGTCACCACCTACTGCAGAACAAAGTAAATACCTATCGGCGTTGGAAGATATCGCCAGCATGTTACAAAAGGCTCAAACTAATATGAAAAAATGTCCAAAACAAAGGCTGACGGAAGGCTACTTGAAGGCTAGATTAAAACTGGTAGAAGATTATTGGGAAACTTTTAAAGAAGCTCATTACAGCCTTACGAAATGTACGCCGCGCGAGCAACGAGGAATTTTGCCCTATTTTCTGAATGAGGAGTACTACAAATACGAGGAGTTATACTTATGTTTTCAAGGCGATGTAACTGATCTACTATTGAAAATGAAGTCTCAACAACAGACGGAAGCTACGAATTTATCTACTACTTCTACACAAGACAGTAACCATACATCGTTCGCAAAACTACCTCGCATACAACTTCCTACGTTTTCGGGGAAGTATGAAGAGTGGCCCTCGTACCAGGATTTGTTCACAGCGCTCGTCCACAACACCACAATCAATGATGTGCAGAAACTTCACTACCTAAAAACCACAGTATCTGGCGAAGCGGAAGTGTTACTGAGAAATATACAAATTACCGGAAGTAATTATATTCAGGCGTGGGAATTATTAAAAGGACGATTTGGTAACAAAAGAATGATTGTGAATTCTCTCTTAAAGAAGCTGTTTGGTCAGAAGAAGGTGACTAGTCAGTCAGCGCCACAAATTAAAGCTGTTCTTGATATTACGACGGAGTGTATCACTAGCCTTAATAATTTAAATGTGTGCACCGATTCTTGGGATCCTCTAATAATATTTCTGGTTGGGCAGAAGTTGGATACAGAGTCGTTGAAAGACTGGGAGGTCCACGCGCAGAAAGAAGACGCTGATGCAATGCCAACATGGGACGAGTTAAAAAAGTTTCTCGCGTGTAAGTTTCGTACACTCGAACTTATCGCACCTATTACGGCTTCTTGTACAAGAGATAAAATACAAACTCACAAAACTTTCCACGTCACCTCCGAAGAAACCAAAGAAGCCGAAGGAGATATATTTCAATCCTCACACGCTGCCATATCAAGTTCACAGCCAACATCTTCGTGTACGTATTGCAAAGAAAAAGGACATTTTATTCACAGCTGTAAAGAATTCGTGAATCAATCTGTGGAACAAAGAAATGATTTCGTGAAAAATAACAATCTTTGCTTCAACTGCTTAATACCGAACCACAGTGTATTCAAGTGTAAACATAGAACGAATTGCCGAGTCTGCGGGAGAAGACACCATTCCCTTCTTCACAAAGTGATGGAAACAAAACAAGAAGAGAATAAACAAGTAACAGAACCAGAACCAGAAACAGAACACAAAATTACTAGCGCACACTTTTCTAATGAACAACCCGGTCATCCAGTATTATTAGCGACAGCACAAGTAAATGTTAGAACAAGAAATGGTGACACACATTTACTTCGTGCTCTAATTGACCAAGGGTCAGAGGCGTCCTTCGTATCAGCGAGAGCTGTAGAACTTTTGGGCTTGGATAAGACCGATATCAACGGAGTCGTCTCTGGAGTGGGAGAAGGAACAAAGATTTCTATAAAACATTTAGTTGATTTGTCAGTTTCGTCGCGATTTGATGAAACTAGAGACATTCGAGTGAAAGCTTATGTGCTCAAAAGGATTTCGACAAAGTTACCCTCGACACACATCGCGATGGATTGGCCTATGCTCCAAACATTACCATTGGCTGACCCAACATACTCTTCACCGGGTAGAATAGACATGTTACTTGGGGCCGAAGTCTTTTGTAAAATTATAGAAGACGGACTGGTGAAAATGCCCGAAGGTGTAGTGGCTCAGAAAACATGTTTGGGGTGGATTCTTTCCGGTCAATATGAAAACAAGCTAGATAACAACCAACACAATGTCATTACTCTACATATCACAAGTATGGTGGCTGAAGACAATGATATACTACGTAAGTTCTGGGAAATAGAAACAGATTTATACAAAAGGAAGAAGTTACTGACCAAAGAAGAAGAAGACTGTGAAAAGGTGTATAAGAAAACAACTAAAAGAGATGATAATGGCAGGTACATTGTACACTTACCTTTAAGACAAAGTATTGAAGAAACAGTTAACTTGTGTGGAGATACAAAACAGCAGGCTATAAAAAGATTCAAACATTTAGAGAAAAGATTCCAGAAAGATCAAAGGTTTAAGACTGAATACACAAAGGTTATAGAAGAGTATAAAAATATGGGTCATATGAAGAAGTCAGAAATATCAGATGACAAGGTTGCAATATATCTACCGCACCATGCGGTTGTGCGCGAAGACAAGGATACGACAAAGGTTAGAGTGGTATTTGATGCATCAGCTAAAGGGTCAAACGGCCACTCTTTGAACGAAGTCATGATGGCAGGACCAGCTTTGCAACCTGATCTTCGAAGCCTTATTATAGCTTGGCGAACTCACAGAATATGCATCATTGGGGATATTGTTAAAATGTATAGAATGATTAAAATGACGGAAAATCACACGAACCTACAACGAATCGTTTGGAGAGATGACACAAATGATAAAATTGAAAGCTACAATCTAACAACTGTTTCATTCGGTACGGCAGCGGCTCCCTTTCTAAGTGTACGAACTCTAAGTCAACTAGCCGATGATGAAGCACTTGATTATCCAGAAACGGCACCTGTAATAAAAACGTCATTTTATATGGATGATTTAATGGCAGGAAAAGAAAATGTTGAAAAAACTATAAGAATGTGTGAAGAAATGAAAACGATACTGCGAAAGGGAGGGTTTGAAATGCAAAAGTGGTCAAGTAATTCAGAAGAAGTTATACAGTTTTTACAAAAGGAATATAATGAGACTACAAATGATAAGGTGGAGATAAAACTAGATAAAATTATAAAGATCCTAGGCTTGACATGGGATAGAAAAGATGATACATTCAATATTACAGTAAACTTACCTGAATTAAGATATCCTATTACGAAGAGATCCATTCTCTCTGATGTGGCACGCCTGTTTGACCCGTTTGGATGGCTGGCACCGGTGATCATTACTGCTAAGGTTTTAATTCAAAGATTGTGGTTGTGTAATTTAGGATGGGATGATGAACTAGCGTCCGACTTGAGTGAAGAATGGATAAAATATAGAGAAGAGTTAATTTATCTGCAAAACATAAAGATACCACGCTGGTTGAAAACTACTCCGGACAAGAAAGATGTACAACTACACGGGTTTGCAGATGCATCCACTCAAGCATATGCTGCGGTTACTTACCTTAGAGTCATTGAAGATGACGTAATTCATGTGACTATGCTGGCTGCACGAACTAAGGTTGCACCTTTGAAGCAACTGACTATACCTAAATTAGAGTTATGTGCGGCAGCGTTACTCGCAGAACTAATTAATGATCTGGAAGAACTTTTGAATATACCTAAAGACAACATTTTTGCTTGGACAGATTCGATGGTGGTTCTGTCTTGGCTACAATCTCAACCTAATCGTTGGCGAACCTTTGTGGCCAATAGAGTCGCTGATATCACACGAATCCTAGACAATGATAGGTGGAGACACGTTCAGTCTGCCGATAACGCCGCTGATATCGCAACGAGAGGCATTAACGCCAGCGATCTAGCCGATTTAGAAACATGGTGGACTGGACCACAATGGCTGAAGGAAGAAAAAATCAGATTCATAGGCTGTGATATTCCTAAAACAGAGTTAGAATTGAAGGGGACGTTTCACACCACATTACAAGAAGACAAGCCAATTTGGGAAAGGTTTTCAAATATAACAAGAATGAAAAGAGTACTAGCATACTGTAGAAGGATGAGGAAGAAAATAAACATCGAACCCAGGGAAAAATACCTAACCTCAGACGAGTTGGAAAGAGTTTTAGAAGACTGCATAAGGTACTATCAAGACTTAGTTTATAGGAAAGAAGTCGAAGATTTGAGAAAAAACGGACAAGTGAAAACTAGAAGTTCTCTTATCACACTTTCCCCGTTCTTAGATGAGAAAGAAATAATAAGAGTTGGAGGAAGACTTAAAAATGCTTCGATACCTAGAACGACGAAACACCCCATTATCATACCGAACAAGCAACACATAACTAAATTATTGGTTAATGAAGCACACAGCAGGACACTTCATGGTGGGATTCAGCTGATGATGAACTATCTGCGAACAAAGTACTGGGTAATCAGTTTGAAGGCAGCTGTCAAAAATTGTATAAGAAACTGCAAGACCTGTATTATTCATAAGGCAAAAACTAAGAACCAGTTTATGGGTCAATTGCCAGCAATGAGAGTCAATCCTCACCGAGCCTTTTTAAACAGCGGAGTTGATTATGCTGGACCTATAATGATGAGAGCTTCAAGGGGTCGTGGACATCATGCTACAAAGGGATATGTCTGCTTGTTTGTATGCATGGCTACTCGAGCTATCCACCTCGAAGCAGTTACAGATTTAACTTCACAAGCTTTTATAGCCGCGTTTCGGAGATTTGTCGCGCGCAGAGGACACTGCTCCCACCTGTGGAGTGACAATGGAACGAATTTTGTCGGCGCAGCGAAGGAATTACGCGAGCTATTTCAGAGTGGCACGAACAACCTGACAAAGGAAATAGCCGAGTTATTAGCTAACGACGGGACGACGTCTCACTTTATTCCACCAAGAATGCCGTCATATGGAGGTTTATGGGAAGCAGGGGTCCAATCAGCAAAAAGACATCTAGCCAGGGTGAGCAAAGATACCAAACTAACATACGAAGAGATGACCACCCTGTTGGCACAGATAGAAGCATGTCTCAACTCTCGCCCGCTTTGTCAAATAGATAACGTTACAGAAACACCATTGACACCTGGTCATTTCTTAGTGGGCGAGCCTCTTATTAGTGTCCCTGATTTAAATTACAAGTACCACAAGATCAACCTACTTAACAGATGGCAACTTATTCAGAAGATGACACAAGATTTTTGGCATAGATGGCAGACTGAATATCTAAATACACTACAGCAGAGGTATAAATGGCAAGTCACAGTACAATCGCCTAGTGTTGGTGATATTGTTATTGTCAAGGATGAAGACCTACCCCCAACTAAATGGTTACTTGGAAAAATAAAACATGTGCATCCTGGGGCTGATAATCTTATTCGAGTAGTAACCATTCAATGTAAGGGAAATCACGAGCTAAAAAGACCACTCTCGAAGGTGATATTACTCCCTAAAGATGCAGACCCTGAATAGAACACGGCGGGCGAAATGTTATACCTAGTTTGTTGAGTGTGTTGTGTTAAAGGTGAAGTGATTAGATGATTAAGTTTTTACAAAATGTTTACAGTCCATTTTTTCTAAGGTTTAAATATTTATGTTAATTAATTTAAAAACAATTGTTTTGGCGGGCGATATGTCTAATGTTTAAAATGCATGCAGTGAAATCAGTCTCCAATAAACCATCGTAAAGCGCACTCGTTTATTTCAATACAACCTTCTTGCTAATCCAAATTGAACCTTAACTTAATGAACAAGAGTTGTCCACTGACTCATACGAACTTATCTTTTTTAAGGTGATATATTATTAAAAACTCACTCACTCAGCAAATGGCTAGGTCGACTAGGCCTGAGTGTCACTAAAAAATGTAAGCTTTAAAGTTCAGCAACGTGCACTGAGCACATCACTAAACCATACACATATTAGGTTACATGTACATACAGGTACATTACTTAGTAATTTCACTGGCTACATTGATATTCAAACCTAAACACAGTATACAAATAAATGCATGCACACTACTACTGGGGTATTCCATAGGTCTTGGCGAACAAGAACTTACTTCAGATCATCATAAGGGTAGCTGGCCACCACAGCCCCTCCATGCAAGTTCCCCGACAGCACAAACGGGCTTTTCGTCACCCACTTCATGAGAGCTATCGTCTCCGGCTGCCGATGCCCGTATAGATACTCCTCAGAGGACTGGTAGCTGTCGAACTGGTCGGGGAAGTCCCGGTTCAGGTCCACACCCTTCGCGTTGTTGCGCCCCGCGAAACCGGGCAGTGATTCGCAGTTGCCTTCCTGTAAATAATAATAAATAGCAGTTCTGGCAACAGCGGGTTGATTGAACCCTGTTAGCGGCCAATCTTCATTGATCTCCATCTCAACTCGGTCAAACTTTTTTTTTTTATACCACTAAAGAGGCAACCAAGCGTACGGCCCACTTGATGGTCAGCGGTTACCGTAGCCTATGTACGCATGCATCATAGATCACTTGCGTGTGATACCACCCTGAGACGTTAGATGGAAAGTCTCATGTGCCTGTAATTTCACCGGAAACCATACCCTTCGAACCGGAACACAGCAATGCGAGCATAACTGCTTGGCGGAAGAAATAGGTATGGTGGTAGTCCTTCCCCGGACGAGCGCTATCACAAGGAACTCTACTACTCTTGAATCTCTAAGACAATAATGTCTAATAAGACAGTTTGACCATAGATTTACTGTCTAAGGCTGCGTTTTCACCAAAGATGTGCGAGGATGTGTAGCGAGGAAAGTGTTTTTAGGAACCAATAGAATCACTTTAAAGCTGTCAGAGCGAGGCTAGGTAAATTAAGTGATTCTATTGGTTCCCAACAAACACATCCCTCGCAACACATCCTCGCACATTTCTGGTGGAAACGCAGTCTTAGACAGTTTGAGATGGAGATCCATGGAGATTGATCGCTACCAGAGTTATGTGATCAAGGGGCAGTAGTCCTCGCGAGCGGAAACTCTAAAAAATAGCAATTTACTAACATCAAAATAGGATTTCCTATGGCCGAGATATCCAGTAGTGCCCTT
This sequence comes from Colostygia pectinataria, assembly GCA_951394395.1. Classification (NCBI taxonomy): domain Eukaryota; kingdom Metazoa; phylum Arthropoda; class Insecta; order Lepidoptera; family Geometridae; genus Colostygia; species Colostygia pectinataria. The sequence goes on along the minus strand of OX596369.1, from coordinate 2,210,452 downwards.
TTTGAAGGAAGTACCACCTCAAAAATCTCCAATGACCAAAAATCTATAGTCATAGAACCTGCATACCAAGTTTCAACCATGGATGCAGATCTGTTGAAAATTGTGACCTAGGCGAGAAGACAGACCAGATTGAATGACGGATGGACAAAAGCATTTTGTAAAATATTGCCAAGACGATACTGTAGGTGACTTTCCTACACGTTCATTTTTATCTTACAATTTATTTATTTATATATTTTACTTCAGTTGATTTTATTTACACTACACTTTCTCTAAACATATTAAATTATATTTATTTAAGTATTTTATTACCAGACGTACCTACCAGTTGATGTCGATAGCGATCCGTATCTCACGGGATATCTATCGACTCTTACCCCATCACTAGTAACGCGTTAGGCACATAACGCTTATGTATTACCGCCCGGCCGGTTACCGCACTGCGCGGGCGCATCAGTCTCAGCCTAGATACGACGCGGAGCGCACGCCACTCGCTCTCTCAAATATACCGCCGCGTTAACATTCGCTTATATACTTTGCTTATTTTTGTCGTAATTCATTTCCCATCAATTCTATGTGCTATATCTCGCTTCTAAACTTTCTACTACTGTCTGTGCTTGTGTTCCCTATTCTTTTGTGCCTTCTGAACTTATTTAATTGTGTGTACCCTCTTGGACAATATATTATCGCCGTACACTGTGAGTTTGACTATTTATTTATTACTCCCACGGCACCTGCCAAGATATCCAGTACCCACTAACTACACTGGTGACCCCTTATACGAGCATGAGTAAGGATAAGGAATTTAAGGACGCAGAAGATCCGATGACGTATGCTGGAAATAGTGATGGGACCATGTCGATGAATCAAGCACATGTTTTTAAGGTTGGCGTAAGAGTGCCACCGTTTTGGGCTGAGGAGCCAGAGATCTGGTTCGCCCAAGTCGAGGGACAGTTTGCTATGTCCGGAATTACCAACGATGCCACGAAATTCAACTACGTGATCGCCCATCTCGACAATCAGCACTCTAGGGAAGTCAAAGACATAATAGTCAACCCTCCCGCGACCCAAAGGTACGAGAAGCTCAAGACTGAGCTAATCAAGAGACTCAGCGCATCGAACGAGAAGAAGATAAAACAGCTGCTGATGCATGAAGAGCTCGGTGATCGCAAACCTTCTCAGTTCTTCCGCCATCTCAAAGGTCTCGCAGGCACTGACGTTCCAGACGACTTTTTGAAAACCATTTGGACTAGTCGCCTCCCTCACGGTGTCCAAGCTGTGCTCGCAGGTCAGCCGATATCAACCTCCCTTGAAGACCTAGCTGACTTAGCCGACAGGGTGAATGACCTCGCTTCTCCATCGCCTAAAGTAGCTGCTGTGAGCAATGACGTTCCCGCTTCCATATTGAGCGACCTAACAAAGGAAGTAGCTGAACTCCGCAGGCAGTTCCAGAAGCTGACATCCAACAGGAACGGCAGATCTCAATCTCGGTCGTCGCAAGGCAAGAGAAACACTTCGAGGCAGCGATCTCAATCCAACTACCGCAAGTTTCCACTATGCTGGTACCACGGCAAATATGGAGAGAAGGCTAGCAAGTGCATCACCCCTTGTGACTTCAAGTCGGAAAACTCCAAGGGCAGTCGATAATGGCGGCTGACGATTGCCCTCCTTCTTCAACGACTGGCCGCCTGTTTGTCACCGACCGATCTACAAAGACGCAGTTCCTGGTCGATACTGGAAGCGACCTCTGCGTCTACCCGCGGTCGGCGCTGTCTACTCGTCGTACTCGAACTGACTATACGTTGTGTGCTGCAAATGGTTCTAATATTGCTACTTATGGTTATGTTAATTTAGATTTAGATTTCGGCTTACGTAGGTCTTTTATATGGCGTTTTGTAGTAGCCGATGTAACAAAGCCAATAATAGGTGTTGACTTTTTAAATTATTACAACCTTGTAGTAGATTGTCGCAATAAGCGTCTAATAGATAATTTAACTTCTGTTACAGCTATTGCTACTTTAGCCAAATGCGAAAACGTGTCATCTGTAAAGGTTGTGACTGGTGAGACTCAATATCATAAAATTCTAGATGACTTTCCCGAGATAACACGACCAGCTGGTAGGCACAACACTACACCACACAACACAGTACATCATATACGCACGACACCAGGCCCCCCAGTCTCCTTGCCACCTCGCCGCTTAGCTCCCGATAAACTTAAAATCGCTCAGAAAGAATTTCAGTCTATGCTGGCCAATGGTACAGCTAGACCCTCAGAAAGTCCTTGGTCTTCGCCTTTACATTTAGCCCCGAAGAAGAATAGTGGATGGCGTCCCTGCGGCGATTACCGTAGGTTGAATGCACGCACGGTGCCTGACAGATATCCGATTAAGCACATTCATGATTTTACTCACAGTATTACAGGCTGTAAAATTTTCAGTACCTTGGATCTTGAAAAAGCATATAATCAGATACCTGTCAGCCCCGAAGACATTCCCAAGACCGCTATCACCACACCTTTCGGGCTATTTGAGTTCCCATATATGACGTTTGGTCTTAGAAACGCTGGCCAAACGTTCCAGCGATTTGTGGACGAGTTAACTAGAGGGCTCGATTTCGTCTACTCCTATTTAGACGATTTTTTAATTTACTCTAGGAGCGAAGCAGAGCATGAAGAGCACTTGCGCAGGATTTTTAAAAGGTTGAAGGCGTACGGTTTGTTGGTCAACACGTCCAAATGCGTATTTGGGGCAAAAGAGATAACTTTTCTAGGGTATCTCATCTCAGAAAGCGGATGCAGACCCTTAGACTTGAAGGTGCAGGCTGTGAAGGATTTTACCCCTCCATCGAACGTGCGGCAACTACGAGGCTTTCTAGGTATGCTCAATTTTTACAGGAGATTTCTTCCACGAGCAGCAGAGATACAAGCCCCGTTGCATGCGCTGTTAACTGGTTCGGTGAAAGGCTCGCATCCAATCAACCTCACTGGAGATGCCCTGGCAGCATTTCAAGCTTGTAAGGAGAGCTTATCTAACGCAGCTCTGTTGGCTCACCCTGACTGCTCTGCAAAACTTGCTGTTGTCACCGATGCTTCCGATAAAGCCATCGGAGCAGTTTTGCAGCAATGCAGGGATAATGCATGGGAGCCCTTAGCGTTTTTCTCTCGCAAGCTAAGCCCCTCTCAGATCAAGTACTCGACTTATGATAGAGAGCTGCTAGCCATTTACGAGGCAATAAAATATTTTAGGCACATGCTCGAGGCTCGTCATTTTATTGTCTATACCGACCATAAGCCTATCAGTTTTGCCTTCCACGAAAGGAAGAATAACTGTACGCCCAGGCAGTATAGACATCTTGACTTTATATCCCAGTTCACAACCGATATCCGTCATATAGCCGGCAAAGATAACGTTGTTGCCGACACGTTGTCACGAATCGAAGAACTGGGTGCACCTGTCAGCCTCGAGACATTAGCCCAAAACCAAGCCTCTGACCCTGAGCTCAAAGAGCTTTTAAATAAAGGCTCAGCACTTCAGCTGCAAAAACTTACTGTTCCTGGTAGTCAGGTCCCTCTGTACTGCGACGTCAGTACATCGACCTCCAGACCATATGTTCCGAAGTTCCTTCGGAAACAGGTTTTTGACAGTCTGCATTCCTTGAGCCACCCTGGTTGTAATGCTTCGGCCAAACTAGTAGCCGAACGATTTGTTTGGCCAGGGGTTAGGAAAGATTGTAGGGATTGGGCGCGTTCTTGTTTACCGTGCCAGCGGACAAAAGTCAACCGTCACGTGACTTCCCCGCTAGGTACCTATCATCTTCCACGTGCTAGGTTCAAACAAATCCATATCGATTTGGTTGGACCACTTCCTCTTTCGCATGGCTATCGGTATTGTTTAACGGCGGTGGATCGATTTACTCGTTGGCCGGAAGCAATACCGATAGAAGATATCACAGCGGAGACCGTTGCAAAAACCTTACTGTCATCCTGGATTGCTCGGTTTGGTTGTCCGACAGATATTACAACAGACCGCGGCCGACAGTTTGAGTCAGCCTTATTTCAATGTCTGTCAAAGATAGCCGGATTCGTGCATAAAAGGACTACAGCTTATCATCCGGCTTGCAACGGTCTAGTCGAGCGGTTTCACCGACAACTTAAAGCCGCGATAGTATGCCATGCGAATGACAGGTGGACGGAATCACTACCATGGGTTTTGTTAGGTATTCGTTCAGCTTTCAAAGAAAACTTACAAGCTTCCTCGGCAGAGCTAGTTTATGGAGAGCCACTGAGGCTTCCCGGTGAATTCTTTGAGCCAACTGTTACTGGTACGACGGACGTATCCGAATTTTCTGCCAGACTCCGAAACTTTGCGGAAAAGTTGCGTCCCATACCTGCTTCGCGCCATTGTAGCACTAAAGTATTTGTTTATAGGGAACTTGAAACCTGTGACCACGTCTTCCTTCGAGATGACACGTCAAGAGGTTCGCTTACTCCTGCGTACTCCGGGCCACATAAGGTTCTCGCCAGAGGTCATAAAGTTTTTAAAATCCTCTATAATAATAAAGAGATGACGGTGTCCATAGACCGGCTAAAGCCAGCGTTCACTTTGTCCGACAACGACACAGAACTTCCACCTGTGGTCCCAAAAAATTATGTTACGCGTTCTGGCCGTCAGGTCAGATTTCCTGATTTTTATCGCCCTTGACGGGCTCTGGTGGGGGGTGGTGTAGGTGACTTTCCTACACGTTCATTTTTATCTTACAATTTATTTATTTATATATTTTACTTCAGTTGATTTTATTTACACTCAGAGAAAGTCTTTAAACATATTAAATTATATTTATTTAAGTATTTTATTACCAGACGTACCTACCAGTTGATGTCGATAGCGATCCGTATCTCACGGGATATCTATCGACTCTTACCCCATCACTAGTAACGCGTTAGGCACATAACGCTTATGTATTACCGCCCGGCCGGTTACCGCACTGCGCGGGCGCATCAGTCTCAGCCTAGATACGACGCGGAGCGCACGCCACTCGCTCTCTCAAATATACCGCCGCGTTAACATTCGCTTATATACTTTGCTTATTTTTGTCGTAATTCATTTCCCATCAATTCTATGTGCTATATCTCGCTTCTAAACTTTCTACTACTGTCTGTGCTTGTGTTCCCTATTCTTTTGTGCCTTCTGAACTTATTTAATTGTGTGTACCCTCTTGGACAATATATTATCGCCGTACACTGTGAGTTTGACTATTTATTTACTACTCCCACGGCACCTGCCAAGATATCCAGTACCCACTAACTACAATACCATGACACGGACTATCAAAAAGTTATCATATCCCATGTAGATTCAACAACATGTTGTAACTGCACAAACTCTACACAGTCAAAATATAGACAGAGGCCTTCGGGCGGCCTAGAAACTCTGTCACCAGAGTTGGCCACTGACTCATACCAACTTAGTTAAAATATGTGGGTTGGCCATTCTGGTACAATAGTTACTGCGCGCGGTATGTGCATTGCGTACGTGCACATAATCTCAGTGGAAAAGTCTATGGTCAACGCCCGTGTTATTCATAACGGCCATTCCACCTCCCACCAGTTTGACTTACCTCACCCTGATCGCAAGTTTTTTTTAATTTTTTTTTTATTTAACATTTACAATATCATAACAGTGTTATACCAAATCGATATTGAAAATTAACAAAACAAACAATTAAACAGTAACATAATTTATAAGTGCAGCTAATTGCCTACTTACATACTTTATAGCTTTTTCTGTGAATTTCGCCAAGGAAATTACAAACAAGTCTGTATCGTCCTCTTCGCATAATTTGTTAATAATGCGAATGGCTCTTGCAATAAGTGCTTCCTTCATCAGGTTAGTTCTAGCTCTCGGTATTACGAGTAATTTGTGTCGCCGCGCGCGTACATAGCACATAGTACATAGTACATTAGGCACATACAGCCCCACACACATCAACACTCGCGGGTTATACACCATACCTCTCAACAGCTTGAATATGTACGTAACGAGCATTACTTCTCAGTTCTCAGTTAGTACTAAGTTCGTGAAGCTAAGGGCTATATGCACGCGTTTATTTTGTTTTTGCGTAGGTCACAATCACCAAGAAACGGCTCTAAAGAGTTAGCACTTGTGACGTAGCTGGCTAAGTTGTTCCTTACATATTAACGAAGTTAAGCCGAGAAGAATGGCATAAGCGAAGGAGGCCTATACCCAGCAGTGGGTAATATCGGGCTTAAACGATGATGATGCTTATAGGATTGAATATCCGGGGTGTACTCGCCACATATTCGCATTGGGTCCTTGTAGTGGACCAAATCACTCTCGCGCGAGACTAGGTAAGTATTCCAACACTGGGAACATTATGTCAATCTGCTGCTGGTTTATTCTTGGTTGAAGCGTGATAAGTGGTGATTGAAATGGCGGAAACAGCAACACGAAGCTAAAAGCGCAAGTCATGATAGTAATAAACACGCAACAGTCACAATACCAACCACTTAAAGAGTATTAGAGCTCTTTGTGATAGAGCTTGTCCGGGGAAGAATTACCACCAACCTATTTCTGCCTTCTGCCGCCAAGCAGTCTTTATCATGCAGTTTGACCTGCCCCTTGAACTTTAAGTCTGCTAGCGACCAGTCTTGATTGATCTCCATCTCAAACTGTCTATTAGGACAGTAGAGCTATAATAAATAAATAAATAATGCTGGACAATCCACACATCATCATCTAATAGCCCCAAGGTAAGCTGCTGTTAAACAGAGCTGTATTATGGGTACTAGATGACTGATTACTTATTACAATACAATACATAGATGTATATTTTTATTATATAAATAAAATACCCAGAACACCCGGAACAAATATTTGTAGATCGTACAAACATTTGACTCGAGGCGGGAATCGAATCCGCAACCTCCGCGTCGCAGGCGGACCTGCGCCCGCTGCGCCATATCGGTCGTCAAATGCTATGGTCAAACTGTCTTATCTGACAGTTTGAGGTGGAGATCAATGGGGTTAAGTCGCTAACAGAGTTATGTGATCAACCTGCTGGGTACTAATAAGAGCAAATATCACTGCATGAGAGGTCAGCGACCTTACCACATAACAGAGTACACATTAGTACTACGCACAGAATGACCACTGAACCCGCACACCGGTTTGGCTTACCTCACCCCGATCGCAGTTCGTAGGCATAGATATCAAGGTGATAATATCTTTGCAGCGCTACTAATGCTCGCATTGTTGTGTTCCGGTTCGAAGAGTATGGTTTCCGGTGAAATTACAGGCATGTGAAACTAGATCTACGTCTCAGGGTGGCTCAAAGTGATATCTCTTCAGCGCCTACAAAAGTGCCCACTAACACGCGATCGGGGTGAGGTAAGTCAAACCGGTGGGAGGGGGTGAGTGGCCATTCTGTAAACTAATCTCTGTTGTGTGGTAAGGTTGCTGACCTCTAATGCAGTGATATTTGCTCTTACTGATAGCCAGGTCAAACTGCATGATAAAGTAATCGGATTGTAAGCGACCTTCAAGCCAACGAGATAAGAGGAAATTCCCTCGTAATAAATGGAGATTTTCATATTAAATGTCTTGGTTACTGCACTAACACCCTTATTCATAAAACATATTAGATAGATTGGCACCACACTGAAGCTTTATATTATGATGAAGAGGGATCATCAAAAAAAAGCTAGGAACCCAGCCGAGTTTGTTGCCAGATTCTTCTAGGCGCCCCAGCCTAGATGAATCTGGCAACACTCGGCTGGGTTCCTAACTTAAACTGGAAAAATTTCCTCTGGCAGTACAACTGGGTTGTACGTTGTATGTATGTATTATGTAATATACTACATACATTATGTCTTTTAAATACCTAATTTAATAATGATAGCAAATTGAAAACAGGTTTTGCTGGTTTAAAATTACGTATACTAATAGTATTGTTGTACAACAGTCTTATTGAAACAGCTGCCACTGTTAGGTAACTATTTTGCAATAAAATTTTATTTAGTCCCAATTTTAACAGACCAGAGGCCTTATCCTTGAACGCGATTGGTATTGGACAAGTATAGGAATATGACATTTCATTATTTACTATTACTTTTGAGTGCAAATTTAGAGTCAAATTCAATCTTGTTTTCAAGATTTTAAAAATTTAGACAGCAGTAAATTGAAATTGGGATTGGATCGGAATTTTCATTGGATTCAAGAGTAAGGCACCTCTGTCTTTGGTGGGTACCACCACAGTGCCAGTTTTTTTTGCCTCCAAGCAGTAGTGTGCAAGGAGGTCTATGTCTGCAGACACGCTGATTTTATTTATAGATTTATTTTATTTTCTTGTGTTATACAAGCTGATGTCTGAAGAAAGAAAGAAAGAAAGAAATTATAAATATTTATAAGTTGCAATGTAAAAAATGTAATTCAGTGTCTTTAGGTTCGAAGGACACTGTAGCAAGTGAATTAATAGACAAAAGAGACATAATACATAATTGTCTTGGACAATTAGTCATAAAAGTCATTCGAAAAGACTTTTTCAAACTTTGTTCAATCAGTTATTTTTACAACTGTACACACACATAACAGAAATTATAGGTACTATATTGGATTACATTGTTTTTAATGAGGAATAATAATATGAATTAGAAAACAAACTGTGTAGGTGTGCTAAGAAAACAGGCAGTAAAAAATAGCCCATGCCCTATTCCTGGTCAATATCTATCTATGTTCTGAATTTCAGCCTAATTAGTTCTGTGGTTGTTGAGTATCTAAACTAAAATCCAAACTTTTGCATTAATAATATTAGATTGATGAGTCAGTGCGGGTATTTGGAACAAAATATGACTAATAATTTTATAGAATACTGTGCTGTTTGCGTGGAACTCGCGAACCATACCTTATCCCGGATTAAAAGAAGCATTATGTCCTATTCTCGGTTATTACCTATCTTTTAAATTTTGATCAAACCGGTTCAGTGGTTATAGAGTTTAAGGAAATAGGATATGGAAAAAAGTTGTAGGAACAAACATCCAAACTTTCGTATAAATAAAGAATATTGTGATCTTACCTCGCTATGTTCAAATCCATCAGGATTCAGTGACGGCATCAAGTGTATATCCGTACTGTTCACGAGCTTCGTCACACGACTGTCTTTTCCGTAATTCAAGAGTAAATATTGAGCCAAGTAAATAACCAACTCGCGGCCCACACTCTCATCGCCGTGCATATTAGCCACGTATTTGAACGCAGGGCGGTCAGCATGGTGCAATTTAACATTTTCTGTTATTTGGAGCACCGTCAAATCTCGCCCTTCAACAGACTTTCCAAGCGTATAGACATTCACCAGATTCGGGTACGACTTTTCAAGTTCTCGAAATAACTTCTCTGAATCATCGTATTTCATGTATTTAGGGGAGTCCAGGAAAGGTTCGTGATCTTCGTCTACAGAACGGAGCACGCACTCGGTAATAAATAATGTAAATATCGCTAAAACACACGTATGGACATACAAACCCATGTTTCGTGTTTTTCGTTAATTATGCATAGGCGATAATGTTTAGAGCCTCTAGGTTTTATGTAATCATTTAAACACTGTCTAAAGTTGAAATCATCGTAAAAAACGTTATAAATGTTAGTCTTATTCATAAAAATAATAAAAATACGTAGACAAAGGCACAACTGAATCACCACACCACACACCAAAGATTATACTAAGGAACACACAGACTAACTGACTTTTTTGATTAATCTCTCTGTTCTATTGTGTCATGTGTGTGTGAGTGAGAGACTTGATTGACTAGTGCTGAGCTGTCTTTGTGACAGTGACAAAGCGATTGTGACACTTGACGTTGACAGCAAAACAAACTGTCTACAACAGAATTGACAATGACAGTAAAGATGTGCTAAGTGTCAAATAGACCCAGAACACAAAGGCCATAAAAAAAAAAAAAGACTTAGAATAAATATTTGCAGACCATGCAAACTTTGGTCATCTGGTCATCAGCAGTATTGGTTGACAGCTGGGTGTTACCGAACGGGAAATGACTCCCCTTAGCGGGGGTGGACCCGTCCCGTAACCTCGCTTCTCAACCGGGCACCGCACCACCACCAGTCGTCAAATCATCAGTCATTAAGTACCTATAGTGGTTTTCGCTAGAATTTCCGGGTTATTGTTCTTAGTAGATTTCCTGAGAATGTTTTTGATAACTTACCACACCGGCCGGCCGCGCCCTGGCCATTTTTTTTTTATATCACTATCGTAGCAACCAAGCGTACGGCCCACTTGATGGTAAGCGGTTACAGAGCCTATGTACGTATGCAACATCATAGATATCACTTGTTACCACCCGTTGAGACGTTAGATGGAAAGTCTCATGTGCCTGAAATTACATCGAAAACCATACCAGTCGAACCATAGCACACCAATGCGAGCATTACCTACTGCTTGGCGGCAGAAATAGATATAGTGATAATCTTTCCCCGGACAAGCTCTATCACAAATAACTCTACTACTCTTGATTTGTTGGTCATTGACAGTCATTGACAAACCGGACATGCACACAGTAGGTACCCACATTTCTAAATATTATACAGGCATTATTAATGACTAGCCGATCTGCCCTAGCTTCGCACGGGTGTGGATAGCTATTAATAAATATAGCCTATGTTACTCAGGGATAATGTAGCATTCTAATGGTGAAAGAAGTTTTGAAATTGGACCCCCCAGGAACTCTTAGAGCGATTCAAATTAGGACCTAAACTGAATTGTCAAAAACTTTTGTACCATGACTTCAATAATTATTAATTTCATAGTTTTCAGTAGTTTTTTAGTTTATTCGTAACAAAAAAAATACAAAAATACAAATCTTCTCTCTTTATAATATTAGTATAGAAATACATTGTCAAAAATAAATAATTGGCATTTATTCAACTCATCCTTCAAAAGACATTTGAAATAAAAATATTTATTTATAATTTGTGCAACTTTAAATATTTAAGGTCCTTCATTATTAGTGCATTTTTTTTTACTTGATATTTTAATGTAAAAATAAGGTACATGTTTTTTGTGCGTGGAACCTAATTCCTTGAATATTAATGCACTAATAATGAAATACCCTGTTTAAGTTACTTGAACACAGGAACCACTTAATAAAACATACTTGTGCTTATTCTATTATTATCATAGGTACAAAATATTGTAATTTTCTGTAAAATAAATAGTCATGCTTGGTAAAAAGCCTAATATAATCAGGTACCTTACCTACTGCATGCACACGGCTTGCTATACCTACAATAGAAATAGCTGATTAATTTTAATGTTCCGAGACTTATGTTTACAGAGATAGGAAGTATTTCCAGGCATTTATTGGGCATGTTTTAACTTTTTACATTTTCATCAAACACATTTTAAATTTAGTTACAACCGAATACTGAAAAACAGTCTTTGCCTTTTACAGTTTTTGTTTAAAAAGTAACTATTTTGAAATTATCTATTTCAATAAAATATAACAGAAAAACAAAACAACTTGATTATAAAAATAATAGTCCTTATTTAGCGATTATATTTAGAAAGGTACCTACTAAGTTTGTTCATTTAATTATGCATTATAACTATTTATTATAATAATATTGAATTGGTTTCGATATATTAATTTAGGTATGAAATCTGCCCAATAATACAATATTATATATGAAATACACTTAATGATTAAACGAACTTCCAAAGTGAAGTTCGATCACATTTACAACATTAAGTATGTATAATATTTATTATACTTAATATTTTTTCTGTAACTACAGTAAATGCATAAAAAGTTATTTTAAAATAAGGCACTACAAGTAACATACAACCTTACTTTCTGTGATATTCTCAAGCCACCTTTTTAATAATCTTATATTTATACATACTGATAACTTAAAATACAGTGCATTATGGCAATACTTGTAAAAAGGACGGCACAAGCTTCGAATACATAGAATACTGTTCCGCTTAGAATACTGTTCACATGAAAACCATTAATAACTATTAATAACTAATACGAATATTTGAGCATTACAATCATGCTTGCTCAGCTGGATTATCATTGTCCAGAAAAGCGATTACACAACTCAGTTGCAATTAGATTTCAATCTGCGAGCTATTCCCTGAGCACCTATAACGGCTTAGGTACTTAGATAGTAAATCTTTTTGTTTTATGAGAAAAAAATAAACATATTTGATTTGTATGTAAGCTGTCGCAGTCATACATAAAAAAATGACAGTTTATATTGAAACCAAATGAAATTGATTGCAACCGAACTATATAATCACCGCTCTCTCTTATCTTATCTTATTGAGTTAAAGGTGATTATACTATCTAGTTCAGGGATCTGAAATGACCACATTGCCGAATCCTTATAAAACCAATTTTCCGAATTTCTATTTGACGTAATTTTCCAAATTTTCATAGAAAGCTGCCAAACAGATGCAATGTGGAGTATGAGTTTATTAAACAAATGATTTTTGTGAATCGACATTTCATCATTTGTTAACTGGTTTGTGATAGGAATATATTATAATTCATCCAAGGTGGCTTTTTTAGCCTTCTAGCGCGTTAAAAAACATTGCATACAAACATCTGGTTGTTTTGGATATTTTCTATGTATAATAGCAACGTTTTACCTACCAATAAAACGTTTATTAAACATACTTACCTTATTAGAAACCTAATTATAATATGGGAGAGCAGCTCTATTGATTTTAACCTAGTACAAGTCGTGCAATCGATCCATCCACTGTCAATCTCCTCCATTTCCTGCTGCTTCGGGAATAATGCCGAAGCCGAGCCGATACTCCCACCATCACCCAACGGCAGCTCGGGCGTTAAGCGCGAACTCTGATCATTGAGATTCTCATATTAAATAATATGCCTAGGCCACCAGGCAGGAATTTAAAATATTAGGTTTCTAATAAGGTAAGTATGTTTAATAAACGTTTTATTGGTAGGTAAAACGTTGCTATTAAACTTAACTGTACCTTATTAGAAACCTAATTATAATATGAGAGACATGTCTGTTATCGCCTGGTGGTGATGGTGAGTACCTACGCCAATGTGATAGTAAGAAAGTTAGGTTTATTGTACAAAAACCAATTATTTTAAACATTTGTTTTATTTATAACAAAATGTAACAAAATTAGACACTCTCTGCCTGCATACTTGATTGGTACCTTAAGACAACTTTACAAGATAAAGTAAATCAACAGGCAAAATATAAGAAATATAGTAAACATGAAAAAATAAAAACATTTCTATTAGTTTTATTTTCTTTTATACATAGCCTTCTTATTTATGATAAGCTATACTTCTAACGTTAGTGTAACTTCTATACTTAAACAGTAAGTGAGACACTATAATCGATTAATTTGTACATAATCAAACTGTTGGTTCAAAACAAGAAGTGATTTAACTATGCATGATTTCTCTGCAGTGTAACTTGAAACGTATCGGCAGACTTCCAGTTTCCTCGTACAAGGATATCATCTAATTGAAAATATGTCATCCAATTTTTGCTGGTCTTGGTTTACCAAACGTACTAAACGTCTAACAGCATTTCATTTTTCGTTACATTTCATTAAAATTATCTCAGGTTGTCTGATGTTGTTTCTTTCCTCCTTGGTAATCGAATGATGATTAACTCAATACACCGAATCTAATTCTTATTATCTTGGTTGTGCATTAACTTTCAGCCTGGCTGCCTTCGGTTCGCTGAGTCAGTTTTTGAGCCTTAAGCTGGTTACAGGGTGATACTGCTATGATTTTGAGACAAATGTTCCGGTAAGTAAGTAAGTTCGTATGTTTCAGTGGCCGACTCTTGTGTGTGACAGAGTTTCTGGGCCGCCCGAAGGCCTCTGTCATGGCCTAACAACTTTGAAAAAGTCAGGACCTACTGCTTATCGTGCCCTCCGAAGCACGGGAGTGATCAGTTAAAATAGCCACTGGCGGTCACCCATCCGGATGATGACTACGCGGAACAATGCTTAACTTCGTTGATCTGTTAAGAACAACTTAACCAGCTACGTCACGAGCGCTCCTTTGAATGTTCCGATGAAACCTTCAGTAGGGTCAAATTGTGCACCCGACGACCCGAGCAAAGAAGTAGTACTGCAGCTGTATGTTTCGAAAAGGTTTGTAGTGTCTGCGCCTCTTGTACATAAGAATTATGTTAGCACATTGATGTCTCAGAATGGAGGATTTTGTAGTTTCAAATTGACTATGAATATTGCCTTCAATAGGTACTTGTTTGACAAGCGTGTAAGAATTCAGCTTCGAATGGCTGTTAAAGTCCATAAGACCATTATCGCATTTAAAGAAAGTCATTCTTTCTGGTACAGATCAGTTAAGTATTGCGCAAAAAGAGATCCATCTGGATTCACTGCGAGTAGTCCAAGCTAACCACTCCTTCCAGGCTGGTTGATATGTGTTTAGGGTTTATTTGCGCCAGCTAGATGAAAGCAGTGCTTTCTGTTGATCAGTCATCATTTATTTATTTATGAATTCCACCCCCACATCTCCAAATTTCCAGCATAAGTTCTGTCACTTGGGCCGGTGGAAGGTTTGTCGATACATCTACGAGGACTTTAGACAGGTTCCTTACCGTGAACGGAGGTCCTAACGCTCTGTTCTTCAGGTCCGGTCTCCAAAACACCTTTTTCCATCTCGGTACTACTAAAAGGTAAGTCCCCGTGGCTGTGTTCATGTGAGCTAGTACCTTGGGTATAAGGTGTGGTGGGGGAAAGACCCACGCCAGCTTAAAGTTCCATGTTATCCCCAAGGCATTGTGGTATTTCGCTTGAGAGTCTTGTACGTCGAGTGTGCAATAATTCTGAACGACATGAGCTCGGTGAGAGGCGAACAGATCGATTTCTGGTTCGCCCCACATTTCAAACACAACTTGCGTTAGTTGTGGGAGCAGATGCCACTCTGGTGGATCTTGTTTACGCGATAAGCGATCGGCCTCGGTGTTGTAATTTCCTGGCAGGTAGTAAATGGTCATGCGAATGTTGAACTGGTCTAAGATCCGGAAAACTTTTATTGTCAGCTCGACTAGGGCTTGTGATTGAGTTCCGCCCTCGTTGCGCAGATATGATACCACCGACTTGTTGTCGCATTGAATCAACAGAACACTTGAGCTCAGGTTTTGACCATGAATTTTTAAGACTTTTATAATGACAATCATTTCTTTCTGGTTGCAATGAAGTCTCTGTTCTGCTGCGGACCAGGTGCCCATCAGGTTCATTCCGTTTAGTGTTGCCCCCCATCCAATGTCGCTGGCGTCTGTTGTCAGATAGTGTGAGGGCTGAGGGTAGTGAATTTCCGAATCGGAATTGTAGTTCACTAACCACCATCGAAGCTCTTGTTTTGCTTTTGAGTTTAGGTAAGCTTTTGTTCGTAAAGGGGCTTTTAACAAGGCATTGGCATGCGCTTGCAGTGCTCGATAATTTAATCTTCCTCTTGTGATCGCAAAACATGCAAAATTCAACGTCCCGATAAGTCTCTGAAGATTTTTGAGGTTTGTTACATCGTTTTCTAAAGTGCTCTTCGCTTGAGCCTTCAGTTTGGATGACAGACGTTTTGGAAGGTATTTGGCGTTCCGCCACGTGTTCCAAATTATGCCCAGAAACTCTATGGATTTTTGCGGTTTCAGAATGGATTTCTGCTTGTTTAGCCTCCATCCAAGATCCTCCAATAGGTTAACTGCGGTGACGATTTGGTTCTGCAGGGTAGTTTGACTTTGGTGAGTCAAAAGAAAATCGTCCAGATACACTATTATGCGAAGGCCTTTTTCCCTCAGTATCTGAGCCACCCAATTTGTTACCGAAGCAAAGGCTTTCGGGGCAGTAGCCAGGCCGAAAGGCAAACAAGTCATTTCGTACAGCTTTTTGTTGTAAACTAGCCGTAAATAACATCGATGGCTCGGTGCTATATTTATGTGAAAATATGCTTGATGCAAGTCTATTTTTGCCATCCAATCTTGTGGTTGGAGAAATTGTAGCACTTTGCGGGTGTTTATTAGAGTAAACTTGTCGGTACGAACGTACTGGTTCAAGTTTTTTAAGTTGAATATTGGCCTTAACGTGCCGTCCGTTTTCGTTCTCAGAAAGATCGTGGAAACGAAACTTGGAGACTGCTTTGCTAGTTGTATCACACCGGAAGACTCCATTTCCAGAATTATTTTCGACATCTCTGGAGAGTGTGTCGTTTGCTTGTAAGTTAGATCTGACATCTGCAAAGGTGGTCTTGTTACGAAAGGTATTCGGTAACCAACTATTATTTTTAAAATGTAGGGCGGTGCCCTGATCATTTTCCACCGAGTGTAGTAATTTTGCAGTTGTCCGGCACGAAAAGGCATCCTCCCGTCAATATTTGCGTTTGTACTGGCTTCTCCTTTCCCGTTGGGATGAGGGAGAGCCGGTCTTGTGACCTTTGTACTGTTCCTGATGCCATGTTTGGCTGTTTCCCCCCTTGCCTTTGTACGATTGTTGACTCTGGCCTGGTTTTTACGTTTTCCTCGCTTATTTCTTCTTTTCCGTTTATAGCCATGACCGCTGCTACTAATACTTGAACTAGAGCTCGATTCCGAACATGTATCGGAACTTAAAGATCGTACTGCCTTCCTTTTCTGTGAAATAGGCATTCTATCGTTGACTTGTTCTCGCGCCTCCGCGGTGGATGGACCGATTTCGTTTTCCATATCTCAGTATTCCGATCTAAAAGCAATGTAAACCATTAAATCTTTAAGAAAATAAAAAGAACAGATAGATATGTAACTACCCTCAATAGAATAACTAATAAAACTGTAGACGTCGAACGGTAACACCGTTACAAAAGCAAGATAAGATAATTATCTTATGCTACATTTTTGCGGGTATGATAGAATGTTGAAAAAGGTGCAAGTTATATTCTGGGATAACCGCAATATTTCAACAATAACCATCGAAAAATAATGTTATTTTACTTACATTTATTTTTCACATCACGCAAATGCGCACTGCACGACAAAAGACACTGGACTTGGTCTGTGGAGCCAAGCTTAGTTTCACTAGCTAGACCTTTTCGGTCGAAAATCAAAACGCCAATGATCAGAGTTCGCGCTTATTCCCGAAGCAGCAGGAAATGGAGGAGATTGACAGTGGATGGATCGATTGCACGACTTGTACTAGGTTAAAATCAATAGAGCTGCTCTCCCATATTATAATTAGGTTTCTAATAAGGTACAGTTAAGTTTAATAAAAAATATCTATCTATGTATTGTATTGTATTGTATTGTATATCAGTCACCTTGTACTCATAAGACAAGCTCTGCTTAGCTTGGGGCAAGATGATGCTGTGTGGATTGTCCAGCATTTTTTTTTTATATTTGTCCCGTGACGTTTATCATTGAGATAAGATTCAAGTTACAATAACTTACCTGCGCTCGCGAATTACTAAATCTACCTATTAATTGACCTACGATTGTCTGTTGAATAACATTTATGTCGAAAATTGTATTTTACTATCACTGAAAGTGGCAAGATAACTCAAGTAACTACTTACCAGTTTCTTGAAACTGCTTTTCGTAACAAAATGTCTTCTTTCATAACCGTATCAAATTTTATTCAAAATTGTTGACAAAACTGAACATTTTACTATCAATATTCCAAAAATTCTCTTAAAATACTACGTTGACCGTTAACACCTACTCATTATTATCTAAGACACCATTAAAGCATTGTTCAAGGCCACATTACATTTTAACACCTGTTTTTAAGCTATAAGGGTATAATTTACGTTGTAACCATTTCTGCAAATGGCATTACATCTCCACTCCAAACATAACTTGACAAAACTCAGTTACAACATCTATTTATAGAAATAAGGATAACTTTACATTGTAAAGCATTTCACCTAGCAGAAAGTAAAACGAAACAAAATAGCACAACTTTATCAGTTTTTTCTGAAATCATACAACAAAACTAAGAGTTTTGGTAGAGTTTTCACAAACATGCATGGAAAAATGTCACTTACGCTCACGCAAATTAGGGCTTTTTCACCGCTGCTATTTGAAACCGCTCAGTCCAAAATATGTTGGCTAGTACACCTGCGATCATCAATGAAAAGTACAGCACCACAGCAGCCCACCATAACCGCTTTTCCCATTTTCTTTTTTCCAAGTTCCGGAGGACCCCAATACCAACTAGAAGACCTGTACAAAAGATGACATCTTATTTTACTTATTAGGTAGTTCACCACACAAATTCAATGCGGATCAGTGAATAGCAACATTCTCTTTCGTATAGTTCTTGGACATGCCGGTTCCAGCACGATGTTTTTTTTCACCGATAGTAGATAGATAAATAATTTATTTGTATCTTCAAAACACACGTACATTTTAAAGTGCAAAAGGCAAGCCATACAATTTCTTATACACTAACGTAAATCAGGTAGGAATATATTAGCTCTAAACATTAATCTCCTAAAAACAAGTAGTACTGGCATCGCGCAAATTTATTTTTCGTGTTGATAACCCTTATTTCTGCCGCCAAGCAGTAACGCTCGCATTGCTGTTCCGGTTCGATGGTTTAGATGAAATTGCAGGCACATTATGCGATTTTAGACCTACGTCTCAGGGTGGCAATGCGCTAGTGGTTTTACTTACGTTGCAAGCGTGCATGCGTTTTATACTAGCGTATAGCGTAGCGTACCATACTTTTATAATGATAAGATATTTTTTTACTAGAGGTGTACCTAGCAGACTTATCTTAGTATCTACTTGACGAATGTGAGTACCCCCTCGTACACAGACAAACCCTAGGTGGTTTTTGGGTACATTATTAATAAAATAAAATAAATAAATAAATAAAATAAGTAAAATATTATTGTAGTTAGTTATTAAAAAAAAGTATAAAACGCCAGCTATAAATTGGTGCATTGCTGGTTTCGAACCCAGGATATTAGTATCTAAAAGTGGGGTCAACCTAGATAGTGTAGGTTCTATCGTATAAATAACGCGTAAACATACCAGCCAGAGCGCCGCCTAGATGCGCGACATATCCGATGTTCTGTTCGAGATGCCGCCAGTAGCGGTCGTACACCGCCGTGCCGACGTCCACCGCGGCGAGCAGCAGGAACACCAGCAGCTGAATGATGGCGAACTCCATTTCTGACCAGTTCTGAAAGAATTGGGAACAAGACATTTTTTATTTTTTTTTACAACTGAAGTGGCAAACAAGCGTACGGCCCACAAGATGGTAAGCGGTTACCGCAGCCTATGGACGCTTGCAATACCAGAGGTATCACTCGCGGGTTGCCACCTTGAGGCTAAGATCAAAAGCCTCATGTGCCAGTAATTTCACCGGAAACCACACCCTTCACACCGGAACACAGCAATGCGAGCATTACTGCTTTGCGGCAGAAATAGAAATCCTTCCCCGGACGAGCTCTATCACAGAGAACTCTACTACTTTTAAACTTAAGGTCGATTCATATCCGCAGACATTGAGCGTGTCAGACAAAATAATATTACTATTATTATATATTAAAATGTTGAAGTTAAGGACGCAACGTAGCTACATCCCTAGCTACTTATTACAAGCATAGTGAAAATAGGATAGCAACACTGTTTCTCTCTCTGTCTACTCAAGTTCCACAAGTCGCTCATGCTTTGTAATATTTTATTAAAATAAATTAATCTAAAAGTCTAATCAAAAGTCTCGCGTATTATTTCATCAGGTTATGGGCCGTCTCATGCCTGCAGATAAAAATTAGAAGTTTTCTCGTCGTATTTAAAAAAGTCGTGTGCATAACCTCAAATATCGACACGTTGCCGCCGGCTTCACTGGCAATAGGATTAGGTTTCTCTTTCAGCATATTTCAGCAAAATGTCGTCAAATAATCACAATGGAGTAATGAGCATTGAAAAGCTAACTGGGAGAGATAACTATGCCACATGGAGTTTCGCAGTAAAGGCATTTTTACAGCTCGAAGAACTGTGGGAATGTGTCGTTAGCGGCACTGAGGACACGAAGAAAGACATCAAAGCTAAGTCCAAATTGATTTTATTAATCGATCCGATTATATACGTCCACGTACAAGAAGCTAAAACAGCTAAAGAGGTGTGGGACAATTTGTCTCGGGCTTTTGAGGATTCAGGTCTAACCCGTAAAGTTGGCCTGCTGAAAGACTTAATAAATACAACCTTAGAAACGAGTGCAAGCATAGAGGAGTATGTGAATAAAATTATGTCCTCTGCACATCGGTTAAGAAATATAAACTTTAAGGTTGACGATGAGTGGCTCGAAACACTAATGCTGGCGGGCTTGCCAGATAACTACAAGCCCATGATAATGGCCATGGAGAGTTCTGGAGTTAAAATCTGTGCAGATTCGATTAAAACTAAATTCTTGCAGGAGATTAAATCAACTGAAACAAGCGCATTTTACTCAAACTCTAAAAATCAGTCTAAACAAAGTAGTAATAAACAGCAACCACAAAAATCAAAAGGGCCTAGATGTTTTAATTGTAATAAATTTGGCCACATAGGCAAGAATTGTTGGCATAGAAAAAATAAAACTAGTGATGATAAAACTAATGATAAAAATGATAAAAATAATGGTTTTATTGCGGCTTTTTCAGCAACCACAGCCAACGGCTCACTGAACTGGTACGTTGACTCCGGTGCATCAATGCATATGACAATGCACAGAGATTGGCTGGACAATGAGACTTCACCACCTGTAACCACCATCAGAATTGCTGACAACAAAGTGCTCCGTGTGAAAAGTTGTGGTAATGTTACCATCAGAGTACCAGATGCACAAGGAAATAGCAATAAAATACAGGTGAGAAATGTTTTATATGTACCTGAACTGTCAACAAATTTAATATCAGTGAGCAAAATGATAAAGAGTGGTTGCAAAGTTGTATTTAATGATAATGGATGCAAGATATTAAATCAAAATGGAAATCATGTAGCGAGTGCTCATGTAGTAAATGATATGTATAGACTGAATATTACCAATGATGGAGTCCATGCCATGCCAGCCTTGATTAAAAATGATACCTATCTATGGCACCAGCGAATGGGTCATTTAAACTTTACTGATGTGAATAAAATTCCATGTTGTACAACTGGTGTTAAATTGTCGCCGTCAAAAGAAAATATAACTTGTATAAGTTGCATAGAAGGAAAGCAAACAAGACAGCCATTTCCAAGTGAAGGCTCCCGGGCAACTGAGTTGCTAGAGCTCATCCACTCCGACGTATGTGGACCGATGCAGACAATAACATTTGGAGGTGCCAGGTACTTTGTAACTTTCATCGACGATTTTTCACGAAAAGTATTTGTATACCCGATTAAAGGTAAAGATGAGGTATTTTCAAAATTTATTGAATTCAAGAACCGAGTAGAAAATGAACTAAACAGAAAAATTAAGAAATTTAGGAGTGACAATGGCAAAGAATACAAAAACAATAACTTTGATAAATATTTTAAGAAATTTGGGATTTTGCACCAATCAAGCAATCCATACACACCTGAACAGAATGGTTTAAGCGAGAGGATGAATAGAACCCTTATTGAAAGAGTTAAATGTATGTTGTTAAATGCTCAATTACAGAAGGAGTACTGGGGCGAAGCTGTCGTCACGGCAGCGCATATAATCAATCGCTCACCAACAAGAGCCCTCTCTGACATTACCCCTGAAGAGGTATGTAAAAAGAAATAAAATTGGCAATAATGTCAATGAGTCACTACCTGAAAAGATAGAAAAAGAGAGTAAATCAAGAGAAAAAATCAGAAATGGTACAGAAGAGACATGCTTACCGTTGTCTAAAATAGTAAATTTACCTCTGTCTGAGGAAAAGTCTGAAGAAACTGAGAATAATTCAACTGATGAGAGAAATGATGACTCAGACTCTACGTTACACCACAGCTCAAGCTCATCATCTCATTACTATACTGATCTAGAAGATTCAACATACTCACCGGGTAGAGTCATTAAAACTCAAGACATGGCTATTCGATCATCGCGTAGAAAAGAAATTCATGAATCTGACTTATCTTCTGAACATGACTATGATGAAGGTACGGTTTCTCCAACCAGTTTTGTTTGTAATGCAGAATCTACTATGAGTATTTTAGACAGTGACCCACAAAGCCTTTCAGAAGCTCTAAATAGCAAAAAGGCAGATAAATGGTTAGAGGCAATGACTGAAGAATATCAGTCTTTAATAAGTAATAATACCTGGTCATTGGTTGACCCACCTAAGAATAAAAAGGTATTGGCATGCAAATGAGTTTTCAAAACCAAAGCAGATGAAAATGGCGTAATAACACGATATAAAGCAAGACTCGTTGTAAAAGGATTTCAACAGAAAAAAGGTATAGACTACCATGAAATATATGCTCCAGTCATACGTTATTCTTCAATGAGATATGTGATTGGATTGGCTGTTAAATACAATTTAAATATTTACCAAATGGATGCCGTAACAGCATTTTTACAAGGCGAGATTGAAGAAGAAATATACGTGTCACAGCCGCCACATTTTGAAAATGGTGAAAAGGTTTGTCATTTAAAAAAATCTGTATATGGCCTAAAACAGGCAAGCAGACAGTGGAACAAGAAACTAAATGCAGCTCTCCTAGAAATAGGCATGTCACGATCTAGAGTGGATCCATGCATATACTACAGAATAATTGATGAAAATGATATACTATTTATAACTGTGTATGTGGACGACTTACTTTACCTATTTAACAATGAAGACACTGCCCTGAAGATGAAAGTTAAGTTAAATGAAAAATTTAAAATGAAAGATCTTGGTAGAGCAAAATGTTGCATTGGCTATAAAATTGATCAAAAAATGTCTGAAATTTCACTTGATCAATCACTGTATGTAGAGAAAATACTCAGCCGTTTTAACATGAGTGACTGCAAGCCTGTCTATACGCCATGTGAGCCTGGCCTACAGTTGAAGAAGGCTGAAAATGAAGAAGACGTTATGAAAAACATTCCATACCAAGAAGTAATTGGATGTCTGTTGTATCTATCACAAGGAACCAGGCCAGACATAGCTTATGCGGTAAATACGCTAAGTAGATACAACAATAAACCAACTTCACAGCATTGGGTAGCATTAAAAAGAATATTGCGATACCTAAAAGGAACCATTTCAAGAAAACTAGTATTCAAGAAAACTAGCGGCAATATTGTTGGTTATTGCGACGCCGACTGGGCGACTAATTCAGAGGATAGAAGATCCTGCTCTGGATATATTTTTATTTTTCAGGGTGCCGCCATAAGTTGGTGTTCAAAAAGACAACCAACTATAGCTCTGTCTAGTACTGAGGCAGAATATATGTCATTGGCCACGGCAATACAAGAAGCTATCTGGCTTAAACAATTGGAAGAAGACTTTTGGCCTAGTCTCACAGGTACTCCGATTACACTGTATTGCGATAATCAAAGTGCGATTAGTATTTCAGGTAACGACATCTACCACGCTCGCAGCAAACATATTGATGTCCGCTACCACTTTGTGAGAGAAAAGATCGCCAGCAAACTTGTTACCGTCTACTACAAAAGCACTCAAGAGATGGTAGCTGATGCTTTGACGAAAGGACTGCATCGACCAAAGCATGAACTGTTCATCAGAGCAATGGGTTTGCGTCCAGAGGAGGGTGTTGAAGTTAAGGACGCAACGTAGCTACATCCCTAGCTACTTATTACAAGCATAGTGAAAATAGGATAGCAACACTGTTTCTCTCTCTGTCTACTCAAGTTCCACAAGTCGCTCATGCTTTGTAATATTTTATTAAAATAAATTAATCTAAAAGTCTAATCAAAAGTCTCGCGTATTATTTCATCATAAAAAAACTACTTGTAGAGACTGGTAAAGCTGCCAGAACACTAACTCTCTTCATACAATTGACACAACTTGAAGAAACTGTAAGAAATCGCTATTTGCGATAGGACCGCCATTTTTGGGACTATTATATAATTATGTATGTTAAATATGAAAAACTACCATGCAAATTGTGTCCAATATCAATAAAGTTATTATTAATTATTATTTTTAATTATTTTAACTGGAAAAGCAGCCTGAAGACTTGTCTTTCTATAACAATTGGTAGTTGTTCATTTATTTCCCAACTAGCTGTTGTACGAGTAACTAGTGCCCACGATTTTGTTCGTGGAAATGTTTGTTTGTGAATAAAAATAATTGTTTCGCGTAGAATTTTGATGTGTACCTATTTTATTTTACTTTATTTGTGACAACAAACAGTTGATACATTTAAGACTTAGGTACTAGGTTAAAGTAATTGTGTTAAATTAAGGATGAGTAAATGTACAACCCAGAACCTACTACGTTATCCTCGGGTAATTAAATCTTATTGTTGTTGTTACGCAGACAAAAGTGTGTGGTTTATGGTATATTTTGTACGTTTATTCATTTAATAACATGTTTATCAATTATTATTTTTAAGAGTAGTAGAGTTCTCTGTGATAGAGCTCGTCCGGGGAAGGACTACCACCATACCTATTTCTGCCGCAAAGCAGTAATGCTCGCATTGCTGTGTTCCGGTGTGGAGGGTATGGTTTCCGGTGAAATTACTGGCACATGAGGCTTTCAATCTATGCCTCAAGGTGGCAACCCGCGAGGGATACCTCTGGTATTGCAAGCGTCCATAGGCTGCGGTAACCGCTTACCATCTAGTGGGCCGTACGCTTGGTTGCCACTTTAGTTGTATAAAAAAAAAATAAAAAAAAAAATCGAGGTTCGGACAACAAGAATATGTAATATAACATATAAATACATGAAAACCGTACAAACTATAATCTGTATTATGTGCCAAATTTCATTCAGATCAGTTCAGCCATTCTGGCGTGATTGAGTAAAAAACATCCATCAGACATTCTCTAAAAGATCAAAAGCTCAAGAACTCACCATAATAATAGTTGCAATATGAGCTGTGATCAAAGCATACACCCCTCCGGAAGCACCAGCTAAGTACACCTTCGGATCCGCTAAGCTGGTAGCTAGAGATCCAGCTGCGACCCCGGCCAGGTAGACTAGTGTCACGCGCCACCAGCGGTGCACCATCTCAAGCGGCACGCCGAGGAACAGCTGGACCAGGAGATTCACCAGGAGGTGAACCACACTGAAAGTAGCAGTAGTTTGAACTCCTTGAGGTAACTTATTAGCTGTTCAATCCTATTGAATTGAAAAGAGTTTGCAAGCATTAAAACAATTGAGTGGTTTTGTCTAATGAATCATTTACCTACTTACAGAATGGTTCTTCTTTTCGTTAATACTTTTTTATAACTTATTTATCTCACAGCTGGGCAACGTCTCTCATCTATACCACAACAATTAAACTTCAAAATTGCAAACATGCAAATATTTACAAGTGAGGACATGAATAAGTACGACGATAGACGACATGGTACTGAATAACGAAAAACGAAGAGTAGTAGAGTTCTTTGTGATAGAGCTCGTCCGGGGAAGGACTGCCACCATACCTATTTTTGCCGCCAAGCAGTAATGCTCGCATTGCTGTGTTCCGGTTCGAAGGGTATGGTTTCCGGTGAAATTACAGGCACATGAGACTTTCCATCTAACGTCTCATGGTGGTAACACGCAAGTGATAACTATGATGTTGCATGCGTACAAAAAAAATGGGATTGCAAACAGCTGATACATTCAAGCTTCAAGCTAACAGCACAACGCTACGCTAGCAAAGCAGCATGTTTTAGCTTACCCAACATGTACCAGCATGTATGTCAGGAACCGCCAAGCCTCCTCCCTCTTATGCGGGTTGTAAATAAAGACCTCGGCAATAGGTCCTTGGGCTTGAGTGCTTCCGTGCGCAGCGTCATAGCAGAACAGAACTATCTCCACCAACGAGATCAGGATCATGCAGACGGCGGGCGGCCAGCAGGAATACTCCTCCTCATACGTGCCGTCTGAATATGTGAAGATGCATGTGCTTCTTGCATACGCAGGGGCTGTTGTGACTGCTAGGTGAAGGATTTGGGAGTGGGGTAGAACAGAGTTTGGGTTTGACGTTGATTTGGTTCGTTTAAAACGATAGAGAAGAGAGAAATCAGTCCGTTTTATTATCCAGTAATCATTTGTTTTAGTAGTTTGTTTTGAATAAATTTGAGAAGATAAACGAAACATTGTTTTTAATTTGCAATCGACATATTTTGCGAGGATTACCGTGAATTAATATGAATTAACACGGAATATTTTTATTGTTTAAAAATAGGCGAGCCGTTGCGATGTAGTAACAAACAACAATAGAACTTAAATAGATCACGGAATGACCGAGTGACAGAACGGCCATTCAGTATGCGAGAAGCGTTTAGTCAATTAGACGCCATGCCGTTGAAAAGGGCAAATTAGTGGCAATTTAACCGGGTTTGACCGGTTGTGACGTCATAATGAACAATAAACATTTGGAAATATTTTTTATTAATTGCATCGAGACGACCCAGATGTGGGTCGAATAATTTAAGAAAAATATTACATTTAGTGTTATGATTGGTTTATTTTTAAAGTTTTTAGGTTATGAGGATGTTGGAGTAAACAAACACAACAGTAGGAACAAAAGAACAAAAAAAAATAAAAAATACCAATTAGTAACATGCTTTATAATACCTACAGATGTTAGAATGTTAATAATAGTTAACCACCACCATACAAATAATGAATTATATTTATAATGTATTGTATCTTTATAATTTAGTACATAATAAAATTATTAAAATATATGTGGATATGTTAATCAATCACGCTAAAAGGGCTGGACGGATTTAGATGTAGAGAATAGATACTGTGGTCTAGAATAAAGATACCTTTCTCTAGGTAGTAGAAGCTGCTGCCATTGTTATTTTTACTGTAATTGTTAATGCCGACTAGAAATATTACTATGCCGTAATCAGATTATTGTAGGTGCCATTTAATTTTATTATGTTACGTTATCAGTAGCAAAGCAATAGAATGTAGTTATTTAGCTCATGCGTTGAGCGATTGACCCAGAGATCAATCAAATTATTGATATATCTACCTACGTCTCGAAATCGATAATATAAGGAATGTACTAAAGTATTTAAGACTGTAGGTAATATATATTCTGAATTTATCTTATGTTTATTATTATCAATCTAAGATGATTTTTATTCAATCACTGTGTCCAGTCAATGCAGGAAAAAGGGATAGTGAATAGTATATTGCTATTTTAAACAGAAAAGTACGATTTGTGACCGAAAAAGCACGAAAATATCGTTGTATAGATGACTTCTAAGATGAGGGTCATAGCTTAAAGTTACAAGCAAACCTTTCCTCTATTATAATAATCTAAGCACATGTCATGTAGAGGCAGACCATCAACAATGACATGACCCTGACATCACAAAGTAAGCTGTGTGTATGCAGTGGTAGAAGGTATCAAGTTGATCTCAAGGGCCTGGCCAATTACGACCAAGGGCATTTAACAATGAAATTCGAAACCAATTTTAAATGTATGTAGTAAAACAAATGAGTCTATTTAATTTTAATGATCGAGAGTGTAAAAATCTTCAGATGTTTATTATTAGATTTTTGTTAGTTTAAAGAAACAGTAGATATTATAGTTTTCGTCAAATATAATGTTCAAATAGTTAGTATCATAACAAAAATGACATACCGAAATATTTGAATATATTTTTGATATACACCACTACTTTACTCCGTGACCATTTGTATATTTTTACACCTTGACTATGCTCCAAAATCCTATATTTACACTTTATTGTTTTGTATGTATTTGTCCACATTTCTCTAAGCACAGTCACAGAGGCACTAACATTGATTCTACGGTCATTAAATGTAAATTATTGCTTCACAACACGCATAGTTTTTTTCTGTACTGTAACGATCATCCTTGAACTCCCCTGTTTTATCTGTGTTTTTACTGTGTTAGGTTTTCAAAATTTTGTTTATCTAACACACGAGTAGTGAGCCCAGCTGTGCTCGACATACTATTAGAGAACCTTTAAGTTCAGCAAAGAGCGATGTGCATGGATGAACGCAGTGACACATTGCGCAGGCTAAACTAATATATAGATACAGGTGTCATCTTTGTTACTGTGATAATATATCTATTATAGGTTGATTGTTTTTATCATTACCTTAATAAATTATTATGCTTACAAAGTTTCAAAAGGTTGTACTCACGTGAATGCACATTTGAGTATTAAACCAAGTCACGATCTTGAGCGCTTTGCTTTGAAATGTTTCCTCGTATTATCCTTATCATTAGACTTGTCAGACTTAGTTTATTATCATTGTGCTGATTCATAAAAAACCCCTTCTTACAATTACATAATTTTACCTTTTTCCGTGTTCTGTCTTGGGTCTATATGACCAAACCAGTTATCTGATTTACATTGAATACCTTTATTTAAATAATGATCGCGATTAACATGTTAAGTAATGGGTTTTTCTATTTTCCTCTTTTGCGACGGGTAATCTGGGTTTTTTGTCTTTAAAATAATCTACATGCGGGTTTATAAAATCACCGAACTGCTAAAATAAAGTGCACCAACTCTTAAACGAGCGTTTATCGTTAACTACAGCGGTTAAATCATTTATCCACCCTAAAACAACCCTAAGGTAGAATATAATCGTAACTCGTATAATTTTTTGCTTCCGATTTTCTCCCACGGCTGTCTACTATAGAAATAATTAACTGTAGAACTATAGAAAGTGGTAGAAACTGATCCAAGATACTTAATAGACAATTAGCATACCTATAAAAAATTCATAAAGATTTTTGCTAATACGAATTTATCTAGATCCTAAATACA
This sequence comes from Colostygia pectinataria, assembly GCA_951394395.1. Taxonomy (NCBI): domain Eukaryota; kingdom Metazoa; phylum Arthropoda; class Insecta; order Lepidoptera; family Geometridae; genus Colostygia; species Colostygia pectinataria. The sequence goes on along the minus strand of OX596369.1, from coordinate 2,181,553 downwards.
AGTAGTTTACACTTACAGGGTTTGGAATCTAACAGTTCGTCTCTTTTCTACTTTTGTAACATAAATGTGTTGGCACGAATGTAGTTTTATATTAATCAGTAATCAGGACATTGACTTCGTAGCATAATGAATCACGAGCGAATGATTCATTTGACTTTTCGAGCAAATTCGTTGAACATCAACGGCAGTTTCTTATCGAAAATCAGATAAGGAAAATCTGAGATTTGATCATCGCGAAATTTTTGGTTTCACGATTCTACCGAGCTGAGTAGCGGAAGAACGGAAGTTTATTGTGCCTAAGTATGCTTGCTATACTATGTCGTCTTCCTCCTGTTGCTGCGTCAGGTCAGGCAGTCTTTTTCACACTTACAGGTCATACCTTACGTGTGTAAGAGACGGCCTGATGCCGCTTGCTGTGTTTTATATTATTTATTGTCTCTGTCTGTCATTGGCTTTTACAGGACGATTTCGGTGGCACGGTGGACGAGCTGGACAAATATTTGTTCCGGTTCTGTTTTGTGATACCATGGGTATTTAAAGTTTTTGATACCTACGACACAGGGTATCCTAATCCTAGTGTGGGTTCTGACCCTGAGTCACGCCCCGGACACTCAACTCGCAACCAGGGTGGGGTAAGTAAAACCGGTGGGAGGTATAAAGTGGTCATTCTGTACGTAGTACTAATATCTATCCCGTGCCTGAGTCCTGACTCATGACTATGTATGACTGTTAGGTTAGGTTAGCTTGTCTGTCAGTTCTCAGGCTAAACACGAGCTACTTCTATTTACCACTGTAGTTGTTATATAACTCTCGTTTACCCACGTCTTGGCGAGTCAGTTTGAGTAGAGCTTGGTTCTTGTCTTTGTTTAGTCTGAGTTTCTTGGTTTATGCTAGTGCTAGTTCTTTCTTCTTCTGCCACCACATATACTCTATTTGAGAACAGTTTTCTTACCCTTTTTCGCTTGATCCCTAGGATAATGAGAAATGCATTAAAAATAGTTTTTGAGATCTGTCAGGCGGTTTTCATTTGGGGTTTTAAACAATAGTGAACGCGTTTAGGTCAAAATTGAAAGCGTGAGAAATAAAATATTTTTTGAAGATCAATTTTGGGGGAGATTTAAGTAACGTCACTAGCAATAGATTGATGATTATGATGATGATGATAAATTTTCTGTCTTATTCTCTTGTTAAAGTAAAGGCAAAGTTAAAATATTTTAATTCAATAAATCTACAAGGACAATTCCTTGTAGATTTATTGAATAGCTAGATTTGCTTGACGAATGATGTTTAACTATTTTGTACTATCAACCGTTGATGAAAAAGCCGGCTCTACGTCGTATTTAAACGTAAATCGCTGGTTTATCAATGTTTGTGTATTATCAGATAAGCGATTATCATATTCTTCGGCAAATTATTATTCAATATGTCAAGGGCGAAGGCATTATAAATATAACATTATGTGCTTAAGCGCTACGCGTAGTAATTTTGTAGTTCCTTTATTTACCCAAAACCCAAACTATGGTATTCATAAAGAATAATTATATAGAAATAGATTAATTGACTCATGCTAATTTTTTCATCAAACTACTTTCGGTTATTTAAGTACTCGCGCGTCGCCACCCTGCGAAGTAGATCGAAAGCGTCACGTGCCTGTAATTTTACCGGAAACTATACCCTTCATACTCGTTCTACTTAAATTCGATACTACTGGTGTTTTTAATCAATTCCAAAAACTTCTGACATCACTCACGCCTGGTCACGTACTACAGATAAAAGTATTGGTAGAGTTTTTAATGTTGTATGGATGTAATACAGTGTTATTGACGACCGATGTGGCGCAGCGGGCGCAGGTCCACCTGCGACGCAGAGGTTGCGGGTTCGATTCCCGCCTCGGGACAAATGTTGGTACGATCTACAAATATTTGTTCCGGGTGATCTGAGTATTTTCTATATATAATAAAAAATATCTATCTATGTATTGTATTGTATTAAATATATATCAGACATCTAGTACCCATAATACAGCTCTGTTTAACAGCAGCTTACCTTGGGGCTAGATGATGCTGTGTGGGTTGTCCAGCATTATTTATTTATTTATTTTCATAAAACTTTCGTGCGCCATGAAAAATGAAAATGCCTGAGAATTTGGCAATAAGAGAACGGCTGGATTCCTAAGCTTTTATTTGATGATCTCTCGAGTTTTTCATTATTCGCACTTTCAGAATATCTGTACGTTAAATACGACGCAGGTACTTAATCGTGTTTATAGGTTAAGTAGTAAAAACATGTTTAAATTAAGTATAAATAAATCTTTCCAAGTTACTTGCTCACAAAGCGGGAGACCGCGTCAGGGCGACATCTAAGTAGTTTTCTAATAAAGTACTTGATAACTATAGGTTTAAATAAGGCGTAATATAAAAATTTAAACCATCTTATTCTATAAAGACGTCAGAGACCACAGTATTCCATCCTACGTATGCGTAATTATTAATTAATTACAAATTATTACACACCAATATGATAATGAAAAAGCCAAATGTTACGAATGAGAATACAAATTTTGAAAATTGATACGCATAAATGCGTCATTAACAATCACAGAAATTTACACACACAAAGTTTATATTAATGAAAAAGCCAAACTGTTACGAAAGGAATGAAATTTCTTATTATTATGAATGACTGAATGAAAAAAAAAAAAAATAATAGTACCGCCATCCGTTGTCGAGACTGGCTGGAAGCCTGACCAAGGTCCTAGCAAACAAAATTAGTAGTTATTTAACATACACATTACTCATATAATAATAAAACAACAATACTGTTTTAGTAGTGTTTGAATTGATACACAAATAAGCATTAAGAGCCCCCATAACACTTGCTTCTCCATATTATTGGCTGTATAATTGATTTTTTGAATAAAATAAAGAAAACAATAATTAATTTTTTTTTTTTTTCAAAAAACCCAAAAGGCTAACTTTGATTAATATACCCCATCTGATTATACATACCTATAATTTTTTAAATTAATAATATATTTAAGTTAGTTACTTCAACTAAAACTATTTCCAAGAACTTACAATGAATACAAACTAGTGTACTACGGACTAAATCACGTGTGAGATAACTAATAAGCATGCTTAATACAGTAAATATACATAACAGACAAACAGGCATATTTACAAAATTGTTATACAAAATTGTATAAACAATGGTTAGCAGGAAAATATCGCGTTAACGTGATCCAGCGGAACGGAAGTGAACGATCAAATAAAAAATGTTAAACAAAAAGATTGTTTATTCATAACACCGATGTATTTACTATCGCTACCATTTTACTGAAATAATTAATTGGAATTCTAAATAGTTTTAATTACTGTGGTATTACTTTAGATCGTTTAAACTACTCTACGGATATTTTAATGCGGTTTTCGGTTACAGCGAATTACCGCTGGTGGCGCCACTTTTTTTGAATGCAACTGAAGTGGCAACCAAGCCGTACGCTTGGTTGCCACTTCACAAGATGGTAAGCGGTTACCGCAGCCTATGGACGCTTGCAATACCAGAGGCATCACTCGCGGGTTGCCACCTTGAGGCATAGATCGAAAGCCTCATGCGCCAGTAATTTCATCGGAGACCATACCCTTCACCACCGGAACACAGCAATGCTAGCATTACTGTTTTGCGGCAAAAATAGGTATGGTGGTAGTACTTCCCCGGACGTGTTCTATCACAAAGAACTCTGCTACTATTGACTATGGTGTCCTAGTGAGATAATGCCCTAATATTCCCATTAACACTGGCCTACTGGCCGATATAATATATGGAGCGATATTGGTAATCAAAAATACCTCAATAAAGCCTCACAAGCACTCGAAGCGGTACATACCTGTAGTATCAACGGGTTTTCTGTTAGGTATGATGGAGTGGATATATCTTCCGACGAAGTGGCCGAACACAGCTTTTAGATCTGGATTGTGCATCATCTCGATGAACTCTTTGAAGTCCAGGGATCCTGTGATATAAAAATAGATACATCTGCATTATGGCCAGCTTTATAAAATTGAAATAAAAGAAGACTCTATTGCACCGCAAGGGCTCTCAAAACTAAAATCACCAAAATCATCTTGACTAAATTAATGCATGAATGAATATTCATTCACTACTAAACGAATCACAAAGGACGGCCTCATTGCAAAGACCAACCTGTCTAAAATATCTTCTAGGCAACCCTTGGATGTATAAAAAGAAAGTAAAAACCACGCAGTAACTGATTGCGTGCAAGTGGTCCCCCAAACCAGACGCCGCCGGTGCTGTCGCGGAGAAGATAGCAGGACGATCTCGTTTGACAGCAACTAGAAACAGACTGGCCTACAGTAGCCAAAGATCGCCAAAGATTTTACCTGGTGGTAGAACTCTTCAGCCGTCTTTCAGAAAAGTCCGTCTTGGTGGGTACCACCGCAGTGTCAGATATTCTACCTCCAAGCAGTAGTGTGCAAGCTGCACTGTGTTTAGGTTTGAAGAGCACTGTAGCAAGTGAAATTACTGGGCGAAAGAGACTTAACAACAATGTCTCGGGGTGATAAGCGCAGTGCAGTGCCACGCAAACACTTAAAAACTTTTGAGTGGCACTGCATCTGTTCGTCAGGCGTGGTGCTTATTTATTTATTTATTTTATTTATTTTATTCTTTATTGCACAGAATATACAGTACAAAAGGTGGGCTTAATGCTAACAGCATTTTCTGCCTGCCAACCTCAAAGGTAGGTAGAGAAAAAAAGGCGTGCTTAACTTAATTATTACCAAGGTACCATTGAATATAACTAACTTAAGAGAAGAACAAACTAACAAACTTAACCTAAAACAAACTCCTATTCAAAAATATTAACATCAGGTGGGCGCTTTGATTGTCCTGTCACTTGCTAACATAAAAAAAAATGATCGGGAAGTGTGGAAGAAACGATTGCGTGATAAGATAAGTACTAACCCGAGTTATCTCTATCGGCGAGAGCCATGATCTTTTCAACCACATTCTCAGGAAGGTCGTTGGCGTACTCGCGAGACTCAATGATGGCTTTGAGCTCGCTGAGCACGATGCGACCATCTTTGTCTCGATCATACTGAAACAAATGGAAACAATATAAGTAGACACGCGACCAAGTGCTGTTATTGCCGCCAAGCAGTAACCATCGTCGCACACTGTGGTGTTTCCGAATAACATGAAAGGGCGCTGCATAGATGTGACCTGTGAGAAGAACTGTGGTTATATAACGTTTAATAAGACTAAATATTATTTTATTCTGGCAAAATTCGGTTCCCAAGTTCTACGCGAAAAGAGGTTTTGTCGGTGCATAAATTATCCTGATTCGGTAAAGATAATTAATTAATTTATCAAGGTGATTTAAATCTACTGCGAAGTCACTAAAAGTGTATACTTAGTGCACCCGGGTGAATTACGCCAGGTGAATTAAGTAAACCGCCCCGAACAATGTCGCAGGCACTAGTAGTGAACAGCTAGTAATAAATAACATTACACTACAAAACACAGTCTCCCGAATCTATCGATATAGCGGTTGCTAGAAATCGGTAGATGGAAAAGAATAAACTCGGTCGTCATGGCACTCCTTAAGGCAGGCCTATGTCCACCAGTGGACGTCTATTGGCTGATATGTAACGATGATGTTCGCCGGTCACAAAGTACAGTAACAAGCCGTGGTCATTATTGATGTAATTTTTAAAAGTATCCTACTTCCCACAATGCTAAATTCTGATCTTTTAGAAACATACTACGTTATCAGCAATTCTATAATTGCGGTATTCCAGGCAAGACAAAAGGTCATAATAATTCCGTTAATTGAAGGATGTGACAGTTTCGTTGCTATATTTTCCTGTTTCTAAATAAACTTCCAAGAAACTTCAAAACTGTATGCTGCTACCGCTGCTAGTGTGCCTTGGAGGAACTCTATCGAAGACTCTACTACAAGCAACACCTAAACCGATTTGAAGGATATTTGAAATCAGATAAAGTTCACTGATTTGAAGGATTGTTACTATTGGAAATTTGGAACGCTTCATGTGTTCAACATTAGACTGTAGCACTATAAACTAAAACGAATTTATATCTATGTTATAGAAATATGTTCTTATTTACATTGAGTATAGGTACATAATATACAAAATACATAATGAAACATTTGAGCCATCTAAATACCGTTTAATCGATATACATAATACCCGTAGATAACAAGCCAAGCACACACCTTTTCTTATCTGATTCTCTATTAGATCACCGAATAAACAAACACTGACACACATTTGTAAATATTTGGAACATCATTTAGCTCATCAGGTATAATATACCTACATACAGTCATAAAGCGAAAAACACACAGAGAACGGTTGCGGGTCGGATGCGGGTCAGGCGCAAGCCTGTTTTGTTTATTTTGTGTGGACGACAAGGATGATCACACACGGAACGCACCTAACCCGCGCCCAGTCCTCGCTCGACCCGCGCCGCGCACTCGTTCCTTGTGTTTATCATCCCTAACGTCCATAAAAAATAAACAAAATAGACCTGCGCTAGACCCACGACTGACCCGCGTCTGGTCCGCCTGTGTGTTTAGCGCTTTATTGCTTTATTTGTTTGTTGTACCTTATTAGTTTAAGATTTATTTAACCACGTTTAACAGCAAACAAGCTTACGGCCCACATAATGGTAAGCTGTTACCGTAGCCTGTAAATATTGGTAATAGGTACCTGAGGTATGACTCGTGCGTTCTCAACCTAAGATGCCGATCAAAAGTAGGTAGGTGCCAGTAATTTCACCGGTAACTGGTAATTTCACATAACTTCGTACCACAGCAATATGCAAGTTGCTTGGCGGCAGAAATAAGTCTGCTGGTAACTTAAGAACTATTTAGATAGCCTCTCAGTTCTCAATATATAAAGACAGTTTCTTTTAATTTCAACGCTCGGCGAATCAACAGGTCTTGCGGAGAAAGTGAGTAGGTATTCTTGAGTAGGTATGCCTCGTGTAGAACTTTTTAATGTCGAATTTCTTTTGAGTTTGTGTGTGCTACCAGCAGTTTATTTGCATGGCTTTTTATCTATAGGGCGGTATGGTGCGGGCGTTCTGAATGTTGTGAACCTCATAATGAGAAAGTTTAGTGTAAAGCTAGTCTATACTAATATTATAAAGAAGGAAGATTTGTATTTTTGTTTGTTACGAATAAACTCGAAAACGACTAGTTAGTCCTATTTCAAAAACTCTTTCACCATTTGAATGCTACATTATCCTTGAGTAACATAGACTATATTTGTTACCAGCGACCCGCCTCGGTTTCGTACGGGTGCGGTTTGATGGCACCCGCGCGAAGCTGGGACGGACTGCTAGTACTAATTATTTTTTAATGCTGGTAACCATACTTCTAACTAATTACAAACGCGAAATTATCTAACTGTCTGAAAAGTCTGTAACGTTTTCACGGCTAAACTACTGAACCAATTTGGATGTTTCGCACGAAGATAGCTTAGAGTCTGAGGGTAATTTTTATGTATTTAATGCACGAGCCAAATCGCGGGCGGCCGCTAGAAATATAATAAATAATAAGTAGAAGGTCATCACAGAATAGACTTGCTAATTCACCAACAAAACATGCATAAATATTAAGTGTTGTTGAGTCTGAAAAGCTGTAAGAGACAATATTGTAATAGTTTCTCTTGAAAAATTCTTACCACATGAGTCAGACACTCAGACACCAATAATTTGTTGCGTGATGTAGTCAGTAGATCGACCGTGTGGAGTATGTAACTGATAGACAAGGACTATTTATTATCATCCCAATTCGTCCGTGATTTACAAAATGTGAAAACCTCGGATGTCTTATTGGCCGAATGCCCATTTGAAATGCAAAAGGTTACGGGTTCGATTGCCACTGCGGGCACAGATTAGATATTAGTACTGCGGAGCCAATGTTTGCATGATCTGGTCTTGTTCCAGGTCTGGGTTTTGCGGTAGCGTAGTATTCGTAGTCTAAGGTACCTACGACCGCCACAAAAAAATACTATTCTGATTTAGTCATCGTTCATTTGGGAATATTTTGTCGTCAATTGGAATTCCTGCGCCCACCGCCCCGCCCTTCCCGCACCGTCGAATTGCCTGTCACATTTGTAATTCTGTAAATTTTATGGTCTACTAAAACTATGCCTACCTACATATTTAGTAGATAGGTACCGGCTATGGTAATATTTAGTAAAAATCCTTATAAACTAGGTTCCTACCTATCTATTTGCATAATATAAAAGAAAACAACCAGCTAACTCAAACCACTCAATAGGGAGGTACCTAGTACCTACAATCTGTTCATAGACCTTTGAAAGTGATCTTAATATTATCATCCTAACACAAATTTTCCCTAAGATACCTACCTACCTGGATCTAATAGATTTATTAGTACATCTTAGGTAAATATTGTGTCGATTCTGTTGTAGCATTTTCTAAACTTAGCGAACTAAAACTAATTCGGTCCTTTGTATTTTAATTCATAAGAAAAAGACGGCAATAGTTTTAGCTGGTATAGTTTAGAAAATATTACAACAGAATCAACACTATTAACTACCTAAGAAGATATGCAGGTATTATCAACTATACTTACTTAACTATACTTAAGTAAATATATTTTTATATCTTAAATGTCAGTGATTCTATCCAAGACCAACTTGAGGCCAATTTTATAATAAAATAAATACATTTTGGTGGACATTTTAACTATTAACTACCTAAGAAGGTATGCAGGTATTATCAGCTATACTTAACTATTACTTAAGTAAATATGTATTTTTACATAGAATATCGTAAATGTCAGTGATTCTATCCCAGACCAACTTGGGGCCAATTTTATAATAAAATATATACATTTTGGTGGACATTTTAAACATCATCTAGCTCCAAACTAAGCAAAGCTTGTACTATGGGAACCAGATAATATAATTATACATTGTTTTGTTAATACATACATTATACATACACGGAAACACCCAGACCAAAATGTATGTTTACTTAATGAAATGAAATTGTTTATTTGCTTGAAGTATGGTGCATTCGTTTTTACAATAATAAATTGGTTCCACATACCTCACCGATGAATCGGCATGCAAAAGATACTACATAATTTACCTATCACAAATTTAATTTAATTTAACAATATTCAAAGAACTTATTCAAAAATGAAAATATATAATTATTTAAATTTAAGCGCTTTTAATAATCGTTCATTTGTTTGTATGAGTTTTTGGCCAACTCTGGTGACAGAGTTTCTAGGCCGCCCAAAGGCCTCTAATAATAAAATAATAATTAAATAATAGTCAACTCATTTAAATAAAATTAATCATAAGCTTTTAGTTTTTGCAATATGATAATGACACCTTGTTCATGGAATTGGATTGCTAGTAATGCATTTAGTCACTAGATAAACAAATTTTGAATCGTTGCCAAGAGATATTTTTCACAGCGTAGTCCGAGATATACAAGTGAAAGTTTTTAGCATTATTGGAGTTTATAAAATGTGGATACACTATAGAAATGTAGCATAGGTAGTTATCTAACAAATTCCATGTTTAGAGGACATGTTAAAATTTTGGTTCCAGGTAGAACGAACATACTTAATTATGATCGAGGACTCAGGTTATATGCCTCATCGTTACATATTAAAGAGTGCTTTTAGACTTTAATTTAGAATTTTAAAGATAATGTTTCCACCAGAGATGTGCGAGGATGTGTAGTGAGGGATGTGTTTGTTAGGAACCAATAGAATCATGCTCTGCCCAGCTACAATGAAGTGATTCTATTAGTTCCTAACACATCCTTGCTCATCTCTGGTGGAAACGCAGCCTTAGATAGGTACTACCTGGCTTTATGTAGGTAGGTAACATTTTATTAATTCAAATTGGTTGGTTAATACACCTACCTAATTATTCATAATAAATTGTCAAGAAAATATTTTTAAGTTTTGCATATTATTTAAATAAAATTCCTAGTGATGATTTTATTATTATTTTATTACATACTCATTCAAGTCTCCGTAAAAACTAGAAGGTCATGGATGATGGAACCGGTAGAAAATGTTTTTTTATGTTTTATCTAAATGGTGCTACATACTTTGTAGTAAAAATATTTTTGTGCTTACCTTATTGAAAATTCCTCTCCAATATTGATCTGAGCCGATCTGCCGCATCGGCATAGAAACAGATGTGTCGTTTTGTCTTTCCATTTCTACACGTAACAGGTGAAATGAGAAAAGAAAAATAGGTGCACCAAATTATCTTTTCAGAGCGACTCACTCGGCGATTGCCCACCACGATCGATTTAACCTAGTATACCCGCGATAAGATAGTGTTTCTCACATATAATCTTTATAAATACGTAAGTGCCTATTTTATTGTTAACAAACGCGGCCAACACCACCAAAATACCGTTAGAAACTGAGAAAAAGAGAACGACGAACGAATCAACGAAACGAAACAAAGCGACGATGGCGTCTGTCAAAACAAGGGATTACGAAAAAGGATTGTCTTTGGTTGGCTATCTTGCATAATGCCAAAACGAACGACATGGGTCGGGTCCTCACATTTTAATTATTTTTCTCGTGCTAATTTAGGTTTATTGCGTTTTGGTTGGTATTGGTGGCAGTTTATCCAATAGTTTGATTGGATAAACTACCACGTTTACTTAGTACAAGCACATCACAAGTGTAAGTTAAAAAAGTTGCTAAATTATTCTACTTGAAGTACTTGACATGACACTAGGCGGTATGGTCTTAGGACTTTAGCCTGCCCATAGGGCGAAAAAAAAAAAACACTGGCAGCTGGCAGCCCACAGAATAGAAGCCTTAGACGTAGAAGAAGAAAAAAACCAAACAACAACAAACAAACAAATTAGTGCACCGTGAAACTTGCATGAAACAAAACAAACCACACCACAAACACAAACTGAAAAACGTGAAAAATCCACAGGAGGAAAATAAATACCTTTATTATTTTATGGGTACAACCTACGAACAAACCTTTGTGTGTTCGTAGGGTACAACGCAGACGAAATAATTATGTACTGAACTGAAAATAATATATAAATCTTCTGTAGGTAATACCTACTTGCATCCGCAATGAACGATTTTGTGCGCTGCAATAAAGTAACAGGCGTTTACTGGCTCAAAGCACCTATAGAAAATGTAAAGATCAAGTAAGTTCCCGATAGAAACTCCTTTAACACTAATAGAATAGATTACAATAGAAAAATATTTATTTTGCGCCACACAATAAACATAAAAATAATACAAATTAAAACTAAACTATTATTGTAATTGAATTCTATAGACTTCCTTGATTGTAAGTAGGTAGGTACATTTTTATTATTGCTTGTTTATTTTGTGACAAAACTTGTTAGCGCGCCTCGCCGGTTTTTGTGTTTCTGAATTTTGTTGTCTGATAATATACCATTCTGATAGCAGAAAGCTGGTAAATTGGCAACCGAGCGGCGATGATGGTAGACTCACATTTACCCTCCTATCCTATACCTATCTAGATGCTTGTAGTACCAAAGTTATTTGCGAGTTGCTATCCTGAGACATAGATGATTATCCAACATGCTTTTAATTTCACCTGAAAATAACCGTATCTACATGTATATGTATCTGTATAGATTAACTTTAGTGCACACCTTAGTATACTTTCTAAGTAGACAAAGAAGTAAAAGCATATTGTGCTGTGAACTTTCAGAATCAAACTAAAACCACCAGATGATATACTCTCCTTGCCAAAGTTTGAGGACTACACTAATGAATCAGATAAAATCAACATCCAACCAAGTATCGAAGTACACACATTCAAATGGCAACAAAAGTGTTTCAGCACTTGGGAAAAACAATACTACTCTGAAATACACAACTGTATAACCGACACAGAAATAAAGTACAATGAATTGATTAAAAACAATGAAATAACACCAACTAGAGTTTTTACATACATTAATGAAGATCACCATGTACCCATGCCATCGAATTCTAAAAAGAAAAAAGAAAATTCCAAATTGGAATTGTATATGGAAAAATTGAATTTGAGTGATTCTGTTGGTAGTATTGGAAGGGCTTTTGGAGTTAAATCTGACTCAATGAGCCATTTACTGAAGAGTTATACCAGTTTATGTGAAGATGACAAATGGACTGCGATGCACGTAATCTTTGATCATTCAGACCATAATGAGTGAGTTTTGATAACCTATTTTTACAGTACTTACTTAAAAATAAATAATAAGGTAATAAGTAAGTAAGTTCATGAGTCAATGGCCAACTCTGGTGACGGAATAGGCCACAAACATTGTGGTGCACCTGCGCGAAGCAGGAAAGCACTGCTACTCACTAATAAATAAATTAAATAAATAAATAAATAATGCTGGACAATCCACACAGCATCATCTAGCCCCAAGGTAAGCTGCTGTTAAACAGAGCTGTGTTATGGGTACTAGAATACTGATATATATTTAATACAATACAATACATAGATAGATATTTTTTTATTATATATAGAAAATACCCAGAACACCTGGAACAAATATTTAATATATAAATAACTTGATAAAGTAAGGAAGTTTGTATGAGCCAGTGGCTAACTCTGGTGACCGAATTCCTAGGCCGCCCGAAGGCCTCTGTCATGGCTTAACAACTTTGAAAAAGCCGGGACCGACTGCTTAACCTGCCCTCCGAAGCACAGGAGCGCTCAGTTGAAATTGCCACTGGCGGTCACCCATCTAAAGACTACGCGGAACAGTGCTTAACTTCGTTGATCTGTTAAAAACAACTTAGCCAGCTACGTCACGAGCGCTCCTCCAATAACTTGATAATTTCCAGGCATAACTCCATCAAACAAGAAGCCACCCTTCTCTCAATCTACCACAACACAACACAGAACTATGTGGTTCTAGCACCGGACATCAACAACCTTGAGACCAATCCATATTCCATAGATACGGTGGAGACTAAATATGGAGTCGATGTGGACTTGGGGGAAGTGAAGGGTTCTGATGAACTGGAAACTCTGGTGAGGACCAAACTGCGCTTACGCTGGGCTGTCATGAGAAAACATCATCATCATGACAGCATCCAATATCTGGTGGGATGCTGGCTTACTCTTGAGCGTTCGTTCGTTCGTAACGAGCAAATAATTTAACAAGAATAGTACCCTAATTCTACATTTCCTAAAAAATTTTATACAGGTAGATTTAGGTCTGATAGTATATAATTAGTCATTAATTAGTTATTAACAAACTTAGTTAATACTAATAAGAATAATGATAAAGATTGACTCATATGTTCACAGCTAACAAAACTCAATGCTAAATGGCACAAGAAACATGAGAAGCTAGTGGACTTTATAACACCACCGTTGGGAGTAACCCAGTACCATATCACCATTGATATTATGTCGGCTGAACACTTTGATATGGATAACATGTATATTGAGTACACTATAAAGGTATTTTTGTTTTTATAGTGTTAACCATCACAATAAGGGAATACTAAAGATAATAATATCCCAAAAATTGTTTCGCCATAACTAAAATAACATATTGAATAAGCAATGACTAATAATTTTAGTTTTTGGTTTTTTTAGTTTAATTGTTATTTATTAGAATTAATATTTGTATATTGTATCTACTTATGCTCGTCACAAATAAATCTATTTTCTTTCTTTCTTTCAATTAACTAAATTAAGTCATTGAACAGGGGGCTTATTCGCTATGACCTAGAAGATTCCGTACCAATAACGTGTAACTTAAAGAAATAAAGAAAGAAAACAAAATACATTTATTCTGGACATAAACACAAAAAACAGCGCTCAATGAATACACATTTATAATATACTTAAGTAGTAGATCCTTATTCACTAACATACTTTCAACCTCTGATAGTTACACCTACCTACTGCGTCTTTCAAACCTGTCATCATCCTCGTTCATTGACGCAACAATTATGTACCGAAAGACAAAATAAAATAAAGGATAATAATTTTTGGGATATTAAAATAAAGATTATAATATCCCAAAAAATATTTCGCCATAACTAAAATAACAAATTGAATATGCAATGCGACACCTCTCGTCAATGAACTAAATTAACTTAAGTCATTGAACAGGGGAGTGTAACTTAGTAACGTGTTCTATACTTGCCATGGTGTGAAATTGTAAAATTGTTATCCGTATCTGTGTTGTTTCAATAGCAATAGTTCCACTATCGAAAGGTTGACTTTAAAAAAACATTCAGACGAGCCCTAAAACGTGGCTCGTCAACAACGATTCCACGCAGATATCGTAACCAGCCCGCGTTTGGTCATAGCGAATAAGGCTCCAGGCTTGGATAAATGCAACGTTTCCCCTGTAGGTGGAGCTATCGGCGCTTCGAGCCGAAGACATCCCAATGATTATTTCGTCCAAGCGTGATATGTCTCGATAGCTCAATTGGTAGAGCACCCGCGTACCGAGCGGTGGTTGCGGGTTCAAATCCGTAAATAATTTTTGGGATATTATAATCTTTAATAACAAGGTACTTATTTTTTCATTCATTTTAAAAACGTGTGTTTTCACCTACCTGTATATTGGGGAAGAAGTACCGACTGTAACGACTGTCGAGCCGCGCTAGAGCCGCAGCCCGCAGTGCATATAGCGACGCGGAGGAAGAAGCGCGCCGTGTTCCTCAACCCTGATGAAGACTCTCTTGGGAGTCGAAAGTGTCGGTAAGAGTAGTAGAGTTCTCTGTGATAGAGTTCGTCCGGGGAAGGACTACCACCATACCTATTTCTGCCGCCAAGCAGTAATGCTAGCATTGCTGTGTTCCGGTGTGTAGGGTATGGTTTCCGGTGAAATTACTGGCACATGAGGCTTTTGATCTTAGCCTCAAGGTGGCAACCCGCGAGTGATACCTCTGGTATTGCAAGCGTCCATAGGCTGCGGTAACCGCTTACCATCTTGTGGGCCGTACGCTTGGTTGCCACTTCAGTTGTATAAAAAAAAAAAAAAAAACCTCTTCACCGTTATACCGGTACATAAAAACACCCGTTTTTAAAATGAATGATATAGCTCACGGTAGTTATTTTTGCTTTTATAGTGTTAACCATCACACTAAGGGCATACCTACTAATGATTATAATATCCCTAAAGCAATATTGAAATGATATTACACTGTTGTTTTTTGTATGCCGAAATGTCAGTCTAACATTATTTCAATATTGCTTTTGAGCTTGTGGTTACCCACCTGCCCCCCTACCATGAACTCTTAGAGCGATTCAAATTAGGACCTAAACTGAATTGTCAAAAAATTTTGTGCCATGACTTCAATAATTATTAATTACATGGTACATTTTTTTTGACAATTCAGTTTAGGTCCTAATTTGAATCGCTATAAGAGTTCATGGTATGGGGGCTGATCTAATAAATGCAGTAAGCGAAAACGTGCCTTGTTTCAGTTACCGGAAGGTATTCAATGCAGTGACACGCTGCACGGCCGCACGCACACATCTCAATCCACGTGTGGCGTGTCTGATGAGGATGTGTGGAACTATGGACATATGATAGAACTGCTCTTGGAAGCTAGAACTGCAGGTACTATGTTTGTTTGTTCGTATTTATCGAAAAGGCTCTGAAACTATTGGACCGATTTGAAAATTAATTCACCGTTGGGAAGCTACACTATCCTCTGGTGACATAGGCTATGCCCTTTTTTTTTTTTTTTTTTTCGAGAATAGACCTTCGTTTGACCACGATCTCGCTTGGTGGAAAGCGATGATGTGGCCGACGGTGGAGCACGAAGGTCTATGAGACATCTATTCACTCTAGCCTAGCGTAACGCTTGGTGCGAATGGGTGGTATGCTGACAAGGTACGGGTGGTACTGCGCCGTACGTCTGCTAGTCCTTTGATGAAAAGGAGATGGTGGGATAAGATCATGCAGTTCCTGGGCACATTCACCGAAATGCAATCTGTAGAAGATAGATAGGCACGCAACTTTGCGGCGGTGCTCGAGACTCTGGAACTTAGTGCCCTGCCTTCGCACGGGTGCAATGAAAACATATGCACCCATGCGAAGCCGGGGCGGGTCCCTAGTAATAAATACTCAATACTCAATTCATTGATTGCTCTCATATGATTGGTACATTTACAGTTGTTATATGTATAATAAGGTGGTATTATCACATATGAACCCTGTTAAATTGTATGACAACATGGAGATAGGCCGAAGTTTAAATAAGTAGGAAGTAACTTGATAAATAATAAAGAGTATTAGAGATCTTTGTGATAGAACTCGCCCGGGGAAGAACTACCACCATACCTATTTCTGCCGTCAAGCAGTAATGTTTGCATTGCTGTGTCCGAAGGGTATGATTTCCGGTGAAATTACAGGCACATGAGACTTTCCATCTAACGTCTCAGGGTGGTGACAAGTGATATCTATGATGTTGCAAGCGTACATAGGCTGTAACCGCTACCATCAAGTGGGCCGTACGCTTGGTTGCCACTTTAGTGCTATAAAAAAAAAACTTTCGTTCAATCATTGTTCAATCTTCAATACTTCTACAATACTAACCCTAGAGGATCAATTGTATTGCGCAATTATATTGTAGAATAGAATTGAATAGAATAGAATAACTGTTTATTTAGCACAGACATACACAAAGCCAAAAAAAGTTGAAATAGTATAAAAAATACCCACACCAAAATAAATAAATAAATAAAATAAATAAATAATGCTGGACAATCCACACAACATCATCTAGCCTCAAGGTAAGCTGCTGTTAAACAGAGCTGTATTATAGGTACTAGATGTACAATACAATACATAGATAATATTTTTTATTATATATAGTAAATACCCAGAACACCCAGAACAAATATTTGTAGATCGTACAAATATTTGACCCGAGGCGGGAATCGAACCCGCAACCTCCTCGACGCAGGTGGACCTGCGCCCGCCGCGCTACATCGGTCGTCAAAAACAAAGAGAAAAATTATAAAATATAAGTGAACAAACACATTTTAAATTAAAAACACAATACCTAAATTAAAGTATTAAAAAAAAAACGACAAAAACAAAGGTTCAACTAAAAATAGCGATAATAATTGATAATAAAACTGTTCTTGTTATTTTCTCCTTCAAGTACATCAGCCCAGGAGCCTTATTCTCTATGATCGAACGCGGGCTGGTTACGATATCTGCGAGGAATAGTTGTCGACGAGCCACGTTTTGGGGCTCGTCTGACTGTTTTTCAAAGTCAACCTATCGATAGCGAAACTATCGCTATTAAAACAACACAGATACTGAAAACAATTTTACAATTTCACACCATGGCACGTTTAGAACACGTTACTAAGTTACACGTTATTGTTACGGAATCTCCTAGGTCATAGCGAATAAGCCCCCAGTACAGTAGGTTTAGGGCCCGCCTTACTTACTTGTTTTGTAGAAATAGGTTATAAAATATGTTATTTGTAGAAATAGTTTATCTTTATTTTATAATGTATAGAGTTACCTACTCATTATCTTTATTTTTATTAGTATTAACTAGGTATGTTAATAACTAATTAATGATTAATTAATTAGTCCTATCAGATCTACCTGTAATTTTTTGATTAATTGTAGAATTAGGTTACTTATGTACCTACCTATTTTTGTTAAGCTATTTGCCATCAAATTGAGTTCAAATAAATTATCTTATCTTAAAAAAAATAACTTAACTAATTACTAAAAAAAATATATTTTTCAGATCATCCACCAATCAAACTGTATCTCGAAGCGATATCAACCGACTGGCGTGGGAGCCACCGTACCGAAGGTTACATCTACGTCCCTATACCCCTGGCACCTGGTCTGCGAACCCTGGAGCTGACCTGCCTCCGACCTGAGGAGAAGTCCTGGAGAGGAGAGGACAGGAGGTTCTTTGTGGGGGGATGCAACCTGATTCAGGATTTGGAGGTGCTATCGAAGACTGATGGAGAGGTTAGCTTAAAAAAAACTGTTGTATGTTGGTGGTAGGACTCTAAAGAGTCTGTCTTGGTGGGTTACATACTGCTTGGAGGCAGCATCAAATATCCCGCAAGCAGTAGTGTGCAAGCATTACTGTTATTAGGTTAAAACGGCGATAAAAAAACAGACGAAAAATCTCTAGTACTATTCCGCTTAACCTTTTAACTGATGAGGTCAAACAGTTAATACAGTTAACCTCAAAAATAAACTTTGACTCCAGCGTCCGACGGAGCAACACGTCTGCCGGAGAACAAGTCGATGGTCCTGATGATGTCCCGTGAAGGGATGAAACACGTGTCGATATTTTTCTTTTGAGGTTAACTGAATTAGCTGTGTGACTTCATTAGTTAAAAGGTTAAGCGGAATAGTAATAGAGATTTTTCGTCTGTTTTTTATCTTGTAATGAATTTCCGCAAAGTAACGCCTGAATCTGATGAAGAGGGATCATCAAAAAAATCTAGGAACCCAGCCGAGTTTGTTGCCAGATTCTTCTAGGCTGGGGCGCGTGAAACTGCCGTAAATTCACCTAGCTTTAAGACGTTTCAAAATGATCCTTGTGATTTTATTGAAATAAATCATGCCACAAATTAAAAGAAGAAGAAGAAATAAATCATTTTTTGACTTTGACTTTGAAATCTATCAATTATCTTAAAACGGCGAATGAAGGTAGATACATAAATTGTATATAACTGTTTTTGTCGTAAAATGAGTGTGAAAGTAGATGTTGCCAAAAAACTGATGCACATCTAAATCTATATGATTACCAATTTTCAAAACTCCCGGAAAAAAGTTTCCAGATAACCACTATTTTTCGAACCAAATGACTACTATATCTTGATTTTCTATATTTATTTTCAGAATGCGAACTTCATTCTCACAACGACCGGCAAGATCCACGTGCGGTACTCCATCATAGCCCAGTCTGGGTCATCTAGGTCATCTAGGACCCCTAGGGCCTCTGGTTCCAAGGTCTCTGCATCATCAGGGTCGTCGGCGCTACTGCTGGGTGCGGAAGCTGCTTTGGACAAGTATAGAAAAGCACGCGCTAGATTAGCGGCCGCTACGAAGGATATTACTGTAGGGAGTGGAGATGGATAGAATAAACATAGTTTGGGAAAATATTGGACCTTGAAACACAGTGTGGGAGAAGCCAAGACTTTGAAACACAGTGTTGGATATGCCTAGACGCTAAAAAATAGTGTGGGAGAGAATATTTAATGTTAAAACAGTGTGGAAGAAGCCAAGACTTTGAAACACAGCGTGGGAGATGCCTAAACGCGAAAAAATAGTGTGGGAGAGAAGTCTAGATGTTGAAACACAGTGTGCGAGATGCCTAGACGCTAAAACATAGTGTGGGAGAGAATATTTAATGTTAAAACAGTGTGGAAGAAGCCAAGACTTTGAAACACAGCGTGGGAGATGCTTAAACGCGAAAACATAGTGTGGGAGAGAAGTCTAGATGTTGAAACACAGTGTGGAAGAAGCCAAAACATTAAAACATAATGTGGGAGAACCCTAGTCGTTGAATCGTATAACGTGGGAGAAGCCAAGACGTTGAAACAGAGTGTGGGAGAAGGCTAGACGTTTCAACACAACAAAATCAAACAATGAAGTGACTCTTAATTAATACTGTAATTGAAAGATCTGAATAAAAAACTATTGTTCTAATAAACACATGTATTTTCTAACTAAACTTGAGGTAGAGTTAACTTATTCTAACTAGGCTATTTAAAATCAGTTTAGTAGGTCTACAAGTCGACGAATCTAGACTCTTAATTAAATTAAATATATAATTAGAACGGCAAAATAAAACATTATTATTTATTATCATGTCCACACAATGCATGCTGTGTTCACTGTTTAAGAAATTACACTGTGTTTTGACTTTCTTATGTAAGCTCATTATGTATTTCATGTGAAAATTTCAATTTGTAAACCAAATAATAAAAAAAAAAAAAAAAAAAATTCAAGGCATCAGTAATATACTGCTGACGGATCTCGGTTGTAGTGAAGTTAGCCGTTTCGATGCGCAATGGAGCTTTTTCGAACCAAATTGTCTTTGCGCATCATAAACGGCCGACTTCACGACAGCCAAGACTGGAGATTTGGGTGTTTGAAACTGGGCCCTGACTTAGCTGGGCTCTGGGTCACTTTTTCTTCGTAGGATGTTTTCGTAGGTATATAATAGGCTTGCGAATGACCACTATTCCGCCGGATGGTGGTGCCTTAGTCGCCTCGAAACCGTTCATTTTGTTTTCCAATTGCTCTAATGTTGCTGCTGTTAGTCTCAAACTTATGTAAGTATATAAAAAAGCGCCAAGAATTCTAATGACTACGCAAGACGTCCAGATTTCAAATCCTCTCGCATCTGCGCAGTAACAGCGGCTATACGTCTCGCTCGCTTCCTCCTGGTCTCTCGCTCGCGCGCTATATGCTCGCTTCGCTCACTGGTAAGCGCAGCGTGCGCCGCGTGGCTCGCTCGTCTCGCCGTCTCTAGAGCGGTGATCTCTTGCCGTAGTAATGTCGTTTCCCACGTGTTGAGGGTGTTGGTGATTGCTAAACGCTGGAAAGACAATCATTCTTGTTATATTATTATATTTTAAGGCTCTATTTCAAAAAAAAAAAAACTTTCTTGTTATTGATAGGTAAATCTTGCATGTCATGCGCGAGCGAAAGCGTGCTATCTCGCTCTTGCGATAATTGGTCCTAATACACTCGCACATACAACGGCATCGTTTTAATTTTACGCACTAAAAGGTCCTGTTAAAATCCCAATACAAATTGACGGCTGGACAATACGTTTACGTTTAGGCTGCGTTTCAACCAGAGCTAAGCGAGGATGCGTTGCGAGGGATATGTTTGTTAGGAACCAATGAAGTGATTCTATTGGTTCCAACAAACACATCTCTCACTACACATCCTCGCTTAGCTCTGGTTGAAACGCATGCAGCTCTGCCATGCTATTGGGTGTTGTTTCCTTACCTGGGGACTTCCTCTTGAACGCGATCGGTATTAGACAATTATTGGAATATGGCATTTCGTATTTTTGACAGCAAACCAAGCACCAAATTCAACCATGTTTTCAGGAGGAACTTGCAACGTGACATTGGCGAAATTGTGGTCATCCCCACAAAGGCCACCTAACCAAGAATTTAATTGACTTGAACCTTGTTTTCAAGAGTAGGTACAATAATTTTACAGCAGAAAATGGAAATTGGGATGAGATCGGAATTGTCATTGGATTCAAGAGTAAGGCACCTGAGTTGCGTCTCTAAGCCGTGCGCTGCGCCGCGACCCTGCCTCTCGCGCCTTGCTCTTCGCATAGTGCAGCTCTGCTTGTCGCTTGAGCTGCTCTGCCGTGCCCTGCATGTGCCGCCGGTCGGCCGCTAGCACCGCGCGGGCTTCTTCGTCTATCGCCTTGTCTATTATCTCTGTGGTCTGGGAAAACATCGGGTTGATCACATAACTCTGTTAGCGACCAATTTCCATTGATCTGCATCTCAAACTCCAATCTTTTTTGATCCCCGTCATAACTTTCTTAAATGACAGTAGCGCTATGGTCAAACAGTCTTATTAGACAGTTTGAGATGGAGACCAATCGAGATTGGTCGCTAACAGAGTTATGTGATCAAGGGGCAGGGCATAACAATTAGTTTCTGATCACTAAACATGTGAGGAACGGCATGTCCAGGAACTTAAAATTCGAAAGATGTACCATCCACCAGTCCCCATTGGAACCGCGTTGTGGAATGAGCCAATCACTCTCGCTCGTGAGTAGGCCAGTGTTCCAGCAGTGAGAACATTAGAAGACCATGCATTTGTGCATGAGAATGAAACACACAACCTCTCGCTTTTTATCCAGGCACTCGCCCACCATTTCACCAGATCAGATATAAGTTTTGTATCATCCACGGTAGTAGTACCTATGTATGGTTTGGAACCCAGCCAGTGTTGCCAATTCTTTTACGGCATGGGCGCGTTGCCGTAAATTTACCTATCCAAGACGTTTCAAAGTGATCCTTTCAAAGTGATTTGACTTTCAGTCAAGCTATTCTGCTTCCTTCATAAGTCAAACCTCACCTTCCTCTCATCCCTCCAAGCAAGCATTTCTTTACTCCGGCGTTCTTTATGTCGGATGCTCTCCATCAGCAGCCCCTTCCTGGCCTGCTGTTCCGAACTGCGCTGCCGCTGCTTGTACTCCTGCCAGCAGCGCTCCTGCTGCCGTTTCTTGTGGATGTAGCTCTTGTACTGGTAGTTAGTTTCTGCTTCCACCTACGAATGTAAATAACTGTTAGCTTTTGCCTAGCAGTGGAACACTTGTGATCCTACCTCCTACCTCCCTAGATCATCTGATCGCTATAAGACTCATAGATTTCTCTATCTCGAGTTTTATAATATCCCAAAGAATAATGGATTTTGGATTAGTGGGATTGACCCATAAAATATCGACTCAAATTAGACTTGAACTCGCATCCTTCCACTTTATTCGCGGATGCGTTACTGAATGAGACATGATTCAGTAGCTGTTGAGCTACTGAATCATGTCTCGCTTGCTCGTAATAATCCTTGGACTAGAACCCACAGTTCAAGTCCATACATTTGAGATATTATAAAAACTTTATCACCACAATCATCTCACCAGATCGCGTTCCTCTTTCTCCTTCTGCCACATCTTGCGGAACTGGTCGGCTAGTTTCTCTCTCTCGTCATCTTCTTCTCTCTTCTTCGCCAGCGCGGCCAGCAGACGCCATTCTCTCTCCGGGATGGAGTCCAGGACACTGCTGTCTTCATAGTCTAATGTTCCGATTAGCTGGGAGAGGGAACTTGGCACTGGAAAAAACAGGTTATGTCTAAAATGTAGGTAGCAATATCTGCGTCGCCAAGCATTACTTGTTCGAAGGGTATGATTAGCGGTGAAATTGTTGGCACAGTTTTTGTTTCTTCAAGTGTTCATAGGCTCCGGAACCGCTTACCATCTGGTGGATTTCCAAGGTAGGACAGCTGGTTTGCCAAACCTGAGGATTTGTCTTCTAGTGCCTAACGTTCACTTTTTATTGTTTTTTTATCAGCGCCAGCGTCATTATGTCTTCCAAGCGCCTGATTGTAAAATAAAATCTAGAGCTTTCTGATCTTTGCTCTGGTAATAAAGTATAGAATTAATTTTAGTTTTTTATTACCCAAACTTTAGCCATAGAGCCTTTCAATGAGATATCTAGACACTACCTGCCTAGATAGTTCATTACGACGATCAATACCTAGTAGATACTTATTCGTTGTACGTCAATGGATGTCAAAATACTCTATGCCAGTGTTCCTAAACAATGAATAAAATCATCCTAAAGAAACCGGCATGTCCAAGAGACTGTATCACAAAGCCGCATTAGGTCCGGGTGGATTAATTCAATCACAATAGTGGCGGTGGGTGCCAGTGCCAAAGAGCACTGGTGGTCTAGTGGTAGTGACCCCGCCTTCCGATCCTAAGGTCGTGGGTTCAAACCCGGTAGTGCACCAATGGATTTTTCTGTTCGAAAAATGTATGTGCGCAATGCCAGTGCTCTCATACGGTGAAGGAAAACATTGTGAGTGTCGCCTGCAGTCAGCTACCAACTCATACCTTTAGAAATACTGACCATAACATAATACTAGATGGGTAAATAAAAATGACGTGGACACAGATAACACAATACTAGGTAAATGGATAAATATGAATGACATACCATAAGGAATCTTTCCCCCTGGTGACCGCTTCGGCGAAGCGTTGCCAGATCTCCTCGGTGTATCTGTTATTATTTTATAACAAAACACCATTATAAACAGTCCAGCTTCCTCGTGAGGCCTTATTCAATTGTGAATTGTGAGAACTATCTTAGACACTTTTAAACAAAGGCAGCCACTCTGAACTGTTGGTTACAATGTAAAATAAACTATTACGTATTCATTTTGAGTCTTTATTAGGTAGGTAGATATAGGTACTACATACATAAGTACCTAGTATATATTAAAATTAAGTTCAGATAGTTCGGTTTTCCGTAAACAAGTTACACTGCTGCGTTATACCTCGCTAGTTTTCTTTCGAGGGAATGTTTTATTACGACTGGTAGTTGCTAAGTGCTGTGGTATGAATGAAGTATTGATTTAACGGCCAAGGTCTCATTAATAATTGAACATTCCTAGTTAAACTAGCAGAGCATACTTTCAGTAGTTTAAGTGTATATAGTATCTATAGGTACCTACCTAACGCAGAAACTAACTTCCTTATTCATTAGAGAAACTGTAATTTTAGCGTCTTGTTATGTATATTATCTTGCCTGTCTATCTTAATATATGTCAACTAACAAAGACGATGACAGGTTATAAAAAAACAGTAGCTAACAGAGGTTTGTAGTCTGATAATTAATAAGGACATATGAATCGCTTAACCTATTTTATGATAAGACGGCATGGCGTCTACTGTACCACCTAACTTATCACACGAGTTATTACTATGTATTATCAACTTAAGTATTTATTTGCCTAAGTTGACAAGTGCTTATTATCACCACGCTTTCTTCAACATGCATATAAAACAACTTCCCTTATAATTCAGCAAAAAATCGACATGCTACAATTATCTTTAATTCACCAAGTTTCAAACTTCAAACGACTTCCTAACAATTTTCTACCTTCCTGCTACCAATTATTTCGGTGTCTTATTTTGTGCAACAAAACCCTCGAAGCTACTTACAACAGAGCAGTTATCAGCTCTTATCAGAGATACGAAAGATACGGCCAGTCGGATACGAGCCTTTGTCGAGTGATGACGCATTCGTCATGGAAAGAGATAAAAAACCACCCATTGTTAGAAGACCTGACGTCTTGAGGAAGTTTAACGCGGAAAGTCTTCACATGATCGAGCGAGGTCTTCTTGGCGATTTACCTGAGAAGTTAAAACCACAGCCGTTTATACCTAGAGCGCGTCCCGATAGCCTACAAATCGCGAAACCTTCGAGTCTACTTACATCGTGTCTACCCGTCACGGATTTTCCGTCACCGATCTCAGAGAAGCAAAGATCGCCATTTTCCGATGACGATAACGAATCGCCCCTGAAGAAGTCTTTTAGTTTTCGCGACAGATTCTCCAGAATAAGCTTCTTCAGTAAAGACAAGGATAAAGAGAAAAAGTGGAAGACCATAGATGAGGATGAAAAGGACGTGAAATTGGGGTCAGATCTGAAAAAGAGCGACAAGAAGTGGAAGACCATAGATGAAGATGAAAAAAACGTGAAGTTGGGGCCAGTTCTGAAGAGGAGCGACAAGAAGTGGAAGACCATAGGTGAAGATGAAAAGGACGTAAAGTTGGGGTCAGATCTGAAAAGGAGCAGCAGAGTCGAATACGATCAAAACAAAAGCCATAAAAGGTTTTGGTTCTTCAGAGAGAAGGACGTTGAAAAACAGAAGCAGCACACTCCAATCTACCAGAGGAGTAAAAGCTTCGAGTTCCTCCCCAGAGCCATAAGAGAGCAGAACGAATCTAACGTTGCAAAAAAGAAGTTAAACCGCCAATCTGTATTCGAAGAGTCTATGGGCGAGGCTTGGACTTCTAACGAAAGCCTCGAACACATATCCGACGTCTACTACGACAAAGAAGATGGAATATTCCTGAAAAGCATCAAAGAGTTTCCTTCTGAATCATCCAGCATGACAAACAACAACTCTAGCTTATCAACAGCGACCTCTGCATCCAGCAGTGCAAACGCCGAAAACCTATTCAAAACGGCATCAGTGCAACATCTTCTAGACGAGTTCAACAAAGCGGTGGATCTATTCAGTGAGAGTTATCTAAGTGATTGTGAACCTTACACCAAGTCTACCGAACAAATACCTCTGGCTGATAAGAGAAAAAGCTCTTCTTACAGCTACATTCCGCCCCCTAAAGTGTTCCAAGTTAGCAAAGTGAATGAAATCAGTGAGGATTTTAAAAAGGAGCTGTCTAGAGCTCTTAGTGTGAAACGTAGTGCGCCACCGGTACCTGGCAAGCCTAGGAGAGGGTCAGTAACTGATTGGTTTGTGCTCGAAGATCAGATGAGTGAAGTGAAGAGTGTTAGTAGTGATGCTAATAAGTACAGGAAAGTGCAGAAGAAAGCAGTCAACAGAGTGCGAAGGATAAGCTCAACTAAATATGTGAGTTATTTTGATTTAACTTACTTATTTCTAAGGATCAGTTCTTTCACCTTCGAGAAATTGCGTGATTCTTATGACCACAGAGTATTATTACGGCTCGTGCCTAGTACCTACACTAATGATAAACAAAGATGACTCAGTAAGCGCAGATTTTGTAATGTAGATAAAGAACAGTGCCTAAGTTTATTTTCTTTTAGTTGATAATTAAAAATATTTGAAAATTAGGTAAGACTGACGTAACCAGGAAGTAGAGAACGGCTTATCTCCTGGCTTTGTAGTTTGTGAACATGTTAACATAATAAGTAAGTATACGGTACCCACTGTAACAAAGGCAGGTTTGCAGGTTTTATAAGAAAACAACAAAGAGCACGTCCGTGGTTGTAGGTTCGAAATCGGTCTTGTACAATTGAAGTCAGTGCTATAAAACGGACTAAGAAAATATCGTGAAAATATCGACATGGCCTAGAATTAAAAACATTCAAGGAGTGCGTGCACATGTGCCATTTTATGTACTTTGGATCCCACTCCCAACAGTGGGAATATTAAGAAGATGATTATGATATTCAGAGAGATAATAAAATACTTAAGTACCTACCTACCTTATTAAGGTACTTAATTAGGCGCAATGCAACATAACATTACCTTACGCACAGACAAGGGAAGAAAAATAATTCTAGGTTACCAATTCTCATTTCATGCGCTGCTAACCTGTACCTACCGGACTAACCATTCTTTTTTTTTATACAACTGAAGTGGCAAACAAGCGTACGGCCCACTAGATGGTAAGCGGTTACCGCAGCCTATGGACGCTTGCAATACCAGAGGTATTACTCGCGGGTTGCCACCTTGAGGCTAAGATCGAAAGCCTCATGTGCCAGAAATTTCACCGGAAACCATACCCTTTACACCGGAACACAGCAATGCGAGCATTACTGCTTGGCGGCAGAAATAGGTATGGTGGTAGTCCTTCCCCAGACGAGCTCTATCACAAAGAACTCTACTACTCTTCATTCTGCTCGATTATTTTTAAAGCGACTAGTCTCTAAGCTCTAAACTGTTACTGCAGAGCTGCAGAGGTAATTCTATAGTCTAAGGGTAGGTATATTCATTGAAAAAACATCAAGAGTTTTCAGCGCAGATGTTGATATGATATGACTATCAGTTTCAGCGGTTCATATCTAAACTGGGAATGAATTCACTGATAACGGTAAACATTGAAATTTAACTTCTAATCTTAATAAATAATCTTAAAGTTACGTTTCGACTGACTGATAAAAGCGGTATTTTCTAGCTAGAGACTTGTGATTTTCAAGAATCAGAACCAATAAGTTCTTACTAACTAAAAGAAGAAGAAGAGTAATAGTTTTAAGAGTAGTAAAGTTCTCTGTGATAGAGCTCGTCCGGGGAAGGACTACCACCATACCTATTTCTGCCGCAAAGCAGTAATGCTCGCATTGCTGTGTTCCGGTGTGAAGGGTATGGTTTCCGGTGAAATTACTGGCACATGAGGCTTTCGATCTTAGCCTCAAGGTGGCAACCCGGGAGTGATACCTCTGGTATTGCAAGCGTCCATAGGCTGCGGTAACCGCTTACCATCTTGTGGGCCGTAAGCTTGGTTGCCACTTCAGTTGTATAAAAAAAAAAACTAAGCACTATTCTTCAAATAAACCGTAGTAATTCGTGAGTAAACTGACAGTTTACAATAGTTAGAAACTTTTTTAGAATAGTTCAAGGTGTTGCTCGAATCCACCATAAGTGAAAAAAAAAAAAACCAGGAATTCAACTTCTACAGGCGGTATGGTCTCAGGACTCTAGCCTGCCCATTGGGCGAAAAAAAAAAAAAAAAAAACTTATACATAACGCAACGGGAAGAAGTGTGCATGAAAACAAGTCAGCGCGGACAAAGTACTTTGATTGACAGTCAGTCAATCAATCAGTCAGTCAGTCGGTAAAGCAACCACTTCCAAATACTTAGATTCCTAAGCGCTCTATCGATCGCAATACGATAAACTAATTTTCTTTTCTGGGTAATTATGCATACACGGACATTCTGATGGTAAGTCGCTAAGCGGTTACCATAACCTATAAATACTTACAATATCAATCGCGTTGCTTTATTGAGAGTTACTATATTTAACCAAAATTCTCACGTGCCAGTAATTCCACCGGCAACTATACCCTTCAAACCGAAACACAGCAACGCATTATTGGCTTGCCGACAGAAATAGAGACATAATGCTGATATAACTTATATAACTTTTCCCGGTCGAGCTCTATCACAAAGAACTCTACTGTTCTTTGTGACGTTCTTCATTCAATTAGTATAAAGACTGCATGCTACTCTTCTAGCATTTGCACTATAGTTGATTTATTGATAAAACCGAGCCCTAATTCTACAGAAAGATCAAACGAGTTGGCATTTGAACGGCTGACCTAGGTAGCCACTCCTAAACACTGCCAGGGACGGATCTCAAAGATCCAGGCACATGTGGACGATGTTATTACAAAGTAGAGATCCAATGATCGTTTCAAAAGGGGAAATATTATTATTTGCTTCATCATTACTGTAATAATTCATGAATGTTACATTTCTTGCGTTACTTCTACCTTACGTAAAACCATTATCAGTAGACTTGCGTTAAATTACGATATTTCCATAGACTGCATTTTTTAAGACCCATAAAAACTAAGCACTTAATAAAAATGCTCTTACCAAAAACAATTTGATTATAATATGTAGATATTATGTAGAATGATCTATCTAGTTTTAATACGCTGAAGGCCTTATTCATAAACGTATTTTAAACCTCTGCTAGCCACTGTGTCATTCAAATCTGTCATCGTTCATTGACATAATAAAAGGAAATACTCTTTAATCTTTACATAGCAAACCAGTAAAATAACAGTTTTTATGAAAAATGGCCCATTTACACCATACAATAATTGCGTGCAAGAATAAAAACTAAGCAAAAGATTTATTGGCAGAACGAAACAATTCTGAAAATGGACCAAAAGGGCAAAAGATATCTGACTCAAGTAGAAATGTATGACTTAGTAAGATATGAATACCTAAGAAAATTTGCTCTACCATTTTGAATCTGCAAAATTTTGTTCCCTTGCGTTTTCTTAAAACCCCATATTACCCCGGACATATTAATGACGAATTAATAAACTTTAGTCAGTTCGTAAGTATCTAATTACGTTTTTTGAAATGTTCTTATGCCTTTATTCATCTGAGTTCGCCCACACTAACACACAGTTTCCTTTGCCATTGTGTGAAGGTACTGAGAGCAAAAAGGTTGCGCAATTGCGGCTCAGTATCACTATACACCTGCTGAATGGTGGTTTTGCAATAGTCTTAGATACCCTGAAGGTACTCGACCGAGTGGTATAGTCATTAATGGGTTAAAAGTAAGTTAGTTCGTATGAGTCAGTGGCCAACTCTGGTGACAGAGTTTCTAGGCCCGAAGGCCTCTGTCATGGCCTAACAACTTTGAAAAAGCCGGGAAGGCAATTCTTGCATGCAATTATTGAACCGTGTAAATGGGCCTTATACTTTTGAATTTAATTTTGAACATACTTTTTTTTTATGTCAGTAAGTGACAAGACGGTCAAGTCGTTATGAAGTGGTGCATACACCAAACAGCATTGGGTCCGCGTGGTGGATAAGACCCAATCACTCTCGCTCGAGAGTGGCCAGTGTCAGTGGGATTATTAGAAGGCGTCCTAATCATGATAAGGTGGGGCACAATGCTAAACAATAAAAAGAAGCTGCTGCAGTCACGGCCGCGGTTTAGGCCCTGCGCCCGCGCATCGGACAGTGAAAGGCGACAAGACAACCCGTTCCGCACTAAATGTCGCACGCGCATGCAGTACGGTTTCGCTTTTCCACTACTATATGTATCAACACGGTATACACAGGGCCTTATTCATAATCATATACTGCAAACCTCTGTTAGCTAATTTGGCTTAAAAATCTGTCCATTTAAATGTGTAATATTCAAATGAACCATAGAATAGAACCACAGAGTAATAATAGCCAACCAGTAATTATATCTAATTTTCTAATCTAATTCGACCATTGACTGGAGATCAACATGGAAATCCTAGACCTAGACCTACATAAACTTATTGCAGTGCTAAACGTTAGCAACTGACGAAATTAACATTGTTCGAAAACTGAGGTCTAATTCTACTAATACAATGATATCTAATATTCCAACTGAGTACATTCTAGGTAGTATTAAAATTTTAATATAATATAATATGTAAGTATTAGAATTTAACAAAAATTAGGGATTATTATTAAATTTTAAATTTTTCCTATTATGTGCACATTTTATCTGCCACTACTTAATTTTCTACTCTCACTTTCTCCATACATGGTTGCCTGGAAGAAATCGCTCTTAGTGATAAGGCCGCCCTTTGTTCTTTGTTAATGTTTTTTATATTAGTTAATAAGTATTTTTTTGTGTACAATAAAGTGTTCATTCATTCATTCATTCATTCATTCTAGGTGCATTGTAGACTTTTAACACTTTCTCTAGAGATATAGTAGGTAGGTAGTAGGTACTGCCAGTAGACTGGCCGTCGTGAATTAGTCGTTTGTGATGCGCAAAGACAAAAGATTATAGTTTTCGAAAACATTGGCAAAAGAGTAGCCAGGCTAAAGTGGGAGTGGTCATATATCCCGGAAAAACCAATCGTTGTGCAAAAGAGTCGTGGAATGGAGGCCTTGGGAAAGCAAAAGACCAGTGGGACGGCCACAAATGAGATGGAAAGATGACATCAAGAAGATAGCGGGCAGCAGCTGGATTCACACTGCCCAAAATAGAAAAAAATGGAAGAGAGAAGATGCGCAAAGACAATTTAGTTGGAAATAACTCTATTGCGCATCGAAACGGCCTAACTTCACAACGGCCGAGATCCACTTTCAGTACCACAAAATGTGTCAAAAAGAAATCATGCAATTGCAATTAGCTGTCATTGTATTAGTTTAATTACCCCCTTGATTACGGCTCCATGACCCCGTTGTGATGGTCGCTCACTGCCTGTCTAATTGTCACTTTTCCAGCAATTAGCTCGGGAACCGCTACGCAACCATGTAGGTCTTTCTAGAAACTAGCTGTATCCACGTCACGCATGAAATGCTGTATGAAATATCAATGTGGAGCTCATTCTACTACTTACAGAGCACTCAAGCCGATTATCAGTGCCCATCACAGAACTATATTTGAGTAGAATGAGTGAGTGTATGTACCTCGCGTGCCGAAAAAACGGGCTAATTAAGGTCTGAGAACCTCTTTACTCGCCGCGAAACTCAGTCTGCTCCCAACCGGGGGCGGTGTGGTGTGACAGTGCCTAGAATCGGTTTGCCGCGTGCTTATAGATGCTTTTAAATCATTTATTTTCGCGCGGCTTATGTTTCCCATCACTAAAATAAATTTGTGTGTAAAATAAGTACAAATACGCAAAATGTTACACGCTCGGTTTCCATACAAATCGACGAACTCTTTCATTCTATTTAAATATAGTTCTGTGGTGTCCATCATCATCATGACAGCCTTCTAATGTTCCCACTACTAGGAAATTGGCCTACTCTCGAACGAGAGTGGTTGAGTCAAGCGTTGACCACAGCATCCACCACGCCGACCCAATGCGGATTGGTGAATGTCTTTCGAATGTTTAGTTCTTGGCTTTTATCTAGCCCCAAACGATTACTTCGTGCAGCTCTGTGCCCAAATCACAGATTATTTTAATTAAGAACGGCTTTTGTTAAATCTTATTATATCTTTAAATAAACTTATCTTTAATAGGGACGACCGATGTGGCGCAGCGGGCACAGGTCCGCCTGCGACGGTTGCGGGTTCGATTCCCGCCTCGGGACAAATGTTTGTACGATCTACAAATATTTGTTCCGGGTGTTCTGGGTATTTTCTATATATAATAAAAAATATCTATTTATGTATTGTATTGAGTATAATCAGTCATCTAGTACCCATAATACAGCTCTGTGGGCTAGATGATGCTGTGTGGATTGTCCTGCACTATTTATTTATTTATTATTTATTTATTTATAAAAGGAATCCAAACCACCCCAAACTAAGAAATACATCAGATTTGGAACACATTATAAGAATATGGACTTTTGTAAACAACTGTAATGAATGAATTTACTAAAAAGATTGGAATAAAATATTTGTAAGACCAACATATTTTATTACCAGTTACCTTGTGTACAAATATTTGGACACGTACTCGTAAATCTGAGCCATAACGATCATTTTGAAGGCCGATTGTGTTATGTAGGGAAAAAATACCTACCTGATGTAATATACCTATATTGTATGGTCTAATTAGTGTCGGATATCAATTACTATGATACGCTGTTGCTTTGTCGGTATTGCGTAATTCATCTCGCGGTGTACGTGGTAGTACTACTAGTGAGATTTACCTCGATGAACATAGGTTGTGTAAGATGATTATCTTCAGAATGGCCTCCCTGTAGTTAGTATTATTACTAGCTGCCGTCGGTGGCTTCGCACGCGTGGTAGTAACATAAAAATACTTGTTCTTCCTCAAAATTTAAACTATGTGTGCTAAATTTAATTTTAAACGGTTCAGCAGTGAAAACGTTTACTTTATTAGGTATTTCAATTATGTTAGTGGCTGACTGAGTGACGCCCACTCCGACGCCTATCCCACTGCGCCACTGACACGTATCCCACGCTGACGCCTATCCCATTCCGACGCCTATCCCACTGCGCCACTGACACCTATGCCACGCTGACGCCTATCCCACTCCGACGCCTACCCCACTGCGCTACTGACACCTATCCCACGCTGACGCTTATCCCACTCCGACGTCTATTCCACTCCGACGCCTATCCCACATCGACGACTACCCCACTGCGACGCTGACGTCTATCCTACTCCGACGCCTATCTCACTGCTACGCCTATCCCTTTTGTTCGGATAAGGACATATTCTGTTTAGGACAGACAGATTCAGGCAGATTCGGTTTATGGCAGAAGTAGGTACCATGAACTAAAAAATGGACACCTATTCACCACGCCGGCGCCGGCGCCGACGCCGATCCCACAACGACGACCGACGTCCCAATTAAATTATGGTTTAGTTTGCTTTTTGGAATAAGGCCGATTAAGTCAACCAAGTCAACAGACTCTCACTCATTATTCTCGTGTGCTGGCCCATATTTTCACTTTTAAAAACTAGCTGTCAATTTGACAGATGCGCGCGCATTCAAAAACCGTGAACGAGCCACAAAAACCTTGCGCACTGTAATTAAATGGTTCAATTCTTTCTCTTTGTGAAAGTGTAATCGACAAGATTAGCGAATTATTAACTTACAAAGTTGTACAATGTCTGAAAGTAGTAACTTATGTAGCTGAATGTGAATCGTGTCTCAAGCATCGATTTGATAAAAGTACTCGTATTCTACTTATGAAGAACTGTCAAAAGTCTATGCGTTTTAATTTTTTTTTTATAAGTACCACTTAAGTGGCAACCAAGCGTACGGCCCACAAGATGGTAAGCGGTTACCGCAGCCTATGGACGCTTGCAATACCAGAGGTATCACTCGCGGGTTGCCATCTTGAGGCTAAGATCGAAAGCCTCATGTGCCAGTAATTTCACCGGAAACCATACCCTTCACACCGGAACACAGCAATGCGAGCACTACTGCTTGGCGGCAGAAATAGGTATGGTGGTAGTCCTTCCCCGGACTAATAAAAAAAGAGCTTGTGTTTTGTTTCGGCCCTAAGGACCTTACATACTTTTTTTTTGGTCAGCAAATTTTAATGTCGAGACGATCTATTCGTTGGAAGACTCAGACAAAACAGTCACTCAATTGCATTAAGTTTTCAAGAACTGCATGGCACTGCAATGCCCCCCTTCCCGTAATTGCTACAGTGCCCTTCAAACCTAAACACAGTGCGGCTTGCACACTACTTCTTGAAAGCAGAATATTTGACACGGCGTTGGTACCCATTAAGACGGACTCTTGCTGATGACACCACCACCTGGCTAACCTCCGTTGCTTGTTGGTTCTCCTCTGTTATTGGATTACTTTAGCCCAGTTTACATTTCAGCCATGAACTCATATAGCGATTCAAATGAAGACTTAAACTAAATTGTCAAAAAAATTTGTACCAAGATATCAATTAGACAATCATGTCATGGTATAAAATTTTTTGACAATTTAGTTTAGATCTTAATTTGAATCGCTCTAGGAGTTCATGGTAGGGGGGCAATAAATGTTTCGGACACCTTAGAAATGATCCTGATACATTATTTAGCGATCACATAGACATTTTGCTAACGGTATCATTTAAATAAATAAATAAATAAATAAATAATGCTGAACAATCCACACAGCATCATCTAGCCCCAAGGTAAGCTGCTGTTAAACAGAGCTGTATTATGGGTCACTGATATATACTTAATACAATACAATATATAGAACCCAGAACACCCGGAACAAATATTTGTAGATAGCACAAATATTTGACCCAAGGCGGGAATCGAACCCGCAACCTCCGCGTCGCAGGCGACCTGCGCCCGCTGCGCCACATCGATCGTCAGATTTGACGGGTGTAAGGTAGGCAAGGACCAGTGAATGCGAGTGACTCCGCGGGCAATAGTCAGTTTTAATTATGCCAACAGCCTTCCTTAGAATCCTGTGCAGTAAAAACGACATTAAAATCTCATAATACTGCGATACGTCGAGAACTTATCAGCTGTGTAAGAGTTTTTCTCATGAGTCTGCCTCCCATGAGAAAGAACTATGTTTTACTAAACAGACCATCTGATAGTGAAATATATATATTATATTATTATGATAGATGCTGTGGATTTCCCGCTGTGATAACCAGACTCTTAAGAGACTGGGAGGAACAAGGAAATCCACATGCACACACTCTCTTACACACCCACACATAACCTTGCTTTCACACATTCACACACTATACACACTGTTACACTTTACATATTATTGTTTTTGGAACTCGTAACTTTTTTAATTCTTTATTTTTTTTTTTCTAAAAAATTACATCTGACCGTGTCGTCGTCGTTAAATAAATATATCTTGTTAGTATAATGTAAATCCGTTATGGCTATCTGTTTTGTATTTAAGTTGTTATTAGTTTATTCCTAAGAGCTATGGATTTTGTAATAAATAAAATAAATAAATAAATAATTGGACGTTTTGCTACATGGACATTTTGCTAATTATACTTCTGCCCTAGTAACGAATCCTGACATATCCAGAATCGTTATAAACAGAATCTGTCATTATCCAAACAAACGATAATTAGGCTTACTGCTCATTAGGTGTTTCGCACTGTTGAACATTTAGCTACTTAGATCAGGAAGGATCATTTGGATGGGTGACCGATTGGCAATTTCAACTGAGCGCTGGCGTCGATTGCAGTTGGTGCCGGCTTTTTCAAAGTTGTTAGGCCATGACAGAGGTCTACGGGTGGCAGAGAGTTGACCACTGGCTCATACTAACTTGTTGTTTTTAGCTGTTTTTGTGCTAAATAAGCAATTATTCTATTCAATTCTATTCTATTCTAGTACTAACCTTTATAAAGACGAATACACGTTTGTGTGTAAGCCCCTTTGAATAGATGTGAAAGTAAAATTACAATCGTGCGAACATGTCACGGAATGGCAATAGAAACTGTTATCAATCTGTGGTAATGTTGATCATTGTTGCAAATACCTATAGCTATGTGCTTGAAATAATGGTTTATGAATATAAACAGACCGATAAACCTATTCAATGTTACAATGCCGGGGCAAATACGAACTTTTATCTTTATAAATAAATAAATAAATAAATAAATAATGCTGGACAATCCACACAGCATCATC
The DNA here is from genome assembly GCA_951394395.1 of Colostygia pectinataria. Lineage (NCBI taxonomy): Eukaryota > Metazoa > Arthropoda > Insecta > Lepidoptera > Geometridae > Colostygia > Colostygia pectinataria. The sequence continues at coordinate 2,145,436 of OX596369.1, read as the reverse complement.
TAGCCCCAAGGTAAGCTGCTGTTAAACAGAGCTGTATTATGGGTACTAGATGACTGATATATAATTAATACAATACAATACATAGATAGATATTTTTTATTATACATAGAAAACACCCAGAACACCCGGAACAAATATTTGCAGATCCTACAAACATTTGTCCCAAGGCGGGAATCGAACCCGCAACATCTGCGTCGCAGGCGGACCTTCGCCCACCGCGCCACATTGGTCGTCAATATAACTATACAGAGTGATTTTTTTAAATGGGACAGTATGGGGAAATCCGAATCTAAAGGAGATAGAGGAAAAGTGTCTAAGGAGACATTAGGTGTTTTTTTATGTAAACAAATTTGGCTCGTTCCAATTTGTGGTCAAGCGTGAGTTGTTCTTAAAAAATGATAAAGTTGGTAAATTTTTTTTTTGACGCGGATCGACTCTGTTTCATGCAAGGATTATTTCATTGTTTGGAAAGAAAAAAATCTGAACAGCAGAAGTTGGTCAAATTTAATGAAAACTAATCTTCAATCTTCAGTTGGTTTATTACTTGAGTAAATGTTCGATGTGGCCGCCGTCTTGTCTTATGCAGGTACGAGCACGCTTCAAGACACTTCTAGTTGCATTTAACAGAGACTTATGGTGAATTGTGTTTAAAGTGTTGTAAACAGCATCTTTTAATTCTTGTACGGAGTTGTATCGGGATACATAAATTCGACCCTTAAGGTAACCCCATAAGAAAAAATCTAATGGCGTTAAGTCGGGCGATCGTGGGGGCCACTTTATCGGCCCATATGTACCCATCCAACGGTTTGGAAACTGCTCGTCCAAACATAGTTTACTTGCCCTACTGTTGTGGGCTGGTGCACCATCTTGTTGGTAGATTATCTTACCAAAGTTCCTTAAGCTAATAGTCTCATCCACTAAATCTGCAGCCATGTTCAATATTTCCTGATATTTTTCACTATTTAGCGTTCCTTGGTAAATTTTGATAGCAAAAATTCTGTTATGTAATATCGCACACCAACAATTAAAAGAAAATCGGATTTGGTTGTGGGTTTCTGTAGTTCTTAGCGGATTTATTTTTGACCAGTAATGGTTATTTCTCCTGTTGTACATGCCATTGTTCGAAAAGTTGCATTCATCAGTCCAAATAATAAAATTAGGAAAACATCTATTTCTAATAGTCTGAGCCACATACCAATTACAGAAATGTAACCTGCGGTCTTTATCTCCAGGTAGTAACGCTTGTACAAGTCGACCTTCTATGTAACACTTGTATTTATGAGCATTCAATATCTTCCTTACAGTTGATTTATGAATACCGATAGTTTCAGCTGCTTCCCGTAACGAAGCTTTTGGGTATGCTTCAAAATATCCCAATACGGCAATAGTTATAAACTCACTATTGACTATTGTCGGCCTTTTACGCTTAGGCTTGAAACAGCCTTCCTGTCTTAGGTTCTTTATTAAACTATCAAATATCTTGCGATTCGGTACTACACGGTCAGGATAGCGTTCTTGATACCACTTAAGTGCATTATCTCTACTGCGATAATTAAGAAAATACGCCTCAATCAAATCAACTTTATGTGAATTAGTTAACGCCATGATGAATAAAATTACAAGCATGAACTGATTGGAAACAAAATCACAGCTGCAGAAATAACTTACGTTCCAAATTTGAATTCTTTTTTTTATAATTTTTTTGAATACTCCAGATGTAGAGCTCTGTACTCTGGAGCTCTTATCGATTATCAAAATTTAAAAATGGAATAATTTTAAATATTTTTTTACACGCCTAGGCACTTGTAACAATATTAAAAGGCGAATACTGCAACTGTATGAAGATTAGTTTTCAGTAAATTTGACCAACTTCTGCTGTTCAGATTTTTTTCTTTCCAAACAATGAAATAATCCTTACATGAAACAGAGTCGATCCGCGTCAAAAAAAAAATTGACCAACTTTATCATTTTTTAAGAACAACTCACGCTTGACCACAAATTTGAACGAGCCAAATTTGTTTACATAAAAAAACACCTAATGTCTCCTTAGACACTTTTCCTCTATCTCCTTTAGATTCGGATTTCCCCATACTGTCCCATTTAAAAAAATCACTCTGTATATTATAATAGGTAAGTACTATTATTAATTATTATTGTTTTATGATTTGATTTTGATGTTTGGTTTTTTGTTTGATTGGGGACTTCAGAGAGGTGGTCCTATATAAATTTTATCCATATCGGTACAGTACTTTTTGAATTAATCTCAAAAAACCTGTCAATAAACATATCCTCACGTAAATTACGTTGGCCACAATCGATGGCTTTAAAAAAAACCAAAGACTTTTAAAAGAGTTTAATTAAAAATCGTACAAAGTTACGTAAAAATATTCTAAGTTAAAACTAAAGAGACTACGTCTGGTCGATGCAAGTACCCAGTGTAGAATGACGCCATGCTTCCGTAATTGCCGCGTTCCGGTAATCTAGGTAAAATATAATTTGCTGATCAGACAGTCGCATTGTACAAGTCGAACAACATCGGATTGCAACGCTGCAGTTACTACTCCGCAGATTAGGTGCATAGTGAGTATGTAACATCTCCACCCTCAGAGCAGCAACTATTTGAGAACATTGGGTGAAAATGTTGCTGGGACGGATCTCCGGGTTCGGGGTCCCTCAGGAACAGCATAGGGGTGCGCCTCCGTATTATCCTCTTCCTTGGTAGCTGGTTGTCCAAACGTTAGCTTAGTACGTCTCATGTACTGCCTCCGGTCATGACGATAGTAAGTGCGGCTGCACCGAATAAGAACGCATAGAGTGGTAGCGTTGTATGATAATTTTTTCTTCAACATGCTGTAGTTAGTCTTCTCAGGTTGATGGTATTGTTCTCCGCGTCTTCAGTGATCGGCATGACTTGTCCAAGAATTGATGATGAGGTTCTGGTAGCAGTCTGGATGATTGCGAGGGTGATGATTGAAGTTTTCTTCGCAGAGGTGAAGATGATTGAACTTCGGGCATTCAGCCTCCATGTACGAGAAAGCTGTTTTGTTGGTTGCCATGAAAGGATATGGGGGAATAAAGGTTTGGTTAAGTTTGTTAGGGACGATAGATAGTTTAAATAGATTGAAATTATCTGGGGAGATAATGGAATTTAAAAATGATTACCGTTCGTGTGCCATAAAATAATAACCTAGTATTATAATAATAAAATATCTACTATATATATATATTTTTTTTTTTTTTTTTTTTTCTAAAAATAGTTCTAAGTTTACTTATCATATTTTCTAAGTTATCTATTCCTAACATATTATAATGAGTGCTCGATGCACGTACAAAGGCTAAAGTAATATTTTAAAGATCTAAAGATGATTCTAAAAATAAAATAAATCATCATGATGTCTTTTCACTGTTAATAGCTCCGCTATAATACCGTTCAGCATCTGAATGATCCAAGATACCAGTCATGCTTTTAATTACGGACCCTAGACCATTATTAAAACCTCTTATAACACGGTAGTTTAAAATGCTTAGGTTGGGCAAGACTCTTATGTCTTATCTCTAGTGCTAGCGTCTGGGGAAGTATTAGTGATAGTCGAATCCTGTAACACTTTTCTATTCTTAGGTAAACGCTTGAGACGATTTTTAGCAATGGGTCCTTTCTTTTTAGAGGTGTAGATATGAATCGGGAGGTCCGCTAAAACGGTGTCTTGCGTGTAGCGCGGTGCTAATTTTTGTCTCGAAGCAAAAGGATTTCTAACAAATACTTGCTGGTAAGGTTCGTACTCTACTTCTGGTTCACGATTTTTATTCCTACTGTTCATAAGATTCGTACGGTCAACTGTCGTGGATTGATTAATCAATTCATAGACTGTCTTCATTTGTTCTCGGTGCGTTAAGATGTATTGCTGCATCAGATGTTGAGTGAGATCAATATCTAAAGGGTCTCTAGGATCAAAATGTCCTCTAACGATGTCATGAGGTCTACATTTAGTGAAGCTGTGAACTGAACTGTTATAGGCTAATATTGCGTAAGGCATTTGGTTAACTGTTGGTTCACTTTTCTGTTTTACTCTTAGAATACGCAAGTGCTCTAACAGAGTCAAATGAAATCTTTCTATAATACCATTATCGTTAGGCGAGTTAGCGAGAGTCTTATGGTGATTTATCTTATGGAGTCGTATGAATTCGGCAAACAGTTGGTTGGTGAACTCAGTCCCGTTGTCAGTCACTATAGTCAAGGGAAGTCCATGGTGCGTGCAGTAAGTCAAAAGTCCTTGTAAGATGCTAACTGCTGTACCATCTCGTAAGTGGTAGGCTTGTCCATACTTTGAGAAAGAGTCTACAAAGGTCAAGTACTTTTCAGACTGTGCAGTAAAAAGGTCCATGTGCACTATCTCGAAGGGCTTAGTGGCTGGTGGTACGATATTAAACTGTGGTCTAATAGGATTCCTATCGTATTTAGTTTGACCGCATACTGAACATTCATTTATGTACTTAGTAATTTCATCTTTCATCTTCGGCCAGTAGTAACGCCGAGATAAGGCTAAGTAGCATTCACTAATTCCCCTGTGGTTAGTTTTACCTTCGTGATAATGTTTTATCACCTCTTGCTGTCTCAGGTATTCCTTCACATCTTCTAGCTCAGTTTTTGCTAAAACTAAGTTCATAGAAGAGCTTTTAAAGTGCTTTTGAATGATCGGAATGATCGCGTACATACCTAAAGTTGGAGTAATCTTAAGAGCGGTTTTAACTTTCGGGTTAACATACTCTTTTATCGCGTTAATTACATCTTGCTCAATAGATGATTCAGATACTTGTATGAATGTGCGAGTGTGTGTGTCAAATGGTTTTGTCGCTGTCGTGCGTCGTTTAATGTCTCCTACGATAGTGAAGCAAATCTGTCTATGGAACTTATTCAAAGGCTCATCAGTTATTGGGATTTCAAGTATTGGATTCTCAACGCTCGTATGTGCGGTTGCCGTAGAAGATCCCGTGCGTTGTGTTTGTGAATGTTGAACCACTAATGAATCTATTTCCGAGAGGAAATCTTCGATTTCTTCATTATTGATCTCTACTCGGGATAACGCATCTGCATTAGTATTGACTTTCCCTGGCTTATGAATTATTTGATAGTCATATTCACTAAGCTTCAATCTCCAACGTGTTAGTTTGGAGTTGGGTTCTTTAATGTTCATAGCCCACTGTAAAGGCCTGTGATCAGTAAAGATCTTAAATTTACGACCATATAAGTAGGGTCGGAAGTACTTAGTTGCCCATACTATTGCTAAGAGTTCTTTCTCGATGGTAGAGTAGTTTAGTTCACTATCGTTTAGTGTCCTAGATGCGTAACAAATCGGTTTGTCTGACCCAATGGGTCCTTGCGACAGTACAGCACCTAGTGCTACGTTTGAAGCATCTGTTGTGAGGACAAAGTCTTTGTTGAAGTCAGGATACTGAAGTATCGGGTCGTTAGTCAGTAGTTTCTTACATCTTTCAAAACAGTCAACGTATTCTGAGTCTAACGTGATTTTATTCGTTTTCTTAAGGCACTTAGTCATTGGTTTGGTAATTTTAGCAAAGTCGGGTATGAATTTCCTATAGTATCCTAAAAGTCCTAAAAATTGCTTAATTTCTTTGGTGGTCTTAGGCAATGGATATTTCTGAATAGCTGTAATTTTGTCTGGGTTAGGTTTAATACCTTCCCTACTGATTATATGACCAAGATAAGCGGTCTCTAACTGTAAAAATTCTGACTTATCCATCTGAATTTTAAAGTTTGATTCTCGCAATCTGTTGAACACTTTCTCAAGATTAGTCATGTGTTCTTGTAAAGATGTACTAAAGACGATTATATCGTCAAGATAGACGAGGCAGATCTCGTTCTGCAGCCCTCTTAGAACGTTATCCATCACCCTTTGAAAGGTAGAAGGAGAGTTCTTTAATCCCATGGCCATACGAAGAAATTCAAAATGACCATGCTCTACATTGAAGGCTGTCTTCGATATATCCTCAGGGTTCATCTCTACCTGGTAGAATCCTGAAGCTAAATCTAAAGTTGTGAAATATTGGCACCTACCAAGTTTATCTAAAACGTCTGTGATATTGGGGATCGGATATTTGTCGTCTATGGTCTTATCGTTCAGCTTACGAAAATCTACAACTAGTCTCCATTTCTGTTTTCCAGAGGCATCAGCCTTCTTAGGAACTACCCATATAGGTGAGCTCCAGGCAGAGTCGGATGGACGTATGATGCCTTGTTCTAGCATTTTCGCAATCTGGTCCCTAACTTCCTGTCGATGTATGAATGGATATCTGTAACTTTTTGTATAAACAGGTAGTTCGTCTGTAGTTCTAATACTGTGCTTGATTTTGTTGGTGAAGGTTAAAGCTTCTCCTTCAATATAAAATACGTCCGCGTAGCGTGCGCACAAAGTCTGTAAGTTCGCCTTCTCTTCAGCGTTTAAGTGGTCAGTCCGGAGTTTTGTCAAAACATTTTTCACTCGTCTTGGGTCTTGTTGAGTGCGTGCGCACTCGATATTGCAAACGTCAACTTGCGTCGGTTGGTCAAACGAGATAATTATGTCGCTATCTGTCATGTTTTCTATTTCTACGATGCCGGTCTTGTCTGTCACAGTGGTGACGCAGTCGTGAATAATACAGTTATCCATCATCTGTTGCGTCACAAATACGTCACCGTCTGGATAATGTATTGGAATGTTAACTAACCTAGATGAAAAGGCAGGAATAGTTTCCTGTTGGTTAGTCTTTCTACATTGGTATCGAGACAATGGTATGCTGGCATGTTCGGTTAGCAAGACGTTATTTTTAAGGTCTATTTTACAGTTTTCTAATAAATCAAGGCCTATCAATCCATCAAAGTGGTTGTGGAATTTATAGATGAAAAGTTTGATGTTAGATTGCTCACCAAATTCCACAAAATGAGGTATTGTAATCGAGTGGTCATGAATGCTTGTCACACGTGAATTAGTGACCTCAAAAGGATCAAGATCTTTTGGAATGTGCGGAAAATAAGTATCGACCGCCTCGGGGCTAATAAACGATTGATTTGCACCGGTGTCAACGAGTAGTTTAAGAGGTGGATTTGATGTCTGTATGTACCGTAGTTCTTTCTTAGACTGTAAATTTAACTCTATCTTTGTTCTTTGTTGGAACGGCCCTTGGGAAAATCCTGCTCTTTCTGGCTAGGTGACGACGGTTGCGCGGGCTCAATCGCATTTGAGCTTGACTGTACATCGTCAACGAACTGGGGGTCGTTCGGGGTCTCATAGTAATACTCCGGGACGCTCTGGTAGTCGTAGTAATTACCATAGTCAGTCTCTGTGAAGTCAGTTGGTTCACTGTAATAGTCAGAGTAGTAGTAGTCATAGTTATCTACCTCATTAAAATTTACCTCTTTAGTCTTGAAATAATTTGTCGGAGGGGGATTGCCAAATCTACGCCAATCGTGGCCCTGGATAGTAGGAGGAAGAGCCTTAGACACAAAATGGCTTACTCCACTCATAGGTTTAGGACCTTGGTTCTGAGGGGGTACGTTCCTAGGTGGAAATCTAAAACCTCCGTTCTGGGGATTATAATTAGGTGGAGGAGCCCGGAACATTTGTTGCGTACGCGATGGTTGCATGGGGTTACGCTGTGGGGCCTGGTTAAATTGAAAAGCTGGACGCCAACCCTGCTGTTGAGGTTGAGGTGGCAAATGCGCGGATGCGGGCATTGGTCTTTGCCAGCTAGGGGCTCCGTAGTTAAAAACCTTAGGTACAGAATAAATAGGAACTATGGACGGTACCTTTGCTGATGGCTGCGCTTGCGTAGCTGGACTACGTCGCTCAGGTACGGATTCATTCCTATGCTGTAGGTACATAACATTCAATTCTTCTTGAACAAATTCCAAAGCCTTTTCGATCGTTGGCGGCCTCATACACCGTATACGAGAGCCGAGAGGTTCTTTTAAACCTCGTACGTACGACTGCATAGTTAATTTGCGATACAAGTCGCGCTTTGCCTCTACGGTCGTAGGCAGACACTCATGTAGCGTTACGTACGTCATGATTGTACTAAAAAGGGTTTGGCATTTGTCATAAAACTCCTGCGGGGAGTCACTCCCTTGGGTGACCAAAGACAAATCATTATAAAGGGCAGTCTCGTCCCTTTGATCGGCAAAATTATTGATTAGAGCATTTCTTATTCCTACCCAGCTTTCTGGTATACCATTAGCATTAATTGTTCTAGCCGCGGGACCTGTCACTTTATTTAGAATACCATTCATAAGACATAAGTTAGATAACTCGTGCCCTGCCTCAGTTTTAATATATTGCGTCACGAGCTGATCGCAGATTCTAATGAACCTAGTCAAGATGTTAGGGTTCCCGTCAAACTCAGGGACAAGGCGCAGTGCCTTAAAGATATGGTCTGGTTCGGTCGAGGTGGACATGGTTTCCTCGCTAGTTTCTATTATAATATCTAACTTACTTAAATCCCTAACGGTGTCTAACCTGCTATTCCTACAAATCTGTCTTGAGGAGACAGATTTCTCCCCGATTTTTCGTGGGTGGAAAATGGTGGGAAAGGAGGCAACACTTCAAAAAAGTTTCACTGTACTCACATTTGGTTTTTCTCTGCACTGATAGCCAAGTGCACCCTCGATCGTGTGCCCGTAGGTTCTGGATACCACGATGACGAACTTGAAAGTCCAAACAGCCGTCTGTTCGTTAGGAACCAATTTTGGGCCCCCGGGACGAATAACACACTGCTTCGAAGTATCCTACCGGCTGCGCCAATTACGTTGGCCACAATCGATGGCTTTAAAAAAAACCAAAGACTTTTAAAAGAGTTTAATTAAAAATCGTACAAAGTTACGTAAAAATATTCTAAGTTAAAACTAAAGAGACTACGTCTGGTCGATGCAAGTACCCAGTGTAGAATGACGCCATGCTTCCGTAATTGCCGCGTTCCGGTAATCTAGGTAAAATATAATTTGCTGATCAGACAGTCGCATTGTACAAGTCGAACAACATCGGATTGCAACGCTGCAGTTACTACTCCGCAGATTAGGTGCATAGTGAGTATGTAACACGTATAACCACAATCTAAACATTTTTTAGTTTAAAATCAGTTTTTGTTTTTTTTTAATTATTTTTTTTATATCGGTGTATTCGGTGGGGACAGTGGGATTTTAATAAAATCATTTTAAAAAAACATTCCCGTCGTCCCCATTGTCAATAATCTTTTAATGGGACAGTAACATTTCAATAAAATAGGTGTCAGCCCCCATACCATGAACTCTTAGAGCGATTCAAATTAGGACCTAAACTGAATTGTCAAAAAAAGGACCAATTTCATAGTGGCCTAGGTCTTTGTAACATCGTAGAAAAATTTGAAAAAAAATATAAGAATAACAGTAACAAACAATTTTATTTTTAAGTAAACAAACAAAGTTCTAAAGGAAAAAGGTTTGTTGTGTTGAGTTTCCTAAAACGGGAACACTAGAGGTCCGCCATGACAGCTATTAGCCAATGACCGAGATGCATCTTGACTTTGACAGTACCTAACAACCCAGTTGTTCGTTAAACCCGCCATGTTGTTTTGCATTGTGTTGCACTCCTTTACAAAGATAAACTTACTTTAGATTATAGAAGAAGCCAAAATAAAATAAATAAACAGTCATAAACGGTTTCTTTAATGATTATCTAACTATCTAGACCCATACAAAAAACCAGGGCCCGGCTCCATACTATGTGAAACAACTCCTTTGTACCATTAAATTAATAATTATTCAAGTAATGGTACAAAATTTTTTGACAATTCAGTTTAGGTCTTAATTTGAGCGGCTCTAAGAGTTCATGGTAGGGGGGCAGCTATGACAAGTCGTTCGCCTGATGTTAAGTGCCACGCATGACCATAAGAGCTGCAGTGACCAAAACTACGAACACAACATCAAACAACAACAGCAGGAAATAAGAATTGGATTGAGATATCGGTTAGATCGGGATTGTCATTAGATTCAAGTGTCACCCCTGGTAGCGGTATTTATGAGTCAATTTATAATTTCGGCAGTTCATTTGTGCCCAATTTCCAAATTGGTAAGTTGTGGGCCGCCGCTTTTGTGAGGAAGCGACCAATCAAACGGGTAAAAAGCGGTTTTATTTTAAAGCCAGGCTGGCCTAAAATCCATGTCCGCTAAAAGGCGTTGGTACCTAACCTACTTGATATCACACTTATACACGCGTGTCACTGACATGCGTCGCGAGCTGCCCTTTCGATTTCCAACAAGTATAACTAATAATAGACCAGAAATACGTAATCGATTTACTCGAGATTTTTAAGACAAAATGTGTAAAAAAAGTTATAATTTTTTTGTATATTCCTTTTTATCATGTTGATAATAAAATACCCTATAATGTATAAATGCGAAATTTTAGTTATGCGTATGTTAGTTATATTATTCACGCTCAAACAGCTGAATAGATTTCGTTAAAAATTGGGACAATAATAGTTCTGGACCTAAAAATAATAAGAACAGGTACAGTGTGATTGAATCCTTATTACACAAATTAAGGGAGGCCTATAAATACCCTATAATAGGTCTATATTAAGGAGGAGGAGGACTAAATAATAACAATATTGAGGACACAATTTGCATGATATATCATAACATACATAATTATAAAATAGTCCTACAATGGCGGTCTTATCGCAGATAGCGATTTCTTGCAGACAACTCTTATTAATACTTATTAGCATGATTCAATTTTAAAACAGTAGTTTTCACGTAGAGTTTTTTTTTTATACAACTGAAGTGGCAACCAAGCGTACGGCCCACAAGATGGTAAGCGGTTACCGCAGCCTATGGACGCTTGCAATACCAGAGGTATCACTCGCGGGTTGCCACCTTGAGGCTAAGATCGAAAGCCTCATGTGCCAGTAATTTCACCGGAAACCATACCCTTCACACCGGAACACAGCAATGCGAGCATTACTGCTTGGCGGCAGAAATAGGTATGGTGGTAGTCCTTCCCCGGACGAACTCTATCACAGAGAACTCTACTACTCTTTTTTTTGAGTTTATTAAAATTTTTAGAGGATATAATAACGTTCATTTATGTCCGACAAAGACGGTCGCCGCTATCTAGCAAACCGATGCTTTAGAATACCGTTATTGATAGCACAAACATGGACAGGCTTCATCTTTGCACTGAACTGGAACTAATTCAATAAAAACTTTGCGTTACTGTTTCTAAGTAGATACCTTTGTAGATCTATTTTGCCGTAAATCCTACCTACTTTATGTAAAGTAAAGTAAAGTACCTAAAGTAAAATATTTAATTATTCAATAATATCACAAAGATCATTTTGAAACGCCATAGAGCTTGGTAGGTAGGTGAATTTACGACAGTTCCACTCGCCCCAGCCTAGAAGAATCTGGCAACAAACTCGGCTGGGTAGCTTTTTTTGATGATCCCTCTTCATCATAAAGCTTCAGTGTGGTGCCAATCGAACTAAGTGAGGCTCATGCCAAGAATTTAAGGTATGAAAAAAAAAGGAAAAAAAATAGAAAATTAATAGCCAAGTTCTTAGCAATACACGCTACACTTGATGAGTACACATTATTAAGTAATTCTAAATAATCGAATACCTAAACAAAAACAAGGATACAATATATTGCTGCATTGACATTGCAGTTACTAATACTAAATTTTTGACAATCCACAGGAAAATCCCGTTATTCCGATATAATTAATTTTTAGAAAAACAATAACCGACTTCAAACTAAAAACAGTTTCGGCAGATTGTGGTGATGACATAATATTCTATGAAGAACTGTCAAAAATCTATGCTTGAGCACAGAACTGAGTATCGGATTGTCTTTGGCTATCTTGTCAAAACGACATGGGTCCTCCCAATTTAATTATTTTTCTCGTGTTATTTTAAGTTTTATTGCGTAAATTTGGTGGCAGTTTATCCAATTTAACTTGTTTACTTAGCACAAGTGTAAGTAGTTAAAATAGAAGGATAATGTTGGTTGGTAATTTGGTCAAAGACTTCCAAGGGAAATTTAACAGAAAAGTCACAATTTCTTTCCAAATTTCGTTTGTTTACGTTGATAAGCGACAATCAAACTAATACACTTGACACTGGCAAAATTGTGGCAAATATGCCACAGAGTCCATAAGAAAAGAAGAAGAAGAAGAGGGATCATCAAAAAAAAAGCTAGGAACCCAGCCAGCTTTAAGACGTTTCAAAATGATTCTTGTGATATTATTGAATAAATATATTTTTTACTTTACTTTACTGTTGTTTCAGTAATCCTCTTATTATCGATGTTTTCTCGCTGAAGGATAATTTACACGATCCAATAATTGCAAGCAAGAATTGCCTTTTACAATATGTCATTTTGCCTCGAAATCAATTAAACAAAGCAATTCTTGCATGCAATTATTGAACCGTGTAATGTGTATCCCAGTTAGCCAAAATGGTTTTGGTAAAATCACAGAAATTGGAATAGTGCCTTATTCCGATTTCTGTGGGTAAAATTCAAATAATCCCAAATTACTTGCTCAAGTAAATAAAAACCCGGCAGGTAACCATGATCAGTGGAACACACTTCATTGCTTACATCCTGTGCATTGTTGGGTTTTGTGTATTGATTACTGCTTATTTCAATGGCATAAGGTCTAAATTACAATGAAAAAAATACCGAAACGTATTGTTAAATTTATCTGATTTATTAACTCTTATGCTGTTGTGTTAAGGTAGAGTTTGCGGTGTTAATTTATTTTATTGTTGGAAACTGCTTTTCGGAAGGTGAATGGACGTTCAAAATGTCTATTTGCTGATGTAGGTAGGTAGTAGAAAAATATTAGTATTTTATAGTTTATTTACCTACCGGTTACCTTATATAGTAGGTAGGTTTTTTTTTATGTCAGCAAGTGACAAGACAATCATGGCGCCCACCCACCTAATGTAAGCACCACGCCTGACTATTACAGATGCAGTGCCACGTGTTTGCGTGGCACTGCACTGAGCTTATCACCCAATAAATTTATATATATCTTATCTAATCTTATATTATCTGAATTTGAAGAAGCCTACAATTAAGTAGGTCATCTATTTGTTATTAAATAATTATTTATTGTGATTCGAACACCTAATACGAGTACTTACTTAATATCTTTAAATAAATAAATAAATATAAATAAATAATTTAAAACTTTAAATACATTCAATTTTAAAGACGTATAATCCTGACATATTATAAATTAAATGTTTATATCTGTTTTATATCTTATACAGGGTTTGATTATATACCTATATATATTTTTACCGCAACGGGAATCGAACCCTCACTCCGGGCACCGCGCCACCGCACCGTCTCGTAACATACTTTACGCAGTTACAAAAGTCATTATTTTATGTCAATTGATACAATTTCTCAACCAAAATTTCAAACCGTATTTCATAATTACATTACAAAAAGGTGTGCAGCCAACTAGCATGGCCACATTATGTTGTACATGCATGCATATGTTTGTAAAGATTAAGTACCACTTAATTACCGTGTTTTTGTTAATTTGTTGTTGGTAAAATGTGTACTTTTGGTACAATTTAAACTTACCGAAAAACTTTTTTATACATTTGAAGTGGCAACTAAGCGTACGGCCCACAAGATGGTTACCGCAGCATATGGACGCTTGCAGTACCAGAGGTATCACTCGCGGGTTGCCACCTTCAGGCTAAGATCGAAAGCCTCGTACAACGTACATTTACAGGTCAATATTACTAAACTTAACTTAAAAAACTTAAACTTACTGACTGACTGACTGATCAACAATAACGTACAGCCCACACCGTAATTCTAAATTTTAATTAGTTAGTTTAGTAATATTGACCTGTAAATGTTACGTTGTAAATGTTTTAAGAGTAGTAGAGTTCTCTGTGATAGAGCTCGTCCGGGGAAGGACTACCACCATACCTATTTCTGCCGCAAAGCAGTAATGCTCGCATTGCTGTGTTCCGGTGTGAAGGGTATGGTTTCCGGTGAAATTACTGGCACATGAGACTTACCATCTAACGTCTCAGGGTGGTAACACGCAAGTGATATCTATGATGTTGCATGCGCACATAGGCTACGGTAACCGCTGACCATCAAGTGGGCCGTACGCTTGGTTACCACTTTAGTAGTATAAAAAAAAAAACTTTGAAAAATTACAACGTTCTGATGTGATTCCGTTGCACTTTTTCACTAGCTTTTAATAACAAATTGACGTATTTTCTATATCAAATGACAGCAAAATATTTGTTTAGCAGATAAATGAAATCGGATTGCAACCAAGTTGCATCAACCCAGCAGAACTTATAACAATAGATTAATATTATAAATAAAAGCGGGTCAATGGATGCAATAAAATATAAATAAACTCATAATGAAGTAACACTCAATAACTACGTAACAGTACGTAAGAGTAATTATGTATCCGTACAAAGAGTGAAAGCTAAGAACAATGGTTTGCTTTAGTGATGGCCTGACGAAAGATCGGAAATAGATACTAATCTTGTTTTCATCATCAACATCATCATGACAGCCTTCTAATGTTCCCCACTGCTGGGACACTGGCCTACTCTCAGGCGAGAGTGATTGGGTCTTAATCCACCACTCGGCCCCATTGCGGATTAGTGGATGGCACATGTCTTTCGAATTTTTAGTTCTTCGACATGCCGGTTTCCTCACGATGTTTTCCTTCACCGTATGAGAGCACTGGCATTGCACATACATGTTTCGTACAGAAAAATCCATTGGTGTACGAGCGGGTTTGAACCCACGACCTTAAGATAGAATCTTGTTTTACTTAGATATAATTATCTATTTAAATATTGCGTTACTGACTTACTGACTGGCTGACAATAAAACAAAAGAAAAATAAGTGTAAATAGGACTAGGTACACTGTAAAAAGTTGCGCGTGGTAATAAAAAAAAAATACGAATATACACATCGACTTGGGAACCGTCTCTGTTTTTCGTTGGTTAAAAAAATATGATATTTACATTTTAAACATATATACAGGGTCATTCATTATCAACCTGACAAACTTAAGGGATAGGTTCTACACATAAAAAAAATATATATGTACCTATAATTATTTTTTTATGTAAGTATATTTATCATTGTCGGCGGCGTAATAATGAAATATTGGAGTGTGCGCGCCCAGTAGCGGGTCATTAACACGCGCAGGTCAAGGACGCGCGGGTTATTGACCTGCGGTTCATTGACGCGCGGGTCACTGACACGTGTCGAGCGCTGCCTTTTCGATTTCTAACAAGGATAACTAATTATTAAGCAGAATTACGATTTTTTTTTTAAATATAAAAAAAAATAATTTGTGGAACCTACCCCTTAAGTTTGTCAGGTTGATAATGAATGACCTTATATAGGCAGACATTACATACAACGCCATCTAGCCCCAAACTAACCAAAGCTTGTACTATGGGAACCAGATTAACTGATAAGAAAGGTGATTCGTGTGCTGAACGCGGGTTGTTAAAAAAAACAAGTATTTATTATCTTGTATTACTAAAAGCCTTATTCATAATCATAAGTACTATAAACATCTAGTCGTATATTATAAACGTCAAGGCATGGAACCCTAAAAGAAAATCAATGATGACGATTCTGTTGTAGCATTTTATTTTGTATATTTTGCAGTTTTTTTTTTATACAACTGAAGTGGCAACTAAGCGTACGGTCCACAAGATGGTAAGCGGTTACCGCAGCCTATGGACGCTTGCAATACCAGAGGTATCCCTCGCGGGTTGCCACCTTGAGGCTAAGATCGAAAGCCTCATGTGCCAGTAATTTCGACGGAAACCATACCCTTCACACCGGAACACAGCAATGCGAGCATTACTGCTTGGCGGCAGAAATAGGTATGGCAGTTCAAAGATATTCAATTATTTTCTTATAAAAAGTATACAAAAGTGTTAATAATTATTTTTATTATATTATATGTAAATCAAAAATAATCCGGATATCCGGTACATCACTAGCGACAGCTTACTGCGGTCAAGCACGAGCGTGACTATTTGTGGCTCGTGTCGTGTGGCTGGTTTTGGTGTTGTTATGACATTTTCTAAGGTAGAAAGCTAGTTACATTTCGTGGTACTGTACATTTGTACCATACGGTAGGAGACTAGAATATGGTCAGTGCCAACTATTTTATCTATACTATTATTATCAATTATTATTATTATCTCGGGGCAAATGTTTGCACGATCTACAAATATTTGTTCCGGGTGTTCTGGGTATTTTCTATATATAATAAAAAATATATATCTATGTATAGTATTGTATTAAGTATATATCAGTCATCTAGTACCCATAATACAGCTCTGTTTAACAGCAGCTTATCTTGGGGCTAGATGATGCTGTGTGGTTTGTCCAACATTATTTATTTATTTATTTATTTATAAAAAGAGAATTGTTTTATTTGTTACGAATAAATTCCAAACACTGGGCCTTACTTTTGAACGCGATCGGTATTGACAAGTATTGGAATATGACATTTCGCACTAAACTTTTGACAGCAAACCTAGCGCCAAATTCAACCTTGTTTTCAAGAGTACAAAAATTTTATACCAGTAAATAAAAATTGGGATTGGATCGGAATTGTCATTGGAGTCAAGAGTTAGGCACCTGTTCCGATTTCAAAAATTCTTTCGCCATTAGAATGCTACATTATCCTTGAGTAACGTAGGCTATATTTATTACTAGCGACCCGCCCCAGCTTCATTGTACCCGCGCAAAGCTGGGACGGACTGCTAGTGTTACATAAAATTGGCGAACATTTTTATACACAGCGCTAATCTATCTTCAATCAAAGTAAAACTTGTGCTAGCCAGAATAATAAAAAAAAACACGCGAAATGGTGAAGAAAATAATCGTGATGAAACCCGCATTTTAGTTAGCTCCGCGCGTATTGACTACTATTGTCAATCCTGTGGATTAGACTGACTAAGCGATGGTGTAAAAAAAAAAAAGAGCATTACTGCTTGGCGGCAGAAATAGTATGGTAGTAGTTCTTCCCCGGACGAGCTCTATCACAAAGAACTCTACTACTCTTAATGTAACGGTAATATTTAGGTTTGAATAGAAATGAGATGAGACTGAACGTCCAAAAATTATCACTGTAGGTACTGTATACTGTTTGTGTGTCCAGATTAATTAATATACCTAAAATATACCTAAATAATATTTATTTCCTTCTTTTTAATTACCCAGCACCTAAAAATAAGTAACTTTAGTTACTTACTTTTAATATTATCTCTACTAACACATTGTTTTAAATTTTGTTAGCACAATATGGATTTCTGTTGTCCGAAATCACTTTTTAATTTAGTTTTATTAGAGTGACAAGCTCAGTGCAGGGCTAGTCAAAACTTAATTAGATAAGGTTTTTTTTTTTCTCTTTCTTAAATACGGTTTAGCAATGTAATATATTTAATAATATTACGATCTAGCCTTATGTTTAGGCTAATGAGTAATTTAATGTTGACCTAGTTTTATAGAATAATATTATTTGCTAAGATTGTGTCCACTGGCACTTTTCTTAATGTCTCTATTTATTAAGGGGAAGTCACTATGTTCATGTGTTCTTTATAAGTAGTTTTACACTTTCACTACGTTAGGTACACTATTAATTTTACACTACTAACTCAAAAGGTTTAGTTAATTAGATAAGGTGCGTCGGTTTTGGCGCCAAACGACTTGAACGTTCCGCCATTTGCAAAAAACAAACGAATAAAATAAGGTGCTGTTCGTTATAATAATTGCCAAATTATGAATTAGACCATAAAAACATCTTACACATTATTACGTTATATAGTAATATAACACAAAAAAGCTAATAAGGTATTTTAAAAACATGTTTTATTATTTAAATTTTAATTTGAACCAATAAATAAAAATAATGTGAATTTATAAAACTTGCCAAAGACTTTTTTATTGACCATAAAAAACGCGGCATTAATGAATATACTTGGTTTTTGCAACGTTTTTTTACTAAAAAATGTTAGGCCGAATTATTTATGGCATCATAGTTTTTCATGCAAGCTGGTATTAGGTTAGGTGGCTTAGTTGGTCACAACATTGTCGGCTCTAGGCACAAATATGTGTTCGAATCCCGGGTGTT
The DNA here is from genome assembly GCA_951394395.1 of Colostygia pectinataria. Taxonomy (NCBI): domain Eukaryota; kingdom Metazoa; phylum Arthropoda; class Insecta; order Lepidoptera; family Geometridae; genus Colostygia; species Colostygia pectinataria. Next base: position 2,127,241 of record OX596369.1, on the reverse strand, counting down.
GGATTTTTTTAAGAGGTTATTTGATATTTTTATGAGCAGCAGATAAAAAACTAATTTACCTTCTAATGTTCCCACTGTTGAGAAACTGTCCTATCCTCGAGCGAGTATGCAAATTGAAAATGAGAAAAATGCGGATTGATGCAAATTGCAATGCATGGCACGTTATGTCAGTTCATGATGTTTTTTTAATTATTAGGTATGTATGTTTACGTATGATTTTGAGGGTCATTAAATGTGTTTTTTGAAAAAGCTGGTTTTTTTCACAATGTTTTCCTTCACAGTTTAAGAAAACTAGCATAACATTGCGAGCAAAATTTTTCGAATAGAAAAATGATTTGTTGCGCGATCGGTTTCGAACCCACGTCATTAAAATCGTAAGTTCGTTCGTTACAACTAGACCACTAGTGCCTAACATAAATCAATGTTGTAAATTAACAAATTCTTGGCATGAAGAAACAGTTCTCAAAACAGTAGGTTATAACAGTGACTTATTAATAAAATATTACAAAGAGTTATCACATAGTTTTATGCAACAAATACTAATGAATAATGATAAATTACAACATGCAGATTCCATATTTATGCAACATTTATGAATGTGGAGATGTGGTGGAATTCTCGTTTTTGCGTTTTGGCATTTGACAACATGATTGTGTAGTGAAAATATAATAGCTGATTAATAACCATAATAAAAATAATTATCCTAGCCGGTTTTTGGCTACAGAGACGTGGTTTTTTTTTACTATATCTATGGGCTTGGGTGTTTAGCCCGCAAATGGCTGATAAAACTTATTTTTGCGCTAAAGGTTCGACCACATAGAGCGCATGTTAACGTGCCATTAACAAAGTTAAAACTTATATTGGCAGGCAGTCTATTTTTGAATTGTTCTCTTTTAGCGTCTAGTTCTTGCCTCCTTTCTTCTTCAAACTCGTTCACTTTGTTTTGAACTTGACGTCTCTACTCAGGAGGGCGATTCTCGTGCCATAGATAAATGGTCGAGGTCACATGTGATATAATATCGTCAAAACTATCGAAAATGTATAGAAATTTTGACAGTTTTGACGATACGATATATATCACATGTAACCATTTATCTAAGTAAAAAAATCGATTACGTTTTTCTGCTCAATTATTATTTATCATTGTTGGGAATCGAGATAAGGGGCGTAATAATGAAAAATTCGAGTGTGCACGCCCCGATTTCTAACAAGGATAACTAATTATTAAGCAGAATTACGTAAATTTATTTTCTAAATATAAAAAAAAAATGTTTAGAAAACAAAAGAAGTACATGTTATTTTTTTTTATGTGTGGAACCTATCCCTTAAGTTTGTCAGATTGATAATGAATGACCTTATATATCGTCAAACTGTCAAAATTTCTATTTCTAACATTTTTCACAGTTTTGACGATATATATCACATGTGACCATTTATCTATGGCACGAGAATCGCCCTCCTGATATTCTGTGACTTCCCAATAGCTGAGACTTTGCTTGCCGAGGGCGATTCTCATGCTATAGATAAATGGTCACATGTCATATATATCGTCAAAACTGTCAAAAATGTATAGAAATTTTGATATTTTCATATATATCACATGTAACCATTTATTTATGCACGAGAATCGCCCTCGTTCTGTAGGCGTATGAGGTATATCCATGCGTTCTGTATGAACTTATATAACAATGGTATACTTAACTTAATCGATAGTTTAGACACTAGTGTGATAGCGCCAGTTATGCAGCTTATTGCAATTTGTATCGTCAATAACACAAGTCAACTGATGGCAGGTAATTGCCTTTACGTAAGGTAAGGAAACGCAAGAAATGGAACACGAATCAGCAGATGCAACTGGTCAAAGAGTAGATGATAAAGTAGATTTTTTGTTAGTTAGATAGGACAAGTTCAAATTTTAATTAAACTTTTTTGGTTTGTAACGAATAAACTCAAAGCTACTGCTCCGATTTCAAAAATTCTTTCACTGCGTCATCAAAGTGACATAGGCCGAGTCTACCCGTGCAAAACCGGGACAGGAGGCCGCTATTCAGAAATATCACAAAGATAATTGAAACGTCCTAGATAGTTGGATCCTAGCTTTTTTGTCGATGATCCCTCTTCGTTATTAAGTTCCTAGTGGTGACAATCGACAGTCAACTCTTAAAATGCCTAACAGATAATCAAATGGGCTGAAGCGATGTAACGTTTCGAAAATACAATAAAAGTCTGGAACAGCAAATTATGCGTAGTTGCATCGCATGCAAATGCACATCCGGCTCGAAAGACCGTGCAAAACGAAGCAGTAAAAATGTTATGGATAACCAAAGTTGTGTTTTGTAAAACATCAATTTGAAATGATTCTTCATATACCACGATTATCATATGTATTTATTCCAATGCATAAAATTAGAATAACTGAGCCAGTCGACAAAACGTCGATAAAATACGTATTATCAAGGTATCTCTCTCGGTACTCTGATGATGACAATGCTGTAGAAAAGGTTAAGTACCGATTTATTAATATTCAAAGCGGCACAAACAATAGAGCTATCTGTACGGCACTGCTCTTTGAATACTCCACAGCGCAGTTGTTCCTCAGTTGCCTCTGAACCATGGAGCTACACGCTCGCGTCGCGTGTCGCGTGTGTTTTACGTGATCAAAACAGTGGAATACAAAATATAGTGGGGAAAAGTGATAGTGCTAGCAATCTAGCATAATGGCTAATCTAACGCTAAGATACCTGGATGAGTTGTCTTATGTTCTGAACAGCAGGAGGAATTTGGCCGGCCAGCGAGCATCTTCAGTCGGTAATCTCTTGAGCGCTGAAGAGGATATTCCACCGGTGGGTGAACTGTATAATAGAACTGGAATTTTGTTACAATTTTGCGCTGGAATTTTGATTTTGTGCTAAAATTGACGCGGAAAGCACAGAGTAAACTTGAAAACTTCCGACGTTTGAAGGGAATGTCATTTTCTTTGTAAGACTTTTTTCATGCATTTTACCTGTGGTTTTAATCCATTATTTTATTGAATGGTAGGTATTAGAGCACTGGTGGTCTAGTGGTAGCAACACCACTTCGATACTAAGGTCGTGGGTTTGAACTCGGCGATGCACCATAGATTTGTCTACACGAAAAGTTTGTCGGTTTTTGTGCACAAACGGTGAAGGAAAACATCGTGAGAAAACAGTCCGAGAGCTAAATTCCAAAGGCTTTGCCATCGACTAGAATTCGCCTATTCTCGCTCAAGAGTAGGCGAATATTTTATTATTACAATGGTAGAGATTGGTAGAAATTTGACTGATAAGCGCTGGGGAATAAAGGTTCTCGAACCCCATTCGAGAACCTTTATTCCCGGGAACTGGAAAACCGAAGTGTAGGACGGCCCCCACTCGATGGACCGATGACATTTAAGGCAGTCTCAGGAAGTCGGTGGATGGTGGCTCGAAATCGGTCATAGAAATGTCTATTGGCTGCAAAGGATATAACTTTAGCTTCTAACTTTTGGTTTATTGGCTATTTTTTTTTTATACAACTGAAGTGGCAACCAAGCGTACGGCCCACAAGATGGTAAGCGGTTACCGCAGCCTATGGACGCTTGCAATACCAGAGGTATCACTCGCGGGTTGCCACCTTGAGGCTAAGATCGAAAGCCTCATGTGCCAGTAATTTCACCGGAAACCATACCCTTCACACCGGAACACAGCAAAAATTGAAAATTTAAATTGAAATTGAAATAGAAATTTATTGAATAATAACATACATTACATTTTACACATAGGTTGTAATGCGAGCATTACTGCTTGGCGGCAGAAATAGGTATGGTAATAGTCCTTCCCCGGTCGAGCTCCATCACAAAGAACTCTATTACTCTTCTTATCTGCTCATCATGCCCCAATGCAGTTTCTAATTGCCCGTACAGCTTCAAGTCATATCTCCTTCGTAATTTATGTGTTGCTGTGTGTAGTGAATGGGTGTGTGTGTTGTATGTTTTTTATAATTACCTTAAGGAAACCCATAGACTCAGCTACAATCTCTCTGTTACTGCTTATCATGTCCCAATACAGTTTCTAATAGCCCGTACTGCTTCTAATCATATCTCCTTCGCAATTTGTGTGTATTTTGTGTGTAGTGAATGAGTGTGTTTCTTGTGTGTTTTTTATAATTACCTAAAGGAAACCCGTAGACTCTTATCATATGTTCTAATACAGTTTCTAATAGCCTCTGTACCACCTTAGTCTAGATTATGATGACGATGATGAAATCCATGGTTTTTTTGGTATCTCCCTGGTAGTTTTCCTAGTAGTTTGGTAGTAGAAGTGAGGTAGTGAGAACTGATGAGGAATAGAATAGAATTGAGATTTGTGTACCTATATAGAGGAAGACATTTATTAGGAAGCTCTTTTTAACCCGTGGTCATTGCCGTTTTATAACGATTTAAAAAAAAAAAACCGGAAATTCTACACTTCAGAAGTGGTTTTGCTGTATGATTTTGATAATGCTTGTATTCAAAATATAACTTTCAAGGTAGGAGGCAAACGAGTTTCTCTGATCTAAAAACTGTTTTTTTGTCAATCCCGTTATTTCGTTTTAGAAAAACAATAACCGACTTCAAACTAAAAAAAGTTTCGGCAGATTGTGGTGATGACATAATATTCTGTGAAGAACTGTCAAAAATCTATGCTTGAGCACAGTTACAAAATTATGGTCTCCCTCTTTTTATACCAACCATCTTAAGTCTCAGATCCTCCATTGTCTTACTGTTTCAACCCTGTCGGCATTGACATTGGCAAAATTGTGGCAAACCCGGCCACAGACGCCACAAATTAAAAGAAGAAGAAGAAAAACTGAGTATTGGATTGTCTTTGGCTATCTTGTCAAAACGACATGGGTCCTCCAGTTTTAATTATATTTCTCGTGTTATTTTAAGTTTTATTGCGTAAATTTGGTGGCAGTTTATCCAATTAAACTTGTTTACTTAGCACAAGTGTAAGTAATTGAAATGGAGGGGTAATGTTGGTTGGTAATTTAGTCAAAGATTTTCCAAGGCAATTTTGAAAGAAAAGTCTTCATTTCTTTCCAAATTTGGTTTGTTTACGTTGCTAAGCGACAATCAAACTAATACACTTGACACTGGTTAAAATTGTGGCAAATAAGCCACAGAGTCCATAAAAGAAGAAGAAGAAAAACTGAGTATCGTTAGTAGCCCGAGTTAGTAGTAGACTATCATAATTCTATGTCAGGCTTCGTAGTAATACTTAGTTAATCTGTGGTCGGTAAAGGTCGCGACCTCAATTCTCATTTCTGGTTTCGAAGCCGTTTCCTTTTGATGGAGTAAGCTGATAATGTTTAGTCTTAGGTTCGTATTCAAGAACGAAACTCATGCTCAAAACGAGGTATTCCCGCGAACTGCAGTTTTCCAGTGCACACTTTTTATTCCCATTAGGTACTGCACAGAAAAAAAAACGCAAAAAACATTTTGGTAACGCTTTCTAGTGATGGACTATTCAAAGTATTTGGGTTATTCCCAGTAGTCTTACCGAGTTGTGTTACCAGTCGAACTACTGGGAATTATCTTCCCAACAAACTTGTATTAATTTAAACTAATATTATAGAGAGAGAAGATTTGTATCTTTCTACTTTTGTTTATTACGAATAAACTCAAAAACTACTAATCCGATTTCAAAAATTCTTTCACCATTAGAATGCTACATTATCCCTAAGTAACATAGGGTATATTTATTACTAGCGACCCGCCCCGGCTTTGCACGGGTGCGGTTTCATTACAACCGCGCGGAGCTGGGGCAGATCAGCTAGTATTCCATATAATATGTACTAATTTAAGTTTGTTCGAATCCAACTTTTTGACAGCAAGAGAGTATTTGCACCAGTGACCTAGGTAATCCCAAGTTTTGGATGTGAGAATCAAACAAGCATCACATAAGACAAACAATAAGAACTTAACTAATCGATGTTTTTTTTTTTTTTATACTACTAAAGTGGTAACCAAGCGTACGGCCCACTTGATGGTCAGCGGTTACCGTAGCCTATGTACGCATGCAACATCATAGATATCACTTGCGTGCTACCACCCTGAGACGTTAGATGGTAAGTCTCATGTGCCTGTAATTACACCGGAAACCATACCCTTCGAACCGGAACACAGCAATGCGAGCATTGCTGCTTGGCGGCTTGTCTGATAATAAAATTCTACTCAATTTCTCATAGGTATTGCCATTTTATTTTATGATAACCAGTAGTACCTATTTTTATAGTAAAGGCTGCCTCCCACCCGCGTCTTCGCTAACGTGTTACATTTACCATTTTTTATATATTTTGTACGTATTTTAAATAGCGTATGCGGATTGGTAAATGGCAATGTCAACATTTTCTAATAATACTTACATTTTTTTTTCAAATCAAAAACTGTCCTCAAACTAATAAAAATATGTTTTTTTATGATTTATTCAAAAAGTAGGCACTGAACCGATTTTCGATAAAATTATATGGAACCACCTGAAGTATTATTACAGTCAAACTAAAAAAGTATCATCAAAATCTATTAAGGCGGAATAATCGCGTAACGGCATACAAAAAAAATATACACCCCGACGACCGATATAGCGCGGCGGGCGAAGGTCCGCCTGCGACGCGCTGGTTGCGGGTTCGAACAAATACAATCTACAAATATTTGTTCCGGGTTTTCTGTATAATAAAAAATATCTATGTATTGTATTGTATTATGTATATCCCACGAGAGTTATGAAAAGGTCAGATACAATATAGTCCTACATAACCACGACCACTCTGTCAAGAGTGTCCGACTGAGAAGAAGAAGAATATCAGTCATCTAGTACCCTCATATACAAGCTCAGCTTAACTTGGGTCTGGATGATGCCGTGTGGATTGTCCAGCATTATTAATTTTATTTATTTCTTATACAGTTGTATTGATAACCTTTTTTTTTGAAGTCGGTTATAACGTCGGAGCACGACCGGTTTTGAACTCAGGGCCTTAGCACAGAACAGATATTAATAATAATAATAATAAAATATTTATTTTCTCCTACAAGGTGGTACATGGTGGTCTTAATGCTTTACATAAGAGCTTTATGCAAGAGTAGTAGAGTTCTCTGTGATAGAGCTCGTCCGGGGAAGGACTACCACCATACCTATTTCTGCCGCCAAGCAGTAATGCTCGCATTGCTGTGTTTCCGGTGAAATTACTGGCACAAGGCTTTCGATCTTAGCCTCAAGGTGGCAACCCGCGAGTGATACCTCTGGTATAGCAAGCGTCCATATGCTGCGGTAACCGCTTACCATATTGTGGGCCGTACGCTTGGATAGCCACTTCAGTTGTATAAAAAAAAAAAAAATGTTTAGTCAGTACCAACTTTGCAAAAGTCTAGTGCTTGAGGTGGGTTTCAAAAATAAAACCTGTAAATTCAAGTCACCAGGGATATCAGGAAGGGTCACTAGCCCTAGACTGTATATTTGACGTCAGCCAGTTCCGTCACGCGTGTGGTTCTCCTCAATGGAGTCCGGTGGACCGAGGTGGAACCGGTTATTTAGTCTGTGGAGTCTCACGTTACTTTAACCATGTTACCCGACTCCGCTCGCTTTACCGCAAGTACTTGTTGATCGTTCATTCATGAACGAAATTGTATAGAAGAATAGTTATTTGAGATGTGGCTTTACTGCATTGCCAGATATTCAGCATCAAAGAAGTGTGCAAGAGATTTTATGGTTTAAAAACTTTTTTAACCCCCCTCCCTCCCCATACGTGGTTAGGTTTTAAGTTACACCTTCTATTTGAATGGCTCTATCTATTGCTGAAAACCGTATTAATTTATTTATTGTGTGTGCCATTAACAGAATATAGGTACACTCATAATTAACTGATACAAGTTATTAGGGCTAAATCTTAGTGCTACTGTACACTAAATTCGAGTATTAAATACCGTTGCAAGATCTAAGAGTTCGAGGACATTCGTAGAGTCAGGCTTCATGTCATAATGTTTATATGGTAGATGCAGAATCAGCACTTTCGACTCTTTTCTAAATAAAATTATAGAATTAGATATTCTATTTATGATGATTTTCTAAAAACATTCAAGCATACTTATTATAATTTTTTTCATATTATTTAATCATTTGAAAGGATAATACCATTTAATATTTACATTTTAACGACATTGATTCCCCCGCTGTGGGACAAATGTTTGCAAAATCTGCAATTATTTGTTCCGGGTCTGCGTGTTTCTATGTTACTAAAAAGTAATTTTATGTTACTTAAGTACTAGCTTTGCATCGTTTGGGGCTAGATGACGCTGCATAAATATCCATCATTATCAGGTAATTTAAATAACCCAGCAATGTAGGAGAGTCAGTCAAAACAGCACACGTGACACGACTCTCCGACACTTGGTAGATGGATTTCCTGAATTTATTTTATTTATTTATTTATTTATTTAACTAGAACGGTGCACAACCAATTACACTAATTATTAAAATTAATTACAATACTAATACTAATAACATAAAAACAAAAATCAAATAAATTAAAAACAAAATTAAAACATTAAACATTAAAAATAATAATTAAATTTTACACTATCTTAAGTCTCAAAATTAAATACATATCAATCTAAATGTCAAGTGAAATAATGTAAATGTCAACAATGTCAGATATAAATGTAATTTTAAATGCACAAACAAATTAGGTCAACTCTCACACACTCTTTACACAGAAACTCTCAACACTGAAGACTCTCGTTACCTAGATCTTTGAGAATATCTAATAGGGGTAATCAAAGGCACTTCCAAACATAATGATTGATAGATAATCCATCTACCCATGACGGGTTGCAAGCATAAAGTTTCTTCGATTCTCTATCCAATAAGTTTTGTATGTTGGTGTTTCAATTGGGTTGTAACGGCATGAAACTTGGAATAGTAATAGTTCTAGATTTAGATTAGCCTATAGGTAGACAACTTTTATATAGTTACCACGCGAGCCGCTGGCAGTACTGTAGTGTTTCTAAAATAAGCTTAATTTTGTTTTAGTTGTAAAATCCAGATTCATCGACCTTGCTTTCGATCACTATTTAAATACCTACCGACAATATTATGAGCTTGGGCGGAAGACGTGACTACCAACCTATCTTTAGAGTAGAAATGTTTAATTCAATAATAATATAAATTACAACGTATTTTTGGCAAAAAATATCATTATTATGAATTTTTTGGGGACATTTTTCGTCAGAGCCATTTATAGCCCTAAGCATAGAAGAATAAGTAAAGTCTAAACTAAGCAAAGTTTCGAGAATCAGATTGATAAGATAAGATAAGATATCTGCCCCCCTACCATGAACTCTTAGAGCGATTCAAATTAGGCCCTAAACTGAATTGTCAAAAAATTTTGTACCATGACTTCAATAATAAAGTATTATACAGCAGAGAATAATGTCGAACCGCCACAAGCAATTTCAAAAACAATCAAAATCACAGCACGCTATCCAAGGTTGAAATAAGGCACCTCGCACACTATGATAATAATTTGTCGTCTCAGTTTCGAGATTGGCCAATGCTTTTGTCCGTCAGTCAGTCAGTCAGTCTGCCCGGCTGTTCTCGCCTACAGGTCGCATTATCAACCGATCTGGTATACCTACAGGTTCATACTTTATAGAATTCGTTTGTCGTCGGGGATTTTTGATTGGGGGAGTACTTTCTCCAAAAAGGGACAAAAAGGGGGCTACCGGATATCTTCGCCTCATAAGATCCGATTTCGATAGTTTTTGTTTTATTTGAAAGCTAATAGCTTTAATTTAGTCTCAACCAAATCTGGCGAAGATCTGATGAGGATCTTCAGCGTGATGAACAGAATATCTCCTCAGTATGCAGTAAATACTATAAAAGTCCCATTCGACCAATTTATTTAATACTGCACACCAGTTTCTTTTTTAAAAAATTGTCTGTTTTATTTATTTATTTATTATTATGGATCGCTACCGCTGTGGATTGCGGAACTAATCTGTCTGGGTCATGGCTGTTGTTGCACAATAAGTCGGATTTACTGACATGAAATGAAAAGAGTTTATTTTGAAACGAAATGAAATGGTTTTTTTTACAAACATAGAGAGAATTTTGTACCTGCAACTGAGTGCAATTTTACGATGCTAGTAGTTTAAAATAAACTAAAAGAAGTTGAAACTTTCGACCTAGTTCAGGGGTAAGAGGGCTGTTTTAATAGATTAGTAAGACCAGTCCCTCGAATTATTTTTTATGCACTTACTTTTAGCATTCGCATCAATGCTCGAACTCTTTGTTTCAAGACAATTTTCTTTGACGACTTCTAAATACTAAAAAGTCGCGTAAATATTTTCTGAATCGATTACAAATAACTGATGACGATTTCCACATTGCATCTGTTTGACAGTTTTGAAGATTACAGTCATGATAATAGCAAAATTGTCATCATAACCTACACAGAAGTCATTAAGATTTTGGAGTTAGGAATCTCAATTTTTTTCATCAATTGCAAAACGTTATTTTGATGAAAATTCATAACCTGTTTCTTCATTTCAATGACTTCGTTTTGTCGGTTGCAGAAACAAGATCGTTAATTTTTATAACGTTATTGTTCTCAATGTTTTGTTCCAAAATAAGTACATTTTGATTTTATTGAACAGAAAAATAAACATCAGCGAAACTATTTCTTTCTCTGAAACAAAAAAAAACTTAAGTACAGCCTAAAAGCGAATCGATACCGCGTACTCAGGAAGTGTATCGTATTAATCTGAATAAGCCATTACAATCAACGTCTGCTTGTTTGTAAGTCAAACCTATTTGTATAGTGCGGGCGATCGATTTTAACCCAGTTTCCGTTATCCGGTTAGGTTGAAATATAACATGTCAAGTTCCGATGACGATGCAACCAAATATTTGTGATATCTTATCTTATTAGCATTTTTTATCTACCTACTTAATACTAGGAAATAATCAAAAGAGGAAAGATTTGTATTTTTGAATGTTTGTTTGTTACCAATAAACTCAAAAACTACTGGTCCGATTCCGAAAATTCTTTCACCATTAGAATGCTACGTTATCCCTGAGTAACATAAGCTATATTTATTACTAGTGACCCGCCCCGGTTTTGCACGGGAGCGGTTTCATTGCACCCGCGCGAAGTTGGGACCGACTGCATTACTATTAAAAATGCTAAAAGTTTCTGGATTGATTAGTGTTTGTTTATTTACGCTAGAACGGCAAGAACAGATTTGGGTGAAATTTGGCACAGTTTCCATGTAAACAAACATTTCTGTACTTAAAACCAAAAATATTGAAATTTATTATGCTCTAAGCTTAGAAACACGGCTCTGAATCTCATAAATCCCCATTTTTCAAAAAATATCTTATCATATAAAAATATATAATAAATATCCTCTGGCAGAATGATGTCGAGAGTTGACACAAAACTGCTACCTAAAAAAAAATCGACCAAAATGTCAACTTTGTCGTTGTCAAAACCGGTGTGGAGACTGACAGAAGTCTCAGGGTTGCCAAACTTTGTTAACCAGTTTTTTTTAACCAAAGCTACTAAAGTACCTCCATTTTTAAATCAACAGATAAATACTACAGCATCCGCATAGATTTACGTAGCCTCTGCCGTTTGAAATGCAGCTTTATTCCCTTGACATAAGATCAATGTCATTGTGGAAGGAAATAGGGGGAGAGACAGGATGGCGTCAATTGGATCGCCCTTGCTACGATCATCCTGTTTCACTGCTATTGTAATTTAGACATTATGTACTGGAGATAAGGATCTGGTTGTGTTCGGATTTGACCTACGTATTTCAATATCATCTGATTTCTATAGATAGACGCATATGTATAGATTTAATTTCCGTTATTTAGAATTTTAGATTAGGTACTACTAGTGTTGAGTGAGAACGACTCTTTTGATTCCAAGGTTGTGGGTTCTAATTCCATTCGTGCACTGTTTTTTTTTTAGTAAGTAACCTCTCAGATTTAATGTAGTAGGCACCTAGACCACCTTGTTGTCAATTTGTTTCAAAATCACAAGATAATAGTACATTATGGTACTAGTGTCGTAGTACTAATATCTATTCTGTGCTAGTGTGTAACATTGGTGATTACCGCTCAGGCGCCATTGAGACCCGAGCCGTAGGCGAGGCTCTTAAGATAGCCGAGGACGTTAATCATCAATACACACGTGTATCATACGACGTTTTTCAACACACTTGTGAATAAAAAAAAAAAAAACTCATAATAAAATAACAAAAAAAAATCTATAACTCACTCGTGAGTTATTGCAATGAAAAAGTCATAGTTTGATTATGGGTGTCATTCTGTGCCTAATTGCGATGACCATAGAGCCACTTTATAAGCAAGTGTGTTGAAAATTAAATTAAAATTAAATTCTGCAAGTAATATAATTATTATCGGACCAAAATTACAAACACATCAGTTTAGAATTGGATTTAAATTAGGATTGGATCGGAATTGTCATTGGATTCAAGAGTTAGGCCCCTGATAGGGTTAACTGGACTCTTACAGATATTTCAAAACGACAATCAGCCAAATCGGTCCAGCTGTTGTCGAATTTTAGCAAGACTAACGCATAGTAATTCATTTTTACTTATAAGACTGACTGACCCGCGCGGTTTCCCTCGCGTTATTTTCCATGTTTTCTCACCGTTTAAACCTTCCCTGGGGCCAAATCGGTTCATGAAATAGATGAGCCATATAAAGACCGTACTATTGTATTGTATTGTATGAATCCATCAATTTGTTACCATAACAAAAATGCCAACGATAATGCTAAAACGATAACGATAAATAAATAAATAAAAACAATGCTCTGTATAACAGTATGATGCACATAAACCTGTGCCCAAGGTATAATTAAGTCCCAGCAGTGGGAATAGTCGTATTACGAAATAATACGTTGCCGTGGTATAAGACAATGGATGGAAAAGTGAACGGTTTTTCACGCACGTTTCTGCACACGGCTAGACTCGCTCGGTATTATACTAGCGACCGGCTCCGGCTTCGCACAGGTGCATTCATCACCCTGAGACGTTGTTGTTGTCAAATCAAATAAAAAAAAAAATGAGTAACCGAAGTATACATATTGTTATAACAATTAAGTACATTAAGTACACAGATCAACAAATTAAGTAGTTTATTAAAGGTTTTTTTACAATAGTAAAAGGGGGTGCATAGAAGTCGGACAAGAAAATTCCATGGAACTTATATAAGGTCATTCATTATCAACCTGACAAACTTAAGGGGTAGGTTCCACACATAAAAAAATACTTGAATTTTTTTTTTTTCTTAACGTTTTTTATATATATTTAACAAAATAAAATTATGTAATTCTGCTTAATAATTAGTTATCCTTGTTAGAAATCGAAAAGGCAGCGCTCGGCACGTGTCAGTGACCCGCGCGTCAATGAACCACGGGTCGATAACCCGCGCATCCTTGACCTGCGCGTGTCCTTGACCCGCTACGGGGCGCGCACACTCGAATATTTCATTATTACGTCGCTTAACTCGATTCCCAACAATGATAAATAATAATTGCGCGGAAAAACGTAATCGTTTTTTTTTTGTTTACTTGGGATTTTTAAGACAAAATATACATAAAAAAAATTATAGGTAATTTTTTTTTTATGTGCGGAACCTATCCCTTAAGTTTGTCAGGTTGATAATGAATGACCTTGTATATGTACTAGAAAGGGAAATTCTATTTCCCGGCTCCTAGCGCCATGCTTCAGACTACAGGCACAGAACAAGTACTACGTACCTACTACAGGGTAAATTATTTATGAAACCTAAGTAGCGTATACCTAGTACTGCCAAGATCTCGGCCATCGTGAAGCTAGCTGTTTGTGATCGCAAAAACTACACTAGACAGCAAATAAACCGAGCCAATCTATACTTCTATACTAATGTGGGCATTACTGCTTGGCGGCATAAATAGGTATGGAGTACTTCCCCGGACAAGCTCTATCACAAAGAACTCTAGTACTCTTATCTCTACTACTCTGCTTAGAGAAAGAATATCTGGCGCTGCGGTGCTACCCACCAAGACAAACTCTTGCTGAAGAGTCCTACCACCAGGTAAAGTAAAAGGAATAATCAAAGTCAAAGTCAATAATGATTTATTTCAAGGATCATTTTGAAACGTCTTATAGCTAGGTGAATTTACGCCAGTTCCACGCGCCCCAGCCTAGAAGAATCTGGCAACAAACTCGGCTGGGTTCCTATATTCAGCAATGGCTGTTATTATGATGATGGTAACTAGGTCCTTGTTTATGACGTTTATTGGCTAAGTGCATAGCACTGCACTGTTTACTTTCACGTGTCTCTGTTTATTTGTTCAGCTGGGTACTCAGGCACTGATACGGTAAATGTTTTGTCTCACATAAACGTCTTAGGGTGAGCGAGAGGGGTGTTTGTTTGGGCGAAGGGACAGACTCGCAAAACGCTGGTTCAATATACTTTGGTATACCTTTAGCCGCGGGTTTTCAACCCTTAACATCTTAGCCAGGTGTTACAAAGAGCGGCCATTTAGCACAGACTTAACTGAAGTCTTTACAAATTCATAAGAAATTCCTTTTTCCGATTTAGACCAGAGTCATCATCATTATCATGGTGAGGCTTATAAAAAAGTGATGACGGGAAGTCCCAAAGAGAGAGGGGAAGCCTTTCAAAGCCTTCCCCTCTCTCTGGCCTACTCTAGTGCGAGAGTGATTGGAACATCCATGTGAACCGAATGCGAGTTGGTGGGTAAATAAAAATAGAGATTGTTATAGATACAAGAATCTCGAACATCTTCTACTTCTTATAAATAAATAAAAAATTGCTGTGCTGTTTTATCAGTAGATCATTTTAGTCTTGAAATGTTTGTAGGAGTCCAGGGAAGGTTTTTAAACGATTAGAAAATTTGGAAAAATAATGCTAGTATTGACTTTAATGGAAGAGTAGTGGTTCTGGTAATCAAAGACTAATATTCATCAGAATATTTTATCCAAAACAATAAAACTGAAAAACGATCTTCTTCTCCCAAACACCAAAATCGAACAGCAGCGCTGTTTTTCTTCGTTTCCATGACGATCAAAATCCCGCTATCATTGGCTTTTCTAGTACTTAATAATAAAAGCTTCCTACAGCGACAAACCTCGAAATTCCCCAGAGTTTTAGACCGTACTTCGTCTCTGCTTCAGTCTCGGCGTTGACCTCTATAGGTCAAGGTCGGTAGCGCGAACCTTGGAACACTGCAGCATCCCCATCCCACCCTGTTGCCACCCCTAGGGTTCATGGCGGTATCCTGATCTGAGAGTTCGGGTAAATATCGATACGATTTCCTATTAGACGTATTTCTACCTTAGACGACCTCCGTCTACGTACTGGGAGAGGGGGCCCTCCAATGCTACTAATTTATACGATAGCAGTGCTGTCAGTACATACCTGCTTAAGTACCTATAAAATATTTATATACTTATTTACGGAAAAAACATTTTTTTTCCTGACTTTGTAGGTAAGCTAAGTACCAACTGGCCGCTATTTTAAGTAATTTTAATTAAAAGTTGGTGAGTTTCAAGTTTATGAAGTTTTTGACTTGGATGATACGGGCAGCATCGCCAATTTTGACGTGCCGGGGAAATTTTTAAACAATCTGGCAACACTACCCCTAGATGCGACGTTGATTAACGACCACCCTTACCTACTCACCCCCTCCCACGCTATTTCGGGAAGCACAAAAACCGGGGAGGAAATTAGTAAGCCAGAAAGTGGAAGATTTTTAAAACTGGTGAGATTTTTTCTGCTGTATTTTTTCTTTTGTTACTTTGTAATATATTTCAATAATACTTTTGTAAGTAGTAGTATTTTATAACAATGTTTTAATTTTTATTTAAAATTTTCATCGTAGTAATATTAGGTACTGGCTACTTCTTGGCGACAGAAATAAGTAGGTATGGTGGTAGTTTTTCTCGTAGTTTTGTAACAGACGAGCTCTATCACAAAGAACTCTATTTCAGCAAACGAAAAAATAGTTGTGTGTCTCTCACTAAAAACTTAGTTCACTACGACAAAGACCTTCGGGTACCAATAGAGCGTCTCGAAAGGAGTTAACGGTGAATGTAATTCGAACTGTGTCGAACTATTGACCTTGTTATAATTAGCTTATTGGTTCTAGCAACTATAGCTTCGGTTCATCGCGGATAAACGATCAATATATATTTTTAACTTATTGGCCGCCATTTTTACTCAGTACCTTCTAACCAAAGCTTGCACAATGGGTGATAAAAAAATAAATTATAATATCCCAAAAAATCAATCAGAAATCAGATAACTGGCAGAAAACTATAGAATCTACTCAGAGCAAAATTATTCTCAAATTCTTAATATCTTTGAGAATCCAATTTTTTTTTTGTAAATACATACATAGACATAGAAACAACCAGACCCAAAACACATATTTGCAAATCATGCAAAAATGGGTCACGCAGCGGGAATCGAACCTGCTAAACCAGGCATTCGCTCGCCCACTACGCCACCGATGTCATCTGTTCTGAAATTATCATTGGAAAAAAAGCTGAAATTACTGGGCGAAAGAGACTTAACAACGTCTCGGGGTGATAAGCGCAGTGCAGTGCCACGCAAACACTTATAAACTTTAAGCTTTGGGCATCTGTAATAGTCAGGCGTGGTGCTTAACATCAGGTGGGCGCATTGATGGTATTGTCACTTGCTGACATAAAAAAAAAAAACTAGGAGCCCAGTTGAGTTTGTTGTCAGATTCAAAGGCATTGATTTTGAAAGTGATCCTTGTAATTTTAATAATTATACTAGCCGATCTGCCACAGCTTCGCACGGGTGCAATGAAAACTTAAGCACCTGTGCGGAGCTGGGGCGGGTCGCTAGTAATAAATATAGCCTATGTTACTCAAAGATAATGTAGCATTCTAATAGTGAAAGAATTTTCGAAATCGGACCAGTAGTTTTTGAGTTTATCCGAAACTAACAAAAATAAGCTTCTCTCCTTATAATATTAGTATAGAAAAAAACAAGTCAACTTTTAAAATGCGCGCTACACAAAGTGCGCATATTATTATGTAGTCATAATGCTATAATAGGTAGTACTAACAATGTTTAGCTATAAGTATATTAAGATTTACAAAGTTTAACCTAACATAAATAATAATTTTAATAGAAAACTTATATAGACGCCTGCAAAGTTATATAATATTTTTTCAACACACTTGCTTATAAAGTGGCTCTATGGTCATCGCAATTAGGCACAGAATGACACCCATAATCAAACTATGACTTTTTCATTGGTATAACTCACTAGTGAGTTATAGTTTTTTTTTCTTATTTTATTCACAAGTGTGTTGAAAAACGTCGTATGATACACGTGTGTGTGTATTGATGATTACCGTCCTCGGCTATCTTAGGACCCTCGCCTACGACTCGGGTCTCAATGGCGCCTCAGCGGTAATCACCAATGTTACACACTAGTACCATAATGTACTAATTTTAGCTGTTATACTAAACTGTGTATAGATTATAATACTTTGCATTTTTTTATGACAAATAAATAACTTTCAAAAACAAGTACCTATAGAAAAAATAATCTGAATCCAAATTAATCTGATTTCGAATTTGAACTGAATATAATAAGATTTAGCAAAGCAAACGTCCGACACAACACTTGTTTACAAACTTGTTACCGACGCAAATAGTGTTTCCGATGATCGGAACTTGTTAGACGAGTTACCTTACTGGTAGGTATACCTACCGATACCGTTAGTAAAGGTCGCTTTCACCGTGCATCACACACAGGTGATCACATTCTTGCTTCATTGGATTGTGTACTTAATGAGGCTAAGTTCGTAACTGAAGCCCTGCGATGCAGGAGTTGCTGGATCGATTCCCGCCTTGGGACAAATGTTTGAACGATCTGCAAATAACTTCCGGGTGTTCTGGGTATTTTCTATGCATAATAAAAAAATATCAAATCTAAAGGATGGTGGGACATTGCGAATGAGAGAGACGATTGGAGAGATTTGGGGGAGACCTTTGCCCAGCAGTGGGACGAAACAGGTTTAAGAGTAGTAGAGTTCTCTGTGATAGAGCTAGTCCGGGGAAGGACTACCACTATACCTATTTCTGCCGCCAAGCAGCAATGCTCGTATTGCTGTGTTCCGGTGTGAAGGGTATGGTTTCCGGTGAAATTACTGGCACATGAGGCTTTCGATCTGAGCCTCAAGAGTGATACACTTCAGTTGTATGAAAAAAAACAATTTATGAACTTTAATAAGTTTAAATCAGTCATAAATAGTACTCACACTTCGAGCAATTTTCAATGTCTTTGAGTACCCATAACACAAGCTCTGCTTAGCTTGGGGCTAGATGATGCTGTGTGGATTGTCCAGCATTTTCTCAACTCTACCACTAGACCACCAGTGCTCAGCCGTTGTTATTATTTATTGACCAGGATAATATCATTTTTCTGGCAAGTATGAGTCAGTGGCCAAGTTGGAGACAGAGTAACGTAGTAATAATAAATAAAAAAATAAATAAATCAATAAATAATGTTGGACAAACACATCATCTAGCCCCAAGGTAGGCTGCTGTTGAACAGAGCTGTATTATGGGTACTAGATGACTGATATAATATATTTAATACAATACAATACATAAATAGATAATTTTATTATAATATATATCGGAACAAATATTTGTAGATCGTGCAAACATTTGTCCCGAGGCGGGAATCGAACCCGCGACCTCGGCGTCGCAGGCGGACATGCGCCCGCTGCGCCACATCGGTCGTCAATAATATCTGTTCTGTGACAGTATTACTCTGGTGACGGGAGTAAATAGGCCGCCCGAAGGCCTCCCTCATGGACAATATATTTCTGGTACTCCATCCAGTTCCCAAGCTCTTGGTCCGGCGCCAGACCGTCTGCCCTACATACCTACGACTTATTTCTATTCCGGCCCCTCGGTCATAGCTCAGAGAAGAACAGCTGGCTAAGTGTAGACTCCTTCAACGTTTGCTACACTTACTACTATTTATTCTGTGGATTCTACTAACGTATTGTTCAACTATTCTCAATAGAGAATAGGTCACCCGGAGATAGTGTAGCTTCCCAACGCTGAAATAAATAAAATCGGTAGTTTCGCAGCCTAATCAATGCATACATGAATAAATAACTCGAACCTATTAACTAAATACATACAATCAAATCTTTCCTTTTTATAATATTAGCATAGGTTAACATTTACTGAAAAAAGACTTATTAGTCATCACTTACACTTACCCTACTCCATTTTTTTTTTTATGTTAGTAAGTGACAAGACAATCAAGGCGCCCACCTGATGTTAAGCACCACGCCTGACTATTACAGATGCAGTGCCACCCAAAGCTTAAAGTTTTTAAGTGTTTGCGTGGCACTGCACTGCGCTTATCACCCCGAGACATTGTTGTTAAGTCTCTTTCGCCCAGTAATTTCACTTGCTTCAGTGCCCTTCAAACCTAAACACAGTAATGCTTGCACACTACTGCTTGGAGGTAGAATATCTGACACTGCGGTGGTACCCACCAAGACAGACTATTGCTGAAGAGTCCTACCACCAGGTAAAAGCAGTTCGTTGTTTAATAATAAATAACATTAAATAAATAAATAATGCTGGACAATCCACACAGCATCATCTAGCCCCAAGGTAAGCAGAGCTTGTGTTATGAGTACTAGATGACTGTTAGACTAATACAATACAATAAATAATAGTACATTTTTTTTGTTTATACATACACAGAAAATACCTAGAACACCCGGAACAAATATTTGCAGATCGTACAACCATTTGTCCCAAGGCGGGAATCGAACTCGCAACTTCCTGCGTCGCAGGCGGACATTGGCCCGCCGCGCCATATCAGTCGTTGATTAAAACTCAAATTCAATGTAGTACCTACTACCTACCCAATGTTATTTTACATAATAAAATGATTCTATCTGAAAAGTGAACAAGCCATTATAACTTTCAGCTGTGCAACTCTTCTATTGCTATTGTCAAACTAAAATAAACTCTAATACTTTGTCATAAAAATGAAGATAGAGCGCTGTTTTCAGAACTTGACATTTAAAAAATCTGGGTTCTCTTGGTTTCTCAATAGTCATCATTATCATCATCAGCCAATGGATGTCAGAGAGAATGACGACCGATCTTGAGACTTCATCATTCACTGATTTCCTATAACCGCTATAATGTCATCGGTTCATCAAGTAAGGGGCTCTTACACTACGATTTACAATTCGCAGTCGCCATTCGAGTATCCCACGATTATCCCGTGTATTCCCGATGTCCCCATTAACCGTGTCCCCGTTAATGGGGACAGTTCCGATCTGCTGCATATTGCTTAGTGCCACTTCAACTTGCATTATTCTAAAAGCGTTGTCGGTGACCTTTTATAAGGGCTGTGTCGGTGACCTTGGTTCTGCAAATTTCCTCGTTTCGGATTTATCGCGTTAAATCTGGTTATCTATTTATAATTTCCCCAGGATTTGTGCAAGGTTACCAAACCCACGCGAAACTATAAAAGCTCATGCGCAAAGAAATGCGTCAATCTATACACCTACGTAGCTTCGAGTATAATAGGAAAATACATAAAGTACCTACATTTAAGATAAATAAATAGGTACATAAGTACTTACTAACTTCTGCCCGTGCCTTCGCTCTTTTTTGCCTAGATAGAAACTAGCTTAGCTATTTCAGGCCTTTTATTTCCTAAGTTTCATACAAAAACGTTACATCTTAGAATAATAACACGGAGAATGATAATATCATTGAAAATTCTATTCAAAAGTGTGTTCCTCATTGTTTTGTGAACCATAGGGATTTTCGTCTCAAGTTATTAAAAAAAAAGCTGTCTATTTAGATGGCGGTAGCTCAACTGGCGAGCCCAAGAGAATGTAAGCACTACGTTTGGCGAGCTATGGTGAATGTGTAGGGAATTCTTCTTCTTCTTTTGTTTTATGGCCTCTGTGGCTAGTTTGCCACAATTTTGCCAGTGTCAAGTGTATTAGTTTGATTGTCGCTTAGCAACGTAAACAAACGAAATTTGGAAAGAAACGATGACTTTTCTTTCAAAATTCTCCTGGAAAGTCTTTGACTAAATTACCAACCAACATTACCCCTCCATTTCAATTACTAACACTTGTGCTAAGTAAACAAGTTAAATTGGATAAACTGCCACCAAATTTACGCAATAAAACTTAAAGTAACACGAGAAAAATAATTAAAATGGGAAGACCCATGTCGTTTTGACAAGATAGCCAAAGACAATCCTGTAGGGAATTCAACATTAGTTGCTCCTGCTGTCACTGTCTGTCATACCTCTGGCTGGTGTCAAAGTCATAGTACGTACTACGTAGTACATTAACTTTGTACGTACTGGAGTTAAATTTTTGCCTCAAGCAGGACATGAACCCACAACCTTCCGCTTGACACGAGATGAAACAAAAACGGAGTTACCAACTTTTTTCTTGTTTTGATAACCATTCCCAGATAGCGCCATCTGTCAAAGCAATCGGAACTTCTTTTCTCGAATCGAAAACATCTCATTTTTAGATCTTGAACTTTTATAATTATTGCCATCTAGCGGTCGGTGGTTCAAGCTGAGAGATTACACTCGGTCAGCGTGCGTGCGGGGTTCGAATGGACTTCCCCTCGCTTAGTTTGTTCAACGCATCATAGATAGATGGCGCTATCCATGTTCAATGTTATAATCGCTTGTTCGCGTTACCGTACCACCAAGGGGGGGCGATTCTAATAACACAAATTGCAGTTCTATTTACTTTGTATTCGAGACTTGCGTCATTATTTATTCTGTGTGATGTAGTTGAAAGACGCATTTGAGAGAGGTATATGGTTTCGTTTATGAATAGGGCTCATAATGACTTAGTGCTTAGTTATAATGATATAGTTATAAATAATAGTTATTAGTTCTACCTAGGTACACCTGCCATGTCGACACTGATGCCCTTCTCAGCTGCAAATAGAGCTCTTAGTTAATTAGGAGGTTGGAGCACTACCCTGCCGTCACTCAGTTAAATCTAGCACGGAGGGTAAGGTTTTGTAACTTTTCCTAATGACCTACCGCTATTATTATGTACCTACATCGCGAGCAATATCCAAGGTCGTAGTATTAAGTACCAATATCTAGGATCTTACATGTAGCTTTAAGGTATGTTACAAGAAATTGTACCTTCATCTTTGAAAATAAATATACAGGGTCATTCATTATCAACCTGACAAACTTAAGGGATAGGTTCCACACCTAAAAAAAAAATATATGTACCTATATATTTTTTTTTTTTATGTATGTTTTGTCTTAAAAATCACAAGTAAACAAAAAAAAATCGATTACGTTTTTCCGCTCAATTATTATTTATCATTGTTGGGAATCGAGTTAAGCGACGTAATAATGAAATATTCGAGTGTGCGCGCCCCGTAGCGGGTCAAGGACACGCGCATGTCAAGGACGCGCGGGTTAGTGACCCGCAGTTCATTGACGCGCGGGTCACTAACACGTGCCGAGCGCTGCCTTTTCGATTTCTAACAAGTATAACTAATTATGAAGCAGAATTACGTAATTTTTTTTTTTAATTTTATAAAAAAAAACGTTTAGAAAAAAAAAAAAGTACAAGTATTTTTTTTTTTATGTGTGGAACCTACCCCTTAAGTTTGTCAGGTTGATAATGAATGACCTTATATATTATCTTTTTTATCTTTTTTATCACGTTATGTGTTTTCATGTTCATTTCTTTCATTTTTCTCTATCACACGCCATCTCAGTAGTGAGTGCTGAGATGACGCGACGGGGTGATAGAGAGACTTTTGAACCTTTCTTACATAAAGTTCTCACACACAACGTATCTCGGCCGTCGTGAAATTAGCCGTTTCGATGCGCAATGGAGCTTTTTCAATATAAATTGTCTTTGCGCATCACAAACGGCTAACTTCACGGAAGCCAAGATCCGCTGTGCGAACTATACTCATAAAATCTTTCACACAATATCTGGATCATATAATGCAATATTATGTTTTTCCTTTCAGGTAAGTTGTTCCGAAGAACTGAAACATCATGAGAAATGCGGTAAGATACAAGAAATGAATGAATGAATGAATGAATTAACACTTTATTGTACACAAAAAATGACTTGATAATAAGTCATATTTTGTGTACAATAAAGTGTTCATTCATAATATAAAAACATTAACCAAATATAAGGCGGCCTTATGACTAAGAGCGATTTCTTCCAGGCAACCATGGATGGAGTAAGTGAGAGTAAAAAACCAAGTAGAAATATACACATAATGAAATAACATATCATAGCGTCTGTCTGTTCACAACAATAAATGAGGCGTGTGTGATGCATCAATATTTATACTTACTTTCGTTTGACTGTGGCAGAATAAAGGCCCATTTACACCATACAATAATTGCATGCAAGAATTGCCTTGTCAAATTGATTATGGAACAAAAATGTTCAAAATCAATCATCATCATCATGACAGCCTTCTAATGGTCCCACTGCTGGGACACTGGCCTACTTTCAGGCGAGAGTGATTGGGTCTTAATCCACCACGCGGACCCAATGCGGATTGGTGGATGGCACATGTCTTTCAAATTTTTAGTTCTTGGACATGCCGGTTTCCTCACGATGTTTTCCTTCACCGTATTAGAGCACTGGCATTGCGCACATAATTTTTTAGAACAGAAAAATCCATTGGTGCACGACCGGGTTTGAACCCACGACCTTAGGATCGGAGGCGGGGTCACTACCACTAGACCACCGGTGCTTCAAAATCAATTTGACAAGGCAATTCTTGCATGCAATTATTGTATGGTGTAAATAGGCCTTTAAGCTCAAGCCATGCATACTAATTGGTACTAGTTCATAATAAGGCCTTCTCATTCACAAGACTTCCTAGGTTGTCTAGTAGAACAAACTAACACCAGCTTAATGTGTTTTTCGGAGAACGGAAGCGCTTAGTTGTACTTCCACTATCGGTCCCCCATCGGTACAACGACGGCTTTGAACGTCGCTTCAGAAACCAGGCATGTTATTTTAATGTTAATTAAGACCATAAAGTGATAGTAGATAACTCAATAAAAATGTTAGTTTAAGACGATCAAATTGATATATTAATAGCGTTATGACTAACATGGACCTACCTTTTGAAATAGGATAAATTAAGCTCATTGTGAGTTAGTGGTTCTTCTAATCCTGGCATTTTCAAAGTTGTTAGTTAGGCCGTTTTGAAAAATCCGAGACAGACAGCTTAGCGTGCCCTTCGAAACAAGTGATAAGCCCGTACTTTTTTACAAATCGTGCAAACATTTGCCCTGTGGTATTAGAATCGAACGCGAAACTTCACGCTTCTCAACCGAATACAAAAATGCCTGCTTTATTGAAATGTAAATGATAGTGGTAAAGTACTAAAAGGTAGGTACTTACTTGTTTCCTTAATAGAAGTCTCACCTAGTTCAATAGGCACCACTCTAGAGCTTGATGAAGAAGGTTCATCAAAATAAAAGCTAGAAATGCCTGGTTCCCTAATAGTCTGGGGTGCGTGAAACTGGCGTAAATCACTTGGCGTTAAAAATCCTTGTGGTTTTATTGAATACTAGCCACCTGCGGCTTCGCGAGGGTGCAATGAAAACTTAAGCATCAGTGCGAAGCCGGGGCGGGTTGACAGTAATAAATATAGCCTATGTCACCTGGAGATAGTGTAGCTTCCCAACGGGAAAATAATATTTCAAATCGGTCTAGTAGTTTAGAAGCTTCAAAGCAAATAAACAAACAAACAATCAAATCATTCCTCTTTATAAAATTAGTGTAGAAAACTAATTTGAATTTATTATTTCTTAAGCCTTATCTATATTATGTATAACATGTGACGTAGAGGCATCTGTTCGTGTTGGTAGAAAATGCGGGCGAACGGTCATCACTCACTACTCCATCACACCCTAGACACTTTTAATAAAATAAATAATAAATAAATAATGCTGGACAATCCACACAGCATCATCTAGCCCCAAGGTAAGCTGCTGTTAAACAGAGCTGTGTTTATGGGTACTAGATGACGGATATAAACTTAATACAATACAAATACATAGATAGATATTTTTTATTATATATAGAAAATACCCAGAACACACGGAACAAATATTTGTAGATCGTAAAAACATTTGACCCGAGGCGGGAATCGAACCCGCAACCTCCGCGTCGCAGGCGGACCTGCGCCCGCTGCGCCACATCGGTCGTCAGTAAAATGTATAAAGCAAACGCGTCGCAAACACCACATGCATGCAAACCATGCTCAAATCGCGCTAAGTGCGATCTGTCATCCTGTAACGAGAGGAGAGATAAAACTATTTCAACTAATATTCTAATATAGATATTATAGTCAGGCATCAGGCGAACGACTTCATCATCTCGTTCTTTGCCGACTTATGAAAGCTTACCTCCCCCATACCATGAACTCATAGAGCGATTCAAATTAGGACCTTGTCCTTGGATCCTGGGATCTTGAATTGTCAAAAAAAATTGTACCATGAAATTAATAGTTATTGAAGTCATGGTACGAAAGTTTTTGTCAATTTTTAGGTCCTAATTTGAATCGCTCTAAGAGTTCATGGCTGGTCGTAAATTAAAACCCAATCATTCTCGCTTGAGAGTAAGCCAGTTTCCAGTGTGGACATTGGGCTGATCATGATAATGATGAACACTAGAAGCAGATGTCTCCCATCTTGTTCAATTCAGAGGAATTATATTGACTTGCCACTAATTGTGACAATTAGACTTTTTAGGGTTCTTTCGGGCGGGCTAGTAGCTCTGACACCTTGGCCACTGACTCATCGTCTAAACAGTCAGTAGACGTCTCCTGCTACTACTGCTTTGCACTTTATACTTTATTTATCACTAGCGGTCTGTCCCAGCTTCGCGCGTGTGCAATGAAACAGCACCCGTGCGAAGACGGGGCGGGTCGCTAGTCATAAATATAATCTATGTTACTTAGGGATAATGTAGCATTCTAATGGTGAAAGAATTTTCGAAATCGGACCAGTAGTTTTTAAGTTTATTCGTAACAAACTTATATACAAATATTTCCGTATAGATCAGACTATTTATAACGCTTTTGTGACAAACTGACAGATCAAAGCACAGCCTAAACCATAATTAAATTAGGTCTTATAGAATTTGTGCTCTTAATTTGTTTTCTTTTTTACATACTTACTTATTTTCTTGGCATGAGCCTCACCACCTCACACAAAAAAAGCTAGGAAACCATCCGAGTTTGTTGCCAGATTTTTCTAGGCTAGAGCACGTGGAACTGGCGTAAACTCACTTAGTTTTAGGACGTTTTAAAATAATCGTATAATTGAATGAAGAGAATTTTGACTTGACTTGACTAGAAACATGAAATATGGATTATTTTGGAGCAATTCTTATAGGACGCAGCAGGAAGAAAAAGTTTAAAAGAAGTTTCTACTAGTAGAACAAGATAAAAGTATTTTGCCTCCAAGCGGATGGTGTGCAAGCATTACTGTGTTTAGGTTTGAAGGGCAATCTCAGGGTGACGAACGCAGTGCAGTGCCACGCAAAACTAACCTATTCACATAATACGATGTGTAATCAACACTGTGTCACACTAATATTATAGAAGCAAAAGTTTGTTTGCGAGTCAAAAAAGCTCTATAATCTATACGGAACACTGGTCACTTTTTTAACTCGCGGCTCTCTTTCGACTCGTTAAAGGCATGTGTGAAGAATATTTTTAAATTAGTCTCAATGATAATATAAGACCTTGGGCCTTGGCCCAATAAATTCGCTGAGAGAACCAATTTCATAGTGGCCTAGGTCTTAGTAACACCATAGAGAAATTGGAAAAAAATATAAAACTAACATTAGAATACAATTTTATTTTTATGTAGACAAACAAAGTTCTATATGAAAATGTTTGTTTTGTTGAGTTTCCTAAAACGGGAACACTGGAGGTCCGCCATGACAGCTATTAGCCAATGATCGTGACGCATCTTGACTTTGACAGTACCTAATAACCCAGTTGTTCGTTAAACCCGCCATGTTGTTTTGCATTGTGTTGCACTCCTTCACAAAGATAAACTTACATAAGATTGTGAAAGAAGCTAAAATAAATTAAATAAACAGCTTAAAATGGTTTCTTTATTGAATATCTAAATATCTAGACCCCTACAAAGGACCTAGGCCCGGCTCCATACATCGAGAAACAACTCTTTTTAGTATTCTCAACATTACTTTAAGTTTGCAACCTATAGTATAAGATATCTTAGATTAACTAGTAATTTATTATCTAAAATAATCTAGTATAGTTTAGTTATAAGTATTTACGTTGAACCATGAACTAAACTAACTAAAATTCATTATTGACCGAGCGAGCGAAGCGAGCAAAGCGTCTTTGCTTATTTCTATCAAAATGTGCTTTCGTCTGTCCAGTTTGTTGGCGCTATGCTTTTTTTACAACCGATCTAAACGGAACTTGGTATGCGTACAGGTTTTACGACTATAAACTGTAATTCTTGATTGGAATGGGTACTTTTCCCAAAAGAGGCAAAAAGGAGACTATTGGAAATAAACAAATTCTTATTCTTATTCTTATTCCTTATGAGAACTTTTTTAGTTTGATAGGTAGTAACTTTATGTTAGTCTCATAAAAAATCGGTGAAGTTCTGATAAGGATCTTCAGCGTGATGAAAAGAACAGCTCTTCAAAATACAGTAACTTATATTAAATTATTAACGGCTATTTACCATTTGAATTCGTCATTTATGCTGACGTTTCGAAGCTATTTAGAAGCTCTTCTACATAAGCACCGCCCGCGACTGCGTTCGACGGTTGCTCGGCGAATACCAATATACATTTCATATATATTTCATATGATTTCTAACCACTATAGTTATAACTCTCTAACAGTAACTTATGTTGCTTACTTGTTTGAGCCCGCGAGGTCTACCTGAGTGCATAGCACAAAAAACTCGTTTGAAAATCGCAAACGTATCGTCCAGCTGTCAATTTGTATGGGATTTTGGTAGTTCATTTAACGCACTAAAAAGGCGCTGTTAAAAATCCTTTATAAATTGACAGCTACGATACGTTTACATTACGATTGTCAAATGAGCTCGTGATTCGCTCTCTGTTTTTGTCGGTATTATGATGTTTTCGTATAGAGATTTAAAAAAAAAATTAGTTCCGATTGCTTTGACAGATGGCGCTATCTGCCCTACTGCCATACTGGGAAAGGTTATTAAAACAAGAAAAAAGTTGGTAACTCCGTTTTTGTTTCGTCTCGTGTCAAGCGGAAAGTTGTTGGTTCATGTCCTGCTTGAGGCAAAATAATTTAACTCCAGTACGACCAAAGTTAATGTACTACGTAGTACGTACTATGACTATGACACCAGCCAGAGGTATGAGAGACAGTGACAGCAGGAGCAACCAATGTTGAATTCCCTACACATTCACCATAGCTCGCCAAACGTAGTGCTTACATTCTCTTGGGCTCGCCAGTTGAGCTACCGCCATCTAAATAGACAGCTTTTTTTTAATAACTTGAGTCGAAAACCCCTATGGTTTTCAAATATAATCTTTATTAAAAAAGAAAACTTCGTTCTTTATTATAAAGAGTGCTTCGTTTGTATATCATAACAGTTTTCATCAAACTCTCAAATGCTCATGTTACGAGTATTTAGCATGCCCTTGCGATTTTGAACAGTTGTTCTTTGAAGCCCTTCTTTATCCCAAACAAAATATTCAAAACTAGCCTTTATTCCATTCACTAGAAGAGCCAAAATTATAATTACCGTAATCACATACTCAAAGTAAAAAAGTCACAATAGCCATCACTAGTAACCAGTGGAAATTTACCCTTGAAATGTAAGCGAAAAGGTTGAGTTTAAATTGGTAGAGTCCTTATTTCCATTTGAATGAATGAGCTCCGTTCTCCATTGACTGATTAACTGTATTAATTTTATTTTTGGGTTGTGAAATAGCTTTTTCTTTTCATTGTGGGATTGCCTAAGTGTAGTTTGTCTCATCCCACTGCTGGGCTTCTGCATCTGTTTGTTTGATTAATTATCAAGAAATTTTGCTCTCATTTTTATTTTTTTGTTTGGTTTCTTGCTATAACTTACCTACTTAGATATACTTATACGTACTTTAAAATCTCTAAGCTAATGTGTTTTCAAATCTATCATCTTCTTTTTATTGACATTCTTAGACAAGGAACCCGCTGAAATGGTAGTGTTTTTTTATGATTAAGTGCATAATTATTAAGTGCCAGTTTACTCATTTTAATCTGTAGGTTAGGTTATGAGACCATAGGACAGGGCAAATAATACAACCTTATTTTAATTAGTTAAATAAACAATGTTCAGGGCAAATGATACAACAAACTTATTATTGTTAGTTAGATAAACAATATTTATTAAATAGCTTGTACTTATAAGGATAAAATATTAACCTATTTAATTCGTTCAGTTTGAAATAAATACCTACTTAAGAATATTAATGTAAGTACATTATTGCAGCAGGATAAAAATTAAATCTGTTCATTTGGTCTCTGGTTATTTATTTACTCACAAATATGCAGGTAAATCAATAATATCAGACTCTCCTCTACTCTACCATTTTACTTAAGTACCTACTTACATCCAATACAAGTAACAAATGTGCAAGTAAATAAAAATTAATAATATTTTTCTACCATTCGTGATTGGACGAGTGTAGCCAACTTACTTAGAAATCTAGCAACGGTATCGTTTAGCTCCATTTATCGAATGCAATGTGCATTTGCTTTTAGTTTCCAGTGCGGTGGCGCAACACGTCTGGTCTGCCGGACAACTGGAAATACGCTCAAATATCGGTCAGACGGAATGGAGTGAACGCATCATATGCCATCGATTTAATTGGTCTCTCCTGCGCATCACTATCGCGGAGAGCGGACCGCGCGCGCACGCATCCAATCCAATTAAAAAAATCGGGAAAAAACGCGCGAACCCGTTTTGTTTATCTGTAAATTCCCATTCTAAATTTAAATGTTATTGTTTCGAATTCGGAACTTATTTATCGCGTTCCGAATAAACGAGGTTTTATTTAGAAAATAAATTGCGCTGGAGTGGACGAAATAAAGCAAAAATGTAAACGCGTTATCGCAAAGGTCGGAGCTCCGTATATAATTAGGAAGACGTTGATAAGCAATCGCGGTCGACGAGTGCAAATGTCGCCGATATCAACAACTGTGTATGTTTGCATTCCGGATCACGAGTACGTCAAAGCCAGTCCCTTCGCAGAATCCCGCGCGCTGGGGTTGAATCATACACCGGTTATCGTGCGGACAGAATGTGTGAGGTTCAGAGTTGGATTCCGACTGTCGTAGCGGCGACACTGCTCGACAGCCGCGCTACCCAGCCCGTCGTCGCGTGGCTAGCCGCTTTACGCGCGGATATCGAAGAATACGACCCTTTGGTGATCGTGAGACCAACTTCGCCGGATGTTTCAACCTCCCCGGACAGCGCATTCGACGAGATACTCTCGCACCTCGGCAAGGAGATCTACCAACTAGATCAGTACAAGAACAATCTAGCGCCCGTGGAGAAGGAGGTCTCACTCAGCATTCTCAACATATTTGACGAGTGCCTGGACCAGATGACAGACAACATGGTGCCCAGTGATCTAGGAAGTGCACAGTTGATGAATGAGAACGGATGGGTTGCGAATTTTAGTGATGATGAAGAGCTATCTCACGGATTTGAGGATAAAAGTGTAAGTGAGTGCGCGTTACCCCCTGTGAAAGTATTCGATGACTATAATAGTGATTGTGAAGCACCATGTTCGTTAGCTAGCACATCTGGGAGGCCTAGACTGAGTGATTCAACATCATCATCCATTTACGACAAACTGGATCTCGGAGATGGTTCTCCGGAATGGACGAAGCTTATCGAATCGGATTCGGACAACTCAGAAAGCACGTGCTGGAGCTACAAAGAATGCTCGGACGGAGAAAAGGATGCAAACAACGTGTACGCATCAGTTTGGGTGCAGTCAAGCGGCTACCACAATTCGAACAGGCTGCTCAATCTGGTCCTATCACAGAACCAAGCGACCGTGTCGCAATTGTCTTTCGATACAGCGTGCGACTTCACGCCTGTGGAACCGAACGTGTACGCTTTGCAAGAGGTCGCTCTGGTGGGAGACAGGTGTGCGCCAGTCGTAGATATGACGCCCGACCGATACGACGGTTACGAACCCGTCCGCGACGCGATTACTGACGAGAATATCTACGAGGAGATTGAGTTCAACGGCAGTTATACAGACGAAGGTTTCTCTTGCGGCACCAGTGTTGAAGTCGAGAGCTGTTCTATCAGCGCTTCTTCCGAAGGGGCTGGGAGAGAGAGCCCTTTATACCAAAATTTAAGAGATAATGACGCATATGCAATAACTCCAGACGTGCTTTACTGGAAGAGTTTGCTCCAAGATCCGTACTACAATGACGACGAGGAAGATGAGGTAAGTTGACATTAATTAATGTACTCATAATAGGTACTAATGGTTGTGCGTAAGCAATTGTGTGATGTGACTGAACAATAATGTTTTGCGTTGGAGTTAAAATGCAAAAATGCAGAGTCGATTCGTATTACGTCGTGGACTCGTGAGTTGCTTATCTTGACGATTGCATATTTGCAAAGAAAAAATGTCAGAGCGAGCAATCGAAAGGTTATCGCAGTCGATAAGTCTTATTTTATAATTTATGAACAACTTTTCTACAGATTTTTTAAGCAAATCAGATTTATTTTGTAAAACTTTAAAGTAAAGTAAAGTAAAAAAGTTTATTTCGAGACAGTTGATACATAGTAGTTGGTAATAATATTAAAAGTGTATATTTTAAAGCGATTTTTAAGTTAAGTAAGTTAAGTTAAGTTTTAATACGACTTTATAATTTGATTTAACACTTGCATTTTGTAAACAAGTTTAAGAAATGCCACCGTTTCTAAAAAAGACGGACAACAAATGTTTTTCTGTTGAACCACGGAACCATAAAAAGTGTTTATAAAGCTTAGAAAGAGGTCAGTTTGACCAACCTTGGTTTATTAATGAATCATTTGTAATAACTATATCGTCATCGACAAAATGCACTCAAATAACAAATCAAGATTGAAATAAGAATTATTATTCAATCTTACGAATTAATTGATATATTCGCCACTCAATATCCAAACATTACTGCAGGTTTGCATAATACTTATCAAGTATACTTATAAGTATGTAATAAATGCCATGTGTAAAATTGTAATAAGCGTTAAATTCCCCTAAATTTTTTATAGACGAGAAACTCAAACTGTCAAAACTATGCAATCTAAGAATGCATTTAATGTAACCGCTTACGTAATTATCCCACTTACAAAAGTTGAGGGCAAAGACGTTTTTATATCGTTGAGGGCCTAGCCTAAAAAAAATTTAGTTTTTCAAACAAAATTACGATACACCATTTTTTTTAATCAAAATACAGATTCTCATCATGACAGTCTATTCTGTTCCAACAACTGGGAAACTGGCCTACACTCGAGCAAGAGTGAGTGGTCATGGATCGAGGGGCCTTTTACCTATAGGCCGGTATTGTTAATTAATAGAATCGACCTCTGAACGGTGAAATGATCTGCCTGACCCACTCGGAATTCTGTAAAATATTATTCGCTCCCTGACTTTACCAAATAACTCATCTTCAATCTTTTGGTTTTCTATTTTATCTACAAGCCGATATGAGTAACTCAAACCTTTTTATGTCAAACTCTTTGATAATTCAAGAGGTTAGAGGTCTGAGGGTTACAGGGATCAAGTGGTATTAAGTAGAGACAAAGTAGAGGCATTGCTAACCTTATCTTAATGAACCGTTACTAAAAAAAGTTTTTCACAAACCTTATACATATTCATACTGTAATTATCTGTTAGTTTGTGTCTTTCAAATGAGCTATCGTCTTTGTTCATTGACATATAGAATGACAAGGAGAGACTATACCGAGCTGATAAAATGTATTTTTTAAGACTATAAGGATAATTATAAGAGTAGTAGAGTTCTTTGTGATAGAGCTCGTCCGGGGAAAGACTACCACCATACCTATTTCTGCCGCCAAGCAGTAATGCTCGCATTGCTGTGTTCTGGTTCGAAGGGTATGGTTTCCGGTGAAATTACAAGCTCATGAGACTTACCATCTAACGTCTCAGGGTGGTAACACGCAAGTGATATCTATGATGTTGCATGCGTACATATGCTACGGTAACCGCTGACCATCAAGTGGGCCGTACGCTTGGTTACCACTTTAGTAGTATAAAAAAAAATATATATATTAAGTTACAAGCGCTGACCCGCGCGGTTTCACCCGCGTTTTGCAGTTTTTAGTTATCCCACAGGAACAGTTATTTTTTCCGGTATAAAAAGTAGCTTTAACTGAAGCAAAGATCCCTCGCATTTACGTACCATGAACTTTTAGAGCGTTGTCAAAATGTTGTACCATGACTTCAATAATTATTAATTTCATGGTACAATTTTTTTTGACAATTCAGTTTAGGTCCTAATTTGAATCGCTCTAAGAGTTCATGGTAGCGGCTGGTCTCTACTTAGAGCGAGGTTAATGCAACAACTGGCACAAAGATCTTTTCCCACAGCATATTTTACTTACAAGAAATCCAACAGATAAAGATATTGGGTAGGAAAATTGTGGGTAAGCACTCAACACAATATTTGTTAATATCATATAAAATAATGTTGTCTAAAACCCTTTTACTAAATAAAGATTTTTGATTTTGATTTGATAAGTGTTATTCCAGAACTTAAACCATCTAGATTCCAAATTTAATATTAAATATAATTTTTTATTAAACAAAATAAAATATGTACATAATTACATTACATTACAAAATATACAAAATACATATGAAACAGTTGAGCCATCTAAAGACCGTTACAAACGACCTATAGATAGCTCAACTGATCCAAATCACTACCAGTAGGAAGCGTTCCCAACATGCTGGCTGCATTGTCACATGACGTTGAGCCCCGGTACCCCACAAATTTAATTACAATCGGTAAAGTCGTCACAAAGATTCGTAGTAACAAACATACACAAAGACTTTCGCATTTATAATAATATTAAACATGATATATGCAAGCGTTTAATAATATTATACAAGTAGTCGCTAGTTTTAAAATAAATAAATAATACTGGACAATCCACACAGTATCATCTAGCCCCAAGGTAAGCTGCTGTTAAACAGAGCTGTGTGATGACTGATATATAATTAATACAATACAATACATAAATAATACATATTTTTATTATATATAGAAAATACCCAGAACACCTGGAACAAATATTTGTAGATCGGGAATCGAACCAGCAACCTCCGTGTCGCAGGCGGATCTGCGCCCGCTGTGCCACATCGGTCGTCAAATAAAATAACTTAGCATTCGCCATAGTACCTCACCTACACGTGCGTAGTTGCGTATGCGTAACCATACTGAGGCTTTATACTCGTCGTTGAACGTATCATCCAACGTTCGTACGTGACACATGGTTTATTAATTTCAACATAACATCGTTGGACACCTTAAAACATGAGAAATTCTACAATTAAAGATGCGTTTCGTTCGCAATCTTAAAATAGAATCACCCACCTCGCAACGAAGTACCATGTACTCTATCTCTGTACTAGTCAGTTCCGGAATCTGGTAAAATACTACTGCACCAGTGAAATAACTTCAATATTTAGAAGGTTTGCTAAAAAATAACTCTAATGAGGATAAAGCCCGCCTACATTTAATTATGTATAAATATTTATTGTGTGGAATAAAATTAAAGAATGAAAGGATAAAAAAACAAATCTTTCTTACGCTAAAGTCTAGAGAAATAAGCCCCCTGATACACAGTTACGTTACGTCATTAAATCTATTATTCTCGCAATAATAGCACGGTTTCTACTAAATAATAATGAGTAATTAAATCATGCGTGAGCCATTATCTGTACCGAGTTTGGTCGGCGCTTACCTACTGATGATATTACATGGTGAATCATAAATTAAATAAACAATGAAAACAGACAAGTGCGAGCGATACTCTCATCTTGAGAGTTCCGTACTATTAGTCACACTATAAAGTTCTTCAAAAAAGGATTTTTTAATTTAAAAGGTCAACCCAATGGACGATTTCTCTGGTATTGC
Source organism: Colostygia pectinataria (assembly GCA_951394395.1). Classification (NCBI taxonomy): domain Eukaryota; kingdom Metazoa; phylum Arthropoda; class Insecta; order Lepidoptera; family Geometridae; genus Colostygia; species Colostygia pectinataria. Next base: position 2,091,887 of record OX596369.1, on the reverse strand, counting down.
AAGCGTCCATAGGCTACGGTAACACATCAGGTAGGCCGTATGCTTGTATGCTACCTTAGTGGTATAAAAAAAACTAATATTAATCGCGTGGAACTCAAAAACCGTATTTTTTTTGGAATAAAAAAGTAGCCTGTTCCTGTTCTATCTATGTTTTTAATTTCAGCCAAATTGGTTCAGTCGTTGTCGAGATAAAGAGGAACAAACATCCAAACATCCAAACTTTCACATTTAATATTATGTATGTACCAACTCGTGCTTGGCGAATTTTATTTTCTTATTACTATGTTATTATCTCTCTACGGGAGATTGTAATTATACATGGTAATCTATTAATTACATGCTAATCTAAATAGACATTGGATGATTGCAGCTAATTGTTTCGTAATTAGTAATTTATTCCAACGGTTCATTAACCAAAGTTACATTGTACGTAAATATTTCAGTTTGTAACACAGTTAAAAACTTGTGAAATTGTCTAAAAATAGTACACTTAGGTACTAGTGTGTAACATTGGTGATTACCGCTAAGGCGCCATTGAGACCCGAGCCGGACGGTAATCATCAATACACACGTGTATCATACGACGTTTTTCAACACACTTGTGAATAAAATAACAAAAAAAAACTCATAATAAAATAACAAAAAAAAAATATATAACTCACTAGTGAGTTATAGCAATGAAAAAGTCATAGTTTGATTATGGGTGTCATTCTGTGCCTAATTGCGATGACCATAGAGCCACTTTATAAGCAAGTTGAAAAAAACTTTATTGCATTGTAGCGTTCGTATACTTTTTGTCCTGGTACCTACCACGAGTAAAGCTGCGTGCGGCAACTAGAACTTGCCAGAGCGAGGGTCTTTCCTTCGTCTGGATGAGCAGAATTAGCTCTTCAAAATGCAGTAAAAGAGTAAGTTTTTTTTTTTTTTTTTTTTTATACAACTGAAGTGGCAACCAAGCGTACGGCCCACAAGATAGTAAGCGGTTACCGTAGCCTATGGACGCTTGCTATACCAGAGGTATCACTCGCGGGTTGCCACCTTGAGGCTAAGATCGAAAGCCTCATGTGCCAGTAATTTCACCGGAAACCATACCCTTCACACCGGAACACAGCAATGCGAGCATTACTGCTTGGCGGCAGAAATAGGTATGGTATTTGTAAGTGGATGGAGAGATGAAAGATGGATGAATGTTTGTTACTCCTCAAATCCCCTATAAAGAGAATATTCAAAGGAGATTTTGACAATAACCACTTGGCTTTTATTTTTTTTCCCTTTTTTACCTACTACTTAAATATTCTTGGCATGAGCCTCACCTAGTTCGATTGGCATCACACTGATGCTTTATGATGAAGAGGGATCATCAAAAAAAAGCTAGGAACCCAGCCGAGTTTGTTGCCATATTCTTCTAGGCTGGTGCGTGGAACTGGCGTAAATTCACCTAAATGATCCTTGTGATATGATTGATATATATTTTTTACTTTTACTTACATATCGATCGACTGACAAAAGTTGTAACCAGTTAAACCAAGGCAAAAATAAATGTACCTGGTATGGTGATTCTTTGAAAAGTTGTACCCAGTTAAACCAAGGCAAAAATAAATGTAACTAGTAGATATGGTGATTCTTTGATTGGTTTTATTTGTTTTAATCTTTTTGTAGCTTGCATCGAATAAATGTTTAACTATTTTTATTTCTATTAACCATATCACAACATCGGCTCGGATTATTATCGCGTTAACTAATAGACCGATAGCTGTTGCAACAATGCACTGTTGCATGCAATTTTCAGTAGGTTACAGTTATCGGCCGGTGATTAAACGAATAGCCAGTAAATCATCATCATAACAGCCTTTCAATGTTCCCACTGCTCTGAGACACTGGCCTACTCTCGAGCGAGAGAGATAGGGTCTTATACTCTTGGGTTGGATTCGACCAAACTCGAATAAGCTCTATTCGAAGAGTAAATCGTATTTACACGTGAGTAAACTGACAGTTTACTTGTTTTTGAGATTTATTATTCCGCGAAATAGTTATTTTAAAAGTTGGTCAGCCTTTGATTGGTGGATGGCACTGAATGGCAGATGTCGTTCGAATTTTTGTTTTGAGATACCGATTTCCTTAAGAATCGTCATAATGTGCCGTGACAGCAGCCGATAACTGTATTTTTTTAATAAAGCATTCGAATTTGAAAACGAATGCCGTTACATAGTAAAAGCTTTGACATGAATGACATGATTGGTCACAGATTAAAATTACCGCGTACAGACACGCCAACGTATTATAGGGGTAAGGACTAAGTTTTTGTCATCGTCGCACAACGGAAATCACAGATTAAAGTATCACAGCGGAGCAAATGTAGCACAACGGAATTTGTTAAGGCTTCTATAGCCTGAAAAGTGATCACATATTTCAGCTTAGATTTCTAATATGTACTAGCAGTTCTCCGAACAGTAGACCTCGCAAGCACAAACTTGCAAAGTGAGCTTTGAATGTGAGCAGAGCAACATACTGCATTTTGAGGAACTATTTTGCTCATCACGCTGAAGATCGTCATCAGATCTTCACCAAATATCAGACAAACTTAAAGTTAATACTTACCTTTCAAATAAGATAAAAATCTTCTAAATCAAATCACATTAGACGGAGATATCCAGTAGCCCCCTTTTTGTCCCTTTTTGGAGAAAGTACGCCCCCTATCAAAAATTTACGACGACTATCAAATTCTATAAAGTCATAGAACCTGTATACCAAGTTTCAACCAGATTGGTTGATAAATGCGACCTGTAGGCGAGAACAGCTGGACAAACTGACTGACAGCCAAAAGCTTTAAGCTTTGGGTGGCACTGCATCTGTAATAGTCAGTCGTGGTGCTTAACATCAGGCGGTCGCCTTGATTGTCTTGTCACTTGCTGACATTAAAAAAAAAGTGATACATCACTAAAGGAGTAGGAGTCATGATGTAGGCCTTAGGGTGACTTAAACTCCGTCAATAGAGTTGGCCAGTTTGGCCACTGACTCATACGAACTAACTTGAGTACCTAATTACTTTACCTTATTATTACCTAATAATGATTATTCATTCACCCAAGCATCGTTATGAAACCTGCTTAGTTAGCTCTGCAAGTATTGACAACTAGCTGTTGCCTGCGACTTCGTTCGCGTAGGACACAGGAATCGTAGATTTACAGTTTTTTTTGTTTGTCCACTTTGACACTGACAAAATTGTATAAATCAAGGAAGTCTAAGTATAATAAATAATGCTGGACAATCCACACAGTATCATCTTAGCCCCAAGGTAAGCTGCTGTTATACAGAGCTGTGTTTATGGGTTCTAGATGACTGATATATACTTAATACAATACAATACTAATAAAGATATATTTTATTATAAATAGAAAATACCCAGAACACCCGGGACAAATATTTGTAGATCGTACAAACATTTGACCCGAGGCGGGAATCGAACCCGCAACCTCCGCGTCGCAGGCGGACCTGCGCCCGCTGCGCCACATCGGTCGTCAAAAGTATAGAAGGGCCTGACAGTGCTCCGACCGTTTTAAAATGTGTGAGTGCGTGCAATCGAATTCTGGCCCGGTTTTTTTTAGATTCGGGCCCTTCTAACTTAGACTACCTTGGTCTAAATAAATGATTCCGGAACTGGGTAGTCAACGAACAATACCCATGGAACTAATATGTACTACCGTACAATACAATAACAAAATGTTCAACGGTTGGAATGTGCAGTTGTCAAAATGCGGACTATTACCGACAGACTCGACTGTCATATGTGGCAAAAAGTATAATAACGAGAAAATGTGCAATGGTTAAGATGGACAGGAGTTAAAGTGTGTTCATCCAATCGAACAAGCGTCAGAGTCAGAGTTGACAGATGCCATAAATAGAAGAAGAAGAAGAAGAAAGGCGCCCGCTAACAAGAGTAAAGGTAAATCTGCCTGAAAAAATACCGCGGAATGATTATGCATTCATTAATTCAAGCAGGTTTTTTAGCGTAACTTTCACAGATAGTATAGCAACACTTACATCATATTGACATCTACATCATAATTTACAAAACGATCGATTAAAAAACAGTAAAAAAGTATCAACAGATGAAAAAACATTAATTTATGCGGGCAATACCCATCTATGTCGTTAAAACATCAGAAAACTCATTAAAAGGCCTGTGACCTTCACTTTATCACGCAGACCAAGAATAAACAAGCGGTACTTTGGTATGAACGTAATGCCACGGTTCGCACTTATAGAGAAAAGTAAAGTAAGTTCAGAGTTCCGGGTTTTAGGTGTTCAAGAACGCCGCTATTTCTTTCAAAACATTTGTTTGTCCATATTACCTTTTTTTTTTTTTTTTTGTTAGCGAGGAGGAATCTGCTTCCAGACATCCCGTCGTCTAAGGGTACGACGGGGGTGTGTGAGGTTGTCGGACTCGACGACTCACTAAACCATCCCCGGTGGCCAGCCTCGATGCATGCCAAGGGGCTCCACGGTCCCCTAGGGCTATCAGTGGTGCCCCTCTCGCATCGCGCTCAGAGCACTTCCCGGGGCTAAAAAATAGTCAGCCCCAGCACCTCGCAGTGCTGCGGTACACCTGACACATGCAAAATTGCCTTTAAAGATTGACGGAATGCCAATGTTAAAGAAACTTTAATGTGATAGGTATTTAGTGAACCTGTAAACCTTGTTTGTTATGTTGTGTGGCAAAACAAATTATTTCTACTCTGTTCTTTGATAACGTTTGCTTGTAGTCGCAACCAGGAAGGATGTGAAGTGAAATAAACAATTATGAATGCGGGATTTCCCACACAAAGGGCTTACCAAAATCTTTATGTTTATTAGCAGACACATACAAATTGTAAAATAAAATAATAATTTTCTTTTTTTTTGCATGTCAAGCAATGGCAAACTCTAATGGAGTTTGATAGGCCATCTGGAGGTCTCCATCATAACTTATATCTGGGAGTTGGACCGATAGTTTAACGCGTCCTCCGAAGCACGGAAGTAGATTAAATTGCCATTGGCCTCACCTTGTGTTGTAATTTAACTTGCTTACGCTTGACGCGAGATACGCCATACATGTTCTCTCTGTTTACATTTACATTTGAGAGTAGATAGAAATCATTTTACGATCCAGTAAGCCGCAACGCAAAAACTTCAAACGCACACGCACGGTTTACAAATAAGCATTTTGTTGATTCCGTATGCGTGCGTGGTGCATCTGTGCGTAGAATTTGTTTTTATTCTTTGACGGAGTGTGCAAATCTTAGGTGCTAATAATACCATACTTCTTTTTTTTCTTTTATCTATGGCATCTGTCAATTTATTTAGATATTTTTTTATTGACACGTTTTTGTTACCTTTTTAATGACATTCTAAAATTGTGCATTTACCGACATTTATTATGAGGGTTGTCTTTGGCTATCTTGTCAAAACGACATGGGTCCTCCCATTTTAATTATTTTTCTTGTTTCTTTAAGTTTGATTGTGTAAATTTGGTGGCAGTTTATCCAATTTAACTTGTTTACTTAGCGTGTAAGTGTAATTGAAATAGAGGTGTAATGTTGGTTGGTAATTTAGTCAGACATTCCAAGGGAATTTTGAAAGAAAAATCACCATTTCTTTCCAAATTTCATTTGTTTACGTTGCTAAGCGACAATCAAACTAATACACTTGACACTGGCAAAATTGTGGCAAATAAGCCGCAGAGTCTATAAACGAAGAAGAAGAAGAAGTACCTTTTTAATAACATTCTAAAATTGTGCATTTACCAACTTTTATTATTTTTAAATCACTAAGGGTTGTTTCGACTAACTATGCACTCAAATATGCACTATTCTCCGAATAAATCATTATTCGCGAGTAAACTGCCAGTTTACTTGTATTTGACATTTTTTTTTATTAATAGTTATTCCTGATGTTTTTTTTTTATACCACTAAAGTGACCACCAAGCGTACGACCCACTTGATGGTCTTCGGTTACCGCAGCCTACGTAGGTACGCATGCAAAGTCATAGATATCACCCACCCTGAGACGTTAGATGGAAAGTCTCATGTGCCTGTAATTTCACCGGAAACCATACCCTTCAAACCGGAACACAGCAATGCGAGCATTACTGCTTGGCGGCAGAAATAGGTGGTAGTCCTTCCCCGGACGAGCTCTATCACAAAGAACTCTACTACTTTTGTCGAATCCACTCTTAACTTACAAGAAATAAACCTAAACGGTTGAATAGTATTAAATTGGCATACTTAATGTACCGACCCGTGCCGTTAATTGTATTCAATTGCGGAATAAGTTCCAAATGATTGGTCATGTGTGCCCAAGGACAGGATGTCGAGACACGACGAACGACTGCTAATACAGTCTGAATATACCTACCTTAAAATAATCATAATTATAATCACACGTCGAGAATTTCATAAAGAATAGTAATAACTAAGTGTCATTCATAATACTTAATCATAACATTTAGTATTGTTATAAAATAATAATATTGTAGGTAAGTGCCTACCTCATCAATTAACACAACAATAACAAATAGGTACCTTTTTTTTTTTCTTTTTTTTTTTGTTAACTGGGAGGAATCTGCATCCAGACATCCCGTCGCATAAGGGTACGACGGGGGTGTGTGAGGTTGTCGGACTCGACGACTCACTAAACCATCCCCACTGGCCAGCCTCGATGCATGCCAAGGGGCTCCACGGTCCCCTAGGGCTATTAGTGGTGCTCCTCTCGCATCGCGCTCAAAGCACTTCCCGGGTAAGTGCCTACCTCATCAATAGGTACCTAAGGTAGCTCTACGTGCTGTTTTGTACTCAAGAACTCTTCCACAGTGTAGAATGTCCGTATACATTTGTGCTTATACACAGAACAGCATCATCATGACAGCATTCCAATGTTCCAACTGGTGGGACACTGACCTTTCATATCTGGCATAACGTATCAGCATTGCCATTCAACGTGGCAATGCCAGCATATTGGGGACGCTTCCGTCTAGTAGTGATTTGGATCAGTTGAGCTATCTATAGATCGTTTGTAACTGTCTTTAGATGGCTCAACTGTTTCATATGTGTTTTGCATATTTTGTAGGTAAGTAATGTGATTGTGTACTTACATATTTTAATTTGATAATAAATATTTTACTTAATTAAAATACTTAAAACACGTTTTTATAGGTTTTCATACAAGAGTTACAAAACTAATATTATGTTACGGATTAAATTGCATCGCATCTGTTATTATTATCAGTTATAACGTGAGGCGACGTGACACTACTTATCGTATATTTAGGTCGCCTATAGCCATCTGGCAATGCGGCTGGTGGTCGACGAAATAGTTTATAGGAGTATTTACTTGCCCTTATAGACGAAGAACGATATAGTTTCATTTAGAGTTCGCTCAAAGAAGCCTTAAGGCTGCGTTTCCGCCAGAGATGTGCGAGGATGTGTAGCGAGGAAAGTGTTTTCAGGACCTAATAGAATCACTTTATTATAGCTGACACTGTAAGACGTAAATGAAGTGATTCGAATTGGTTCCTAACTAACACAATTTATATTTTTTCAACACACTTGCTTTTAGAGTGGCTTATGGTTATATGCTTATATCATCGCAATTAGGCACAGAATGACACCCATAATCAAACTATGACTTTTTCATTGCTATAACTCACTAGTGAGCTATAGATTTTACTATTTCAACACCCTTGCTTATAAAGTGGCTCTATGGTCATCGCAATTAGACACAGAATGACACCCATAATCAAACTATGACTTTTTCATTGCTATAACTCACTAGTGAGCTATAGATTTTTTTTGTTATTTTATTATGAGTTTTTTTTGTTATTTTATTCACAAGTGTGTTGAAAAACGTCGTATGATCCACGTGTGTATATTGATGATTACCGTCCTCGGCTATCTTAAGATCTTATCAGTGGCGCCTCAGCGGTAATCACCAATGTTAATGTTACATACCAGTACCATAATGTACTATAATTAATGATTAAACGAACTTACCTGTAAGTGAAGTTCTATCATAATTATGAAGGGCTTTGTCCGAAGGGATTCCAATAATAACACTCGTAGTACCGCCCAGAGGTTCGCCAGTCAAGCACTATATTTGAGGGTATAAACACACATAAAAAAGAAAAAAATCTAGCATCGTGTTGGTAGTGGTAAACCTACCCGCTCGCGTCATTTAGTTCAGAGATTATTGCAAAATATTTACACTACTTAAATAGGGGCACAATAGGGAGGGAGGGTTGTTAATCCCTTCGGACAAAGCCCTTCATAATTATGATAGAACTTCACTTACAGGTAAGTTCGTTTAATCATTAATTATTGTAGGCTTTGTCCGAAGGGATTCCAATAATAACACTCGTAGACTTTTAGAGACGGTGTCAAATATTTTGCTATATTTTATATATATCCAAACAATCATTGATATAACTTGTTTAATCAATTGTTATATTACATTATATTAATCATGAGTTCCACTGACAACAGCTCTAGCAAAACAATCATCATCTTGATCAGAATTAACATTACTTATAGTTCTATTATAGAACCGATAGAATGTGTTAGAAGTACCGCTCCAGCCAGCGGCTTTTCTAATTTGATCTAAACTAACACCCAGATTGTGAGCAGCGGATGTAGCTGCGTGTCTTGTGCTATGCGCTGAGAATATATTTACGTCAATCCCACTGTCGCGTAAGGTGTCCTTTATCCACCGACTTAAAGTCTGAGAAACCACAGGCTTATATGGTTTTTTGAGACTAATGAAAAGTGAGTCAATATCCTTTCGAATAGAACTAGTTTTTTCTAAATAGGTTACCAAAACTTTTCCTGGACATATTTCAGGCCTTTCTTCGAAAAAGGGGAGCACTAAATTAGGTTGTAGGCATCCTCTACGTGTGGTTTTCAAAAAATCTGGAATTTTTATGTTAATTTTTGTTGAAGACGTCTCAATATTTTTAATATTAATTTTTGACAGGGTCTGCACTCTGTGTGCAGTTAGTAAGGCTACTAAAGTTATTAACTTTTTCGAAATTTTGTCAAGAGTTAGTGTTTCATTTGGGTATAGCTGACCCAAATAATTAAGTACTATTGAAGTATCCCATGTTATGGAGTACTTTGGCAGTGGAGGTCGCAAACGAAATATGCCTTTAAAGAATCTTTTTAACCTGTCATCTTCTCCGATATTATTGCCCATTAATAAAGCTAACGCAGATCTACAAGAGTTAAGTGTGCCATATTGAGATCCCTCTTCAAAAAGTTTATTGAGAAAATAAATTATTTGTGGGACTGACGCATTGTACAAATCATAATTATTTTCATTACACCACTGGAACCAACGTTTTAAATAAACATCATACTGTTTGAAGGAATTGTCTGACAGTGATGCCAGCATAACATTAATGGCCGATGGTGGGACACTTCTCCTTAACCACGCTGTCCGCATAAGATCCCTGCCACCAGGGTAAGCGAAGTGTGAATGTTGTGATTGCTGGAATGGAAAGACATTATTGGAGACTTATCTGGCTTGAATAATATTTGTTCAGACACCAAGAGACTTTTATAAAGTGGGTACCAAGGCTGGGTCGGCCATAAGGGTACAATGACAATACCCTTAGCCTTATCAGAGGTGATCTTTTTTAACACCTTTAATATTATTGAGAATGGAGGGAACGCGTAGAAATAACAATTGGCCCAGGAAATTGTAAATGCATTGATGGTCATGGCATCTGGATCTCTATGCCAGGAAACGTACTTTGTACATTTTTTATTTAGTCGACTAGCAAACAAGTCAACATCAGGTGTACCGAATGTTGAAACAACTTCCTGGTACGCCCAATCAGCTAACTCCCATTCTATATCAGGGTGAATGCGTCTGGATTCTGCATCAGCCGTACTATTATCTGAGGAACTTATATATGTAGCCATAACAAACAATCTACGACATTCACACCATTGCCATAATTGTCTGGTTATGTCCGTGAGATGCGGAAACTGGACGCCTCCCATTCTATTAATATAAGAGATGGCCGTCGTGTTGTCAACATGAAGTAAAATTTGACAATTCTTTAAATTCTTAGCAAAAACTTTTAAACCAAAATAAGCAGCTTGAATTTCCAGGTAGTTAATGTGTTGAGCTTGTTCCTGAGTACTCCATAACCCGCTGGCCTTCTCTTTCCCACATGCAGCCCCCCACCCCGTGTTTGAGGCATCTGAGAATATTTCAAGATCATGTGTATCTTCTCTGATCCTACTGAAAGGTCTTTGCATTGCGTTATACCACCATTTCAGGTCAGGTTGTAATGTCAAAGGTAGATTCATAGGCTTGTCATAATTATCATCTGATTTTAAATTTAAAAATTTTAACCTTTCAAAAAATTTTGTATAGAGCCAACTGTATTCCACAGCAGGACATATTGACACTAGTATACCTACTAATCTAGCAAATTCACGAATTTTACATCTGTTTAAGGCCAAAAACTTTTGAAGTTCTTGTGTCACGCGTTCTATTTTTTCAGTAGGTAACGTGATCCTGAATTTATTCGAATCCAATACAAAACCTAAAAATGTACAAGTATTTTTTGGTGTCATAGAGCTCTTCTCTTCATTTATTATAAAACCAAGAGAAGTTATTAATTTTTTGGTCTGCGATGTGTTATATAAACATTGATCATATGACTGCCCCATTAGCCAAAAATCATCTAAGTAGTTAGTCGATATTAATCCAGCTAAACGTAGCAAACGGACGATGGGTTTCATTACTTTAGTGAACATGTAGGGTGCTGTACTCAAACCAAATGGTAAAACATTGAACTCATAAAACTGTTCTTCAAATTGGAACCTTAAATACTTCCTTGAATTTGGATGAATCTGTATTAGATAATAAGCGTCTTTAAGATCTATCTTTGTCATAAAACAATCCTTTGTTATTAATTTTAGTACTGTACGTATATCTTCTATTTTGAAATGCTCAGTTGTAATAAATTTGTTTAAATTTTTAAGGTTCAGAATAAAACGAAATTTTCCATTTGGTTTGGGTACCAAAAACACACTAGATAAGAACTGTCCTTCTGTAGCTTCACATTTTGCAATAGCTCCTATAGATAATAGATTATCAATAGCCTCATGAAAATCATGTTTTTCTTTGTCACAATAATTTTTTATACTTGGAAGAGACAATTGTTTTACTGGACAGGAAAACGGAATTTCATATCCTTTGATGCAAGCGAGCACCAAAGGATTCTTCGTTATTAAATACCATTGATCATAAAAAATGGACAATCTGCCAGCATAGTTTACCAGGTCTAGCGGCGTTCGCGCGGCCGTTGCTGCTGAAAGGATTTCGATGAGTTGATTTGCCGATTCTTGTTCCGAGGGTTCTCCTTCGCCTTCGGATGATTCGGTTGCTTCCGAGCAGGATAAGGTCCTTTCCAGTTTAAATTCTTGGAAGTGCTAGCTGTCGCCTGGTACTTTTTGTTACTAGTATTCGCCTGTGGTTTAGGCATAGGTGTTTTCAACTCAGCACCTGATTTATTGATAGCCTTAGCTGTCTTTATTGTCTCCGTCAGGTTTTGCCCAAACAATAAATTATCTGGCTTAGTGTTTTGTAATTGGTCTCTCATATCTTTTTTCATGCCTGACAGAATGAAACTCCTTCTAATTGCTGAATCACTGTGCTGACAATCACATAAAATACGCTCCGTATCCATTAGCATTTTGATTATCGTCGGATCGGCATCACTCTTTGAAATAAACATATTTATGACTTTACCCAAGCACGATATTGCAGTGGCTATCTGTTTTTGTCTTATCTCGATACTCTTATCCCGTTTCGCAGTCATATCAGAAATTCCTGCCTTTATTTCAGCATTCAATGCAGGGGCATCAACTAGTTTGCAGTTGCTGGGCAGCAAATACTTTTCAAATAACTCCTTACGAAGCTCTTTGGTTAGTCCATGTGTGGCAGCATGTTCTAGTCTGACTGCTAAGTCTTTATGGATTTCATCTCCAAAACTATTGGAAATAGTAGGGTCTTCTCCTAATATTTCGAGTATCTCACTAGGTAGTACCACCTCTGTGGGTCCAAGTTCTTCAGTAGGACAGGTGTCTGTTTGATGCACAATAGTCACTGCGCTCATGGTAGCCAGCTCAGTAGCAATAGCCGCTGCTGATTTATCGGCCGTGGCCTTAGTAGGTTCCACAGTAAGTTTTGCATTGGAGCTAGCATTTGTCTCAGTAGACAGAGCAATAATATTTCCGTCCAGCAGTCCAGCAACGTTGTTTTCAGCAATCTCGTAAGCCTCGCTTCTAACCGAGTGCTCTGAAATCAACAGATTTCTCGTTATTAGTTAAGAAACAGACCAAGGTACTGTTCGCAAAACTAACTTTTAGGTAGTACAGTTCCAAAGAAAAGTACGCAAACCTTGTTATGTATCAACGAGCTTTAAGAAAAGTACAGTTCCATAGGAATGTACGCATACCCTGGTAGGTATCGGCAAGCTTTAAGGGTAGTACAGTTCCAAAGAAAAGTACGCAAACCCCAGCCGGTATCTAAAAACTCTTTAGGGTAGTACAATTTTATAAAAATGTACACAAACCCTAACAGGTATTAGCAAACTTTTAGGGTAGTACAGTTCCAAAGAAAGGTACGCAAACCCTTGTTTACTATGTATACCTACTATTTAATTAGCTACATACTACATTTACTGCTACATTTTCTATATGCTACATTTTTCGAAAGAAGTGAAAACACCTATATTACAAAAAACCTAGATTATCTAAAGCTTGTCACGTAGTTAGTCACGTATAACACAAAGGTATTTAATCTGCTTACTGTCGCATACGCATAGTATGTAGACGATTTGCATGGGTAGCTACAGCTCTATAGAGAAGAACGTAAACCCGGCAGAATTTAGTGTAAGCCTTATTGTTATACCGATTCAATATAAATTAAATCAAACATTATTTACATACCTTCATACTCCGAACGATGTGAATTATCTGAGGATTGACTCCGACTGCGACATCGTCGCCGCAATTTTTTCTCCAACTTTTTAAACTTTTTATATAACTTTTTGTAGTCATCACTTTGTTCATTTTTGCGTTTAGGCATGATTTTAAAACTTTGCAACTAACAAAAAATTTTTATACAGTAGTGGGAGACACGAGCTGTGCGATCGTGGCGAGCACTAAAAAGCGAATGACGCGAGCGGGTAGGTTTACCACTACCAACACGATGCTAGATTTTTTTCTTTTTTATGTGTGTTTATACCCTCAAATATAGTGCTTGACTGGCGAACCTCTGGGCGGTACTACGAGTGTTATTATTGGAATCCCTTCGGACAAAGCCTACAATAATAGCTGACGCCATTGTATCGTAATTGTTTTAAGCTACACCCACCATACCTACATTACCTACTCAAGAAGTAACTGCTCCAACTGAACTAACGCAGAATGTCCGATCTTTTTAAATTCACAGGTTCAGTTTTTTGGCAGTAATGCGTCTTCAAGCTCTTTAAGCGAAAAAAAATGTTCCGGTTTTCTTTGTCTACCTCAGAAAACATTTAATTTAAAAAAGAAACTCCTTGTAATAAATTATGTGATGTCAAGATGTCAGAGTGACATTTGCACTGCACATGCGTCCTGATTGCTGATTTCAGAGAATGTCTGTCTGTCTGAACTTTTTGTGCAAAGCTTGCTACTTTTCCTTGGTGATTTTAATCTGAAATACCTACTTTTCAACTTAATATGTTTCTATATTTTGAAAGGGCGCGCTGGAACTTTGAACGTTGAACAAATATGCCAAGTAAATTGCCAGCGTTATACATTTTTGCCAAGTAATATCATATATTTTCTAAGTCAAGTTGGACTAAGTTGAGTCGTCAGTGGCCAATTGATATGACGGAGTTGATCGGCCAGTAATTCAAATAAAGACTTCTTGTTCAATGTTGCATTTCCAGTAAGAGATTGCAAATTCCGATAAGAACCAGCTGTGGGCTAGCCTTCGTTTACTGTGGGGCTATTATGTAAACCCTTCAGGCTGGTACCTTATTCTTGATTCCAACAATTTCGATCCAATCCCAAGTTTTTTTGTTTTTTTTATACAACTGAAGTGGCAACCAAGCGTACGGCCCACAAGATGGTAAGCGGTTACCGCAGCCTATGGACGCTTGCAATACCAGAGGTATCACTCGCGCACTCACCTTGAGGCTAAGATCGAAAGCCTCATGTGCCAGTAATAATCACCGGAAACCATACCCTCCACACCGGAACACAGCAATGCGAGCATTACTGCTTGGCGGCAGAAATAGGTATGGTGGTAGTCCTTCCCCAGGCGAGCTCTATCACAGAGAACTCTACTACTCTTTAAGTTTCTACCAAGTTTCTAATTACTTTACTGCTGTAAAATTTTTGTATTTTTGAAATCAAAATTGAATTTGGCTAGGTTTGCTGTCAAAAGCATAATGTCATCCAATACTTGTCCAATATCGATCGCGTTCAAGGTCTTTGACTATTTTTTCAAAACGACATGGGTCCTCCCATTTTAATTATTTTTCTGGTGTTATTTTAAGTTTTATTGCGTAAATTTGGTGGCAGTTTATCCAGTTTAACTTGTTTACTTAGCACAAGTGTAAGTAATTGAAATGGAGGGGTAATGTTGGTTGGTGATTTAGTCAAAGACTTTCCAAGGGAATTTTGAAAGAAAAGTCACCATTTTCGTTCAAAATTTCGTTTGTTTACTTCTTCTTCTTTTCTTTTATGGCCTCCGTGGCTAGTTTGCCACAATTTTGCCAGTGTCAAGTGTAATATTTTGATTGTCGCTTAGCAACGTAAACAAACTAAATTTGGGAGGAAACGATGACTTTTCTTTCAAAATTCTCTTGGAAAGTCTTTGACTAAATTACCAACCAACATCACCCCTCCATTTCAATTACTTACACTTGTGCTAAGTAAACAAATTAAATTGGAACGCAATAAAACTTAAAATAACACTACAAAAATAATTAAAATGGGAAGACCCATGTTGTTTTGACAAGATAGCCAAAGACAATCCCGTTTGTTTACTTTGTTAAGCGACAATCAAAATAATGCACTTGACACTGGCAGAATTGTTGCAAATATGCCACAGAGTTCATAAAAGAAGAAGAAGAAGAGTAAGGCCCTCTGTCCTGTATCAGAAAGACAATTTAGCGTAACGCCCTTGTGGAACAAACGACATAAAAGTAAAATGACCTACTAGTAAAACAGTCTAGAGTTAAAAAGTGTGCTGCAAGTGACAGGACGATACGTTTAAGTTTACGATCGTCAAACGAGTTTTTCGTACTAAGCACTCAGTACTTTAAACTTTTTTTGTATGAATATGGCAGCTATTTACATATTACCGGATGTTCTGGGTATTTTCTATATATAATAAAAAATATCTATCTATGTATTGTATTGTATTAAATATATATCAGTCATCTAGTACCCATAATACAGCTCTGTTTAACAGTAGCTTACCTTGGGACTAGATGATGCTGTGTGGATTGTCCAGCATTATTTAGTTTTATTTTATTTATTTATTTATTTAATAGGTAATGTTAGAGTACTTACTTCAACTTAAAAACTTACTCGAAACAAACAGATTATATTTATTTTTATTTTATTTGACAGGTTGCTGTTTGAAATCGGATAGCAACCGAGTTACGTAATAGCCCAGCAGAAGTTATTTAAGTGGCTGACACTGCTATTAAGATAGCCAATCCTTTGCCTACTTAAAGCATTCGTCATAGATAAGCTAGCTACTGTCCGCGGTTTTGTATGCTATATCAAACCTTTTCAATGTATCAGTGACCAATTCCTTTTACTGTAACTTATGAAATTATTAATTATTGTGTATATATTAATTTATTAAATCTAATAGTATTCTAAAGTGAGACCTGTAAATATTTTTATAAGTAAATACTTATGACTTATGAGAGCACCGGTGGTCTAGTGGTAGTGACCCCGCCTTCCGATCCTCAAACCCAGTCGTGCACCGATGGATTTTTCTGTTAGAAAAAATTATGTGCGCAATGCCAGTGCTCTCATACGGTACATCATCATACAGTACATACATCGTGAGGAAACCGGCATGTCCAAGAAACAAAAAATTCGAAAGTCATGTGTCATCCACCAATTCGCATTGGGTCCGCGTGGTGAATTAAGACCTAATCACTCTCGCCTGAGAGTAGCCAAAGTCCCAGCAGTGGGAACATTAGAAGGCTGTCATGATGACTTATACTAACATCGCTTTCGGGCAGTCTATACTAACATCGTCTTAAGAGTTGGCCAATGATTCATACAAAATAATTTAATAATAAAATAGTTATTATTATTTATTATCAGAGGTATGTTTAAAAGTAGTCGTAAATGGCCATCCTGCCGGCAGTCACGTAAACGCAAACAGACAGACGCTCTGTCACCACTGTATACTTATTTGTACGACGCAATCAATCAATACGCTTCATACAAATCATATTATAATTGCATTCAAAACGTTTGGTTATGATTGAAGAAATTAACGTACTTTTAGAGGTTTTTATAAAACAAAAAAATAATATAAGCATTTGTTTGTAGTTTTGTTTGTGCAGCGGTTCTGCGAACGTAGACCTCAAGCACAAATAATATACTGCATTTTGAGGAGCTAATTCAACTCATCAAGCCGAAGATCCTCATCAGATCTATAAAAAACCATCGTAATCGGATCTCATAGGGCGGAGTTATCCAGTCAAAATCATAATCAAAAATGGTTTATTTCAGTAAAATCACAAGGATCACTTTGAAACGTCTTACAAGCTAGGAAAATTTACGCCAGTTCCAACGCGCTCATGCCGTAAAAGAACTGGCAACAACACCGGCTGGGTTCCTATCGCTTATTTTGCACGGACCCTTGCTATTGTTATGGATGCCGAGTAGCCCCTTTTGTACCGCTATTTAGAGGAAATGCACTATTTTTTTGTTTATTAGTCTCCTGCTCGCTATAAGCTTACAGCATGTCCCTCAAGACAATATTGGTCTTCTTGTCTAGACTAGATATCGCTATTTGAATACTAAAATCGATTTGCACACCTTTGTCAGAATCAATAATTAACTATTGTTTATCGATTCTACCGTTTTAATTTTTCTATAGAGGACTCTACGAAAAGTATTTAATATCACTGTGTACAATAGACAAGTGAAATTACTGTGCTGTAACGAACGTTAATGGGCGTCTGTGGGTATGAATGACTTTGCATCTTGTCAATGTCTTGCGTAGAGCTGTCAAGTTGTGACGTCTATGGTCTATGGTAATGTCTATGATGCTGGAGGAAAAACGTAGTGGATAAAGACTCTCTGGGGAATCAAGGAAATGCGCGGTATTTCTTAGTTCTATGTTATTCATAAAATGCATGAATTATAATTAAAAATATAGATAAATGCTAAACGAGAGTGTTTCAATTTATTCGGAAGACGATCTTACAGTGCTATGTTTCGGAGTATGTAATGTTTCGGAGTAATAAATATTGATATGTCGGAGCTATTAATAAAACGGTGATAATGAGCGAACTAAACTTCGATTAGAATAGAAATTGTCTAATCCGTTACGGACCAAAAATACAGACACAGCAATAAACAAAAACAGTAGTAAATTGGAATTAGATTGAAATTAGGATCGGATTGGAATTTTCATTGGATTCAATAGCCCCTTGGTTAGAAATTGCTATCTTGAGTTAACTTTTGTCTACTCTTAGGATTGGCTGTCAGATAGCCCGAGTACTAATCACGAAAAAGTCGTTTGACAACTGCAAACGTAATCGTATCGTCCTGTTGAGTTTGACAGTCTTTTGGGGTGTTTTGGGCTCGCTATAATAAGTAACAGCTTTCGCTAAATATTACACAAGTAGCTAATCTCCCGAGTATCATTGTTCAACGTGAGACTGTAGAACAATAGAAAGAGAATCTTCGCGTAAAAACAATTTTAATTCGGCATTGCGTAAGTAATTCGTTCATTGTATGGAAATTATTGCGAGATACTTTATGCTGAGGATTATCATCATCATTCACCGAGCGAGCGAAGCGTTTCAGTTTTCAGATTGGCCAAAAAATGCTTTTGTCCGTCTGTCAGTCTGTTTGTTTGTTCTGGCCTGCAGGTCGCATTATTTAACCGATCTGGTAGAAACTTGGTATATGATTCCTTGTAGTTTTTTTTGTCGTTGGGGATTTTTGATTGGAATTGGTTGGGGCACTTCTTATAAAAAGGGGCAAATGGAGGGATAAAGGATAAAGAGGGTTTATTTTATTTGAAAAATATTGGTGAGGATCTGAAGAGGATATTTAGCGTGATGAGCAGAATAGTTCCTCAAAATGCAGTAAATTGCTAATTTTAAAACTTTGTGCTAGGCGAGGTCTTCTCGCAGAACTGCTATAATCTTATATATTATAAATTGAATTGCTGTGCGTTAGTCTCGCTAAAACTCGAGAACGGCTGGACCGATTTGGCTAATTATTTTGGTCTTGAAATGTTTGTAAAAGTTCAGGGTTTCAGAAAATATACAGGTTGTGAAAATTTGCTAAAAAAAAATTACGCGAAAGAAACCGCGCCGGGTCTACTAGTTATAAATATAAATGAATCGACTCAGCATTAGTTAGAATAGTTGTAGGTGAATAAAAGCAAGCCATCCTTCCTGTCAATAAAAATAAATTCCCTTTTATTCCAGTTACTCTATTTTTATTCCATGCCCTAAAACTATGAAGATAAAATTTTACGATTTCCGAGCATGATCGCTTCCATATTGACTGGACTGTTTATATAAATACATCCTTTTGAAAATGATTTATAGTGTGTGACCTCATTTTATAATAAAACATAATAAAAATATTTTATTTCAGCTAACGCAAGATCCATATAAACAAAAATTAATTTAACTATAAATAATATATATAACTAGAAACTAAAACAAATATAATAGGGTAGTAGAGTTCTCTGTGATAGAGCTCGTCCGGGGAAGGACTACCACCATACCTATTTCTGCCGCCAAGCAGTAATGCTCGCATTGCTGTGTTCCGGTTCGAAGGGTATGGTTTCCGGTGAAATTACAGGCACATGAGACTTTCCATCTAACGTCTCAAGGTGGTAACACGCAAGTGATATCTATGATGTTGCATGCGTACATAGGCTACAAGTTAATTTAAAAAAAGCTGCCTATTTAAGCACTACGTTTGGCGAGCTATGGTGAATGTGTAGGGAATTCTTCTTCTTCTTCTTTTAATTTGTGTAGGGAATTCAACATTAGTTGCTCCTGCTGTCACTGTCTGTAATACCTCTGGCTGGTGTCAAAGTCATAGTACGTACTACATAGTACATTAACTTTGGTCGTACTGGAGTTAAATTATTTTGCCTCAAGCAGGACATGAACCCACAACTTTCCACTTGACACGAGACGAAACAAAAACGGACTTACCAACTTTTTTCTTGTTTTGATAACCTTTCCCAGGATGGCAGTAGGGAAGATAGCGCATCTGTCAAATCAGTCGGAACTACTTTTTTTTTTGTTTACGTTTACCATTGTCAAACGAGTTTTTTGTGTTATGCACTCGGAGATGTGACGCAACTACTAACTGTCCTCAGGGTGCTGCTTTGACTGCCCCGTACTCTGCTCATCAGAGACGCAATCTTTTTGCGCATAATGGCTTGAATTTTGTATGGGATAGATTCTTATCGAATATCCTAGAGCAATAGCGTGCCATACCATTGGTTTTACGTGACTTGAATTTATTGGCATATAGTTTAATGGCAAAAAATGCCTTTAGTGCGTACGTAACCAAGATTCGTAACCAGCTACATAGACGGTTTTTTTATTATTAGTTCGTAACAGTTATAAAGTTGGTGGTTTTTCAAGTTTTTTTTTTATTAAAGTACGTGAGAGTACGGACCAATCCATACTTCCTGTAGGTAGGTCCGTCTCTATCCCTCTATGTATGAATCGATTTTTAAACTATGAAACGGATTTGCGGTTTTCATCAATAGATACATTGATTTAGGAGGAAGGTTTATACATTACGCTCGTAAAATACGCGATAGATGCTCAACGCACCGTCGCGTTGCCAAAGCAACTTATTACCTACTACTTGGACTTTTTACACGACTGTTGAAGAATGAAGGCAATTTTTTTAGTTGTTTAGTCAATTCATTTTAAAAACGGGTGTTTTCACGTACCGGTATATCGGTGAAGAGGTACCGACACTGTTTCGACTCAATATCGAGAGATTACGCGAGAGAAATATGTATAATTATTTATATTTCGTAACTTTGGCGTCTTCGTTGTGCGTGCCAATTAGGTTATCAGCCAACTAACGGTACTAGTGTCTACTTGTTGGTAATGTGTGCATGAATCACGGCCCTCCTGTTGTTTGTATTAGTTTAGAGAGCAATAACCTACATCGTCTGACCTTTGTGTTACTACTGGAACGCGAATTGTATCTGTGAGAATGAGAACTCTGTGAGTTTAGAGCTTTGCATAAAACCAGTTGTAGGGAATATTTAGCGCTGCAGCGCGCCTTTGAGTATTTTTAACTGAAGAATAAAACAGTAAGGGTGAGTTGCACCATCTAACGCTAACGTCAAATTGCTCAATGACGATTGAAAAATTTGACGTTAACGTTAGATGGTGTAACTCACCCTAAATGTAATTTATATTTAAATAGACAGCTACCTACGTACCTTGTTCAAAAATAAAATTATTTGCAGCAGACACCAATTAAAACAGTGATATGCATTATTGTGTAGGTATTTCTATCTTTCGTTAGTGATTCCTAAATATAAATATAAATAAAATAAATATTTATCATGTAAACACTATTTTTGTTCCATAATATTAAACTTTAACAAAAATTTGTTGAAGTAAAAAATAGCAGTAAGTAAATATTATAAATCTGAGGCATATTCGTATATTAAAAAAAAATAGAATTTTTTTGTTTTTTGTGGTCAAGTTTCAAAAAACGTACGATTTCATCGCAGATACTTTTATGTGACTCAATCGTATCACACCGTCACGGCTAAACAATTTTCGATTAGTAAGTAAGCTCGTATGAGTCAGTGGCCAACTCTGGTGACAAAGTTTTAAGACCGCCCGAAAGCCTTCGCCTTCGCCTTCGCTTTAAACTATGAACCAGGACCAACTGCTTAGCGTGCCCTCAAATTTTCGATAAAATGTGTGCCTACCTACTAGCAAATACCAAAGATTCTAGTATCCCAAAAATGTTTCGCTTCAAGCGGTACTTGACGAGGTTACCTTCCGAGGGTGCTCTACCAATTGAGCCAAATTTTTATGATATTATAATCTTTAGTATTCCTCCCTAGTGTGATGGTTAACACTATAAAACAAAATAACCTGAGCAAATACTATTTCAGGCCTTCTATAACACTAAGTTACTACTATAAATAATACTATTTTAGATTACTATACATATTTATTCGGATCGAGTTGCGAGATGAGTTCTTTTCGAGTAACAACAGTAGCGTCGCTTGTTTGTTTTACAACACAGGAAGTTACGGTGATTTTATTTACAGTGCGCGTGCGCGTAGGATAGATGTCTATTTTATTTGTATGGTAATATTTTTATAAGCTTGCAACATTTAACCGACTTATAAACAGGAGTCATCATCATGATAGCCTTCTGATGTTTCCACTACTGGGACACTAGCTTACTCTCAAGCGAGAGTGATTGGGTATTAATCCACCACGCTGACATAATGCGAATTGGTGGATGATATACTATAAAATTTTTAGTTCTTGGACATGTTGGTTTCCTCACGATGTTTTCAACCATTCGAATAGCAAAATTCATTGGTGCATGACCAAGTTCGAACTCACCTTAAGATCGGATGGCTGGGTTACTATCACGAGACCAGCAGTGCAAAAACAGTATTAGCGGTTAAAATAAACAATGCGACTGCTTAGATCTGGTTTACCTCATCATATCATTTTCTGGCTTATTACACAGAAACATGTCTAACCTACATTATCCACAAAAATTGCTACTAGGTGTAACTACAGTAAATAAGGAAAACTATCAAGAAGTTAACGTAAGTACTCATTGTAGGTGTGTTGTTTTAGCGACACACATTCCTGGGGTCATACTCTTCTTCTTCGTTTATGGACTCTGTGGCTTATTTGCCACAATTTTGCCAGTGTCAAGTGTATTACTTTGATTGTCGCTTAGCAACGTAAACAAACGAAATTTGGAAAGAAATAGTAACTTTTCTTTCAAAATTCGCTTGGAAAGTCTTCGACTAAATTACCAACCAACATTCGCCAAATTCAACCATGTTTTCAAGAGTAGGTACAAAACAGCAGTCAATTTAAATTGGGATTGGACGAAATTTGTATTGGATTCAAGAGTAAGGCACCTGTCAGATTCATACAAAATACATCACTTTTTGATTGAAACCAAGTGAAATTGATTGCTGATATAAAAAAAAAAAGTTGAATCTTTTTTCTTTCTGGTTCTTAAAAACATAAAAGCACAAGTTTAAGCTCGCCTCAAAGTGTAAAATTGGTTTAATAATAGAAATATAGTCGTGTTGAAGTATTTAACACAATGTACTTCGACATGCACTTAAGTTATTTGATATATTTACGA
This sequence comes from Colostygia pectinataria, assembly GCA_951394395.1. Lineage (NCBI taxonomy): Eukaryota > Metazoa > Arthropoda > Insecta > Lepidoptera > Geometridae > Colostygia > Colostygia pectinataria. The sequence goes on along the minus strand of OX596369.1, from coordinate 2,069,219 downwards.
TGTTTTCCTGAAGCATACTTGGACGTAAACATAGGAATTGTTGAGTAGAGTCTGCTCGAAAAAAGATGGTTAAATAAATTTCGATTCGAACCGATTCGAATTTAAATAATTATTTTTTTATTTGAATTACTGTAGTTGCTAAACTTTTTATATTAGAAAATATTGCATAATATTTTGAAGTATCGAGAATGACTTGTAAAAATGGTTTTATGAATAAATTATTGTATTGTATTGTGACAAAATAGATAGGTAATAATAATAATAAAAAAATAAGTAAATTAATGAATTGTAACAACTAAGCAACATAAGTCTTAGTGGAAGAAGTGCAGTGAAGTGAACATTAAAATTGAACTCTATAAAACCCAATTTAGGCGCCACCCAATTCTTATTATATATATCTCTGGTACTGCCGGAACCACACATTACCGTTTGACACTGACATGTGTCAGCTCTCATAAATTGTCATAATCTACCGGCTTCCCTGAAGATACGCGTATCACGGGTTGAATCACCCCGTTGACCTTAGAGTCAATGCGGAGTGTTCATTCATGGTATCACTGTCTCTTTCCACACTGATGATATAATTCCTGGCAGAGCGAGACAGTGAATTCGCGGAGATGTGGGCAATGCAATGAGCGACAATTAGACAATTAATGAATATGAATTGGATGTTATTTTTATCAGCTGTGTCTAATTTAACGTTGCACAAGATCTTGGTGTTTTGGAAGGAATGACTTTGCCCAGGAGTGGGAAACGAGCAGTGTCATTTTACAAAAATTTGAAAAATAAACCAACTTCAAACTTAAAAAAGGTTTCTGCAGATTGTAGTAATACGCCGAGAATGTTTATATGGACACGTTTTTTATGATTCTTTCAAAAAGCCCTGAAGCAATTTTGATAAAATCTATACCTTGAGCCTTTGAACCTATCAAACAAACATTCTTGATTATCGGAGAGATCGCGTTATATTACGCGATCTCTAGTACATAAAAAAAAACAAAAAGATATGAAATAAATGAAATAAATGATATGATAAACTCGAACTGTTAACATCCTCCAAATTTTTTAAATCGTTAAAAAAATTATAATTATATGTTATGTGCCCCCATACCATGAACTCTTAGAGCGATTCAAATTAGGACCTAAAATGAATTGTCAAAAAATTTTGTACCATGAAATTAATAATTATTGAATGATGGCGGTGTATAAATGTCAGCCAATATAATATTTATATTTATTTATTGTGCCATAGCACAGAACAGTTAATAGGCAATGGTGTGTCGTCACCAATCCTGATTAGACTCATGGAAACCCTGATTAGAAGGTGATTCACGGCAACCACACCCAAACCGGAACACTGCGTGAAATAAATAAAGTGGTATTTCACAGGACGAGCTCTATCAATTATCTACCAACTAAAGTTTTTTTTTTATATACTACTAAAGTGGCAACCAAGCGTACGGCCCACTTGATGGTCAGCGGCTACCGTAGCCTATGTACGCATGCAACATCATAGATATCACTTGCGTGTTACCACCTCGGGACGTTAGATAGTAAGTCTCATGTGCCTGTAATTTCACCGGAAACCATAACCCTTCGAACCGGAACACAGCAATGCGAGCATTACTGCTTGGCGGCAGAAATAGGTATGGTGGTAGTCCTTTCCCGGGCGAGCTCTATCACAAAGAATTCTACTACTATTATATCCAAATATAAAATTATTTCGAACATTTTTCTGGGATAAAAAGTAGCCTATGTGCTATTCCAGACTTAAATCTTTACCTGTGTCAAATTTCATATAGATCTATTTAGCCGGTCTGACGTGATATTCCCACAAACTGATAATCTTTAGTAGGGTAGTGTAGTACTTTATTAAACAAAATAAAATATGTACATAATTACATTACATTACAAAATATACAAAATACATATGAAACAGTTGAGCCATCTAAAGACCGTTACAAACGACCTATAGATAGCTCAACTGATCCAAATCACTACCAGACGGAAGCGTTCCCAACATGCTGGCTGCATTGCCTATTTAATGGCAATGCTGATACGTTGAGCCAGATATGAACCAGCCTTTGGATCACGCGTCGATTTTGTAAACGCTGTGAGCCCCGGTACCCCACGGACCCGTGGTCTCCACTCCAAAAGGCTCAAATATGTAGGCTCTATAATCTATACTAATATTATAAAGAGAGAAGTTTTGTATTTTTGTTAGTTACGAATAAACTCAAAAACTACTGGTCTGATTTCAAAAATTCGTTCACCATTAAAATGCTACATTATCCCTGAGTAACATAGGCTATATTTTATTTTGGAAAATAATAAGTATCCCTACTAAAACTTCAATAATGTAACCCAAGGTGTAAAATAATTAGCCATAAAATATTTTATAAAACAATAACAACCAAAAGGTCTATAACTCCACAGCCAATGAAAATCCGGTTAAACTTCCGGTATCTAATGCAATTGCCAGGAGTGAGGTCACCATTCATCATCCACACCCACAGATCGAGACCAAGGTGAACCGGTCCCGAATATCGTCTCATCTCGGTCTTACTTTCAGTTTTATGTGTCATTTTGTCAGGTTAGACTTTGGTTTAGCATTCAAATCGGCTTCGTTTCTTTAAAAAAAAATGTTATTTTATAGTATGACTAATTGATGTGCGTCAGTATTGAGGGCCCACTTTTAAAATATGTGCAAAACAAGTTGAAACTTATTGAGGATTTAGTTAAAAATAGTAAAAACTTGAAGCAATAGTCCATAAATTAAATTTTGAACCCCAACTGACTTTGTTCGCGTTGAGTTTTTTGCACGAACTGTACAATGTATGCACCCCGATCAATCTTCTGTTTATTGAGGCTCCTCTCCATCCAAAAGTTGTCTGGAAGAGATCGCTCACTTAGCGATACCGCCTATTCTACATTGTGATTATTCTCCGTATTTATTTTATTTTAATTGTTTTATAGTATGTAAGGTGTACACTGTACAATAAAGAATTTTCATTCATTCATTCATTCAATGTTCATCTCTGACAAATGTTCATTTCCCGCGTCCTCTAGCAGTTGAATTTTTGGAATTCCTTTCTTAATGTACCCCTACACCTTAAGAGCAATGTACTCTTCCAATTTTCATGTTTCTAGGACTTATGATTTAGGCTGCGTTTCCACCAGAGCTAAGCGAGGATGTGTAGCGAGAGATGTGTTTGTTGGAACCAATAGAATCACTTCATTCCTGTCAGAGCGAGACTAGGTAAATGAAGTGATTCTATTGGTTCCTAACAAACACATCCGTCGCTACACATCCTCACACATCTCTGGTGGGAACGCAGCCTTAGGCTGTGCGTTGACCTGTCAGTCACGAAAACCTTATTAAATATTATGTCAATAAATTTGTATGTCAATGGCCGCCCGAAGACCCATGTCATGGGCAAATAATCTGTTGGGTTATAGTTTTAGGTAAATAATTTAATAGTGTAGATCAGATGGTAACTTTAAATAAACCCTTCATCTGAGTTCCTTTAGATAATGTAATCTACAGGATGCGCGTGCGAAACAAGTAACGCACTGTCGGTCTGTAATCCGATCTGGGGAAGAGATTTGCATTACGGAGATGCATTTCGCTGCATTAATGGTAGCTAACCCCTTCCGGTCGTGGGTTCGAACCCGGTCAATAGAGTTTAACTTTAGAAAATGTTCACAATGCCAATGGCTGCTCTACTCTCTCGTACGTTCCGCGAATTCGAGGCAATCCCACGAACGGCACAATTTACTTTCATCATTTGGATGGGTGACGGACAATTCATTTTTTATCAGAGAGCTTCTGTTCTTCTGAGGGCACTTAGTGGTTAGTTCCGGGTATCGCCTAGACTTTCTCTAGCCGAGCTTTTTTTTTTTTTTTTATACAACTGAAGTGGCAACCAAGCGTACGGCCCACAAGATGGTAAGCGGTTACCGCAGCCTATGGACGCTTGCAATACCAGAGTTATCACTCGTGGGTTGCCACCTTGAGGCTAAGATCGACAGCCTCATGTGCCAGTAATTTCACCGGAAACCATACCCATCACACCGGAACACAGCAATGCGCATTACTGCTTGGCGGCAGAAATAGGTATGGTGGTAGTCCTTCCCCAGACGAGCTCTATCACAGAGAACTACTACTCTTTCAGAGCTTTTTTGGCCCATAAATTCCGTCGCCAAAGTTGGCTTGGTTAGACCACATACGATTTTTAAAACTCATTTACTTGGTTCAATTAATTGCATGCAATAATTGCGGATTGTCATTGTCACATTGGTTTCTGAGCAAAATGTCAAACATTTGTTTTGAAATCGATTTAATTATTGAACCGTAAATCATAATTCTTTATTTGCATGTTTTTTTTTTTATTTTTTTTTTTATTTTTTATTTATTTTATTTATAATTTTTCAGACCATATTATATTCTACCATCAAATTGGTAGGCAAAATTTATAAATTAATTACATATGTGTTTATAGTTTGTCAAGTTATTATTATGGCCTATACAGGGTCATTCATTATCAACCTGACAAACTTAAGGGATAGGTTCCACACATTAAAAAAAATATATATGTACCTACAATATTTTTTTTTTATGTATATTTTGTCTTAAAAATCCCAAGTAAAAAAAATCGATAACGTTTTTCCGCTCAATTATTATTTATCATTGTTGGGAATCAACTTAAGCGACGTAATAATGAAATATTCGAGTGTGCGCGCCCCGTAGCGGATCAAGGACGCTCGGGTTATTGACCCGAGGTTCATTGACGCGCGGGTCACTGACACGTGCCGAGCGCTGCCTTTTCGATTTCTAACAAGGATAACTAATTATTAAGCAGAATTATCGTTAATCGTTTAGAAAAAAAAAAGTACAAGTATTTTTTTTTTAATGTGTGGAACCTACCCCTTAAGTTTGTCAGGTTGATAATTAATGACCTTATATATATTTATTTTTACTTCATTTTGCTGTCAACACTGATTCACATAATTTTTTGTCCACAGTGGATCACCCCGGAGGAATGCGAGGTGTACAGCCGCGACCAGCGACCACCGCTGGTCATACCGAGGATCACCAACTACCGTCCGCCAGCGCCCAGGCAGCGGCTGCCGATACCAATGTACCCTGATGTAAGTAATATCATTACCTGGTGGTAGGACTTTTCACCAAGAGTCTGTCTTGGTGGGTACCACCGCCAGATATTCTACCTTCAAGCAGTAGTGTGCAAGCTGGAAGGGCACTGTAGCAGTACCCTGATGTAAGTAATATCATTACCTGGTGGTAGGACTTTTCAGCAAGAGTCTGTCTTGGTGGGTACCACCGCCAGATATTCTACCTCCAAGCAGTAGTGTGCAAGCTGGAAGGGCACTGTAGCAAGTGAAATTACTGGGCGAAAGAGACTTAACAACAACGGGTCGGGGTCATGAGCGCAGTGCTTTAGGTGGCTTGCTCTGTTTGATCGTCTTGTCATAAAAAAACAAGATAAATACCTACTTAGTTAGCTACAACTCTTTATTGCATACAAAAATAAAATTAAGCTAAATTAAACCTATAACCACTTGAACGTCCGTGGGTACTGTAGTACACAATTTTTTTTGCCAGCATACGTCCCTGGTACTACAGTACCCAAAAATCAACCCTCTAAAAACCTTAGTCGATAGTAATAAGATTCAACTTTAGTCGATCAGGAAGTTAGTCGATTATATTAGAGTGTTGAACTACGATTGTTTTGATATACAACACTAGGCGAACAAGGAAGTGGATATGTCGGGGTGGTACAATGAGCGACCTTATCGCTAAGCACCTTTGGATGGACCATAAGCAGAGGCATAAATTCAATGACAATTCCAATCCAATTTCAATCTAATTCTAATATACCTAGGTACTTATAGTTCTCATGACGGATCGCGGCCGTCGTGAAGTTAGCCGTTTCGATGCGCAATGGAGCTTATTCAAACTTAATTGTCTTTGCGCATCACAAACGGCTAACTTCACGGAAGCCTAGATCCGCCGTGCGAACTATACTGCTGTTTTTTTTTACTCTTTTGTTTATTATATTGTTTTGGTCCGTAACGCATTAGACAATTTCAATTTCAATTTTTTGACGACCGATGCGGCGCAGCGGGCGCTGGTCCGCCTGCGACGCGGAGGTTGCGGGTTCGATTCCCGCCTCAGGTCTAATGTTTGTACGATCTACAAATATTTGTCCCGGGTGTTCTGGGTATTTTCTATGTTTAGTAAAAAATATCTATCTATGTATTATATTGTATTAAGTATATATCAGTCATCTAGTACCCATAAACACAGCTCTGTTTAACAGCAGCTTACCTAGGGGGTAAATGGTGCTGTGTGGATTGTCCAGCATTATTTATTATTTATTTAATTTCATTCGGAGTTTTGTTTCTTCAATATCCACGTTATTACGATTAATTTGGCCAAATATAATAGCGCCAAATTAATCTCAATGTTAGTTGGTTGTTCGGTACTTTTCTAGGTCGTATTTTACAACCGATCTGGGATAGATCTTGATATAAGTATGATTTTATAGATTTTTTTGATATTGGGTATTTTTGATTAGTGATGTTCTTTCTTCTAAAAGGGGCAAAAAGGGGGCTAACGGATAACCTAATCAAAGTTCCGAATCACATATAGCTCCATCTACAGAGGAAATGCTGTGGTTATAGAACCTGTTCAACTAAAGTTCAGTTCGTTGACGACAGGTGTCGCCTTACTATAACGATTGATCTATAGATCAGATCTATAGATCTATAGACAGTAGTAGTAGATAGATCCCCCTGATTCGACCAACTTCTCAAATAACTATCTGTGGATTGCTCAAATCAAATCAAAAGTGCTTTATTCATTTGAATCACAAGGATCACTTTGAAACGTCTTACAAGCTAGAAAAATTTACGCCAGTTCCAACGCGCGCATGCCGTAAAAGAACTGGCAACAACACCGGTTGGGTTCCTATCGCTTTTTTGGCATGACCTTGCTATTGTTATGGATGGCGAGTACTCTCGAAAAAGCTACGATTTATTCGGAGAATGGTGCCTGTTCGAGTAAATCATTTTTGGTCGAATCCAACCTAATTAGTCCTAAATTAAACTGTCATTTTAGCGGTTAGTTGAGTATAATCGTTTCTTGGCATTTTTCCACAAACAAAGACGATGACATATTTGAAAGGCTCATTAGGTAACAAGAGTAGTAGAGTTCTCTGTGATAGAGCTCGTCCGGGGAAGGACTACCACCATACCTATTTCTGCCGCCAAGCAGTAATGCTCGCATTGCTGTGTTCCGGTGTGAAGGGTATGGTTTCCGGTGAAATTACTGGCACATGAGGCTTTCGATCTAAGCCTCAAGCCACCGGAAACCATACCCTTCACACCGGAACACAGCAATGCGAGCATTACTGCTTGGCGGCAGAAATAGGTATGGCGGTAGTCCTTCCCCGGCCGAGCTCTATCACAGAGAACTCTACTACTCTTATCTATCACTCTATACCTATCCTTTGGATTAATGGATGGATAGTTGTTGGTTCCTCAATCACGCCACGTTACAATTGAAAATATATTATTTCAAGCAATGCTCTAAAACTAAGAATAACAATTTGTTTATTTGACACACATACAAAAAGGAAAGTAAGTAAGACAAGGCAAGGTGACAGTGTGAGTATCAGTAAGTACCTATTTTCTTAGAATAAACCAAAAACAGTAAAACAATACAGAAACAAAAGAAAAAGAAAAATAAAATAGATTAAACGTAACCTACCAGCTTGATACGTTTCGTAGGTACCCAGTCAGTACCCGTTAAATTAATTTCAGCTTTAGTCTTTCCTTGCGTGTGCGGTCAAACAGGTCCAGTCTCAGCTTAACGCCACTCCCAAGTAGTGTAGTAGTTCATGTCTCAGTTTCTATAACTACACAACTAGCAGTTCTCCGAACAGTAGACCTCGCAAGCACAAACTTGTAAAGTGAGCTTTGAAAGTGAGCCACAAACTGCATTTTGAGGTACTATTTTGCTCAACACGCTGAAGATTCTTATCAGATCTTCACCAAATATCAAACATACTTAAAGTTAATACTTACCTTTCAAATAAAATAAAAATCATCGAAATCAAATCACATTAGGCGGAGATATTCAGCAGCCCCATTTTACCCTTTTTTAGAGAAAGTACGCTCTTTATCAAAAATCCCCGACGACAATCAACTTTTATAATGTCATAAAACCTGTATACCAAGTTTCAACCAGATTGTTTGAAAAATGCGACCTGTAGGCGACAATACAAAAAGCCCGGACAAACTGACATCCAAAAGCATTTTTGGCCAATCTCGAAACTGAGACGCTTCGCTCGTTAAGTCAAAAATACCTACCATGGGTTAACAAATAGAACGAGACAAGCAATGACAGAAAGAAACGAACGATAAATTTGCAAACAGTGCTTCGCAATGAGGGCACGATGAGTCAAGCGAGACGAGTGCCCATATCCCTGTGTTAATTTGTGGTTTAATTATGCGCCGGCGCAGTGATGGCTGATGGATCGAAAAGCCGGTTAGATGGCCGGACGATTTCGTGTGTAAACTCAATTTGTCGACTGTCGAGTTTTAAAGGAACAAACATCCAAACAAACGTAGAAACATTCGCATTTATAATATTAATGTGATGTGATAGTGTGATGTAATATGTGTGATTTCAGTTTTAACATAACACACTTATTACATAAGAGCTGACACGGTTTCACTCGCAATTTGCAGTTTTTATGCTATCCCACAGCAACAGTAAATTTTTTCGGGATATAATTTAATAGTAGCCTATGTTGTTATACCAGGACTTAAACCATCTACATTCCAAATTCATTACAATCGGTTAAGTTGTCAAGGAGATACGTGGTAAGAAACATACACACACAACACATGTGACTTTCGCATTTATAATATTAGTAGGTATTTATAGTTAGAAATAATAACACCTACCGGGAAGGACTACCACCATATCTATTTCTGCCGCCAAGCAGTAATGCTCGCATTGCTGTGTTCCGGTGTGAAGGGTATGGTTTCCGGTGAAATTACTGGCACATGAGGCTTTCGATCTTAGCCTCAAGGTGGCAACCCGCGAGTGATACCTTTGGTATTGCAAGCGTCCATAGGCTGCGGTAACCGCTTACCATCTTGTGGGCCGTACGCTTGGTTTCCACTTCAGTTGTATAAAAAAAAAAAAACACCTAAAAACCACTATCCTATCCTACCTACATATATCCTAGGGGCTAAATCCATCACAGAGTGGACGCCCCTAAATGGAAAACGACCTCGCGGCAGACCACGGCGAAGATGGAGGGACGAAATTGACTCTTACCTGAAGGACTGGTCCACAGTAGCACAAAACCGTGATGACTAGAGAGAAGGAAGGGAGGCCTTTGCCCTGCAGTGGGACACTACAGGCTTATAATAATAATAAAAACCACTATCTTAAGTTTGAGGTGTGAGTCTGTGAAAATGTGAAGTGTAAATTAATACCTTTTTATAATAATCTGTGCTACGAATGGACGCGTACGCTCGTCCGTTCGTAAACTCACAAAAAGTTTTAGCAGAAGACCCAGCCCTGGTTGTATGTACTCACCTTCAGCTGACTAGCTGTTTCCACCAGACTTCATTGAAGCTGGGCAGAGCGAGGCTAGGTAAAGTGATTCTATTGGTTCCTAACAAACACATCCCTCGCTATACATCCTCGCACATATCTGGTGGAAACGCAGCCTAATGCTGTGTTAAGGCTTTTTTGCAACAACAAATTTACCTCCATTAAGTATTCGTGTAGAGCACTGGTGGTCTAGTGGTAGTGACTCCGCCTTCCGATCCTAAGGTCGTGGGTTCGAATCCAGTCGTGCACCAATAGATTTTCCTATTCAAAATATGTGTGTGCGCAATGCCGGCATGTCCAAGGACTAGAAATTCGAAAGACATGTGCCATCTATAAATCCGCATTAGGTCTCCGTGGTGGATTAAGACCCCAATCACTCTTGCTTGAGAGTAAGCCAGTGTCCCAGCAGTGGGAACATAGAAGGCTGTTATGATGAAGTATTCGTGTTTTTCATGTTATATATTTTTTTGTTGTTGCAAATAAAGTGCCAGCAACCTTTGCAGTTTATGCAAACATTTGCCCATAACTTTGACCGGATAACTTATCATCACTATTTAATTATGCGCGCAGTTCTTTAACTCGTTCCAACATGGCGTAGGCACTACATCCGGCGGGGAACCGAATTGAAAGGAGTTTGTATGGCCGCTATTCAATTAATTGAAGTTTTCGGTATGTTAATGGATGAGTAGGCATCATTCAACCAGTAGGGCGATTACATAGCCGCTCGCATTAAAACGCATACCTCTCAAACGCAATATTCTAGCAGTTGTACCAAAAGAGAACGTACAAGCGAGACACAAAAAAAAATGTACAGGTCAACATATTTTTTTTCACCGGTTAAAAATGAATAATAATTTTTATGTTGACTATTATTAACTGCAAAAACGATTGAGAGTAAATGATTTAAATAAAATTCAGAGCCTTTTTTTATAGTTTCAGCGACATTTTCCTACAACCATCCCAATTTTGAGGAAAATTTTATAATTTTCCTGTATTGCTGCTTGGCGGCAGAATTTGGATATTACGAGAACATATTAGTAAACTCCCGGACAGTTCCTTTCCTTCCTTCACCTTCGCACACCCCGGACACTTGCAATAAATGTATGAAACAAACGCGTCGCAATCACCATGCATGGTTTGTGTACGTGAACGGTTGCGTTGTAGTGTGAGTGTCATGGTTGGCCCCACCCAACTATAGCAAGAGAGAGATAGCACACTTTCGCTCGCGCTGGCATGCGCGCCTGGACCTATACGAAATCAAAATAAACGCGTGCATGTATCAGTGCTGTTTGTCCACTCAGGACCCAAGTGGGCCGCTGCAAGCTTAACATGAGCAAATGGGGTTATGTCGCAGAAACTGCGACGTGCTGTGAGTGTGGCACTGATCCACAATCTAGTAGAGTTCTCTGTGACAGAGCTCGTCCGGGGAAGGACTACCACCATACCTATTTCTGCCGCAAAGCAGTAATGCTCGCATTGCTGTGTTCCGGTGTGAAGGGTATGGTTTCCGGTGAAATTACTGGCACATGAGGCTTTCGATCTTAGCCTCAAGGTGGCAACCCGCGAGATATACCTCTGGTATTGCAAGCGTCCATAGGCTGCGGTAACCGCTTACCATCTTGTGGGCCGTACGCTTGGTTGCCACTTCAGTTGTATAAAAAAAAACAAAAAAAAAACTATGTCGCATTTATTGAGCTGCCCACTGTGTCCTAACAGCTGCACTCTGGGTGATTTGTATGTAGCTACCACAAACGCCATAGACGTAGCTAGGTACTGGGAGCGCAACGTATAGGCATCAAAAATAGTATCTATGTATTATCGATACGAAGAAGAAGAAGAAGAAGTCCTGTTCTGTGACCTTTGTTGACTTCAAAGTAAAAAAATATTTCAATATGTTTTGTTTTTAAAAGTTCTTTATTTAACATAAGCACATATATATAACATAACTAAACACAGTTTAGCACATTACGACTCCAGATCGATGTGACTAGCAGGCTGTAGCGCCTATAAAAGTCTTTTAAATAAACATATTATGACAAATATACCACTTTTTATAATTGAATTTAAAATATTTTGCATAATTACTATAATGCATGAATAATCATTAATTACATAACATTATGAACATGTTATGTAATTATTAATATTTCAATAGATTGTTATACAAGGGGACGCAGTTATTGTTACGTTTTTAAGGAATAATTAAAGAAAGAAAGAAAAGTATTTATTCGACAGTACAAACAAAAAACACAGATCAGTACAGACTAATTCAAAAAATACTATACTAATTTTGATAAAATTTCATACAGGATACCTCTAAATTATTACCTATCAAACAAAGAATTATATAAATCAATTCATAATTGGCGGAGATTAATCGCCTGACAAACAAAAAACAAACAGTCGAAATCATTTGTAAACCACCTTTTTTGAATGCGGTTAAATAACCTACTTTCAGCAAAACTCTATCCTCTCCCCACATACGTAATTAAAAGTTATCTGATCATGTCCCACCAATCAGTCTCAATTAGTCTGGGAAAGAACGGTTTCTGTGACGTCATTGTGCGTGACGTCACTCAACACAAGTCAAGTTATCCTAAGATAATAAAAATATTAACAGTTCTATTGGCAAGGTATTATTAGTTCTATAGAACAAATAGGACAGTTTTTGTTTTAACAGTTCTACGATAGAACTACTGGGACAAAAAAGTTTTAGCAGTTCTGACGTTACAGTCCTAGAACTAATGGGAGTTACCCATCAAGAGTAGTAGAGTTCTTTGTGATAGAGCTCGTCCGGGGAAGTACTCATTTCTGCCGCCAAGCAGTAATGCTCACATTGCTGTGTTCCGGTTCGAAGGTTATGGTTTCCGGTGAAATTACAGGCACATGAGACTTTAGATCTACGTCTCAAGGTGGCAACGCGTGAGTGATATATCTGTGTTGCAAGCGAACATAGGCTACGATAACCGCTTACCATCAAGTTGCTTGGTTGGTTACTGTGTTATAAAAAAAATGTGTTCCAAGCTGTAACCGTAGCCGTATGGACGCTCACAATACCAGAGGTACCACTCACGCTTTGCCGCCTTGAGACAGAGGTTAAAGTCTTATGTGCCAGTAATTTTACTGGTTAGCCTTCTATTCGGAACACAGCAATGTACGTGAGCATTACTGCTTGGCAGCAGGAATAGATAATGGTGGTTCGTTCGTTCGTATGAGTCAGTGGCCAACTCTGGTGACAGAGTTTCTAGGCCGCACGGAGGCCTAGAAAAAAGGTGATTGTACTTCCCCAGACGAGCTCTATCAAAAACTGTTACCTACTATTTCCGATAAGTAGTTCAGCATCCAGGATTTTTCATTTGGTGGCCTAGCGGTCATAGCGTTGTCATCTCTTAGCAAAGACGTGTTAGAATCACTCATAAATTAAAACGATATAATAAAAAGCTATTTTTAAATAAAATCACTTTGAATCACATGGATCACCATCCGCTCCCTTACTACATTATAAATTATAGTCACTTATACTTTGTTCAGTATTATTATTTTGAAAATTCACATCATGCAAAAGACAAGTATGTAAAGTAGTGTAGACCCTCTACGTCGTAGGTCTACATTGTAGAGGCTCTACGTGATGTCTACCCATCTGATGGTAGGGTCACCCTTACTGGGTGTGGTCCATGATGAAGCACGCTTGTCTGGAATACTATTCTTTTGTGCTTCGTTTCCGATTTTTTATTTAACACTATTGGGATATTATATCTTTAGTACTTTTTTTTTATACCACTGAAGTGGCAACCAAGCGTACGGCACACTTGATGGTCAGCGGTTACCGTAGTCTATGTACGCATGCAACATCATAGATATTACTTGCATGTTACTCTGAGACGTGAGATGGAAAGTCTCTTGTGCCTGTAATTTCACCGGAACCCTTCGAACCGGAACACAGCAATGTGAGCATTACTGCTTGGCGGCAGAAATGAGTACTTCCCCGGACGAGCTCTATCACAAAGAACTCTACTACTCTTAAAATTAAATAAATCTTAAATTATAGTGTGATGGTTAGACATCCCAAAGATTATTTCGAGCAAACGAGACGTGTCTCTATAGCTCAATTTGTAAAGCACACGCGTTTCAAGCGGAGGTTGCGGGTTCAAAGCCCACTTGAGGTGAATTGATTTTTGGAATCAGGATGGCACACGAACCAAATGCCGATTGGTGGATGCACATGTCTTATACATATTTGCCCCGCGCCCCGCGCATATATTCGCAGGAAACGTTTGGGTTATTTTATTTTTATAATGTCTGTGATCGGCGTCTCCACGTCACACAATTTGTACTCGCGGAACAATGAGTTATATTACTGATAAGGCACTTCCTAGCGTCGATAACAGCTAGGGTGGGGAAAGTGATTATAACCGTCTAGGTTAATATGTGAATTTAATAAATAAAGATATCTTTATTTTGGAACAAAATACATAGGACGACCGATGCGGCGCAGCGGGCGCTGGTCCGCCTGCGACGCGGAGGTTGCGGGTTCGATTCCCGCCTCGGGTCAAATGTTTGTGCGGTCTACAAATATTTGTTCCGGGTGTTCTGGGTATTTTCTATATATAATAAAAAAATATCTATCTATGTATTGTATTGTATTAAGTATATATCAGTCATCTAGTACCCAAAAACAGCTCTGTTTAACAGCAGCTTACCTTGGGGCTAGATGATGCTGTGTGGATTGTCCAGCATTATTTATTTCGTATTTATTTCGTTCTCTACAGGTCGTATTTAAAAGCGATCTGGAGGAAACTTGGTATACAGGTTTTACGACTTTATAGGGTTTTTTGATCGTCGGGGGTTTTTTTTTGTTCTAAAGATACTGCGTAACTTTAAGTTAATCTCATAAAAAAATGGCAAAGTTTTGATGAGGATCTTCGGCGTGATGAGCAGAAAAGCTCTACAAAATGCAGTAATTTCTTTTATAAAATAGTGCTTGCGAGGTCTACAACGCAGAACTACTAGTATTATAATGTATAATGATTACTCATGGGACACAAATATTATAATGAATACTTTTGCATTATTTATAAACCAAGAGTCTGGGTGGTCAACTGGGAAAACCTTTTGTATTATGCATCTCTTATGTTATTTTTAATACCACAAGACCAATAACAATGCTTATAAATAAGTTAGTAAAAGTTACCATAAAAGGTATGCCTTCGTAAAAGGAAAATGTAATTGAATATTTTTCCTCGTAACATGTGACAAAGTGACTGGAACGAACCTACTTCCAAAATAATGATTTTTGTACGGTTTTATAATAATTTGTGTCAATCAACAATAAAATTATCTATATTTTTATTATGGTTTTTAATTTTCCATTTTTAAGAAATAAAACATACATAGAATAATAATAAGTAATTAAAAAATATTTATGATGTACAACAGTTGTGAGTAATAAGTAATAAATCAATAATTACAGTAATGTTATTTTTCGCTAGTCTATCATCTATGAGAAACGACACAATTCAAAGAAATAATAAATTGTATGGTAACAATTAGTTACGTGACAAAAATTCGAAACAAAGCCAAATTCAATAAGGATCACTTTGAATTGAAACGTCCTAAAGCTAAAAACGCCAGTTCCAAACGCCCCAGCCTACAAGTATCTGGCAACAAACTTGGTTGGGTTCCTAGGTTTTCGATTCGATGATCCCTTTGCTATACATCGATACTTTTCATCGACTCATCGACTTTGTCCCTTCTCTATCGACTCAATAGCGACCGTCAGTATGGTTGATTCGTCACAGCGCGATGTGTTTTCATCATTATTATCCTCACATATTATTATTAATCAATTTATTCTAAAAATAATGTAGCTTACATATCTGTGGTTGAAATGGTGCGGATTAGTGTGGACCTGATGTTAATATGAAGCAAGTGTTCGGTGGTTTGACTCGAGGGAAGACATGGTTCAAAGAGGTACCTATCTGTTTACTGGCTGCCCATTCGTAATCATTCTAAAAACCTTAAGCTTCAAGCTACTTAGCTAAATAAAGTAAGTCCGTATGAGTCAGTGGCTAATTCTGATGACCTAGTTTTAGGCCGCAAAGGCCTCTGTCATAGCATAACAAGTTTGAAAAAGCCGGGACTAGCACTGGAGCACTCAGTTGAAATTGCCACTGGCAGTCACCCATCCAAATGGTGATTACGCGTTACTAACTTAACTAACTAACTAACTTAACTTAGTTAACTATGTTAGCTAGCTACGTCACAAGCTGAATAGATTCAACATGTCGCCATCTTTGTTTATTCACTTTAGAGTGACAAGGACAGACTGTTGTTTTTAGAGGATCAATCTTCAGGTCCTTAGGAATGGGGGATTGGAAGCATGTCCCATCAATTTGACACATGTCTATGACACATGTCCTTTTGCTATCAGAGCCCTGACAACCCATCGCTATAGTATAACAAAGTCCCGCTCTGCCCTCGCTTAGATCTTTTAAACTAAGCAACGGTTTTTAATGCGGTTTTCATCAATAGATAGACTAATTCAAGAGGATGATTTATACCTCTTATCCTGGGATATGATACCTTCTATCCCGGGTACTACGTGAGCAAAGCGGCGCGCGGTTGCTATACATGGACAGTTGGTTAGGCGTGTCAGTTTCCACACGATGTTTTCCTTCAATGTCGCTACATTTAATCCCCTCATACCCCCCCACCCCCCTTGCCCAAGCTCTATAAAGGTAGGGAATATAAGTAGAACGAATCACATTATACTGAATATTATAAATGCGAAAATTTGGAAGGAAAAGATATTGGATGGATTTGTTACTCAATCACGCCAAAACGGCTGAACGAATCTGGATATTTCATCTAGATTCGTTTGTACAGAGGTAGTTTATAGTCTGGTTTAACACATAGGCTACTTTTACCCCGGAAAAATATTCCCTGCGTAGGAAATCGCGAGCAACAACTAGTATCTTATTATATTATTCATAGGAAAGAAACCAATTAACAGCTGAAATAGCTGATCGATTCATTATAAGGTGACTAAGTCCTTCAGTAAAACTTCGTCATTGAACGACTGAATGATTTACGACCTCGGTGGCTCAGTGGGTTAGTGCCCGGCTGAGAAGCGAGAGGTTGCGGGTTCGATACCCGGTGCGGGACGCGGGTACAATTCAGTACTATAACAGCTTTAGTATTCCTTTATCGTTGTCGAAAATTCTATAAAAAACAGATTTAATCAATGTTATTGTTTTGTGACACAAATATTAAGTCAGTAATCGTTCTTTGTATTAGATTAATTTAGATGGTGCATAATAAACTATAATTGTTAGTAATTAATTAGAATATTCATACAAGAACCAGTGAAGCATTAAGGAAAATAACACGCATTACCTACTCCAGTGCGGTAGTACGCGTGTACTGGTACCGTCCTCAAGAAATAATTTAATAACACACCCAATAATCATTCAACTGTCACAGTTACTCTGCTTTTCTTCTTCTTCTTTTATAAATGGCGTCCGTCAATATACTATGCACAATTTTGTCGGTGTCACGTTATGTTGGACAAACATATCAAGTCAAGTCAAAATATTGAAATAAATGGTGGCGTTCTTTTAAAAAAAACTTTAAGAAACTCCACGAAACATATTTTTATGTGGCGTAAAAATCTATCATCATCATTATTACTGATAAGAATACAGACAGACTGTACTTTTAAAAGGGCATAAGTCCTTGACAATGGCAAACGACGCGACCTTCTCTTCTTCTTTTAATTTGTGGCGTCTGTGGCCGGGTTTGCCACAAATCACTTTCTAAATAAGAATGACAGAGGATTGTCTTTGGCTATCTTGTCAAAACGACATGGGCCCTCCCATTTTAATTATTTTTCTCGTGTTATTTTAAGTTTTATTGCGTAAATTTGGTGGCAGTTTATCCAATTTAACTTGTTTACTTAGCACAAGTGTAAGTATGTAAGTAAGAATGAAGGGTAATGTTGGTTGGTAATTTAGTCAAAGACTTTCCAAGGGAATTTTGAAAGAAAAGTCATCATTTCTTTTCAAATTTCGTTTGTTTACGTTGCTAAGCGACAATCAAACTATTACACTTGACACTGGCAAAATTGTGGCAAATTAGCCACAGAGGCCATAAAAGAAGAAGAAGAAGAATGACAGCTTTATCCAGCCATAAAAAATGCAACAGCTGTTTACTACTTAAATCTGTATTTTCACAATTGTATGTATCGGAAATGGATCTGCCCCACATCCGCAGAGCGTATGAGCGTGGGATTCATATAATATTTTATGCATTATGTTGGTTGTCATGTAACATCACTTGATAAGTATCTAAGTAAGTTCGTATGAGTCAGTGGCCAACTCTGGTGACAGAGTTTCTAGGCGGCCCGAAGGCCTCTGTCATGGCCTTTGAAAAAGCCAGGACCGACTGCATAACATGCCCTCTGAAGCACGGGAGCGCTCATTTGAGTATATCATATAGTATATCAGTTGGTATATTGAAGAAGGACATTGGTGTCAATTTTGTTGTAGAATTTTCTAAACTTAGCTAACTAAAGTTATCGCGGTCCTTTTTATTTTAATTCATAAGAAAAGGACGACAACAATTTTAGCTAGTTTAGTTTAGAAAATGTTACAACATAATCGACACTATTGTGCAATCCTTTTAATTTTCCCTTCCTTTTTTAAACTTATTGTTTTAAATGTACTCCATGTATTGGTCTATTATTTCGTTCATTAGTTATCCGGGGATGTAACTCAGTGGTAGAGTGTCTGCTTCGCATGCTGAAAGTCCAGGGTTCAAATCCCTGCATCTCCAACCTCTCTTTTTGCATCTATTTTTTGTGCGTCATTTATGTTTGAACTTTTTATTGGTCTTATCTTATCGCCTTGCAAGCTTACATTTTTTTTTTATAATACTTAAGTGGTAACCAAGCGTACGGCCCACTTGCTTTCATCTGTGTAAATGAGTTTTTAGAAAATTAGGTTATAATGCGTTCACTTTCTTTGACATTATTTGACATTAATTAGAATTATATTCATATTTTGACATTCATTTACCAATGAATGAATCATAGAAGCTATCATTTTTTATTTTTCTTATTATTATGACATGTATTCTTATTATAATTTTTTAATTTGTTTTTTTAGTTTATGTAGGTAACTACTTATCATGTTTTCAATATCTGTTGTGTAAACTTAAAACAAAACTTCGCATACTAAAATAGTTGAATTTGTCGGACTATGAAACACTATAATAAGAACTTATTTGTACACACCCTTATTCTGCGAATAAATAATTCATTCATTCATTTATTTTATGTAATACCAAGATTGCCTAGAAGAGATTGCTTCTTCAGCGATAAAACCGCCCATTGTACATTAACTTTTAGATAATTTGCTGTTCTTCTATTTTGTGGAATTTGTTTTGTAAGGTGTCTAAAAACGGTGAAAAGCCGTGTATTTAAAAAAACATTTTTTTTTTCTCAATGTCATATTTCCTCTATTACAGGACACAGTGCCCTCTCTGAGGAACTACGACCGAACTATCGGCAACTGGAGCCCAACTTCGGAGAAGACGCGCATGGAGCTGGAGAGGAGTTTCAACAAGCCAGAGAGTCCGCGCGTCAACAAGAGACTGGGTACGATACAAAGTCAATGTTTGTTCCGGGTGTTCTGGGTATTTTCTATGTATAATAAAATAAATCTATATAAGTACTGTATTATATTAAGTATATCAGTCATCTAATACCCATACCACAACTGGGGCGAGATGATTCTGTGGTATTGTCCAGCATTATGTATTTATTTTTTTATTTATTAATGTCATGTCAAAAGACTCATCATAACAGCCTTCTAACGTTCAGCGGGAACATTTAAATGTTTAGTTGGAAGCTGGGACACTGGGTCTACTCCTAAGCGAGCGCGATAGGGTCTTAGTCCACGCGGACCCAATGCGGATTGGTGGATGGCACATGTCTTTTGAAATTTGCCGGTTTCCTCACGATGCTTTCCTTCACCGTATGAAAGCACTGGCATTGCGTATGTAAATTTTTCTAATAGTTTCAAATAATGGTGCATGACTGGGCTCAAACCCCCAACTTAGGATCGGAAAGCAGGGTCACTACCACTAGACCACCAGTGCTTCAGTGCTCAGTAAAAAAGTATTAAGTACATATTCAATTAAATTACAAGGATCACTTTGAAACGTGTTACAAGCTAAGTGAATTTACGCCAGTTCCACGCGCCTCAGCCTAGAAGAATCTGGCAACAAACTCGGCTGGGTTATTTTCTATCGCTATATCCTATCGTATATGACTCCTGGGTTTGTTATGTTCATGTTTATGCCTTCCAGGTGGGTCCACAGAGAACCTTCTGCTAGTAAATGCGCGGAGGCCCCACCAACTGCAATTGCCGGCGTCTTCTTCCGGAGACAGTCTCGATGTGGAAATCCGGAGAGACAACCAGGCGGGGCATGGCCGCAGCCGGAAGGTGCGCTCTATGGTGCACAGGCGGTCACCAGTGCCAGCTCCGAGGATACTACCTCCGTCTGTTGAGGTGAGAACTTAAAATAAATAAAGACTTTTTATTTTAAAATAATTTACTGGTGTAGTGTCCGGGGTTTGACAGAGTGGAGGCCGTGGGGAGGCAAAAAATGAGAAGGCGAGATATCGTTACATAGAGGTATGGACCGGACTGGATGTAGAAGGCGCGTGGGAGGGACATATGGAAGGACTTAGGGGAAGCCTACGCGATTAACTAAATAATGTTTAAAACAATTAATTAAACCATTTTTTTAACACTGCTACTTATACGAACGAACATCTGACGTTATCAATGTGTAAGTTAATATGACCACAAACATCCATATTATCCCAACCATACTTATGGTCTTCACCTTCTTAGAAACCTCTTAATCCATTCCAGGGTCCGCTCCTCGAAGGTTCAGTGAAACGCACCAAGTTCTTCGAAGGCGGTAAGAAGAGCAAGAAGAACTGGACAGATGGCTACATGATCCTGACTCCCACAGCACTTTATTTCTACAAGGATTATAAAACTTACTATGTAAGTTTGTTCAGCACCACAAATAATACTAAACCAGTAATCTAAGGGCATTATGAAATGAAATGAAATGAAATGAATTTTATTTGTAACCAGAACACTTTTAGAAATTATTATAAGTAGACAAACTTACTATGTAAGTTTGTTCAGCACCACAAATAATACTAAACCAGTAATCTAAGGGCATTATGAAATGAAATGAATTTTATTTGTAACCAGAACATTTTTAGAAATTATTATAAGTAGACAAACTTACTATGTAAGTTTGTTCAGCACCACTAATAATACTAAACCAGTAATCTAAGGGCATTATGAAATGAAATGAAATGAAATGAATTTTATTTGTAATCAGAACCTTTTTAGAAATTATTATAAGTAGACAAACTTACTATGTAAGTTTGTTCAGCACCACAAATAATACTAAACCAGTAATGTAAGGGCATTATGAAATGAAATGAAATGAATTTTATTTGTAACCAGAATATTTTTAGAAATTATTATAAGTAGACAAACTTACTATGTAAGTTTGTTCAGCACCACTAATAATACTAAACCAGTAATCTAAGGGCATTATGAAATGAAATGAAATGACCAGAATGAATTTGTAACCAGAACACTTTTAGAAATTATTATAAGTAGACTTAGTTGGTAGGTAAAACAATATTAATTGATACAGTGTAAATTTCATAAAAACCTTGGATAACATGGATTTGGTAGTGCACTATTCTCCACCCTAGGAAAATCCTGTGTTGAGGAGATTAGTACTCTTTCGTAGATGTAGTAAGATGAGTTGACAATGCAGTGTTCTCATTTAGAAAAGGTAGGTACCTAAATTATAATTAAAAAAAGCATGCATAAATCAGCTATTCAAAATTAAATTTTCAAATTATTAAGGTTTTTAGGGATCGGGAGGGATTATACACCAGCGTACTTTAAATATCTTTTAGATACGAGTATGTGTTTTTCAAATCTGTCATCATCATTGTTATGACAACACTTAGCACGCAAGGGCTTTTTAGCCAGTCGCTAAAATGACAGTTTTTACGGGCATCATAACAATAAACCTACGTTTTTTTTGTTTTTTTTTTATACTACTAAAGTGGTAACCAAGCGTACGGCCCACTTGATGGTCAGCGGTTACCGTAGCCTATGTACGCATGCAACATAGATATCACTTGCGTGCTACCACCCTGAGACGTTAGATGGCAAGTCTCATGTGCCTGTAATTTCACCGGAAACCATACCCTTCAAACCGGAACACAGCAATGCGAGCATTACGTGAATGGTCACCGACACGAGTCAAGAGATCGTTGTATTTTATTGTATTCTAGAGTCACGGCTTCATATCATACGTATACTTAAATATGTCTAAGGGATAATATAGCATTCTAATGGTGAAAAAATTTTTGAAATCTGACCAGTAGTTTTTGAGTTTATTCGTAACAAACAAAAATACAAGTCTTTCTCTATATGTATAATGCTAGCAGTCCGTCCCAGCTTCGCACGGGTGTAATGATAACCTAAGCAACCATGCGAAGCCAGGGTGTGTCGCTAGTAATAAATATAGCCTATGTTACTCAGGGATAATGTAGCATTCTAATGGTGAAAAAAATTTTGAAATCGGACCAGTACTTTTTGAGTTTATTCGTAACAAACAAAAATACAAGTCTTTCTCTATATGTATAATGCTAGCAGTCCGTCCCAGCTTCGCACGGGTGTAATGATAACTTAAGCAACCATGCGAAGCCGGGGTGCGTCGCTAGTAATAAATATAGCCTATGTTACTCAGGGATAATGTAGCATTCTAATGGTGAAAAAATTTTTGAAATCTGACCAGTAGTTTTTGAGTTTATTATAAAAAACAAAAATGCAAGTGTTTCCTCTTCATAGTATTGTTAGAAAACTATAATGAACTCGAATTATTATGTTATTCCAGAAGAAAACAGACAGACCCCCCGGGACCCCTCCATCTCCGACCGCGCCGCAGGCTGAGCTGGTGCTGCCACTGAGGAATGCGAGGATCGAGCAGTGCTCACCGATGCACACCAGAAGGTACCACCACCATTTATCACCAGTAACATCGTGACCAGGAGCGCTCGTGACGTAGAAAGAAAGAAAAAATATTTATTAATACACACATAGAAGAAATACAGAAATAAAAAGTAGGCTTAAAAGTAGTAGAGTTCTCTGTGATAGAGCTCGTCCGTGGAAGGACTACCATCAAACCTATTTCTGCCGCCAAGCAGTAACGCTCGCATTGCTGTGTTCCGGTGCGACGGGTATGGTTTCCGGTGAAATTACTGGCACATGAGGCATTCGATCTTAGTCTCAAGGTGGCAACCAGCGAGTGATACCTCTGGTATTGCAGGCGTCCATAGGCTGCGGTAACCGCTTACCATCTTGTGGGCCGTACGCTTGGTTGCCACTTAAGTTGTATAAAAACAAAAAAAATGGCAGGTAGGTACACAAACAAAATAAAAATAAAAAATACATATAAAAGATACAGTATGTATTTTTTTTATTCAATAAAAACGATTGAGTGTGGGTCAATGGTCTCGGCTCAGTATAAGCTGTATCGCACTTATGTAGGGAACGATGCAACACTGGTCTGCCAGGGCCTCTAGTGGGCCGTAGCTGGCTAAAGTGTTCTTAACAGATCGACGAAGTCAGGCACTGTTCCGCGTAGTCATCATTTGGATGGGTGACCGCCAGTGGCAATTTCAACTGAGCGCTCCCGTGCTTGGGCACGTTAAGCAGTCGCTCCCGGCTTTTTCAAAGTTGTTAGGCCATGAGGTCTTTGGGCGGCCTAGAAACTCTGTCACCAGAGTTGGCCACTGACTCATACGAACTTACTTACCAGTGACCTATTTGATGAAACTATTCTACAACACCAGTACTACCACACTTCGTTGCCAGTTTTCAGTTTTCAACGATTGTGGAGTGAAGAGTATTACATCATATAGGACCCAGGTTTCGTTGTAGGACAGCAAATGACGAAGAGTTACAAAGTTCTTTGTGATAAAGCTCGTTCGGGGAAGTACTACCACCATACCTGTTTCTGCCGCCAAGCAGTAATGCTCGCATTGCTGTGTTCCGGTAAGAAGGGTATGGTTTCCGGTGAAATTACAGGCACATGAGACTTTAGATCTACGTCTAAAGGTCAACGCGCAAGTGATTTCCCTGATGTTGCAAGCGTACCTACTATAGGCTAAGGTAACCGCTTACCATCAAGTAGGCCATGTGCTTGGTCGCCACTTAAAAAACCATGTGCTTGGTTACCACTTTAGACACCTGATGTTAAGAGTAACGCCTGACTTTGATTGATGTTGATAATCTTATTGTTTTGGCAGGCACACGCGGTCTGTAGTCCTCTCATGGAACAACGACCAGTACCTCATCCAGGATGAGACGGAGGAGGGCGCCAGGAAGTGGTTCCATGCCATCAGGAGTCTCATCGCGAGATTGGTGAGCTTAAACACTGCATGGAGGGTCCATGCAATGTTTTGACCATTTAGGGGGCCACTGACTCTGCTGAAGAGTCCTAGATAGTCGAACTAGGTGCCGTGGCGCGGTGGTCTAATCCACCACAGTATTGAAAATACCCAGAACACCCGGAACAAATATTTGTAGATCGCACAAACATTTGTCCCGATTCGGGAATCGAATCCGCAACCTCTGTTCGTCAAATAAGAAGATAAGATTATATCTACCTCAGACACAACAGTTATGTATCAAAATGTGACAATGTATATTGTTCAGGGTCAGTACCCGCTCCTGGGCGGGGAGTCCCCGCACTACCAGAGCAGCAGCACCGACCTCGACAGCCTCGGCCGCACCCCGCCAGCATCACGACACAACAATAGAAACAAACGAGGTAACACATCAACAAACACTTTTCATCTGTACTAATATTATATAAGGTCATTCATTATCAACCTGTCAAACTTAAGGGGTAGGTTCCACACATAAAAAAAAAAATACACTGCACTGCACGGTGTTAGTGACCCGCGCGTCAATGAACTGCGGGTCACTAACCCGCGCGTCCTTGACCTGCGCGTGTCCTTGACTCGCTACGGGGCGTCGCTTAACTCGATTCCCAACAATGATAAATAATAATTGAGCGGAAAAACGATTTTTTTTTGTTTACTTGTGATTTTTAAGAAAAAACATACATAAAAAAAAAAAATTATATTATAGGTACATATATATTTTTTTTTTAGGTGTGGAACCTATCCCTTAAGTTTGTCAGGTTGATAATGAATGACCCTGTATAGAGAACGTTTGTTATAACGTTTGTTGTGATTTTCAATAAATTTCATGTCATTTCATTTCATAGAGAGATGATTTGTATATCTATTTGTTACGAATAAACTCTAATGGTGAGTTGCACCATCTAACCTCATCAAATTGTTCGACGACGATTGAACGAATGTGCTCCAACTCTACTTGGCATCCATAACAATAGCAAGAGTCATGCCAAAAAAGCGATAGGAACCCAGCCGGTGTTGTTGCCAGTTCTTTTACGGCATGGGCGCGTTGGAACTGGTGTAAATTTTCCTAGCTTGTAAGACGTTTCAAAGTGATTCTTGTGATTCTACTGTAATAAATTTTTTTTTTTTTTTTTTTTTATTTTGAACAATTTGACGTTAACGTTAGATGGTACACAACAAAATAAACAAAAACTTTACTGAGGACACAATTTGCATGGTAGTTTTACTAACATACATCATTGTAAAATAGTCCTACAAATGGCGGTCTTATCGCAAATAGCGATATCTTCCAGACGATCCCTAACAACTAAACTAAACCTAATTACGCTAATGATGATGGACAATGGATTTGTCATCGACAACGATACTGAGGGTGTAGAAATCCCCAGCCCTCGAACTTCGAACTAGTATAGAACTGTATACCGAGGGTCAGGTATCCTCATTCTACAGACAAGCACTTTTTTTTTTATACATCTGAAGCGGCAACCAAGCGTACGGCCCACAAGATGGTAAGCGGTTACTGCAGCGGACGCTTGCAATACCATAGGTATCACTCGCGGGCTGCCACCTTGAGGCTAAGATCGAAAGCCTCATGTGCCAGTAATTTCACCGGAAACCATACCCTTCGCACCGGAACACAGCAACGCGAGCATTACTGCTTGGCGGCAGAAAAAGGTATGGTGGTAGTCCTTCCCCGGACGAGCTCTATCACAGAGAACTCTACTACTCTTAGATTTTATCCTATACTAATATTAAAAGGAGAGAATATATGTATTTTTGTTTCTTACGACTAAACTCTAAAACTAACTGGTCCACAACAATAGGAATAAACGCGGTAAAACACTGACAAACACGTTTTATCTAAGTTTAACTATGCTAATTGTAAAGAGAAGATTTGTATTTTTGTATTTTACGAATAATCTCAAAAACTACAGGTCCGATTTCAAAAATTATTTCACAATTAGAATGCTACATTATCCCTGAGTAACATAGGCTATATTTATTACTAGTGACCCGCCCCGGCTTTGCACGGGTGCGGTTTCATTGTACCCGAAGTGTAATGCGAAGCTGAGACTGACTGCTAGTTATAAGATAACCAACCCAAGCAGGAATAAATAGGTCATCTGTAAAAAGTTATATTTGTCACCCCTGGCCTTGTAGCAAAAAGAGTGACAGATCAAACTTATTTGTCCTATCTGTCACCCTAGGCGGTCAGAGCTGGGTGACAGATCAAAATAATTCGTACGATAAAGCGGTTACCGTAAGTACCACCATATTTCTGCCGCCAAGCATCAGTTATGCTCGACGGTGGCTTGGTCGTCGTAGATTTATTTGCCCACTCTAGATATAAACGTGGGTTCGAGTCCCAGCCATTTGAAAACTTTAAACCAAGCAATAATAATAGATGTAGCAATTAGCAATTTATGGAAAATGAAATCATTATTTTTACAAATCTAATGAAGCAATGACGTTTGTTTACTAGTCACTGACGCATCTTCCCGGTAAAATGTTTATTTAGATATTTGTATAAACATTTTCCTTGTAGTTTTAATGTAAATTCCTACCTAGTTATTCTATGAAAACTCAGTTGAATGATGCCTCTTTGGAGTCTCGAACTAACTTTTTAAGAATATACAAAGTTAAATCTAAAATAATCTAAATTCAAATAAAACTTTTCTTTTTAAAATGTAGTTCTAATAATGTCTGTGTATGTAAATACACAGACATTATTATATTTATATTTAAATGAAATAGCATTCTGTTTTGATTTTAATTCATAAAAGCTTATTTATAGATTTCATTTAATTTCGCGTACATTTAAAAGCTTTAGTGGAAATAGTGTGGTGACAATGATTTGTGGATGCATCTCGGACGGTGCCGATGACTTTCGACGACTAAGTATAGGTAAAGTGGTAGTTAATACTCGGTTATGCGTAATACGAGTAATATTTAATAAGCACTTGTTTACGCTACAGTAGCCGTTTTGGTAGGTATTTTATTATTGACGGTGCGAGTGAAGCGTCTTTGCTTCAGGTCTAGTAAAGTTTACTTTTGTCTGTCAGTTTGTTGATACTCTTTTATAGGTCGTATTTTACAACCGATACCTACTAGGTTTTACAACTTTAAAGAATTTTACTGTCGTCGGGGACTTTTGATTACCTCTAATTTGAAAAAAGTAACCCTTGGTACTTTTTTTAAAAAGGAGCAAAAAGTGGGCTACTAGATATCTCCGCCTTCCTAGAGCCTCCGATTTCGATGGTTCTTTTTATTTGAAATTTTAAGTTGGTTTCATAAAGATTTGGCGAAGATCTGATGATAATCTTCAGCGTCATGTACAAAATTGCTTCTTAAAAATGCAAAATGCTTTTACTTGCAAGGTCTTTGGTTCGGATTACTAATAGTCATAGAAATGTCTAGGTATGTTGTTGTTACGATGTTTGTCATCTATAACTACCTACATGTTTGTACATAAGTAGGTAGACTGATATACAAACAACATACATAGATAAAACATAATTAAATATTTATCAAAATGACGTCGATTTTGCTTGTATTTTATAAAGACATATTTTAGCAATAGGTAGACAACAAACAACAAAAAGTATAATATACCTAATCATGCTAACTACTGTGACCCGCGGTTTCACCTGCCCCTATATGAACCCTTATTTTTACCGAGATATCAACAAGTTTAAGTGTTAATCGAGGTCGTGTGACCTGGATATGCTTTAATCCACCAAGCTATAGGAAGGGTTTCTTCTTATAGGTTTTTAGTTGTTGCTTTGGCTTTCTTTGCAAATCTTTATAAAATGTACCTAAGTAAATTGTTAGATAGTGAGAGACTCATGTCGCAGCTAATTGCTGCTACTACTACTCGTAGGCTACACTGAAAACCAGCGCTACAGACACATTATGTCTGCAGCACATGCTGAGTGGCTGCCTTTTTTCGTCACAATAGTTAAGTTTTAATTTGTATTGTTATTTTTATTTTTATGTTAATTGTGTGGCGTTAAATAAATATTTTTCTATTCTATTCTATTCTATTCTATTCCAAGCATCATTCAAATTCATTCAACCGTTACGGTGTTGGTATTTTAGTATCAAACACACAAACTTTCGCATTTATAATATTAGTGTAAATATGTCACTATCAGTGCAATATCATTTAATTCGCTACGTTTATCAATAGATAAAATATTGATAGCAGATAATTTTCTGGTTAATCTCTCAGAGTAAAGCTAATTTTTACCACACACACACACACACCTTGCAAAAATTAACGTGGAATATAAAAAAACTGATTCAACCCGAAAACTATGGGTCGCAGGTTTTCCAATGTGATCAGAAAAAGTGTCTATAGTGGCAGATTTTAAAGTATACTTGTGTTACACGTCGATTTACATAGTGCCTATGGATTCATTCGTGATGACAGAAGCTGTATCTTTTTACTTAAGCAAGGGAGGATCAATAAAAAACCAGCCAGTTCAGAAGAAAAATAGTCCAACGGAAAAGACGCATTCTTATCTGAGAAACATTTTTGGCAGTCATCAAAATTTACACAAACGTAGGTAAACAGTAGTTGGTTTTCACAATTCTTACAATAACCTACAATAATACAGCCTTAGCGACCGTTACTGACGGATTATGCAAAAACGAATGTTTATATTTTATTTTAGATGCATATTTTTTTGCTTTTGATTTCAATATAAACCAAGTAGGTCTGTACCTACTTGGTATAGTATTATATAGATAACCAAGACATAATATTTATGGTTTAACAAACAAAGCATTATGATTTTTATAATATGCTTAGTATTTTTGAAATAACTCTCTCAACAAACGACGCAGCTGGCTTTGTCCTTCTAATTCTAAATGGCATCGAATTATCTATAAAAAGTTGATGATCAATTTAAACTTGCAAGGATTTTATACTTGATTTTTACATTAATACCTACACCTACTACTAACATAATATATCAAGTCATTAAAAAAAGCACTTCAGTAAGTAACGCTTTTTTATTATAAAACATTTAAGAAATAACAAAAAGAGTTGAAATGTTAACATCTTGCAACGTGTACTTAGTACCTACCTAGCTATTTTGCAACTTAGTTAGGTAAGACGGAGCTAAGATGAAACTACTTAGGCGACTGACAATAAAATTTAACATACGAGAACCACAGAAACTTCTAGATTTGAATGCCACTGATGTAATTCTGGGGAAATACAACCATCCATCTAAAAAACTATGTATTTGCATGATTCAAAATTTAAGCTGAAATTAATTGGTTTCTATTTAGGTTACATCAAACAACATAGATTAGTTAATAGCCGATGAATAAGCTCTACAACAGATACGCTTATCGTAACCTATTGATAGCTTATCACTTATCTCAAACGTACCTACCTACGAGTGATGATTGTATATTTTAAAAAACGTACTGATGCTAGAAATGTATTTTTTTATTTAGAATTTGTGCGGAAATTGCAGAATCATTAATAAATTCATTCATTTATGCAGGTCTTTTAAACGGAAGTTGCGTTTCATTAATAAATAGATGGAGTTTTAATTCGATTGAAATTACATTGATATTAAAACTACTTACTTAACTTTAGTTGTGATGAAATTCAGGAGTTGAAAGGTAAATAGCAAGGATATTTTTTTTATAACATGTGAACGTCTTATTGCCTGTTTATTTTATGTTTGTGTATTACTTACCTGACTTCATTTATTTTTATTTTTTTTCCTTTTTCAGCGGATTTACTCACTAATAAGGTTTCTTTCATAATGTAGTTAATTTTATTTAATGCATCTGGTTACGGCAATAAACCCTATACTACCTATCGCCATATAGTAAATCTTAATAACTTTATTTCATTTTCTCCTAACTCTGTAACTTCCCAGTACAGCTCATATTTCTGAAACTATACGTTATCTAGTAAAACTATAACAACTCCATGGCTGTGAGAATATTTAGTCTTTTTACTACTCTTAATCAGTGAAAATTACCTAATGACAACAGGTATATTAATTAAATATTAATTTATTAATAATAAATATAACTTCGTTATTGATAATATATATTGAATGTAACATCAAACGAAGCGATACGTGAAAATAAATGTAACACTAAATAAACTTTGGTAAGTACATTTATAATTGCGCTATTGTTTTATAAAGCCAGCTTAAATCTATTTTCATTTTCTATGCAGTATCTTCGATATAAAAAATCATTTATATGGGCACCAGGCCCATGCAAGCATCGCTTAGTTCGGGGCTGTGCTAAATTTTGCTAATTTTTGTTAGTAATTTTCACTGGTTTTGATCCCTTTATTTCCGCTTCAATATCTTCATTTCACCTTTCATTCTCATCCTACCGTTGCTCATTCCAGCCGGCGGCAGCAGTAACGAGGACCTGAGTGATTCCACCGAAGTCTCCAAGTCTCATGTGCGGAGTAGGTTACGGAAATTCTTCGCTAAACGACCTGCCATGGATGTTCTTATCAAAAAGGGGATTTATAAAGGTTCGATTTTGATTTTATGACGCTTGTAATTAAGCTGTTTAATTCTGCACGGTAAGTGGATTTGAGTAAAGTTGTACAGTAGTTATGTGGAAATAAGTGATAGTAAATGTAGTGTAATGTAGTAGTGTGACAATAATTTGGTTTGGTTTTTTATTTTTATTTACACTAGCAAGTACTGTTAGTGCTAAACGGTAAGTGGTTGTTAGTAAAGTAGAGTTGTACAGTAGAAATAATCATATTAAATGTAAATGTAGTATGACAATAATTTGGTTTGATTTTTTTATTTTAGTGTAAGCACATGGTAAATGTAAATGATTGACGAATCACGTTTAAATGCGTGCGGATTTTATTTTATTTATTATTGTAATTATTAATATTTTGTGTACAAAAGGTGAGTGGTTTTTTTAACGAATTGTGAATTGAATTGTTTTAATACTATATTTATTTATAACTATTTAAAGAGTTTTATTTTAACCTTGGTTTCCTTAGTTAGTTAAGGTGGATGGTTGTAATTACGAGATTTTTTAGATTTTGTAGATAATAATATTAGTAGCAAAGGGTGTGCGAGTGATTTTAAAGCTTTTTAATAATGTATCTGTAATTGAGCTTATAAAAATACATTTAGTTTTATTGTATTTTGTACGTGATAACGTAATAGCACAAAAAAAACAAAGGCAAATGCGTTACGATTCTAAGTCGTAACTCGTAGGTAACATGTGGCTGGCAAGTTCAACAGAAGGTTATTAAAATGCATAAACAAGAATAACCTCGGTTTTTTACATTAGTCCTACAGTATAGGTATGCACAAACATAACACGCAATACTAATTAAACTATCCTCTTTTCATTAACAAAACTACTGTAATTTTTTTTTCACCATGTAGATATCATTTTAACTATATCATTAAGGTTGTATTCGACCAAACTCGAATAGCTATTCTCCGAGTACATCGTAGTAATTCACGAGTAAACTAACAGTTTCCTTGTGTTTGACATTTCTTATTGCGCGAAATAGTTATTCCAAAAGTTTGTCGAATCCACCATTATGTGATAATTTACAGTCATCAGTAACATACATCAGAGTGGCAACTTGTGGTACCTTTGATACAAGCGTCAAAAAACCATTGAAATACATCCAACATAAATAATATGTAAAAAAAATGCTACCTATAACAAAAGAGAAGACATTCTCAATAGTTTACGGCTCATTATCAAAGCTATCTTGTATCAAGATTAGTAATGCTCCAAAAAGATATACCATCTACCCGCCTAAAAACACTTGTTCTGAATAGAGGCTGAAGAGTAGTAGAGTTCTTTGTGATAGAGCTCGTCCGGGGAAGGACTACCACCATACCTATTTCTGCCGCCAAGCAGTAATGCTCGCATTGCTGTGTTCCGGTTCGAAAGGTATCTGGTGAAATTACAGGCACATGAGACTTTCCATCTAACGTCTCAGGGTAACATGCAAGTAATATCTATGATGTTGCATGCGTGCATAGGCTACGGTAACCGCTGACCATCAAGTGGGCCGTACGCTTGGTTGCCACTTTATATGGAAAAAATATATATTTTCCAGATGAGCCAGTTTTCGGTCGAAACCTGGAGGAGGTATGTCGGAACAGCAGCCCTCGCGTGCCAGAGTTTGTGATCGCGTGCGTCACGGAGATAGAGAGAGAACATGAAAACATGTGCACGGATGGACTGTACCGGGCCAGTGGAAACCTCAGTCAGGTGCAGAAGATACGGCTAGAGGTAGGTCTTACTGATAGAAGTTCTGTAGCCAAGTTGAGCTACTGCTTGGCAGAATATGGTGGAACAGTAGGAGAGTTCTTTGTGATAGAGCTCGTCCAGGGAAGGACTATTCTATTTCAGGCGCCAAGCAGTAATGCTCTCATTGCTGTGTTCCGGTGTAAAGGGTATGGTTTCCGGTGAAATTACTGGCACATGAGGCTTTCGATCTTAGCCTCAAGGTGGCAACCCGCGAGTGATACCTCTGGTATTGTAAGCGTCAAAAAGAGCTGGTGAAACCTAAAGGAGATAAAGAGTACTTAGAAGAAAGGTCAGGGTTTGCAGGAAACCTTAGGCAGAAGAACATACGGCTAGAGGTAAGTCTTACTGATAGAACTTCTGTAGCCAAGTTCAGCTACTACTTGGCAGAATCTGGTGGAGGTGGTGAAACATGGAGTTAGTTTGTTGGAGATAAAGAGTAATTGGAAGAAAGGTCAGGTTCTGGAGGACACCTCAGTCGGAAGAAGATACGGCTAGTGGTACGAAGGAGTTAGTAAGAACCGGTTTACGTAACACAGTACAAAGAGCACACCATCCTAATTTCATGTTTCTAGGTCTGTATTTAAGGTTCATTTTTACAGATTTCACAACGATGAGCTCTGTAAAGGGTCTCGGAGTTCCTCTAGTTACTTATAAACTCGACGGACTCTTCAGCAAGAGTCCGTTTTGGTGGGTACCACCGCAGTGTCAGATATTCTACCTTCAAGCAGTAGTGTGCAAGCTGCACTGTGTTTAGGTCTGAAGGGCAAGCAAGCTGTAGCAAGTAAAATTAGATTATTAAATTATTAAATTAGAGACTTAACAACAATGTCTCGGGGTGATAAGTGCAGTGCAGTGCCACGCAAACACTTAAAAACTTAAAGCTTTGGGTGGCACTGCATCTGTAATAGTCAGGCGTGGTGCTTAACATCTGGTGGGCGCCTTGATTGTCTTGTCACTTGCTGACATTAAAAAAAAACTTCCAGATCGACCAAAACAACACGAGTGTTATACAGAATAACACGGACATCCACGTACTGACCGGCTCCTTGAAGCTGTTCTTCAGGGAGCTGAAGGAACCGCTCATACCCTGCAGCTTCTTTGAGAGGATCCTTGCGGCTTGCTGTAAGTTACGATATCCTGTTTCCAGTGCCAATATCTGATCCCAAGTAGGTAGGTAATAAGGTTTATAAGAGCAGCAGAGTTCTTTGTGATAGAGCTCGTCCGTGGGAGGACTACCACCATACATATTTCTGCCGCCAAGCAGTAATTTTCGCTGTGTTCCATTTCGAAGAGTATGGTTTCCGGTGAAATTACTGGCTTAAGAGATTTTAGATGTAAGTCTCAGGTGGCAATACGCAAGTGATATCTTTGATGTTTTATATTCTTTTTGGGAGCGCTCGTGACGTAGCTGGCTAAGTTGCTCTTAACAGATCCACGTTAAGCGCTTTTCCGCGTACCACTTGGATGGGTGACCGCCAGTGGCATTTACAATTGCCCGGGCATCGTAAGATACGTTAAAGGATCGTTCAAACCAACACAGCGACGCGAAAGCGGAGCGGAAGCGTCAGCCGCGCATCGGACGCTGCAATGGCTTAGCAATGGCGCCTTGCACACCAAATGCGACCGCGACGCGGCATCACAGCGTTCGCAAAGTCCGCTTTCGCTCCGCTTTCGCGTCGCCGCGTTGGGTTGAATGATCCTTAAGCGTCGGTCCCGGCTGTTTCAAAGTTGTTAGGCTATCACTTCTTTTCTATTCACTTCAAAGTTGTTAGGTTAGAGGCCTTCGGGCGGGCCAAGAACTTTGTCACCAGAGTTGGTCACTGACTCATAAAACTTACTTACTTTATATACTTTGTTCACATCAGCTATAAAGCCAAAGGAGGCGAAGATCAAGGAGTTCCGTGATATCATCCACGCGCTGCCGCAATGCAACCGGGACACGCTCAAGTATCTACTGGAGCACTTGTTACGGTGAGTCTACCTGCTAGGTCACCATCATTGTATATAAAACGTTTTTCTTCTGTTCCTCAGTCTATTAGGAATTACGGTGAAATTACTGGCACATGAGGCTTACGAGCTTAGCCTCAAGGTGGCAACCCGCGAGTGATACCTCTGGTATTGCAAGCGTCCATAGGCTGCGGTAACCGCTTACCATCTTGTGGGTCGTCGCTTGGTTGCCACTTTAGTTGTATAAAAAAAAATTTACTCCTCAACGACAAGAAAGTTTTTTGAATTAATTCAAATTACTTTTGTTACTAGATGTTAAATGTTAATTTTCTTTACAAATCATAACCATTCTTACCATTCCCAGGGTGACAACATACAGCGAGCGCAACCGAATGCACACAGCTAACTTGGCCATCGTCTTCGGCCCCACCCTTCTATGGGCCCCGGCTGAGCAAGCTCACAACATAGCGGTAGACTGCATCCAACAAAACAACGTTGTAGACATCTTACTCAACGAATTCAAGGAAATATTCGCTGAGGACACTCCAAAAGGAAAGAAAAAGGCGTGACTCTGAGACATCTGGGAAATCCGGACTGTGTTTTGAAAAGACTTTAGTAATATCCCGGATTGTAACGTGTTTTGGGACACCCTATTCGACGATTATAAGCAATATTAGCCGATATTTGATAGATTTTCGGAGTGAAATGTGCGCAGTTTATAAGCAATGTTAGCCGCAATATGATAGATTTTCGGAGTGAAATGTGCGCAGAATATACGCAATTTACCCAACATTTGACAGATTTTCGGAGTGAAATGTGTTAAAGTGAAACAGTGCTAGCAAGATCACACATTGAACGCACAATGATACTTTCTGCGTTCTGCGTTCGTGCGTTTTTAACAGTTTATAGCTATTTTCCGCGGGCTTTCTTTGATTTAAAGTACCTAGCATCATTAAGCTATTCTTTTGCTACATATAATCTTTTATTGGCATTATTAGTTTATACGTAGCTTTACTAAGTGCGGTTGCACAAACAGTAAATGATTTATGATTTATGGTTGAAACTGTATTAAATAAAAATAAAAAAAATAATACCTGCTATTACTAATTCTAGCCTCGGTATAATATGTAGCTAACATGGACTTGGACAAATGACATTAAAGTGGTCGCAGGAAGTCATTGAAGGCTCGATATCGGTCGTCATGGCATTCTTTGGAGTCTTGTGTGGTCTATTGGCTGAAATTCAAAAATACAATTTCAAAATATTTTTCTTAATGAAATCACCATAATTTTGAATCGTTTAATGTTGGTGAATTTACGTAAGTGCGTCATCTGGTGATGATGATGAACGCAGAAAGCATTTTGCGCGTTGTAGTGTGTGCTACGCTTAAAATAACATACAATCTGTACAATTGTATAATTTATAATTGGTATGATCTTTGTAAATTTTGTCCAAAATATAACATCCAGCTATGTGTTGTGATTGTGAAGCAATGTATGGAAAGACTGTCAGAGGCTCTAGAGGTTAATATATTCAAATATAAATTATATAGAGAAAAAATATATGAATAGAAAATATATAATTTTGGGTAATATAAATTATAAATATATTGATAAATTTTATTTTTGGGGCCAAATTTGTAAATAGGGTCTCCTACAGTTTATTAGATTAGGCTTCAAGCCGGTTTATATTTTGTGCCTTAAGCTAAATGAATAATATAATGTACATTATCAATATTCATCATGGATGATTTTCTTTCCTTTATGTGATAAATAGTAATTTTGTTTAACTTTGTTTAATTAAGGTCATATCGCGAAAACCTTCCTGATTTCTATATTCTAAAACAATTTGTTTAAGTTTGATGTAGACTGTGCACACGGCGACACTTGACCGCGCTGTCACGGCGCGTATCTAAGAGAAAATTGTATTTATTATGTGGTAAAACGTGCTATGACAGTGTGTTTAAATATCGTTTAGGCACATGGGTAACGAAAACGAATTGTTTTATGAACACAGGAACCAGATACACTTTTTACATACACATTTTGGTAGGCAATTGCTAACCAAAACGTAATAATTTATATTGGTACATAAACTGCTTCAGAATGCTGTTATTATAATGGCATAGTAATAACAAAACACATAATCATAATAATATAATGGCATAATAATAACGGGTTAACATAACACGTTTAAAAAAAGAGGAATATGAATCGCCAACAAAACATGAGGCTTTCGATCTTAGCCTCAAGGTGGCAACCCGCGAGTGATACCTCTGGTATTGCAAGCGTCCATAGGCTGCGGTAACCGCTTACCATCTTGTGGGCGGTACGCTTGGTTGCCACTTCAGTTGTATAAAAAAAAACAACAAAACCCCATAAGAGTCAGCGCCAGTCAGATAGGTTTTTTTAACATAGACGAAATAAACTCATTGTAATTTTACTGTCCTTATATCAGTAACTAGCATTAGCTTTGTTGTAACTATATTGACTATATGCTAGCTGGTGACAGTCTAGTCTTTTTCTCTATCTGGACGAATATTAAAATATAAAACTGTGCTTTATAAATACTCATAAATGAACACCAATAAAATGTAAAATTTAAATAAGCTAGTATAACCAAAGTTTTTGTATTTTTGGCTGATAGAGTAAAACATTAAATAAATATAAATTGTTGTGTAGTTGATGTGTAAGATAACGCAATAATGCTTGGAATAAGTACCTAAATGAAGTTACAATAAACAAAATATTTTAAAATGTATTTTCTTGTTTTAATATTTTTCACGAAATCAAACAATATATTTTATTTGTACCTAACCTAGTTATGTTGTATTGATTTGGTGCAATTTGATATAGGTATCAAATCTATTTAAAATATATTATAGTAGGTTTGCTAACTGTAAAAGGTTTTTTTTTTATATTTTATATTTAATCAAAAAAACAAAGTAAGGATTTACAGACAGGTCCAAAGTACCCTAACATTACAATAACAAAAATATGTCAGATTAAATACTCTCACATCAAGATTTAAAATGTCACTTATTTTAGTTAAAAAAAATCAAACTAAATTAAAATCTACATATTTCATTACAATGTCAGAAAGAAAGTCAAAAAGTAAAAATTAAAATAACCTACAAGAAATAAAATTTATAATCATACTTTATCCAGCGCCATCTTTTTTAATTAGCATAAAATGACAATATGAAGGGCGAATTAGTTAAACTTAAAAAGTAGGTCTACATAATATTACACTTAAAAGTGCAATATAATAATTATAGTTGTAGTTAGTGCAATATATAAATATTTTTTAACGCTTAGCTATTTAGGCAAATAAACATAAACTAGAATGAATATAATATTTTGAATAAATCTTTTTTACGGTTTTTTTGCCAACTGCCTAGATAATATGGTGGGTTTTAAATAAAAATACTATAAATCAATGCCAGGACTTTAATCAATTTTCATTTCTTCATCGAAATATTTAGGTACAGAGTTTTTTTAATGATCTACTATAGTATCTTAATTCTTTTTTATTTTCATATTTTTGCAGTCTTAATATATATGAAAACATTTCAGATACATTTATTCATTATCATTGCGATTGCCAAATGCAGTTTTAAATTGTAACGGAATGTAAAATCTACATTTAATTTAAATTAAATTAATTTTGTTAATTTTACTAATATAATTAAAATTAAACCTTGTGAAAAATAAAATAATCTATAAGTATTAATTATTAGTAAAATCGTAAAACAAGAAACAAAATAAATGTTAATTAGGTAATAATTATAAAATTAAAATATTAAGTTATTTAAATCTGCAGTGCTTTTAAAAACTAACAACTAAGTATTAAAACATTTTTAAACGAAAATACTTATACCTACTATTAAAAACTGGAGACAAGTTTTTTTTTTCATTTCTTATATTTCTGCAAATTATTCATTAACATTTAATTTTAGTAAACATAATTGCCATTAAAATATTATTTAATCACAACTATTAATTTATCATAATGATTCTTTTGTCACATTGATAACAAGTTAGCATTACTTATAAGTAATTTAACAATAAATGTGCTACTAAAAGACACAACTGCATTATATGAGTTATTCTATTTACAATTACTATTCAAAACTAAAACAGCTCTACTAAATGAAAATAAAAGACTAAGGTAAAAAAGCTAATATTATAACAATGTACAAAGCTCATGTTTTTATATATTTATGCATAAAGTCAATGGTGTAATTTATAAATGTAAATATAGTTCAATTAGAAAGTAACGGAAGTTCAAAAAAATAATATTACCTACAGATAAAATAATGTATGGAGTGAAAGATAATTGAAATCAAATTAAACTCAGGTGGATTGGCAAATTAGGTAAAACATAAAGAACAGACACAATTTTCGTCTACACCATTAACAGTATGAACTTGTATATTAAATCCTACTTCCCACAACACCGTTGTACCAAAATTGGATGTACAAATATATAAAAATCAGTGCATAAAATGTTTCAAAAATGTGATCTCAATATTAAATTGATCCACTGCTAAGTTCTACGTTTAATTTTTTATTGAAGACGGATATTGACTTCGAGCGATCAAAAATATTTTACTCTTCATTTATTCCTTAATTATTATTCATTTTATAAGAACAGTTTTTGTGTAAATTCATTTAAACTCGAAGTAAATAGTTTTAAACTGTTTTTTTTCTACAATTTGCAGTCGCTTTCATTCAACACCCGCTTCAAAACTACATAACATCAATCGCAAATGAATATAAAATTACTAACTTATTCATAATATGAGTTTTACTACATTATACGTATATTTCAAAGCTCCCTAATTTGGTAAAAGCTTCAGTATCGTTTGTGTTTGTAGAATGCAATGACTTATTTTTTTAACTAAATAATAACATAACATTTTGTTTGTTATAAATATTTTTTAATTAAATAATTTATACTTATTTAAAACCATCAAATATCGAACTATTTTCAATTACATTGTTATTAAATCAACATCCATCCAATACGTCAACGAACACTTAAGTTGCATTTATTGGCGATACTATTTTTTAATCCATCTTAGGCTTTTTGGAATAAAATATGTATCAACATTGAATAACACACTAACAGAACGAATTTTAATGTTTTTTTGTAACACTATGTGATTGCTGTAAGAGTAAGACCTACTCCGAAATGGAGAGATAGGTACATTGCAATTTATTTCTCCCAGTCAATGTAAGCATGACTACTACCTATTTTACAAAATTAACTGTAAAGAACGCTATTGAAAACCGTTTGAATGTTGCAGTATACCTCGGTCATGTCAGTGGGTCACCTCTTTCTACAACCATTTACTTTCTGGGTTATATTTTTTTATTGGTTTCGTTTTGACTGTCTTTGTATTGCTATAATTAGTACTTTGTTCAGAATTAATTACATATTATGGCTGTATTTATAGTTCCGGTATAATTAATGCTGCGATTAATAAATGCTGCGAAAGCCAGACAATTATTTAACTAATTAATTTAAAGCTGATATATCAAAATAATTCGGTTTGAACTTCCCATTTTTGTTTTCGGAAGTTTTTACATTCTGATCGTACCATGATACGGTAGGGCATGGTAGTTGAATGCCTTCAAACTAAATTCACGTGTCAAGCAGCTTAGTCACAGCTAGTAATATTTCACCTAATTTGTATGTAAAGTCAAGGTGGGTTGTAGTGGGAACTTGCCCTTGAAATTCAGCACGCAACATGTAAATGAGACTCGCAATTTATTAGTACTTTTCCTAAATCTATTTTATGGGCATTAGTTGTGTTATGTTCGACATAATATATTTTGCGAGGGCTAATTTTCGGAGATTGATCGGTTATTCATTTTGTTTTATTGTTCATTTCGTAAGCCTATTTAAATTGTCCTTGTTTGGTCCTTCGAGTCGGATTAAATTGCTCTAATAATTTGGTTTCAGAAGATGAATAGAGAGAATAAAAACCAATGCAACGTCACTCCATTCAAAAGTAGAACAATAATTAATCTTAATTGTAAAGTTACAACGTTGTAAAACCATTCGAGGTTCACGAACAATCAGTCACAACTAATTAGGAACATTTGAATACAAAAAACAGTAACCCTTAAACCTAGCAACATGAAATTTCTCCTCTAAAAAGCACAATCAGTCTGCACCAAAGTTTCATCACTTAATTTTATTTAAATCTCGTCTGAATCGGACCTTATTGAGTCGTAGTTGGACGTTTTGCTCCTCAGCATCCTTAGGAAGGAGCCTACAGCAAAGATTGTTCTCCTATGCCTGTGGAATATACCCTGATACAGTGCCTCCCGCAAAGCCTTTCTGTCATCTCCGATAGATGCTTGAGTAGGCAACGTTATATCCGACGTAGCGGTTATCGCTTTTTGGTGTCTCAGGCTTCCGTGCTTTTTATCCAAAGACTTTTGGTTCGGTAAGCTCATCGTTGACTCTATTGAAGAGTTCTTTGTCTTCCTCAGATTGAGGACCTTCTTCCCTGAAGATTGTTCTGAGGATGATCGAACCGGGGCCAATTTGGATCTGTGCAGAGGGTTGGATCCTTCTGGGTTGACTGCGATCTCGACAGATTTCTGACTGATGGCGCTCGATCGCGTCAATGTCCTTTGTGTCGATGGCGGTGGGTCCACCCTTGGAACCCTGTCTTCCTTGGAAATGGACTGTTCTGGCTCAATAGCTAACATTTTGTTTTTTTTATGTTACGGTATCAAAGACTATCACATCATCGGTGGGCGAGCCTCGTCGCTGTCAATGGAGGGCACGGCCAAATGGATGACGACGTTCTTATTGTCCGGTTTCTCAGTTTTGGCGCACCCGTCACAACAATTGCTGAAGGTTATCGCTGGCACTGAAGCATCACTGTCAATTTTGACCGAATCTAGGTTTTGTGCAAGCGAGTCCACGTTATCTGGTGGATTTTGGCGTTCATCAGAATTTGCGCTCATGCTCGTTCGCCATTCCTCTTCGTTCTCTGTTTTATCTACGTCCGGAGAAGGTCCAAGGTCATCGCGGCACGGAGAAAAGCCTTCCCCGTTCACACGAAGTCCGAACAAGTCGGCCAAGTTGACATTAAAGTACTTGTGATGTTTGTTGGATTCCTTATTCTCCGTAACTTCCTCAGTGATGATGCGATCAGTGATAGTCTCAACTTCCTTTTTCAGATCTTGATCGTCTTCGTAAAATTCGGAGAGATCGTGTAGGTTTTCGTACCAGTTTTTGTTTAGTAGACTGCTTTGCTGGCACGGTTGGTCGCCAGCATTCGATTGGCGGTACTCGTCGATAAGCGGTTGGAGCGCTTCCTCGTGCTGCCGGAACAGGTAGTGGTAGGTCTGACTCACGGTGAAGAGAGAGTAGGCAGAGCGAGGCCGCGGGACCACAGCGGCTGAGGGTGTGTGCGCGGCGCACCCACGCCACACGTGGCCCTGACGCTCCGACAGTATTGCATTAGAATTAAGAATCCTTTCAAAGTCGGACACTTGCTCGGCTTCGCTTATCTGCACCAACAGCTTGTTCTCCGTCTCTTTCCCGCAGACGCTCTCACACAGCCTCTTGTTGTCGCTGACCTGTTTGGAATTACAGAGTTTATTATCGATCCTGCGGTTTACAGATTTGGAGGTTGAATGCCTAGGTTTCGGATTATCGGCGTATTTCATTGGGATGGAAAGGGTTTGTACATTGATCGCGAAAGGAACTTTTTCGATGACTTTCCGGTTTTGCGGTTTGACGGCGATGCCGATTTTGCTGGGACGGCGTAATTTGGAGTCTGCGGATTGTTGTCGGGGGAAAAACTTGTTGTCCGAGAAGCGGATACGGTTGGAGTCTGCGCTGCGTATCGGGCGACCATATTTGGACTGTGGTCTTTCGGCAAGGCTGACGGATTTAGCCCGGAGCGGACGCGTTTCCTTCGGGAGCTCGGTTAGCTCCACGGAATTGGCCCGTCTCGGCGGCCGAGCAGTCATTGGAGCGAGCGCTGTCTAACAGCCACGACTCGAGAGTGACTACTACCATGCACTCTCTGTAGTGAGCATAAAAAGTAATTTATCGTCGTTTCGTGCCGACCCGATCGATTGTACCGAAGCTTATAAAGATGCGCATAAAATTTTGGCGAACGTATGCCTGATACGAATGAATGACAGTTTTATAATGTTTTCGTGATTTCTTTCGGTTTGGATTTTGCTGCTAACTCCCTTGTTACACGTTTTGCGGTGGGTTTCAATCGCGTGTATTGAAGGTACCCACAGAACCATATATACGAGTACGTTGTAGGTACTACCAGCAACTCAAAAGATTGTGGATAGAATTACGTAATAGATTTTTCAGAATTCTTATTTTTGTTATTGAGTAAAACAATTTTAAATTAATTTATATGTCCTATATTTTTAATTTCATCTGACATATAAATTAAAAACAGACGAAAAATCTCTAGTACTATTCCGCTTAACCTTTTAACTGATGAGGTCACACAGTTACCACAGTTAACCTCAAAAGAAAAATATCGACACGTGTTTCACTCACTTTGGCTCCAGCGCTCGACTGAGCAACACGTCTGCCGGAGAACAAGTCCTGAGGATGTCCCGTGGAGGGATGAAACACGTGTCGATATTTTTCTTTTGAGGTTAACTGTGGTAACTGTGTGACCTCATCAGTTAAAAGGTTAAGCGGAATAGTACTAGAGATTTTTCGTCTGTTTTTTATTTTGTAATGGATTTCCGCAAAGTAACGCCTGAATCTATCAATTATATTTCATCTGACATATCTGATTTACAGGTTTTATGTAGATATGACCAATGAATACTGTAAATCAGTCTTGGTAGATATTCCTTTTTAATTCTAGATTCGATTTATATCTTACCCACCCACGACACATGTAGCCCTATTGTAGGACGGCTATCTGCCTATACTGTTAGGTTGGATACCTATGGTGGTACACAAGATACTTAGTAATTCATGAAGAGCGTGCTAAGGTATCATGTTAGTGCGTGGTGGGTTTTACGAGTACAAATGTGTTCTTGAACACAAAGTAATACCCTTATCATGCCAATGCGAAATGAATGTTTCATGGGATACAGTTTCGCGGCGTAATATTTTTGAATAGAAGAGATTTTTAAACTAACTGCACAAAACCGATTGACGACCGATGTGGCGCAGCGGGCGCAGGTCCGCCTGCGACGCAGAGGTTGCGGGTTCGATTCCCGCCTTGGGACAAATGTTTGTACGATCTATAAATATTTGTTCCGGGTGCTCTGGGTATTTTCTATATACAGAGTGATTTTTTTAAATGGGACAGTATGGGGAAATCCGAATCTAAAGGAGATAGAGGAAAAGTGTCTAAGGAGACATTAGGTGTTTTTTTATGTAAACAAATTTGGCTCGTTCAAATTTGTGGTCAAGCGTGAGTTGTTCTTAAAAAATTATAAAGTTGGTCAATTTTTTTTTGACGCGGATCGACTCTGTTTCATGTAAGGATTATTTCATTGTTTGGAAAGAAAAAAATCTGAACAGCAGAAGTTGGTCAAATTTACTGAAAACTAATCTTCATACAGTTGCAGTATTCGCCTTTTAATATTGTTACAAGTGCCTAGGCGTGTAAAAAAATATTTAAAATTATTCCATTTTTAAATTTTGATAATCGATAAGAGCTCCAGATGATTCAAGAGAAGAACATTTTTTTTAATCTTCGTAAACATCATGGCAACCGATAGTCTTGAAATTATAAAAAAAAGAATTCAAATTTGGAACGTAAGTTATTTCTGCAGCTGTGATTTTGTTTCCAATCAGTTCATGCTTGTAATTTTATTCATCATGGCGTTAACTAATTCACATAAAGTTGATTTGATTGAGGCGTATTTTCTTAATTATCGCAGTAGAGATAATGCACTTAAGTGGTATCAGGAACGCTATCCTGACCGTGTAGTACCGAATCGCAAGATATTTGATAGTTTAATAAAGAACCTAAGACAGGAAGGCTGTTTCAAGCCTAAGCGTAAAAGGCCGACAATAGTCAATAGTGAGTTTATAACTATTGCCGTATTGGGATATTTTGAAGCATACCCAAAAGCTTCGTTACGGGAAGCAGCTGAAACTATCGGTATTCATAAATCAACTGTAAGGAAGATATTGAAGGCTCATAAATACAAGTGTTACATAGAAGGTCGACTTGTACAAGCGTTACTACCTGGAGATAAAGACCGCAGGTTACATTTCTGTAATTGGTATGTGGCTCAGACTATTAGAAATAGATGTTTTCCTAATTTTATTATTTGGACTGATGAATGCAACTTTTCGAACAATGGCATGTACAACAGGAGAAATAACCATTACTGGTCAAAAATAAATCCGCT
Organism: Colostygia pectinataria; assembly: GCA_951394395.1. Taxonomy (NCBI): domain Eukaryota; kingdom Metazoa; phylum Arthropoda; class Insecta; order Lepidoptera; family Geometridae; genus Colostygia; species Colostygia pectinataria. The sequence goes on along the minus strand of OX596369.1, from coordinate 2,024,374 downwards.
AAGAACTACAGAAACCCACAACCAAATCCGATTTTCTTTTAATTGTTGGTGTGCGATATTACATAACAGAATTTTTGCTATCAAAATTTACCAAGGAACGCTAAATAGTGAAAAATATCAGGAAATATTGAACATGGCTGCAGATTTAGTGGATGAGACTATTAGCTTAAGGAACTTTGGTAAGATAATCTACCAACAAGATGGTGCACCAGCCCACAACAGTAGGGCAAGTAAACTATGTTTGGACGAGCAGTTTCCAAACCGTTGGATGGGTACATATGGGCCGATAAAGTGGCCCCCACGATCGCCCGACTTAACGCCATTAGATTTTTTCTTATGGGGTTACCTTAAGGGTCGAATTTATGTATCCCGATACAACTCCGTACAAGAATTAAAAGATGCTGTTTACAACACTTTAAACACAATTCACCATAAGTCTCTGTTAAATGCAACTAGAAGTGTCTTGAAGCGTGCTCGTACCTGCATAAGACAAGACGGCGGCCACATCGAACATTTACTCAAGTAATAAACCAACTGTATGAAGATTAGTTTTCATTAAATTTGACCAACTTCTGCTGTTCAGATTTTTTTCTTTCCAAACAATGAAATAATCCTTGCATGAAACAGAGTCGATCCGCGTCAAAAAAAAAATTGACCAACTTTATAATTTTTTAAGAACAACTCACGCTTGACCACAAATTTGAACGAGCCAAATTTGTTTACATAAAAAAACACCTAATGTCTCCTTAGACACTTTTCCTCTATCTCCTTTAGATTCGGATTTCCCCATACTGTCCCATTTAAAAAAAACACTCTGTATAATAAAAAATATCTATCTATGTATTGTATTGTGTTAAATATATATCAGTCATCTAGTACCCATAATACAGCTATGTTTAACAGCAGCTAGATGATGCTGTGTGGATTGTCCAGCATTATTTATTATTTATTTATTATTATTAAAAGACAACACAACCGCACAACAAACAGTGTAACTACAGTCTACAGTAGCAGAAGTAAATATAAAATAAAGGTATATAGTTTCACTACGCGATCGGATCCGCAATGAGGAAATCCGTAGAAGAACCAAGGTCACCGACATAGCTCTTAGAATTAGTAAGTTGAAGTGGCAATGGACAGGCCATATAGCTCGCAAAACCGATAACCGTTGGGGAATAAAGGTTCTCGAGTGGCGACCACGAACTGGAAAATGAAGTGTAGGACGGCCCCTACTCGATGGACCGATGACATTAAAGCGGTCGCAGGAAGTCGGTGGATGGTGAAGGCCCAAAATCGGTCGTCATGGCGCTCTTTGGGGGAGGCCTATGTCCAGCAGTGGACGTCTATCGGCTGATATGATGATGATGATGATGTAGTAAAAACAGTACGTTGTATGGCAACCAAGCGTACGGCCCACAAGATGGTAAGCGGCTACCGCAGCCTATGGGCGCTTGTAATACCAGAGGTATCACTCACGAGTTGCCACCTTGAGACGTTAGATGGAAAGTCTCATGTGTTCAATTTCACCGGAAACCATACCCTTCGAACCGGAACACAGCAATGCGATTGGCGGCAGAAATAGACTACTATACTAAATAAAATAGAATACTGACCTAATGTAAACTATGTCGGGTCAGTTACTGACTTAAAATTCTCATTTACTGACCCTTTGTAAACAGAGAAAGTCAGTTCTCAAAGACAGCTCTGACTTAATTGAATGAGTAAAGAGCACCGGTGGTCTAGTGGTAGTGACCCCGCGTTCCGATCCTAAGGTCGTGGGTTCAAACCCGGACGTGCACCAATGGATTTTTCTGTTCGAAAAATTTATGTGCGCAATGCCAGTGCTCACATACGGCGAAGGAAAACATCGTGAGGAAACCGGCATGTCCAAGAACTAAAAATTCGAAGGATTTGTGCCATCCACTAATCCGCATTGGGTCCGCGCGATGGATTAAGACCCAATCACTCTTGCCTGAGAGTAGGCCAGTGTCCCAGCAGTGGGAACATTAGAAGGCTGTCATGATGAACTGGCCCAATGTAAATAGTACTGAAGAGTTCTACCACCAGGTAATTTCCGCTTGGTTGAGCACACATTCTGCTTGGGGGCAGAATATCTGACACTGCGGTGGTACCGGGTGGTGCTGTGGTTTTAAGAGTGGTAAAGTTCTCTGTGATAGAGCTCGTCCGGGGAAGGACTACCACCATACCTATTTCTGCCGCGAAGCAGTAATGCTCGCATTGCTGTGTTCCGGTGTAAAGGGTATGGTTTCCGGTGAAATTACTGGCACATGAGGCTTTCGATCTTAGCCTCAAGGTGGCAACCCGCGAGTGATACCTCTGGTATTAGAAGCGTCCATAGGCAGCTGTAACCGCTTACCATCTTGTGGGCCGTACGCTTGGTTGCCGTTCGTTCGTTCGTTCGTATGAGTCAGTGGCCAACTCTGGTGACAGAGTTTCTAGGCCGCCCGAAGGCCTCTGTCATGGCCTAACAACTTTGAAAAAGCCGGGACCGACTGCTTAACGTGCCCTCCGAAGCACGGGAGCGCTCAGTTGAAATTGCCACTGGCGGTCACCCATCCAAATGATGACCCCGCGGAACAGTGCTTAACTTCGTTGATCTGTTAAGAACAACTTAGCCAGCTACGTCACGAGCGCTCCAAAGGCTTGGTTGCCACTTCAGTTGCATAAAAAAAATTAAAAACCAAGACGGACTCTTGCTGAAGTGTCCTAGCACCAGGTATATTATGCATATGGTTGTAGACAACAAGATTGTACTCTTGCGTCACAAGCACAAAGAGCTGTAATATTGATTTAGAGCTATACAACTAGGTCAGCATTATCAATGCATGATAGTGTCACTAGGTGCCACTTAAGCTCGGTTGTACTAATCTCTGTTCTGTGGCTCGGCTTGTTTTATTACAAGTGAAGACGGGATATAGTTCTTTTTTGTTTTCTTTGATCAGCTTCGTTGATCTGTTTGGAACAACTTAGCCAGCTACGTCACGAGCGCTCCTGACCTTCAACCAGTCAACCAAAGTTTTTTTTTTTTTTTTTTTTGTTATTTATTTGTAATTCATGTCTTTTTATTTAGTTAGATACCTAACTATACTATTCTGTTTGTGTTGTGTTTCTACTATTTAGTTTTAAACCTTTTGTTTCATGTACCTATCTACTGTCACAAATAAAAGTTTTTTCTTTCTTTCTTTCAAAGCTTGAAGCTCTAAAGAAGTAAAGCTTAAAGTTTTAGGGCCATAAAATTAAAGAACTGTCATTTTATCGGCTTCTAAGTAGGTACTTATTGTATTCTCTTGGCATTGTTGTCACTCTAATATGCGAAAGTTTGGATGTACTAAACCGATCTAGCTGAAATTTAAAACATAGATAGATAATGACCGGGAATAAGACATAGGCTTTTTATTCAGGAAAAAAGAACGGTTCCCGAGTTCCACGCGAACAAAGTCGCACGCAACAGCTAGTCAATGAATAAATACTAATAAGAATTTGAAAAACCCATTAGTTAGCAGAGGTTTCGAGTACGAATGCTTACTACTACTACGTGTACGAATAGCCCTAGTTTTTTTTAATTAACTCGTTGGCACAGTTTTAATTAACTCGTTGGCACAGTGGGCTAGTGCGCGGGTTAGGAGAGAGGGGTTGCGGGTTCGATCCCCGCTGCGTGACAAATATTTGCATGATCTACAAGTATTTGTTCCAGGTCTGGGTGTTTTCTTCGCATGGATGCTTAAAATAATAAATAAATAATGCTGGACAATCCACACAGCATCATCTAGCCCAAGGTAAGCTGCTGTTAAACAGAGCTGTGTTTATGGGTACTAGATGACTGATATATACTTAATACAATATAATACATAAATATGTATACACCTTCCTCTTGAATCACTCAATCTATTGATGAGAACCGCATTCAAATTCGTTGCGTAGTTTAAAAGATGCGTTAGACATACAGAGGGACGGTGAGAAGTGACATTGTTTTATAACATGCAGAGACCTTATGTATACTAATATTATAAAGAGAAAAGATTTGTATTATTGTATATTTGTTTGTTACAATTAAACTCAAAAACTACTGGAGCCTTATTCGCTATGACCAAACGTTACGGTTACGATATCTGCGTGGAATCGTTGTTGACGAGCCACGTTTTAGGGCTCTTCTGACTGTTTTTTAAAGAAAACCTTTCAATAGCGAAACTATCGCTATTGAAACAACACAGATACGGATAACAATTTTACAATTTCACACCATGCCACGTATAGAACACGTTACTAAGTTACACGTTATTGGTAAGGAATCTTCTAGGTCATAGCGAATAAGCCACCTGGTCCGATTTCAAAAAATATTTCACCATTAGAATGCTACATTATCCATGAGTAACATAGGCTATATTTATTACTAGCCACCCGCCCCGGCTTTGCATGGGGCGGTTTCATTTCACCGACGCGAAACTGGCACGGACTGCTAGCTAGTGTTATAATAATTTAGGTTAATAAGTACGGTTGTGTTTGGAACTTCACAATCAGGTCACAGGTGTTTCATTAAATATATATTACTTTATGTAAGTTCGTATGAGTCAGTGGCCAACTCTGGTGACAGAGTTTCCAGGCCGCCCAAAGGCATCTGGCATGGCCTAACAACTTTGAAAAAGCCGGGACCGACTGCTTATCGTGCCCTCCGAAGCACGGGAGCGCTCAGTTGAAATTGCCACTGGCGGTTACCCATCCAAATGATGACTACGCGGAACAGGCTTAACTTCGTTGATCTGTTTAGAACTACTTAGCCAGCTACGTCACGAGCGTTTCGTTTACGAGCACGAGTTTATTACTATGAACTGTGGCGACGTTACCACTGAGACCTTTATGATTTACTAGCTGTTGGCCACAACTTTGTTCGCATGGAGCTCGAGAACCTTACCTTTTCTGGGATAGCCTTTGTCCTTTTCCCTGTCATTTTTTTTTTATACCACTAAAATGGCAACCAAGCGTACGGCCCACTTGATAGTCAGCGGTTACCGTAGCCTATGTACGCATGCGACATCATAGATATCACTTGCGTGTTACCACTATGAGACGTTAGATGGAAAGTCTATTTAAGAATGTGCCAGTAATTTCACCGGAAACCATACCCTTCAAAGCGGAACACAGCAATGCGAGCATTACTGCTTGGCGGCAGAAATATGTATGGTGGTAGTCCTTCCCCGGACGAGCTCTATCACAGAGAACTCTACTACTCTTGTCATTATCTATGTTTTAAATTTTAGCTTAATCGGCAGTGGTTGTCGAGTTATAGAGGTACTTGATAAGTTCAATTTTTTTTATGTCAGCAAGTGACATGACAATCAAGGCGCCCACCTGATGTTAAGCACCACGCCTGACTATTACAAATGCAGTGCCACCCAAAACTTAAAATTTTCAAGTGCTTGCGTGGCACTGCACTGCGCTTATCACCCCGAGACATTGTTGTTAAGTCTCTTTCGCCCAGTAATAAGTAAAGTGCCCTTCAAACCTAAACACAGTGCAGCTTGCACACTACTGCTTGGAGGTAGAATATCTGACACTGCGGTGGTACCCCCCAAGACGGACTCTTGCTGAAGAGTCCTAGCACCAGGTACTAAGTAAATTAAATTGAAATTGAATTAGGTACTAGTAATAAGTTGCCTCGCTAATAAAGCATGCTATGATACCCTATAATTACGGGAACACTAGGCTTTGGAGTTTATGTTTTTAATGAGTAGTGTAAACCTGTGTTATGTGTCCTATTTTTATAAAAAAAAAAAACTTTCTAAATTATAATATTAGTGTAATAAGGGTTATTAGAGTCACATACTATTTATTGAATTATTTATGTCTAAATGTATCGTGTAATAGGGGTTATTAGAGTCACATAATATTTATTGAATTATTTATGTCTAAATGTATCGTGTAATAGGGGTTATTAGAGTCACATAATATTTATTGAATTATTTGTTTAAATGTTTCTGACTATACCTCATGCTAATGCTAATGTAATACTAGAATTTTGATTATTATGTAGGTAAATAATTAAGTACAATTCATTGAAATCATTTTACAAAAAGAGGCCAGAAATATTTTTCCCTCCAAATATTTTTTACCAGTTTCAACCGACCAAACATTCTCAAAAAAACTTAGAAAAACAAAATATCGGACATCAAACATGGTGTTTTTTCGGATGCCCCTGGGTCATCCACGACAGACTTTAAATGTTCCCACAGCTGGGACACTGGCGTATTCACAAACGAGAGTGATTGATGGATCAAGTTGTACATTTTGATACTGTGATTACCATTGGTATCTTGACCTGAGACGTTTATTACCCTAAACCCCATAAATTCACCACGCGTACTCCAATGGGGATAGCTGAATGTCTTTCGAATTATTAGTTCTTGGACATGCCGGTTTTATCACGGTGTTTTCCTTCACCGTTTGAGCACTGGCACTGGCACTGTCATATTTGTTTTTCAAATAAAAGCCATTGGTGCACGTCTTATTAGTCAAAGTAAAAAGACTTGAACCCACGTTCATAAGGACCATTAAAATACATTGGTGCACGACTATTTGTGTTCAAAACTTTGAATAGGCATGACCACTAAACACTAACTATAGTTAAATCTGGTGTTTTTTTTTTTTTTTTTTATACAACTGAAGTGGCAACCAGCGTACGGCCCACAAGATGGTAAGCGGTTACCGCAGCCTATGGACGCTTGCTATACCAGAGGTATCACTCGCGGGTTGCCACCTTGAGGCTGAGATCGAAAGCCTCATGTGCCAGTAATTTCACCGGAAACCACACCCTTCACACCGGAACACAGCAATGCGAGCATTACTGCTTGGTGGCAGAAATAAGTATGGTGGTAGTCCTTCCCCGGGCGAGCTCTATCACAGAGAACTCTACTACTCTTAACTTGGTGTTCCGACCGAATGACCTTGACCGAATTATTCCTAATATACAAACAAGTGATTCTGTCTGTGATTTTAGTGTATTTGTAGTTTGTTTATTTAACGCTATAATAAGAACGTGTGAATGTGTTTATAACGCGTATGTATGGGTGTATACCGTGTATGAATCTATGAATGGGTTTTTTGTTTGAATGACGATTTCAATTGCGCTTTGAATGGTCCTTCTACGTCCATGGGATGGTCTAGCATTACTACACTAAAAAAGGTATGGTGGTAGTCCTTCCCCCGATGAGCTCTATCACAAAGAACTCTACTACTCTCGACAATGTAAATCTCAATGTAAATCATACTCTAGTTTCTACATGCACCCAGTTCTATATGCGGGCGGGCCCCTCTAACTAGGTGCATGTAATTTCACCGTGCGATTATGCAACTAGGCAGAAATGGGAGTACCTATTACTCCTGCTTGCGGCTGAAATCGATACTTTAGCGATTCCGGTATACGAAGTGAATTAAAATGATCTGAATTTCGTAGTCTAATAATGATATATTGATCTGAGTAAGAAGTAGATGTAAATCACTACATAGTAGTACAAAGTTGCGTTGTCTGTCCTTATATATATATATATGTATACTAAATACATAGGTATTATACTCTTATGTAAGCAGCTTAGCCATAGCCTAGCCTAAGTAGCCTACATATAATTTGCAATGCCTGGAAAAGGGCAAATAAGTTTTAAGTGTAATAAATACTTTTAAGACCTATTGTAACACTTATTTATGCAAATAAGTATCTCTAATATCTACGTATGATTACATCTTCAAAACTTTTTTTGCTGTTGCATAGGCAACGGATTTAGATGCGGTTTTTTCAATAGATAGAGTGATTCATGAAGAAGGTTTATAGCACCCGTGCAAAGCCAGGGCGGGTCCGCTAGTGAGATATATCATGTTTAGGGAGACGCAAGCCATGTTATTTTGCTATGAGAATTGTTTAAACCCTACTCCCTTGAAAAATAAGCTGTTATTGTTCATTTATAATCGAATGCTTCTGTATTTACTTACTATCTATGTTACTATAGCAGTAGCATAGTATAGTAGTAATTAATCCACTATAGTATAGTAGGTGGTAAGCACTGCTAAAACTATAAAGAAAACTTAATCTTAAAATGACTAACTAAATTATTTTTAACGTACGATGTATATTGTATATTAATAAATCTTTCAATCATTTTCTGTTGTTGTTTCATTGGGTTCTTACATATCCATCTGATAAAAACATGAATGTTTTGGATGCTCAATCACATTGCAAGTAGCCTAGAACACTTCGTTTGTATGTTCTATAATATTGTAAAAACAGTTGGCAAACTTAATAAATAAAATAAAAATATTATGACGGATTTATTTGCCCGCACGAAAATAGCACAAAACAAATTGTTGAATAACCTTCTAATTAATAGACCGGAACATTCGCAAACAAAGACACGACCTTCAAAGAAAAACGCGTAATTGGATTAGATATTATCGCTAAGCGGTGCTACGCGTCATCTACGAAGTATCTACGAGGTATCTACGAAGTGTCTACGAGTGCTACGCAACGTTGTGACTGTGACGAGGCATGTTACGTTTTATTAAATTACAAGCGACGCGCCCCAGTTTCACACGGGTGCATAAACTACGTATCTTCCTCTTGAATCAATCTATCTATAGCTGAAAACCGCATTTAAATCCGTCGCGTAGTTTAAAAGATCTAAGCGTACATACAAAGAGACAGACAGCGGGGAGCATTTTTTTATACTAAAGTAAAGTAATAAAGACTAGCTCTTGCCCGAGACTTCGTTTGCGTGGGACTGAAGAACCGTACTTGTTTACGGGATGAAAAGTAGCCTATCTATTCCCCGTCCAACCAAGTAACAGACATCCGCAAAGAAAACCGCATAAATCATATTGCGTGAACTAGTGTCTTTCAAATTATGTCATATCGTCTTCTTCTTCTTCTCCGTTTTGGACTCTGTGGCATATTTGCAACAATTTTGCCAGTGTCAAGTAGGTAGATGAGTTTGATTGTCGCATGGCAACGTATACAAACAACATTCTGAAAGAAATGACGGCGTTTCTTTCAAAATTCCCTAGCCTTTGACTAATTTACAAACCAACATTACCCTTCCATTTCAATTTACAATAAAATAAATAAAACGCAATAAAACTCAAAATAACACGAGCAAAATAATTAAATCGAGAGGACTTATGTTGTTCTTTGTTCATTGACAGAAGAATGACAAGTAAAGTCGATATTTAGCAAGCCTCTAACATGACAGTTTTATGCTGATTTTACAGTTTTTAAGCTGGCAACTAATTTAGCAAATAGTCAAGCCTAAGTTTCTCTAAGTAGTGGTAGGCCCAATTAATGGTCTACGTCTAATTAAATTGATTTAAAGGTCAATTGGCACCAAGTTAAGTAATTAGAGCAACAAGATACACGCAAGGTACAGTCAGCATTAGAAGTTGATATTTTTTACTGAGTTTAATGTATTAAATGATAAGAATGATAATCACACAATCCAAACCGTAACTCCGTAAAACCGTGTAAATAACTTTGAAAATAATTTCATAGGAACTTATAAAATAGAATTTATAAGAAAACTTACGTTTTTGAAACAGCGGAAAGTACTACTGGTAAAAATGAAATTAGCAACTCTCATGTCAATAAGACTTTTATCCCCTCTCGAGAGTAGGCCAGTGTCCCAGCAGTGGGAATATTAGAAAGCTGTCATGTCATGTCAAGACTTTGATCCCCGTGGTAGTCTTAGCATCAGTTTTTTTTACCTGGTGGTAGTACTCTTCAGCAAGAGTCCGTCTTGGTGGGTACCACCGCAGTGTCAGATATTCTACCTCCAAGCAGTAGTGTGCAAACTGATAGATAGATAAAGATAGATAAATCATTTATTTGTATCTTCAAAACACACGTACATTTTAAAGTGCAAAAAGGCAAACCATACAGTTTCTTAACACTAACATAAATCAGGTAGGAATGTATTTGCCCTATACATTGACCTCGTAAAAACCAGCTAGGCACCTACCTATGTATGTACCTAGGTATTTAAAACTAAAAAGCACGTGTGTGTTGCAGTTGACAAATAGGTTATAGCTCAGCGATAATATTGCTCAAGGAGCAAACACTGATTTTTAGCTATCACCTACGAGATGACGAGACGAGAGAGTATTAGTACCTACAATTTGTGGAGTCTGTAATCTGAAATGTGTAAAATTGGATTTAATGGATTTTTAAATGTATAAAATAGTGATATGAAAGAGATGACCAGGTAAGGTAGACCCTCCTCTGATAACACCAGTCTCCAAAGAGCACGGGTACCAGAGGGCACTGCACTGTGTTTAGATTGGAAGGGCACTGTAGCAAGTGAAATTACTGGATGAAATGTGTAAAATCTGTGATGAAAGAGACCTAACAACAATGTCTCGGGGTGATAAGCGCAGTGCAGTGCCACGCAGAACTTTTAAACTCAATTTGGATGACACTGCAACTGTTATGCTTAACATATGAAGACATAAAAAAAATAAACAGATTACGGGACGAGGAGGCGGAACCATTATTTTCAAACTTAGGTCGAAAAAAAATCGGTAATAAACTGAAGCAAGACTGCCACTTTGATCTCCGACGTCCATACTTCTTTCTGACAATAATATTTGTTCGTGTTATGAAAATGAGGTTTAATGATTTGAATCGCGTAATTTCCTGTTATTTATACATACTTTGATATTGTTATCAATACACGCATATTGATTTGGAGCTTTCGACCTTGATAATGAGAACCTTCGAAGTTCTTAGAATAAGTCTAGGAAATGGGTCCCATACTTTCATGACTGTACGTACAAAGTACTCCATTTCGTGCTGTAAGCATTTATTATTAATATTTCGACCTTTTCTTCACCTCAGATGTAAAATAATGACAGAATACCATAATTTTAATTCGTGTTATTCCTTTTATTTAGGAAGCTTCTAGATTTATCTATTCATATTATTATATTAATCCATTATTATATTTATAATGCTGTTCTTACTGTAAGCAACAAGTGCTAGATCTATAAAAGTTTATTATTTTGTTATGTCGAATCAGTATGACGTAGATATAATGCTAAACTATACTTACTTTGTTTTTAAAGTAAACATTCGTTATCCGGGTTCAAATGTTTTTATAATTCGAACCAATAACATTTCTTACGTAATACAGTTAAATAACAAACGATTAGACTATATCATGGAAATATAGGCACCTAGATATATAATTGAATCGAAATTCGCAGAGCCATTACCGAAACCTAATTCGAAAATCGCTTGAGTTTGGATAGGTTAATGATATCAGTACCAGGTCATGTACGGAACCATCAATCAATTTTACCATCCACTTTCCGTAAACAAAAACAACCATTTAGCTACCCACGTATGTCTATACATTCAACCTCCGAAAAGACCAATATAAAACACGCACTGAAATCGTTTAGCATTACTATAACTTACCGTAATTATTACCGATCGTATACAGAAAATGGTACGTAAAACACAAACACAATCACTGACACTTATTATTCTTTTTCAGAATGCTGGATAGCAAATCGATAGATGCGCCATATTCGATGTGGAGTCAGAACCGCGACTCATTCAATACTGCTGTGATGTAGACATGCGTAGTAGGATCTAGGAGCGACGCGATCGTAAACCGCGGGAAAACTGACAGTTTGTTTTTTTTAAAGATCAACTTGTCACGGCTATTCGGCTTGTTATCACCAGTGATGTTTGGTGAGAAAAGGTCATTAATGTGATATGGAGTTAAAATAGTAGCATGTATAAGTAGCATGTAAATTACTCTAAATCACACAGCATGTAAATTCCTTTTGTAAATTAGTCTGATTCATAAAGATTGTAATAATAACTGAACAAAATCTAAGCTATCCAAGTCCTAGATCCTTATTTAGTCATAATATAGGTAACCCTAAAGTACCTACCTAATATCGGTTTTGTGTTAGCTAAAAATGTGTCTCATATTCAAATCTGTCATCGTTTATAAACTTTGTCATAAAAATTACTAGGCGCTAAAATGACAGATTATTTTATGAATAAGGGGGTAGGTGTATAAACGGGGTGTGTGTCCCAGAATAATGTAAGCAGGTACCTAGCTAATTGCATAGCTTATGGGTGTCATTTCCCACTTTAGCTGCTGAGCCGCGCGGCTTCACCCGCATTTTTGCAGTTTTTAAGCTATCCCATAGGAACAAGTCGATTATTCCGGGACAAAATACAGCCTATGTGTTGCCATCTACATACCAAATTTCATCACAATCGGTTAAGTCACGTGAAGTTAGCCGTTTCGATGAGCGATGCAGGTTTTTGAACTAAAGTGTCATTACGGCACATACGGCTAACTTCACGGTGGCAGAGATCCCGTTGGCGAGTATACTACTAAACTTAGATAATACCTAACTGTCCACGTTTTAATAGTAATGTCTTATTTTTTATTTACCTATATCTACTTACTCTCGTCTCGATGTCTTACATACTCGTACCACCATTTTCTTTAGAAATAGAAAAATATTAATTTAGGTCTACACAATAAACATAAAAATAACAATACAAATTAAAACAAAACTATTGTGACGAAAAAAGGCAGCCACTCAGCATGTGCTACAGACTTAGGTAATGTGTCTGTAGTGCTGGTTTCCAGTGTAGCCTACGAGTAGTAGTAGCAGCAGTTAACTGCGACACGAGTCTCTCTCTACCTTACCCCATCCTTAATATTGAGTAAGGGTTGTATCGCGGTCGATGACCTTACGACCGGGTCAGCATACTATTGCATATTCAAGAGCCTTCGTGCCCCAATAACAGTCTTATAGGTATTCAGGAGCTTCAGCTGTCGATTGGAGGCTGACTGAAGTCAAATTACTGTATTTTCGCTTGGTAGGTACCTATTTTTGTTGTTTTTTCGCTGCAACAAGGTTAAGAACCACAATATCACACTAACTAACTTAATTACAATCACACACACTTTATTCTTTTTTAAAAAAAAACCTTAAGAAATAATTTTCTTTGGCAAGTATTTTTTTTTTCATCGAAGCATCACATTATTACCACTATCACACTTCACACTATTCAAATAGTTATAAATATTATTACAAAAACTACTGGTACCTATCAATTTCCAAAATTATTTGACCATTAAAATGATAGAAATTAATATTTTATTAACAAAGGACCAATTTCATCGTGGCCTAGGTCTTTGTATAGGTAACAAAAAAATATAAAAAATTAAAAAAATATAAGACTAACAGTAACAAACAATTTTATTTTTAAGTAGACAAACAAAGTTCTAAATGAAAAATGTTTATTGTGTTGAGTTTTCTAAAACGGGAACACTATAGGTCCGCCATGACAGCTATAGTGATACATAAACGCTTTCTTGAATGATTATCTAATTATCTAGACCCCTACAAAGGACCAGCCCCCCTACCATGAATTCTTATAGCGATTCAAATGAAGACCTAAACTAAATTGTCATAAAATGTTATACCATGACCTGATTGTCTAATTGATATCATGCATGATACATTTTTTTTGACAATTTAGTTTAGGTCTTCATTTGAATCGCTTTATGAGTTCATGGTAGGGGGGCAGGGCCCGGCTCCATACTGCGTGGTACAACTCCTTTGACAAGAACAATCTTAATTACTAACAGTTATTACAATGGGCGGTCTCGACGCTAAATAACGATCTCTACCAGACTACATTGCTACATAATCCGTGAGTAACGTAGGCTATATTTATTACTAGCAACCCGCCCCGGCTTTGTACGGGTGCGGTTTCATTGCACCCGCGCGAAGCTGAGACAGAAATTAATTGAAGGATTTTTTTTAATAAAAGTAAAAGTACTGGCAGACACAGTTTAAGAGTAGTAGAGTTCTTTGTGATAGAACACGTCCGGGGAAGTACTACCACCATAGGCTAGATGATGCTGTGTGGATTGTCCAGCATTATTTATTTATTTATTTATTTATTTATACCTCTGGTATTGCAAGCGTCTATAGGTTGCGGTAATCGCTTACCATCTTGTGGGCCGTACGCTTGGTTGCCACTTCAGTTGTATAAAAAAAAACGTGTTAGGCTTGTCATTAACTAAATCACGGCTTTCCATAAAATATCGTACTTTTACTAGAATAGATCTTGGATTCATGTGGACATGTCGAGGCCGGAATTCGAACCCACGGGGGGTGCGAAAGTATGGGTTCATTCATCCCAAAGAGCCAACACGGCTTATTGACTGTTGTAGGTACTAAAAGTTCTAGCGAAACTCATTGACTCCAATGATATCAATTGATCCAAATAATTTTTATCGCCCTGGCAATAGAGCAATAATTTTTAGTTGACTTTGTAGAGAGTGGAAGGTCGAAGCTGTGGAGAAAACCCGGCAAAAACCACCAGCTCAATTTAGAGCAGATATATTTTTCTATGACTAAAACTAGCGAACCGACCCGGCTTCGCACGGGTAGTAGCAAGCCTACTTAAACTATGCTTTAACTTTCTTTTGAATCTTTATATCTATTTATCTATTCTTTATTAATTAAAACCGTTTAAATTAAAAACTAGTTGTGTTGTTTGAGAGTTCTAACCTACCTACTTAGCTACAGAGGGAAGACGCGGGAAGCGACATTGTTTTATAACTTATAAGTAGGTATGTTGAGATTTTGCACTGGTGGAGAGCACCGGTGGTCTAGTGGTAGTGACCCCGCCTTCCGATCCTAAGGTCGTGGGTTCGAATCCGGTCGTGCACCATGGATTTTTCCCTACGAAAAATGTATTTGCGCAATGCCAGTGTTCTCATACGGTGAAGGAAAACATCGTGAGGAAACCGGCATGTCCAAGAACTAAAAATTCGAAAGACATGTGCCGTCCACCAATCCGCATTGGGTCCGTGTGGTGGATCAAGACCCAATCACTCTTGCTTGAGAGTATGCCCAGTAGTGGGAACATTAGAAGGCTGTCATGATGAGATTTTGCATTCAACAACTGTCTGAAATCAGTAACTAGGTTAGATCCTTTTAATTCTCAGAAATCAGGACAAAATCAAGGATACCTGCCATTATTCCATCAGCTCTGAATGTGCACCGCGATTATCTAATAAACTCGCGGCGCAGTTGGTACTTTCAATAGATTACAGTCAAGGTCTACCAATTGACCTTTTGTTCTGGAATGCCTATTCAGAACTAAATTCAATAGTTGGTTGGTACCTAAGTATTTTTATGTCATCAAGTTAGACAGTTTATGTCGCTTGCCTGACCATAACAGCTAGTCGCCTATGTACTGAAACGCTAGTCTTATATGATGACTTTTTAACGTTTATACGATTTTGAAAAGTAACGACCTCTTAAAATTCTTTTAGGGCTCGTCAGTCATCTCGGAACGTCTTTTATCCCAGTAATTTCACTTGCTACAGTGCCCTTCAAACTTAAACTCAGTAATGCTTGCTTGGAGGGGGCCAAAGTTAAAGGCTGAATAGGTATACCTGGCACAGCCACTGCGGTGGTCCACAAACACGGAGTCTCACTCATATTCGATGCTCAAAAGTCATACCACCATAATACTGATGTACAGCGCCATCTAGGTCAAACTAAGCATTCGGGACCGAGATGGTACTATTACCTACTACAAGATGGCGACACTTGGTAATTCAATATCGAAATTGAATTAGCAGCATGAGTTAGTTTTTAAGAGTAGTAGAGTTATGTGATAGAGCTCGTCTGGGGAAGGACTACCACCATACCTATTTCTGCCGCCAAGCAGTAATGCTCGCATTGCTGTGTTCCGGTGTGAAGGGTATGGTTTCCGGTGAAATTACTGGCACATGAGGCTTTCGATCTATACCTCAAGGCAACCTGCGAGTGCTACCTCTGGTCACTCTGGTATTGCAAGCGTCCATAGGCTGCGGTAACCGCTTACCATCTTGTGGTCCGTACGCTTGGTTGCCACTTCAGTTTTATAAAAAAAAAATGAGTAAAGCAGCTGGCTTAGATTTACACAAGATTTGTACTTGACTTCAATAGCCTATGGCGTGGTGGGAGTGTCCGGCTGAGAAACGAAAGGTTGCGTGTTCAATTCCCATTGCAGGCCAATGCTCATGTATTTTGAACTAGAGAACTACAATTTGAAAGAGTAGTGTTTTCAGTGAACTACAAAATAACACTACTAAAAGACATACAATCAAGATCTATTCGTCACAGGTCCCAGGATTCTGATGCCAATAAATGTTTACACGATCTGCAAATAGTCTGCTCTGTGTTGTTGTACCGTAGTACTGTGTAGTTTTTGATACACAAGGAAAGTAAGGGTTGGGTGTGAGTATTAATAATCGTACTATCTCATAATGCAGCGCTGGTATTTTGGAAAAATCAGCCTGCAAGAGGCCATGGAAAGACTTTCCTTAGGACTATGTATGTGACTGTAAAAAAAGGTAGACTTTTACAAATAAAATTATATTTGGCAAGAAAACACATTGTGAAATCATAAGTATAAAATACATTAAGTACTTACAGCGATATTTAATAATATAACTTACTTATATAATAGATATATAAATTAAAACTAACGTGATTTACAGAGTCTTTGATTATTAGTGATCATACACAGAAAAACTACATGTTTTTTCAGACATTTGGTCTGAAAAATCTCGATAATCGTAAATCGATTACGTTTTTCTGGTCAATTATTAATTATCCTTGTTGGAAATCGAAAGGGGAGCGCGTGGCGCATGTCAATGACCCCCCTATAACCACTACGGGGGGCTCGCATACTCCATTTTTTTTTTATTACGCGATTTCCAATAATGATAAATAATAATTGACTAGATATAAGTAATCGATTTACTCGAGATTTTTAGGAGAAAATATACACAAAAAAAAACATAGGTAGGTTAGGTACATTATTTTTTTATTGATGTGTGAAACCTGTTCCTTGAATATCGCGCACTAATAATCAAAGACCCTATATAGTGTTACTTAATTAAATACTAAAGAACATAAGTGTAATATAAAAATAAATTAAGTAAAAGCCTCTTATTTTATAGTTTTGGTTGAATTATGCTTTGGACAAAAAAATCACATGTGCGAGTTAACAAAATATTATTACAGTAGGTACAGTAATGAGATTGTAGTGAATTAAAATACAGTTAAAAAACAAAAGTTTAGCATCTGCATCTTAAAACTACATGTTCAATACTTATTTGTACTGTGCCAAAGCCAGGAATCGTACCCACGACACAAAACTGCATTACAACCACAGAACTATATTTAATATTACAACAGAGCCGCCGTAATAAATACCTTATAAATACATAATAATAATAATAATAAAAGTTTTTATTCAGTAGCAAAATATAACATTTTCACATATGGTTGGGACCTTCTTTAAAGTAAATATATACCTGTATCAGAAAATCCCTCTTTTTTTTTAAAACAACTGAAGTGGCAACCAAGCTTACGGCCCACAAGATGGTAAGCGGTTACCGCAGCCTATGGACGCTTGCAATACCAGAGGTATCACTCGCGGGTTGCCACCTTGAGGCTAAGATCGAAAGCCTCATGTGCCAGTAATTTCACCGGAAACCATACCTTTCGCACCGGAACACAGCAATGCGAGCATTACTGCTTGGCGGCAGAAATAGATATGGTGGTAGTCCTTCCCCGGACGAGCTCTATCACAGAGAACTCTACTACTCTTAAATCTTCAATATCCATTTCAGGTAGTTTCAAGTGGGTGGTAGTTGCTCTAAAAAACTTAATTTATATAATGTTCATGCACTTATTATCATAAAACTTATACATATATCAATACAATCTGTTTTGTAGACAACAAAACTATGAAATCGAGGAATTCGTTTTTAGCAAGTTTATGTAATTACCCCACTGATCTTGTTCAAATCTCACATTATTAGGACACAGCCAATCTTACTCTCTTCTTTACTACTCTCGCCTCTCGCTATTTGAGTGAGTGATTAGGTCACATAAACCACCACAGACCTAATGCGGATTGGTGAATGGTATTTCGAGTTTTTAGTTATGGGACGTGTCGATTTCCTCACTATGTTTTTCGTCACAGTTTAAAAGCACTGATGGCCGTGTGATACCGGCAAACTCGCGACCGGGGTGGGGTAAGTACAACCGGTGGGAGGTAGGGAGTGGCCATTCTGTACGTAGTAGTAATATCTGTTCTGTGCCAAAGTTTAGGCTGTGCGTTGCGTGTAGGGCCTACTTAAACAATAAGTCTTATAAACATTATATTTAAATGGTACATTATAAATAAATAAATAATGCTGGACAATCCACACAGCATCATCTAGCCCCAAGGTAAGCTGCTGTTAAACAGAGCTGTGTTATGGGTACTAGATGACTGATATATATTTAATACAACACAATACATAGATAGATATATTTTATTATAAGTATATAGAAAATACCCAGAACACCCGGAACAAATATTTGTAGATCGTACAAACATTTGTTCCGAGGCGGGAATCGAACCCGCAACCTCTGCGTCGCAGGCGGACCAGCGCCCGCTGCGCCACATCGGTCGTCATTACTCTTAAAATTCGTTTTTATTGGTATTAAAAAAGGAATTCCCGAAACTCAACTCCTAAAGAATGCAGCGGGAATATGAATTTTCACTAGTTTTCACATATTTTGCTGCAAAAACTTTCTCTCATTAATGCAATTCTCCAACTCATCATGATACTTATCAATCTTAGAATCGAACCCTGGACTAGCCATGCTGCAGTCGAAGCTATTACCAGTTATAACTTTTTCCTGATTAAGAGTAGAATCGAATCTAACCTTTTTACCTGGCGTGTTCAATCTACCAGAAAGATCTATGTCCTCATTCCTCTCGCGTAATGGAGTTACGTTCATATTGAGGCGCGTATTTCTCATAGTTTTGATTGTTTCGTATTGATGCTCCTCATCAGATAACTCTTCGAACTCCAAGTCGTCTGAATTGTCTAAGTTTAGAGCAGGGTTCTCTATCCCCGATTCAGTAGGTGTTGCTTTCTGTTTAGGAGCTTTTCGCGGCACTTCGTACGGGTTTAGGGTTACGTCAGTATTTTTTTCGTGTTTGAATGTTTTTTTAAGAGTTTTAAACACTTTTTTGGATAGTTTACCGGGTTTGAAGAACGAGTGTTTCTCCTTTTTGCTGTCGTTCGATTCGTTGGAGTTGTTAGCTTTGTTTTTGTTTATATTCATGATGTCTACAGCGCTGAATTGTGAAACATCGAAGCCTAATAACTTGCTTTGTTTGTTCAGTTCATCTATATTCTCGTAGATAGGTTCTTGGAGGTTGTCAATGTTTTCGTATTCATGTTGACTTTCTAAAGATGATTCATTGACTGTAGACATTGTGCTATTAGTATCGAAGAGTCTCCGGGGCATTAGCGGGTTACTATTACCAATCGCAGTATCTTCTTGTCTATTCATCACCTCTTCCTGGTATTCTATCTCTGGTTTCATATCTAAAAAGGGGTTAATCTTCGGTATTTCGATATTAGTATCAAGATTTGGATTCAGAAATGGATTGGTGTTTTTCTTTTCGATTATTCGCTTTTTCTTAGTAATGATTGTAATAGTTTTAATCTCCATAATATTACTTTCGTTTAAATCATCGTCTAAGTATAAAGATTTGTCTGAGATGTTTGGAGAATCTAAAGCGAGTCTGTCTATGAAACTAAGGCTAAGATTACTGTTGTTTATCTTTTGGTTTGTTAAATTACTTTGTATGTTTGTGATGTTAGAACTGCTGAATTCAGCTTTATTTTTTTGTTCAACTAATATACCGGATACCTCATTATCTATTCTTGAAATATCAGTGCAATTTAGCAGACTATCTTTGGTATAAGTGCTATTGACGGTTTTAGTTTCAATAGATAGTGTTTCTTTGGTTTCTGATAGTGAGATTGGTGTCTCAAATGAACTCGGTATTTTAAAGTTAGCGTATACTGGATCTGCAAAACTCTGCTTTACATCAACTATATTAACTTCTTGGTTAAGTGGTGTGTTATTGAAAACACTGATATCTTCAGCAGTATTTGTGAAATCAACATCATCTTCACCTAATTTGAATGCACTATCATTATCAACTTCAATATTGTTTCTGTTAACTTCCAAAGCCACTTCATGTTTAACTGCTCTCCGGACATTATCAATCTCTCTTACCAAGACTTCATTAACCGGTTTCACCCCTAGATCTAGAGCGGAGTTCTCAAATGATACGACATCACAGCTTTTGGTACGTTTTCGTTTTTTCATGGGGATTTCCATAGCTGTGTTGCAGATACGGTCCTTGTTGACTAAAAGGTCTAATGCTGGGTTTAGGTAGACGTTGGAGCTTGGTGCGGTAATCTTACGTTTGCTGATCGGTTTCACTTCAAATTGGTTGTTGTTGATGTTTTCCATGGCTCTGAAAAAGTATATTTTAAGATTATAATTTTTTACAGATATTTAGGAACAAAAACTTGACAAATAGCATATGTTGCTACCAAGCCCATTTGATTGTTAAAGGTTACTGTGCATGCTTCGCTTGCAACAACAGAGATCTATATCATTTTAATTATAAAAAGAAGAATTTGCGCATTGCCACCTTGAGACATCGATCTAAAGTCTCATGTGCCTGTAATGTCATCTGAAATCATACTCTTCGAACCTCAACACAGCAATGCAAGCATTACTGCTTGCTGACAGAGATGGAAATGGTTGTAGTTCTTCTCAGGACAAGTTCTATCGTATAGAACTCTACTACTCTAGAATTACAATCATAGCAATGCACGGTCTGACTGAGCTTTTTATCCAAACTTTTATATATCATTTCATTTTCATTTATTTATTTATTCGCATAAAAATATGGTACTTACATAAGATGTCATACTAAAATAAAGTTCCACATATTTTTACCAGTTTAACTGGTATGCAAATATTAAACAAGTTACATAATATTATAATAAATTAAAATAAAAAAAATCATTACGCTACGCTAGGTGTATTTTGTAAAAGCAACAAGAACCCTTTTCCAGAAAGTCAGAAACAGAATAAAAACATTCCAATATCAACATTATCTGCCTGGTGGTGTGAAGTAAAAGTAAATAGGTAGGTACCTACACTTACATAAAAAATAGGACAGATGATTGGGCAGATGTTAGGTGTGTGGACATAATAATTACCTTTGATGATGCGCCAAATAGGTAGAAGGCTGCAGATTTTGACTATATAGACTTTGACTAGGTACCTACTTATATATATATAGAAATCTTTGGTTGCAGAAAACATTACATAGACCTAGGTACCTAAATTATTTCGGTAACTAAGTAGGTATTTACGTAGTCAAAGTACTGAACCCTTATAAACTGAAAGATGTAAGTACTTCTTATTATTATTTATCTTCTAAACACCGAACGCATTATGATGCTCTGTAACCTACTAAAAGATATACCAAAACAAACTCGTTTCAAGCAAATTCATAGTCAAAATCAATGTAATAATTGCCAACAAGTTATTTCTTTATTATCTATATTTATTCAAGCTCTAATATAGGTTTTCATTTACAAAAACACCAAATAGTAAAGATGTAAGATTTGTAACAAAGCAAATTGTAAATACCTTATTTCCTCAAAACCATTGCATCAATTCTTCTGTTTTTATGTTTAGCACAGGAGGAACTAATCACTTTACATATTTTTATTAACTGTTTTACACAAAATAATAGCTTTCATTCATAGTTTTCCGTTTAGCGAAAGTAAACAAAACCGGCTCACTCAGTCATGCGAGGCAGGTGTTCAATGGCGGTTAAATCCGGCTGCCAGCTACATGAACAATAATTTCTACCATTGTACCATTTTTTTACAAATCGAGCGACAATAGATGTCGCTATTATGCAGTAATTATATAGAAAGAAACTCAATCATAATAATATTTAAGTTTATTAGCTGCTGAAAAGCGTTATGGGATTGTCTTTGGCTATCTTGTCACAACAACATGGGTCCTCCCAATTTAACTATTTTTCTCGTGTTATTTTGAGTTTTTTTGCGTAAATTTGGTGGCAGTTTATCCAATCTAACTTGTTTTGTTTAGCACAAGTGTAAATTATTGAAATGGAAGGGTAATGTTGGTTTGTTTTTTTTGTTATTAACGCCGCCATTTCTTTCAAATTTTGTTAGTTTACGTTGCCATGCGACAATCAAACTCATCTACTTGACACTGGCGAAATTGTGGCAAAGATGCCACAGAGTCCATATACGAAGAAAAAGAAGAAAAGCGTTACGTGGTATATTTTATTCGGTGACTGCAGTTTACCGGTAGGTTAAAGACCACTTCCCCCTTCTTCCACTCTCTGCGATCTATGTGACTTGTTGAAACTTCTCAGATATGAATCAGACTTTATGTAAATAACAATGTTAATGGTAGGTAGTTGAATAAAAAACCAGATCAGGAATAAAAATATATTTAAGCCTAAAATCACAATCAACGGCTCTTTGAACCAGCGAAACACGTTTCCCAACAAAACACTTTTGCACAACAAACTTCCTCCACCAAATATGTAAACAAGAAATAAAATCAATGTTTTTTTAACAAGCTTTGATAAAAAAATACCCTCACAAAAATAAATTGAGCAAAAATAGAAGAGCTATACTTGAACCAGATTAATTAAACATAGGTATTATTTAATTTAGGTACTAGTAAGTACTAAAGAAGACTAAATACATAGAATTACCAGAGTTTGTAAAATATATCTAGTATTTAACATACATAAAATAACAAATCAGAAAGAGAACTAGCACATACTTCAATATTTGTTATTTGATAAAATATAAGATACTTATGTTATGATTTACATATATTTTTTTTTAAAGAATAGAGCAATTTAAGTACCAACCTCAGCCGAAACCACTAGTACTTAATCTAAATAGGAATGTCTACAAAACGTGATTTCGACAATAATAACAACTTTCTTAAGCAAAAATTGACTTTTTGGTCCTAAAAGGCTTTTCTAACATTTGTACATATCTTTTACATTTTATATTAATAAATAAAAGGACATTTATAATTTAAGTAGGTTTTGACTTATAAGTCTAAATTGATTTTACGAACAGTGCATAATATCATGGTAAAAACGATAACGGCATTATTCAAAAAATATAAATATCACATTTATGTTTTTAAATATTGCGTTTCGATTTGATTATAGTACTATGTGACAGGGTCTATAACTCCCGTTATCTATATAATCTTAGGTACAAACATTTATAATTACACTCTATATAGAGATTACTTACATTTTATCACACATAGAAGAGCAGCTTAGTTACAACTAGATTAAGATTGCTGATTTAAGCCTACTGATTATCGAGTTATCAGACATTTATGTAATCAAATCCTATTATTTAAACGTATATTTAACTTGTCAATAACACAATAACAGCATGTAAGAATGTCATGTTATGTCGCTATTATTATTCAGATAATAATAAATTGTACTTTACGGCTTAGCAAACGGAAAACTATCACAAACCTATTTCTACCTAAGCAACACAAAACTAGGTATTAGGTGCATTTATCGAAATTTCACAGGAATATTACAATTTAGAGACCGGATATTTGTACTAAAGGTCGGACGTAATACGGTTAACCATTTGTTAATTAATGTAGTAAACTTTGCTCATTACTTTGCTTAAATACGCTAAATATACTTTAAAAACCCAACACTCACATAATATTTATACACCACGCACTAAGAGTGTATCCTTGGTACGAATACCATGGTAACGATAACTCTGGAAGAAATATCCGCAATTCGTGCTAAGATTTGTGTTCGCATCAAGTACCAAACTCATACCAGCCAACATAGCTCCCACCGCAGTACATTTTACCTATTATAGCAAATCACTCCAAAAATACCTTCTACCCTGACCCTTTAGGTACATTCTTTTGCACACAATCCCTTATATTTAAACTATTTATCTATATTAACAAAGACGTAAATTTTAAAAAATTTTTTGAAAGAATGTTATTTTGTTATGCGCGATGAAATCTGTGGAATGAAAGATGGTTTTCTTTCAATTTGAGTTCAAATAAATTTTTTCAAGCTTTTATGTATTACGTTTTGAACATACAGGCATAATAATTTTGCACAATCTAACGTGTAACACGACCATAAGATACAGTAACACTGTAACTAATGCAGCAGTATAAAAAATATTTATCACACAAGGAAGCTAGCGTCTGTTACACAAGTTTGAAGGTGGCAACACTGGTGTTATAGTAGGTCGTTTCAGCCCTTCGCACGCCGTGACGCGGTTTAGCAAAAATAACAATAGAAGCCTGCGTCTGGAATATAGGCGTTCGATGGGTTAACTGACCTACCTGTATTTATTGATTCTGTATTTTTATTGATATTGCGTTAAAAAATGCAATATCAATAAAATACAAGTAATACAGGTTGTATATATTTTATTTATTCATATTGCAATAAGTAATAAAGTGAGCAATCGCATTCAGTACAGCGGTTTTAGCAAGCGCGCCGCCAATTACGACTGGATGCTCTGAAACCCTAGCAGGAATATTAATATCATAAGTAACGTAATCGCATCAATTGTAGCTGGCAATTTATGAGACGTTACTAGCGCTACATTGCATAAAACGCTAAAAAAACTTTTATGAGTCAGCTTATGATATGATTACGTTACGAATCTACCATACCTAGTTCGGGATTTCAGATCAGTCGCCAGCGCCATCTAGCGCGTACTATAACTATTCTAACCCAAAAACAACAACTGTCTACAAAGTAACATCTAAGTAAAAAAGTAAAATCTAAGTACAAAGTAAAATCTAAGTACAAAGTAACATCTAAGTAAAGATCATCCAGTCTAAAACTGCAAGCCACTCCACTGCGTTTGTCATAGATTTGAATGTGACAAGAATAGCAATTTTCGGGGCGCAGTTTCAGACTGGTTAATCTCTACCAATATAACAACTACCAAAAAACAATCTACATACCAAATTAATCTATATCGAGATTCTTGAACGCCCTCTCCATAGCCTTCTCTCTCTTCTTATCGGGCAGTGCCGCTATCCTCTGTTCCTCTTCCGCTTTGAAGTATGGCTCGAGTAATTGCAGTTGATGCATGCATATCTTGTGCAAAGTCTGCGTGTCTGGGGCGGTGCCACCGAAATCCGGGGGCAGGCTTGAACGCGGGATGACCGTGTCGTAAAACTTTTCTAAATCATCGTTCTTGTTGTGGAATTTCAGCTGGAATTAAAAAAGTGTAGTGTTAATATAGTTTTAGTTACATCATAAGTTGGAGGTGCAGATAGTTACAGCATCGGTTTAAAATTATTTTAGCATTTCGCTTGCTTTCTCTTTATCTTTCTCTGTGCGTGCTTCGGAGGGCACGTTAAGCAGTCGGTCCCGGCTTTTTCAAAGTTGTTAGGCCATGACAGAGGTCTTCCGGCGGGCTAGAAACTCTCACCAGAGTTGGCCCCTGACTCATACGAACTTACTTACTTACAAGAGAAATAAAAAAAGGAAGAAGTAGCTTTAAAAAGAGGTCTGCTTTTCTTCAAGAATTTTTGTGCTCTCATAAGTCACAAAAAAAAATATATTATTCTCCATTTGTGTGATTCTGTGTGGATTGTCCATTTTGTATTTATTATTTCATTTATTTATTTCAGGTAATAGCCTGAACAGCAATAGCTAGGCTGTGCATAATTTATAGTCAGGCAATAAACCAGTCGGCAGACGATTTATATTTAAGACTAATGTACTTATTCAACACTACTGTACCATAACTATTATCATTGATCACTTACTGTAAACTGATAGTAATAAGAGACTGTTGTACCAAATTACTGTAAGAACTAAATAAATAAATCTTTAAAATCTTTAAATCTTTAAATCTTTAAAATCTTTAAATCTTTAAAATCTTTAAATGCCTTCCGCGGCTTCAACCGCGCGGGTATACAATTTTATCTAAAAAAGAGTGTGTTTATAGTAGTTTATGGAAAAACACACTCCTTAAACTATCAATATGTATTTGAACATTCACCGTTGCCGTTACGGAGTTGAGTGGGAACATACAAACTTTATATTAATATTACTAGCTGCCGCCTGCGACTTCATTTGCGTCGACAACTCGGTAACCGTACTTTTTCCGGGATAAAAAATCTCCTATACTCGGTTATTATCTATCTATGTTTTAAATTTCAGCCAAATCGGTTCAGTGGTTGTTGAGTTATAGAGTAACAAACATCTAAACATTTTCTTTTATGTCAGCAAGTGACAGGACAATCAAAGCGCCCACCTGATGTTAAGCACGCCTGACTATAACAGATGCAGTGCCACCCAAAGCTTAAAGTTTTTAAGTGTTTGCGTGGCACTGCACTGCGCTTATCACCCCAAGACATTGTTGCTAAGTCTCTTTCGCCCAGTCATTTCACTTGCTACATCTACATAATTATAAACATCTGAACATCCAAACTTTTGCATTGATAATAATTAGTGTGAATGTGTTATATGGGTTCAAACCCGGTCGTGCACCAATGGATTTTTCTGTTCGAAAAATTTATGTGCGCAATGCTAGTGCTCTCATACGATGAAGGAAAACATCGTGAGGAAACCGGCATGTCCAAGAACTAAAAATTCGAAAGACATGTGCCATCCACCAATCCGCATTGGGTCCGCGTGGTGGATTAAGACCCAATCACTCTCGCCTGAGAGTAGGCCAGTGTCCCAGCAGTGGGAACATTAGAAGGCTGTCATGATGATGATGATGTGTTATATCATATTATGTTCGCATAGATTGATTCATATTTAAAAGATTACGTTTAAATACAGTATAATTTATGTATACAAAATAAAACCGGTTTTAAACTAGTCTGACATAATACAGTCATGTTATGTTACGGATCTAGCTAGCAGTGGAAGGTTTAACTTTAAACGATAAAAAAAATGTAAAATAACGCAATTAAATCGCGCGGGTCAGCTAAAGTTGACGACCGATGTGGCGCAGCGGGCGCAGGTGTGCCTGCGACGCGGAGGTTGCGGGTTCGATTCCCGCCTCGGAACAAATATTTGTACGATCTACAAATATTTGTCCCGGGTGTTCTGGGTAATTTCTATATATAATAAAAAATATCTATCTATGTATTGTATTGTATTAAGTATATATCAGTCATCTAGTACCCATAACACAGCTCTGTTTAACATCAGCTTACCTTGGGGCTAGATGATGCTGTGTGGATTTTCCAGCATTATTTATTATATATTTAAAGTTCAATAAAAATATTTACAATAACAAGACTTCGCTACCGACTCTTGAGTCGAGTCTCCATTAGAATTACATTCAACATTCCATGTTTGTCTAGTAAACTGTTATTTACCATTATTCGATAAGATTTAGAAGGTAAACCATAGCCAACCAATGCCAACTATGTCAATAATGTCATTTGTGTTAAACAGGAGGCTTATTCGCTATGACCAAACGCGGGCTGGTTACGATATCTGCGTGGAATCGTTGCCGACAAGCCACGTTTTAGGGCTCGTCTGACTGTTTTTCAAAGTCAACCTATCGATAGCGAATCTATCACTATTGAAACAACACAGATACGGAAAACAATTTTACAATTTCACACCATGGCACGTATAGAACACGTTACTAAGTTACACGTTATTAGTACGGAATCTCCTAGGTCATAGCGAATAAGGCCCCCAGTTAACATCTGATACAATATAATTTTGATAATGTATTAAAGTACCTACTGCCGACTCCGATTTCGCTTGCGTGGTAAATTAAATGAAATTGATTTGCCACAGATGGTACTAGTCATTACTAATATCAAGATTATGTCACATATTTCACCTGCTTATCACAAACCAACAGTAAGTAGGTCTATGTTTCAAGGACATCCTTAATAATAGTAATACGAAACTGTCTGTCGTTACGATTTTACAGCTTAACCACTGAATCTATATAAAGGCATGGAGATTTAAAATCTGGGGAAGGGCATAAGCTATTTTTTATTTATGTAACACGAGGGAATAAGTATAATACCAAATTTAATTGAAATCAGGATCAACTGTTTCGACATGCGTGATTAAGTAACAAAACGTCATGCAAACTTTTAGCTCAAACCTTTTTTAAAATGTCGATTAGATTAGCAAACACCTTATTGTCTTGAGAGTAGGTGTAATATACATTGTTACAAAAAAAAATATGATATCAGCAAAAAGTTTAACAATCAAAACAATGAAACAATCAAGACTGAATGCCTTTTGTCTTTAAATCGCCGAACGTCACAACTGGGCCATTTCTCGTATCCTATAAGGGCCCTAAGCTATCTACTTACGATATGGCATTGTTAACGATGTTTTCCAACACCATTTTGAGCGTATATGACGTAAAGAACCGTCGCCATTTGCCACTATTATAAATGCTCGCGTCAAAGACCTATTTTTTAGACAATGTTTAACTTCACAAAAATCTAGGTATATATAGCTGTTACGTTCATTTTGTGACTGGTAATTAAGATAATTGATAGATTCAGGCGTTACTTTGCGGAAATCCATTACAAAATAAAAAACAGACGAAAAATCTCTAGTACTATTCCGCTTAACCTTTTAACTGATGAGGTCACACAGTTACCACAGTTAACCTCAAAAGAAAAATATCGACACGTGTTTCATCCCTCCACGGGACATCCTAGAACGGGAGAACAAGTCGATGGTCCTGAGGATGTCCCGTGGAGGGATGAAACACGTGTCGATATTTTTCGACTTTTTGACTGGTAATTAGTACGGGTTACCGATTGTGATTTGATGACATTGATAATCTTGAGATAGTGTACTTTAAACGTCATACTAATAAGTCTCTTGCACCTATTAATTCCACTTGCTACGTATCCTTCAACCTAAACACAGATGCTTGCACACTACTACTTGAAGAATATCTTAAAGTACGGTGTCAGATATTCTATCTCCACCCACCAAGAACAACTCTTGCTTAAGAGTCCTACCAGTCCTACCACCAAGTTTAACCTCTGAGATCGGTTTCCGTTAAGTTGCTGCTTCCATTCCGTAAGCAGCTAAAATTACAGTTTCCTTTATAAATAATAATGTGATAGAGCTCGTCCGGGGAAGGACTACCACCATACCTATTTCTGCCGCCAAGCAGTAATGCTCGCATTGCTGTGTTCCGGTGTGAAGGGTATGGTTTCCGGTGAAATTACTGGCACATGAGGCTTTCGTTCTTAGCCTCAAGGTGGCAACCCGCGAGTGATACCTCTGGTATTGCAAGCGTCCATAGGCTGCGGTAACCGTTTACCATCTTGTGGGCCGTACGCTTGGTTGCCACTTCAGTTGTATAAAAAAAAAAAAATAATAATAATAAGACTCTAGATGTGTAAAGCGATGCAAACACTAAAGTGCCAGGACAGTAAAGAGAAAGGTTGTTATAGTTTGCTCACCATATCAAAGAACTGCTTATCCATAAAGGGTCTGTTAAAAAGCA
Source organism: Colostygia pectinataria (assembly GCA_951394395.1). Classification (NCBI taxonomy): domain Eukaryota; kingdom Metazoa; phylum Arthropoda; class Insecta; order Lepidoptera; family Geometridae; genus Colostygia; species Colostygia pectinataria. The sequence goes on along the minus strand of OX596369.1, from coordinate 1,994,843 downwards.
ACAGTGGAGCGTCAGATCTTCAGCAACAGTGCAGACGAGAGTGGATGGAAAAATATTTAGAATATTTGCTTACCATATCAAAGAACTTTTTGTCCATAAAGGGTCTGATCAGCAGCAACAGTTTATCGAGCACCGGCTCCGTGTTCATCACGTGGATCGCCTTCATCCTGACCGGCATCGCCTCCTGCACGTACTGGAAGAACTTCCGTAAAGACCTGGAAAGGACATGAGCGAATTGTGTTTCACGACCTGCAGGTTGATCACATAGCTCTGTTAGCGACTATCTTCATTGATCAGGGGCCCAACCATGAACTCTTATAGCGATTCAAATGAAGACCTAAACTAAATTATCAAAAAAAAAAGTACTATGACATGATTGTCTAATTGATTTCATGGTACAAAATTTTTTGACAATTTAGTTTAGGTCTTCAATTGAATCGCTTTAAGAGTTCATGGTTGGGCCCCTGCATCTTAAACTGTTTATTATAACAGTTTGTCCAAAGCTTTATGTGGATTGTTCGCTGATAGAGTTATGTGATCATGGGGCTATGGCCTCACTCTTAAATCCAATGACAACTGATTCAAGAGTATAAGGCAATCTTTAGCGATGATGGCTTTAAAACAGAATTAGCAAGTAGGTTTCGAGAAATAAATAAATAAATAAATAAATAATGCTGGACAATCCACACAGCATCATCTAGCCCCAAGATAAGTTACTGTTATAAACAGAGCTGTGTTATGGTACTAGATGACTGATATATACTTAATACAATACAATACATAGATAGATATTTTTTATTATATATAGAAAATACCCAGAACACCCGGAACAAATATTTGTAGATCGTACAAACATTTGACCCTAGGCGGGAATCGAACCCGCAACCTCCGCGTCGCAGGCGGACCTGCGCCCGCTGCGCCACATCGGTCGTCAAATATGGCACTTTAACAGTGTTCTGGCTGAGCCTCTGTCGGACCCAGCCAGAATGTTAAGATTATCCTAAGTTTACTTGTATATCATACAACACGGCATAATCGCATGTGCGACAAAGCCCTTTCATACAATCCCGATCCAATCGCAATTTCAATCAAATTCAAATTGACTTGTAAAATTTTAGTACTCCTGAAAATAAGGCTGAGTTTAGTGCTGGTTTGTACTTAAGAGTACGAAATGCGACGAACTTTTTAAAACTCAACTAGAGCATGGCAGCTAAAGATGATATAAACTCAACGCGAACAAAGTCACGGGGCGAGTTACTAGTATAGTTAAGAAACGTTTTATAAATAACATTGGACAAGATAACGTCAATTTATCGATTCCGGGGCAACAACCTACCTACTTGATACTTGTTTACGTAGATTTGACTAATTCACCCAATGTCGTTCGTCGAACTTTTACAAGCGTTGTGCCAATTCATGATCTCTGAGCAAGGGCTGCTTCCTGCAGCTGCAGCTGATTTCCGGTCAGTTAAATGTCCTTGCACTGCGGCGAGACGGGCTTCTTGACACATAGGACTTTATTCATAACGTACATTAAGCCTTTGTTAGCTAATCTGTCTTTTAAATCTATCATGTTTTTGTTCATTAACATAAGAATTACAAGGAAAGACAATACTTAGCAAGCCGTTGAACATACAGTTTTTTTATGAATAAGGGCCTTACTCGATGCTCGTGAAAAAGGAACTAAGGATAAACATTAAACTCACTTTACGAACGCTAAAAATGGGCAAGAACATTGGTAAGAACTAGAACAGGTTGTTTTTATGACCCTTGCAAGCTTTCGGCAAAATTATAAAGCTAACAAAAACCCTAAGGCTGAGTTTCCATCAGAGATGTGCGAGGATGTGTAGCGAGGGATGTGTTTGTTAGGAACCAATACAATCACTTCATTTACCTAGCCTCGCTCTGACAGCTTTAATGAAGTGATTCTATTGGTTCCTAAAAACACTTTCCTAGCTACACATTCTCGCACATCTCTGGCGGAAACGTAGTCTATTAGTCACACATTTTTGAAAAAGGACGGCTGTTGAGTGATCTCATTTGCAGTCCAATGTTATATTATTACGTTTTGTGACATACTAACCTACAACGCAGAGCTTATACTGGGTGAAGAAAGGAATTTTCAAAATTCAACTCCTAGAGAACGCAGCGAGATTATGGAGTTTGCATAAAAACTCAACGCAAACAAATTTTCGAGGCGTACGAGTATAATATATATTATTATATGCTTTAAATATGCTAAATATATACAATTTATTATGAAAACTCGACTTCCGGATTACTTATCACTCGTTTGTAGGTGAGTTGTGAATGTGATGCTAAAACGGTAGGTTAACTTGGTCTGGCTTTTAGAAAAAATATTATATGTTGAAGTCTTGTGTAGTCATGGATAATGTGGCTACTAAGTCTTTACCTTTGTCTATCCTTTTGAAAGCTAGAAAAATATAATTAATATTTACTTTTCCGGGCAAAAATTGTAAGTCAAGCCAGACTTATGCCTTTATTCATAAAAGATGCCTTTCATCATCTTTTCTCTCTTAAGTGTTCTTCAAATCTATCTTAATCTTTGTTCATTGACATAAGAGAGAGGGAAAAACAATACTAAGCGAGCCGCGCGATACAGTTTTTTTTATGAATAAGGGCATAAGACGCGTAAATGCGCTAAGTCTGGTCCTTATACAGAATAATCTTTTACATATTTACCGCAACTAAACTAGACTAGAAGATTCTAAAACGAGTTTTTAATTGTTTAGATACTCACGATAAGCTCACTCGTGTGAGATGTCCAAACTTCACTCCGCGCATATCGAATAGCATGATGTACCCAGGCTGTGGCCCTCGCTTCGATAGGCACGCATCTGAAATAAAAGTTTTACCATTAGATTATTTTTTTAACACAGCAACACTACATAGAAAAAGCGGGAATATTCTACTTTTCGAAATTGTTTGTGTAGAATACGTAAGTATTTATTTGACACAGGAATATTAGATTATTTCCCGACTATACACTGTAGTTTTTGGTGTAGAATTCATTCGAATTCTGGATGAAAATGATTTTATAGTTCTCACGGCGGATCTCGGCCGTCGTGAAATTAGCCGTTTCGATGCGCAATGGAGCTTTTTCAAACTAAATTGTCTTAGAAGCCTAGATCCGCTGTGCGAACTATACCTTTAGGAAGATTTATGGTCAGACGAGCGACTTGACCGTATTGTCATTGCTGAAATGGGTAGGTAAGTACAAAAAAATGTAAGACTCCAATTTTATTTATTGCGGTCATGTAAGGATTTTATGTTTTACATGACAATATGCATTTATTCTACAGTTTTTTTCGGCTAAATACGAGATATTCGCAATTTAATGTTTATTTAATTACCTTTTTTTAGTATTGATGTAACTTTATTTATTAATAATTATTTTTGACATGATTTATACACAAGTAATAAATAAAAGAAAAATGTTTAAATAATCTTACAAGAATATTGAAATTTTAATTAAGTAATGATTAGGTAAAATGACATGAATTAACATTTGCACGCGTGCATGCAGGCTGAATACATTGACTAGGCTTTAGGATCCTAGTATATAAAATTATGTGATTTGGGAAATATGATCAAAAATGAGAGGAAGGAGCCCTAAACGATGGTCTGACCAGGAGCCTTATTCGCTATGACCAAACGCGGGCTGGTTACGATATCTGCGTGGAATCGTTGTTGACGAGCCACGTTTTAGGGCTCGTCTGAATGTTTTTTAAAGTCAACCTTTCGATAGTGAAACTATCGCTATTGAAACAACACAGATACGGATAACAATTTTACAATTTCACACCATGCCACGAATAGAACACGTTACTAAGTTACACGTTATTGGTAAGGAATCTTCTAGGTCATAGCGAATACGCCCCCAGGTGTCGGATCAGCTTGAGACGCCCGTCAACGACGCCCTCCATCAAGCCGGAGACCGTGGTAGATGGAGGAATACTGTAGATAGTGTCCTTGCACGAAGTCACGTTCCTCAACTATAGGGAACCGGTTAAGGAGGAGTATTCTGACAAATAATATATTGAATCTTGAATCTTGAAAGTGAAACCGCGGGGCACAGCTAGTTCATAATTACTTCCAAACTACCAACTACAGATGTATCGGTAATCAAATCCGAGTATAGGTAATTGTAGTATCAGATATGATTATGGTATCTTAGGTATCGGCTTTTTGCACCTGCAAATCCTGCAATAGTTAACAGCGTGAAATAAGATTTTTACAACCATGTTTTACGAGTGCCTAACTGCCTACTGTAGTAATATACCTAATATACCGAATACCTTTTTCAAAGTTGTTAGGCCATGACAGAGGCCTTTGGGCGGCCTAGAAGCTCTGTCACCAGAGTTGGCCACTGACTCGAACGAACTTACTTACTTACTACAAGTTAAAAAAGTAAACAACGAATACAGAATTTAGACATAAAATAACGGCCTTTGACACGATGGAACGATGATATTGTAGGTTGGTTGTGGCAGTTGCGAGTCGATAGAAAGGTAGTCGTAACTACTTTTTGTGGCATTGATCATTCGAAAAGTGATAATTATTGGTTGATTATGAAATAAAATAATAAATTCTTTATTTCAGAAAGGTCTTATAGGACAATATTATACATTTCATGTAATTTAAGATAGTAATGGCTATAGTAATGTGTAAATTTTTTTTTTAAGACCTTTTTTTCAGTCTTAGATTCGACTCCTCGTTCTAACTAAGATTAAACTTGTTTATAGATACGAGGGACCTATACTCCGGCTAGTACATAGGTTTAAGTTTATGATAATAACACATGCAGAGTTTACTTTGCTAATTTTACCTAAATAACCAGGCAATCGTACCCAGACTTACCCAGTACGTAACTAAGTCAGTACTTATCTTCATTAGACCAGCAAAATCGATAGAGAAGGCGCAAGCTATTAATAGCAGTGATGTTGCTTTTGTGATGACATGAAATCCTACCATTTTAGTAGATTATAAGAAAATAAAAAGTAGTTCAATCTGTGTAGAATTCTGAATTCTTTTAGTCAAATCCTAATAAACTGGTAATTTTTTTTAAATGGAATGTATTTCTGTGAAGTTCGGTATTCTTTCACAGGTTAACCTACGTCTTACCTAAATCTACCAAAATAGTAGGATTTTATTAGTAGTTCCCATCACTATCATGACATAGAAAATAGTTATATTTTTACAGTATTTACTAGCATTTGCCTGCGGCTTCGCTTGCGTATTATCCAGAAAAAACCCCTAAGCTATTCTAGGTTTTTTTTTATGTCAGCAAGTGACAAGACAATCTAGGCGCCCACCTGATGTTGAGCACCACGCCTGACTATTACAGATGCAGTGCCACCCAAAGCTTAAAGTTTTTAAGTGTTTGCGTGGCACTGCACTGCGCTTATCACCCCGAGACTTGTCTCTTTCGCCCAGTAATTTAACTTGCTACAGTGCCCTTCAAAGCTAAACACAGTGCAGCTTGCACACTACTGCTTGGAGGTAGAATATCTGGCACTGCGGTGGTACCCACCAAGACGGACTCTTGCTGTTTATCTATACTTAGGTAGGTACTAATAATATTATAAAGAGGAAAGAATTGTATTTTGTTTTGTTACGATTAACTCAAAAACTATTGATCCGGTTTCAAAATTTCTTTCACCATTAGAATGCTACATTATCCCTGAGTAACATAGGTTAAATTATTTACTAGTGACCTGCCCCGGCTTCGCATGGGCGCGGTTTCATTGCACCCGGACGGACCGCTAGTTATTTATATAACGCTAGTGAAACCGCGCGGGTAAGCTAAGTAAGTAATAAGTATTTATGGACTGTTTGTGAGGAGTAAGCAACATTAACCTTGTCCGGTTCAGTCACAACTGGTGATTGGGAATTATTCGCAAAATCTCGCAGGTCTACGTGAAAAGAGCAAAAAAAACTAAGCTAAGTAAACATATTAATTGTATTTATTTTTATATTATTTACATACATTTAAGTTTACTGTTATTAAGTTAAATGTGCGCCGCCCCGTACCAAGGTTCATGCCACAGTGCGGTTCACTCGCACGTTCCTCCCGCACACCTGCAAGATGTGGATTGAGCTCCCGTCTGGTATTTTCCCACTAGGTTTTAATATTGGCGTGTTTAAAACAGGTAGGCAACGCTTCTGTAACACCTAACATAATGTTGCAGTTGTCTATAGGCGACGATGACCGCTTTCCATCAGGCGGCTCGTCAACTTGTTTGTCACCTTATGACATAAAGAAATAAAATAAAAAAATAAACCGTCCATATGTCTTAACTTATCCAGTCCATCCAAAGGTTGTCTGGAAGAGATCGCTTATTAGCGATAAGATCGCCCATTGTACCAATTATTTGTTCTAATTCTTACTCTGTTTCTACTAATTTTCTTAGGTATACCTGTACGTACAATGAAGATATATCTATTCTAATAATGCTGGACAATCCACACAGCATCATCTAGCCCCAAGCTAAACAGAGCTTGTGTTATGGGTACTAGACGACTGATATATAAGGTCATTCATTATCAACCTGACAAACTTAAGGGATAGGTTCCACACATAAAAAAAAAAATCTAGTACTTTTTTTTCTAAATTTCTATTAAGAATTTTTTTTCACGAATATTTTATTATTACGCCGTTTAACTCGATTCCCAACGATGATAAATAATAATTGAGCGGAAAAACGTAATCGATTTTTTTTTGTTTACTTGGGATTTTTAAGACAAAATATACATAAAAAAAAATATAGGTACATATTTTTTTTTTATGTGTGGAAATAGGAGGTTCCACACATAAGTTTGTCAGGTTGATAATGAATGACCCTGTAATATGGATATTTTTGTTTTTTTATGTCACACAGCGAGTATGCCTCCACGACCTTTCGTTGCGACCGACGACGCAGATTAAATAATAGTTACTTTCGGTCTGACGTCTTTTGCTCCGGGCTATCGGGGTACCTTATCCTTGCCCTCTTAACTATAGTTATTTATTCACGACAGCTCTTCCGGTTAGGTTGATAAAAAAGCTTGGGACGAATGTGCACCATCCAAACTCTACTTTTAAGACCTTTTGTAACACTTATTTGTGCAAATAAATATCTTGAAATCTTGAACTCTACTCGGCATCCAATTCGTAGACATAACACCCATGAGACGAAATACTTTCCTGACGTTTTACTAGTAAGTAATTTCACTTTTTTATTAATAAGATAAGATAAGATAATTAATAATAATGTTCAAAATATAAATAATTCAAATGTGTTCAAAATGGTCATCATAGTACACGAATAAAACATATTAACAATGGTAGGTAAGGTGCAGTTAAGTTATTATTATACAATACAAGTAATGTATTACTGTGTGTAAGAAATGACCCGCTACCGGAGGATACGTTGAGCTCCTCGTTCTAACGAAGTATAAACTTGTATGTAGAAACGAGGTGATCGCTGTTTCAGCTGGTTTTGGGTAAAATTACCTTTACAAACACAATCTATTCACTTAAATTTAAAGGGATGAAGCTTAAGAGTAGTAGAGTTCTTTGTGATAGAGCTCGTCCGGGGAAGGACTACCACCATACCTATTTCTGCCGCCAAGCAGTAATGCTCGCATTGCTGTGTTCCGGTTTGAAGGGTGTTGGGTATTTGGTGCTCTTCGAAAAAATACTCCAAGTAAATGATTTACTATAGGTTTAATTCTGGACCAAACCATACAAGGTGAAATATATATTATGAATATATGAATCTTTAGATCAAATAAAATAAATCGACGCGTGCGCCACGCTGTTACAGTCAGCCAGTATTGCCTGCTTTATTTTTTCCTCCCAGCAGTGTTGCCGGGTATGTTTTGTATAAACAAAGGGTATGGTTTCCGGTGAAATTACAGGCACATGAGACTTTCCATCTAACGTCTCAGGGTAACACGCAAGTGATATCTATGATGTTGCATGCGTACATAGGCTACGGTAACCGCTGACCATCAAGTGGGCCGTACGCTTGGTTGCCACTTTAGTGGTAAAAAATAAAAAAAGCTTTTATATGTTTTTATTTTCGTTAAAATATCTCCAACACACGAGCCACAATCGTGTTCGATCTTCACGGGCTCCAAGAAAATTCATGGATATTGCCCTTTTGATACGGACTCCATAACAATAGCAAGGGGTCACGCCAAAAAAGGGATAGGAACCCAGCCAGCCGGTGTTGTTGCCAGTTCTTTTACGGCATGGGCGCGTTGGGACTGGCGTAAATTTTCCTAGCTTGTAAGACGTTTCAAAGTGATCCTTGTGAATGAATGAATGAAAATTCTTTATTGTACTTACACCAAACTTAATAACTAAAACTAAAGACTACAAGATAAAACAAAATGTATACGTACAATGGGCGGTCTTATCGCTAGGTAAGCGATCTCTGCCAGACAACCTTTGGATGGAGAGGAGTCTATTTTTATATGGAAGATTGGTCGGGGTGCATCATAACAAATGTCATATCTACATAAATATTATAGGTAAACGATATACATACATAAAGCCATACATAAATAGATGTAAATATATAATATAAATACTATAAATATATAATATAAATACTATGAATATATAAAAATATACAAAATAATTAACTGTAACATACGATTCATGACGATAGTAATTCAGCCAGATAAAAATCTCTAGTTTTAAAAACGGCTAGTGAAGGGGATTTTCTAATGGACACTGGCAAAGCGTTCCACAACCGGACAGCTTGGACAGAAAAGGAGTCTGCATAGAAACTAGTCCTATGCAGTGGAGTTTTGAGCAGGAGGTTTTCTGAGGAACGAAGGGTTCGAGGATTCTCACTATGGAGGAACCCAAAGCGTTCCTTCAGATAACAGGGAGTGGAAGGGTTATGAAGGATGTTAAATAGGAGAGAAAGTATGTGCGTGTTCCTTCCTTGTGATTTAACTGAATACAACTGAAGCCTTGAACTTTGGTTATATTGTCCCTCGCTAGTAGCTGTTGCCCGCGACTGCGTTCGCGTGGAACTCTGAAAGAGTTCTTTTTTCCGGGATAATAAAAAAAATCTGTTACTTATAATAATAATAATAATAATGCTGGACAATCCACACAGCATCATCTAGCCCCAAAGTAAGCTGCTGTTAAACAGAGCTGTATTATGGGTACTAGATGACTGATATATATTTAATACAATACAATACATAGATAGATTTTTTTTTTATATAGAAAATACCCAGAACACCCGGAACAAATATTTGTAGATCGTACAAACATTTGTTCCAAGGCGGGTATCGAACCCGCAACCTCTGCGTCGCAGGCGGACCTGCGCCCGCTGCGCCACATCGGTCGTACTTATCACTAAGTCTATGCCATATTCCTTCAGTATCACTAAGTCTATACCATATTCCTGGTCATTATCTGTTTATGTAACATAAACAGAATAGGGCAACATCATCATCATCATCATCATATCAGCCGATAGACGTCCACTGCTGGACATAGGCCTCCCCCAAAGAGCGCCATGACGACCGATTTTGGGCCTTCACCATCCACCGACTTCCTGCGACCGCTTTAATGTCATCGGTCCATAGGGCAACATAAATTATGTATAATCGAGTCAGTGGTTGTCGAGTTTTGGTGGAACAAACATCCAAACAAACTTTCAAATTTATAATAGTGTGATTATGAATAAGGCCCTACACTTATAAAAGTAGGTATATGAATATTTAAAAAGATGTTATCATAAATAATATTATTATAATAATAAAACAATGCTAATTTAACGCAAGTAGTTAAAAATTAACAGAAAATACGTAAGCTGCTTACGTGTACAATGCATATAAAGTATGATTTACATTGAGTCAGCGGCAAAGTCAGTGCTGACTTGCTACTGACATAATAATTGATAGATTCAGCCGTTACTTTGCGGAAGTCCATTACAAGATGAAAAACAGACGATAAATCTCTAGTAAAATTCCGCTTAACCTTTTAACCAATAAGGTCACACAGTTAATAACCTCAAAAGAAAAATATGACACGTGTTTCATCCCTCCACGGGACATAACCAGGACCTTCGACTTGTTCTCCGGCAGACGTGTTGCTCCGTCGAGCGCTGGAGCCAAGGTCAAACTTTGGTCAAAAAAAAACTTATTGGTTCGAAATAGTACTAGATATTTTTCGTCTGTTTTTTATCTTACTGACATAATGACATAATATGACGACATAACATGACGACCGATGTGGCGCGATCGATGTGGAATGTTTGTACGATCTACAAATATTTGCTCCGGGTGTTCTGGGTATTTTCTATATATAATAAAATATATCTATCTATGTATTGTACTGTATTAAGTATATATCAGTCATCTAGTACCCATAATACAGCTCTGTTTAACAGCAGCTTACCTTGGGGCTAGATGATGCTGTGTGGGTTGTCCAGCATTTTTTTTTTTAATGTAAACGCTGTCGGGTCAGTACTGACTTAAAATTCTCGCGTACTGACTGACCCTTGTAAACAGAGAAAGTCAGCACTGACTTCATTTGGAGTCAGTCACTGACCCAATTTAAATCGCACTTAATGCAAAAACCTGATGACGTCACACGTTTTTTGTCATCGCTTAGGTACAATCTTAACTATCCACAATTTTATTAAAATGTCATAGTCATTACGAACTAAAATAGTAGGTTAATGAGTAAGTAGGTACATTGGCTTAGTTTGTTTTATACTAAACTGACGATAGTTAATTAGTTAGTTCGTATGAGTCAGTGGCCAACACTGGTGACAGAGTTTCTAGGCCGCCCGAAGGCCTCTGTCATGGTCTAACAACTTTGAAAAAGCCGGGACCGACTGCTTAACGTGCCCTCCGAAGCACGAGAGCGCTTAGTTGAAATTGCCACTGGCGGTCAAATGATGACTACGCAGAACAGTGCTTAACTTCGTTGATCTGTTAAGAACAACTTAGCCAGCTGTTGATTGACGATGTGTATTATAGATGCTGTATCGATATTGCGGGGCAATTCTGCTAACTTCTAATCGACTGTAAACAAAACTCAACTAAACTGTAGCTGTTATGGTGTTGTCGTATTCTAGTACGACACAACGATTCAAATGCAGCTACGTCTCAGCTCAAGCTAACGACAAATTAGTAATCTAAAACTTAGTAACTTAGTAAGTTAAATTAGTAATCTAAGACGGGACACAGGCGCGACCGGGGGGGGGGTGCGGACGGGGCGCGGGAAGCCGAACCAAAAAATACAATGCTGCCAACTCTCGCGAGACGCCCCGCCCGGCGCCGCCGCCCCGACGTGGCACTGCACTGCGCTAATCACCCCGAGACAGTAATTTCACATGCTACAGTGCCCTTCAAACCTAAACACAGTTATGCTTGCACACTTCTGCTTGGAGGTAGAATATCTGACACTGCGGTGGTACCCACCAAGAGGGACTCTTACTGAAGAGTACTACCACCAGATACGTCCCGTCTAGACGGGGCGCGGACGTGACTCGTCTGCGCCCTGTCCGTGACACGTCCTGTCTTACGTCTTTTCTGCGTGGCCAGCCCCTAAAATTACACCAACAGACCATTTTTAAAAGTTTTTGCATGAAACGAGTATGACAAAGGCTGGTCAGTTTAAAACAAACTCACGGTTAATATGTTTGATTTCTACGCAATTATTGGGTGTGGTTTAGGAACGTCATAAAGCATTCGCATAAACCAAGGTCTCGTTGGCTCAGCCAAAACTGATCAATACTGTTACCCCCTTATTCATAATTCATTTTAGCCGGTACAATCACAGTTTTGTTTCTAGTAGGTTTTCTTTTTTATGTAAAAAGATAGTTTCAGCTCGAGTAAGTAAGTATTGTCATTCTTATGTGAATAAACGAAGAGGATGGCAGATGTTACTTAACATTAGTTAACAGATGTTTACGACATGATTATGAATAAGGCATAAGGCCCTCAGATAAATAGCAAAAGTATCCGCTCAAAGCGTCCGATAGAGGTGCAGAAGTGGCTTCGCTATCCACTGGTCAAAGAGCATTAAAGGAGTTGTTTCTCGATGTATGGAGCCGGGCCTAGGTCCTTTGTAGGGGTCTAGGTATTTAAAGATTCAATAAAGAAACCATTTTAAGCTGTTTATTTAATTTATTTTAGCTTCTTTCACAATCTTATGTAAGTTTATCTTTGTGAAGGAGTGCAACACAATGCAAAACAACATGGCGGGTTTAACGAACAACTGGGTTATTAGGTACTGTCAAAGTCAAGATGCGTCACGAACATTGGCTAATAGCTGTCATGGCGGACCTCCAGTGTTCCCGTTTTAAGAAACTCAACAGAACAAACATTTTTCATATAGAACTTTGTTTGTCTACATAAAAATAAAATTGTATTATAATGTTAGTTTTATATTTTTTTCCAATTTCTCTATGGTGTTACTAAGACCTAGGCCACTATGAAATTGGTTCTTTTATACGTATGTCAAAAAATAATAACAATAATAGATTTGAAAGACGAATTAGCTAATTGGGGTTATAAATTATGATTATGAATAAGTGTTAAACTGTGATTTTTTTTTCATTACGTCAAGATAACATGTTTTGATCCGTATTTATAAACCTGAACCCACTTTAATAAGATAACATGTTTAATTAAGGCGGATACAATAAAAACTTATTCTCATTTGCGCCTTAGTTCTGCCACAGATAACATCTGCTGAAATCCAGTTTTGAGAGTACAAAAAACCAGGAACAGCTAACAGTTAAGAAGTAATATGTAGTATGAACACTAAAATTGTGTTATTATTTGTATCACATATTAAATTTAAAAAAAAATACCTACATAGCCTTTGAGGTAATTATAAGCTAAAAATAAATACAGGGTCATTCATTATCAACCTGACAAACTTAAGGGATAGGGTCCACACATAAAAAAAATATATGAACCTATAATTATTTTTTTTTTGTATATTTTGTCTTAAAAATCTCAAGTAAACAAAAAAAAATGCTACTTTACTTACAATATATAAAAATTAATTTCTGTTCGTTAATTTCGCTCTCGAGAACCGGTTTGGCTAATTATGGTATTTTTTGTGGGACTTAAAAAAATTGGGTTAAGAAATATAAAGCGAGTGAAACCGCGCGGATCAGCTTAGTATTAAATTTATTCATAAACCATTATTTAAAAGCCAGGTGACCAACTAAACATAGGTATTCTAAATTGCATTATTATTAGAGGGTCTACCATGAATTTCCAACTCACAGAGTCCGATGTCTCGATTTCCAACAATCATCATCATCATGATTGGGTCTTAATCCACCACGGATGCGGATTGGTGGATGGCGCATGTCTTTAGAATTTTTAGTTCTTGAACATGCCGGCCTTACGATGTTTTCCTTCACCGTATGAGAGTACTGGCATTGCGCACATAAATTATCAAACAGAAAATTCCATTGGTGCACGACCGGGTTTGAACCCACGGCCTTAGGATTTGACGGCGGGGGTCACTACCACTAGACCACCGGTGCTCTCAATCCAACAATGATAAGTAATAATTGACTAGAAATTTTTTTTTTTTTTTTTATTCAACTGAAGTGGCAACCAAGCGTACGGCCCACAAGATGGTAAGCGGTTACCGCAGCCTATGGACGCTTGCAATACCAGAGGTATCACTCGCGGGTCGCCACCTTGAGGCTAAGATCGAAAGCCTCATGTGCCAGTAATTTCACCGGAAACCATACCTTTCGCACCGGAACACAGCAATGCGAGCATTACTGCTTGGCGGCAGAAACAGGTATGGTGGTAGTCCTTCCCCGGACGAGCTCTATCACAGAGAACTCTACTACTCTTAACTTAACCGATTTACTCCAGGTTTTTAAGACAAAATGTAAACAATGTACCTATATGTATATATATGTATATATATGTGTATACTGTTTATATGTGTTTTGTTTATGTGTGGAACCTATTCCTTAAATTATGTTAGACTAATAATGAAAGACCCTATATGCTACGGTAACCGCTTACCATCTTGTGGGCCGTACGCTTGGTTGCCACTTTAGTTGTATAAAAAAAAAAACCTTTGAAGACTATAAGGAAGTCGGTAGGTAACTAATGGTAGACCTCTTGGTTAGATCACGTAAATCACCTTGCGCAATAAACATTCATACAAAATTTCACACTAAAAATATTAATAGGATATAAATATAACCTTACACAAGCAATATTCCGTTTTTATCAAATAAAATGTTCATGCAGTCATAAAACAGCAATCAAACCTTTTCGCAACTTTAATAAGGATGAAAACATAAATGAAAATTGGAATACCTCGAATAACTATCTGTTTCTGTTAAAGGGTTTGTAACATTTTTGTATAGAGACTGGTACCTTTTCGAAAATAATGTTAATGTATAATACAAACACTTACAAACACACACACACTCACCCATACTCACACACGCACACATACACACAACTCTTTTTTTGCACCCGTACAATTTTTAGTCTATTCAATTTTTTATTTTACTTTACTTGTACCTACCTACTTAAAATAGTCCTACTCTGTAAACTTATAAGTACCTATATACCTACTAATTTAATTTTTTCTTAAGAAACAAAAACGTAAAAACCCTTCCCCCATGGAACATTAATTAATCTCAGTTATGGAGGTGGGCGTTGTTAGCTGCAACACAGTTTTTTTTAACTTATGCAGCTTTCATCGTTTTCTTTTAATTGTTACTAATGAGCCTTGTACACTGTTCCGAAATAAACTATTTTGAATTTTTGAATTTTGAATTAGTGTTTTTTTTTTTTTATTACACGTTTTAAATATTACAGGGTTTGGGGCTCTTCAGTTAAGTTTCAATGAGCTGTGTGAGAAGAGCCCCCTCTTAGCTGTGGTTTAATTATAAGGTACTACCTAAGAGAGGTAGTACCTTATAATTTCTAAAAAGGTTAGGACTGTGTGTAGGTTAGGTTAGTGATAAGTGTGAGAAGTGTTATATATATAAGTATGATTAGTGTGACTATAAGCACAGATAAGTAGGTAGTGTGTGTGATTTTATTTAATCACATAAGTACCAGCTCAAAATACGTATATGTAAAAAAGTTAATAGTCGCAGTTTACCAGTCACATCATAACTGATGAGATTAAAGAAATGTTTGAAGGTGAACCTCATAATTAACTCAATAATGATGGTATAATATTATTATATATTCTTTATAAACATACCACATTCGGTGCAGCCGAAACGGGAAATGACCCAGTAGAAGGCGATCGAGAATTCGAGACCCAAATGGTTCCAGCGCGACCATGGCTTTCTCATGGTTATTTCGGCTTTATTGGTAGTTTGACATGGTTATAAACACCTTGACGCATTGGCGAGTTTTGAAATCAACTTGGAAACCATTTATTACAATATTTACCTAAACTTATACATATTTTATACATATACTTAATAATATTATCAGATAGTTCAAGTCAGTCGCGCCTCCCTGTAGCGACGGTATACGACTCCGGTTGACCAGAAGTCCGACTCGAGGAACATGTCCTTGTGCTTGGCAGCAACCCGGAGCACGTAGGACTTGAAGTTAGTAGCCCTACTCGACTCCAAGCGCGTCAAGCTAAGCACAAGACCTGCCGGAACTTGATTGAGCTTTCTGCGGGCCCTCTCGTACACATACCGGAGAACACTCTCCACTGTAGTAGTCGGGTCCAATCGGGAAATGTAAATCCCGATGGACGGTTCCACCACCTGCAACGACTGTAATGAGTCGGGGGCGGTTCCGCGTTGGTTGCGGGAGCGCTTCGGTCGACGCTTCTTTTCCATCAGGGTGAAGCCGTTCTCGTCGACTTTCTGCACTACGGGTTTCGCTAGTTTGTGTGTTTCTTGTTGGATGTTTTAATTTTACTATTACTATTATGTAACCCTGTCGCTGTCGATCGATTGTCGATCCCTTAAACGCTTATGATATATCATCATCATGAGTCATGACAGCCTTCTCAATGTTCCCACTGTTGGGACACTGGCCTACTCTCGGGCGAGAGTGATTCATAATCCACCACGCGGTCCCAATGCGGATTGCTGGATGGCACAAATCATTGGAATTTTAAATTCTTGTTTCCTCACGATGTTTTCCTTCACAGTATGAGAGCACTGGCATTGCGCACATACATTTTTCGAACAGAAAAATCCATTGGTGCACCATTTCCATTGGTGTCCATTGGGATTTGTCCCCACGACCTTAGGATCGAAAGGCGGGGTCACTACCACTAGACCACCGGTGCTCTCAACGGGAGTGTTTCAATTTATTCGGAAAACGATCCAACAGATAGTACGCCTCGCCGTAGACAAGAGTATATTAGATGTAAGTATCTTGTAACGTGTATCGGTTGATATGATGATGATGATTCAGGGGCGAGGTTGCGCTCGAACGGTTACCTATTCAATCGTCATAATGCGATTAGGCTTTCAGGGTTAATTTTGTTACAGGTGGTAAGCCGGACGATCAATTTTATTTACATTTTATACGATCAATTTTATTTAAGTTTTTTTTTATGTCAGCAAGTGACAAGACAAGCACCACGCCTGACTATTATAGATGCAGTGCCACCCAAAGCTTAAAGTTTTTAAGTGTTTGCGTGGCACTGAACTGCGCTATCACCCCGAGACATTGTTGTTAAGCTTCTTTCGCCCAGTAATTTCACTTGCTACAGTGCCCTTCAAACCTAAACATAGTAATGCTTGCACACTACTGATTGGAGGTAGAATATCTGACACTGCGGTGGTACCCCTGTACCTCACCAAGACGGACTATTGCTGAAGAGTCCTACCACCCAGGTGTTGTTAATATTGTAATGCTCAGACGTGATGGAGCCTTGTCGGAGCAGAAGCCTTATTCTTGAATCCAATCCCTATTTCAATCCAATTCTATTTTCTGTCGTATTTTTGTACTCTTGAAAACAAGGTTGAATTTGGCGCTAGGTTTGCACTCAAAGGAACGTAATGTCATATTCCAATACTTGTCCAATAACGATCGATTGGAATTATGACATTTCATAGAAAGCGCCAAGAGTGCATGAGCGCGATTGTCTTTGGCTATCTTGTCAAAACGACATGGGCCTTCCCATTTTAATTATTTTTCTCGTGTTATTTTAAGTTTTATTGCGTAAATTTGGTGGCAGTTTATACAATTTAACTTGTTTACTTAGCACAAGTGTAAGTAATTGAAATGGAGGGGTAATGTTGGTTGGTAATTTAGTCAAAGACTTTCCAGGAGAATTTTGAAAGAAAAGTCATCGTTTCTTTCCAAATTTCGTTTGTTTACGTTGCTATGCGACAATAAAACGAATACACTTGACACTGGCAAAATTGTGGCAAACTAGCCACAGAGGCCATAAAACAAAAGAAGAAGAAGAAGTGCATGAGCGCAAACGTAGCTTCAAATTAACATCATTTTAATCATTAGGATGGGTGACCGCCAGTGGCAGTTAAGCAGTCGGTCCCGGCTTTTTCAAAGTGACCCGCGTGAGTATTTAATAAAACTCTCCTATTTATTACCATATCAGTATGTCTAGTCACCTACATACATACACCTAGAGCACATGCCTTGACCTTACCTAACAGGCCACGACAGAGGCCTTCGGGCGGCCTAGAAACTGTGTCACCAGAGTTGGCCACTGACTCATACGAACGAACGAGCGAACGAACCTCAATAACATGGATATTGATTGACAATTAAACTCCGATTACAACAAAATTTAAATTCTCTAATCCGTTACGGACTAAAATAACACAGCAGTTAACAAAAACAGCAGTACCTAAATTAGAATTGAATTGAAATTGGATCGGAATTGTAATTTTTTTTTTTATTCACAATAGGCTTGCGCTTGACCACTATCTCGCCTGATGATAATGTGGTCTACGGTGGTGCACGCTATTCACTCGAAGACACCCAGGTTATAAGTATCGAGAAACACAGACTCCGGCAAAGAATTCCATTCCTTGGCGGTGCGCAGGAGAAATGTAGAAGATAGAAGAGTAGTAGAGTACTCTGTGATAGAGCTCGTCCGGGGAAGTACTACCACCATACCTATTTCTGCCGCAAAGCAGTAATGCTCACATTGCTGTGTTCCGGTGTGAAGGGTATGGTTTCTGGTGAAATTACTGGCACATGAGGCTTTCGATCTTAGCCTCAAGGTGGCGACCCGCAAGTGATACCTCTGGTATTGCAAGTGTCCATAGGCTGCGGAAACCGCTTACCATCTTGTGGGCCATACGCTTCGTTGCCACTTCAGTTGCATAAATAAAAAAAAGATGCATATCGCTTTGTGGCGCATTGGTGGGATCTCGACCATGAAGCGAAGACGCTTTGCCGTATGTCTAGTCGTCCGATGGTGGAAAGGATATGGGAGAATTCAGTAATTGTCAAGAGCAAGGCCCCCTCAGGAGCTTCGGAAGCAGTAGAAGCACTTACCGACAGTCATGAAGAGAAGCTTGCAGCCCACCTCGAGGCTGTACTTAGACGGCTCCGTGTCGTGAAGCCGGTGGAAGATCACATCGTAGCCTTGCACAGACTTGCCCGGCAGGTACGAAAACTCCCTATTAATAAAAAAGTATATATTTACTAGATGCTGCTGTTGCCCTCGTCTTCGTTCGCGTGGTACTCGGGAACCGTACTTATATCCGGGATAAAAAGTAGCCTATATCCTATTCCCGGTCATTATACAGGGTCATTCATTATCAACCTGACAAACTTAAGGGATAGGTTCCATACATTCATCCTCGATTTGCATGAAGTATGGCCTAAGACTCATTGCACAAAACTACCCTAAACATTCGTAATATAATCATATTCTACCTTCTTATTCATAAAAGTACCCTAAAGTTACAAAGATGACAAACAAAGATGCAATACATGAAGTAGGTAGGTAAGTATGTTTGAGCGTCGCTAACACGTAGTGCTTACATTCTCTTGGGCTCGCCAGTTGAGCCACCGCCATCTAAATAGACAGCTTTTTTTTTAATAACTTGAGATGAAAACTCCCAATTGCGAAAAGGATCGCATAAAAATTAACGATCTGTCACCTTAAGGGGGCAAAACTAGGTGACAATGGGAATAATCCGTGTTTTCTATACCTACTTAAATGTTTTGCGTCACACGACGGTGCTTTTGTACATTTTCGATGAGCGGCGCCCCGCGCGCCGCGTCTACAAGACGCGTCTTCGTTTTACGTCTTTTCTGTCTGTGTGGCCAGCCTCTTACAACTGCCAAGTGCCAAGCATTATTAACTCACGAACAACAAATAACTTTAGACTAACAAAGTTTCGAGTTAACCTTGTTGAGTTCTCGAACTTATGTAAGTAAAGTCCATTCTTGGAAGTACTTTACTCATATTACTTACTTAGTTTGTGTTTGTTTCGCACGAGCTAGTTTTAAGCAAACAGTTAGCAGCTAATTGTTTGCGTTTAGTAAGCGCCTCATAAAGTTTGAATCAAGAGCACCGGTGGTCTAGTGGTAGTGACCCCGCCTTCCGATCCTAAGGACTGGCTAATTGTTTGCGTTTAGTAAGCGCCTCATAAAGTTTGAATCAAGAGCACCGGTGGTCTAGTGGTAGTGACCCCGCCTTCCGATCCTAAGGTCGTGGGTTCAAATCCGGTCGTGCACCAATGGATTTTTCTGTTCGAAAAATGTATGTGCGCAATGCCAGTGCTCTCATACGGTGAAGGAAAACATCGTGAGGAAACCGGCATGTCCAAGAACTAAAAATTCGAAAGACATGTGCCATCCACCAATCCGCATTGGGTCCGCGTGGTGGATTAAGACCCAATCACTCTCGCCTGAGAGTAGGCCAGTGTCCCAGCAGTGGGAACATTAGAAGACTGTTATGATGATTATGATGAAGGTTTGAATCGCTGTTCTATCAACTAATTTTAACAACGGAATGTTTTTTTTCTTATGTTCGTATGATGAGTCAGGCCACCAGGCCTTCTAACTTTGAAAATGTCGAGACAGACCCGGAAGTACGGAAGCGCTCAGTTAAAATGGCCACTGGTGGCCTTCCAAACCTTCACCTTTCCAAATGGTAACCCCGACTCAGCAGACTTTAACCAGCTAGGTACCTACGTATCGAGCGTTTTTTACTAGAAAACTATCAACCTACCAGGCGGTAGGACTCTTCAGCAAGAGTCCGTCTTGGTGGGTACCACCGCAGTGCCAGATAATCTACCTCATAGCAGTAGTGTGCAAGCTGCACTGTATTTAGGTTTGAAGGGCACTGTAGCAAGTGAAATTACTGGGCGAAAGTGACTTATGGTCAGGCGTGTTGCTTAACATCAGGCTGGCGACTTAACCGTCTTGTCACTTGCTGACATAAAAAAAAATGCTTTTTTTGTTATTTATGAGTTCGATTGTCGTCGACGACAGACGCATCGTGCCGGATAGTGTAAAAGCGCCTATAAACCCCAGTCATAGCAGGTTTAACCTATTAGCAGTGCTATTAGAAGTTTTTATATGCGTCTCCACGGGCTGAACAGATTAAAATAACATTTATAATAATATTAATGTTTTTGTAGTTTAAAGCATTTATTATGTAGTTACAAGCGGCCCATCCCGTCTTCGCACGGGAGGAGCGGACATCAATAATAGCCTATGTTACTAAGGATAATGTAGCAAAATGTCTACCACAAATTGTAGGTACTTCTACTCTCTCGTCTCGTCATCTCGAAGGTGATAGCTGAAAATCAGTGTTTGCTCCTTGAGCAATATTATCGCTGAGCTATAACCTATTTGTCAACTGCAACACACACGTGCTTTTTAGTTTTAAATACCTAGGTACATACATAGGTAGGTGCCTAGCTTGTTTTTACGAGGTCAATGTTTAGGGCAAATACATTCCTACCTGATTTATGTTAGTGTTAAGAAACTGTATGATTTGCCTTTTGCCTTTAAAATGTACGTGTGTTTTGAAGATACAAATAAATGATTTATCTATCTATCTATCTATCTACCAATTATATTAACAAAATGGGTATGTTATGTACCTACCTAACACTCTACTAAGCTGACTAGGTATTCATAAAATAGGTAGTACTCACACCTACCAAGCCATTACTAAGCTAACGACGCGACCGAGACGTTGCGATGCAAACTATAACGCATTTTATTTTTTTTGCTTTATAAATTTTTAAATTTTAAAGAGTAGTAGAGTTCTCTGTGATAGAGCTCGTCCGGGGAAGGACTACCACCATACCTATTTCTGCCGCAAAGCAGTAATGCTCGCATTGCTGTGTTCCGGTGTGAAGGGTATGGTTTCCGGTGAAATTACTGGCACATGAGGCTTTCGATCTTAGCCTCAAGGTGGCAACCCGCGAGTGATACCTTTGGTATTGCAAGCGTCCATAGGCTGCGGTAACCGCTTACCATCTTGTGGGCCGTACGCTTAGTTGCCACTTCAGTTGTATAAAAAAAAAAAGTATTTTGGATACATTTGTTATTTTAATATCTATTTTTGAGAACCTATAATTGGCTCTTGATACTAAAACGATGTCTAGGTTATTGAAACAAAGCTGATGGTTCTCCAATCTTCTCTCATATTAAAAATGAACTGCTGTGCGTTAGGCTCGCTAAAACTCAACAACGGCTGGACCGATTTGGCTGATTTTGGCCTTGAAATGTTAGCAGCAGTCCAGGGAAAGGTTTTAACGGTGAGAAATTAAGGAAAAATTTCGAAAAAAATACATGCGAGTGAAACCGCTTGATCTACTAGTAAATAAGTAAATAGTATAAAAAAATAGTTTTAAACAAAATCGCTTCCCGCTGTCAGTTCCTATTATGCTTAGATCTTGACAATCCACATTATTAGGTACTATTACATTAGGTACTAGATGACTGATATACATATATCAGTCATCTAGTACCCATAATAATCTCAAACTAATAACAGTTTGACCATAACTCTACTGTTTTATTTGACAGTTTGAGATGGAGATCAATGAAATAGGTCGCTAACAGAATTATGTGATCAACCCGCAGGACAATGTAGGTGACCATTGGGTGTCATAATATTAATGAATTTATGATAATACTTTATTGTACTTGTAGACCAAAACTTAAACTTAGATAATAACATTTACAAAATAGGTAGGTACAATTGGCGGCCTTATCGCTTAGAAGTGATTTCTTCCAGGCAACCTTTGGATGAAGAGGACTTTTCATTTATTGGAAGAATGGCTGGCGATGTACTAACATTAATGTAAATGGTATGAGTCTAATAGTGATAATACCAATAAATACAATACAGAAATAAATATGTTAATGTTGTTTTCAATAATTAAACAGGTACAATGACATTGCATTGTTTGCATTATGAATATACAGTAAAAACATGTTTACAATAAAATTTGCAACCTGGCTCTGCATAGGTGCTTAAACTTTAATATTATGTAAGTAAACCTTCAAGTCAAGTCAAGTCAAAAATCTTTTTATTCAATCTTAACGCAAAGATCATTTTGATATCTCATAAAGCTAGATGAATTGACGCCAGTTCCACAGCCTAGAAGAATCTGGCAACAAACTCTGCTGGGTTCCTAGCTTTTTTTGACAATCCCTCTTCATCATTAAGCTTTAGTGTGGTACCAGTCGAACTGTGAGAAAAACAGGTATAAAAAAAAGTAAAACAAGAGCTCAAGCTCAAGCTTTCTATTGAATCCCTATATAATAAATGAAAACCGCAGTGTAGTGTGTAATAGATCTAAGCATAATACATACATACATAAAAGGGACGGACAACGGGGCGCATCTTTGTTTTACACTATGTAAAGATTATAATATGCAAATCAAGTACTTATTATGTAGTACCTACCTATTCATAGGTATTCTATGCTAATACAGTATGACTGTACTTAGACCATAAGTTGACCTTCTGTTTATGATTGTGGTATCAATATTACTGTGTTTAAGTTACACAAGTAGGTAAGTGGGTACTTTCAAATCTGTAAGTTATTGACCCACTGACATTAAACGGTTAGTCCTTCTAAAATTTGGTGGTTTTATGTGATGTACAAATATTAATGGTGCATTATTAAAAACTATTTTTAAAATGAGTCAATATATTATGGCAAAATTATTGGCGGTTTTTATATAGTTTTTATGGAAATAATCAACGGCAAAATGAAAGATTAGCAGGCAATACAAAAAACTTACAATGCATCAACTGACTTCTTCATGTCTTCTTGCCCCATGTAGCGATTTTCGAAAAACTCTGGCGAATTCTTGCGGCAGGAATAATACTTCTCGATACATGCCTTCACTTTATCCATTTCCCCGTAGCAAGCATTGTAAAACAGTAGCAATTGTTTATCCGATAAATCTTTAGGCACGTATTTTGATTTGTCCAATGTTTCCGTCCATGTCCGTAATTCGTCAAAATCTTCTTGCGAAAATTTATCCATAGAGGCCGTCGCCTGAATATAGTCGTATTCTAAATCCACGGGCATTTTTACGCGTTTTTCGAACGAATAGTCGTAATTATTTACGAATTATATTATTTTACGCAACGTACAGCCTACCACGGAAAGTAGTTTTTGACAACTGGAAAAATGACATACAGAAAATAATCTGCAGACAGAACGCCGATAAAATTAGGGATGCCAGCGCAGCAAATTAATTTGTACATGGTAGAAAATGAATAAGAATAAGAATAAGAATATGAATATTTTTTATTGTAAAACTGTTATAAATGTAAGATGGTAAAATTAAAAATACAAAAATAGTCCAACAGTTTGCCCTTTTCGGACGTACAATATGCATAAAGTTTGTTTACACACAATAATAATGTGTAAAGAGGAAAGTTTTTTGAACTTCTTGTTAAGAGTAGCATAATAATAAATAATACATAATATAGCATTATGACCTATTAAGGTAATAAAATACACACAGGTAAGTACACAGTTAAGCAGTCGATCACGGCTTTTTCAAAGTTGTTAGGCCATGCATGACAGAGGCCTTTGGGCGGCCTAGAAACTCTGTCACCAGAGTTGGCCACTGACTCATACGAACGAACGAACGAGTACACAGAACAGAAAAAAAACAAAAAAAAATATGCTTAAGACAGGTAAAACTTTGAAACTAACTTTATGACATAAAGTTAAGTAAAGTTTCAAAGTTGTACCAGAGATTCCCAAGATTCACTCACATTTTTTTTAAAAAAACATAATCTAGCCAAGCCATCTGGATTTTTTTTCCAACAAGTATTTAAATTCATATCTTGGGAAATTGCCAACATGGCTGATTCAGATGCATCGTAAGTTTATGTACCTATCTACTAAGTTATGTTAACTATTTAAAAACACACACACACATAAGTACATAGTTTCTTGTAAGTAACTATGTTTTTTTTTTCAGTGAAACTAACTTGGTCATTAGAACTAAAAGATATCGTTTTAAGTTGTTTTGCAAACTCTATTGGAGAGGCTTGGTAATATTTCTAGCGCCACTAATATTGATGCCAATCGCCTTCATCGGCGAAAACAATGTAAGTAGCGGACAAAAGCGATTTATTGTACCTACATAACATTTTCGTGTTTTAGCTTTATGTCTGTGAATGCTTACTAAGTTTTCACCGACAATGAGTTGGACTTGGACTACGATTATTTGCAACGATAACCGTTTGACGCTTTTACAGTAGGTAGACAAAATAATCAAATATTTTATTGTAAATGCACCTATAGGTAGGTATCTCTAAATTGGTTGGTGTTGAAATAAAACATTTAATCTGCTGGTTGCATACCACGCAAAGTTCGCATGACCATCTACAACTCTTTGGTAAAATCACATCTTGAGTACCTCATAGAAGTTTGGGGCTGTGCTGCTAAGACGACTCTTAAGGACCTACAAATCACTCAAAATAAAGTATTAAAGGCACTATTCAATTACAACCGTCTAACTCATACACGTACCCTTTACGGCAAAACTAAAATATTTAACTTACAGCAACTTTATACATATTCAACATGCATCCTAGTCAAAAAAATTCTAGAACATAAAATACACACACAATTATCATTTACAAAAAGAAATTACAAACACAGCTTAAGAAATACAAATAAATTGAAACTTATGAACCATAGAACCAACTATGGAAAGCGTAATATTATGTATGAAGGAGCACAATTTTATAACAACCTACCAGACAATATTAAAACTTGTGAATCAATGTTTAGTTTTAAAAAAAAACTAAAAGAATACATTTATGATAAAATATTTTAAGAAGCATCTAGACCTCTGGAACCGGAAAAAAAAAAACTAAAATAACTTAACTTTAATTAGTTATAAAATTTATATTAAGCTCATTTAAGTGAACTCTGTTCTTTTGAGTATAATTAATAAATTCTTTGAACTGAATTTCAGGCCTACAAATGTTTCTATGCTTTTACATTAACGGCTACGTATTGGATAACCGATGCCTTGCATCCAAGTGTTGCAGCTATGGTTCCCATTGCGTTGTCTTCGGTCATGGGGTCTACAGGCCATAGTTTCATAAGAGAAGTTGGTAACACTTTTATTACTACTTGTAGTGTACCTATGTGTATAATATTTTATCATCAGTTATAGTTCTCACAACGGATCTCGGCCGTCGTGAAATTAGCCGTTTGATGCGCAATGGAGCTTTTTCAAACTAAATTGTCTTTGCGCATCACGAACGGCTAACTTCACGGAAGCCTAGATCCGCTGTGCGAACTATACCTGCACAGACTATTATGATGCTAACGCATGTTACCTGATTCCTAGAATAGAGAGAGTTAGGTGGCTCTGTAAATCTGTCCGCAACTCAGACAACGCAAGTATTTATTTTATTATATTTTATGAACTCATTTCTTGACTATTTTTAAAAACACCCTTACAATTTATTATACATAATTATTACATTATTTTAGGTGTACATAAGAAATGAAGTTCTGGACTGTATTGGAGTTATGATGATCCTCCTAGCTCTAGAACAGAGCCAGCTCCACAAAAGAGTGGCTCTGAAAATCTTGATTGTCTTTGGATGTTCACATTACAGGTAAAATCAGATAGGTACTTACTGAGTAAAGAAAGAAAGAAAGAAAACCATTTATTTAGACTAAGTAGGTACCTAGGTAATATCTAAACATTTTTCAGCAAGTGACAAGACAATCAAGGCACCCACCTTTTTTTTTTTATACAACTGAAGTGGCAACTAAGCGTACGGCCCACAAGATGGTAAGCGGTTACCGCAGCCTATGAACGCTTGCAATACCAGAGGTATCACTCGCGGGTTGCCACCTTGAGGCTAAGATCGAAAGCATCATGTGCCAGTAATTTCACCGGAAACCATACCCTTCACACCGGAACACAGCAATGCGAGCATTACTGCTTGGCGGCAGAAATAGGTATGGTGGTAGTCCTTCCCCGGACGAGCTCTATCACAGAGAACTCTACTACTCTTGATGTAGTAGAGTTATCTGTGATAGAGCTCGCCCGGGCTCTACCTACCTGATGTTAAGCACCACGCCTGACTATTACAGATGCAGTGCCACATGTTGGACCATGCGACTTGTTGCCTTAAATTTACACAGATCCCCAAACAAAGCGAAGCTTTTATTTTGTTCCGCAACCGGGAATCGAATCTGTAACCTCGCACTTCTCGCCGGCACCACCGATTCTAAGCCTTCCGATCCTAAGGATCGAAAAATCTATGTGAGGAAACCGGCATGTCTAAGAACTAAAAATTCGAATGAATTTTTAGTTCTTAGACATGCCATGTGCCATCCACCAGTCCGCATTGGGTCCGCGTGGTGGATTTAGGACCCAATCACTCTCTCTTGTCACCAGTGTCCCAGCAGTGAGAACATTAGAAGGCTGTCATGACATGATGATGAACTCGTCAAACAAAACGATTGTTTTATTATATGTTGTTTTCAGATTGAGTTTCCTCCTGTTCTTCACTTCCATGTTTCTTTCGATGTGGTTTTCCAGTATTTTCATAAGTGGCCTCATGATCCCGCTTGTCAAAGCAATTCTCATAGAACTAGAAAAGGTACCTACGTAGGATAAGAAAACCAAGTACAGAATTGTATGTAATTGTTACACTTATCTAACCAAAAAGTGTTATTTATTGTTAGTATTACAACTTTTTTTCTGTAAATGTAATAAGATCTAACTCCTTAGTGTAAAATGTCATGTTTTATTTATAAGTACATAATCATAATCATAATCATTTATTGTTTGCGAACCTAGGTAACATAAAATGATGGTAATGCTAACATAATGAGCTCTAGATCCTGCCGTTTGGTCATACAAACATTTACAAACATTACATTTAAAATAGTTTAAATTAACACATCATCATCATCATCATCATCCACAGCCTGACTTCACCCACTGCTGGGTATAGGCCTCCTTTAGTTTGTGCCATCTACCGCGATCCTGTGCTAATCTAATCCACTTACGGCCCGCGACTTTCACTATGTCGTACCATCTCGCCAACGGACGACCGACTATGGCTACAGAAATTAACACAAAACAGTAATATTAAAAAGAAAATGTCAAAATTAAAATGTGTCATGTATCTAATTAAATTGTTCAAATGTCAAGAAAAGATTATACCTATTATTAATAAATAGTGATAAAAGAGATAATACAACTTAGTTATGTTCAATAATAATTCGATCATTCAAGAACTCATTTACGGTGTAATACGCTTTTTGAACTAGAATCTCACCCAATTTGCTCTTGAATTCATTTATGGATTAATAAATAAATAAATAAATTAATTAACAATTACATCACACTAATTGCGAACTTATCAATCAGCGTCTTTCGAATTTTTAGTTCTATATTTAAGGAAATATAGAACTAAAAATTCGAAGTGAAGTGAATTCAGTGAAGGCACTGGGCATTGCGCATTTAATGTTTTTTAAATAGAAAAATCAAAATACTTTGACACACCAGTTGGTTTCTTTTTATTTTTGGCTGATTTTCGGAGGGTTCAAACCCACGACCTTAGGATCGAAGGGACACTCCCACATTACACGGTGAAATTACAGGCTCATGAGGCTTTCCATCTAACGTCTCAGGGTGGTATCACGCAAGTGATCTCTATGACGTTGCAAGCGTACAGGCTACGGCAACGAGTATATACTATATACCCAACTCGTTGGGCTACGGTAACCGCTTACCATCAAGTGGGCCGTACGCTTTGTTGCCACTTTATTGCCATGAAAAAAAAATTACGACTAAACCACCTGTGCTCTTTCAATGGCGCGAGCTTAGAATAGCGTAGGTAAAATAACTCATGTCGGTGAGCGTTTTCGTTGCAGATGGGAATACTTGAAATATACGAAACAGTTGGAAAGGAGAAGCAAATGTTGCAACGACATGGTGAAAGGTATTATGACCCAATTGCAAGTTCTCAACTCACGTGCGTCACCATGAATATGGGTGGGTTATTCTGACGTGTAACGAGCGAGTTCGGTCGACGTCGATTCATAGGATTATTCCCATCTGTCACCTAGTTTTGTCCCCTCGAGGGGATAAGTCGCACTTTTATTTTTTGAAAAGTGTCAGTAACGAGAGGAGATAAACTTTTGTCTCCCGTCACTAACAGGGAGACATGTTAGTGACGGGTAATGTTAATTCCTGCTTGACCTTCAATTAAAAAAAGCTGTGTTAAGTACATTCATTACATATTGCCAAACTATCAGTTACCTACTACTACTCGTAGAACTTATTTTGCTTGCAAAAAAATTCTTTAAACTTATGGGATTTATTATTTTAACATACATCAAAGTAGGTAAGTTCGTATGAGTCAGAGGCCAACTGGTGAGTTTATTATTTATTATTTTTATTTATTGTAAAGACCAACAGTTTACAATGATAATGACAAAATTACTTAGTTGTTAAGTTTATCTAGCTAGCCAATTACAGGTCTCTCTCGATAGTTCACATAAGAATACTTACTATATTTCCTAAAATTTTTATTAAAAATAGAAATAGAAGATAAGCTGGCACTATACTTTTTTTATTTTTTTATTTAACCTGTTTCGTCCCACTGCTGGGCAAAGGTCTCCCCCAAATCTCTCCAATCATCTCTCTCTTAATGTATTAAATAAAATTATAGTATACAAACATGATATAATAACAGATCGACATTATCATCATCATATCAGCCAATCTGGATGTCCACTGCTGAACATGGAGGGATAGGCCTCCTCCAAAGAGTACCATGACGACCGATCTTGCGGTCCAACGAGTGGTCGTTCTATACTTCGGTTTCCAGTCCGATCGTCATTCGAGAACCTTAGTGAACCACAGTGACTTAAAAACTTGGAATCGCCCTTCTGCTTTTAAATGCCGCTAAAATGTCCTCTATAAAGTTCGAGCTAAACGAGGTCGTTTGCTCAGGGCATTGACTTTATTAATTAATTTTTAATGTTATGATAAAAATATTCTTTCAGTCATCCAAGACCGACTGATTTTACCTTGTTCTACTTCCTGGGTATATCATACTCTTCGTCTATAGGTGAGTGGTCATACTACCTTGGTAATTAAGTGTTACTTGTAGGCGGAGACGGGGTGGATAATTTTAAATATTTACATATCATGCAAACATTTGTCCTGCAGCTGGGATCGAACCCGCAACTTCTGCCTTGCTGGCACCACCGCGACACCAAGGTCCTATGTATACACCTAGTATTGTATGTGTCCACCAAGGTCCTATGTATACACCTTGTATAAATATCAGTTTTAGGTATTTATACCTTTTTATAAAATCCCGCAAAAATTATAAAATAGTAGTAAGTAGTAGCTAAAGGTAGTTCTGATCGATAAAGCTTAAAAAATGCCTTTTATGATGTAGGCTAATGAAGTAGATGAATTAATATTATTTGTGTGTGTTAACTATTTTTTTTTTTATACAACTTAAGTGGCAACCAAGCTTAAGGCCCACAAGATGGTAAGCGGTTACCGCAACCTATGGACGCTTGCAATACCAGAGGTATCACTCGCGAGTTGCCACCTTGAGGCTAAGATCGAAAGCCTCATGTGCCAGTAATTTCACCGGAAACCATACCCTTCGCACCGGAACACAATGCGAGCATTACTGCTTGGCGGCAGAAATAGGTATGGTGGTAGTCCTTCCCCGGACGAGCTCTATCACAAAGAACTCTACTACTCTTAACTAATAATAAATAAATAACTTTAAGGTGCTATGGCAACTCTAATGGGCAGCCAAACGAATCAAATTTTTAAGATTTACTGTGAAACGTAAGTTACACAGACACAGACCTGATATCTAGTACTTAAAGTCAAAAGATTTGTAGTGTAGACCTAATAACTATCACTCAATCGATGCTACGAATAACGGACTAGAAAAATCAGTGAAACAAATGTATGTATTCATTATCAACCTGACAAACTTAAGGGGTAGGTTCCACACATAAAAAAAAAAATACTTGTACTTTTTTTTTTTTTCTAAACGTTTTTTTTTTTAAAAACCAAAAAAAAAAAGTACGTAATTCTGCTTTATAATTAGTTATCCTTGTTAGAAACCGAAAAGGCAGCGCTCGGCACGTGTTAGTGACCCGCGCGTCAATGAACTGCGGGTCACTAACCCGCGCGTCCTTGACCTGCGCGTGTCCTTGACCCGCTACCGGGCGCGCACACTCGAATATTTCATTATTACGTCGCTTAACTCGATTCCCAACAATGATAAATAATAATTGAGCGGAAAAACGTAATCGATTTTTTTTTGTTTACTTGTGATTTTTAAGACAAAACATACATAAAAAAAAAAAAATTATAGGTACATATATTTTTTTTTTTAGGTGTGGAACATATCCCTTAAGTTTGTCAGGTTGATAATGAATGACCCTGTATAATAAAAAATATCTATCTATGTATTGTATTGTATTAAGTATATATCAGTCATCTAGTACCCATAACACAGCTCTGTTTAACAGCAGCTTACCTTGGGGCTAGATGATGCTGTGTGGATTGTCCAGCATTATTTATTTATTTATTATTATAGATAATGAACAACCATTATTGTAACTATTTTATGCAGTAGACGGTCTTATAGCTACTTTCAACCAGACGTCCTGGGTAGATATTTATTTTAGAATATTCCCATCATCATCATCATATCAGCCGATAGACGTCCACTCACACGACATAGGCCTCCCCCAAAGAGCGCGCCATGACGACCGATTTTGAGCCTTCACCATCCACCGACTTCCTGCGACCGATTTAATGTCATCGGTCCATCGAGTGTGGGCCGTCCTACACTTCGTTTTCCAGTTCGTGGTCGCCACTCGAGAACCTTTATTCCCCAGCGGTTATCGGTTCTGCGAGCTATATGGCCTGCCCATTGCCACTTCAACTTACTAATTCTAAGAGCTATGTCGGTGACTTTGGTTCTTCTACGGATTTCCTCATTGCGGATTCGATCGCGTAGTGAAACTCCCAGCATAGCTCTTTCCATAGCTCGTTGGACGACTTTGAGCTTTTGAACGAGACCTATAGTTAGCGACCACGACTCAGTGCCATAAGTCATCACTGGCAACACGCACTGATTATAGACTTTTGATTATAGAATATTCCCAACCGGACCGAAAATAGAGTTCCCTACCCTGATGCTGCTAACTTTGCCAGGAGTTATAGTGATGGAGACAGTCCTCTACTTTTGGATGAACTTCTACTTTATGGGAATGTTTAGGTAACAGGTAACACCATACCTATTTCTGCCGCCAAACA
The DNA here is from genome assembly GCA_951394395.1 of Colostygia pectinataria. Taxonomy (NCBI): domain Eukaryota; kingdom Metazoa; phylum Arthropoda; class Insecta; order Lepidoptera; family Geometridae; genus Colostygia; species Colostygia pectinataria. The sequence continues at coordinate 1,963,046 of OX596369.1, read as the reverse complement.
GTAATGCTCGCATTGCTGTGTTCCGGTGTGAAGGGTATGGTTTCCGGTGAAATTACTGGCACATGAGGCTTTCGATCTTAGCCTCAAGTTGGCAACCCGCGATTGATACCTCTGGTATTGCAAGCGTCCATAGGCTGCGTTAACCGCTTACCATCTTGTGGGCCGTATACTTGGTTGCCACTTCAGTTGTATATATGAAAAAAAAAACACTGCTGCACTGCACTGCAATTAGTTTTCTAGGCTTAACGTAGGTACTAGGTGTCTCTATAATCTGGTTGTCTGTAAGACACCCTTTTTTTGACAATCCAAACAGCATCATCTAGCCCCAAGCTAAGCAGAACTTGTGCTAAGGATACGTACTAGATGACTGATATACATAATACAATACAATACATAGATATATTTTTTTATTATACAGAAAAATGGTCAAATGTTTGTACGATCAATACAAATATTTGTTCCGGGTGTTCTGGGTATTTTCTATAAATCATAAAAAATATTTATCTATGTATTTTGTATTAAGCACCTACCTACATAATTTATTTTTTAAATAATTACATTACATTATAAAATATACAAAATACATATTGTACTAAGTATATATCAGTCATCTAGTACCCATAATACAGCTCTGTTTAACAGCAGCTTACCTTGGGGCTAGATGATGCTGTGTGGATTGTCCAGCATTATTTATTTATTTATTTATAATGGCTCCTTTCAGGAGACAGGCTTCTCTAGAAATAGCCATGACTGAAGAAGAAGCTCAGTATGTGAGGACTCTGCTGCAAACACAGTACCAGCAGTTGAGGAAAACGTCGCTTTACGATGCCGTTAGTTTCCAAGTTCGTAAACGTAACGTCTAGCTGTACCTACATTTTAATATATATATAAATAATGTGATTTTTGTAGTTCATTTTATTAAAGCGCTAAAAAAATCCCATACAAATTAGAATAGACTTTTATATATATTATATTCATTTTCTTAGTGCTAATACAATTCAGTGCTAATTTAACATTTAAATTTTTAAAAAAATTGATAAAAGTATCTAAGTAACTTCGTATGAGTTAGTTTACTGCCCTCAGCTAGGGCGAAACCTCCACCTGGAAATAAATAAGTAAGTAAGTAAGTTCGTATGAGTCAGTGGCCAACTCTGGTGATAGAGTTTCTAGGCCGCCCGAAGGCCTCTGTCATGGCCTAACAACTTTGAAAAAGCCGGGACCAGCTTAACTTGCCCTCCGAAGCACGGGAGCGCTCAGTTAAAATTGCCACTGGCGGTCACCCATCCAAATGATGACTACGCGGAACAGTGAGCGCTCCATACAAATTGATAGCTGGACGATACGTTATCGTTTACATTGTCAAAAGTTTCGGATACGGCTATAGCAGTCAACTTGTACAAAATTTTATACAGCTCCTCTTTAGTGCGTAAAATGAACTAAAAATTCACATACAATTTGACAGCTGGACAATACGTTTACGATGTAAAAAGCGTTGTACCTACGCAATGTTATGCTATGCTAATACCCTAATACATGTAAGAGCAAAGACGCCCTGCCGTCATACAGTGAAAACTAGTACGGAAGGTAGTCTTGACTATAACTCGCGGGTTAATAACCCGCGCGTCCTTGACCTGCGCGTGTCAATGACCCGCTACGGGGCGCGCACACTCGAATATTTCATTATTACGCCGCATAGCTCGATTCCCAACAATTATATTTAATAATTGAGCAAAAAAAACGTAATCGATTTTTTTGTTTACTTGGGATTGTTAAGTCAAAATATACTTACATAAATTGACTACTACTATTTACCCACTGAGTTACATTTCAGATCGTATTGCTCGTATTAGTGGTCACAGCCTTCTTGCAAGCAACTGTTAGCGCTGTGTACATCGATAACAAAGATTTTGTACACTTCCACAAGTAAGCCACTTTCTAAAGTATACTGACGTATTTTGTATGGGCTCTTGCTGAAGGAAGAGTCATGATAAATGTTAACTTTTAAAACACAAGTCATACATAAAAACATTGTTCCAAATAAATACTTGTTATGGGAACACAGTTATGGGGAAGTCACTGGTTTTTTGTAATACAGTTTATATGACTAACACAGAAGGCAGAGCTGCACATTTACTTGTAAACATGCTTATTTGCCATACCTATTTCTGCCGCCTAGCAGTAATAATGCTCGCATTGCTGTGTTCCGGTGTGAAGGGTATGGTTTCCGGTGAAATTACTGGCACATGAGGCTTTCGATATTAGCCTCAAGGTTGCAACCCGCGAGTGATACCACTGGTATTGCAAGCGTCCATAGGCTGCAGTAACAGCTTACCATCTTGTTGCTTTCAGTAGTGTAAAAAAAAACTAGTGCCTTATTCCGATTTCTGTACCTACTAACGTATTTCGTATGGGCTCTTGAAGGAAGAGTCATGATCATTTCATTAAAAGCGCTGATGTAGCTGGCTAAGTTGTTCTATCAGATCAACGATGTAGTCGGCATTTGAATGGGTGACTGCCAGTAGCATTTTTTAACTGAGTGCTTCCGTGCTTCGGAAGGCGCGCGCGGCTTTTTCAATGTTGTTAGGCCATGACCGGAGGCCTTCTGGCTAGCCAAGCCACTGATTCATACAAACTACATTAGGTACTTACTTAATACCTAGTACAGCTACCATATCTTTTCAGTCATTTTAGAATATCAACACCCTGTATTCTATCAGTCTTGCTACTTTTCACTCTGCCGGTGGATCTGAATTTTATGGAGTTCTTTAGGATAAGAAGACGTTCTGGTGAGAATCTAAGTTTAAGTAACTACTGTTTCGTTAGGTATTTAATATTAAGTACTTTGCATAATTACTTACTTGGATAACCCCATACCTATTTCTGCTCCAAGCAGTAATGCTCGCATTGCTGTGTTCCGGTGTGAAGGGTATGGTTTGCGGTGAAATTACTGGCACATGAGACTTTCGATCTTAGCCTCAAGTTGGCAACCCGCGAGTGATACCTCTGATATTGCAAGCGTCCATAGGCTGCGGTAACCGCTTACCATCTTGTGGGCCGTACGCTTGGTTGCCAATTCAGTTGTATAAAAAAAAAAAAAAAAAAAACCCCTTCCACCAAAATAAATTACGATTAAGGGGATTTCTATACTTTTTGTCTAATAATCCCCTGCCTCAGCTAAATCCGATTGTAAGGGGATTTGTAGACAAAAAGTCTAAGAATCCCCTTCGCAGGGGAATCTTTAAGGGGATTATTAGACTAAGCCGGTGGTACGACTCTTCAGCAAGAGTCCGTCTTGGTGGGTACCACTGCAGTGTCAGATATTCTACCTCCAAGCAGTAGTGTGCAAGCTGCACTGTGTTTAGGTTTGAAGGGCACTGTAGCAAGTGAAATTACTGGGCGAAAGAGACTTAACAACAATGTCTCGGGGTGATAAGCTCAGTGCAGTGCCACGCAAACACATTTTTTTTTTATACAACTGAAGTGGCAACCAAGCGCACGTCCCATGCGTTTTTTAAAATATTTTGTTATCTTTGTAGAAGTGATTAAGGAAATTCTGGTAGGTAATAATTTTCTCTGTGAAATCCAACCCAGACACTGAGCAAGCTCTTCCTCGGGCTGCCAGCAAAACATGCCTGAGGTGGTCATTTGTTAGAGATAACCTTAATTGGAGTGTGATCTACGTAGTTGGTGAGTTTCCTTGTATTTTAAAAATATTCATATCATTCTAACTTTAAAAGTATTTGCTATTAGTATTGTTTATTATTTAAGTTGAATTTAAAAGTATTTTTTCTAATTTTATTCTTGTGCCGTCATCTCACAAGGTTCTGTCAGAATAGCAGTGCTGCTCCGCTACCTGCGTACGCGGTGCAGCTTTTGCTGAGACAAGACCTTTTGACCCTTAAGCGCGATTTTCATTATAACATATACCTCTATGTACTTACTATCTATATCTATCTATAGTGTGTTTTTTATGTATTAGGTATGTTTCTTTAAGTATGATCTTGGGGGTCATTAAAAATGTTTTCTTTCTTTTTTCTTTCTTCTTCTTATCAGAAAGAGTTTTATTGCAACAAAAATAATTAAGTACCTACCTACAAAAGAAAAAAAAAACACAATGGTCTTTTTGCAACAACGATGGTCAAAGGCAAAAATAACTTATTTATCCTGGCTCAAGGTAGTAAGTATAGTTCTCATAACGGATCTCGGCCGTCGTGAAATTAGCCGTTTCGATGCGCAATGGAGCTTTTTCAAACTAAATTGTCTTTGCGCTAACTTCACGGAAGCCTAGATCCGGAACGGATCTCGGCCGTCGTGAAATTAGCCGTTTCGATGCGCAATGGAGCTTTTTCAAACTAAATTGTCTTTGCGCATCACAAACGGCTTACTTCACGGAAGCCTAGATCCGCTGTGCGAACTATACCTACAATCAACATCTAGTGAGTTGATGAATGGACATAATTACTAAAGTAAATTCGCATCGTATGAGTCAGGGCCAACTCTGGTGACTGAGTTAATAAACGAAGGCCTATAAAGGCCTTTATGGGGTAGGTACCATGGGGTTTTAGTTGTCGTCGATCAAATCTAGCTGTCAATTTGAATAGGATTTATGTAGCCAGGTATACTACGTGCTTCTGTGCTTCGGAGGGTGCATTAAGCAGTCGGTCTCGGCTTCTGCAAAGCTGTTAGGCCATGATTTATTTATTTATTATTCATATAATAAATAAATAATTGGCTTCTGCAAAACTGTTAGGTTATTATATGAATAATAAATAAATAAATCATGGCCTAACAGTTTTGCAGAAGCCGAGACCGACTGCTTAACGCGCCCTCCGAAGCACAGAAGCACGTAGTTGAAATAGTCACTGGCGGCCAATCATCTAAATGATTACTACGCGGAACAGTGCTTCTTCGTTGATCAATAGAATAGAAAGAATATTTTGCCAAAGATCCTCATCATATCTTCACCAATTGTTAATGAGACCAGCTTACAACATCCATGTTTCCAGGTGGCAGTTCAGTTCTCTTCGAATCTCTCCAGGACTCGCGAATGACTGAGGAGTTTGAGAAGTTCCTGCTCCTCTTCAAGGAGTGGCCGCCCACAGCACTGATACTGATCGTGGTTGTGTTCTGCAAGATCCTCACTGAGTTCGCGCCGGGCTCCTGCGTCGCGTACTGTCTGCTACCACATATCGCTAGGCTTGTAATTAGTTTGCTTGCCCAATTTTATTCAATTTGCTTTTTTGCCTGGTTGCTGCCAAGGACATGTTCCTCGAGTCGGACTTCTGGTCAACCGGAGTCGTATACCGTCGCTACAGGGAGGCGCGACTGACTTGAACTCTCTGATAATATTATTAAGTATATGTATAAAATATGTATTCGTTTAGATATTTTTAGCTTATTATATACTTTTTTTTTTATCGCCTGAAATACAGGTTTTCCTAGTTCAGGCATATCAAAATTTTTATTAGCTCTAAGTATATATAAATATTAAATTAGCTCTAAGTTGTATTAGCACTAAAAAAAAAAGAATAAATAAAGTTAAAGTTAATTTTCTTTTTTTTATAATGCTGGACAACTGACGCCGTACCCGGAATAATGCTATTGACAATCGTAAACGTAACGCGCAACACACACGGGAACGCGGGAGCGCCTGCCGGGCTACACCCGACCCGCGCCCGCGTTCAGTGTGATGTCATCCTTGACGTCACTACAAATACAACAAAAACACCCGCGGCGGATCTGCCGCGGGCCCGCGCCCGCGTTTTTTTTTTTTTTTTTTTTTTATACAACTGAAATGGCAACCAAGCGTACGGCCCACAAGATGGTAAGTGGTTACCGCAGCCTATGGACGCTTGCAATACCAGAGGTATCACTCGCGGGTTGCCACCTTGAGGCTAAGATCGAAAGCCTCACGTGCCAGTAATTTCACCGGAAACCATACCCTTCACACCGGAACACAGCAATGCGAGCATTACTGCTTGGCGGCAGAAATAGGTATGGTGGTAGTCCTTCCCCGGACGAGCTCTATCACAAAGAACTCTACTACTCTTACAAGAACTCTACTACTCTCGTTCTGTGTGTGTTGCGCTTAGAGTAACTTGAGTTGACTTCTTTATTTTATGGCTTCTAAACGTCATCGTATCGGTTGTCCGTTGTCGTTTTCAGTTGTCGTCGATCAAATCCAGTTGTCAATTTGAATGGGATTCGTGTATACTTATTTTAGTACGCACTAAGTAAGTAAGTTCGTATGAGTCAGTGGCCAACTCTGGTGAGAGAGTTTCTAGGTCGCCCGAAGGCCTCTGTCATGAGTCATGACCAATCAACTTTGAAAAAGCCGGGACCGACTGCTTAACGTGCCCTCCGACGCACGGGTGCGCTCAGTTGAATTTGCTCCTGGCGATCACCCATCCAAATGATGACTACGCGGAACAGTGCTTAGCTTCGTTGATTGATGATTTTGTAGTTCATTTTACGCGCTAACGAGGCGGTGTAAACATCGCATAAAAATTGACAGCTGGACGACACGTTAGCGTTTACGATTGTCAAAAGCATTCCGGATACGGCCGCTGGAAGTTAACATCCATCATGACAGCCTTCTAATGTTCCCACTGTTGGGACAATGGCCTACTCTCAGGCGGGAGTGATTGGGTCTTAATCCACCACACGGACCCAATGCGGATTGGTGGATGGTGCATGTCTTTCGAATTTTTTTAGTTGGACATGCCGGTTTCCTCACGATGTTTTCCTACACCGTATGGCACACTGGCATTGCGCACATACATTTTTTGAACAGAAAAATCCATTGGTGCACGACCGGGTTTGAACCCATGACCTTAGGATCGGAAGGCGGGGTCACTACCACCAGGTCAGGTCACAGGTCTATACCGGTGCTCTAACCGGTGGAAGTTAACATAATGTAAGTAAACAAAATCTCTCCTTATGCCCGGTTCAGTTCACATTATTCATTTACATTTTTCCAGTCTACTAAAAGCTGTTTAATTTGGTCACTGGACTGGATTGCTCACTGGTTTTAATAGGAGATAGGCATTCAATGCTGGATTCGATCGCTGAGCCTAAGACCCACAGAACTATGTGCCCATAAAACCCTTTCTTTTCTTAGGCACTACCGCTTGGCACTACTAGTAGAGTCAAGGGAAATTTTACTTTCCCGTGACACCACCATTCTTATTGGCTGATTAAACGCATATTATAAAATCTCCCATGGATTATCTCATAACCCTTCGTTGAAAATTAAATCTATGCCTAACTTTCAGAGTATAATCTGCAAGACTAACCCTCACTACGTAATGCTGGCGGCCACAATATCCATCTCCCTGCCTTTCCACCTGGTGACTAGCTCCCCGGCGAACGCCATGGTGGCTGCATATGCACACATCCCACCTTGGCAGATGGTAAGTAAGGTCCTTTGCCGCCAATGTTGGCCGAGTGGAGGCCAGCGCGAGCGGCAAATTGATGCAAGACAGTGCTACCGTCCATACGTTTCTTGGCAGTCTTAAGTGTACTGCATCTAAGGTCACGATAGGATCATAGGACATATTGGTCCTATTGCTCCTACCAGTAGGAGAACCGAGTAGGAGCAAGTGGAAACGGTCGTATATTGAATCCAATAGGTTAATACGGTTTACACGTTGGCGTTTGACTTGACTCGGCCAGCTAGGCGAGCGACAACCAGTGCCAGCGAGCGGTGGCAAGGCAAAGCAAATATGCTGGCCACACGTTGGTACAATAAATTAGCATTCACTTGGTAAGGCTGGTACAATATGTATTGGGGACTTTCATTCGTTCGATTCGCGATCGGGGTGGGGTAAGTATAACCAGTGGGAGGGGGTGAATGGCCATTCTGTACGTACTATTACATACGTAAATTAAATTACTCTTGAAAACAAGGTTGAATTTGGCGCTAGGTTTGCACCGGTACTACCTGTTAGTTCCATGGTTTGCACTCAAATGTACTAAATGTCATATTCCAATACTTGTCCAATACCAATCGCGTTCAAGAGTAAGGCTGCGTTTCCACCAAAGATGTACGAGGATGTGTAGCGAGGAAAGTGTTTTTAGGAACCAATAGAATCACTTCATTAAAGCTGACAGAGCGAGGCTAGGTAAATAAATAAATAATGCTGGACAATCCACACAGCATCATCATCACCCCAAGGTGTGCCCAAGGTAAGCTGCTGTTAAACAGAGCTGTATTATGGGTACTAGATGACTGATATATATTTAATACAATACAATACATAGATAGATATTTTTTATTATACATAGAAATATACCCAGAACACCCGGAACAAATATTTGTAGATCAACAGAATAACTTCATTAAAGCTGTTAGATCGAGGCTAGGTAAATGAAATGATTCTATTGGTTACTAACAACCTCGCACATCTCAGGTGGAAACGCAGCCTTAGCTTCTGTGCTCTTCGAGATAACGTTCATTTCCAGATGGTCGGTGGCCTGGCTCCGTCTATCACCGCGGTGGTGGTAAACTGGTTCACAGTAACTGCTTGGTGTTCCACCGTATGGGACGTGAACCCGGGGTGGGCGGCAGACAACGTGTTCACGAAGCCGCAGTCCACGCTGGTCACGGAACGGTTCAGTAGAACCAGTCATCCGTTTACGCCGTTCATTGCTATTCGACGCTAGTTTTTTTCATCTTCTTATATATAAATATGAATCGCTCTATAATAAATTAATAAATAAAGTTTTATTTCAGGTATCAATTGATAAGAAACAGATCTTAATTTACTTAATCTACGGCCATAGAAATACAGGGTCATTCATTATCAACCTGACAAACTTAAGGGATAGGTTCCACACATAAAAAAAAATATATTTTACCTCAGAGACTAACATACATAAAAAATATAAAACTGCACACTATTTAGCACGGATTGTCTGCGCCGTGTTACGCACTGGCTCGGTGTCACGAAGGCGCCCGCTATGCATTAGTCTTACTAAAACTCGAGAATGGCTGGACCGATTTGGCTAATTTTGGTCTTGAAAAGTTTGTAGAAGTCCAGGGAAGGTTTAAACGGTGAGAAAATATACAGGGTGTTTGCTAAAAAAAAATAACACGACTGAAACCGCGCTGGGTCAGCTAAGCTAGTAATAAATAATATATTAGTATTATATTACCATACCTATTTCTGCCGCCAAGCAGTAATGCTCGCATTGCTGTGTTCCGGTGTGAAGGGTATGGTTTCCGGTGAAATTACTGGCACATGAGGCTTTCGATCTTAGCCTCAAGGTGGCAACCCGCGAGTGATACCTCTGGTATAGCAAGCGTCCATAGGCTGCGGTAACCGCTTACGATCTTGTGGGCCGTACGCTTGGTTGCCACTTCAGTTGTATAAAAAATATATATATATATATAATTACTTTGTTTCTCTATTTTTTTATGTTATCAAACATAACATGTGACGAGACGGTCAAGACGGTCGCCTGATGTTAAGCGCCACGCCTAGCTAACAGCTGGAGTGTAATTGATAGATTCAGGCGTTACTTTTACGTTAGTTGATTTGCGGAAATCCATTACAAGATAAAAAACAGACGAAAAATCTCTAGTACTATCCCGCTTAACCTTTTAACTAATGAGGTCACACAGTTACCACAGTTAACCTCAAAAGAAAAACATCGACACGTGTTTCATCCCTCCACGGGACATCCTCAGGACCATCGACTTGTTCTCCGGCAGACGTCTGCTATAACGAAAATATTTAAGTTTTTTTTCGAGACTAAGTCCATATGAGTCAGTGGTTTTTAACCGCCAACTCTCTGTCATGGCCTAACAACTTTGAAAGTCGGGACCGACCGCTTAACGTGCACTCCGAAGCATGGAGCGCTCAGTTAAAATTGCCACTGGCGGTCACCCATCCAAATGGTAAGTACCTACGCGGAATATTCAATTCAATTAAATTTTTTATTTCAACCATAGGGACTTTATAATAGAACACTTAGTTTCGTAAGAAAGTAGTACATAATAATGTTTTTGCAGCTGTATAGGGGCTTTGTCAATGTCAAGATTAAGTAAGTTGGTACTTATTATTATTATTATTATTATTATATCAGCCGTTGGTGTCCCACTGCTGGGCAAAGGCCTCCCCCCATTTCCTCCAGACGTCTCGATCCCGAGCCAAAAACCTCTAATCTACCAAAAATTTATCCAGTTCGTCCCGCCATCTCCGTTTTGGTCTGCCGCGTTGCCTTCTCGCTGGGTCAGGGCGCCACTCGGTGGCTACCTTTGCCCACAGCTCATTTGGCATACGTATATTTTAAGTTGGTACTTAAAATATAAAAATCACACCTTTAAATAATAATGCCTAACTTAGTTGATCTGTTAAGAACAACTGAGCCTGTTACCGGGCACTCTCCAAAATTACATGATCGCTCTTCGGTTCCGTGTCGCTGTGAGAAATTTCCACAATATTTCAAACAAAAATTGTTCTAAAAATATTTATTTTTTATCTTACATCGCACACCATTCTCTAAGTACTATTTACAATGAGCATATGAAATTATGGCATTTCTACACACAGCTGTGTAGAAACACCTTTAAATTTGCGACGGAAAATAACACGACCAATTTCGAAAATTTACTTTGTATAGCTTTATAAAAATCTTTAAATACATTCTAAATAAAAATTATCTTTAAGTGGTAAGTACAAAATTTTTGGCCTTTCGTTTATTTCTTGTCTCAAATATTTATGTAAATATTTTTTATCTAATTACATCACGCTAACAAGCAAACACACTTCACATAATACATCAGGTTGGTGACTCAACGTGCTCTCTAAAGCACGGAAGCGCTCCGTTGACATTACCACTGGCGGTCACCCACCGAAATGGTGACCCCTTTACACAATACAATCTTAGAACGCTAACTCACCTAGCGCTTTGCAAATTGGATAATTTAATGCCAATTTATTTTTACAATTTATATGCTAAAAGGTTCTTAAAATCATATTTACAAATACATGCATATTCTAGTGTGCGTCCGAATCTCACATTCTTTACCCTACCACAGAACTATATTTAAGTAGAATGAAAGAGTTCGTCGATTTGTATGGAAACCGAGCGTGTAACATTTTGCGTACCTATTTGTATTTTACCCACAAGTGTATTTTAGTGATGGGAAATAAAAGCCGCGCGAAAATGAATAATTTTAAAGCATCGATAAGCACGCGGCAAACCGAGGCACTGGCACACCACCACACCGCCCCCGGTCGGGAGCAGACTGAGTTTCGCGGCGAGTAAAGAGGTTACTCAGCCCTTACTTAGCCCGTCTTTTCGGCACGCGAGGTACATACACTCACTCATTCTACTTAAATATAGTTCTGTGATCTCAAGTCTTCACAAAGTCACTTACCGCCTTCTGTCCCTCTGTATATAAGCTTAGATCTTTTAAACTACGCAACAGATTCTAATGCGGTTTTCATCAATAGAAAGAGTGATTCAAGAGGAAGGCTTACGTATAGTTTAACCCGTGCAAAGCCGGAGCGGAACGCTAGTAAAAGATAAAGAGGAATTAATATTCGAACCCCTATACGCAATAAAAAATATGGCTCAACTTTCTTATAAAATTACCTAAAAAACCTTACAGCCATGGTAAACCTGATATAGTTAAAAATGGCTTTTAACACTTTTAGCATCTCTTGACGTTAGCCGTTTTACACGCCTCAATCTGATTGGGTGCAACAAACGAGCGAGAAAGTGACAGTGAGTTAGGTTTGTCACGATTTTCGAACAAGAAGTCCGTTTATTCATGCCAGAAGAGGCCGTTCTATTGGCTGATTTTGACGTATGAGTCAGATTGTCAAAAATTAAGCTACCATCAGCTAGACAAACAATTGACCAGAGAGAAACTGACAGATATAATTTATTATTATGTTGTTGTTGTTGTTTTGTTGTTGTTGTTGTTGTTGTTGTTGCTGTTGTTGCTGTTGTTGTTGTATTTATGTAAGTTGTTGTTTGATGTTGTTATAGTTGGACCCGACCAGATTGAATCGTATGTTAATACTTTATGATTACAAAACCAGAGACTATACAGCAATTATAATGTATAGTTAACAGTACATAGACAATAAATAATGCACTCAATTGCACTCTTGCTTTAAATAGCTTAAATGTATGTAAAATGCATATAAAAGCTATTTAGTTTCTTCAAAAATCTATCTGACATATTGTAAAATTTCAAAAACACAAGGCACAGATTATATTTTCGGCAAATTTTGGCTAGATCTCTGTAAATTCCAATAAAAACGATCTATATTTAGATTTCAAGATTTCAAGATATTTCAAAATATTATTAATAAGATTATTCTAATTGTTTAGAATTTTGTATCACATCACACAATGACATAATTGATCATGTTTTATATGTAAATTTAATAACATAAATTTTACTAAAAACGGGATATTTAACATAATTTGTAAGTTTTATTGATTTTTGTTTTTTGTCATGGTGCATGTAACTGCGCCTAAATTATGCGGATTTTAATAAAACTTACAAATTATGGTAAACTTCCCGTTTTTAGTGAAAATTATGTTTCATATTAATATTTAAAGTAGGTACACTAGTTGCCTACGGCTGATCTAGGCAGTCGTGAAGTAGACCATTTGTGATGCGCAAAGACAATTTGGTTCTAAAAAGCTCCATTGCGCATTTATACGGCTAACTTTACGATTGAAAATCATACCATGTAATTAGGTAATATTTTGATTCGATTCGGAGGGTAATGTCCTATTCGCAAAATGTCCCGCTCCTAAAACCGTAAGTATTTCGTAAAATGCCCCGTTCGCGAATCGTCCCGTTTTTTGAAAGGGACATTACCCTACGAATCGTTTTATTTTGGTTTGTAAATAGACATTTTCTTTAATAAGTCATGGAAGCGTTAATTAATTAAAAAACGCACTATCTGGGTCCTTTCAATATTAAGTTTGTACAAAAATATACTGTAAAATATTTAAAACTACATTTTGTAATTCTACTATTTGCAAATTCTTATCGCTAAAGTATTACATAACATTTTTTCAGATCAATCCAAAAATCTGTCATGGTATGACAGAACATTTTGACAGATCAATCCTAAAATCTGTCATGGTATGATAGAACAATTTGACAGATCAATCTTAAAATCTGTCATGGTATGACAGAACATTTTGACAGATCAATCCAAAAATCTGTCATGGTATGACAGAACATTTTGACAGATCAATCCTAAAATCTGTCATGGTATGATAGAACATTTTGACAGATCAATCCTAAAATCTGTCATGGTATGACAGAAAATTTTGACAGATCAATCCTAAAATCTGTCATGGTATGACAGAACATTTTGACAGATCAATCCTATCTGTCATTACATGGACGAGGAAACCGGCATGTCCAAGAACCATAATTCGAACGACATGTGCCATCCACCAATCCGCACCGACAGACCTAATCACTTTTAAGTAGGTTTCGAGTAGGATGTATGTACGCTTAAATTTTAAATTACGCAGCGCGGTTTTTAATGCGGTGTTCAGCAATAGATAGAGTAATTCAAGAGGAAGGTTTATAGCACCCGTGCGAAGCCGGGGCGGGTCCGCTAATTTATGTATAAAATACGATCGTAAACCTTTAAATACCGACATACCAGTAGCACGCTTTACAGTGTCATTTCATAAGTAAGTTCAAATGACACATCTACGTCCAAATACTGAAACGCTACTTAACTTTCTTAAAGTCAAAGTACAAGATGTGTACACGTAGACGTAAGGTACACGTACACGTACCTCTGTGTAATGTATAGATACAATACGTCTATAGGTCTCAAGCACAGAGACATTTAAGTAGAATGAAAGAGTTCGTTGATTTGTATGGAAACCGAGCGTGTAACATTTCGCGTATTTGTTATTCACACAACAAATGTATTTTAGTGATGGGAAACATAAGCTATATATAATAAAAAAAAAAATCTATCTATGTATTGTATTAAGTATATATCAGTCATCTAGTACCCATAATACAGCTCTGTTTAACAGCAGCTTACCTTGGGGCTAGATGATGCTGTGTGGATTGTCCAGCATTATTTATTTATTATTTATAAGCCGCAATAAAATGAATGATTTAAAAGCATCGATAAGCACGCGGCAAACCGATTCTAGGCACTGGCACACCACCACACCCCCGGTTGGGAGCAGACTGAGTTTCGCGGCGAGTAAAGAGGTTACTCAGCCCTTATTTTGACGACCGATGTGGCGCAGCGGGCGCAGGTCCGCCTGCGACGCAGAGGTTGCAGGTTCGATCCCCGCCTCGGGACAAATGTTTGTACGATCTACAAATATTTGTTCCGGGTGTTCTGAGTGTTTTCTTTATATAATAAAATATATCTATCTATGTATTGTATTGTATTAAGTATATATCAGTCATCTAGTACCCATAACACAGCTCTGTTTAACAGCAGCTTACCTTGAGGCTAGATGATGCTGTGTGGATTGTCCAGCATTATTATATTATTATTACTTAGCCCGTCTTTTCGGCACGCGAGGTACATACACTCACTCATTCTACTTAAATATAGTTCTATGCTTTCAAGTGACAAACAGGCTGCGTACCCAACTCAGAGCGGAACATTTAACATCGTTCGAGTTCAATTAGGAGTTTGAAATCTATACATCATAACTATAAGAGTCAAAATCCCTTGCACGCACGCAAGAGTGATGCGTGCAAGTGATGTTGAGAGTAGCAGAGTTCTTTATGATAGAGTCCGGTGAAGGACTGCCATCATACCTATTTCTGCCGCCAAGCAGTAACGCTCGCATTGCTGTGTTCCGGTTCGAAGGGTACGGTTTCCGGTGATATTACAGGCACATGAGACTTTCCATCTAACGTCTCAGGGTGGTAACACGCAAGTGATATTATGATGTTAGAATACAGGCTACGGTAACCGCTGACCATCAAGGCCGTACGCTTGGTTGCCACTTTAGTGGTATAAAAAAAAACGCTATCTGCACTATAATTGACCTATCACCCGACATCACACGCCATTCAATGTCTTATTGAACGGTATATAACTACAACTGAATATTCCTTTACTTGCAAAATTCAATGTATTATTCTGAAAAGTACAATTGTAATTACTAAAACTATTTAAGGCGATGTATGTGCTGTTACAGTTGAGGGATATTGTTTTGTTTAAGGCGGCGTTGGTGAGAGTGGTAGGGGTGAGGATTGGGGGGAAGATAACTCTGCCCCAGGTGGGGTAGGCACCCCATACCAGAAGGGTGGTTATTATTTTCGGTCCGATGCCACCGATAGCCTGAAAATATATAACAAAGAAATTAACAATAACATGTGGCGCAGCGGGCGCAGGTCCGCCTGCGACGCAAAGGTTGCGGGTTCGATTCCCGCCTCGGGACAAATGTTTGTACGATCTACAAATATTTGTTCCGGGTGTTCTGGGTATTTTCTATATATAATAAAAAATATCTATCTATGTATTGTATTGTATTAAGTATATATCAGTCATCTAGTACCCATAACACAGCTCTGTTTAACAGCAGCTTACTTTGCGGCTAGATGATGCTGTGTGGATTGTCCAGCATTATTTATTTATTTATTTAACATCATGACAGCCTTCTAATGTTCCCACTGCTGGGAGAATGATTGGGTCATAAATCTTAATCAACCACGAGGACTCCATGCGGATTGGTGGATGGCATATGTCTTTCGAATTCTTAGTTCTTGGACATGCCGGTTTCCTCACGATGTTTTCCTTCACCGTATGAGAGCACTGATAACCTCTAAAATAAGTGGTAGTAACTTATTTTAGAGGTTAGTTGGAATGTCAGGACTACGACGACTGACGTGGCGCGGCGAGCGAAAATAAAAAATCAAAATCATCATCATCATCATCATCATGACAGCCTTCTAATGTACCCACTGCTGGGACACTGGCCTACTCTCAGGCGAGAGTGATTGGGTCTTAATCCACCACGCGGACCCAATGCGGATTAGTGGATGGCGCATGTCTTTCGAATTTTTAGTTCTTGGACATGCCGGTTTCCTCACGATGTTTTCCTTCACCGTGTGAGAGCACTGGCATTGCGCACATACATTTTTCGAACAGAAAAATCCATTGGTGCTCGACCGGGTTTGAACCCTCGACCTTAGGATTGGAAGGCGGGGTCACTACCACTAGACCACCGGTGCTCTATAAAACATATCTTTCTATGTATTATATTTAGTATATCAGTCCCCTAGTTCCCATAACACAAGCTCTGCTTAGCTTGGGGCTAGATGATGCTGTGTGGGTTGTCCAGCATTAGTTACTTACCATCTTCGAGGTGGGTATGTGCGCGACGCCGGCGACTATAGCGTTAGGCGGCGTTCCCACCGGCATGTGGAACGCCATGGAGCACGCCAGAGCAGCCGGTATCATCAGGTAGCGGGGGTCGATGTCCAGTGTTCGGGACTGGGGAATAACATCATTATCAACACTATATTACTTGCGAATTTGGGTATCTGAATGTGTGCGTTACGTGGGTTTGTGATTTGTGAAAGTGTGTGGAGTTTGGGTTTCCAAATGTGTGTGTGTGTTCATTTTGTGTGTATTTCGTGGGTTTGTGATAGTGTGTGGTTTCTGGGTTTCTGTATGTGTATGCGTATAGTTATGTAAGATGGTCCTAAAAGTCTATTATTCTCACCATATTAGCCAGAACAGGCAGGATAAAGTTCGCAATAGCGACGTTTGAAGTGCTCTGTGATAAACTGTATCACGAGCACCAAGACCAATTGGACCACGGCATTGTTGAGACCCTTCAGTCCATTCAGCAAGGATCCTATCATGGATGAGACCTCGGACTTGTCATGACACTACCAGGACCAAACCTGCGTCGAGATCTTCCAATAGAAGGCTTGTGAGAGTGAGTGTGTAGGGTGTGTATTTAAATCGTGGGTTTGTGAAAGTGTGTGGAGTTTGGGTTTCCAAATGTGTGTGTGTGTATTCTGTGGGTTTGTGATTTTGTTTGTATTTACCATATTAGCCAGAACAGGCAGGATAAGGTTCGCAATAGCGACGTTTGAAGTGAACTCTGTGATGAACTGTGTTACGAGCACCACGACCAATAGAACCACGGCTTCGTTAAGGCCCTTCAGTCCTTCCAGCGAGGATCCAATCATGGAGGAGAGACCCGTCGCTTTACTGCCCTCAGCTAGGGCGAAACCTCCACCTGGAAATAAATAAGTAAGTAAGTAAGTTCGTATGAGTCTGTGGCCAACTCTAGTGACAGAGTTTCTAGGCCGCCCGAAGGCCTCTGTCATGGCCTAACAACTTTGAAATAGCCGGGACCGACTGTTTAACGTGCCCTCCGAAGCACGGGAGCGCTCAATTGAAATTACCACTGGCGCATGGCGGTCACCCATCCAAATGATGCGTCCGCGGAACAGTGCTTAACTTCGTCGATATGTTAAAAACAACCTAGCCAGCTACGTCACGAGCGGGAATAAATAATACTTTTAAATTAAAAATGAATTGATGTTCGTTAGTCTCGCTAAAACTGGAACACGTAATGACTGATTACCCAAATTTGGCACTTAAAATATGTTTTGTGCCAAATGTCGACCCAAACTACCAAGCCTCTGTGACCAAACTATGCAAAGCTTGTGCTTTGGGACCAACTTTACGATAGTTATTTAAAATGAAATGAAATGATGAAAATGAAATGAAATGAAATAAATTTATTTGATACACACAAAGACAGAACGATTAACACACGAAACACACCATTAATACATAAAATAAACTTAATCTTAGGTCTGATGTTTTTCCGCTGTCGTACAATATGAGCTTCAAAAAAAATATAAAAATGGTCCTACAAGGCAGGCAACGCTTCAGCAGTACCTTTGGTGTTGCTGAGGTCAATAGGCGACGGTAACTGCTTACCATCAGGCAGGCCGTCAGCCTGTTTGTCTCCAAATTATATTAAAAAAAAAAAAAAGTACATAGACATTGACATACATACATTGTCTAGGGATATTCGTCTTTAGAAAACTAGGTATGGCAAGAATCTTTATTTTGTGTTGTTTATTAATAATAATAAAAGCCTATTAATAATAAAAAATATTTAAAAAAATAATTTAAAGAAATTATTTTCAGTTTTTGTAAAAATCAACAAAATGTTGAATATCCCTAGACAATGTTGATGTGTGTAGATACTGATACTAGATAAGTAAAATAAGCAACTAACATATCATAAATTAATAGCATAAATTAATAATACCTACTTCTAAACTACAAATGCACAGCTCAAGTCCGTATACAATGGCTGTTAAAATATATAACAAAGTTCCTGAATGTATTAAAAATATAGAAAAGATAATATTTTTGAAAATAAATTAAAAGAAATGCTATTAAAAAAAGCTATTATACACTTGATCAGTTTTTCAGTGACTCAAATAACGAATGATAGGTTTTATTGCTACCCCAAATAATGATTTTATTATTTTATTATTATCACAAACTAGGTACCTATCCATGAATACTAAAATTGGTCCGCTTCTACTCTATTTTATAGTGCAACACCCTTACTGGGTACATAGCTATGTGTTGGCTGCTCTGATATTATTTAATATTACATAAGACCTGTGACACACAGTAAGGGGAAAGGAGAAATGGAGTAAAACGTTGATGAATTGGTTCCCAAAACACAATAAACGGAAGAGGCGAAGACAGTTTAAAAGATGGGAGGACGAGCTAAAGGAAATAGCAGGGAACACGTGGGTAAGGATAGCGAGAGATAGAGAAGAGTGGAAAAAGTTGGAGGAGGCCTTTGCCAAAAAAGGCAAACAGATAACGGCGTCGATGTCTTAACATGAAATTAATTATAAGAAAAACATTTATATTTATCTGAAATAAAGGCTTTTAATAAAAAAATAATAAATAATAAAGACCTGTGACATGTATTACCCTCATAATTATGATGCAATAAATGATACTGAATACTGAATACATAATACACATATTATTAAATATACTAGCACCTAAGAAACAAAAAACGATCTGTGATGTGTTGTCAAAATGGCCTAGTCTCAGCTTGACGCCTTGTACAAGACAGGGCATTTAGTATCGGGAACGTTTCCGTTCCGACAGCTTTCCGACAGTTTTAAAACACCCCTGCAGATAACTGATACTCCGTGACAGCCTTATAATGTCCCCACTATTGGGACACTGGGCTACTCCCGGGCGATTTGTTTACCAAAAAAAATAGTTTCAACATGAAATCTAATTATCCTACTAATCATTATGAATGCGAAAGTCTGTGATGTTTGTTACCACGTATATTCATGATGACTTAACTGATTGTTATGAAATTTGGAATGTAGATGGTTTAAGTTCTGGAATAGCACATAGGCTTTTTATCCCGGATAAATTTGACTGTTCTTGTGGGATAGCATAAAAACAGACCAACCGCGGGTGGAACCGCACGGGTCATAAATAAAAAAAAATATTAAAAAAAAAAAAAAAAAAATTAAACCAAATAACAAAACCGACGATAGAAAATACATCTAAAGCTTATTAAAAAATACAAAAAGCTTTCGCCCAACGTGGGGCTCGAACCCACGACCCTGAGATTAAGAGTCTCATGCTCTACCGACTGAGCTAGCCGGGCTGTGTATAATATTACGAAAATAGTAGACATGTTTTCAGAGTTTTAAGAAATATATTTTAAAAAAATTATACTAGTGGCTGCTAGTGGTATGGGTGGTATAGTTCTCACAACGGATCTCGGCCGTCGTGAAATTAGCCGTTTCAATGCGCTATGGAGCTTTTTCAAACTAAATTCTTCTAAAACTAAGTCTTTGCGCATCACAAACGGCTAACTTCACGGAAGCCTAGATCCGCTGTGCGAACTATACAACTAAGGACTTTTCATCATAAGGGTTTTTTTTTTATGTCTGCAAGTGACAAGGCAATCAAGGCGCCCACCGCCTGACTATTACAGATGCAGTGCCACCCAAAGCTTTAAGTTTTTAAGTGTTTGCGTGGCACTGCACTGCGCTTATCACCTCGAGACATTGTTGTTAAGTCTCTTTCGCCCAGTAATTTCACTTGCTACAGTGCCCTTCAAAGCTAAACACAGTGCAGCTTGCACACTACTGCTTGGAGGTAGAATATCTGACACTGCGGTGGTACCCACCATGACGGACTCTTGCTGAAGAGTCCTACCACCAGGTAAAAGTAAGCAGTAGGTATTGAGTTCAAACCAATTTTTCCATTCATTTGTGTTCTGTGTGCACTGATTAGGGTATTATTTAATTTTGCACCTATTCACAGAACATATATTAGTACTACGTACAGAATGGCCACTCCCTACCTGCAACAATTTGAAAAAAACGGGACCGACTGCTTAACGTGCCCTTCGAAACACGGGAGCTGATAAGAATTAAATGATGATAAATAAGATAGAGGAACGAATAGAATTACAACTCACCAAGCAGGAAAAGTAAACCCCACGGTATCTTCTCTTTCAGGATGTTCCAGGTCACGATGCTGGCAGATGGCTTACTCGCTGCCAGCTCCTCATCTGTTCCAAATAGATAGCTTGATAGATAGATAGAGCGCTTATTTGTTTCTATCGATACACTATAGGCATACATGATACGTGAAGTCTTCCGTCATGGCTTAACATCTGTTTTAGCTGGACTGTCAGTCAATACAGTTAGTTTGAGCGAATGGTCATAACTGATGATGGAAATCATACTACGTGAGGTCTTCGTCATGGCTTAACGTCTGTTGTAACTAGACTGTCAGTAAATACAGCTAGTTTGAGTGAAATAGTCATAGCTGCTTGATGGTGGGAATCATACTAGGGTAGGGGAAGTCTTTCGTCATGGCTTAAAGTCTGCTATTACTGGACTGTCAGTTAATGCAGTTAGTATGAGCTAGTAGCCAGAATTATTGACTAAAATTATACAACGTAAAGTCTTCCGTCATGGCTTAACGTCTGTTTAAGCTATGACACTGGTGACAGATACTGTGTTCCGTCATGGATATGAAAAAAAAACTTACATGATGCCGACGCAGAGAAGAACTTCATAAAATCGATAGACATCGGCAGAATAAACATCAGCACGACTATGAACATGGATGTTACACCGTCTTTCACTTGCCTGCGAAAAAAACATTATCATATTATCATTGACATTATCATTGACGACCGATGTGGCGCAGCGGGCGCAGGTCCGCCTGCGACGCAGAGGTTGCGGGTTCGATTCCCGCCTCGGAACAAATGTTTGTACGATCTACAAATATTTGTTCCGGGTGTTCTGGGTATTTTTTATATATAATAAAAAATATCTATGTATTGTATTGTATTAAATATATATCAGTCATCTAGTACCCATAATACAGCTCTGTTTAACAGCAGCTTACTTTGAGGCTAGATGATGCTGTGTGGATTGTCCAGCATTATTTATTTATTTATTATTTATTTATTTATATTATCATGGAGCGCTCGTGACGTAGCTGGCTAATGTTCCTAACAGATCGACGAGCTTAAGCACTGTTCCGCGAAGTCACCATTTGGATCGGTGACCGCCAGTGGCAACTTTAACTAAGCGCTTCCGTGCTTCGGAGGGCACGTTAAGCAGTCGTTAAGTAAGTGTTATTTGTGTTGTAGTTTTACCTGGTGAGTACCACTGCAGGGTGCCAGATATTCTACCTCCAAGCAGTAGTGTGCAAGCTGCACTGTGTTTGGGTTTGAGGGCACTGCAGCAACTGAAATTACTGGGCTAGTACTAGACTTAACGACGTTGCGGGGCGATGAGCGCAGTGCAGTGCCACGCAGACACTTAAAAACTTTAAGCTTTGGGTGGCACTGCATCTATTATGTTCAGGCGTGGTGCCTAACATCAGGCGGGCGACTTGATAGTCTTATCCCTTGCTGACATAAAAAAAAGGTAACACCGGGTGGCGCAGCTAGTTATCTATACTTACATGGTGGTGAGTACGTCAGCCCAGCCCAGCATGAAGCCAGGCTTACGGAAGATGTACAGGAACACAGCCAATATGAAGAGTAGACCGGATCCCTGATGAAAACACCATTCTTATTATACAAAAACTTGCTGTTGCCCGTGAGTTTGTTCGCGTGAAACTGTGAAACTCGGGAACCGTCTTATTCCCGGTCGTTATAACAGTCCTTTTTCCGGGATAAACAGTAACCTATGTCATAATCCCGGTCATCTATACTTCTATATCTATACTAATATTATAAAGAGAGAAAATTTGTACTTTTGTACTTTTGTTTGTTACGAATAAACTCAAAAACCTACTGATTCGATTTCAAAAATTCTTTCACCATTAGAATGCTACATTATCCCTGAGTAACATAGGCTATATTTTATTTTAGAAAATAATAGGGATCCCTTCCAAAACTTCAATAATG
This sequence comes from Colostygia pectinataria, assembly GCA_951394395.1. Taxonomy (NCBI): domain Eukaryota; kingdom Metazoa; phylum Arthropoda; class Insecta; order Lepidoptera; family Geometridae; genus Colostygia; species Colostygia pectinataria. The sequence continues at coordinate 1,940,600 of OX596369.1, read as the reverse complement.
TAACCCAAGGTGTAAAAAATATTGCCATAAAATGTCTTTCATCGCATGCGCTGCGGAAACTATTGATGATAGAACAAAAAAATGTTCTACAATATTAAAGAACATTATGATATCTACAAAAAAGACAGCGGTACCATATGTCCAACTATTGTAGTTATGTAACTATAACTACTTTTTTACATTTTAAAAGTTGATAGAAATGCCGACCAAAACCAGACCATGTATTCCATTACCTTACCTTTATATTAATTCTTTTCCAAATAAATCATTTCATATTCAAGACTGTTTCAATACCTGTTAACTGTTAACTGTTTTTTTTTTTTTATACAACTGAAGTGGCAACCAAGCGTACGGCCCACAAGATGGTAAGCGGTTACCGCAGCCTATGGACGCTTGCAATACCAGAGGTATCACTCGCGGGTTGCCACCTTGAGGCTAAGATCGAAAGCCTCATGTGCCAGTAATTTCACCGGAAACCATACCCTTCACACCGGAACACAGCAATGCGAGCATTACTGCTTGGCGGCAGAAATAGGTATGGCGGTAGTCCTTCCCCGGACGAGCTCTATCACAGAGAACTCTACTACTCTTGTTTGAATTATTGAAGACATTCCATTCAAAAGTTATGACGAATTATAAAAACGTCAATCTAAAAAAAATAGTATGCGCACCCGCGCGCGCGCCGTGCCCAGAGAGGGGCGTGCACATTAACTATGAGAGAGGTAGCCGCGCGGCTACAACGTGCGGTCGGCTCCTACCTTATTGTGGTGTCTAGATGTAGGTAGAATATAAAATATGGTGGTGGGTAGTTTAAGACTATGTGTCAGTCGAAATATACGGAGCACTTGTACCACATCTCGGAGTATTATTTTGGCATCCTACTTAATATATTACACTTATGAATGACTAGCGACCCGCCCCGGCATAGCACGGGTGCTTAAGTTTTCATTGCACCCGTGCGAAGCCGGGACGATAGTAGAAGCTCACTTTACAGCTTTTGAGGTTCAGAGAACTGCTAGTTTATTTATTTATTATTATTATTCATTATTTCTGTACCTTTTCGTGGAAAGTGGCTGGACCCAGGCTCTTGTACTGCGCTTGGATCACTTGCATGGTGTTCGAGGAGCCTGATGAAGCCTGGTTCACTTTCCTGGCTGCCTCGCTGTTAGGTCTGGAATACAAACAGATATCTTGAAAACCAGTGAGGGAAGACTTGTGGTCTTGTAAATGAATGAGAGTTTGAAAGATTTCATTCATTCACAAGACTTATAGACTTGTAGACTTGCGAATGGCTCAAGACTTATGGACTTGTGAATGAATGAATGAAACATTTATAAACGTAATTCTACAATCGTTTTTTAAGAGGCAATTAGAATAGAAAAGATCACTAATAATTGACCCGATAAACTTTATATCGGGAATTTTAACACAAAATGTACAAAAAAAAAAACAAAATCGGTACATTATTGTTTTTACAGTGTTAACCATAACATTAAGAGAATACTAAAGATTATAATATCCCAAAAATTATTTCGCCTTAAGCGGGATTTGAACCCGCAAACACAGCTTGATACGCGGGTGCCCTACCAATTGAGCTATCGAGACGTATCTAGCTTGGACGAAATAATCATTGGGATGTCTTCGGCTCGACTCAAGCGGAGATCATCAAAAAAGGTACATGTATATTATATGTTTTTGATGTGTGGATCTATTCCTTATATATTATGCGATATTAATGAAAGACATATAGAGATGATACATATGTGACGAACGATGTGGCGCAGCGGGCGCAGGTCCGCTTGCGACAGAGGTAGCGGGTTCGATTCCCGCATCGGGACAAATGTTCTGGGTATTTTCTATATATTATAAGAAAAAAAAACCTATTTACGTATTGTATTGTATGAATACTTTATTGTACACCTTAAAAACTAAATTACATAATTTAGGAATAGTGATTTACTGTATTAAATATATATCAGTCACCTAGTACCCATAACACAGCTCTGTTTAACAGCAGCTTACCTTGGGGCTAGATGATGCTGTGTGGATTGTCAAGCATTTTTTTTTTTATATATTTACCTAAACATTCCCATAAAGGTGATCTGTAGGGCGAACCAAACAAGTATCTGCATTATCAGCATGGGCGGTGTACTGTACGCCATAAACCAGAAGAAATTCACCGTTGAACCATACTCAGGGAACTCACTGAAAATATAATTATCATACATACATTAAAAGTTTCGTTTTAATCTGCCGTAGTGTCTTTAACAGCCTCCCCTTTTCATAGAAAAGAAGGGGAATGTGATTATTTTTTTTATTTTTTTTTATTTTTACATGTTTGGAAAACTAACAGTTTAAATCATGTGAGAATGGTCATGCTTAAAATATAGAACAGGATTAACCTAAACAGTTTTCACTAATAGTTCACTTATACTTAACAAAGTTTAAGTTGTCCACAAATTATAACACTTAGTGGGTTTAACACTTAATAATTTTTAGAAAAAATGAATAAGAAAACGATGATCACATAATTAATAGGTACCTACCTAACAGAAAAACGGAAACCTAAGAATACATGGGAGTCACTCACTACTCCTAATGAAAAGGGTCATTATCAAAACTGTTTCCCCCCTTTTACTTTTACTACGAAACGGGTGATTTTTTTATTATTTATAGTGATAAAATAATCAAGACGCCCGCCAATCCAATTCCAATTATATGAACCTTTGGCGGAACTTTTTTCTTTGAGCTTTGGGTGGCACTTTATCTGTAATAGTCAGGCGTGGTGCATCAGGTGGGCGCCTTGATTTTCTTGTCACTTGCTGACATAATTGATAGATTCAGGCGTTACTTTGCGGAAATCCATTACAAGATAAAAAACAGACGGAAAACCTCTATTACTATTTCGCTTAACCTTTCAACTAATCAGGTCCTTTAAACCTTTTAACCAATGAGGAACCAGTTAACTGTGTGAAGGTTAAAAGGTTAAGCGGGATAGTACTAGAGATTTTTCGTCTGTTTTTTAACTTGCTGGCATAAAAAAAAACCTTGTAACCCTATTTGAAGCAAATAATAAATGATTGATTTAAAAACTCACGAGTCGAATATCCCCTTGAAGGCGGAGTTGGTAGCGGTCCCCACGAGAGTGCCGCAGCCTCCTAGCGTTGACGCATACGCGATGCTCAGGAAATAGCATATCGTTATATTCGACGGCATCAGAGGTCTAATAAATAAATAAATAATGCTGTACAATCCACACAGCATCATCTAGCCCCAAGGTAAGCTGCTGTTAAACAGAGCTGTATTATGGGTACTAGAAGACTGATATATACTTAATACAATACAATACATAAAATAGTATTTTTTTATTATATATAGAAAATACAGAACACCCGGAACAAATATTTGTAGATCGTAGAAACATTTGTCCCGAGGCGGGAATCGAACCCGCAACCTCTGCGTCGCAGGCGGACCTGCGCCCGCTGCGCCACATCGGTCGTCAAATAAGGTCTGTTAATTAACATTACATAAGTAAGTAAGTTCGTATGAGTCAGTAACCAACTCTGGTGACAGTTTTCAGGCCGCTCGAATGCCTCTGTCATGGCTTAACAACTTTGAAAAAGCCGGGACCGACCTCTGACTGAGCGCTCCCGTGCCCTCCGAAGCATGGGAGCGCTCAGTTGTAATTGCCCCTGGCGGTCACCCATCCTAATGATGAGTACGCGGAACAGTGCTTAACTTCGTTGATCTGTTAAGAACAACTTAGCCAGCTACGTCACGGGCGCTCCATTAACATTACATAAATTATCTATACTAATATTAGAGGTAAGATTTGTGTATTTGTTTGTTACGAATAAACAATAACTACGGGACCGATTTCAAAGATTCATCCACCAATGTAAGAAAGTCAAAGTCAAAGTATTATTTATAGTAATAAAATGTTAAAAGTCTCCATTGATTCCATGTGCACTAAAAAAGTTATTCGGGGTCAAAGGTCAAAATTTCAGGTTTTTTTAACAAATAAAAAGTGCAATTATTCGTTCCTTAGGCTGCGTTTCCCCCAGAGATGTGCGAGGATGTGTAGCGAGGTATTTGTTAGTTAGGAACCAATAGAATTACTTCATTTACCTAGCATCGCCCTGCCCTGCTGAAATAAGTGTTTTTTTTTTATACAACTGAAGTGGCAACCAAGCGTACGGCCCACAAGATAGTAAGCGGTTACCGCAGCCTATGAACGCTTGCAATACCAGAGGTATCACTCGCGGGTTGCCACCTTGAGGCTTAGATCGAAAGCCTCATGTGCCAGTAATTTCACCGGAAACCATACCCTTCACACCGGAACACAGCAATGCGAGCTGACTGCTTGGCGGCAGAAATAGGTATGGTGGTAATCCTTCCCCGGACGAGCTCTATCACAGAGAACTCTACTACTCTCAAAAATTGATTCTATTGGTTCCTAACAAACACATCCCTCGCTACACCTCCTCGCACATCACTAGTGGAAAAGCCTTATACTAGGACTGTTAGCTATTTTCAATCTACTTACTCCTCATCGTGGCTCTTGTTTTGAGGTGGCTTCGAGTCCTTGCCGTTCTCACTGGGCAGTGCCTTCTTCCTGTTCACGTACACATCTCCAAGACCCTGGGCTTCCAGGACTTCCAAGATGGCGTCTACAATAGGCACCATCATGGTAGTAGCAGCCGCGTTTGACACCCACATTGATATGAACATGGTGACGAATGTCAGCCCGAAGTTTAATCTGAAATCAAAGCAAAAACCGACTTCAACCCAAAATAATAATTCGGCAGATTGTTGAAAGCGACAATGTAGTTATTGACACGTTTTTATGATTTATTCATAATTGATAGATTCAGGCGTTACTTTGCGGAAATCCATTACAAGATAAAAAACAGACGAAAAATCTCTAGTACTATTCCGCTTAACCTTTTAACTAATGAGGTCACACAGTTACCACAGTTAACCTCAAAAGAATTATTAGAATAAATTAATAGAAGATTTATTCATACTAAACTGATTTCGATAAAAGAACCAATTTCATAGTGGCCTAGGTCTTTGTAACACAATAGAAATATTGGAAAAAAATATAAGACTAACAGTAACAAACAATTTTATTTTTAAGTAGACAAACAAAGTTCTAAAGGAAAAATGTTTGATGTGTTGAGTTTCCTAAAACGGGAACACTAGAGGTCCGCCATGACAGCTATTAGCCAATGATCGTGACGCATCTTGAATTTGACAGTACCTAACAACCCCGTTGTTCGTTAATAAAATAAACCCGCCATGTTGCCATTTGTTCGTTAAACCCGCCATGTTGTTTTGCAATGTGTTGCACTCCTTCACAAAGATAAACTTACTTTAGATTATGAAAGAAGCCAAAATAAAATAGATAAACATTGATAAATTGTTTCTTTAATGATTATCTCACTATTTAGACCACAACAAACACCTACCCACTTCTATAAAATATCATCTTTCACCACTTGGGTTTGCTGGAAGAGAACTATAAATAAATAAATAAATAAATAAATAATGCTGGACAATCCACACAGCATCATCTAGCCCCAAGATAAGCTACTGTTAAACAGAGCTGTGTTATGGTACTAGATGACTGATATATACTTAATACAATACAATACATAGATAGATATTTTTTATTATATATAGAGAATACCCAGAACACCCGGAACAAATATTTGTAGATCGTACAAACATTTGACCCGAGGCGGGAATCGAACCCGCAACCTCCGCGTCGCAGGCGGACCTGCGCCCGCTGCGCCACATCGGTCGTCAACTCTTTTTAGGGTTAAGCTCGCCTGTGTACATGTACTTTTTTTTAATTTTTATAAATGTTATCATGTGTGTGTACAATAAAGAATAAAGAAAAAAAGACCAAAGCCTGGCTCCATCCGGTTCCTATGTGAAACTACTCCTTTTCATGAGAGTAACTTAGTAAGTTATTGTGCTTACAGAGTAACTTTCAATTTGATATTGCAAGCGTATATAGGTAACCGTTAACTATTAAGTGGGCCGTACGCTTGTTGTTGCCAAGTAAAAAAAAAAAAATGTGGGTGTGCTATTAATTTATTACCTTCTATGGGAGCATCCGACAACCTGAACAGTCCACAGCGCAACTCTTTTCGGAAGCTTAGAATGCTGCACCCCAGCCGCTATCATCAGACCTCCCATAAACATCATGTTGGTTTCCTTCATGTAAGCACCGCATGTCTTGTCCGAGTCCAGGATACCCATGGTGGGGAACAGGATGATGGGCAGCATAGAGGTGACTGGTAATGGGAGCAGTTCCAGCACCCAGTAGACAGCCATGATGAGGACAACGTACATACATCTGAAGGCCTGGAAATAAGGTTTAAATAGGGTTTAAAATAAGGTTTAAAAAAACTGGAGGTCCTAAATATAGATAATGTACCTTTCTGACATGAAACTTGGCGTTATTAAAAAAATATTGTATTGTATTGTATTGTTGATATTTGGGCACAGGAACAGGTATTAGTCCTACGTACAGAATGGCCAGTCCCTACCTCCCACCGGTTTTACTTACTTACTTACACCCCGGTCGCGAATATGCCGGCACTGAAGCTAAATAAATAAATAAAATAAATAATGCTGGACAATCCACACAGCATTATCTAGCCCCAAGGTAAGCTGCTGTTAAACAGAGCTGTATTATGGGTACTAGATGACTGATATACAGAGTGATTTTTTTAAATGGGACAGTATGGGGAAATCCGAATCTAAAGGAGATAGAGGAAAAGTGTCTAAGGAGACATTAGGTGTTTTTTTATGTAAACAAATTTGGCTCGTTCAAATTTGTGGTCAAGCGTGAGTTGTTCTTAAAAAATGATAAAGTTGGTCAATTTTTTTTTTGACGCGGATCGACTCTGTTTCATGCAAGGATTATTTCATTGTTTGGAAAGAAAAAAAAAAAAAAAAAAATTTGAATTCTTTTTTTTATAATTTCAAGACTATCGGTTGCCATGATGTTTACGAAGATTAAAAAAAATGTTCTTCTCTTGAATCATCTGGAGCTCTTATCGATTATCAAAATTTAAAAATGGAATAATTTAAAATATTTTTTTACACGCCTAGGCACTTGTAACAATATTAAAAGGCGAATACTGCAACTGTATGAAGATTAGTTTTCATTAAATTTGACCAACTTCTGCTGTTCAGATTTTTTTCTTTCCAAACAATGAAATAATCCTTGCATGAAACAGAGTCGATCCGCGTCAAAAAAAAAATTGACCAACTTTATCATTTTTTAAGAACAACTCACGCTTGACCACAAATTTGAACGATCCAAATTTGTTTACATAAAAAAACACCTAATGTCTCCTTAGACACTTTTCCTCTATCTCCTTTAGATTCGGATTTCCCCATACTGTCCCATTTAAAAAAATCACTCTGTATACTTAATAAAATACAATACATAGATAGATATTTTTTTATTATATATAGAAAATACCCAGAACACCCGGAACAAATATTTATAGATCGTACAAATAAATAAATAAAATAAATTAATAAAATAAATAATGCTGGACAATCCACACAGCATCATCTAGCCCCAAATTAAGCTGCTGTTAAACAGAGCTGTATTATGGGTACTAGATGACTGATATATATTTAATACAATACAATACATAGATAGATATTTTTTATTATACATAGAAAACACCCAGAACACCCGGAACAAATATTTGCAGATCCTACAAATATTTAACCCGAGGCGGGAATCGAACCCGCAACCTCCGCGTCGCAGGCGGACATGCGCCCGCTGCGCCACATCGGTCGTCGTGTGGTCAGCTAAGGGCTTAAGGGTTGTTTATTGTGATTTTGTGCAAGTCCAAGCGCGCTATCTCTTGCTATAATAGGGTGGGGCCAAACATGACTCTCACATACAATGGCACCGTTTACGTACACAAACCATGCATGTTGTGATTGCGACGCGTTTGCTTCATACATTATATTGAGTGATTTTGGGGAAAAACAGTTGCAGGAAGTTAGATGATGAATACTCAAATCGGCGAAGACATCATGGCACTCATTGGGGGAGAGCTATGCTTAGCAATGATGACTGATGTGGAGCGGCGGGCGAAAGTCCGCCTGCGACGCAGTAGGTTGCGAGTTCGATTTCCGCCTTGGGACAAATGTTTGTACGATCCACCAAGTATATAACTTACAGGTCCATTGTTGAGTATAGGTATAGGCAGTAGAAGTATTGGCGTCAGTACTACGATAACGGACTTCCAGTAGATTGAGAGGAACAAGCCAATTCTTTGTCCAACCGAAGCACTGGATCCTCCTCTAGGGAAGAAATATGTTGTACCCCTGAAATGAGAAGTAAAGATATCTTTACATAAATAAATAATGCTGGACAATCCACACAGCATCATCTAGCCCCAAGCTAAGCAGAGCTTGTGTTATGCTTATGACTGATATACTTTATACAAATACAATACATAGATAGATATTTTTTATTATACATATAAAATACCCAGAACATCCGGAACAAATATTTGCACACACAAAAATTTTCCAAGGCGGGAATCGAACCCGCAACCTCCTGCGTCGGACCTTCGCCCGCTGCGCCACATCTGTCGTCATAGTATAGAAACAAAGTAATTTTTATCAATAATATCTCAAGGATCAACTTAGTACTAGTAGTTCTAAGACATATCGTCTTAGTACTACTAAGTAAAGCAGTAATGTTAGCATTGCTGTGTTCCGGTGTGAAGGGTATGGTTTCCGGTGAAATTATTGGCACATGAGACTTTCGATCTTAGCCTCAAGGTGGCAACCCGCGAGTGATACCTCTGGTATTGCAAGCGTCCATAGGCTGCGGTAACCGCTTACCATCTTGTGGGCCGTACGCTTGGTTGCCACTTCAGTTGTATAAAAAAAAAAAAAAAAGTTAATTTACGCCAGTTCCACGCGCCCCAGCCTAGAAGAATCTGGCAACAAATTTGGCTGGGTTTCTAGCTTTCTTATTGATGATCCCTCTTCACTAAAAAGCTACATAAATTAGTGTGATAATAAAGAAAAAGATCCAATGCGGAAAAGATCCTACAAGATAAAACAAAGTCTCTTCCCGCTGTCAGTCCCTATGTATGCTTAGATCTTTAAAATTACACAACGGATTTTGATGCGGTTTTTTAATATATAGAGTGATTCTAGAGGAAGGTTTACAGCGCTCTTGCGATGCCAGGGAGGGTCTGCTAGTACAAAATAAAAAAAAGTTGCTTCCCCCCCCCATCTGCCTCTCTGTATTTATGTACACTTCATTCATTTATTAATAGATAGTGTTTTAAGAGGAGGGTTAATAGGTACATATTTAAGGCACATGTGCGAAGCCGGGGCGGGTCGCTAGTAACCACACAGTTACACTAGTATTATAAATACGAAAGTTAAGATGTTTGTTCCTCTAATTCGACAACGACTGAACCAATTTGGTATAAATATAAAACATAGATGGATAATGACCGGGAATAGAACATAGGCTACTTTTATCCCGGAAAAAGTATGGTTCCAGAGTTCCACGCGAACTGGCCACAGCTAGTATAAAATGAATATTGGCGTACATTTTTACACAGCGTCATCTAGCTCCCAAAGCTATGGGATCCACTTAACTTATAGAATATAAATATGTACATACTTATTATAATACATAGACATGAACTTGCAGATTATGCAAACATTTGTGCCACAGCGGAATCAAACCTGCTACCCCTTGCTTCTCAACAGGGCACTCACTGCCCCACCAATGTTGTTGTTGAATCAAAAGTTTTTTTTTCTCATAAATAAGCTTTTTTTATTGCTGACACAAGCTAAACATTTTTATTTTTTCATAGACCTAACTGGATTTTGTAGATGAAACTTAGCTCGAAAACTAATAGTTTAAGTTAAGAAGAATGTAATTTTAGTAAGGATAGTATACTGACCGAATTTCATCGTTCACGTTGACGCCGTTTTCAACCGCGTTCGACATCGCGAAAGTGGTCTATAAATATCTTCAGAAAGTGAGGATTGCAGCTTTCAGCCTACTCTTGACTCACATTCTTGTCATCTGGAAAGAAGATGCAAAAAGATTACATGCATGCTTCTAAGGATATTTGTCTAATATTTTTAAGAGGTAGTTAATTACATCCTAATTTTGTGCGAATACCTACAAAACAAACATTTTCAAACAAAACGCCAATAAAACAATGCAAAAAAATAATTTGTGACAAGATTGACAGCTATGTACTGTTGCCAACTGAATAGCGATTGTAAAAATTGTCTATGGCCAGGAAGAATAAAAAAACGGTTCTATTTATTATTTATTTATTTATTATTATGGATCACCAACGAAAGGTACACAGGTGTGCTCTCTCACTTTCTACTTTTTTTTTGCAATTCTTAAAAAAAATATGGTTTTCTTGCCATGATAACTGTAGGTACTTTTATAATAATAGCTAAATTAAATGATACAAATTATTTTTTTAAACCTACTTTGCTTCGTAACCTGAAACCTGGAAACAATCAATAGTGTTGATAAAAATAAGTGAATAGCGATCGAACGAAGCGCAAAAGTCATAGAAGCCTGCCATAGACAACTTTTAGGTAAGCCAACCGAACAAAAATAGCTGTCATGCATGTCACCATAAAGTCAATGTCAAAATTTGTAAACAAATCAGCTGTTGTCTGTGTTGTTTGTTGTGCTTGTGGTGTGTGATAGTTATTTTCGCTTTGGTTTTTCAGGAATCTTTCGATAGGTAATTGATTGTGTAATGATTTATGAAATTTGAAATAGAAGGAAGAAAGAATTACTAGTAATATTTAACTTCAGACCGCGCAATATGACGAAACAAGAGACAAAAGGTGAAGCTAAAGGTAAGTTGTATTCTATCTATGTTTTTCGTATTTTTTAACAATTTCTGTAAATTTAATTATAAAATTAGCTAATATTTGTACTAACCGATCTAATATGTTGATTTTGCTAAGAGTTTATAATTTTTTATGATAATATAGCAGTTATTTCGTTTCATGAATTTGCAGGTTATGATTAGCTATATATCGCTAACAACGACTGACTATGCTCTTTAGTGGATGATTTTTTTATTATGTTCCTACCTAAAAGGCGGCTGTCGCGGAGCGAGTCCGAACAATTTATAGTTTTGATAAAAATTTGAAAATTCCAAAGTTTTCTTGAAATTCAATTTCCTTGTCATTGTCTCTACACAAAATATTTTTTCTACACCCCATGCAAACACCTTCTCTACTCCTGACTCTTGTAAAATCTGTTGTGTAGAAACCGCTGCTCGGCTAGCATGAGCACATGCGGCACTAGTTTTTTTTTCAGAAACAGAAAATCAAAGTCTTTTTGAACAAATCTTTACAGTCATGCTAGGCAGACTGGTGCTACAGATCTTCTCTAATCTAAAAACTAGATTTTCTTGCTTCACTCGTCAAAACCGTTTCTGTTAACTCAGGTATTGCCTACCAAACGCAAAGTAGAAATACACCAGTAAGTCAATTAACTCAGTTGCAGTCCGATTTCAATCAGCAAACTGTCATTATGCTGTCATATTCGTACAAAATATGTCAGTTATTGATAGAAAAGTGTAATTGAAGAACCAAGTGAAATTGATTTATTATTTGCTAATATTTGTCAGTGGCCAGACTCACTCTCTATTTTGAAAAACTGTTCTATAGTTCAGAAATATTGACTTTATGAAAAAAAAACATAATATTTGCGCATTGGGAGTGCTCTGTTACGGTGAAGGAAAACATTTCATTTCATTTTATTTATTTCATGCTCAATGTACAATGTATTCAGCTTAGGTGTAACTTAATGATAATGCTGTAGGTGAGTACATGGACCCTGTAAGTCAGTGTCCCTGTAACCCTGTAAGCAGTGGGAATATAAGAAGGCAGGAGGGAAGGAATGATCATTTTTTCACAGCGACATCTAGCTGCAAACTAAGTGAAGCTTGTACTGTAGGATCCAGACAATGTCTTTAGATCTAGACAACTGACAGTATACAAATACACTTTTTTTGTAAATACTTATGCATAGCAAGAAACACCCAAATATTTGCAGATCATGCAAACATTTGTCTGGCAACCAAGTCGAAAGCTCTCGTGGCTGAGGCAAGCCACTCTCCGCCACCGAGGTCATCACAATATTCATTGTCATCTATCTTTAGCAAACTAATCACATGTGAAAGGTGAATTACCTCGAGTCACAGATTATAGCCACACCTCTATGAATGTTAAAACTGTATTAATATTCTAAAAACTAATGCACCATACTCAAGCAATAAAAAAATCATTTAGAGATTTAGAGATAAAAAAATTCATTTAGACTAAGAGTAGTAGAGTTCTTTGTGATAGAGCTCGTCTGCGGAAGGACTACCACCATACCTATTTCTGCCGCATTACTCGCATTGCTGTGTTCCGGTTCGAAAGGTATTGATTCCGGTGGAATCACAGGCATATGAGAGTTTCCATCTAAAGTCTCAGGGTGGTAACACGCAAGTGATATCTAAGAAGCGTAAATAGGCTACGGTAACCGCTTACTATCCAGTGGGCCGTACGCTTGGTTGCCACTTTAGTGGTATAAAAAAATAACATTTAATTTCATTTCATTTCATATAAGACACTTCTTAGGCTACGCGATCTAACTGTTCATAGTCACGACGACCGATGTGCCGCGGCGGGCAAAGGTCCGCCTGCGACGCAGGAGGTTTCGGGTTCGATTCCCGCCTTAGGACAAATGTTTGTACAAATATTTGTTCCGGTTGTTCTGGATATTTTCAATGGATAATAAAAAAATCTAATACAATAGTATTGTATTAAATATCAGTCATTTAGTACACATAACACAAGCTCTGCTTAGCATAGGGCTAGATGATTGGTGGATTGTCCACCATTATATAAAAAACTAGCAGTCCGTCCCAGCTTCGCGCGGGTGCAATGAAACCACACCTGTGCGAAGCCGGGGCGCGTCGCTAGTAATAAATATAGCCTATGTTACTCAGGGATAATGTAGCATTCTAAGGGTGAAAGGATTTTTGAAATCGGACCTGTAGTTTTTGAGTTTATTCGTAACAAACAAAAATACAAATTTTCTCTTTTTATTATATTATTATAGACTGGCAAGGAAAGGCAATACTCAGCAAGCTGCTAAATGACAGTTTCTTTTATGAAAAAGGACTTTATGCAAGTCTCGGCAAGTTCCACTAATGATAATCATTCACAATAATAATTTATCTCACACATGTAAGTAATACCTACCTATGACAATCATCTTAATAACACGCGTGGCATAGGTTATCAACCTTATAATTGGATAAAAATTATGTTTGATTAATATTATTTTAATTAGTAAGGTGTAAAAATATCGGGTAGTTAATTGATTGATAGGAATATTTCTTATCTTTTTTATAAGTAGGTAGGTACCGTAATTTTATTTACAAAACAAAAATTAAAATATGTAGTACATATTATTAGGTTTATTTATACAAAATGCTTTAGGTAGGTTATATATTTTGTAATAAAATTATCTATTTCTTTAAAAGAATACTTTTAGTTTAGTTTACTCAATATCCAAGATTCAAGCATGTCCTAAGCTATTCTAATACTGCACGTAGCCGAATCATAGAAGCACAGGGGCTCTGCCTTTGTGGTGACAGGGACGGCGATGAGCGTAACAACTGGATCCCGAAATACAGTTCTACATTAGTTCGGGGGAAGGCGATTATGAACACTGTTAACCTTGTCACCACTGGCACAGCCTTTGTGCCCTAAATAGGTAGTCAGTAAGAAATCGCTCTCTGCGATATGAAGTATTTAAGAGTAGTAGAGTTCTTTGTGATAAAGCTTGTCCGGGGAAGGACTACCACCATACCTATTTCTGCCGCCAAGCAGTAATGCTCGCATTGCTGTGTTCCGGTGTGAAGGGTATGGTTTCCGGTGAAATGACTGGCACATGAGGCTTTCGATCTATGCCTCAAGGCAACCCGCGAGTGATACCTCTGGTATGGCAAGCGTCCATAGGCTGCGGTAACCGCTTACCATCTTGTGGGCCGTACGCTTGGTTGCCACTTCAGTTGTATGATTCAGTTGTATGATGTTATATGATGATTTTGTTCTCAATTGTGACAATGTACATTTACTGTTTCAGAACCTTCGATCAAAAATCCCGAAAGTAAGACACTCCAGCCGTTGATTTGCTTTTTCGGGCATTATTTCTGCAACTTTTGAATACACATTGCGGCATTGCGACACGTCTTTACGTTGGCTGTGTTTCAAGCGAACTAAACAAAATAAGAGCTCACTTTTTGAGTGCGCTCTTATTTACTGAGACGTATTTTGTGCGCCGACCCGTTATCTAGGGGATTTTTGATCGAAGTTCAGAACCATCAGAAGATTTTAAAACTTTTTATAAATTGGTTCTCGTTCCAAAGATCCATCTAACTAAATGTTCGGATAAGTTTAATTTTTGTAAATTGTTTTGCTCTAATCCTTGTTTTCCTTTCATTTAGCAAACTCAATTATTAACCGTTTACCATATGATAATATTGATCTTGCTTTACCAATAACTATGTAGGTTCATTTACGTAAATGCAGATAAATTTACGACACATGTAAGTAAACATTTACTGGACTTTACATTGTACCTATATTTAATGGTTTTTTCCATGACTTCCTGGCCTATCTACTTACATACACATCTCACAAACAGAACAACAAAAGTACCTACTTCTATTCTATCGCTTATAAGTTTCCTTGTTAATAATTTCCAGCGATAATATAAACATACAAAATTGTTACATTCTGACTGGCTCTAATAAATCAATACACAGCCTGCACCAGCTTAAGGCTACGTTTCCACCAGAGGAAAGTGTTTTTAGGAACCAATTGAAAACTATCTGAAAACTCGTGTGAAAACCAGCGTTGCCCTGTCTTGTACAAGGCAGCATCAAGCTGAGACTAGGCCATTTTGACCACACATCACAGAGCGTTTTTTGTTTCTTAGGTGCTTAGTATATTTAATAATGTGTATTATAATTATGTTAGTTGCTTATTTTACTTATCTAGTATCAGTATCTATGTCTATGTACGTAAGATTAAGTTTATTATTTGTATGAGTATTGTGTTTCAATCGGTCTGTGTTTGTGTATCAAATAAATGTATTTCATTTCATTTCATTTCATTTCTATCACAGTGAGGCTAGGTAAGTGAAGTGATTCTATTGGTTCCTTACAAACACATCCCTCGCTACACATCCTCGCACGTCTCTGGTGGAAACGCAGCCTAAATATATGTGTTACTTTTGAATGTTACAAAATACAGACTAAAAAGAAGCTCAGTGGAAAGAAGTTTGTATCGAAAAAATGTTAGCATACATTTCGCAAAATTAAACCCGGAATGAGCACCGGTGGTCTAGTGGTAGTGACCCCGCCTTCCAATCCTAAGGTCGTGGGTTCAAACCCGGTCGTGCACCAATGGATTTTTCTGTTCGAAAAATTTATGTGCGCAATGCCAGTGTTCTCATACGGTGAAGGAAAACATCGTGAGGAAACCGGTATGTCCAAGAACTAAAAATTCGAAAGACATGTGCCATCCACCAATCCGCATTGGGTCCGCGTGGTGGATTAAGACCCAATCACTCTCGCCTGAGAGTAGGCCAGTGTCCCAGCAGTGGGAACATTAGAAGGCTGTCATGATGATGATGAAACCCGGAATAAGTCGCTGTACGTTCTACATGTTATGTTATATAAATAAAAGCTCTAATTCTGCCATCTTTCAATTAAAAAACTGTAAAGTGTACGAACCTAACAAAGTTACTTAATAATAGTAATTTTAATTGCTAATGTGTAATTACAATACAAAGCCATTTCTCTAACAAACAGCAAAAACAGTCAGAGAAAATTACGTTTTGTCCTTTACGGCATACGGTTTAAAACTTCGTGCATTTATACTTCCTTTGATTTCCACTTGATTTATGTAAAAGTGTAAACAAGTGGTAACAAAGCTCAAAGCCGAACAGTTACGACAATAACCGAGCTTTGCCGAACGCAGTGCTGAAGTCCAAGGTGAACGCGAAAGTGCTCTATATGCGGAACTACGCACTATTACAGATAATCAAATAGTTTCGACGACGCGTGTTTTCGATTACTAAAGGGGGCGTGGCGTGACGTATTTTTATACAATTGACGCTAAGCAATGCTGAAAATAAGCTAGTTGCGATGGTGCCGAATTTTAGAAGATTTTCCTAGTTCTTTGATTGGAATACTCGATGGTTTTATAAAGAAACTGGGAGCTTTGTTACAAAGTTCTACTAAGCTCTACCGCTCTGGTCGTTTGCCAACAAAAACGCTCATCATTCAGTTCCGTAGTCGATTGTTGAGTAGTCTGAAAATGTTCTTTAACCAGACTCAAGCCCATTCAGCCATTTGTAACCCCATGCTTCCAACTGTTTGAATAATGCTTTCAATAAATCTGAGAATAGCAATTTCAATCGAAATTCCTCATAACTTACGGTTGAATTTAGCTTGAGGTTATCTCACGGACAGACGGTATTACATCATTCAAAAGCACATGATCCTGCTTACACATATAATATTTGAAGACGTCAAACGTCTAATTTTAGTTTTAGAGGTGAATCGGGTGTTTTTTTTCTAAACTAAAATATTATTTCATCGCGGTAATCGAAATAACTTTTATATATCCGGATATTTGCGCATCACCATTACTAAGCCGATTTGGATGGGAATAGATCCATTCATAAGGGTACTGAACTTTCCTATTCTGTGACTGAACTAAGCATTCAATCAAATGTCATCAATTAGTAAAATCATAGTAAAAGATAAATCTATCTATACAAGTACTTAGCAAAGCGCGAGTGATGCCTCTGGTATTACAAGCGTTCATAGGCTACGGTAACCGCTTAACATCATGTGGGCCAAAATAAAAAACAGACGAAAAATCTCTAGTACTATTCCGCTTAACCTTTTAACTGATGAGGTCACACAGTTACCACAGTTAACCTCAAAAGAAAAATATCGACACGTGTTTCATCCCTCCACGGGACATCCTCAGGACCATCGACTTGTTCTCCGGCAGACGTGTTGCTCCGTCGAGCGCTGGAGCCAAATGGCTAATATATTTTTTTTGAGGTTAACTGTGGTAACTGTGTGACCTCATCAGTTAAAAAGTTAAGCGGAATAGTACTAGAGATTATTCGTCTGTTTTTTATTTTGTAATGGATTTCCGCAAAGTAACGCCTGAATCTATCAATTATCATGTGGGCCGTATGCTTGTTTGCCACCTTGGTGGTATAAAAAAAATGTACTAATATTATAAAGAGAGAAGATTTGTATTTTTGTTTGTTACGAACAAACTCAAAAACTACTGGTCTGATTTCAAAAAATTATTTAACCATTAGAATGCTACATTATCCCTGAGTAACATAGGCTATATTTATTACCAGCGACCCGCCCCGGCTTCGCATTGGTGCTTAAATTTTCATTGTACCTGTTTCATTGTAGGTGGGGTGGATCGGCTAGTAACATATATTATCTTGGTCAAGGATCTCTAGTAATTACTAACTGTTATGGACTTTGCCTTGTTTCCATAAAGTGGTTAAGTTTCAAATATGCGCATGAGCACGTAGAGCTCTGATTGGCAACAATCAGCTCAAACATTAATTCTTCAAATAACCCATATATGAAGAATGAGTGTGATACTTAGACGGAATTGTAAGCTTTAGTGCGTGTAAGGAGCGGCGGCGATTTATCATTTAATTTATTTACAAGCAGTCCGTCCCAGCTTCGCGCGGGTGCAATGAAACCACACCCGTGCACAGCCGGGGCGGGTCGCTAGTAATAAAAATAGCCTATGTCACTCAGGGATAATGTAGCATTCTAATGGTGAAATAATTTTTGAAATCGGACCAGTAGTTTTTGAGTTTATTCGTAACAAATAAAAATCTTCTCTCTTTATAATATTAGTAAGATTTGCTTTAAAATAAAAAAAAACTCTTTCATTACCTTACCATTTTGCACAGAGAATAACAACTTGTTTTTGTTACGTCGATTTGCTATGATTCTAACACAGCTCTTCTAGACCTTTAGTTTACTCTCATTACATGTTTCATACATCTTACATTGATTTAACATGA
This sequence comes from Colostygia pectinataria, assembly GCA_951394395.1. NCBI lineage: Eukaryota > Metazoa > Arthropoda > Insecta > Lepidoptera > Geometridae > Colostygia > Colostygia pectinataria. The sequence continues at coordinate 1,922,392 of OX596369.1, read as the reverse complement.
AAACATCTAACATTTGCAAACCATTCAAATATTTGTCACGCAGCGGGAACTGAATCTTGAAACTTTGAAGCTGTGTTTAGTAATTTAATTCCTAACCTGGTACAAATGTTTGCAGATTATGCAAATATCCGTTAAAGTACAGACTTTCCTTGTCATTCTTATTTCAATAAACAATAACGATAGATATTTAATTATGATTATGAATAAAGGCCCTCACTAGCTTCTATATATAAAGCTTCTATACCTATATATCTATGTATAAAACCTCAAGTGTTAAACTCTAACACGTTTTAGTATCACATTGCTGAAATTGATAGTCTAAATGTTTTATCAAACGTTTCCGTTTGTGTTTTGCTATGAAGTGTCAATTATAACGACCTTTTTATGGGTTTGCAAGGCTCGTTCAATTAAAGTATTGTGTGAGATCTACAACTGACTCGCAATAATATGTGTCTTTCATACAAACCAAGATTTATTAATAATATGAGACTGACTTCCGTCGTTTGACGTTATGATTGAAATTTGTAATCTAGTACCTATGATGTGAATAGAGTCATCGATGTAAGGAAATTGGGTGAATTAGTTGGGACTCTACCTAAATAATAGCTTAATCGTTTCCATTGGTACAAATTACTAGAATATAAATCTTTGTTTTATCAAACTTATTAACGATATCTACTAGGGTGCAAAAGAAAAAGTTCTTAATATTCATAGATTACTAATAAATTGTACAAAAATGATTTATCTACCAAAGTCCATTACAAACAAGAATTTGCAGGTATATTTTCGGGATGTTATCATTGTCGTTTGCAATACGGATGGAATCGCGGCAGGCAATTACTTGATAGGTAAAGTTTGGCGTAGTTAGTTATCGTCATATCTTGGGGGTGTGTCATAAAACCAAGCTGTTTCTTCAACAAAATAATCATCTATTGTCGGTATTACGCTCGAACGGATTGCCACGATAGTCATGTTAATTTGAACTTTTTCCGGTCTGTGGTGGTAAGCGAATTATAAATACCACTAGCTCTACTGTAGAACGGCTTCGGCTTGAAATAGCGCGGCAAAATCAAGGTTCTCTTCCACGTCAAATAAAAACTGAGGTATCATAATCTTCTTGAATGTAAGTGTTTGCGGGAACACCATTCTCTTTTGGTTCGATTCGAAAGAATTTATGACTAAGTTCACCATGAACACAGGTCGTACTGACATAATTTACCTATTATTTAAACTGTTACGATCTGCCCCCCTACCATGAACTCTTAGAGCAAATCAAATTAAGACCTTAACTGAATTGTCAATACTGAAATATCAAATTATTGATGTCATGGTACAAAATGTTTTGACAATTCAGTTTAGGTCTTAATTTGAATCGGTCTAACAGTTTATGGTGGGGGGCTGGTGGTGACAACCACTGTCTCTTGTATTTTACACCCATAACATCCTATTTAATACAAAAAAAAATATGAAGGAAAATAAATGATGAAGATGAATTTATCGTTTATCCAGAATTGTCTTGGCTACTGTACCGACTAATACGAACAAACACACCTTACTATGTTGGTTATGCATGTTTCTCACATCCGTACATTGTCTTCAACTTACGTTATGTGATACTTTGTTGTTATCTTTACTGTCTGTCTACATTTTACACGAAACACTGACGTTTTTGATGCATAACCATTAAATTCACAAAAATGAGGACAGCCAGCTATGACAAATATGTAATAAACTTAATAGAGGCTGGATTACTTGAGAAGATATCAACATAAGCAATATTTGTTTTGACTGGCTAAGTTTATATCGGCTTAGGTAAATATGCGGACACTGTTATAACCATTTAACTATCTTCGCGTTTATCTTCATTTTTAAAAGTGGCACAGGCTATGGGTCTTGTTAACATCAGTGCCTAGTTTCTTTACTAATGACATGTTAACACCTAAGATACGCTATGAGTGTAATTTTGACATAGAAAATGGTTTAAAGTAATGAGCCCGGGGAATTCTTGTGTTAAAAAAAGTAACCAACCTTTTCTTTTGCTAACATTTGTAAAAATCTGGGTATTTTCGGCACAGTATTATAATAGTAGACGTTTGACTAACAAGAACACAAACTCTGGCCTTCATGCAAGAAAAAAAACGTAAATTTTCAGTAACCTTCAAACAGAATTAAGAAACTACGCTTCAATGAATCTGAGATACAACTTTTTATAACCGCTCAACGTAGTAAATCTGTGTTCTGAACTACGTTCCTTATTAAAAGTTTTTTATTGACTGAGCGAGCGAAGCGAGCCGAATCGAAGTCTTTGCTGTAAGTCCTGGCTAAATTTGTAAGATCTATTATTGTTATTAAAGTTAGTTCAGCTGATTCGCACAACGTTATTTAGTAACAGTATTCAAACATCCAAAGTTTCGCATTTAAAATATTGTTTCGTTGTTTACCTTCATCGCATTATAGTTTTGAGTGGGTTTATTCCCATGTACCACTTTGCTCTGTCCGCCTAAGGTGACAGATCGCACAAAAAAGTTCGATCTGTCACCCTTTTTGAGACTGGGTGACCGATCGAACTTTTTTTTCAACTTTGTATCAGTCATTTGTAGTGGAGTAAAAATAGATCAATATATTTCAATTATTGCCGGCCGATATTGGAAAATTCTATGAACCTGCCTGTTATGGATTATACCCAATTCTACAAATTTTCATTTCTACAGATTTTCGTTTCAACTCATTTTTACTCATTCTCAATTCTACAGATTCCCATTAGTACAAATTTTAGTATAAGTAATTGGTATCTAATCTACTTGACAATCAACCAGGAAATCAGAATCTCGCAAATCACAGCGAGGACAACCGAACTGACAAATCACAAAACCGGTTATTGTTGACATATTTGGAGAAGTTATAAGTTATGCGTGCGCTATGTTTGTGGTTTATAACGTCATAGATAAGAGTAGTAGAGTTCTCTGTGATAGAGCTCGTCCGGCGAAGGACTACCACCATACCTATTTTTGCCGCCAAACAGTAATGCTCGCATTGCTGCGTTCCGGTGTGAAGGGTATGGTTTCCGGTGAAATTACTGGCACATGAGGCTTTCGATCTTAGCCTCAAGATGGCAACCCGCGAGTGATACCTCTGGTAACAAGCGTCCATAGGCTGCGGTAACCGCTTACCATCTTGGGGGCCGTACGCTTGGTTGCCACTTCAGTTCTATAAAAAAAAAGTCATGGTTTTTTATATTATTGACTGTCAATTTTGACAATGTTGCCAATTTTTGTACGGGTTGCGTTGCAACTTGCAACCAGCAACATGGACAACACAATATAGACTAAAAAGGTTTTAGTTTCCTTCAAAATTGAGTCTACCAACAGAGTCGTTCAACACTCTGTTGATTGCCCTTTTTTTTTAATTGCTGTCACTTGTGCTATGAAACATGTTATATTGGATAAGTTTACACCGGAATAAGGGGTTTTCGTCTCAAGTTATTAAAAAAAAAGCTGTCTATTTAGATGGCGGTAGCTCAACTGGCGAGCCCAAGAGAATGTAAGCACTACGTTTGGCGAGCTATGGTGAATGTGTAGGGAATTCAACATTAGTTGCTCCTGCTGTCACTGTCTGTCATACCTCTGGCTGGTGTCAAAGTCATAGTACGTACTACGTAGTACATTAACTTTGGTCGTACTGGAGTTAAATTATTTTGCCTCAAGCAGGACATGAACCCACAACCTTCCGCTTGACACGAGACGAAACAAAAACGGAGTTACCAACTTTTTTCTTGTTTTGATAACCTTTCCCAGTATGGCAAAGTTTCCCTGGGTGTCTTCAAGTCACGAGTGAATAGGTTGCTCTTAGGCAAGCGTGCTCCACCGTAGACCACATCATCGCTTAACATCAGCCGAGATAGTGGTCAAGCGCAAGCCTATTGTGAATTTAAAAAAAATGGCAGTAGGGCAGATAGCGCCATCAGTCAAAGCAATCGGAACTACCCTTTTTTTTAAATCTCGAATCGAAAATTATTTATTGCTATCACTTGTGCTATGAAACATGTTACATTGGATAAGGAATCACACAATAAACTGAAAATAAAGCGAGAAAACAATTAAAATGAAAGCAATTAATTATTAGTTCCACTTTAACATAACTATCACTCTGTAGTGACACAATTTATAGTGTGGTAAGCAAATTTGTAAACTGATGCGCCCCTGCCTCACCCCGCAGGCGACGTGCATCAGTCGCCTCTAGTATCCGCTATCGGACACACATTTGTGTAATAATCGAAGAATAAATGTGTGTCCGATAGCGGATACTAGAGGCGACTGATGCACGTCGCCTGCGGGGTGAGGCAGGGGCGCATCAGTTTACAAATTTGCTTACCACACTATAAATTGTGTCACTTCAACCCGAACAAATTGAAGTTGAAGTTTTATATGCAACTTAAAATGCAATTACACACACCTTTTTCGAGTATTTAAAAGTAATGCAAATTCAAAACAAAGTGCAAACAATTAATAAATAAATAAATAATGCTAGACAATCCACACAGCATCATCTAGCCCAAGGTAAGCTGCTGTTAAACAGAGCTGTATTATGGGTACTAGATGACTGATATATATTTAATACAATACAATACATAGATAGATATTTTTTATTATATATATAGAAAATACCCAGAACACCCGGAACCAATATTTGTAGATCGTACAAACATTTGTCCCGAGGCGGGAATCGAACCCGCAACCTCTGCGTCGCAGGCGGACCTGCGCCCGCTGCGCCACATCGGTCGTCAAATAATCGTCAATTCGATAGTTTATCACAACATGTCTCATATTCATTGCTGGTTTGACAATGTCTTGTAATACAAGTCGGTTCGTATTGCAAACCATTCTGATTAGGTATAAATATTGTAAGAAATCATTAAGCAAGCTATAGACCTGCGAAAGTAAATGGTAGAGTAATGATATGGAGGGTACCTTACCAGCCCCCCAGGATTGAGTAGATAGATAGATAGATAGATAACGCTTTATTGATCACCACACAGAAATAATACAAAAGCAACAAACTTAAATTAAGAGGTAATACAATTGGCGGCCTTATCGCTGAAAGCGATCTCTGCCAGGCAACCTATGCACGGAGCAGACTAAAATTTAATTGAGAAGGGGCATGTTGGTGTGGTGTGTATTATGTATAAATATAATATTAAAATAATACACATATGTATAAATAGTTTATAATAAAATATTTAAAATAAACATAAACTAAATATTAAAATACATACATACACTAATGTATTATTATAAGAGTAATTTGGTTGCAAGCGATTCCACTTGGTTTCAATCAAAAACTGACGCATTTTATATCATATATTTTCTCATTAGCACAAGTAAAGTTGCCGGGGTCTGTTTTTCCGGACCAATACAATTTAAGAGTCTCTCAGGCTAGAGTGAACTGGTTCTTTCTAGGCAAGCGTGCTCCATCATCGACGACACCATCACTTGCCATCAGGTGAGGTGGTGGTCAAACGCTTTGTCTATAACCAATAAAAAAAAATGTGACAGCTTATTGACAGTTTGCTGATTGAAATCGTATTGAAACCATGTTACGCATTCGGGGGGTGTCAGTTTGGTTGCGCTGAGGCCCGTATTCAAGAACCATACTTTGCACATTGTACATTTGACGATTGATGTGGCGCAGCGGGCGCAGGTCCGCCTGCGACGCAGAGGTTGCGGGTTCGATTCCCGCCTCGGGACAAATGTTTGTACGATCTACAAATATTTGATCCGAATGTTCTGGGTATTTTCTATATATAATAAAAAATATCTATTTTGTATTGTATTGTATTAACTATATATATCAATCATCTAGTACCCATAATACAGCTCTGTTTAACAGCAGCTTACCTTGGGGCTAGATGATGCTGTGTGAATTGTCCAGCATTATTTAATTATTATTTTTTATACTAAAGTGTGAATCGTGACTCAAGCATCAACATAATCTCTCCTATTCTTCTTCTTATATATAAAAATAAATTGCTGTGCGTTAGTCTCGCTAAAACTCGGCTGAACCGGTTTAGCAAATTTTGGTCTTGAAATATTTGTAAGAGTCCAGGGAAAGAATACAGGATGTAAAAGCTTGTCAAAAAAAATAACGCGAGTGAAACCGCGCCTTCTACTAGTTGTTTTTTATAAAAAAACTGTGTAAAATCGATGCTTGAGTCACAAGTCAAATCAAGTTTTTTTTTTTTTTTTTTTATACAACTGAAGTGGCAACCAAGCGTACGGCCCACAAGATGGTAAGCGGTTACCGCAGCCTATGGACGCTTGCAATACCAGAGGTATCACTCGCGGGTTGCCACCTTGAGGCTAAGATCGAAAGCCTCATGTGCCAGTAATTTCACCGGAAACCATTCCCTTCACACCGGAACACAGCAATGCGAGCATTACTGCTTGGCGGCAGAAATAGGTATGGCGGTAGTCCTTCCCCGGACGAGCTCTATCACAGAGAACTCTACAAGTAGGGTAAAAGCACCAGTTATTGGCTACCTAAGCACCTTGGTCAATTTAAATTGCTATAGTTTCTTTAGGCGTCATCCAAATGATGTTTTTATGGTGTTAGTGGAGACGGAAAAAGTTCTAATATCATTTTAATAACAATAAAAATAAATTACATTGTTTATAAAGTTTTTATATTCATTCAAATAAAAATTGTGTTACTGGCACCCCAGAATTAGTTACTGGCATGTTTGGTTTCAGTTATTGGCTGTAGCATTTTTTACAAAACACAGCAGATTATAGTCATTTTTTTTAAGAAATACAAGGAACATAATTATCGAGTTCTTAGCTCTGGTATAAACGAACTTTTCGAAGCCCTTGTATAAATAATTACAGTATAAAGTTCACCCGACAAAATGAATTAGTATCGGTTTCGGCACAAGTTTATTTCAGGCCATCGGATCTTGAACTGATCTCTGCATGCGGTGGTTACTCAACTGGCCATCTATGCTGTGCTCTTCAGCAAACGTCAGATTGGCGGAAGAAGGCCATTTTCGCCAAATTTGACAAATTATAAATTGAATTCGTAGGTGACTGGCGGTATGTACATGTATGGTCAGTAACTTAAAACTTAGTTTTTTTCGTTTCTGTTATTGGCTATACCATAATTTAATGTTTTAAAGTAAAAAAATAATAAAATACATTTAAATTCAGATAAAATAACTTAAATAGTAACGAAATATGGATCAACTACAGAGATGAGGTATGAGACAAGTTTCATTCGAATTGTAGTCAAACGCAATCCGTTTTCACAACAAAACCCCACCATAGTAGCCGGATTGCCGATTGTCAATAATTTATGATTTTTTTTATACGAAATTATTCGAAAGGTGGTACAAATCAGCACAAATATTAAAGCTAAATATGTAAACTATTCTCTAGAATGAAGGGAGATATTGTACTTAGCATCAGTAGCTTTTAAGAAGTGTTTGAGTATGAAGTAGCCAATAACTACTGCCAGCCAATAACTCATTCATTTACCCCTATGGTCCTTGGGTACGGGCTTTTGACTGCGATCTTTTCTAAAAAATCACTGTTTACTCTGAGCCCGAGGTGAATCTTTCCCATACTCGTACTTACGTAGCTTTAGTGGTAATGTTTGTAATTGTAATTGTTTGTTTGTAAATGTACGAGTTGTGCGGAATCAGCGGGTTATTGTATCTGCTAATAATCTATCTATACCATTGTTGAATGCCCATTGTTATACCTAAGTACAGTTTTTTTTTTTTTATACAACTGAAGTGGCAACCAAGCGTACGGCCCACAAGATAGTAAGCGGTTACCGCAGCCTATGGACGCTTGCAATATCACTCGCGGGTTGCCACCTTGAGGCTAAGATCGAAAGCCTCATGTGCCAGTAATTTCACCGGAAACCATACCCTTCACACCGGAACACAGCAATGCGAGCATTACTGCTTGGCGGCAGAAATAGATATGGTGGTAGTCCTTCCCCGGACGAGCTCTATCACAAAGAACTCTACTACTCTTTAGTTAAACTGTTTCTGTCAAAACTTAATTTTATGGTGAACAAAAAAGTATTTTCTATCCATCTTGTATAGCTATATTACATTTCTGCGCGTTCCAAAGAAAAAGCTGAACTGAGAGAACTACCTTACCGTAAAAGTGTTGGAGCATTTAAAACGCGTACATAGCGTATGCAAATTAGTAAAAAACTACGTACGTAAATAGCTAAACGCTTTGTTTATGCCATGTTCTATGTCATTAGCTACGTTTAGTTTTGCAATAGTATGCAGTTATTTGCAAGTTTGCAATTACGTTATAAAGGAGCTTGTAAATGGGGTATTTTGTGATAATTTCTTGCTGGAATTGAACAGCCGTCTCTGTTCAACTGTATATGAATAAGCATTTTGTTCGTAGATTTTTGATAATAAAAGTTATGTTAAGAATAAGAATAAGAATAAGAAAATATTTATTGTTTTGATGAAGGCACAAAAAGATTAAGATTCAAGATATGCGGATTGGTGGATGGCACATGTCGTTCGAATTTTTAGTTCTTGGACATGCCGGTTTCCTCACGATGTTATCCTTCACCGTATAAGAGCACTGGCATTGCGCACATACATTTTTCGAATAGTATTAATTTAATTAATTAGAATTTAATAACCATGATAGTTTCAAAAACTATATAGCATTATAGAGTTAAAGTTCTTTGTGATATAGCTCGGGTTACTAACGCCATGCCTATATTTGCCGCTAAGAAGTAATGCTTGCATTGTGTTCCAATTCAAAGGTTATGGTTACCGGTGGCACCATACCCTTCGAGCCGTAATACAGAAATGAGACTTGACTTTCTGGCACATGTGACTTTTGATCCTATGTCTCAGGATGGCAACGCGCGAGGCCTTCGGGCGGCCTAGAAACTCTGTCCCCAGAGTTGGCCACTGACTCATACGAACTTACTTACTTTAACGCGCGAATGAAGGGGACCTTAGATCCTTTGTCTGGTCGTCTCAGTAAAATTTCCAGCAAAATGCAATTTCCACAGTCCGTTTATTTACTCCTCTTCTCAAAGCCAGGTGTATTTGGCAAGTTCTACTTAAGTTATCTAACAGGTAATCAGTGAAAATCAATATGCCCTGTTAATATAGATACCTAAATGAAGTGCCAATTTGTCCAAACATTTGTAGAGAATCAGCTCAACAATAAAATAACCTGAGAAAATCAAGGACCAACTTTTTTGTGACATTGCGGCTGTTATGGTCAGGCGTGGCGCTTAACATCGTTTGACAATTTGACGTCTCATCATTTGCTGACAATAAAAAAAACCTATTGCTATCAAAACGGATGTGCTCCAGTTAAGTTCTCCATCTAATCTATGAAATCAAGGTCCATTGGTATTTGCAAACAATGAACACTTTACATAATTATGTCCTTAGATATAATTGCACTGACGATTACACTCGTGCTACGATCAAAGAGATCATAGAACTGATGGGTGTGGCTGTGCTAAATACTATTCAGTAAAGCGCTTGTGCGTTGAACTTATATATGTACCTAATAGCTATTATATAAATAATAAACATTATAGGTACCTACAAATTTGCAAGTGCTCTAACTCCCACCCTAGGCGAACCTGTGTTGAGGGTAGCCAGCCTCTCGAACATTATGTCCGCTCAATGCAATACCTCGAAGCTATATAGAAAAATGATTGACTGAGCGAGTCTTGCTTCAATCCTGCCCCCATACCATGAACTCTTAGAGCGATTCAAATTAGGACCTACAATTTGTACCATCAAATTAATAATTATTGAAGTAATGGTACAAAATTTTTTGACAATTCAGTTTAGGTCCTAATTTGAATCGCTCTAAGAGTTCATGGTAGGGGTTCTGGCAGAATTTGCTTTCGTCTGTCAGCTTGTTGGTACTCCTACAGGTCGTATTTTACAACAGATCCTGGATGAATTCAAAGGGACTTGTACTGTATAAATATTCGTAATGGTGATGATAAAGAAACCTTAAATTTATTCACCTACGCCAAATGAATATAAAGTTTTGAATGCCTTTTCGGATGCCACATGCTCTGAATAATTGGCAAGCACAAGAATGATGATTAAGGTTACGCTTGAGCTTTTGAAATCTGATTTATTCAAAGTCTGTTGTCGATTGAGCAAGCGAAGCGAGCTAAGCTTCTCAGTTTTGAGTTTGGCCAAAAAATGCTTTTGTCCGTCTGCCATTCAGTCTGTCTGTCAGTTCTCTATGACTTTATAGCTTTTTTTTGTCGTCGGGTAACTTTGATTAGAGGTACTTCCTCTAAAACCAATCACCGACTTCCTGGTCTATCGAGTAGCCATCTTACACTTCGTTTTCCAGTTCGTGGTTGCCATTCGAAAACCTTTCATTCCCCAGCGGTTATCGGTTCTACGAGCTTATATGGCCTGCCCACGGCCACTTCAACTTACTACTCTAACAGCTACGCCTAATAATTACCTTTATCACTAACATTTAGTTAATTATCATCTATTTGTTAATTAGCGCGATCATAGTTCACGATGTCAACCCATTTATTACCCATTATCACGTTATCAATCTCAGAATAATTAATTTATCAATGACCGCGAACGACTTTCACAGTGACTTTTAATTTTCTATTCATTCACTCTAAACTCACTTAGACCTTAGACTAGACCAGTAAAATGTCTGAACGGATTTGAATGAAAATCGACATAAAGATAGCCTGGACACACAGGCTACTTTTTATCCCGGAAAACAGATTGTTCCCAAGGGATGACAATAGCCGCAGGCGCAGGTAACACCGCGGAGCGCAGCTAATAACCAAACAAGCGAAAATGTTTTCAGTATAAAGTGCATTTACCTCACTCACACATAAAAGCAGGTGCATTATCGAATGTTAAATTTGTTTTGATGATTCACTTCACACAAAGGGCATGGAAACTCCCGCCAAAAGAAACTTCAACAAAGAAATGCCTTGATTTCGAAATAAGAGAAACTCAACAACTGAGAAGTTAGATTTCGAAATATGAACCGTTAGCGGACTGGTTTTTTAATAACAGAGTTAGGGAACGTTCAGCGCGTTTATCAGTAGAACGGGGGTGTGAACACGGACCAAGTTCCATGACATTCTTAACCGAACTGCCAAACTACTGGCGCTGGGCACTTAGTGAAGTGATGTAGGGCTTTGACGGAATGGTTTCCTAGGAAGGACAAGTGCAGCTTTGGTAGGCCACCAGCTAGATTGGTTGATTGGTTGGTGACATCGAACGAATACGTTAAGATCTGAGTAACTCTTGAAAGCGTCGGGGGGGGCAAATCATAGTTGACGGTGTCGGTGACAACTAAGTTCAAAACATTCACCGTATATAACTTTGTGCTCTAAAGTAGACTCTCTGGATGAGATCTGCCAACAACAGACACGTGGCATAATATCTAGGAGGCCTATACCCAATACAGGTCGAATACAGGCTGAAAATGGTGCATTGAGGTAGAAGTCATTTTGAGATAATCTTAAATAATTATCGTGACGCTGATCTAGTGGGAAATATCATTAAATTCATCATTTTACTAAAGCCATGATGACTTGTCATCTTAAGTACCGTTATCATCTGCTTCAGCATCATCGTACTTTTTGGTGATATCTCTGTATACTCCGTAGGTACTTAAAGTGAATTCAGCTGAATTTACGTAATTTATAATGGCCAGTTTTCTGTGTGATGGCGGTATGGTGGTAGTACTGTAATGTTTTATGATAGGAAGTTGTTCATAATGTGTAGTTAATAATAATATATGCAAACTTCCGTACGTCTCGTTAAAGGGTCTAGTATTATGTTAGTGAATGGTCTAGTATAAATAATATCATAAGTTATCATAAGGCATTATCATAAGTTATTACAGCAATATAATGTGATAAGGACATAAAGCTTTCAAGGGCAGGCATATCATTCGGAAGCTGTTATAAAAGGCTCGTCTAGTAGCGTGCGATTGTTTGCAGTATATTTTCTACTATCCGCCGTCTACGGCTTTGCTCGCGTAGTTTATACATAAACATTAGCGATATCTTTGATGAACCCAGAGGAACTTTGGAGGGTTCAAGCTTCTTCATCTTCAATTTGATATGATCACTTACAAAAGTTTCATTCATCTCCTTTATAATAATGAATTGCTGTTTCCTAATCTTGCTAGAACTCTACAAAAACTGAACCGATTTTGCTGATTTTGCTTTTTTGTGTGATTCCAGGAGAGAATAACTGGAAAATTATACGAATTAAACAGCGTAGGTCAGCTAATTTTCTATACTAATATTATAAATATTATAAAGAGGAAAGATTTGTATTTTACTTTGTTACGAATAAACTCAAAAACTACTGGTCCGATTTTAAAAATTCTTTCACCATTAGAATGCTACATTATCCCTGAGTAACATAGGCTATATTTATTACTAGCGATCCGCTTTGCACGGGTGCGGTTTCATTGCACCCACGCGAAGCTGGGAAGGACTGCTAGTCAATAATAATAACATATCCTCCCAAAAGACTGAATATGATGCCGGTAATTTTTTTCACAGCGCCAATGAGATGTTTTCGATTCGAGATTAAAAAAAATTGCTTTGACAGATGGCGCTATCTGCCCTACTGCCATACTGGGAAAGTTATTAAAACAAGAAAAAGTTGGTAACTCCGTTTTTGTTTCGTCTCGTGTCAAGCGGAACGTTGTGGGTTCATGTCCTGCTTGAGGAAAAATAATTTAACTCCAGTACGACCAAAGTTAATGTACCTACTACGTAGTACGTACTATGACTTTGACACCAGCCAGAGGTATGACAGACAGTGACAGCAGGAGCAACCAATGTTGAATTCCCTACACATTCATCATAGCTCGCCAAACGTAGTGCTTACATTCTCTTGGGCTCGCCAGTTGAGCTACCGCCATCTGAATTCTGAAGACAGCTTTTTTTTTATTAATTTGAGACGAAAACGTCTTATTAGAGCCATCCCAAACTAAAGCCGGGTTTACATTATTCTGTCGTGGAGTGACGTGACGCGTCATAAGTATAATCGTCACGCATGATAGATTCTCCATCATAAAATGTATTTGACAGTATATTGTATTTTCTCTCTCTGAGCACCGGTGGTCTAGTGGTAGTGACCTCGCCTTCCGATCCGATCGTGGGTTCAAACCCGATCGTGTACCAATGGATTTTTATGTTCGAAAATTTATGTGCGCTATGCCAGTGCTCTCATACGGTGAAGGAAAACATCGTGAGGAAACCGGCATGTCCAAGAACTAAAAATTCGAAAGACATGTGCCATCCACCAATCCGCATTGAGTCCGCATGGTGGATTAAGACCCAATCACCTGAGAGTAGGCCAGTGTCCCAGCAGTGGGAACATTAGATGGCTGTCATGATGATGTATTTTCTCCTCTTATTGTTTTCACAACATCGATTCCTTTTTTCTGTTGCTGGAACCGTAGTAAACAATATCACTCTGCTTGTGTCATTTATAGCCATTTTAAGATCGGTAACTGGTTCTCTAACATTTTTGTATTTGGCCGTAACCAATTTAGCAGCTTTATTGTCGTATCCGTACATTTACAGAACGCGTCACGACATACTGCGCTTTAGTAATATAATTCTAACCATACAAAATGTATGGATACGATATGCTCATGGCGCGTCACGACACGCCACGACAGAATAATGTGAACGCGGCTTTAGCAAGCATACGGGAACCAGATTACTGTAATATTTTTTTTATACATACTTATGTACTTTTTAACATACAAATATTTGCAGGTCATGTAAGCATTTGTTCCTCAGCGGGGTGCGAGCGGACACCTAAACTTCCCGTTTCTGAACCAAGGTCGTGAATGAAATAGAAAAAGGTAGGAATGGTGGTACGAAACAGCTCTCCAGAAACCGTCATGGCAGACTTCTAATGTTCCCACTGCTACTGGCCTACGAGCGAGAGTGATAAGGTCTCAATTCAGAAACCGATGTTTATTATCCGTACCGAAATAGGCAAGCTATAACACGAATCGAAATAGGAGCAACGTTTTCCATTGACCTTTGGGTCTGTCCCTTTCGGTTATGATTGGTATCACAAATACCAAACACGTTTGATGCAGGTCAAAAATCTGTCTCTGGCTTCGTCAGTACCTAATGATTGGCGTTGGCTTTATGATTTGATTACCGACAGGTTTGTTGCAATGCAGGTCAGGAACCTGCTTTGAAATCGACAGTATGCGTTAAGCTTCACACAAGAAACACACCCATCGAAAGCTCGAGATACGAGATGTCAGGAGTGTCAGAATAGGACGGGGTACCTAACCATTTGGGTGGGTGAGCGCAATCGCGCCAATTCCGATTTTGACTGAGCTTTCGGCTTCGGAGGGCGGTCCTGGCTTTTATAAAATTATTAAGCCACTAGCGGACCCGCCCTTGCTTCGCACGGGTGCTATAAACCTTCATCTTGAATCACTCTATCTATTAAAAAAAACCGCATCAAAATCCGTTGCGTGGTTTCAAAGATCTAAGCATACATTAGGGACAGATAGCGGGAAGCGACTTTTAAACTATGTAGGTGACAAAGGCTTTTAGGCGACCTTTTAATTCCATCACTAGAGTTGATGGCCCGGCCACTGACTCGATACGAACTTACTAACTTAGGAGTCTTAAATGTTCTGTCTAAAGGGCTAGAACTATTTATTGGTTATGGTTTTTATAATGTCAACCACCACACTTATGAAAATACTTAAAAGGTTTATAAAATCCCAAAAAAAATTGACTTGGGTAGGATTTGAACTCGTAACCTTCGTCATAACTCTATTGATTGAAGCCTTATCAAGTGTAAGAAAGTATGTCTGCCGAGTCATAGATTATTTTTTTGTCACCTGTTAGGTTCGTTCGTTCGTTCGTATGAGTCAGTGGCCAACTCTGGTGACAGAGTTTCTAGGCCGCCCGAAGGCCTCTGTCATGGCCTGTTAGGTAAGGTCAAGGCATGTGCTCTAGGTGTATGTATGTAGGTGACTAGACATACGGATATGGTAATAAATAGGAGAGTTTTATTAAATACTCGCGCGGGTGCAATGAAATCGCACCCGTGCGAAGCCGGGGCAGGTCGCTAGTAATACATATAACCTATGTTACTCGGGGATAATGTAGCATTCTAATGGTGAAAGAATTTATGAAATCGGACCAGAGACCAGACGGTAGTTTTTAAGTTTATTCGAACAAACAAAAATACAAATCTCTCTTTAAAATATTAGTATAGACTAGTGAAACACCACGCGACTTTGTTCGCGTTGAGTTTTTCATCTTCATCGTACTTGATTACTTATAAAATTTTAATTCTGTTGGTCTGAAATCCCAACATCAGCTTTGCGCAGAGATGGATAGTAAGTTCGTATGAGTCAGTGGCCAACTCTGGTGACAGAGTTTCTAGGCCGCCCGAAGGCCTCTGTCATGGCCTAACAATTTTGAAAAAGCCGGGACCGACTGCTTAATGTGCCCGAAGCACGGGAGCGCTCAGTTGAATTTGCCACTGGCGGTCACCCATCTAAATGATGACTACGCGGAACAGTGCTTAACTTCGTTGATCTGTTAAGAACAACTTAGCCAGCTACGTCACGAGCGAGCTGGTTAGTACTCACTGACGATGTTTTCCTTCACCGTTTGAGAGCAATGTCATTGTGCACATAGTATACTTAGCACATAATATTATTATCTATTACAATGTATATCTCATGGCAATGACAGTGTGACCTATTCTGCCTTTTGTACGACCAAAGTACACCACTTGTGTAAATAAAGCATGTTAATGAGTTGTACGCCGATGAATTAAATCTTACTGAAATGGACTTCAGTTAACAGATTGGCAAAAATTGTATCTAGAAAAAAATATTGGGGCCATTTTCCTTGTAATAGATAATATATTTTTTTTGTATGAAGAATAATTTAGTTCCGTTTTTATATTTCTTTGCCATTGCCAGGCTAACAATGATTTTATCATTATTATTCTTTAAATCATTATTTTCAGCAAAGCCCTTGACTCTGTAGATTTAAATTTAGATGTAAGAGTAGCAGAGTTCTTTTTGATAGAGCTCGTCCGGGGAAGGACTACCACCATACCTATTTCTGCCGCCAAGCAGTAATGCTCGCATTGCTGTGTTCCGGTTCGAAGGGTATAGTTTCCGGTGAAATTACAGGCACATCAGACTTTCCATCTAACGTCTCAGGGTGGTAACACGCAAGTGATATCTATGATGTTGCATGCGTACATAGGCTACGGTAACCGCTGACCATCAAGTGGACCGTACGCTTCGTTGCCACTTTAGTGGTATAAATAATAATAATAATTTTGTACACTGCAAAGCCTATAGCCATAAATTCCCTAAAAATATATATATTTATTGTTTATAATTCGGTTTATATACGAGTATATTATACTCTCAGATAATTGCGTATTCTAGAGCATTACTTTTTTTTTTTTGGGTAAGTATGTAATTTAAATCGGAGTCAATCAGTGTCCTTTTTAAACGGCATGGTATTTGTCAGTTACTGATTAAAATGGTAGTAACTCGTCGTGTCGTATACACAAATATATTCAATATTTTTAATACGTACAGAATTGTGATTTTTATCAAAAAAAGGTGTATAGCATCGCAGTACAATGGCTTCAAGGGATCAAAGATTGGTATTCGATAAAATAAACATAAAATTAAGTAGTTTCGAGTTTATTCACAAGATTTATAATTGGCCATAAAAAATCAAAACAAAGATGACTGTTCAATAATCTATTTTAAGTATCTGAATCATAATAACTTGTTATATTTATATATGTGGCGCAGCGGGCACAGGTCCGCCTGCGATGCGGAGGTTGCGGGTTCGATTCCCGCCTCGGATCAAATGTTTGTACGATCTACAAATATTTGTTCTGGATGTTCTGGGTATTTTCTATATATAATAAAAAATATCTATCTATGTATTGTATTGTATTAAGTATATATCAGTCATCTAGTACCCATAACACAGCTCTTTGGGGCTAGATGATGCTGTGTGGATTGTCCAGCATTATTTATTTATATATTTTTCCATTCAAGGTGCAAAAGTTTTTGTACCTTGTTCATGTAAACCAATTTTCACTAAAAACAAGGTATTTACCATGATTTGTGAGTTTTATTGATTCCCTATATTTCAGCGCAGTTAGGTAGGTATAGTTCTCACGGCGGATCTCGGCCGTCGTGAAATTAGGCGTTTCAATGCGCAATGGAGCTTTTTCAAACTAAATTGTCTTTGCGCATCACAATCGGCTAGCTTCACGGAAGCCTAGATCCGCCGTGCGAACTATACATGATAGTTTTAAAAACTATAATCATGTAAACCAAGTATTTATGAATATTATAGTTCGCACAGCGGATCTAGGCTTCCGTGAAGTTAGCTGTTTGTGATGCGTAAAGACAATTTAGTTTGAAAAAGCTCCATGGCGCATCGAAACGGCTAATTTCACGACGGCCGAGATCCGTTGTGAGAACTATACAAACGTAGGTTTTATAGTTTAGTCTGTGGTTTAGCTACATAGGTGGCCTGCTTCTTGTTTTTGTGTGTTTTAATTTTTAAACAAGTAAAGTAACGTAAATAGTTACTTCATTTCATTACGCATGCAATCCTAAAAGTTTACGAGTTAAACCTGAATATACTGGCACTGGCTGTTGCCCGTGACTTCGATTGCGTTGAACTCTGGAACCGTACATTTTTCTATTCCTAGGTACTATTCATGATCATTATTTATTATGTTTTCAGCGAAATTGGTTTAGTGGTTATCGAGTTAGAGGAACAAACATCCTTTCTTTGGCATTGTATGTGTAATTAGTGTATGTGAGTATGTAGGTAGTGCAATGTCGGGCGTACCTATTTAATATGTAAGTACCTAACCTATTACTTATGTACATATAATTTTTGTGAATAGTAGATAGGTATAATTAATATGTAATATATAATTTATTACTTTTTATTGACGTATTTTATAACCTTGCAAAAACAAATATATTTTTTATAGTTAATTAATTTTCAACTAGAAGAATTCTTTCCTGTATCTTATGCATAGTCTTAGGATACTGAGACTTCTATGGTCTCAGTATACATTTTATTTTACGGGATAGTATTACCATGATTACACAATAATCGGTTACTTTAGTTAAATTACAATTTTTCTAATATTATTTATCACGTAAATCTAAAATGAAAGATACCTAATCCAACTCCTAATAATAATTAATTATGTACTTATGTTGTTTTGCGTCTAACTCACTGCTTATTGATAAGTTTGCTAATTTGTTTTACCTCAATAATACCTGTAAAATTAAACAACATGACGCATTTTAGCAATACTTTATCAATAAAAAAATGCTACAACATGCTGTTTATCAAGGTTAATCGAACGGAAACGCGTAAATATACACACTTATTATGTAGTTCTAATATTATTATTTTTATATAAAGAAAATACAATTTAAAACTCACCAATATTCGAAGATAATCCTGGACCTTCAATAAACAACACGAAAAAAAAACAAAAAAACAAAATCTAGTTTCGTGAGTAACAGGTGGGTATTTTCGAAATTGGAACGCACGAGCGTCTTCCGGTGGGCACGGGTGCACACTGGCGGCAAAACGACGCAACTGATGTTTTTTTTAATAAACAGTCCAGCACCGGGTCAGGCGATGTGCTGTCGCATTCAGCCTATTTATTTTTAATTTGTAACTGTGCGTGAACTTTGGAAATAATGAAGATTGCGAAGGAAGGTTTGTGTGGAATGCATTTGATTCGCAAACCGATGCACGTGCGTAGTGCGAAGCAATCTTTACCGTAGCGACTGAGCGTCAGATAATTTTTTTGCATGACTGCCTGCGGAGCTTTTAATCAAGGAACTTGTCTTGCAAGTGTGTGGCCTTCACTTGAGTGTCATAGCGTATTAATTAATCATTTTATTGTTTTATTTATAACGGTAGTAAGGTTATGTTCTGTCTTTCTCTAGTTGAATGACATGAAAGGGATAACCTGTGGTATGTTTAACTCGATTAGTGTAATTGTTATGTGAAGCGTAATAGGGGTCTATGTCCTTTCCTTTACCCACATCCATAACTTTAATTTGCGAGCTAATTTATTCGTCGAGTTCGCTCGAATTTTCTTGATTTCTTTCAACCCAAGCTTTCTATACTTACACCATCAACACACAGATCCTTGAGTAGTAAATTATCTGACCTTATCTTGATTAAGGTGTCTTCGGCATTGAGCTCGGGTCTTGTTTGATCATCACTTCGAGCTCTTTAATTGTTACCATTTTATGCCCTTATTGTCGTTAAAAAATAAACCTTTACCATTAACAAGCTCGATAACGTTAAAGGCTGTTATCAGAGAAATTATTTAAAAGCGATTGCAGGCAATTTTTACAGCGTCATTATTTTGATCTATGTTTCTATAAAAAAATATCGAATTTTATCGTCCAGCCAATAGTTTTTTTAGACAAAATCTGGCAATCCAAGAACATAAAAAGTTGTGTCCCAGTAAAAACAAAGCTGATCATGATGATGATTATCCCTTGGCAGATCAGACAGTTTTAGCTGAACGAACAACTTTTTTTTAGATAGCATTACTATTTTGAAGGTACGGCGCAAAATATTGTATCTGCGTCAAATATCTGGAACACTTTAAAAATAACATATTTTGACCGTGAAATCCGATTATATTTTACTGAATGCTTCCTCTTGTATTTGGCCTTGGGATAACAACATTTTTTACTTGTTATTAGTGCAAATCCAGTTGTATCTAACTCTTAAAAAGTTTTGACCTAAATCCAAAATTTGATAAAAAATCAACAAACAGGTCTCAAGCTTAATAAACCGTTTAAAAAAATCTAGCTTTTACCTCATCAAAGATACCTACGTCTATATCAGGGGACCTCTTGAACACGATCGGTATTGGACAAGTATTGGAATATGACATTTCGTACATTTGACAGCAAACCTAGCGCCAAATTTAACCTTGTTTTCAAGAGTACACAAATTTGACAGTAGTATATATAAATTGGTATTGGAATTGCCATTGGATTCAAGAGTAAGGCACCTGCTCCCCGATTGCTTAATTCGGTTGCAATCAATTTCATATGGTTTTAATCAAAAACTGACGTATTTTGTATGAATGTGACAGCTTATTGACAGTTCGCTGATTGAAATCGGATTGAAACCGAGTTAAGCAATCGGGTTTCTGGTTTCCAGGATTTTGCGATTGTGCTGTCGGTCGGTTACGGCTTTTTCAATGCTATCAAGTTATGGCAGTGTCTTTCAGGCGGCTTTCATCACCAAAGTTGGTGAACTATCATTTGGCCACTGACACATCATACATCACTGAGTTGTTTCTATAAGGTGGATAAAACTATTGTTATTGGTAACCTCTAACCTTATTCTGTGACACAATTGCACAGGGCGAAGGTTTCTCCGCGACCTTGGCCCAACGATCACAAAATCCAAATAAACAACTTGTTATGGTGTTTTTGGGTACGATATACTCGTAGTGGGCTGTTGTATGATGGTGACGTAATATCGCGTGATTTATGAGAAGGTAGTTACGACCTTAAGGCTTTACTCTTCAACATAAGTTTTACATACAGTTACATAAGTTTAGGTTTCCACCATCGAATGACCAGACTCACCACGAAGCGTCATCGTTTCATGGTCGATATCCCACCAGCGCGCACAAAGCGCTTCGCTTCTACGTTTCTCTTGCGCACCGCTAAAGAATGGAACTCTTTGCCGGAGTCTTGTGTTTCCCGATAATTACAACCTGGGTGTTTTCAAATCACGAGTGAATAGGTTTCTTCTAGGCATGCGTGCTCCATCGTAGACCACATCGTCGCTTAACATCAGGCGAGAAAGTGGTCAAACGTTAGCCTATTCTAAGTAAAAAAAAAAAGTCCAATTAATAGGTATTGGAATTATTTTTGTACTCTTCAGTGCAAACTTAGCGCCAAATTAATCTCAATAACGTGTACTTACTGAGGTTGTACCTAAGAGTAGTAGAGTTCTTAGAGATAGAGCTCGTCCGGGGAAGGACTCCCACCATACCTATTTCTGCCGCCATGCAGTAATGCTCGCATTGCTGTGTTCCGGTTCGAAGGGTATGGTTTCCGGTGAAATTACAGGCACATGAGACTTTCCATCGTACGTCTCAGGGTGGTAACACGCAAGTGATATCTATGATGTAGTAAGCGTACATAGGCTATAACCGCATACCATCAAGTGAGCCGTACGCTTGGTTGCCTACTACTACCTAACTCTACTACTATGTCACTTCCTGTCCTTGTTGTGTGTTGTCCAGCATTATTTATTTTACTGACGACCGATGTGGCGCAGCAGGCGAAGGTCCGCCTGCGACGCAGGAGGTTGCTGGTTGGATTCCCACCTTGGAACAAATGTTTGTACGATCTGCAAATATTTGTTCCGTGTGTTCTGCGTATTTTCAATGTATAATAAAAAATATCTATCTATGTATTGTACTTGTACTAAGTATATCATTCATCTAGTACCCATAACACAAGCTCTGCTTAGCTTAGGACTAGATAATGCTGTGCGGATTGTCCAGCATTATTTCATTTATTTTACTTCCGTTTGCAAAACATGTTGGAAATGCGCACGTCCTTGGCCGTGACCGCTGGTCTCAGATAACAGCGGAGGCATGTGTATCTTAGGCATTTTGAGTTCACGTCATAAGCAATAACGTTTACAAAGACAGAAAGAAAATACATTTCTGGACTCACACAAACAGCACAGTAAAGTTTACATTACAGTAGTGGAATGATGTTAATCGGCATACAGTGCCTTTTCTTCTTTTATCCTTTACAAGTAACGGATCGTACTTGAGTAGACTGTGTTTTTGAGCACAGTACGCAATACGAACGTTTGTCTAACCGTCAATAAGTTCCACTTTCTGTAGAGATTAACTGTAGGGTATTGGAAGGGGAGACCAGCCAAACCAACCAAAGTAGCCTGGTTCTGAACAAAGAGATCGATTAGAGCATTTACCGACCAAACTCCTGCGACCGCTTTAGGCTGTGTTTCCACCAGAGCTAAGCGAGGATGTGTAGCGAGAGATGTGTTTGTTGGAACCAATAGAATCACTTCATTGAAGCTGTCAGAGCGAGACTAGGTAAATGAAGTGATTCTTAACAATCACAAACACGTCCCTCGCAACGTCGCAACACATTTTTTTTTATTATTCATAATTCATTTATTTGGAACCAAGAAATACATTGTTACAATATTTACTTAACCACTAGTTTAATAAACATAAATATTCATATTCATATTCATTTATTCTGCACAATGTACATTTAGCTTAGGTCTAAAATAATGTAGCTGCAAGTGAGTACATGAACCCTGTTAGGGCGTTGCAGGTAGTAACTAGAATTAATGAACTAAATTCATGCAAAATCATATCATATTTATTTATTTATTTATTTATGTGGACTTATGATTTTTATTTATTTACCACGGATTAGATTGGCACAGGATCGTGGTAGATGGCACAAACTAAAGGAGGCCTATACCCAGCAGTGGGTGAAGTCAGGCTATGGATGATGAAAATTATTCTTATTAAATACAACGCCAGATTCAGCGCCTACTAAAAAGAAAACGAAATATATTTAAAACGCAAGAGAAATTAACGCAAGTTCATATAAACAGTGATATGAAAAAGTGAGACTCGTATAGATGTATCAATAAGCAAGTCATCCATAGGACTCCTTAGCAGTAGCCTAATATATTTTGTCAACACTTCTGAAGGTCTTGCACCTATCTGCCAATAATATTTGAACTTAAATCTACTAGCTGTTAATCATCGAACAACCCAAAAGGTGAATATTGGGGTTTCACGATTTATATCGGAATAAACTTCAATATTTTTCCAAATGGTTGCTGTGTTTCTTATCACTTAAAACTAAAAGCCATTAGCCGCACATTTTCCTGTTATAATCGTACTCATGTCTGTAATAGCTACTTGTAAATCGTGGATTGCCTAGTATTCAGGTCAAACCGCTATACTATCTGATTCTAGCTATACCGCTACGAAACCTTTATCAAAGAATGCAGTGCTACGATGATGCACACTACGGCTGAAGTAAAATAAAGACAAATTAAAATATGCTTATTGAAAAATAATTGTTACACTTTATAATGTTTTAAAGGAGAAAGTTTGGATGTTTGTATGTTTGTGGGACCATCACGCCTAAACGGCGAACTGATCTATATGAAATTTGGCATAGGTAATGATTAAGGTCTGGAATAGCATATAGGTTACTTTTTATCCCGGGTTTCCGTGGGATAAAAAACTGTTTTTTTTTATACAACTGAAGTGGCAACTAAGCGTACGGCCCACAAGATGGTAAGCGGTTACCGCAGCCTATGGACGCTTGCAATACCAGAGGTATCACTCACGCGTTGCCACCTTGAGGCTAAGATCGAAAGCCTCATGTGCCAGTAATTTCACCGGAAACCATACCCTTCACACCGGAACACAGCAATGCGAGCATTACTGCTTGGCGGCAGAAATAAGTATGGTGGTAGTCCTTCCCCGGGCGAGCTCTATCACAGAGAACTCTACTACTCTTAAAACTGATTGAACGCGAGTAAGCCCGCGGAGCGCAGCTAGTAAGATATAGATAATACTTTTACTATTATGATTGAAACTTAACATACTGCGTGTTTCTTTTAAAGGGGCGTGTAAATTGTTCTCAATTACTACCGACCTCATTATTTAACACCTGACCCGTCTCATTGCTGATGTCACGTAAGAATACCGGCTTTAGAAGACCCATGTTCTTTAATAGACCTTTTAGTTTTATGAATCGTAAAATGCGTATCAAGTGGTCAACCCTGAACGCCATAGTTCACTTCGTCGTTTGTCATCGCGACTTGACGGCCGAACTAAAGATTCGATGAACGAGATCTTCGCCTTCTCAGATTTATACAAGTATCTAGTAATGGGTTGGTCATAGCTCTCAGAACCGACAACCGCTGGGCTACTCTACTGGGAATTAAGAGTAGTAGAGTTCTCTGTGATAGAACTCGTCCGGGGAAGGACTACCACCATACCTATTTCTGCCGCCAAGCAGTAATGCTCGCATTGCTGTGTTCCGGTGTGAAGGGTATGGTTTCCGGTGAAATTACTGGCACATGACGCTTTCGATCTTAGCCTCAAGGTGGCAACCCGCGAGTGATACCTCTGGTATTGCAAGCGTCCATAGGCTACCATTTTGTAGGCCGTAGGCTTGGTTGCCACTTCAGTTGTATAATAAAAAAAAACTGACTCCAGATTATACGACAGAGACGTGTAAAAAGGCTTACCCGATATGCCGATGAAATCTTAAACTCATTAAAAACAATTTACAAATATTATACCTAGCAGTTGAATACTAAAGCAGATGACAATGATGAAAAATCGTGGGCCCATTGCATAATACAATACAAGTTGCTTACAGTACAAATTTTAGTGATTTTGTATGGAAAAAAATATAGTTGTTGTACTTTGATAAGCAATCGGCCCCTGGTAATGATAGCATTTTCAGCTAGGTATGTTTGCGAAAGCTCTGGCGTAGATGGTTGTTGTTAGATGTGGGAGGTCTAGATAGTTTGGATAAAATAGAAACGTGTTATCAGTCAATGAATTTCAATTGCCGATTGTATTCTATTCAGAGGTGTCAAAGGTGTATAAAGCTGAAACAAGACCTAGTTGTTTATTTAAATATGTTCGCAATTTCATTGACGTCATACCTGGCTTTGTGTGAAGCTTTGGACTGGATAGAATTCGGCAGAGTTTTATGAAAAGAACCGTCTATCATTATTTTGTCTGCTTATTTTCCATTTAAATATTTAAATATGGAAATGTATAAATTTGTTTTATGATTTTGCAAACTGTGAGATAATAAATGTAAAACTTTTTTCAAGGTTGCATCAAGGCATGATTCTTGGTCCAAAAATAATTAAACAATGTATGTTTTGATTATGATTTTTATTTTCTTTTCAGTGTCGAATCGAATGTGGGCCAGCGCTTCCTTCGTTGGTGTCCTCATCATCATTGGGCTACCGTTATGGTGGAAGACTACTGAAGTTTACAGGTACCTAGTTTTTAAGAAAACTATGGCGTTCATTGTTCTATAGGGCTCGTAGCGATCGTTTCATCATAATACCTTTCTAATGTTCCTACTGCTGGGACACTGACCTCTTAAAAGAGGTAATTAAGTCATAATCCACCACACAGGCATGCGGATTAGTGAATAGCACTCAAATCAAATCAAAAATGCTTTATTTAGTTAAATCACAAGGATCACTTTGAAAACTGTAATTTTATAGTTCATAAAAAAAGTCGTGATGTTTTCCTACACTGTTTGAGAGCACTGGCTTTGCGCACATGAATTAATCAAATAGAAAAAATCATTTTATAACGAGTGAGTGTCGAAGCCACGACCTTAAGATTGGAAGGTGGGGTTACTACCATTAGTGCTTCGTTGCTTCCGGTTATACCAATTACCCCTTATACATAATCAACTGTATTTTTAATGCCTTGATCAATTTCAATCTGTCCTTGTCATTCTAATAACAATGAACAAAGAAGACAAGTATTAACGCAACATTTGCTATGACTTACATGATTATGCATAAACGTATCGGAAATTAGGTGCAAAGATTTTACTTACTTTTTTTTTATGTCAGTAAGTGACAAGACAATCAAGGCGCCCACCTGATGTTAAGCACCACGCTTGACTATTACGGATCTCGGCCGTCGTGAAATTAGCCGTTTCAATGCGCAATGGAGCTTTTTCAAACTAAATTCTTCTAAAACTAAGTCTTTGCGCATCACAAACGGCTAACTTCACGGAAGCCTAGATCCGCTGTGCGAACTATACAACTAAGGACTTTTCATCATAAGGGTTTTTTTTTTATGTCTGCAAGTGACAAGACAATCAAGGCGCCCACCGCCTGACTATTACAGATGCAGTGCCACCCAAAGCTTAAAGTTTTCAAGTGTTTGCGTGGCACTGCACTGCGCTTATCACCCCGAGACTTTGTTGTTAAGTCTCTTTCGCCCAGTAATTTCACTTACTTATTTCAAAAAATACTTTTGACATGTGAGACTGTTGAGATATCGATGGCTCGATTTCCGTTGCGGGACAAATGTTTGCGTGTTCTGCAAATTATGTTCAACGTAATAATAATAATAATAAATATATTTATTTTGGAACAGAATACATATACGCACGATAACAATAGTGTGAGAACCGATGACGTCTGTGGAAGTGTAAAACTGTGTCACAGACATCAACGCCCTCCTCCGAATACAGATTATACAGAGTTCCAAAGAAAACAAATAGAATATTTAATAATATAAACTAAAATTAATAACATCTAAGCATAATCATTAGATCGATCTGATGAGTCGGGTTATAACAAAATATCTATAAATAGTTGTGTAATACTAAATAGTGTATGTGAGAGCGTGTAAGAGTGGGGTGTGATTGTGAGAGGGTGTGTGCATGTGGTTTTCCTTGTTCCTCCCAGTCTCTTAAGAGTCTGGTTATCACAGCAGCGGGAAATCCACAGCGTGTGTGTGTAGGGTGTGGGAGTGTGGTTAGTGAGGGAGCGTGTGTGTATTTGTGGGCTTCCTTGTTCCTTCCAGTCTCTTAAGAGTCTTATCACAGCGGGAAATCCACAGCGTGTGTGTGTAGGGTGTGGGAGTGTGGGTAGTGAGGGAGCGTGTCTGTATTAGTGGGCTTCCTTGTTCCTTCCAGTCTTTTAAGAGTCTGGTTATCACAGCGGGAAATCCACAGCGTGCGTGTGTAGGGTGTGGGAGTGTGGGTAGTGAGGGAGCGTGTGTGTATTTGTGGGCTTCCTTGTTCCTTCCAGTCTTTTAAGAGTCTGGTTATCACAGCGGGAAATCCACAGCGTGCGTGTGTAGGGTGTGGGATTGTGGGTAGTGAGGGAGCGTGTGTGTATTTGTGGGCATCCTTGGTCCTTCCAGTCTCTTAAGAGTATGGCTATCACAGAGGGAAACTGTGAGTGAGTATGAGGGTGTGTATGTGTGAATATCTATTGTAAGTCTAGGATGGTACGACGTAGTTGTAATGTTTTAGTAATTACGACCAGGTACATATTTATAATTTAAGACCTTATCGACACATAAATTTATTGTTAGTAAACAAGTACTGGGCAAAACTAACAACGGAGTGGGCCCCCAACGACGGAAGACGACATCGTGGCAGATTAGGGTTAGATGGCGGGATGACCTGGACTCATTTATAAAGGATTGGTCCTTAAAAGCACATGACCGTACTATATGGAAGGGGGATGGGGAGGCCTTTGCCCTGCAGTGGGATGATACAGGCTGATAATAATAATAAAACAAGTACTATTGTTAGTCAAGCGATGACTAGTTAAGTGTATTTTTATTTTTTGTTTGTTTTAATATGTCTCTTCTTGTTTTTTTTTTATACAACTGAAGTAGCAACCAAGCGTACGGCCCACAAGATGGTAAGCGTTTACCGCAGCCTATGGACGCTTGCAATACCAGAGGTAT
This sequence comes from Colostygia pectinataria, assembly GCA_951394395.1. Taxonomy (NCBI): domain Eukaryota; kingdom Metazoa; phylum Arthropoda; class Insecta; order Lepidoptera; family Geometridae; genus Colostygia; species Colostygia pectinataria. The sequence continues at coordinate 1,894,749 of OX596369.1, read as the reverse complement.
CACTCGCGGGTTGCCACCTTGAGGCTAAAATCGAAAGCCTCATGTGCCAGTAATTTCACCGGAAACCATACCCTTCACACCGGAACACAGCAATGCGAGCATTACTGCTTGGCGGCAGAAATAGGTATGGTGGTAGTCCTTCCCCGAACGAGCTCTGTCAGAAAGAACTCTACTATTCTTGTGTGGCAAATTAAGTTTTAATTGTTTGGTTAAACATCCTTAGATAACTATTAAAGGTATGTTATGTATTTTATCAGTTATCTGGTTCTTATAATATAGTACAACCTTAGCGTAAATAAATAAATAATGGACAATCCACACAGCATCATCTAGCCCCAAGGTAAGCTGCTGTTAAACAGAGCTGTATTATGGGTACTAGATGACTGATATATATTTAATACAATACAATACATAGATAGATATATTTTATTATATATAGAAAATACCCAGAACACCCGGAACAAATATTTGTAGATCGTACAAACATTTGTCCCGAGGCGGGAATCGAACCCGCAACCTCTGCGTTGCAGGCGGACCTGCGCCCGCTGCGCCACATCGGTCGTCAAAGCTTAGTTCGGGGCTAGATTAATAAATCTTCTTCTAATTACTTCTATAAAAAAAAAAATATAGATACTTTTATTACTGTTAGTTATAATATTATTTCATAACACACAGCAATTATTGCTGCGCGTTAGTCTCGCTAAAACTCAACAACGGCTCGACCGATTTGCCTAATTTTAGTCTTGAAATGTTTGTAGGAGTCCAGGGGATTTTTAAGCAGTAAGAAAATATGGAAAAATACCGCGAGTGAAGGCGCGCGGGTCAGCTAATAAATAAATAAATATGTTTGGGTTTAAAGTTGGGGCTATAAAGCGCTATTTTTTTTTTGTTATCTATATTAAATGGGTATTGCTGGCTGTCGTGATGCAATGTCGGCTCGTGTCACCCATATAGACGAGGTCGCTAATATCAATAAGTAAATACTGTTAAATTTATCACACACTACAAATCAAAAGGTCAATTTTCGGTAAGTAGTTGATAATTCCAAGTCACGTTTTTGATAGAGTTAAAAAAATGCAGTTGCTATCAAGACATTAACGTGAAAATCACGCGAGAGGTCACAATCGATAACTAATTATTTTTCTTTATTCAACTCTGCCTTAAAAAAACTCTCTTTAGAAAAGGGAGGGAGGCCTTTGCTCTGCAGTGGGACAATATAGGCTAAAAATTAAATAAATAAATAAATAAACTCTGCCCGTAGACACTCATACCCCGGACACTCAATGAATGTATGAAACAAACGCGTCGCAATCACCACATGCATGGTTTGTGTACGTAAACAGTGCCGTTTTATGTTTGTGTTCAATCAATCAATCAATCAATCAATACATTTATTGCTACATTATGTAGTTGTTACAGAATAAATAGTATCACACATGAACCCTGTTATTAGCGTATGGAGAAAGGCCGAGGTTTATGCATTTATGCATTTTTTACATCTCATTTTTATTTTTGTTTTTGTACGTTATTTATTTATTTAAGTGGACTCCCTTTTCCGCATTTGGACGTGTTTTTGTACCTACTTGCTTACTTTTTTTTATCTCTGTATTTCTTCTATGTGTGTGTCAATAAATATTTTTTCTTTCTTTCTTTCTTAAGCTTAGATACCTCTAAAATGTGACTAGTCACAACATGTATCTAGTCAAACAGCTGTATTTAGGCTAAATACAGCTGTTTTATTGACCTACGAGTGTAATCTCTCGAGTCTAGACGAAATAGGCAACAGAACGGCAATAGATTTAAAATTAGAATAATAACACGGATAAACGAATACGCGCGCGCAAAATTGTGATCATTTTTAGCGAGACTCTCACTTGGTCAAGCGGCTGGCCATTCATCAATGTGAAGTCACCGTGCGCACGTCTCTCACAAATAAATAAAAAATGGTGTATTGTGTGGTAAAAGGCTGCTGTAACACCACGTATAATAATTCATCACTTATAATACATAAGTCGAAACAAAATTGTTTTTTAACACACTTTTGAAAATAATATTGAATGAAACTATCATTCAACGTGTTGTTATTCTAAGAATTATAGCATGTCTTCTCCTGGTTTTCAGAGTGGCGATACCCAATGACAAGATAGCAGCGTTCGACTCGCTCAACTATAAGACCACCTCGAAGCTGGTGGTGGTTTCCAACGATGATGCAGTTGCGGCTGAAGTGTCCGGTCTCGTCGAGAGAACCTTCGAGAACTCAGGTATGATTTTACTCCAATGAAAAGTAGCATTCTCTTAAACGCTTATTGCCGTTCGCTCCCAGGTTCTATGCTTTAGAAATCAAGTTTACTTTCTTCCACAGGTTCACAAGATTTATATGTACGTACAACTGAGTACTTATTACGATAAAAGAAAATAAGCAAAAATTGAAATTTAAAATTTAAAATTGATCAAAAATACAAAAAAAAAGTAGTTCTTGCGTGTCGCCCGTCTCACTAATCACACTAATATTACAAATGCGAAGTTTGGATGTTTGTTCCTTTATAACTCGACAACCACTGAACCGATTTGGCTGAAAAGAGTTGTTTCACGTAGTATGGAGCCGAGCCTTGGTCTTTTGTATGTGTCTAGATAGTTAGATAATCATTAAAGAAACCATTTATCACTGTTTATTTATTTTATTTTGGCTTCTTTCATAATCTAAATTAAGTTTATCTTTGTGAAGGAGTGCAACACAATGCAAAACAAAATGGCGGGTTTAACGAACAACTGGGTTATTAGGTACTGTCAAAGTCAAGATGCGTCACGATAATTGGCTAATAGCTGTCATGGCGGACCTCTAGTGTTCCCATTTTAGGAAACACAACAAACATTTTTCCTTTAGAACTTTGTTTGTCTGCTTAAAAATAAAACTGTTTGTTACTGTTAGTTTTATATTTTTTTCAATTTTTTCTATAGTGTTACAAAGACCTAGGCCACTATGAAATTGGTCCTTTAAAACATAGATAGATAATGACCGGGAATAGGAAAAAGGCTACTTTTTAACCCGGAAAAAAGTACGGTTCCCGAGTACCACGCGCACGAAGTCGCAGGCAACAGCTAGTTACACAATAAGCAGCAAACCTAAGCCAATTACGCCGCACTGATATTCAGGCTTTACTTACTATTCGATAACAATCAGACCTCCAATCAATACCAATCAGCGCTCGTGACGTAGCTAGCTAAGTTGTTCATAACAGATCAACAAAGTTAAGCACTGTTCAGTATTCAGTATTCAGTATCATTTATTGCATCATAATTATGAGGGTAATACATGTCACAGGTCTTATGTAATATTAAATAATATCAGAGCAGCCAACATATAGCTATGTACCCAGTAAGGGTGTTGCACTATAAAATAGAGTAGGAGCGGACCGATTTCAGTATTAATGGATAGGTACCTAGTTTGTGATAATAGTATAATCATTATTTGGGGAAGCAATAAGACCTATCATTCGTTATTTGAGTCACTGAGAAACTGATCAAGTGTATAATAGCTTTTTTTTTATTAGCATTTCTTTTAATTTATTTTCAAAAATAATATCTTTTTCTATATTTTTAATACATTCAGGAACTTTGTTATATATTTTAACAGCCATTGTATTCGGACTCGAGCTATGCATGTTCATATGCTGTTCCGCATTGTCATCATCTGGATGGGTGACCGCCAGTGGCAATTTCAACTGAGCGCTCCCGTGCTTCGGAGGGCACTAAGCAGTCGGTCCCGGCTATTTCAAAGTTGGCCATGACAGAGGCCTTTGGGCGGCCTGGAAACTCTGTCACCAGAGTTGGCCACTGACTCATACGACTTACTTAGTTACCAATCAGAAACAACCCCTATTCCAGACGTGATAAAACTCAAAGTCTACACATCGCGTATCCCTATAAACATGGACAAAGCTTCCGATGAGCTCACAGCTCTCCTCGGAGTTTCTTCGGACTTCGATCTGAATAAGAAGAATACTTTCTATGTCGTCCAGAGGTCGACGCTCAAGCAAGCTGTCTGGCTGGGGACTGAACGTGTGATGTTCTTCAGAGATGCTACAGGTACTATCTATATTAGACGACCGATGTGGCGCAGCGGATACAAATACAATTATTTTATTAACCACAAATACAAATGTTGACACAGTAGTGATTCACTGGTTTCTGAGTTAGTTTTCACTGGCGAACACAATAGGCTTGCATAGCCGCAGCGTTATATTAGCCGCACCAATTTAATAATAGTTTTCACTGTGTTACAGAAAGACAGTTGATTCCCCAAAATGTAACTCATGGATATGGCAAAAGAACATTTTGTATCCTAATTTATACAAAAACTGTACTGATGCAGGTCAGGCTGCGACGCGGAGGTTGCGAATTCTTCTCCCGCCTCGGGTCAAATGTTTGTACGATCTACAAATATAATTCCGGGTGTTCTGGGTATTTTCTATATATAATAAAAAATATCTATCTATGTACATTTTTACAAACGGGTGTTTTCACGTACCGGTATATCGGTGAAGAGGTGAAAACACCCGTTTGTAAAAATGTATGATATAGTTCACGATAGTTTTATGAGTAAAATCTATCTATGTATTGTATTAAGTATATATCAGTCGTCTAGTACCCATAATACAGCTCTGTTTAACAGCAGATTACTTTGCGGCTAGATGATGCTGTGTGGATTGTCCTGCATTATTTATTTATTTATTTACTATCACTCAAAGTTCCACCTCACCACCCTAAAGGTTCGAGCACATTATGTCGGGCCGCAGCTGGGCGGAGCGCCATAATGTGCTCGAACCTTTAGAATTGTTATCGAAAACATTGTGAGATCGAACACTGAAGTGCGTTCTATTTGCTTTCCGTTTTAAATAAGAATAAGAATAAGAATAAGAATTTGTTTATTTGATACACACACAAAAAAGGAAAATAATAGGAATAAAAAAAAAAAAACATCATATCAGTAGAATCACAAGGATCACTTTGAAACGTCTTACAAGCTAGGAAAATTTACACCAGTTCCAACGCGCCCATGCCGTAAAAGAACTGGCAACAACACCGGCTGGGTTCCTATCGCTTTTTTGGCATGACCCTTGCTATTGTTATGGATGCCAAGTAGAGTTGGAGCACATTCGTCCCAAGCTTTTTTATCATCTAGGTAATCGGCTGTTTTATAGTAAGCTTTTTGAGACAGTTTTTGTTTAATTAAGTTTTTAAATTTGCCAATTGATAAATTTTGTATGTCGCTTGGGACTTTGTTAAAGAAGCGTACACATTGCCCTTTAAAAGATTTACTGACCTTAGTGAGCCTAACTGTGGGAACAGCGAGTTTATTTTTATTTCTAGTATTAACATTATGATTATCACAATTTTTTTTAAACAGATTAATATTTTTGCGAACATACATAAGATTTTCATAAATATATTGACAGGGTACTGTCATAATATTGATTTCTTTGAACTTATCTCTAAGTGATTCTCTGGGACCCATGTTATAAATAGCGCGAACAGCCCTCTTCTGCAACACGAATATGGTGTTACTGTGTTGATAAATACTATTATTTTTAAAATATAGATAAATAAGAATAATAATTTGTTTATTTGACACACACAAAAAAGGAAAAAAAAAACAAATAATTAATAAATTCTTCATCGCAACTTCCAGCTGCTACAACAGTGGTGGAAGCTCTGAAGAAGTGGGTGTACCAGCCGTGGATCCTGGAAGGCGCGAGGTCGGAGCTGGCGGACGCTGCGAGGCAGACCAGGTTCCCACCATCCCCCGGATACCATGTGGTGATGAGTGTGGTGCAGCCGGAGCCAGCGCAGTTTGATGCTGAAACTGCAGTGGAAGGTAGCCTTTATCAGACCTCCGTGGTGTGGTGGACGAGTGTTTTTTTTTTTTATACAAGACAATCAAGGCGCCCTTTTAGGTACCTAATGTTAAGCACCACGCCTGACTATTACAGACGCAGTGCCACCCAAAGCTAAAAAAAATTAAGTGTTTACGTGGCACTGCACTGCGCTTATCATCCCGAGACATTGTTGTTCTCTCAAGCGAGAGTGATTGCGTCTTAATCCACCACGCGGTATAATGCCAGTGCTCTCATACGGTGAAGGAAAACATCGTAAGGAAACCGGCATGTCCCAAGAACTAAAATGTGTAAAATGCCTCATGTGCCAGTAATTTCACCGGAAACAATACCCTCCACACCGGAACACAGCAATGCGAGCACTACTGCTTTGCGGCAGGAATAGGTATGGTGGTAGTACTTCCCCGGACGTGTTCTATCACAAAGAACTCTGCTACTCTTAACTTGAACTCATATCATCATTATCAACATGACAGCCTTTCAATGTTCCGACTGCTGGGACACTGGCCTAGTCTTGAGCAAGAATCATCATGACAGCCTTCTAATGTTCCCACTGCTGGGACACTGGCCTACTCTCCAGCGAGAGTGATTGGGTCTTAATCCACCACGCGGACCCAATGCGGATTGGTGGATGGCACGTGTCATTCGAATGATTAGTTCTTAGACATGCCGGTTTCCTCACGATGTTTTCCTTCACCGTATGAGATGAGAGCACTGGCATTGCTCACATAAATTTTTCGTAGCGAAAAATCCATTGGTTCACGACCGGATTTGAACCCACGACCTTAGGATCGGAAGGCGGGGTCACTACCACTAGACCACCAGTGCTCCCGTAAAATTGTCAGCTTATATTTATTTTTCTTCACCACAGACTATATTGGGACGTTCGTTGACGAGCTAAGCGAGCTACACAACTTTACTTTAAAATCGCAGTTCCTTTACATGCTCAACTTCGACTTTCAAGCCCTTGAGGTAAGTTCTTAAGGTTCTGAGGACCAGCCTCAGCTCAGTTGGTACCCTTTCTGCAATGTAGGTTGTTGGTTCGATTCCCGATACAAATGTTTGTACGATCTGCAAATATTTGTTCCGGGTGCTCTGGGTATTTTCTATGTATAATAAAAAATATCTATCTATGTATTGTATTAAGTATACCATTCAGTTAGTACACATAACACAAGCCCTGCTTAGCTTGGGGCTAGATGATGCTATGTGGATTTTCCAGCATTATCTTTCTGTCCCTATGTAGATCTTTAAAACTACGCTACGGATTTTGATGCGGTTTTTTAATAGATAGAGTGATTCAAGAGGAAGGTTTATATGTAGCTTAAGCACCCGTGCGAAGCCGGGGCGGGTCGCTAGTTTATAAAAAAAACACTATATATTTTTTGTAATACGCACAAGTTATTAATTAATGCTTTACAATCCTTACAATCAATCTCTTAAGACAAGTATTTCTTAGATAAAAACAGATGAAAAATCTCTAGTACTATTCTGCTTTACTTTTTAACTAATGAGGGCACACAGTTAACACTTGAAAGAAAAATATTGACACGTGTTTCATCCCTCCACGGGACATCATCAGGACCATCGACTTGTTCTGTAGAACGAGTCGATGGTCTGGATTAGTACTACAGATTTTTCATCTGTTTTTTATTTTACAACTAGCTGACCCGCGCGTAGTTTTTGACAATTTATTGATTGATTATTGAAAAGGTTGTCAAAATCTTTGTAGATCCATGACCTGCCTCGAGGTCGTCATTTCGCGGTGCGTCAGGACAGACTGCACCTACTGCTGACGCGGCTCGAGGAGCGCGCGGCCAGCGGAGCCCCGGAGCCGACCCTGAACCTGGTGATGTACGCCGTGCCGTGCGCCGTCTCACCGCTACTCATCTACCCTCACGGTATATAGGGTCTTTGATTATTAGTGCGAGATATTCAAGGAATATGTTCCACACACAAAAAAAAATACATGTAGGTTCTTTTTTTTTCTAAAAATTTTTTTTTAGAAAAAAATACGTAATTCTGCTTAATAATTAGTGATCCTTGTAAGAAATCGAAAGGGCAGCGCTCGGCACGTGTCAGTGACCCGCGCGTCAATAAACCGCGGGTCAATCACCGCGCGTCCTTGACCTGTGCGTGTCAATGACCCGCAACGGGGCGCGCACACTCGAATATTACATTATTACGCCGCTTATTTCGATTCCCAACAATGATAAGTAATAGTTGAGTTGTTTACTTGGAATTTTTAAGACAAAACATACATAAAAAAAACATAGGTAGGTACGTTATTTTTTTTATTGATGTTTGGAACCTGCTCCTTGAATATCGCGCACTAATCATCAAAGACCCTGTATAACATACATATACATACACAAGTATAATATATTAAAATAAATCCTACGTATCAGACAGCGGTTATGCAGAGTTTTTTGTTGGTGATGATGATTAGGTAATTTACTTTTTATGTTTTTCATTTTCATATTTCAATTGTTGAATTTGTAAGCTGTCTTCCACAAAACATTACGATTGTTTTTATAGCGAATAGCTCTTACTTTGTTCCTTCGCTAAAAGTATTTTTATCTATAAGAAAATCATATGTGAAAACAGGAAGCCAAGAATAGGTTTTCAGAATAAGAATAAGAATTAGTTTAAGTATCTATAGTTTAATTAACAAATTTGTAAATATTACCGATTAGGCGGTGTGGTCGCTCAGCGACAAAGCCTTATTTTTTTTTATTCAATAAATTAAAAAAAAAAAAAAAAAAAAGAATAAGAATATTTTTATTGTAAAACTGTTATAAATGTAAGATGGTAAAATTAAAAATACAAAAATAGTCCAACAAATACTGTAAATCACATATGGTTTTCTTATAGATAAAAATGAATTGCTGTGCGTTAGGCTCGCTAAAACTCGACAACGGCTGGACCGATTTGGCTAATTTTGGTCTCGAAATATTTTTTAGGAGTCCAGGGATGGTTCAAACAAATCCTCAAAATTGGAATTATAGAAAAATTGCGAAAAAATAACGCAAGTGGAACCGCGCCGGGTATACTAGTACTTAATAAAATTAGTGATAAATTATAATTCGCGATAGTTTTAGAAATAACGAATAAGAACTGTATCCTATGCCGCTATTTTGTTTGTTAAATCGTCGCTAAGCAGCTACGAACGACCGACGTAAGGCTACCATTTTGTTCTACTTATAGCCACAGGAGTAAGTTCAGTTGGTTTATTAACGTTAGTATTAAAAAATAATGCAAAAAGATTTCGCCCAACGTGGGGCTCGAACCCACGACCCTGAGATTAAGAGTCTCATGCTCTACCGACTGAGCTAGCCGGGCTGTGTCTGTGTCGGCGAAATATCACATCATGTTCTTCATGCTTGTCAAATATTATCCAGGAAAAATAAAAAAATCAAAATTTGTACAAAATTTGTTTTGCCACATGTTGATGCCACCTCTTATTTTAGGTTATAAATGTTTTTATCGGAGAAATTTGTGAACATGTAAATATTTTGAATTATGAATTGACCGACGAGATTTTGATAGGATTTGACGAAGGTCACACAATTTTCTTATATAATAAAGCATTTTGTGTAGGGTTTTTTTTGTTTTATATGTCACTTAATTTTAATCAACCTTAACAGCTGCATTGTCACCCAAAGCTTTTAAGTCTCAGGGTGGCAACGCGCATGATATCTCTGATGTTACAAGCGTACATAGGCTACAGTCTACCGTCGTACAGTCGACCTCTGCTAGGCACTATTAAATAAATTAAATGTGTTTTTCAGGAGGGGATTCCAGGTCACCCGTAAGAGCGTTCATGTCTCCGAAATGGGGGGGTGTGGTGCTGTCCAGTCCGTCGGCACTGGACTGCGAGGAGAGGGTCTGGCGACCGGACACTAGACTCGTGATGGGCACCTTTGTATCCCAACTGAGGAAACTGCTGGGTATTGCTGATACGGTAAGTAACACCAGCAAATATCATGTGAAATGTTGCCAAGACGAGATCGACTGTGTTTCCACCGGTGTGAGTGTTTCCACCGGAGATGTGCGAGGATGTGTAGTGAGGCTGTGAAACGGTGTGAGTGTTTCCACCGGAGACGTGTGAGGATGTGTAGTGAGGCTGTGAAACGGTGTGAGTGTTTCCACCGGAGACGTGTGAGGATGTGTAGTGAGGCTGTAAAACGCTGTGAGTGTTTCCACCGGAGATGTGCGAGGATGTGTAGTGAGGCTGTGAAACGGTGTGAGTGTTTCCACCGGAGATGTGTGAGGATGTGTAGTGAGGCTGTAAAACGCTGTGAGTGTTTACACCGGAGATGTGCGAGGATGTGTAGTGAGGCTGTGAAACGGTGTGAGTGTTTCCACCGGAGATGTGTGAGGATGTGTAGTGAGGCTGTAAAACGCTGTGAGTGTTTACACCGGAGATGTGCGAGGATGTGTAGTGAGGCTGTGAAACGGTGTGAGTGTTTCCACCGGAGATGTGCGAGGATGTGTAGTATGGCTGTGAAACGCTGTGTTTCCACCGGAGATGTGCTAGGATGTGTAGTGAGGCTGTGAAACGCTGTGAGTGTTTTCACCGGAGATGTGCGAGGATGTGTAGTGATGCTGTGAAACGGGCTCGTTTCTGATGCGCGCGCTGACAAACATCCAAACTTCCGCATTAATAATATTAGTGTAATTAGTGCTATGTAATTTGGCTTTTTAATGTCACTGGTCTTCAAGCGAGAGTAATAAGGTCTTCATTTACCAGGCTACTAATCTACCGATGAGGTTTTTTTTATACCACTAAAGTGGCAACCAAGCGTACGGCTCACTTGATGGCAAGCCGTTACCGTAGCCGATGTACGCTTGCAACATCATAGATATCACTAGCGTGTTACCACCCTGAGACGTTAGATGGAAAGTCTCGTGTGCCTGTAATTTCACCGGAAACCATACCCGAACCGGAACACAGCGATGCGAGCATTAATGCATGGCGGCAGAAATAGGTGTGGTGGTAGACTTTCCCCGGACGAGCTCTATCACAAAGAACTTTACTACTCTTAGGATGGGTGTGGATTAATTATGATATTCCCCAGGAGTACATAACCGGTGCACACCTGGAACCGCTCAGGTCGGTGGTGCCGCGCCGCTGGGAGGTGGACAACCTGCTGCGCATCAGGACCCTGGAACAGCTGACTTCAGCTCAGAGGACGCTGCAGTCGCTGGCGCAGCTGCTTGGTGAGTTGAACCGTCAATGTCATCAGGATATAAGGCTTTCGCATGGACGTAATATATATTAAGTTCTTCTTCTTCTTCGTTTATGGACTCTGTGGCTTATTTGCCACAATTTTGCCAGTGTCAAGTGTATTAGTTTGATTGTCGCTTAGCAACGTAAACAAACGAAATTTAGAAATAAATGATGAGTTTTCTTTCAAAATTCCCTTGGAAAGCCTTTGGCTAAATTACCAACCAACATTACCCCTCCATTTCAATTACTTACACTTGTGCTAAGTAAACAAGTTAAATTGGATAAACTGCCACCAAATTTACGCAATAAAACTTAACTTAACTTAACTTAAATAACACGAGAAAAATAATTAAAATGGGAGGACCCATGTCGTTTTGACAAGATAGCCAAAGACAATTTCCTTTTTTTTTATTACTTTCATGGGCTTCCGTGACTGAGTGACAGAACCGTCAATGTCATCCTATAGAACTTATGCTCTGAATTTTTTGTGTTTCTAAAGTGTACCTAAATAAAATTGGTTATACAAAATTTTAGTAAACCCTCTTTTTTTTGTTTTTTTTTATACTACTAAAGTGGTAACTAAGCGTACGGCCCACAAGATGGTAAGCGGTTACCGCAGCCTATGGGCGCTTGCCAGAGGTATCACCCACGGGTTGCCACCCTGAGAGGTTAGATGGAAAGTCTCATGTGCCTGTAATTTCACCGGAAACCATACCCTTCGAACCGGAACACACCAATGCGAGCATTAGTAAGTAAGTAAATAAGTAAAAAAGTTTATTTCGACACAAAATTAAATGATACATAGTAGGTGGTAATAATATTAAAAATGTATATTTAAGCATTCAAGCATAAGTCTGTCATTACTGCTTGGCGGCAGAAATAAACAGAACTCCCATCACAAAGAACTCTACTACTCTTAAAACTCTTGTTTAATTTACAGGTGAAATATCAAACATAGTGATCAACGACGAGGTGGCCGCCTCTATTCACCAAGCGGTGGATTCCACGTACCGCGCGTCCGAGCTGATGGCGGCGGGTCAGCTCCTGGCTGCGTACCAGGAGTCGCAGCGAGGAGCCGTGGCCGCGGAGACGGCGTTCATGGAGCCCAGTCTACTGGCTTTGCTGTACTTCCCCGATGATCAGAAGTAGGAGCGTTATGTCACATTTACACTATACCATAATTGCATGCAAGAATTGCCTTGTCAATTGAATTTCAGAACATTTTTGTTCTAAAATCAATTTGACAAGGCAATTCTTGCATGCAATTATTGTATGGTGTATAGTTCTCACGACGGATCTCGGCCGTCGTAAAATTAGCCGTTTTGATGCGCAATGGAGCTTTTTCAAACTAAATTGTCTTTGCGCATCACAAACGGCTAACTTCACGGAAGCCTAGATCCGCTGTGCGAACTATAAATGGGCATTAAATCAATATAAATATAAATAAATAAATAATAAACGGGCTGGTTCAAACAGTTTGATCATATTTTTATAAATGTCTGGCCAAATTTGATCTTTTTGCTTGAAAAAAATGAATTTTCGTATTTCTATTTGATGAAACAATTTCAATGCCTGTTTGATCAAATAACGTTGAACGTCTACAAGAGTAGTACGTTGCAAGAGTAGTAGAGTTCTCTGTGATAGAGCTTGTCCGGGGAAGGACTACCACCATATCTATTTCTGCCGCCAAGCAGTAATGCTCGCATTGCTGTGTTCCGGTGTGAAGGGTATGGTTTCCGGTGAAATTACTGGCTCTTTTTTTTTATACAACTGAAGTGGCAACCATGCGTACGGCCCACAAGATGGTAAGCGGTTACCGCAGCCTATGGACGCTTGCAATACCAGAGGTATACCAGAGGTATCACTCGCGGGTTGCCACCTTGAGGCTAAGATCGAAAGCCTCATGTGCCAGTAATTTCACCGAAAACCATACCCTTCACGCCGGAACACAGCAATGCAAGCATTACTGCTTGGCGGCGGAAATAGATATGGTGGTAGTCCTTCCCCGGACGAGCTCTATCACAGAGAACTCTACTACTTTTTAATTTTCTTTCTTTCTTTCTACTTTTTGAATAACTAATAAAAAAAATTAATTATTTGGTTCCAGATACGCTATCTACATTCCGCTGTTTCTGCCAATCATGTTTCCCGTGATTCTGTCTCTCAAGAACTTAATACTCTGGTTCAGAGGCAAGCCTGTATACAAGGACAAGACTGAGTGAAGATTGAGTGATTTTTCAGTATTTTAATTCTTATTGTGTTGTGAATAAAGACTACTTAATTTATACTAAAGGTTTTTTGACTGTTTTGATGGTAAAAGATCATGTGAGAAATTAATGAAATAAGTTCGCTGGAATGTTGCAATTTCACATATTGATAAAATGTAGTGTAAAAATAAAGGTTTTGGGTAAGTGGAATCGGCTCCGTCATCTGTGCCAGATGTCGCAGGTTTGAATCTCTACCGTGCAATGGGTTTTTTGTAAAAGGCTAAGGGTGAGTTGCACCATCTAACGTTAAAGTCAAATGGTTCAATCGTCGTCGAACAATTTGACGTTTGGTCATCACTGACTCATACGAATTTAGTGTGCGTAAAGTTGGAAGCCTCACGGTAGAAGTTGTTTTTTACTATGCCAAAAAACTGTGCTCAATTAGTGCCCAAAGCACAGAATTAGTGTCACTTATAACTTCGAGATATTTAGGTAATTCCCTGAGGTTGGATTTTGGATTCGTTCTTTTTGAGGATTCTAACTTGACGTCAAGCTAGCAGCCTCAAAAAGAACGGCACGTATCGTGATGGTAAAAAATGTGCTGAATTTGTGCCAATTAGTGCTCAAAGACAGAAATAGTGCCGCTATATCTTCGGAGATATTTAGTTAATTCACTGAGGCTTTCAACTTGACTTTAATCTAGTGCATTCTTAGTTGTAGTTAATATTAAATAAAACACCATAAGATTGCTCATAATTATAATACGTAATACTGAGGTAAACTTACATTTAATTCATTGTGCAGTTTCATTATTTGTGTAGTTCTATAATTTATTTATCTAAAAGCTTTTGTAAAATGTCCTATATTGATATGTAGTGCATGCTCAAATCCGTAAGTCACACTTTACTTTCAACACACTGGTTATTCAACGACAACTCAGAATCTGAGACTCTGATGTCGACAATTATAACCAGTTATGTGTCAATATTATCTTGCTGATTCTTGCTCAAGCTTTTGTCATTCTGATATTTTACAAACAGCACAATTCACAAAACGTCCTTATTAGGATATTATAGGTTCACAAACTTACATTAGGACTCGACCCAATCAGTTTCAGTTATCATAGCAACATTTTCACCTTTCCCCGGCAAATATTCAAACTCCCACAGCGAATTGCCTAAAACTAGGGTTTCGCCTTCCAACAGCTCAAAATTCAGCGTGAAGCAGTCATCCTCACAAGGACTTCTCGGCTTCAGCTGAATATAATTCCTCCCTTTTAACTGCGACATGATTATAAGACCCACATCCAACTCTAGATACTTAAACCTATGGGTGTCATAGTTCTTAGACAAAAGCAGCCAGTTGAAATGTGAAGGTGGAATATGCGGCGACAAAAAATAAGGTCTCGGAGCCAAGACACGAAACGCTTTAACTGCCCGGATATCGCAATTCTGAAAATGCACAAACCAACTGGGGATATCGTTGTTAGTGATTCTGGATACAATTTCCTCGAGATCCATCGGCTGGCGACCTATTCTGATGTTCGAGAGGATCCTGCAAGGGACGGAGACGCGCAAGCGGTCGTCGACGCTGATCAGGTTGGTAAGGTTCAACTCAGAGCGTGACACGGACCAGTCGTAGTGAGCATCTGAGACTATGACGGGGGCGCCGCGGGAAAGATGGTGGTTGAAGACTTCGTTGTAGTTGGAATCTGAGACGTGTTCGATATTTTCTGAAAAATATTACCTTGATTACTTTATTTCATGAGTTTTCTCTGCCCTGTAATTTCTATCAAACGGTGAAGGTTAAGTAAACTGGCATGTCCAAAAACTAAAAATTCGATAGACATGTTCTAAATTCACCAATCTGAATTGGTGGCGTGGTTGATTTATAGACCTTAAGGCTGCGTTTCCAGCAAAGATGTGCGAGGACATCTCTGATGGAAACGCAGCCTAAAACTCGCGGGCAAATTGACACTAGGCCACAGAATAAATACTAGGGTCACATTAAAAACTCGCTGAACATGTATGGTGTTTGATGGTGACATACTTGTTCGATACACGTTCTTATTACAAGTAATAGGTAGGTACTTTTAATGTAGCAAATAATAATAAAAAACAAACGACGTTTTGTTTTGTTAGTTATACCACAGGTAATACAGAACAGAAAGTGAGTAGGTATAATACCTAGGTAAATTAAAAAACGAAAAGTTACCTACCGAAATGGTGAACTAGAAAAGTAAAGGACATCAAATCGCCAACTAGTGGTTTTACAGTCTCAGAGACGAAAACCTTTAAATATTCTAAGCTTTGAAGCAAATAAATATTGGCGCAAGCGGAATCTGCGAAAAAGTACATAAGTAATGTCTAAACTAATCAAAAAAGCACCTATTTAAGTGTCAGGTGTACTCACTGATAGCTTCACAAGTAATACAATCCACTGGCGATACAGTATTCTCATCCGAACTTGGCGGACGAGACTTTTCTATCAAACATTTATTCTGGTACAAAGAAGTCCAGTCCCAAACAGGGAGTACTTTTATCAATAAAGTCCTCGCTACTGCCGAAACATGCCATTGGAAAGTGTCAGTCTGGCTCACGGTAAATCCAATAGCCATAACCATGATGAGGAACAGAAATACCCTTGTCCACCATTTAAATGACGCCTTTCTTACTGCGTTCGTCAGCGGGCGGCAGATTATATCCATCTCCTCATCACTGATACCCGCTTCTTTACAATACTCGTAGAAGGAACGGACTTCAGAGTTGATAAGCTCGAATTTCTCGCGCTGAGACATGATTGCCCCGTTTTTGAGAGTCATTTTGCACAATGACCTACTCCCGTACCATGCGATCAATATTTAAAGTTGCGGTGCGGCGTGGCTTATCGATAATGAAAATTCGCGCGCGCGCGGAATGTATCATTAGGCGGAAGTCATTAATAAAGTATTTTATAACCTGAAATGTGATAAACTTGAATTTAAATTACTAAAAAATATAAACATTGTTGCTATTATTATTGGCTTCATAATCATCTATTTCTATTTAGTTTTTTTAAACTGAAAATCTGGAAATATACCTACAATCAATCAATAGATTTGTTTTTTTTTTATTCAGTCTGTATAAATAAAAAAAAAACACTTTAGTTATAGACACACGTAAGTAGCTCTCTCTAGCCTATTTTACTTATTCCTACAAGTTAGCTCCAATCTAGTCGGGCCATGGACACTTCTATATTCCTTGGGTCGGGCCAAATAACTGCGAAAAAGTGACAACGCGTTGTCACTTTTTCACTTGTTTGGTTAGGCCTAAGGTTAGGCCTCAGCGGCAGCGTGTCTCTTGTTTCCGTGCTAAGGACCAACTAGGTTGGGCCGTGTATCATAGGCTCATAGATACAAGTTGGACAAAACTTTAAACACGCTCCAACCTGGCCAGCTCAACTTATAACGAGAGAGCCTTTTGCACTCCTGCGACACTGGCCTATTTCACGACTGAGTTTTTTTTTATGTCAGCATGTGACAAGACAAACAAGGCCACCTGATGTTAAGCACCACGCCTGGCTATTACAGATGCAGTGCCACCCAAAGCTTAAAGTTTTAAGTGATTGCGTGGCGATGCACTGCGCTTATCACCCCGAGACATTGTTGTTGTCTCTTTCGCCCAGTAATTTCACTTGCTACAGTGCCCTTCAAGCCTAAACAGAGTAATGCTTGCACACTACTGCTTGGAGGTAGAATATCTGACACTGCAGTGGTACCCACCAAGACGGACTTGGGCTGAAGAGTCCTACCATCAGATGAATAGGTTTTAATCTACCACGCGGACATAATACGAATTAGTATGATGTCTTTAGATTTTTTTGTTTTTGGACATGCTAGTTTCCTCACGTCACGATGTTTTCCTTCAAAGTATTAGAGCACTGCGCAAATATATTTTTTAATAGAAAAATTCAATGGTACACCGTCGGGTTCGAACTCACGACCTTATGATTGTAAGGCGGGGTCACTACCACTAGTATCAATAACAGTGTTCTTATTATAATATTACCATGCTCACAACCCGTAATGCTAGACAGAAAAAAAATGAATATCGGACCCTACAAGTACTTACTATTCTGAGGGCCCTACCAAACATATTCCTACAGTTCAGTTTGTTGGGCCTGACCTGGTTGGAGTGTAAAACTGATAAAAGGGAATTACCTCAGCGAACAATTTGTTAGTTCGATGAATTATGGTACCTTGAGTAAGAGGAGGCTTATAAAAAAGTCTCCAACCCAGAAGACGAGAAGTTATCGTTTTTTTTTATGAAAAAAAAAAAACTATATTTACTGGCAACAAAAAAGTCAAATACAAATCCGCCATATTGAAAGTTCTAATGTGGGAAGTCGGTCAAACGCTGACCTTATTAGTTGTTTCTAATTATTGCACTGCGTTGTAAGGCTAAAAAGTTATTTAGAAAATAATTCTACTATTTAGTGACTTTATTATTGTGATTAAAACTCCAACGCACTTCTATCTGCAGTTTTGCAATTTGTCTGCTGGATACGTCACAGCGCCATGTTGTATTCCTGCGCTGATTGCAGGCACGAGAAATCTGCCAACCCGTTTATTTTCCGGGATTAGTTCCCGATAATCAAACGAATCGCGATTTTGTACTCAAATATATTTTAGTTTATATTTGTTGGCAAATGTCTAATAACTTCAGTGGAATCGATGCATCCCTGTTGTCGCAATTCGAGTGCTAAATCTTAATACAAACTGCAGTTTGGTGCATCCGCGAAAGTTGAAAGGACTGTGTGTTGTAAAAGAAGACGTGATTGATAATTAGCCAAAATTCCGGTCCCTACGCGTAGACGAGAAGGTGCCTACCCACCGGGGCAGTCGGGTGAAGAGATGAACAACAAACGCAAAAGTCGCCAAGGACCGCCGAGGTAACTGGTAACTTTTAGTTTTGGAATGACATGTCTTTGTTGTTGGCGATCGATGTTGGGTGCATTGCGAATTTGTCGCGGTTTCGCTGAACAATATCTGACTTAGTGGGCGGTGCAGTGTTGTGAACGTAAACAAAAAGTGTTGGTATGTTTTTAAGAGGCGAAGTCGCGTGCGGCGAGCGCGCCTCTACGCGAGATGTTTGGCCTACTTTTGCTGCATGCTCTGGTCGATGAATATAGCCACGAGATCAGCTGTTCGCGGCCCGTTTACTCCACCTATCTCCGATCGCGAAGATCTATCAGCGATACCCACCCAGCATGTCAAGTTTACATTCGTCTTCGCTCAGTTGGTTTCTAACAAACGCACTGTCACTTTATAACATTTTCATTGTATAGGAAGTCAGTGTAATAGCACTTTCACTCCATAGAATCTAACGTGGAGATAACACCTGGCATTAATCCAAAGTTCTCAATTAGAATTGTCTCTTTAAACATACAGTTAAACTGTACTGGTGATTAATTAGGAGTGATTTACTTGTTGCGGAGCTTTTAAAGCTATTTATGAAGTTATTTTTATAGAAAGTTTTAATTTTGTGCAGGGGTATAATCGGTGCTTAAGGATAAATGATTACTATAACTGTTGTACAGGTAAGCCTATAAGCCTATTACTGAAATATCTTATAATGTAAAATCTATATTGGTAATGTGACTGAAAAATAACTGATTTAACTTGTTATGTATTCTCAGTTAATTATTTTTCAAGGAACTTTTGTCCTTATGAACCATGTCAGTTTAATCTTACTATCTTATCATTCATGGTATTAGCATACCCAACAGTATATCAATCAGCGGACCCAATGCGGATTGGTGGATGGCACATGTTTTTAAAATTATTAGTTCTCGGATATGCCGGTTTCCTCACTATGTATTCCTTCACCGTATGGTACTGGCATTGCGCACATAAATTTTTTGAATAGAAGAATCTGTTGACGCACGACCGGATTCTAACCTTTCTATGGGTCATTGTTTAGTAAGTAAAATTGTATTACCCTATTCACAATGCCTGAAATAAAGATTTATTTAATTGAATTTAAGATCGGAAAGCGGCGTCACTACCATTAGACCAACCAGTGCTCCACTTAGAGAGAGAGAGAGAGGGCACAGTAGGCATCAATATTTGTGTTTTTCAAATGGTGAAGATGATGACATCGCAAGGCAATAAATATAAATCAAAATAAATTTCAATTCATTTTAACCTGCTTGTTCAAAGATTGGAAATTCGAAAGACATGAGCCATCTACCGATCCTCATTAGGTCTGTATGATGGGTTGCGATTTGCGACAATCTTGCTCGAGAGGCCTGTGTAGAAGGATGACTATACACCACACAACTCCATGATTGGTTGATGGCACGTCTTTCAAAGTACCAGCTAGTCCATGGAAATATTGTTAGAACTTATATTTGAGCATTACAATAAAATAAAATGCACTCCGATTTGATTTCTTAACATCTATCTATTAAATTAATCAACCAGTAACATCAGCTTATCTTTTGCCTGTCTGTGCGTTCTCTAATCTTCAGCAAAGAATACTAACCTAATATATTATTAATAAGATGGTGCCTTTTCACCGATACATGCGGGTACATACACCTGTTTTTTATGAATGAATTATAAGATAATCTATGCATGCATAACCTATTCACATTTACCACCAAATCAGCACTCAAATACATAAAGCAATAATTAATGCATTTCCTAAAAAAATCACAGTATGGCTGAATCACTAATGTTGGCTATCTATAGGAAAATAGCTAATCTATACTAATATTATAAAGAATAGTTGTATTTTTTTTTTGTTATGAATAAACTCAAAAACTACTGGTCTGATTTCAAAAATTCTTTCACCATTAGAATGCTACATTATCCCTGAGTAGCAAAGAATTTTTATTACTAGCAACCCGTCCTGGCTTTTCAATTTCAACTGAGCGCTTCCGTGCTTCGGAGAGCACGTTAAGCAGTCGGTCCCCGCTTTTTCAATGTTGTTGTTATGACAGAAGGCTTCGGGCGGCCTAAAAACTCTGTTACCAGAGTTGGCCACTGACTCGTATGAATTTACTTAGTAGATAAATCTATTGTCTTTGTTGTTCATGCTAAGATGTAACTTTAATTACCATATTTACAAACTTGTAAGTGGCCATAGGTTACAGTAACTGCTTTCCATCAGGTTAAACCACAGAAATAGATCAAGATTATGTGTTGGACTTTTTATTTGCCATTTGAATAAACTTTTATATCTCAAATAGCAACACTACTGCCAAACTTATAAATTAAAATTAATTAAATTAGTATTTGATTCAAAGAGCACCGCTGGTCTAGTGGTAATGACCCCGCCTTCCGATCCTAAGGTCGTGGGTTCAAACCCGGTCGTGCACCAATGGATTTTTCTGTTCGAAAATTTATGTGCGCAATGCCAGTGCTCTCATACGGTGAAGGAAAACATCGTGAGGAAACCGGCATGTCCAAGAACTAAAAATTCGAAAGACATGTGCCATCCACCAATCCGCATTGGGTCCGCGTGGTGGATTAAGACCCAATCACTCTCGCTGGAGAGTAGGCCAGTGTCCCAGCAGTGGGAACATTAAAAGGCTGTCATGATGATGATGATTTATACATTAAAATTCAAAATATGCAGTTCTATTCAATAGGTATATCACAAGAACCGCATAGTTGAGTTTTTCCCAGCTATCACTAACAAATCAGGTTTGAAGTTTCAAAATGATCATCTTTTTAGAAGAAAGAAAGAAAGAATTTATTTGACAGCACAAAGACAAAGACAACAGAACTGAAATAATACAATAAATATTAAAAAAAAAAACAATAAAAAACATACAGCTTACAGTACCTACTTAAAAACATGAATTTGGAAAATAATAATAATAATAATAATACTAAAAACAAAATTACAAAATAAGAAGAAGAAATTATTTTTAGAAGGGGAAACCCGCAAATGTATCCAATCACGAGATACCGAAACATAGACAAATACTGATTCAAGATTATTCATATGCATATCATACATTGTTAACAACAATGTAGAACCAAGCTTTTAGGATCATGTTAATATTACTTTTTCTAAGAAAAAAACACCTGGGTATTTAAAGAATGGGATGACTTACTAAACTAAGGGGTTGTCTGACAAGACTAAAGTATTATACCAGATCCATTAACAGCTAAGTTGTTCTTAACAGATCAACGAAGTTAAGCACTGTTCCGCGGGGTCATCATTTAGATGGGTGAACGCCAGTGGCAATTTCAACTGAGCGCTCCCGTGCTTCGGAGGGCATGTTAACCAGTCGGTCCCGGCTTTTTCAAAGTGGTTAGGCCATGACAGAGGCTTTCGGGCGGCCTAGAAACTCTGTCAACAGAGTTGGCCATTGACTCATACGAACGAACGAAAGAAACCAAGACCGGCATATAATGCCTAATGGCTATAATGGCTTATAATGCCTTCCATAATATAGAAGAACTAGGTTGATTCACACCCATCCTAGTTCAACATCATCATCATCCACAGCCTGACTTCACCCACTGCTGGGCATAGGCCTCCCTTAGTTGCCGTCTACCACGATCCTGTGCCAATCTAATCCACTTACGGCCCGCGACTTTCACTATGTCGTCCATTCTAGTTCATCATGACTAAATAATGTTCCCACTGCTGGGACACTGGCCTACTCTCCTGGCCTAATCCACCACGCGGACCCAATGCGGATTGGTGGATGGCACATGTCTTTCGAATTTTTAGTTCTTGGACATGTCGGTTTCCTCACGATGTTTTCCTTCACTGCCATTCTAGTTAACTGGCAAATATTTGCTTTCATCTGTCAGTTTCTTACTCCTCTACAGTTCGAATTTTTTTACAACCGATCAAACATTGTAGGTTCTACAACTTTATAAAAACTGTTTTGTGGTCAGGGATTTTTGATTAAGTAGAGTACTTCCTACAAGAAGAGACAAAGGGAGGCTACCAGATATCTCCGCCTTATAAAATCCGATTTCGATAGTTCTTTATTTGTTTAAAATGTAGAAACTTTAAATTGGTTTCATAACAATATGTTAAAGATCACAGAATAGCCTCTCAAAATGCAGTAAATTGCTTCTTTTTAAAAGTTTTTAAAAGTACAAGAGTAGTAGAGTTCTTTGTGATAGAGCTCGTCCGGGGAAGGACTACCACCATACATATTTCTGCCGCCAAGCAGTAATGCTCGCATTGCTGTGTTTCGGTTCGAAGGTTATGGTTTCCGGTGAAATTACAGGCACATGAGACTTTCCATCTAACGTCTCAGGGTGGTAACACGCAAGTGATATTATGATGTTGCTTGCGTACATAGGTTGCGGTAACCGCTAACCATCAAGTGGGCCGTACGCTTAGTTGACACTTTAGTAGTATAAAAAAAAAATGTGCTCGCGAAGTCTACTGTTCTCAGGACTACTATTTTATAGTGGCAGTACTTCCCGGATGAGCTCATCACAGAGCTCTGCCACTATTAACTGTATAGTCGTTGAGCATGTAAAAGTTATTTCTCCTGTCTGCAGGTCACCGCGTGGCCGTGTGGTGGCCGAGGGCGTCTACAATAACGCCCACTTCATGCACGCTGCTACAACCCACGTGGGGGATATAGTACAGGTGCTGACCCAGTCTGGGAGCCTTTGGGAGGGCGTGTTTAAGACTTTCAGTGCACAATTTGAGGTAAGTTTCCTGTAGATCCTAGTTATGAACGCCTGGTATATAGCACGAGACGTCTACAATAAGACTATGTAATCTGGAAGGTGGTGTTCAAAACTGTTAGGCACATTTGAGGTGAGTTTTGTAAATTCTGGTTATGAACACCTGGTGGATTTAGCATGAGGCGTCTACTATAATGCCAGCTTCATCCAAGCTGTTACCATTCTGGTAAGGGATGTAGTACAGGTGCTGATTCAATCTGGAAGGGGGTGTTCAAGACTTAAGAGCCTCAATATGAGGTAAGTTTCTTGTAGATCCTTGTTATGAACACTTGGTAAAAGTGGTATGAGTGCGTCTACAATTAGGCCCACTTCATCCACGCTGCTACCGCCCATGTAGGGGGTATAGTACAGATCCTGAACCAGTCTAAGAGTCTTTAGGTGGGGGTTATTCTAACCAGCTTCCTTAGAGCCATAAGACACCGGCATGCCATGACGTGGTCGGCTATGTAGCCGTGGCTACATTTGGCTACCTACCGTAGCAGTTGCCTAATGAGCAGCAAGTTGTTCTACTCTGTTTGGCTTTCGTTCTGGCGACTAGTTGGCGGCTGATTGGGCGTAACTTGTGAACTTAATCTTATACAAAATACTGGAGATTTGCCTACTCGTTGTCAGGACGCCAGATTATGCAGTCTCCACGTAGAGGCTGATAGTGACTACGCTTCCAAATTGGCGACGTCGCCAGACCGTAGCCAACTGTGTTTCTGTCATATATTTCAATACTGTTTTTTTGGATGTAGCCAGCCGGCGAAGACGCCATGGCATCCTGGTGTGTTTAGCATTTAATCCACAAATCTGGCGATAGCTATGTCATATTACTGATACTAATTAAATCTGGAAAACGTTCTGCAATAGAGCCCTGGGTGTGCCCTGGGTAGATCCTAGATCAACTGGAAGATATTATATCCCAGATGTTGCGACTCCTTGGTCCGTATTTAAGAACGATACTCGAGCATAGATTCTTGACAGTTCTTCATAGAGTACTTTTGTTAAATCGATGCTTGAGTCACGATCGACGAATATGGATCTTGAATACGGGCTCTAGACTGGGTGAGCACTAGCACTATACTATAGTAATGGGTGGTAGTAGCGTGGATGAAGTGGGTAGAGTCAAGGGAGTTTTATTATAGTGCAGGTGTTCATCCAGTCCAGGAGCTTTTGAGAGGGGGATGTTTTAGGCTCGTGTATATTTGAGTGTAGATTTAGACTGAAGGATCGATTTTGTGACAGTTTTTTTTATGAAGAACCTAAAATTTTTGTTGTAGTCAGTCAGTAGACTAGCATTATGCTGAGCAAGAATCTTTTTTGATGTACTGTACACAGAATAGACTGAACCACTCACCTACTGTGTCTGTTTTTTATATTATTTGTAAATCTGTGTATAGTTTGTCAGAATAAACTTTTACTTTACTTTACTTTTAGACTAGGTATGACCGTAGAGAAAACATGCTAGAACAATTTGAATCATTCTGACAAAATTTAAGTTAATAAGATCCTAAGTACACCTGGGTTACATAACACGTGTTTAAGATAGCTTGATGGAACACATTAGGTTTTGGGAGTTGTCTATTCCCAGCTGTGGGGCCAGACGATGACCTGGAAGATTGACAGGATATGTTATTACCAAGTTTAGGAGCTACATCCCACTTATGGAAATACTACGCAGACACCTTCAAGTTTTTAGAGTTCGTTCTCTGTGCCACTAGATTTTCTTGGTCACCCAGTGTTAGATCAATGACCCGGTTGTGGTTTGGATAAATATTTATACTTTATTTTTCTATAAATTTAACTGACGTATTTAAAGGCGTTGAACTTACCTCGACCTTGACATTGCCGCAAACTGCACGTTTTTGTAAGGACTACCGCAAACTGTACGTTTTTGTAAGGACTACTAGCGGTTACCCGCAACTTCGTTCGCGAGAAACCGTACTTTTTTCCGGGATAAAAAGTGGCACTCTCCACTTTGAGTGCTTGTGTTATGGGTACTAGATAAGCAACCGGACCAAATATTTGCAGATCGTACAAACATTTGCTCCAAGGCGGGAATCGAACCCGCAACCACCTGCGTCGCAGGCGGACCTTCGCCCGCCGCGCCACATCGGTCGTCAATACTCAAGATCGTAGAAACATTTGTTCCAAAGCGGGAATCGAACCCGCAACGACGAGCGAATACTCGAGTTCTTCAGTGAGACTAAAGCTGTTATGGTCAAGCGTGACGCAGCTTTCGAAGAAGTAGAATAAAAAGGAAAACCCGGTCCTATAAAGCAGGCAAGACTAACCAACTAAGCCACCGTACGGGTATCGTTCCGCTCGAAAATTCTAGAATAGAATAGAAAACTCTTTATTGTACAACACACAAGGAAATATTTAAAAAATTACACTGATATACACAGTTAAGTAAAGCGAGGTACATTGTACCGGCGCGCGGCGGCGGCTTTATCGCTTGGAGCGATTTCTTCCAAGCTCATGATATCAATAAAATTATGCACTTATATTTAAGAGTAGTAGAGTTCTCTGTGATAGAGCTCGTCCGGGGAAGGACTACCACCATACCTATTTCTGCCGCAAAGCAGTAATGTTCGCATTGCTGTGTTCCGGTGTGAAGGGTATGGTTTCCGGTGAAATTACTGGCACATGAGGCTTTCAATCTTAGCCTCAAGGTGGGAACCCGCGAGTGATACCTCTGGTATTGCAAGCGTCCATAGGCTGCGGTAACCGCTTAACATCTTGTGGGCCGTACGCTTGGTTGCCACTTCAGTTGTTTAAAAAAAAAAAAAAAGCACGTAAGCACTGATAGCAATCAAACGGATAGTGAATAAAATTACAAGGATAATTTTGATTAACTAAACTGGTTTGCAAGCATTCATTCGTGTTGCATTACTGATTACCAAACTAACGGTGAACATGCGTTTTGTAAAAGTAATAGTATTCAAGTTTATACCTAATATTCCAAGTTTTCGCATTTAGTCTCAAGCTGTACTTGAAAAAAAAAAAAAAAAAACAAACGTCTTACAAGCTAGAAAAATTTACACCAGTTCCAACGCGCCCATGCCGTAAAAGAACTGGCAACAACACCGGCTGGGTTCCTATCGCTTTTTTTGGCATGACAATTGCTATTGTTATGGATGCCGAGTAGAGTTGGAGCACATTCGTCCAAAGCTTTTTTATCATCTAGGTAATCGGTGTTTTATAGTAAGCTTTTTGAGACAGTTTTTGTTTAACTAAGCTTGAACCCACAACCATTTTTATATACCACTAAGCATACGGCCCACTTGATGGTAAGCGGTTACCGTAGCCTATGTACGCTTGCAACATCATAGATATCACTTGCGTGTTACCACCCTGAGACGTTAGATGGAAATTCTCATGTGCCTGTAAGTGTAATTTCACCGGAAATGCGAGCGTTACTGCTTGGCGGCAGAAATAGGTGTGAAAAACCTATTTTATTATAAATTTTAGTAAGTATTCCCGTAGGTATGATGATTAACACTATAAAAATATTTTACTAATAGTTGATAAGTTATATTGATATTTAATCGGTAGAGGATATATTTTTTGCCACATTATTTCGTGTTGTTAGGTAAATGCAGCCACTTGTAAAAAAAACAGATCAACCTCTAGAGGGACAAAGCACTGGAAACTCGTATAACACACCTTCAAATACAAATCTTTTATTGCACTTATGTTGGTGATAAATAAATAAATAATTCTGGACAATTCACACAGCATCATCTAGCCCCAAGGTAAGCTGCTGTTAAACAGAGCTGTATTATGGGTACTAGATGACTGATATATACTTAATACAATACAATACATAGATAGATATTTTTTTTATTATATATAGAAAGTACCAGAACACCCGGGACAAATATTTGGTGATAGATAGTAGGTAGTTCGTTCGTTCGTTCATATGAGTCAGTGGCCAACTCTGGTGACAGAGTTTCTAGGCCGCCCGAAGGCCTCTGTCATGGCCTAACAACTTTGAAAAAGCCGGGACCGACTGCTTAACGTGCCCTCCGGAAGCGCTCAGTTGAAATTGCCACTGGCGGTCACCAATCCAAATGATAACCCCGCGGAACAGTGCTTAACTTCGTTGATCTTAAGAACAACTTAGCCAGCTACGTCACGAGCGCTCGAGGTAGTTTCAAACATAGGGCAATATTGCACTTATTCTTGGCGTTGTTCGTAGAAATCAAACGAGTTAATATATTCTAATTCTATCTTTATTTAGCAGCTGTATACTTCATAAAATTGCAAATATATAGAACGAAATTATTAATTTTTAAAATATTATATAAAATATTAATATTTTTATAACTAGTCTTATACAAGGTTTTAAAGAAGATTTATATAGCGTCTTAACACCCATATTCTAAGACGATTCCTCAAGAATTCCTCGACTTATTCCTTTTGCCAAAATTCTCCTCCACTTACTGGGACTAAGTAGAGTTCGAAAGTTTTCCTTACCAGAGGTGAGAAAATGATTGTCAAACTCAAGGTACGTCTAAACCAACCTTAAGTCGAGTGGAGGAAGATTCAAGGAAACTTCTTAAAATATGGGTGTAAGTTTTTTATTTATACAACTGAAGTGGCAACCAAGCGTACGGCCCACAAGATGGTAAGCGGTTACCGCAGCCTATGGACGCTTGCAATACCAGAGGTATCACTCGCGGGTTGCCACCTTGAGGCTAAGATCGAAAGCCTCATGTGCCAGTAATTTCACCGGAAACCATACCCTTCACACCGGAACACAGCAATGCGGGCATTACTGCTTGGCGGCAGAAATAGGTATGGTGGTAGTCCTTTTCCGGACGAGCTCTATCACAAAGAACTCTAAGTCTCTGTTAAGTTGGTTACTCTTGTTGCTCACACTAGGTGTGGTAGATGCTGTGGTGCCTGTAAAAAGGTTTTGATGAAGTGGGCTTGTCTTAAAACCAAACTCCTAATTAAAATCGCCTTAGAATCCGTTACGTAGTATAAAAGATCACAGCAAAGTCAAAGTCAAAGTCAAAAATGATTTATTTCAATAAAATCACAAGGATCATTTTGAAACGTCTTTAAGCTAGGTGAATTTACTCCAGTTCCACGCGCCCCAGCCTAGAAGAATCTGGCAACAAACTCGGCTGGGTTCCCAGCTTTTTTTTTGTACAGTAACTCCAATTTGTTCTATAGGAATATGTTAAAACTTTTTTGTTCCAATATGAGTAGGTACAGCCAGGGTTACTGTCACAACATTGCACCAATTGAACCGCTTAAGAATACCCCATAAAATGCATGATAAATGTCAATAAAACTCAACCCTTGAAATGCTTGGGTTATCGATTGAGCGCCAGTTTTTACATCTTTTCAAGTCTCAAGGGCCAATCAGGTACTGATATTTTTAGGGTAACGTACAGCAAAAGGTGGTAAGACTCAAATAATGAGTACTACCGCAGTGCCAGATATTCTGCTTCCAGGGAGTAGGGTGCAGCATTACTGTATTTAGGTTTGAAGGACACAAGCAGGTGAAATTACTGGACGAAATAAAAAAAAGCTAGGAACCCAGCCGGTTTGTTGCCAGATTCTTCTAGGCTGGGGCGCGTAGAATTGGCGCAAATTCACCTAGCTTTAAGACTTTTCAAAATGATCCTTGTGATATGATTGAATAAATATATTTTTCATTTTATTTTACTTTACTTGAAAGACACTTAATAACTACGTATCGGGGAAACGAGCGCAGTGCAGTGATACGCAGAAGTTTAAAGCATAGGGTGACACTGCAAGTGTCATGGTCAGGCGTGGCGCTTAACATCGAGCGAACGACTTGACCGTCCGTCAACAACCGTTTTTTTTTATACAACTGAAGTGGCAACTAAGCGTACGTCCCACAAGATGCTAAGCGGTTACCGCAGCCTATAGACGCTCGCAATACCAGAGGTATCAGTCGCGGGTTGCCACCTTGAGACTAAGATCGAAAGCCTCATGTGCCAGTAATTTCACCGGAAACCATATCCTTCACACCGGAACACAGCAATGCGGGCATTACTGCTTGGCGGCAGAAATAGGTAGTATAGTGATAGTCCATCCCCGGACGAGCTCTATCACAGAGAACTCTACTACTCTTGCTACTACTATTACTATCTTCAAAGGGGATTTTGACACTAACTCAATGAATCTACTAGTTTTTGAAAGTCGGTCAAAATTCATCCGAGCAAGGCGTTGCGACTACGATGCGTTATTGATTTGACCCAGTTTGCATCGTCGTTCCGGCTTCCATGCCGGGTAGATAACACCAATTCGGGTACTGCACTCTAAATGCCTTATTCACAATCGTATTTTAAACCTCTGTTAGCTGTTGTCTTTCAAATCTATCGTCGTTTTCGTTCATAGACATAAAATATTTTTAGTGTGCGTTTGGAAGCCTCACGGTGGAATTTGGTGTTTTTTAGCAATAAAATTGTGCTCAATTAGTGCTAATTAGTGCCACTATAACATCGGAGATATTTAGGTAATTCACTGAGGCTTCCAACTTGACGTCAAGCTAGCAGCCTCTCCAAGAACGACTGCTTGTAACGTGATGATTTAAATAACAAAAAAATTTGCTGAATTTGTGCTAACGATTTGAGAGTAAATAAGAGTTGTAGAGTGCTTTGTGTTGCCTGAAATAAAGTTTTATTGTATTGTATTGTAACACAGCTCGTCTAGGGAATTACAACCATATCTATTTCTGCCGCCAAGCAGTAATGCTCGCATTGCTGTGTTCCGGATTTAATGGTATGGTTTTTGGTAAAACTACTGGCATTATGATAATTTCGATATACGTCTCGATGTGGCAACGAGTGTACGATCTGCAAATGTTTGTTCCTGGTCTGGGTGTTTATGTATCATAATAGTAATTATAAGTTGTATGTATTTACAAAAAAAATATGTTTATTAATATCAGCTATCTGGTTCCCGTATCAGCTTTGCTTTGTTTGTTACTAGATGGAGCTGTGAATGAAAGAATGAATGAATGAATGAATGAGAATACTTTATTGTACACCTTAAAAACTAAATTACACAATTTAGGAATAATTTAACTGAATGCACAATGGGCGGTCTTATCGCTGAAGAAGCGATCTCTTCCAGACAACCTTAGTATGGAGAGGAGCCTAAATTGAATGGAAGATGGGTCGGGGTGTACTACAATAGTAATAGACTTATGATTTAAAAAGTAAAACAAAAATAAAAATAACGATACTAATAATAATTGTATATACACGTACATAAGCTTGCATAATATATAAACGAATAGTACATAATATTGGATACATAGTAAAATAAACTTACTTACAATACGTCACAATTTATTTTTTTATTTATTTATTTAATTACAAACTTTACAAAGTATATTTAGGTACATTCCGTGGTCTTATTTTTATATATAAATTGTATACAGCAGTTGAGTAGGTACCTTGGCTAAGCTCTGTCCCTCGCACTAGGTCTCTTTTGAGCCCGTATGGCGAGGTTACAGTGATCCGCTTTCGGCTTACTTTTATTGTGTATAACTATGGGACTGAACAATTATTAAGTTTAGGTATAGATACATATTGTAGAAGTTTAGATATAACAATGTATATATATATATATATATATATATATATATATATATATTTTAACACATAAATATCCGCAAATATTTATGTGACTGTATGGACTGTTATTTAAACTTTCACATTCATCGTAATATTAGTATGGTCGCTAGACGTAACTTTCTTGTGGTTTATAAATAGAAGTTAATTATTATGCTAATATAAAATTTAATAACTGAGAGATAATTTTTACTTTCTATTTTAACATCGGAGACTTATCGATCTAAAACTGAAGAGATGATTACGACTAATAATCAGATATTAGTTCTGCGCTATCAGCATTTGTCGGGTTTACTTACCCCACCCCGGTCACGAGTTTGCCGGCACCACACGGCACCTTTCGCCGGCACTGAAGCTAAGGGTTCTAAAGCACGCGTTTATTTGGTTTTTTTGTACGACCATAGCGCGAGCGACGATAGCACACTGTCGCGATGCGCTATCTCGCTCTTGCTATAATTGGGGCCAACCGTGACACTCACACATACAACGGCACCGTTTACGTACACACACCATGCGGTAGTGAATGCGCCGCGTTAGCTTTATACATTTAATTGAGAAAATCCGGGGTGTGCTGATAGGTCTTAGATCTCTAGAAATAGGAACTCTAGAAAAAAAAAACTGTTGTAATTAAAAAGGGTCCCAGAAGCTTCTTTATCATCATACGGAGTTTTTCTTCATTTGAGAGCGGATTTCCGATTTAAATTAGCCACTTCACTTGCACCTTTTTACTCTTATTATCAAAACACCACGGCAAAGCAAATCTTATTACCAACACTTTACAATGTAAATTGAGTGGCGTTGTTCCGAGAACCAATTATTTTGATAAGTTAGTTTGCGCTTAGTTATACCCTGTTTCCGGGTGTTTTATGAGGTAATGTCTCAGCTTGAGTGCATTGAATTTTAATGCGTTTTGTGAAATTCGAAATGTTTTTTAATCACCTATGTTGTTCTATCTATACTGTATCTACATAGTCCAGAATAGGAAAGGAACTTAGTGTAAAGCAAAGTCTCTTCTCGTCATCTGTACTTCTTATACGTAGATTAGATAAGAAAAGTTTTTTATTTCCAAAATAACACATGTTTATGGATACCAGTAAATACAAAATATAAATGTAAAGTACAGAGCACTCCATAGATAAGTATCCCCCTTGTATAAGACAACTAGCTTCAAATCCATTTGGATTACTATGGAGTTTTGCTCAAATAAATTATATTTAATAACCATGCAAGGAACCGTAATCATAATTTCAACTGCTTTGCTAATAGCAGTGTTGGAACAGTGGTATCATACTTGGATTTCCAATCCTGAGGAACCGAGTTCGATTCCGAGCGTTGCGTTTCTTTTTGTTTTTTTTTTCAACCTTATCAATGAAGTTTGCAGTAAATAATACCTATACACTTCTTGTTTTCATCAAATTAAATAAATGATGCATTTTATAAAAAGTCAAAAGCTTACGAAGAACACACAAAGTAAACAGCACAGAATATGACGTAAAGCCTGACAATGAGAATTATTCGTTGTCTTTGTTCGTTCGTTAAAAATCAACGACCTACCCACACCCTTCAAATAATAAATAACGCTTTGCATTCGTTTGCTAGACAAGGACAGGTTATTGGACGCTAGTGATTTATAATTTCAACGCGTTTGTCATCAACACGACAGCCGAGTTAGATAAGCGGTCGGTCATGGTGTGCAAACATGATTGTTCCGAGATCGAATCCTTACGACAGTATAATTTTTGCATTTAATTTGTGATTGCGAGAATTTCTATATTACTGTTCGGTGAAGACGGCTGAGATAAACTTTAGCTACTAGGGAGGATACTTAATAGTGGAGTCCACTGTACAAAATGGCGTAAATGTGGAGGTACCCAGTATGTACCGTTATTCGTTACCTTCCGTGTTAGTAAAACACCCCTTGAGGACCAATATAATCATTTAGATATAAAGATAGTTTTGTAATAAGATCTTTTAAACAATGCAACGAATTTTGATGCGGTTGTCAGCAATAGAGTGATTCAAGAGTGCATTACTTTGTGTACTATTTGTTTATTTAGTTAATTAATTTAAATGTTTGACCTTTGAATATGAAGTTAGTTTCACAGCGTTGCTATATAGCCTATGTTACTCAGGGATAATGTAGCATTCTAATGGTGAAAGAATTTTTGAAATCGGATCAGTAGTTTTTGAGTTTGTTCGTAACATACAAAAATACAAATTAAATCTTTCCTGTTTATAATATTAGCATAGATGAAAAAATTATCTTAAAGTTTCTGTGTTCATACGAGTACGTTAGTGCGATCGGTCGAGTGTCAATTTGTCATTCATCGGTTAAAAAAAGTCAAGTGTGTGTAGTTTTTAGTCGAGAGTCGAGTAAAAACTAAGGATTTTAGCAAGGGTATTACGTGTAATGACGCACGCTACTACGCTATCATTTATCACCACTTCAACGTTGCAATAAATAACGTAAAAGGTATTTTTTTTTTGTTTTATGACCAGACAATGAAGTCGTTCGCCTGATTACAAAGAGGGGTTTTCGTCTCAAGTTATAAAAAAAAAGCTGTCTATCTAGATGGCGGTAGCTCAACTGGTGAGCCCAAGAGAATGTAAGCACTACGTTTGGCGAGCTATGGTGAATGTGTAGGGAATTCAACATTGGTTGCTCCTGCTGTCACTGTCTGTCATACCTCTGGCTGGTGTCAAAATCATAGTACGTACTACGTAGTACATTAACTTTGGTCGTACTGGAGTTAAATTATTTTGCCTCAAGCAGGACATGAACCCACAACCTTCCGCTTAACACGAGATGAAACAAAAACGTAGTTACCAACTTATTTCTTGTTTTGATAACCTTTCCCAGTATGGCAGTAGGGCAGATAGCGCCATCTGTCAAAGCAATCGAAACTACTTTTTTTTTTAATCCCGAATCTAAAACCCCTCATTAAGAAATAAATATTACACAGCGCCGCTTTAAACTCCAAACCACAGACCGTACTATGTACAGACTCCATGACAGATGACATCATGATCCATGATAATGTACTATGGACAGATGCCACTCCCGTTTGACTTACCTTACCCCGATCGCGAGTTCGAGGGCCTTTCCGTTGGCGCTAAAGCTACAGGTTATTACGGTTTACGGTTTAAGAATATTTATTTATCAGAAGATTTACATGAATCACTTACTGAGAAACCTTATTGTTCTATACTAATAGTATTTGCCTAATGGTTATACAGTGAGTGAGTGAAAAAATTAAATTTTAACAAAAGCAAAATAAAAATGGAAAAAGTTAATACTTATATGAACCAAACAATTAACACGTCACATCAAATTTCAAATAGGTAGGTATTGTGAATGACATTTAATTCAGATTTTGGTAATTGGTTTATTCTAACTTAATATTTATGTGTTCAATTTTTTTAATAACTTCAATATAATGTGTACTTAATAACTATGATGTTCACGTGCCTGTAATCGGGCGAGATATGCAGCTCTATAATTTATATTTTCCACCTAATGTAAAATGTACCATGTCTTTTGTGAATAAACCTACTGAATTCACGAAGTCAGAATGTGGGTAGTTTCAAATAGGCTTAGGTACGCAGACACAGGTCAACCGAAGCAGACGCACGCATATATTTTGTTATTGTGTAGTTCACAATCGTTCAAATCGTATTTTTGAAAATTAAATAAAACAAATGCTATTATAACCTTGATCAGTTTCTTGTGACTCAAATAACGAATAATAGGTCCTAGTTACTACCTCAAAATAATGATTTTACTATTATTACAGACTAGGTACCCAACTAAAATCGGTCTGCTCCGAAAAAAGTCAAAGTCAAAGTATTTTTATTGCTTGAAATACATGTCATGTTGAACTTATATGTTAATTATTTAGATTGTGTACAAATGTATTCTACCATAAGAGGCATGCAATATAAGATTTACAATGTCAAAAAATTAGAGAATATAAAAATTATAATAAAATACAAACAATAAATAATTAATAATATGAATTAACAATGCTTAATTGACGACCGATGTGGCGCAGCGGGTGCAGGTCCGCCTGCGACGCAGAGGTTGCGGGTTCGATTCCCGCCTCGGGACAAATGTTTGTACGATCTACAAATATTTGTTCCGGGTGTTCTGGATATTTTCTATATATAATAAAAAATATCTATCTATGTATTGAATTGTATTAAATATATATCAGTCATCTAGTACCCATAATACAGCTCTGTTTAACAGCAGCACCTTGGGGCTAGATGATGCTGTGTGGATTGTCCAGCATTATTTATTTATTTAATAACAATAAATGATACTGAATACCATAAAATACATAATAACTAAAACTAAAGACTACAATACAATGTGACGTGTTGTTCCCAGGTTGTGCTAGAGGTTGCTCACCGCGTGGACCAGGAGGGCGTGGTCGCCGTCGACTCCGTGGTCGAGAAGCTGATCTTCAAGCCGCAGGATGTAGTCTCAATCCGCGCCAAGGACAGCGATCTAGAATACGCCACTCACGACGTGTTCCAAACAGATAGTGCTATCACAGCTGGCAAGTACAATGGTGAGTATTTTTTATATTTTTTATTAATAGGTTCACAAAACTGGTTATTGCACAATGTAGTAGCATAAAAAAAAAGAAAAAGAGTTTAAGATCTGGCGCGCGACTTGACCGTCTTGTCACATGCTGATATTAAAAAAAAACATAAAAACTTCTAACTCTTATATCTCATTTCGGACTGAGGATAGAGACATGCATGCTAAATAAGTTTCGTTTGTTACACTATTCTGTACTAGAAAAACAAGGTTTGGTTTATGGACGTGTAAAAAAAAAAAATCCATGGGTGTGCAATTATTGGTGGGTAGGGAGGATGTACCTACTTGTGATATTATGTTCGAAAACATTCAACAGCTATCTATTTCATGGTAACTTAACACTTATCGCGCATCTAAAAAAGATATTTGCTTAGAAACGTAATAAATACATACAAACTTCAAACTCTTATATCTCATTTCGGACTGAGGATAGAGACATGCATGCTAAATAAGTTTCGTTTGTTACACTATTCTGTACTAGAAAAACAAGGTTTGGTCGATGGACGCGGAAAAAGAAAAGATTAAACTTTTTTTTATTTTTTACTTATATTTTTTAAATTTACGTAGTTCTGCTTAATAATCAGTTATCCTTGTTAGAAATCGAAAAAGCAGCGCTCGGCACGTGTCAGTGACCCGCGCGTCAATAAACCGCGGGTCAATAACCCGCGCGTCCTTGACCTGCGCGTGTCAATGACCCGCTACGGGGCGCACTCGAATATTTCATTATTACGCCGCTTAACTCGATTCCCAACAATGATAAATAATAATTGAGCAGAAAAACGATAGATTTTTTTGTTGACTTGGGATTTTTAAGACAAAATATAAATAAAAAAAAAACAATTATAGGTACATATATTTTTTTTTATGTCTGGAACCTATCCCTTAAGTTTGTCAGGTTGATAATGAATCACCATGTATATCATTATAACTAATGCTGGAACCCTGTTGTCAGGTAATGGAAGGTCCGGCGAGGAGCGCCACCTAGAGCCGTGGGACGGCTGCGACGGCGACGCGGGCGAGTCGCGCTCGCTCAACGGCGACGTGGCCATCGAGGACCTGAGCCTCGACCACCGCGCCAACGGCTGGGACGCGAACGACATGTTCCGCAAGAACGAGGAGGTAACCCTATGTTCCTGTTGTAAATAGCGCCATCTAGTGAGCGACATGGGGATAGTAAATAAATAAATAAATAATGCTGGACAATCCACACAGCATCATCTAGCCCCAAAGGTAAGCTGCTGTTAAACAGAGCTGTGTTTATGGGTACTTGTTGACTGATATATATACTTAGTACAATACAATACATAGATATATATTTTTTATTATATATAGAAAATACCCCGAACACCCGGGAAAAATATTTGTAGATCGTACAAACATTTGACCCGAGGCGGGAATCGAACCCGCAACCTCCGCTAATATAATGTTGGTATTGAAGATCTGATCCTCGACTATCGCAACAACGGCTAGGACATGGTCCGCAAGAACGAAGTGGTAACCTGTTCTGTTGCTCTTGTTTGCTCTGGTTGTAAATAGCGCCATTGAGCAATACCGGCAATAAATACATTTCGCCGCTTTCGCTGTTTCGCTCTCGTAGTACCAGGATAAAAAGAACTACACATGAGACATGGTGAATTTACAGGCACATGAGACTTTCCATCTAACGTCTCAGGGTGGTAACACGCAAGTGATATCTATGATGTTGCATGCGTACATAGGCTACGACCGCTGACCATCAAGTGGGCCGTACGCTTGGTTACCACTTTAGTAGTATAAAAAAAAACACTGGTTAATGAAAAATCACACAAACTTTCGCGTTTGTAGTACAAATGTGGTTTGATATTTCAGGTGTACGGAGTCCACAGCACATACGACAACTCACTAACCGGATACACACTGCAGCTGCAGCGTAAAGACACTCAGGATTATAGGTGAGTTAGTTTTACACGGGCCAAAGTAATATCGTGTGAACTAGTCAACCCAGCAGGCCTACCATGGAAAATAAGTATACAAACCACATGCTATTTGTACCATGAAATGAATTACATTGATTTCGAAACCGGTCCTGAAGACAGACTAAATAAATGCAATATAACGTCGTGGTAGCAAAGCGTCGGACAGACATATTCAGGGCAGGGTAGGTATTCTAAGTTCTTCAGTGATTTAATAAAAATTGGATGTCCATCATACCAATAAAGTACATAAGTGTTGTTTGAATACATTTTGGTTAAAAAATACGGAAATTCTAGCGTGATTATGGTGACAGCTATTACGCGTATCAAGCTATATTTAACAAATTAGTAGTTTGGTGCTTAATGGCCCGGTGCAAAATGTCCACCAATATGTCCATCTTCAACAGAGACGCAGAGGCTAAAGCCGAGGAAATAGCCGCTGAAATCGAAGGCACAGCCACATACAAAGCTCGCATCGAGCTCGAGAACGGCGACGAGGAGGAGAGGTTCGCCGCTGTCGCGCGCCCCCAGGACGCGCCCACCCCCGGGAAGTACGTCATCCCCAACAAGAGGGGGAAGAATATGCAGGTACTGGCAGCTGAGGTGCGTTACATAGTCCAAGTGGCATTCTGTTGTATTTATAATTTTAGTTTTATTTTTTACCTAGAGGTCCGTTCCAGCTTCGCGCGGGTGCAATGAAACCGCACCCGTGCGAAGCCGGGGCGGGTCGCTAGTAATAAATATAGCCTATGTTACTCAGGGATAATGTAGCATTCTAATGGTGAAAGAATTTTTGAAATCAGACCAGTAGTTTTTGAGTTTATTCGTAACAAACAAAAATATAAATCTATCCTCTTTATAATATTAGTATAGATTTGCGGTCACACGAGACTTTGTTCGCTAGGAACTTGGAACCATTTTTTTCCGGGAAAAAGATTCCCGGTGATTATCTATCGTTAAATTTAGTTTAAAACGACTAAAACGCGAATAAAACTGCGGGGCCCAAGTGTCCGTCCCACGGCGGGGATCGAACTCACGACCCACGCGTCTCAGCCGGGCATTAGCCTGAAGCGTTATATCATTCAAACAGCCTTCTAATGTTCCCACTGCTGGGACACTGGCCTACTCTCGGGCGAGTGATTGGGTCTTAATCCACCACGCGGACCCACTCCGGATTGGTGGATGGATGATGGAAGGAGCGCTCGTGACATAGCTGGCTAAGTTGTTCTTACCAGATCAACGAAGTTAAGCACTGTTCCGCGGGGTCATCATTTGGATGGGTGACCGCCAGTGGCAATTTCAACTGAGCGCTCCCGTGCTTCGGAGGGTTTAAGCAGTCGGTCCCGGCTTTTTCAAAGTTGTTAGGCCATGATAGAGGCCTTCGGGCGGCCTAGAAACTCTGTCAGCAGAGCTGGCCACTGACTCATACGAACTTACTTACTTACCCGAAAAATTGTTTTTTTTTTTAACCTTTTATTTCTAAACTTAATAACTATTTACAATACACTTAATATAAAATATTCACTGGGGTTTTTTTTTTCACTTTTATCACTTTTTTGTATATTCATAAATATTGTGTATTTTCCATTATTAAATATTATATTGTGTTTTGTTTGGCCACCCAAAAGTGGGTGAAGGTCTTCTCCATGCAGTTCCACTTTTTGCGATCTTGAGCGAGCCGGGTCCACGGTTTTCCTGCAACCTCTATCACGTCGTCGCTCCACCTTCTCCGTGGTCTTTAAAATTGTCTTAAAAATTGCAAAACCGAGTTACCCTATACTTATAAATATATTATAATAACACATAGGCTTCTTTTTATCCTACAAAAACGCGAGTGAAGCCGCGCGGGTCAGCTCGTCATCAACACATGGTAATCCCCTTGTTATTTTCAACAGACCGGCAAGCTGGTGAAGCCGACAACGCCGAACAACAACAACAACAGCAGCAGCAACAACAACAACTCGCCGCCGATGTCGCGCCAGCCCGCGCCGGCCGCCTCGCCCGCCGGCGCCGGCTACCCGCGCGACCCGCCCAAGGACAAGGAGGGGGAGCGTCGCCCGCGACCCAACTACACCCCGCCCGGACACTCGGATGATGTGCGGCGGCGGCAGGACCAGGAACCTGTGGTGAGTGTCTGCCCTTCATCATGACACGCATCTATTGATCCACTGCTGGAACACTCGGATCCATTGGTGCACGACCGGATTCGAACCCACGACCATAGGATCGGAAAGCGGGGTAGACCACTAGACCACCAGTGCTCTAATACATAATATTACAAAGATAAATACATGTAAGTATATGATAATGTGAAGGACTTTACGCAGCAGAGATAATGTGAGGATGAAGTATATGTTCCATATCAAAAGATATTATTCATATTCATATTTATTTATTCTGCACAATGTATACTCAGCTTAGGTCTAACATAATGTAGCTGCAAGTGAGTAAATGACCCCTGTTAAGGCGTTGCAGGTTATAAGTTCTAAGTATTTTCCTAAATGTACTAATAATTAAATTACAATTGTAATGTGTCAATATTATTACGGTTTTATAATTATATTTACATAACAATTCAAGCAATATGGAGTATTAGTGTTAGAATGTCAAGCGTATCTTTCTACAAAAGTCCTTGCTATCTACCTAATCCTAGTTTAATTTCATTTGTTAGAAAGAAAGTTGAAAATATTAATTTTTAGTCTAGGCATGATTGTGTACTGCGCTCATAATCTATAATTTTTTTATTTATCTTTCCACATGTTGCATGTACTTAGATACGTCAAAACAAAACATTAAAATTTACACTAATGTTATTTAAATTAATTAATTAAAATTTATACTAATATTATAAAGAGAGAAAGTTGTATTTTTGTGTGTTACGAATAAACTCAAGAGTCATTACAAGAGTAGTAGAGTTCTCTGTGATAGAGCTTGTCCGGGGAAGGACTACCACCATACCTATTTCTACCGCAAAGCAGTAATCCTTGCATTGCTGTGTTCCGGTGTGAAGGGTATGGTTTCCGGTGAAATTACTGGCACATGAGGCTTTCGATCTTAGCCTCAAGGTGGCAACCCGCGAGTAATACCTCTGGTATTGCAAGCGTCCATAGGTTGCGGTTACCGCTTACCATCTTGTAGGCCGTACGCTTGGTTGTCACTTCAGTCGTATAAAAAAAAAAAAAAACTACTGGTCCGATTTGAAAAACTCTTTCACCATTAGACAGCTACATTATCCCTGAGTAACGTAGGCTTATTCCTAGCGACCCGCCCTGGCTAGGCACGGGCGAAGCTGGGACGGACTGCTAGTTTATAATATATTAAATTAATTAAATTGCAGCAGCAGACGATGCCCGGCCCCGGTACTGGCGGCAAGAG
Source organism: Colostygia pectinataria (assembly GCA_951394395.1). Classification (NCBI taxonomy): domain Eukaryota; kingdom Metazoa; phylum Arthropoda; class Insecta; order Lepidoptera; family Geometridae; genus Colostygia; species Colostygia pectinataria. The sequence continues at coordinate 1,854,160 of OX596369.1, read as the reverse complement.
CTACGCGGCTCAGGCCGGCGGGTACCACGTGCCGCCCTTCCCGCCGCACCAGCCGCAGCAGTGAGCTACCTTCACACACACACACCCAATACTCACACATACAGTACCACCATAACTATTTCTGCCGCCAAGCAGCAATGCTCGCGTTGCTGTGTTCCGGTGTAAATACAGGCACTTGAGAGTTTAGATCTACGTCTCAAGGTGGCAACGTACAAGTGACATTTCTAATGTTGCAAACGTGCATAGGCTTTACACTTGGTTGCCACTTACATGGGATATAGATAACAATTGTAGTCCTCACCCCGGACTAGAATTCCCTGTGTCGTACAGCTGAGCCCAACAATCACAATAAATTACTGACTCCACAGTAGAATATTTTGACGACCGATGTGGCGCAGCGGGCGCAGGTCCGCCTGCGACGCAGAGGTTGCGGGTTCGATTCCGAATGTTTGTACAATCTACAAATATTTGTTCCGGGTGTTCTGGGTATTTTCTATATATAATAAAAAATATCTATCTGTGTATTGTATTAAGTATGTATCAGTCATCTAGCAGCAGCTTACCTTGGGGCTAGATGATGCTGTGTGGATTGTCCAGCATTATTTATTATTAATATTATTATTAATATTCTAGCCCGTATTCAAGAGCCATACTTGAGTGTGAATCGGGTCTCGAGCATTAATAAAAGTATTCAAACTGTCAAAAATCTATGCTTGAATGTCGTTTTGAGCTAGAGTTTCGTTCTTGAATACGGACTTCTGTGTCGTAGTATGGCCATACAACTGAGCTACCGTCTAACACTAACTTAACACTTATATAATAGTCCAGACATGTATTCACACTGAAATCATATTCTATATGAGAGTTTATAGGAGGCGGAATGTTGTTCCAACACTAAGAAAAGATAAGATAATTTATTTGAACTCAATTTGATAGCAAATAGCTTAACAAAAATAGGTAGGTACATAAGTAACCTAATTCTACAATTAATCAAAAATTATTACAGGTAGATCTGATAAAACTAATTAATTAATCATTAATGTAACTCTATACATTATAAAATAAAGATATTACAAACACTAAATATTAATATTGTTTCAGGGCCGCGCAAGTTGCCGGGAAAGTGAACGGCGAGCCGCAGAGGCCGCCACATTCGCGACAGGGCTTCCCGCCCCATCATCATCACGTAAGTATTGTATCCCTTTTCGGTAGGAGAGCTTGAGACGTGTTTAAAGTGCTTCAAGTAGTAGAGTTCTTTGTGATAGAGCTCGTCTGGGGAAGGATTACCATCATACCTATTTCTGCCGCCAAGCAGTAATGCTCGCATTGCTGTGTTCCAGTTTAGGGTATGGTTTCCGGTGAAATTACAGGCGCATGAGACTTTAAGCCGGTGGCAACTTGCAAGTATTATCTCTGAGGTTGCAAGCCGTGACAATTAACCTGACAAATTTAAGGAGTATGTTCCCACACATAAAAAAAAACATTTTTTTTTTTTAAATTTTTTTTTTTAATCTCAAGTAAATCGATTACGGTTTTTTGGTCAATTACGAATTATTCTTGTCGGAAATCAATAAGGCAGTTCGCTGCGCGTGTCAATGACCCCCGCGTCAATGAACCGCGTATCAATAACCCACGCGTCAATTACCTGCGCGTGTCAATGACCCTATAACGGCTACGGAGCTCGCGTGCTCGAATATTTTATTATTACGCGATTTCCAATAATGATAAATAATAATTGACCAGATATACGTAATCGATTTACTCGAGATTTTTAAGAGAAAATATACAGAAGAAAGAAAAACATAGATACATTTTTTTTATTGATGTGTGGTGTGGAACTTGTTCCTTAAGTTTGTCAGGTTGATAATAAATGACCCTGTACTTTGCAGTAGTGTAAGTGGTAATTAGTAATGTAATGTAATGTTTGTTTGTTTAGAACCCGCCGCCTCAGGGCCAGGAGAACCACGGCCGGCCGCCGCGCCATCACGCGCCTCCGCTCGAACCGCGGAGAGACGAAGTACAGGTAATTACATTATATTATAATAATTAGATGTAACAGTCGAGCCATCTGAAGACCGTTCAACAAACGATCTAGCCCAACTGACCAAATCACTACTATAATTGATAGATTCAGGCGTTACTTTGCGGAAATCCATTACAAAATAAAAAACAGACGAAAAATCTCTAGTACTATTCCGCTTAACCTTTTAACTGATGAGGTCACACAGTTACCACAGTTAACCTCAAAAGAAAAATATCGACAAGTGTTTCATCCCTCCACGGGACATCCTCAGGACCATCGACTTGTTCTCCGGCAGACGTGTTGCTCCGTCGAGCGCTGGAGCCAAAGTACTACTACACAAGCTATTAATTTCAATATATCAGGAGCTGAGGAAGTTCGGGCAGGACTTCAAGCTGGTGACATCCCCGGCGCCGGCGCACGCGCCGCACGCCCCGCACGCGCACACGCACGCGCCGCACGCGCATGCGCCGCAGATGACGCCGCCCATGCCTCAGATGCAGCCGCCTGTCATTCCACAGCCTAATGTGAGTTTCTATATAAAAGGCATGATGCTTTTTAAAAATTGTTTTATTGTGTTCAGAATTTTATTTTATTTTATTACAAACTCTACAGCTTTTTGACAATTAGTATACAGTACAATAATTAACTAAACCAAATAACACTCTAGTGAGAAGATGTGTGTGTGAGGGTGTGTGCGAATGTGAGAGGGCGTGTAAGAAGTATCGATTGTAATGCAAAAATAACGAATACAATTCTTTTATTGCACTTATGTTGCTAATAGGTCTTCTATTATAAGTAGCTTATTATTGCAGAAAATTTTGGTTCAGTAGTAAAAAAATAAACTTTTATTTTAAAATTCACGCCGAAACGCGCCGAATCACGGCGTAGAGTAGTGACGTCATAATTCAGTTTTCAATGAATAATGTAAGCATCAAGGTTCAAAATTCTGCAAACTTTCATTGATGCCACCAATCAGAGAACCAAGACGTTTTCTTTTGCTTTTCGTTTTTTTTCGTTTTCTTTTTGATTGGGTTTCAACCTAACATTGGATATTGCTGTATTTTGTAGGTTTATTTTGTTAAAAGTATTATCAATCTCGCTTCGAATATAATAATAAGGGTTTTTTATATTTTCGAATATAATTCTTCTTATTCTTCTTCTATTCTTCTTATTCTTCTTTTCATATTCCCGAACCAGGAATTGAATTGTAACAAATAAAATTAAAAAGCTACTTGTCCAATTTTAAAATTCTTTCTCCATTAGAAGGTTACATTATCCCTGAGTAACATAGACTAAAGATAATAATATCCAAAAAAATATCACCTCATATCTCCTCATATATCGCCTCAAGCGGGATTTGAACCCGCAACCTCCGCTTGATATGCGGGTGCTCTACCAATTGAGCTATCGAGACACATCTCGCTTGAACGAAATAATTATTTGGATGTCTTTGGCTCGAAGCGCCGATAGCTTGAGGTGAAATCATTTTTAAAATATCTTTAACATAGACTATATTTTTTGTACGAAGCCGGGACGGGCCGCTAGTTCTATTACCTTCATTTTCAAAACTAAACTCACCTGAAACTTATCCGTGTAGTTACAGAAGCCGCCCTCGCCCCCCGCGTCTCCGCCCGAGGTGTCCGCTAACGTGGGCGCGCCCTCCGAGCCGCAGCACAAGCGGGACCGCCCGCCCAAGCAGCACAGCCCACCGTCGGCGCATAAGGTACTTATATAACTGCCCTGTATTCAAGCGGCTAGGTAGGCAGTTAATTCCTAATAATTGTAAGCACCTAGATAGTTTAATTTATTATATATATTGAATGTTCTATTTAAGTTGTTATTATATTAAATTATTTATATTATTAGTAATTCTTAGAAAAAAAGTTTAGGGATCATTTTTGTAGATAATTTTTGTCTCGGTTACTTTTTGATAAAACCTACAGTTTTTGAATAAATCCAACGAACCTTAAATTTTGGAATGGTATACCCAAGATCTCCACCAAAATTGAGCTCTGTCGGAAATATTGTAGTTTGACCACTATTTTTGTCTAATTTGGACCAGACTACAAAGAATACTAAAACGCTCGTATTGATACGAGATGTGTCCTAACCTGTGGAAAATTCTTAAGGAAACAGGAGTACGGGAACATATAGTGCGCATTATCCAGAACCTCTACAAAACTGGCAATGGTACAATAAAACTGGGAAAGTTTCTTTAAATTTCAAAAAGGAGTTCGGCAAAGCTTTATTGTTTCTCCCATACTCTTTGATAAAATGAAGATCCCGAGTACATTTTACATTATTTATTAAGAAGATTATTACAGATAATTATTAAGATTATTATTATTGTAGAGAGCAGCGCGGAGACAGTGACAGTCCAATGTGCTGTCAGTACATGTAATCTTCGTCTATGACACAATGAGGTGTTGCTTAACTTCTTTCAACACTCTTTAACATTTATGGGATATACATAATGCGTAGAATTCAAGAAAGCGGTTTTCCTCTATTTGCTTTTACAGAATTTTAAAATGCTTTGGTCACATTGCCCGCTGATATACCGATAACATCAAGATACATTGTGACAGGCAAAATAGAGGGCAGACAGAGGGCCTTACTCTTGAATCCAATGACAATTCCGATCCAATCCCAATTTCTATTTAGTGCTGTCAAATTTTTTTACTCCTTAAACAAGGTTGAATTTGGCGCTAGGTTTGCTAGAAAGTACCAAATGTCATATTCCAATCATTGTCCAATACCGATCGCGTTCAAGAGTTAGCCCCCTCGCCCCCCCCCCCAGGGGGCTTATTCGCTATGACCTAGAAGATTCCTTACCAATAACGTGTAACTTAGTAACGTGTTCTATACGTGGCATGGTGTGAAATTGTAAAATTGTTATCCGTATCTGGGTTGTTTCAATAGCGATGGTTTCGCTATTGAAAGGTTGACTTTAAAAAACAGTGAGACGAGCCCTAAAACGTGGCTCGTCAACAACGATTCCACGCAGATATCGTAACCAGCCCGCGTTTGGTCATAGCGAATAAGGCTCCAGGTTTCGGAACAGCTGAAAATGCCACAGGGCACTTCATCAAGCCACCGGCCGCTCTAAATGGAAATCCATAATTCACGGAATGGGAAGGAGTCACGATCCTCAACAATGAGGGACCGACTAAGGACGAGAAAAACTGTCATTGAAAAACTAAGCAAGCCAATACTAAGCAAGATAAGCTTGCTTAGTATTGTCTTTCGGTACCTAATTCTTGCGTCAATGAACGAGGATGATGATAGGTTTGAATGACGCAGTAGGTATCTAGCAGAGGTTGAAAGTATGTTTATGAATATGGCCCTTCTGTATCTACTACTTAGTATATTACTAGCAGTTCTCCGAACAGTAGACCTCGCAAGCACAAACTTGTAAAGTGAGCTTTGATAGTGCTATCAAAAATCCCCAATCAAATTCTTTAAAATCTTAGAACCTGTATACCAAGTTTCAACCAGATTAGTTGATAAATGCGACCTGTAGGCAGGACAGCCGGACAAACTGACTGACAGCAAAAGCAAACAACAGCATTTTTGGCCAATCTCGAAACTAATACGCTTCGCTCGCTCGGGCAATAAATGTGTATAATTATTGTGCGCTGTTTGTTGTGTCCGGAATAAATGTATTTTCATTATTTTTGTTTCAGCCGCCTATGCCGCCTAAAGGCGCGTCCCCACCCACCGCAGAGGCGCCCTCCCCCGCGTCCTCCTCGCCCCCCTCCTCCGCGTCCCCCGGGGTGGACCGCGCCACCGCCACCCTCAAGAAGTCAACCCTCAACCCTAACGCCAAGGAGTTCAACCCGGCAGCTAAACCCTTCCAGCCGAGAAGCCCCTCCACGCCTAACCATAGTCGGTGAGTTGTAGCTCTGTAAATCCTACAGATTTAATCTATTTATGTTTTTAATTTCAGCTAAATCAGTCATCGATCAATCATCAATCACAAACTTTAAAAAAAAAAAACCTCTATATAATATTAGTGCAAATTAATAGACCTACAAACTTGCAAAATTAAGGCGTGTTCTCTGTATTTATAATTAGTGAACGTTCCGCAAGGTCATCTGGATGGGTGACCGCCAGTGCCATTTCATTAAATAAACTCTGTTACCAGAGTTTTTAACCACTTCGTGTGAACCACTACCGAAGTATTTGACTATAATAGTTTATTTTTATTGCAGGCCGCACACGCCGGGCACGCCGGTGGGGCAGGTGGGCGTGGGCGTGGGCATGGGTGTGGGCGTGGGTGGCGTGGGGCTGGGGGTCATGGGGCCGGGAGTCAGCTACGTGCCCGCTCCGCACCCACCTCCGCAGCATATGGTACAACCTTTTATCCACCTAATAATAATATCCGTAATGCTCCTCTCAAACGGTGAAAGAAAACATTGTGAGGAAACCAGCTTGTAGAGAAGAGAGTTCTTTGTGATAAAGCTCGTCCGGGGAAGGACTACCACCATACCTACTTCTGCCGCCAAGCAGTAATGCTCGCATTGCTGTGTTCCGGTTCGAAGGGTATGAGTCGGGAGCACGTGTTTAAAACAATAACAATCGTTTATATTGAAGCCCCATGTTTCCCTATCCTGTAGAATACTAGCAGAACCTCACAGTAGGCTATAATAGTTCCGTTACTTGCAGGTGGCAGCTGTGCCCTACGCGATGGTAGCTGCTACAGCGCAACAGCCCTCCGCCTACATACCACACCCTCATCCAGCGGTAAGTGTTACCATCTACCTGCAAAAGGATAACACAGTTGACTGTGCCGGGCCTGAGCCGAGTGTCGGCCGTGGCACGGTCAACCACAGGCAGATATATTTGTCAATGATATACCATGGGCAGTTTTATTTGCCCATGATACACCCAGAGGGACGATGTTGAGCAAAGAGCATGTTTATTTGCCTATGATACCTAGATGGACAATGTTAAACCGTGGGCAGTTTTATTTGCCCACGATGCACCCAGAGGGACAATGTTGGACCAAGGGCATGTTTATTTGCCTATGATACCTAGATAGACAATGTTAAACCATGGGCATATTTATTTGCCCATGATACACCTAGGTGGACAATGAATTGACCATGGTCGAGAGTTTTCCGTGATACACCTAGGTTAACCAAGGTCAACTACGGGCAGATTTATTTGGCCATTTAGTCATCAAGTCAATGATACGCCTAGATTGATTAAGGTGAACCATATTCAAGCAGTAATGCTCGCATTGCTGTGTTCCGGTGTGAAGGGTATGGTTTCCGGTGAAATTACTGGCACATGAGGCTTTCGATCTTAGCCTCAAGGTGGCTCACTCACCCGCGAGTGATACCTCCGGTATTGCAAGCGTCCATAGGCTGCGGTAACCGCTTACCATCTTGTGGGCCGTACGCTTGGTTGCCACTTCAGTTGTATAAAAAAAATAAAAAAATATATATATATTCAGAGTTATTTGTCCATGAGACACCTAGCTAGATGGACAATGTTGAATCATGGGCAGATTTATTTGCCCATGATACACCTAGGTAAATAGTAAAAACAAAGTGTCAACAATGTCCAATAGTAAAAACCTTTACAAACTTACAAACAGATGGAAATGAGTTGTGAGTGCAGACAGTACGCGCCCCCTATATTCGTGATGGAGAAACGCGAGCGGCCCGATGCGGTGAGCGTGTGATGTTGCGTGTTTGTTGCTGGCATTCTGTATTTGCACAAATGTTTGCGTTATTTTATCAATAGTAAATAAATTTATAAAGGTACCAGTTGGTAGCCGACTGCGGGCACTTACATTCACAGAATTGTCATTGTATTGATAACTGGCGAGCTGTGCCGACTTTGCACAATGAAAAATAAGCACCCGCCCGAAGCCGGGTCGCTAGTAATAAGCATGGCCTATGTAACCCGGGGATAGTAAGGGATAGCTTCCCAACGGTGAAAGAATTTTTGAAATCGATCTAGTAGTTTTGGAACCAGTTCAAACAAACAAACCTTTCCTCATTGTAATATTAGTTTAGTATAAAAAAACAAACATTTGTGCAAATAAGCCAATTGAAGTGCCAGCATTAGAGTTCACCCGCCAACTAAACAGAGTTAAAAACGTTGCGCTTGACGAACAATAACGCGCAACACACAGCGGGCAAGCGCGGGTCGGGTCTGATCCGCCGCGGATGTTTTTGTTTTAATTAGTATGTACGATAAGGATGACAACACACTGAACGCGGGAGCGGCTGCCGGGCTACACCCGAGCCGCGCCCGCGTTCAGTGTGATGTCATCCTTGACGTCACTACAAATACAACTAAAAACACCCGCGGCAAATCTGCCGCGGGACCGCGCCCGCGTTCTGTGTGTGTTGCGCCTAACCTGATATTTTGATTAACAAATCTTTAGTACTAATCCTTAACTTTTTTTACTTTTGACAACCTCAATGGCGCGATTGGTGAGTGCCCGGTTGACATACGGAGGGTGGGTTCGATCCCCGCTGCGGGACATATTGTATGTTACACAAATATAAAATAGCGGAAATTTCACAGCGTCATCTAGCCCTTAATAAGCAAAGTTTGTATTATGAGAACCACATAACTGATGCAAGACATATGTATGTGCATACATTTTTTTGAAAGAAAGAAGGAAGGAAAAATTATTTATAACACACATGAAGAAATACGGAGATAAAAAGTAGGCAGATAGATAGAAAAACAAGGTAAAAAGCACAGAACGCGTGCCGAAAAAACGGGCTAAGTAAGGGCTGAGAACCTCTTTACTCGCCGCGAAACTCAGTCTGCTCCCAACCGGGGGCGGTGTGGTGGTGTGCCAGTGCCTAGAATTGGTTTGCCGCGTGCTTATCGATGCTTTTAAATCATTTATTTTCGCGCGGCTTATGTTTCCCATCACTAAAATACATTTGTCTGTAAAATACAAATACGTTCGACGAACTCGTTCATTCTACTTAAATATAGTTCTGTGGTAAAAAGATATTGATATATTCAGGCGTTGCTTTGCGGAAATCCATTACAAGATAAAAAACAGACGAAAAATCTCTAGTACTACTCCGCTTAACCTTTTAACCAATGAGGTCACACAGTTAACACCGTTAACTTCAAAGGAAAAATATCGACACGTGTTTCATTCCTCCACGGGACATCATCAGGACCATCGACTTGTGTTGCTCCGTCGTGGCTCCAGCTCTCGATCTCGCAAGAGATTTTACGTCTGTTTTTTTATTTTATTATGGTTAAAAGAAAAAGGGAATATAAAAGATACAGTATGTAGGTATTACCTAAACCTACCTATGTATTATATTAAATATAAATGTGAGTTTGGGTCAATGTTCCTTTTTTTTTTTTTGTTAACTGGGAGGAATCTGCATCCAGACATCCCGTCGCGTAAGGGTACGACGGGGGTGTGTGAGGTTGTCGGACTCGACGACTCACTAAACCATCCCCGGTGGCCAGCCTCGATGCATGCCAAGGGGCTCCACGGTCCCCTAGGGCTATCAGTGATGCCCCTCTTGCATCGCGCTCAAAGCACTTCCCGGGGCTAAGCTCAGCTCAGCCCCAGCACCTCGCAGTGCTGCGGCAGCACTGGGTCACCCCTGTGCTACCGCCTTTTCCGGGTTTTAGGTCAATGGTCCTGGCTCAGCATAAGCTGCATCGCACTTGTGTAGGTTTTTTTTTTTTTTTTTTTATGTCAGCAAGTGACAAAACAATCAAGGCGCCCACCTGATGTTAAGCACCACGCCTGACCATTACAGATGCAGTGCCACCCAAAGCTCAAAGTTTTTAAGTGTTTGCGTGGCACTGCACTGCGCTTACCACCCCGAGACATTGTTGTTAAGTCTCTTTCGCCCAGTAATTTCTCTTGCTACAGTGCCCTTCAAAGCTAAACACAGTGCAGCTTGCACACTGCTTGGAGGTAGAATATCTGACACTGCGGTGGTACCCACCAAGACGGACTCTTGCTGAAGAGTCCTACCACGGGGTAGGTAGTTTTGGCGTGATAATTATTTAGTTTATTTAAAAAAATAAGTGTGTAACCTATCAATTTTATGCTACACGTACAAGCTTTGTTTAGTTTGGGACTAGATGTCGTTGTGTAAAATGTCCGGCAAATATAATTTTTTTAATATACTGTTTACATTCGAGGCGAAACGCGTGTCGAATTATCTTTATCGACCAATTTAAACGATTATTATTCGAGTTTAGACGACCAATGTGGCGCGGTGGGCGAAGGTCCGCCTGCGACGCAGAGGTTGCGGGTTCGATTCCCGCCTTGGGACAAATGTTTGTAGGATCTGCAAATATTTGTTCCGGGTGTTCTGGGTGTTTTCTATATATAATAAAAAATATCTATCTATGTATTGTATTGTATTAAATATAAATCAGTCATCTAGTACCCATAATACAGCTCTGTTTAACAGCAGCTTACCTTGGGGCTAGATGATGCTGTGTGAATTGTCCAGAATTATTATTATTATTATTATTATGGTATTGTATTAAATATATATCAGTCATCTAGTACCCATAATACAGCTCTGTTTAACAGCAGCTTACGTTGGGGCTAGATGATGCTGTGTGGATTGTCCAGCATTATTTATTTTTTTATAATTAAGTTAAGCGGATTAGTACTAAAGGTTTGTTGAAGTTTATCCATCCTTAGGTATACTTTAGAAGCCCAACCTGCCTCTTGTATGGCGTTAACGTGTTTTTGGTTTTGATATTAACTAATAATCTAAAGTCTTTATTTGGATTTTTGTCACTAACTTAGAATTTTTAATATAATATTATCTTTCGCGTTTTGCGAGAGTTTTGATAGGAATTCAGACAGAGAATTTGAAATACAGAAATTTGATTTATCAAATCAAAACTGTAATATCTTTCGCGTTTTGCGAGAGTTTTGATAGGAATTCGGACAGAGAATTTGAAATACAGAAATTTGATTTATCAAATCAAAACTGTATTTTCTTTCGCGTTTTGTGAGAGTTTTGATAGGAATTCAGTCAGAATTTGAAATACAGAAATTTGATTTATCAAATCAAAACTGTAATATCTTTCGCGTTTTGCGAGAGTTTTGATAGGAATTCAGACAGAATTTGAAATACAGAAATTTGATTTATCAAATCATATCAAATGTCATATATTTGTCTATAAATATTGTGAGTAAAAATATACAATGATTCCTACGTCTAGATTAAAGGGGGCACTCATGCCACTTACCTATTTCTACTGAATGCAGTATTGCATTGTGTTCCGGTTCGAAGTTTATGGTTACCGGTGAAATTACAGGCACATGAGACTTTTGAACTAGCATCTCAAGATGGCAACGGGAGAGTGCTACCTCTGGTATTGCAAGCGTACATAGGTTACGGTAACCATTTACTATCAGGTTGGCCGTATACTTGCCATCTTAGTTTAAAAGAAGAAAAATATAATGGTTTAAATTACTTGTAGTTCATCGAAAAGTTAAAATGGCGTCTTAAATCCGCCATTTTGGATTTTTTGACACTTCATAACATCTTATGTCAATCAATGCAGATCAAAATAGTACAAGGTTAAATGGGTACAAGCTAAAATGAACCTTATCTTTCTGCCAATTACAATTAAAAATCGCACCTTCATTTATAATCCTTTATAACATCTCCTCCGCTCGCAACTTCACCAGACTCTCGGAGTAGTTCCAAAGCCTCCTCGCATCATCCTCATTGACCTTCAAGCTCATCTTACTCTCCGCGCAGTCCGCGAAGTACCTCCCCGTCACCTGATCACAATCTTCCGAAACCGCCAAATACACACTAGTCTGCGCACCATCGTACGGACTCTTGAAGAACGAATATAGCACTAAGCTTCTGATCTTTTCGAACACTGTCGCCTTATACAAAGACGTGTTTACTTGACCGGGATGTGCGCTGTTCACCACAACTCCTGAGTTCTCCAGTCTCCTGGCCAGTTCTGTAGCGAAGAGCACATTGCAGAGCTTGCTGTTGCAGAACGCTTGGACGTACGTATACCTGTTCATCTCGTTTAGATCCTCGATGCTCCCGAAACGATGTAGAACGGACGATACGACAACAACACGACTTGGAGCCGATTTTTTTAACAGCGGTACTAGTAGCAGTGTTAGTAGGAACGGTCCGAAATGGTTTATCTGAATATCTCTGACGATACCGTCTTGTGTGTATCCTTGACTGATTCCACTTGTGCCTGCGTTGTTGATTAGGACATCTAGTTTAGCTTCCGTTTTCTTGAACTCTGCAACGAAATCGCGTATAGATGATAACGATGCCAAATCTAAATGTATATGCCTAATGCTTGTATTCTTCGATAGTTTTTTTATCCTTTCTGCGGCTCTCAGTCCTCGTTTATTATCACGGCATCCTAGGATAACTTTGGCCCCGCGTTTCGCTAGTTCTAATGCTGTCGCGTAGCCGATGCCGCTGTTACCTCCGGTCACAATCACTACTTTGCCGCACATCACGCTATCATCGTAGAACTTTCCCGTGGATAGTTTGTTGTATATCTTGATTAGCACTAATGTGAGAATTAACCAGATGTACCACATTTTAAAACAGGCGTATCAAGCCTAAGTACTTGGACAAAACACCGTTTTCAATTTTTTTTAAAGATAATTTATATATTTGATATTGTATAGGCTAGCTGTGCGGATAGTTAATGACTGATAGTGTAGTTTTGAATGTCGTTTGTAATCTAGTAGACTAAGCTAGTGGATACACGCGTGTTTTATTGTTTAACACACTGATGTTGTAAAATGTGCGAAAAAATTTAAAATATGTGGGTTTGTACCCAACTCTGTCACGGCTGAGCGGATTAGAATTGATAGTATGTGCCTGGATTAACACAGGCTTCTATATCCTAATCCTTTCCTTATTTTGATAAGCGAAACCGCGGGAGACTGTTATTACTTTCTTATATAAATTAGTATGTTACAAACTATGGAAAATTATAAAAACATTGAAATTTTTTATTCACTTTAAAATACGTGTTTTCTATACTTTTGAAATCCAAATTATAATTATCAGCTATTTTTCGGTTCCTTACAAAATATATCTTATTTTGCACCGTCAATCATCATGTCCGAAACTAAAAAATCTTGAATCATAGATTATTGAATACACAGGCATACACAATACAGCAATTTTATTTAAACAATGATTAATTAACATTTAATCTCGCCACGATATAGTTTATCGTTCGAACTTCGCCTTTATGTTATCGCTCCTGTGATTCTCGGCCGCGCGAGATATTATATACCGTTTGGTTTCCCTTGGTACTACTACATGGTACTATAATGTAGTGCTTTGGTAGATTTTTCTTTCTCCTGACTCTACTATTCTCAAAATTGCATCATGCATTTTCTATTCATAACGATTATCACTTCTATAAACTATTAAATAACTATGTTAACCCGACGATGTACCCGTCTCAGCACTGACCCGTAATAATGCGGGACTTAGTACAATGGCACGGAGATTATTACTTCTATAAACTATTGAATATCTATATATCAGTTGGCCGACCCGTATTCAGTATCATTTATTGCATCATAATTATGAGGGTAATACATGTAACAGGGGCCCAACCATGAACTCTTATAGCGATTCAAATGAAGACCTACACTAAATTGTCAAAAAATGTACCATGACTTCAATAATTATCAATTTCATGGTACAAATTTTTTTGACAATTCAGATAAGATAAGATAAATTAAGATAAGATAATTTATTTATCAAAAACGTGGTTTGCAATATACAATAAACTTAGCTTACAATAAAATGATGGTTAGGTATAGGTATTCAGTTTAGGTCCTAATTTGAATCGCTCTAAGAGTTCATGGTAGGGGGGCAGGACTTAGTAGGTAATATTAAATAGTATCAGAGCAGCCAACACATAGCTATGTACCCAGTAAGAGTGTTGCAATATAGAATTGAGTAGGAGCGGACCGATTTAAGTATTAATGGATAGGTTTATGATAATAGTAAAATCATTATGTATATTGACGACCAATGTGGCGCGGTGGGCGAAGTTCCGCCTGCGACGCGGAGGTTGCGGGTTCGATTCCCGCCTTGAGACAAATGTTTGTAGGATCTGCAAATATTTGTTCCGGGTGTTCTGGGTGTTTTCTATGTATAATAAAAAATATCTATCTATGTATTGTATTGTAATAAATATATATCAGTCATCTAGTACCCATAATACAGCTCTGTTTAACAGCAGCTTACCTTGAGCTAGATGATGCTGTGTGAATTGTCCAGCATTATTTATTTATTTATTTATTATTATTTGAGGTAGTACTAAGACCTATCATTCGTTATTTGAGTCACTGAACTACCATTGGGTATTAGCATTTTTCTATTAACACTTCTTTTAACTTACTTTTAAAAAATATAGTATATTTTTAATACATTCAGGAATTTTCAGGACATTGACGACCGATGTGGCGCAGCGGGCGCAGGTCTGCCTGCGACGCGGAGGTTGCGGGTTCGATTCCCGCCTCGGGACAAATGATTGTATGATCTACAAATATTTGTCCCGGGTTTCTGGGTATTTTCTATGTATAATAAAATAATATCTATCTATGTATTGTATTAAGTATATATCAGTCATCTAGTACCCATAATACAGCTCCGTTTAACAGCAGCTTACCTTGGGGCTAGATGATGTTGGATTGTCCAGCATTATTTATTTATTATTTATATTGTTGTATATTTTAAAAGACATTGTATTTGGACTCGAGGCGACTCGTATCAATGCGGGCAGTGGGAAATAAGCACAAAATATTACTTCTATAAACTATTTAATAAATTATTTTACAGTTGGCGTATAACATGAGCCAAGCTGGCGTGGGAGGGGTGGGGGCGGCGGGCCAACACGGGCCAATCCAAGCGCAGCAACAGAGGAACTTTAGGAAAGGTAATTTCAACCGTTAGTACACCTTTTTACATTATTAGATTTTATTTAGCTCCTATTAAGTCTAGCTGAGAGCACCGGTGGTCTAGTGGTAGTGACCCCGCCTTCCGATCCTAAGGTCGTGGGTTCGAACCCGGTGGTGCACCAATGGATTTTTATGTTCGAAAAATGTATGTGCGCAATGCCAGTGCTCTCATACGTTGAAGGAAAACGTCGTGAGGAAACCAGCATGTCCAAGAACTAAAAATTCGAAAGACATGTGCCATCCACCAATCCGCATTGGGTCCGCGTGGTGGATTAAGACCTAATCACTCTCGCCCGAGAGTAGGCCAGTGTCCCAACAATGGGAACATTGGAAGACTGTCATTATGAAGTCTAGCTGATGTCTGAGAAAAATTTAATTATATTTATTTATATTATTTCGTCTATAAACAATTCCGTGTCAAAATTTTGGCGCTCCATTTCCCTCGATACGTGCACTCGCTCTAGAGTTCGCGCGCTAACTGGACGCAACAAGGCGTCCCTAGTATCTCGACTCGCGCGCAATACGCGCGAATCAAGCGCGACTCGAGAGTCTAGCGTAGTGCACGCGATTTACGCGCGTATTTTGAATTTGCGCGATATTTGTGGGCACGATGTACTGGTGTCTAGTATCTCACTAGCGCGCGAAACTTTACGCGGCGAATTCGCCCTTTCTGGACAAGCTCCAAGGAGTATCAAAGCGGCTTCATGTATATTTCGCACAGCGGATCTAGGCTTCCGTGAAGTTAGCCGTTTGTGATGCGCAAAGACAATTTAGTTTGAAAAAGCTCCATTGCGCATCGAAACGGCTAATTTCACGACGGCCGAGATGCGTTGTGAGAACTATATATGATTTTGAGTGTATAATGTATGTTGTTGTACAGTCGGCGTGGGCGTGGGCGTGGGCGTGGGCGGCGGCGTGCAGGTGGCGGCGGCGACGGGGCAGCCGCTGCTGGCGCCGGCGCCGATGCAGCAGTTCGTGCCCTATCCGCACCCGCATCCCAACCCGCACGCGGTGCACCCGCATTACCATCAGATGGTGAGAACGCACATCCACTTCATACATCCACCAACTTCTATTACTGGCCCAAAGAGACTTGACAACAATGTCTCGGGGTTGTAAGCGCAGTGCAGTGCCACGCATACACTTAAGCTTTGGGTGGCACTGAGCTGTTATAGTCAGGGGTGGTGCTTAACATCAGGTCAGGTAAAATAAAAAAACATATTTGACCGAGCGAGCGGAGCGTCTCAGTTTCGAGATTGTCCAAAAATGCTTTTGGATGTCAGTTTGTCCGGTCAGTTTGTGTTCTCGTCTACAGGTCGCATTTTTCAACCAATCTGGTTGAAACTTGGTATACAGGTTCTATGACTTTTTAAAAGTTGATTGTTATCAGGGATTTTTGATAGGGGGCGTACTTTCTCTAAAAAAGGGTAAAAGGGGGGCTGCTGAATATCTCCGTCTAATGTGATTTGATTTCGATGATTTTTATTTTATTTGAAAGGTAAGGGTTAACTTTAAGTTTGTCTGATATTTGGTGAAGATCTGTAGAGGATCTTCAGCGTGATGAGCAAAATAGTTCCTCAAAATGCAGTATGTTGCTCACTTTCAAAGCTCACTTTACAAATTTGTGCTTGCGAGGTCTACTGTTCGGATAACTGCTAGTTTAATTTCAATCATTTATTCTCTCGACACACAACTACGGAAACATAACTTATTATTCTCATGATAATACTGACGACCGATGTGGCGCAGCGGGCGCATGCCCGCCTGCGACGCGGAGGTTGCGGGTTCGATTCCCGCCTCGGTTCAAATGTTTGTACGATCTACATATATTTGTCCCGGGTGTTCTGGGTATTTTCTATATATATATTAAAAAATATCTATCTATGTATTGTATTGTAAATATTATATCAGTCACCTAGTACCCATAAACACAGCTCTGTTTAACAGCAGCTTACCTTGGTGCTAGATGATGCTGTGTGGATTGTCCAGCATTATTTATTATTTATTATTATTACAATACACAATAACAATATAAAATACAATAATGTATTTTTGTACTCTTTTTCTTAGTCTGCGTGGTGTTAGGTAGGTTAGGTACTTATTTGTAAGTCTTCGCTGAGAGGACCAAATTGTTTATTTTTGTGTTAATTTATTTAGCTACGACTTCGATGTGATGAGGTTTTGTGTTATGCAAATAAAGTTTGTATGTGCCTAAAAAAAAAAAAAAAAATATGTTTATGGTTTTTATTTTGTTTTTATACTGTATCCATCACACTAAGAGAATACTAAAGATTATAATATCCCATTGCATTACTGCAATGTTTCCCCTGTAGGTGGAGCTATCGGCGCATCGAGCCGAAGACATCCCAATGATTATTTCGTTCAAGCGAGATATCTGTCGATAGCTCAATTGGTAGAGCACCCGCGTATCAAGCGGTGGTTGCGGGCTCAAATCCCGCTTGAGGCGAAATAATTTTTAGGATATCAAAATCTTAATGATATGTGTATTTTTTTTTTTTTTTTTTATACAACTGAAGTAGCAACCAAGCGTACGGCCCACAAGATGGTAAGCGGTTACCGCAGCCTATAGACGCTTGCAATACCAGAGGTATCACTCGCGGGTTGCCACCTTGAGGCTAAGATCGAAAGCCTCATGTGCCAGTAATTTCACCAGAAACCATACCCTTCACACCGGAACACAGCAATGCGAGCATTGCTGCTTGGCGGCAGAAATATGTATGGTGGTAGTCCTTCCCCGGACGAGCTCTATCACAGAGAACTGTACTACTCTTGTATGTTAAGGTGCGGATGTACCACGGTGGCGTGGGCGCGGTGGGCGCGGTGGGCGCGGTGGGCGCCGGCGGCGAGGGCTACGCGCCGGCGCCGTCCGCCTCGCCCGCCGCCTCGCCCGCGCTCTACCCGCCGCCCTCCCCGGCGCACACGCCGCACCCGCACCCGCACCCGCATTACCACCACCAGCCCTTCCAGGTTACTATATTCATCTTCTTAACTTATAATAAACTTATATTTACACTTTTATGAGAGCGTTGCGAAGTATGTGTGGTGTTAATCTGTGTGATAGTTTTTTTTTTTTTTTTTATACTATTAAAGTGGTAACCAAGCGTACGGCCCACTTGATGGTCAGCAGTTACCGTAGCCTATGTACGCATGCAACATCTAAGATATCACTTGCGTGTTACCACCCTGAGACGTTAGATGGTTAGTCTCATGTGCCTGTAATTTCACCGGAAACCATACCCTTCGAACCGGAACACAGCAATGCGAGCATTACTGCTTGGCGGCAGAAATAGGTATGGTGGTAGTCCTTCCCCGGACGAGCTCTATCACAAAGAACTCTACTACTCTTATAATAAACTTATATTTACACTTTTATGAGAGCGTTGCGAAGTATGTGTGGTGTTAATCTGTGTGATAGAATAAAGAATAGTATGATTAGAGAGCGTTGTGGAGTGAAAGAAGACGTAGTGATGAGGATAGAGAAAGGCATGCTAAGGTGGTTTGGGCATGTAGAGAGGATGGATGAAAGAAGATTAACGAATCAGATTCATAAGGCGAGTGTGAATGGTACAGTTGGAAGGGGAAGACCTCGACGCACGTATTACGATCAAATTGAAGACGTGCTAAAGAAAGGCCAGGTCAGCAGTACCCTAAACCGACGAGCGTGTATGAAGAATGTGATGAGAGTAAATGAAGCAAAACAGGTGTGTCAGGATCGTAGCAAGTGGAAATCCGTGGTCTCTGCCTACCCCTACGGGATACAGGCGTGATTTTATGTATGTATGTATATATGTTTCACTTTTATATCTTTTTTTTTTTTTTATACAACTGAAGTGGCAACCAAGCGTACGGCCCACAAGATGGTAAGCGATTGACGACCAATGTGGCGCGGTGGGCGAAGGTCCGCGCGACGCAGAGGTTGCGGGTTCGATTCCCGCCTTGGGACAAATGTTTGTAGGATCTGCAAATATTTGTTCCGGGTGTTCTGGGTGTTTTCTATGTATAATAAAAAATATCTATCTATGTATTGTAGTGTATTAAATATATATCAGTCATCTAGTACCCATAATACAGCTCTGTTTATCAGCAGCTTACCTAGGGCTAGATGATGCTGTGTGGATTGTCCAGCATTATTTATTTATTATTTATTTATTTATTTATTTATTTATTACCGCAGCCTATAGACGCTTGCAATACCAGAGGTATCACTCGCGGGTTGCCACCTTGAGGCTAAGATCGAAAGACTCATGTGCCAGTAATTTCACCTGAAACCATACGCTTCACACCGGAACACAGCAATGCGAGCATTGCTTGGCGGCAGAAATAGGTACGGTGGTAGTCCTTCCCCGGACGAGCTCTATCACAGAGAACTCTACTACTCTTAAATTTTGATCGTATTTTGTATGTAAAGAAGCTCTGCTTAGCTTGAAGCTAGATGATGCGGCATGGATTGTCCATTTTTGTTGATTAAACTTTTGTTCCGTTTAATTTCATTTATTTCATACAAAAACACCTAAGCTGGATGTACATTCATGCTCAATGTACATTTAGCTTAGGTGTAACTTATTGAAAATGCTGTAGGTGAGTACATGGACTCTGTATGGACGTTGCAAGTTAGTTATACCAGTAGTTTACTTTACTATACTAATACTAAATTTTACGAGTTTAAGAGTAGTAGAGTTCTCTGTGATAGAGCTCGTCCGGGGAAGGACTACCACCGTACCTATTTTTGCCGCCAAGCAGTAATGCTCGCATTGCTGTGTTCCGGTGTGAAGGGTATGGTTTCCGGTGAAATTACTGGCACATGAGGCTTTCGATCTTAGCCTCAAGTTGGCAACCCGCGAGTGATACCTCTGGTATTGCAAGCGTCCATAGGCTGCGGTAACCGCTTACCATCTTGTGGGCCGTACGCTTGGTTGCCAATTCAGTTGTATAAAAAAAAAAAAAAAACTATCAATACACATATCAATTTATGTTTTGATGTTATTTATTTATTATTTATGTATTTATTACCTGAAGTGGCGTAACTGAACCATCAATAACACTCTATACCCGGGTTGACCCATGTTTACCCACGTTTGACCCATGTTTACCCACGTTTGACTCATGTTTACGCCCCCCCCCCCCCAAGTCTTGTGTCCACTGATGAGTGGTCACCAGCACTGTCACCACATGGCGTACCTGAACCCTCAATAACACTCTTGTCCCCGGGTTGACTCATGTTTACCTACGTTTGACTCATGTTTACCCCCCCCAGGTCCTGTGTCCACTGATGAGTGGTCACCAGCACCAGCACGGTCACCACGTGGCGTACCTGAACCACCAGGGTCAGCAGCAGGTGCAACACCACGCGCCGCCGCCCCAGGAGCACCACCACCCGCACCATCTGCAGGTAAACATCTCGTGACGTAACTGGCTAAGTTGTCCTTAGCAGATCAACGAAGTTAAGCACTGTCCCGCGTAGTTATAGTTTGGATGGGTGACCGCCAGTGGCAATTTGAACTGAGCGCTCCCTTGCGGAGGTCAAGTTAAGCAGTCGGTCCCGGCTTTTTTAAAGTTGTTAGGCCATTACAGAGGCCTTCGGGCGGCCTAGAAACTCTGTCACCAGAGTTGGCCTCTGTCTCATAACGAACTTATTACATGTTTTTGTTATGGGACATTACAGAGTAGTAGAGTTCTTTGTGATAGAGCTCGTCCGGGGAAGGACTACCACCATACCTATTTCTGCCGCCAAGCAGTAATGCTCCCATTGCTGTGTTCCTTTTTAAAGGGTATGGTTTCCGGTGTAATTACAGGCACATGAGACTTACCATCTAACGTCTCAGGGTGGTAACACCCAAATGATATCTATGATGTTGCATGCGTACATAGGCTACGGCAACCGCTGACTATCAAGTGGGCCGTACGCTTGGTTGCCACTTTAGTGGTATAAAAAAAAAAAACAGTTTTCTCACGATGTTGTCCTTCACCGTAGCTCCCATGCTTCTGTGCTCTGTGTTTACTGTGCTCATGCTAGCAAAGTAAGTTTAAATAAGTTGATTAAAACTCATTTGATATTGCAGCAAGTGCTGATGCCGCCCGGTCACGCGTCCGGCGGTTCCTCAACCCCCGGCGTGCTGGGCGCATCGCATCCCTAGCGCACGCCGCCGCGCGCCACGCACCTCCTCGTGCTGGGTCTGCCGCGATCCGCCCGGGTGGTGTCCGACCCGCCCGGGTAGTGCCGTCTGAACATATAGTGCTGTGTGCGGTGTGTTGCACCTTTAGTGTCTGCGACCCACCCGGGTAGTGCCGTCTGAACCTATAGTGCTGTGTGCGGTGTGTTGCACCTTTAGTGTCTGACCGCCCGGGTAGTGTGCCGGACTCACCCGGGTAGTGCGACCCCCAACTATAGTGCTGTGTCTGTGACAACCTGGTGCAGTGAATACTGGAACTTTAGTGCTAGGCCGCGCGATCTGCTTGGGAACACGCGACCTAACTGGGTAGTGTGATCTAGACCCATAGTGCTGTCTGGTTAATGCTGGATCTGTATTGTTGTCCGACGCATGCTGGTCCTTAAGTGACCTGTGACCTCCCGGGTGTGACATACCCAGCCTGAACCTATAGTGCTGTGTTAGCGACGCCCCGTGGTAGTGAATACAGGAAACTTAGTGCCGGCCCGCGCAACTGGGCTAAGTACGCGCGACTCAGCTACCTAGTGGTATCTGGATCCTGTTGTCTGGTGTAAACTGGATCTATAGTGCTGGATCTGTGAAGGCCCGAGGTAGCGCGACTGGCTCGTGGTAGTAAATAGTGGACCTTATGAGCTGCGTCCGCGACACCCTTCAGTGTTCGGTCTGTGACCGCTCGGGTAGTGTCTGTATCTCACTAAGATAATGCTTAAAGTACTTTTAGTGTGGTGTCTGAGACCGCCCGGGGTAGTGTCCGTGACTCGCCAGGATAGTGGGTAGTAGACGTGGCTCGTGTGTGGCTAACTTGTTCTGACTTTATGTTAGGATCCTAGTTTGTATGGATTGTCTGGGGTAGTGGACTTTCTGAAGATAATATCTTTGGCTCATGATGTGTCGTTTGTGATTAAAGTGGAAAGCTCCTTCTCAAAGATAATGGCTTGGCAAGCGTGGCTCAACTATTGACTTAAGAGCTTTTGGTTAGAAGTATAGCACATCGCAGGGTTAGTGAGTGTGACTATCACACTTTCTGATCTGTGTGTTATAAGTCATGACTCGCTAAGCTTGTAAGACGACTCGTAGAACACTTGTGTGTGCTCTGTACTTTAAAGCTTAGAGTATATGTTTGATCTGTGGTTTGTGAGCGCTGGGTTGTGTTTAAGTCTTCTATCTTGGGTAGTAATAGGTGTATAGTATAGTCTGATTCATAAAGCATACAAAGGAGTGTGAACAGCGTGCTGTGATTATAGGAAGTTGTGGTTTATGAGTCATTGTGTGTTGTGACTTGCGAGTCAATGACTGATGATAAGTTCTTTAGATAGTTTTGGAATGTGGCCTGTAAAGTGACTGATAATTTATGAAGAACACCTTGTATTGAGGATAATAAAAGTAACATGACTCATAAAACACAGTAACTTGTAATAAACTAATTGTTTCAACTTAAGTATTCAAGAGATGTATGACTCACAAAACATTATCTAAAAATTATAATACTTCATTCAGTATGTTGTTTGTGCGAAAATGTGTTTGATGAGTCAAACATAATTTGATTTTTCTGAATGTGTTCCAGGAGTATGAGTCATAAGTCTTGAGTCTATAGTGTAATGAGATTTATGACAGTTGTGAAATGTTGTGTTCTTTGAGTCAAACACAACTGACTGTTTGTACCTAGCTAGAGCTAAACTGAGTCGACACCCCAACAATATATGGCTGAGAAGAACAAGATGTGTTTGTGTATTGAGTCATTGATCTTTGACTCAAAGTACACATCTATGTTTTATTTGAGTACTTTGAGTCATAGGTCAGTATAAAGAATTGTGATTTTATGATGAGTTTCCATATGCTTTTAAATTTTGATAAAACCCGTGTCCATCTAAGCATTGAATAACTCAATAGATCCTGCAAGTCCTAAAACATAGAGTTGAACATTGCCCACTATAAGCTAATTAATGTCTACTATCTACCCTAAGCCGATGGATGTAAGGTTCATTTTTATACGGCTATTCTTGTTATTAAAAAGACTTAAACCATTCTCCTACCATCAATTGATAAAGTTACTTACATTTCTGTAGACAAAATTGGTCTTTGGATACTCTTGCCACTGGTTTAGCTACGTGAAAGTTACATTGGCAGACAAAATGTATAAAACGTCTGCCAAAAAGCTTCGCCTAAACCACTATTCTGATCGGTTTTTACACAAATAAATACTTATATTAGTCATTCAAAAATAATGTGTCATGATTAAA
This sequence comes from Colostygia pectinataria, assembly GCA_951394395.1. Taxonomy (NCBI): domain Eukaryota; kingdom Metazoa; phylum Arthropoda; class Insecta; order Lepidoptera; family Geometridae; genus Colostygia; species Colostygia pectinataria. Next base: position 1,830,751 of record OX596369.1, on the reverse strand, counting down.
AATATAAATACACAATAGTTTAGAGAAAATATCTATACATTAGTGATATAGTGATCTTTTTGGTTGATTCTTTTCAAAACCTTTTCTAGCTTCAACTCATTGGGAATGAGACCGCCTTTTGTGAGACTATTTTTTAATTATGTTGTGTGAAAAATTATCATGCAAGTTGTGTCCTCAATAAAGTTACATTGGAGGCCTTGATACTTGTCAAAAGATCCCTAATCTTATTTCTAGGCTAATCAAAACCAAAACTGTTGTTTTCCTAGTTTCTACCAAATAGATTTATCTGTTACTTTGTAATTGAGTAACCAACAAACATTCAAACTATCGCATTTATATTATTAGTTTGAAGTTTCAAACCTGCAAATCAAACATTCATAATATTTGAAATTTTCGTGCGAGTTGCTACTTGCTTGGTGGCCCAGTTGGCAACTAAACTAAGATAAAAAAGGTCTTATTAATAATGAGTTTAGCAGTCTGAAAATACATCTGGTTTATTTGTGCAGTCAAAGCGAGACGGACTACGGTCGCACGTTATTTAAGCTACGTTAAGCTAGTTATAAGTATGTATGCCTGTGTGTGGACTTGTAAAATTCTGTGACAATTTACTCTTAAATAAATTATGACAAAATTACTTTTAAATTGTCTCGTATAACCACAGCCGTTTATCTGAAGATATATCTAAAAGTAATATCTAATGATTGATATTCTTTTAAAACTATCATGGTTATTAACATAATTTTCACTTTAAAGACAGGATATGTACCATGATTTGTGAGCGATCATGATCGGGAATCAATAAAACTCACAAATCATGGTAAATATCCCGTTTTTTAGCCTAATATTTACCAAGAAACCTTTATAGCTATTCATTAAAGAGCTTGGTAACCATACTTTATGTCCTATTTGTACATAGGATATAATATATCAATACTATATTATATATTATAAGGTCCGTATTCCAGAATGTAACATAATTTTTTGACAGCTTTTCATACAAAATGACGGATAATGGATGGTGTAGTCTTTAGAATGAGACTTTAATGGTTGTAATATAAATTGGCGCAGCCTGACGGATTTTATAGTCAAAGGCAAGTTCTACTGTCGGAAAGACAGCTGGTTATAGGTGCAGTTTTTGACTATGGAAACTGTCAAGCTACATGTATCAACCAATCAGTTTTATGTCAATCTTTTAAAACTAAATCTATCACAATATATTTTTTTATGTATCTCTCTCCTTAAAATATTTCTTAATAATATTCTTTATCTCTATCTGTCTATCTAAACATAGATATTCTATCTAAAAATAATATCAATGTCTTGAAAGTAAGATATTAATACTCCTATTCATATTTTGTTGCGAACACTAAGGCCCGTATTCCAGAATTGTGCTGAAGCAATAAGTGGGATTCCAGCATCTATTTTCCGACAGTTTTGTATGACTGTCTGTCAAAAGTCTATTAATTATCCCTTGTTACAAAATTACAAAATTCATTTATTCAAATAAAAGCATGTTTACAAGTAAATGTGCAGCTCAGCCTTCTGTTAGTTTAGCATATAAACTGTATTACAGAAAAAACTGTGACTTCCCCATAACTGTGTTCACACACAAGTATTTATTTGGAACAATGTTTTTATATATGTCTTGTGTTTAAAAATTAACATATAAAAATAATAAGTACCTACTACAGTCGAAACTAATTACAAACGAAAGTACTACAGTAGAAAAAAATTGTTGAGTTTCAGACTAGCCAACATCAATAATAAAATTTGTTATATTTTTTCTATCAACTATCAATTCCAGAGATATGATGACGATAATAGAATCATTAAATCTATTGTATTTCCAGACTTAACAGACTGTTATATTATTCAGTTGCAATCGTTTTCACTTGGTTTCAATCAAGAACTGACGTGTTTTGTATATGACAGTTTATTGACAGAATAATCAGCATTTAAATTGGATTGCAACCGAGAATAGCCCAGCAGAACACTAATACAATGTAAGGATTTGTTTAGTAATTTACAAGTTATAATTGCAACATTAGGCCCAACATAAACTCTTTTTAACTGTTTAAATGACAGCTGGACGCATCTTTGTTTTATACTATGTAAAGATGTCTACATAACTGAATTAACTCTATGGACATTGAGTAAAAAATACACTACACATTCTCACTAACTTTGGCATTTATTGTATGAAAACAGAATTCAAAAATTTATATCATTGGAAACATGATTCCAATACATAACTTAGTATGAATGAGATGATATGTGTAGAACTAAGTCGTGGCAGGATTTAACAAATAATATTCTACAGAGTGCTTAGCACGAAAAACTCGTTTGTCAAACGTGAATGTAAACGTATCGTCCAGCTGTCAATTTGTGTAGTATTTTTAACAGCGCCTCTTAAGTGCATTAAATGAACTACAAAAATTCCATACAAGTTGACAGCTGGGCGATACATTACGTTTACGATTGTCAAGAGAGTTTTTCTTGCTAAGCACACAGGCAGCGCAATTAGATTGTGTGTGTATGTTTGAGTATTTGAATATAAAAAGCTCTGAGCGAAAATTCCTTCGAAGCAATAATTCCAATTATAGTTAAATTAACAACAATGTTTGTAATATTTATGTGTATTAAAATGTAGATTATTAGTTGAAATTATACTAGATTTTAAAAAGTTCACACACAGAACTATTCTTCGGAAAGTGTATAATGTAACATATAAATATATATATTTGTATGTAAGGACAATGCTGTTATATCGACACGCGAAGTCGTGAGCAGTTGTATTATAGTTAGATATAGTGATATATTGCGGTCGGAAAGAATCGTGTAGTTTTTTTATTATGGATTTAAATCAATGGCGCCGTGGTTGGGTCGGGTTCGATTTTCGCTGCGTGACAAATGTTTGCATGATCTGCTAATATTTGTTTCTGGTTTTGTATCATGGTACTCGTAATTTCTGATGAAGTTTAGATCAGGACAGTAGGTTGTAATAACAATATAATTATTACTAAAGTTTATGTTATCCCAAAAAATGACTCAAGCGGAACTTGAACACAACCATCTGATAGATACTTGGGTGCTCAAGAGCCGAAGGTGTCCCAATGATTATTTCGAGTAACCGTGACATGTCTCAATGGCTCAATTGGTACAGCACCCGCGTATCAAGCGGTAGTTTGTGGCTTCAAGTTCTTGAGACGAATTATTTTAGTATTCCCTTAGTGTGTTGGTGAACACTATAAAAATCAAATAACCAATGATATTACTAAAGTTTTCTCTGTGCTATACGATTTTTTCCGGCCGGTTCTTGCTGTTGCTCATTGCTGCGTCCAGCGGTTATTGAACCCTCTTGTTTTGTTTATCTATAGTTAGTTATCTACCCTCCGTTGGTTAAACTATGGACTTTTTGGCTGCCATTTTATTTGTTAGGCTTAGCGCGTACAACGGCTTCCGAGAGACCTTGCTTGATTTCACATTAATTGATCATATGTTTGCTTTTAACGCCAATACAAAGTCAACTCTGCGAAAGTATTGAACAAAGTTCATTTTGTATTGATGGAATAACGTTAATATTTAAGCATATATGCCAAGAGCCAGTGCCTCTCAAGGTCTACTCTTAGAGGCGACAAACGATAACCGTGGCAATTATCGTAGTTCAACTTATGTCGGTGTATACTAAGTTTAGTGTGTTCACTGACATAAGCTGAACGATAAAAACTGTCATGATTAATTGCTTTAGTGATAAGATTATCGTAAAATAGCGGAGAATCGGAGAATCGTCGTACGTGCTTATATTTTATCGTTTTCACCGACAATTTCTAATCGACGTCATATTATACGTGGGATTTTAAACAGAGGAGTATCATACTCCAACGCTGCGCAGCGCTTTTGATGTTAGGAGTTTTTGCCGAAACCGGGATTTGTTGCGGGCAACCTAACATACGTATTATCCATTAGGTACATTCTACAAATTCCGTTAATTTGCAATTGAAAATATTAAAATTGCGAAACAATGCATTTTATTTATCCAAAATACTAAACATTTATGGTGTAAAATTCGGCGCTTAGATAATGTATCAAGATTTTTACCAGAATTAGTAATTTAGTTGCTCGCCTGTCAGTAATTCTGCGGTTTTAGATCGCATGTTAAATCGCTTGTAGATAATAATTATTTTCCCAGTTTCTATCAACGAAATTCCATCCAAAGAGATGAATATAATCACAAACTAGAGTTGTCGAAATATCATGGTTTTTATCGATAAACTTTCCATTATCTTGCTATATTGGACCAGTGTAGGTCTTATCTCCAATTTAAGATAGTTGACAACCAAATTGTAATTTATAGCTATAAATATGAAGTATCAAATTAAACTGCCTTAAATTATTAAATTTAAATTGTGCTATTTGAGTGGAAGGAATTTATACCGGTGCGAATGTGCGTGTAGATGTGACAATAAGAAGTGTAGGGTACTGAAATCGCGAAAACTGATCCACGTCTGTTTTTATCAAAGTGCACAATTTTAATATATTAATAATAACTTTATTCTGACGCTCAATTGCTGGACTTTTATATTAAGACTAGTGGAACGCTCCGTGACTTTCGCGCTGACTATTACAAATATCCCGCTGCGTCCTCGTAGGAGTTGAGTTTCGGGAATTCCTTAGTGCACCCCTACCCCATAAGAGCAAAGTACCCTTTAAATTTAATGTTTCTGGGACGGTTTAGGCTCTGCATCGCTTTTTTATACCACTAAGGTGGCAAAGCCTACGGCCTACCTGATGTTAAGCGGTTACCGTAGCTTATGAACGCTTGCAATACCAGAGGCATCACTCGCGCTTTGCCGATGATTGTTGATCTGTTAGTCAGTCACGAAAGCCTTTTATATATTCTGATTGTGGCAAAGGGGAGCTTAGTCCATGACCTCCGCGCGGTGCTCCCTGGGTAGCGCCAAAATGGACGCCGTTATTCACATTTTTTTCCAAAAAAATTGTCTATGACACGCGCTAATCAAGGCAGACCAATCCAGACTGCCCTTAGATAACCCAATTTCGTTATAATGTAAAGCTAGTTACAATTATTTAGATGTTCAATTATTTTTGCTATAAATAGGGTTAATCTATTCAAATCAATAGCAATGTAATCGAAGTAGAATATTTTATACTTAGTTTAGATTACAAACGCAATATTCTGGAAAATTTTGTATAAAAAAAACTTACATAGACACTTTAAAGTATTATAAATTGCTGTAGTTTCTGTAACAATACAAAAATAAGTCCATGATGTACATAACTGTATATAAATATTTAGATAGGTATCCCTATTCCGAGAACGAATATTGTGATAAGTTTTTTATTGAGAATATAACTGGAAAATCACAAAAAAATCCGGAAGGGGCCTACGAGACCCGCACCACGTTCGCGAACATACTTTGAGAACTTGGTGCCGATCTGACGTATATTATTGTTTTTCATTTCTTCATATATTGTTTTGATTTAAATTTTATGAATCGCGTGTTGTACGAGAATGGTTGTATGTTTGTTAGTATAATGAGAGAACGCTATATGAGCGCGAGTGTTATTCGTTATGCGCATTTAGATTTATGAGATGATTATAATAGTATCGATATTATTTCAGCGTGTCACAACACTATTTTTCGTGACGCGTATCTACTTTGCAAGGATTGAAATGATGATGATTTAGTTATTTGGTTCGATTGTTGTATGTTCCTTGAAGTTGATGGTTGTGGAGTATAATATAGTAAATTGAACTGATATTATATGGAGAATGGAGTTGTGTGTTGTTCTTTGTGAAATACCATCGCCAGCGCACATTGTAATGTAGCAATAACATTTTGTTCAGACACTATACGCTGATTTCTTCCTATGGCGTGGCAGTCGGTTGAAATAATATTGATCGAAATGTCCTTAAAGTTAATATTGAAACGAATCCAAATTGTTTCAATTCTATCATTGCTTCGTCATAAAGGAAAATTCCTTGTGCCTTGAAATTACATTAGGAGGCCCGTGCTTTCAAAATTTAATAATAAATATCGTATTTACGGTACGATACGGTACAGTTAACAGTTTGGTTTTAGATCTTAGGTCCTCGCCCGGCTGGAGGGTTCCTCAATCATCAGATGAAGTAAATCCGTCATCGCTAAGGGCCTTCCTTTCTCTAGACTGACCCATGTCTCATTTATCTTGTATAACCTTTGTAAAAACCTGGGATGTTCGCACTGAGACAGGGCTGAGTCCGGATATAAAGATAATTTGTGATTTGATGATCTTATCCCCTTCATCAACTGATTTAAAAAGCCAGAGAGAATCACCCTCCTCTTGCAACCAAGCCTTCCCATTAGAGATCAGATATGGAGTATGAAGACAGGCAGCCTTGCTGAGGCTAGTCAAATCTACCAAAAAGATTGTTACATTATTCTCTGGACAGCTCGTCATGTTGCCGCTTATGAGAAGTGTCCCTTCGGAAGTTGTTAGGGCTTTGACGGTTGGCTGATGATATTCTACTATATGACGTATTGACAAGAGACTGTTGGGGTTCCCTAATATATCGGTTGGGAGATGATAAATAGTGAAGTTGTCGGGTTGGCCAGTTGGATTTTGATGGTTCTCCAAAAGTCACAGCCCCTGTCAGCAACAAGGTTAGAACGTTTAACCTGTGTCTTGTTGGTTTCCTATTGAGTTGATAATGGCAATGAGTTATAAGTCTTTATGGGAGGGGGGTCTATATAATCGTTTATAATTTTGTCTCTTAGCAAAATTAGTAATCGAAAAAAATGTATAAGAGCAGCTTTTTTTTCTTAAATACCTCCAAAGGCACTTTAATGCTTATAAGGGCTATCGTTGTAATCATACCCTATGAATATTTGTATAGAATTTTCTAGAGATTGCCTTGACATTGGCGCCCCGACACGGGCGAATGGTAACATTACTTTACCATCTCGTTTACATGGTGGGTTTTAGTCGAAATTATAGTAATTTACATTTATTTAGCATCAAAACTTGACAGACTATCATATGCTTTATGTATTTTTACTATAGGTAGTCTGTGAATGTTTATTTTTTCATAAATAAGTATATGGTTTGACATGTTTGAAATACTATGTACGTATTCACATTTAAAGCAACGAAATGTAAATCCCTGGATCAATAATTACACAAGTATTATTTGGTCTATGGTCATATTCTAACACCATTCAGAACTGATTTTAATTAAATGTAGGTATCTACATACTTATTTATATTGAATTTCGACATAAAACCCATTTAAAATGTATAAAAAGACTGATGGAATGAATGTTAAAGTATAATTTATATCTAAATACGAGCCTAATATCATTAGAACGTTAAATACTCCCTCTGCACATTTTATATTTTGAAATATTGTAAAAGGCGTTCAAATGCCTTCCAGCGTAAATGTGTGTCAATGTATGGACAGATGATCTGTTGTAGTTCAATCGTCCAGCAAATGGTTAGAAAATGCTGTAATACAAATTGTATGAGTAGCAATATTATTTTCACATTATCCGATTATTTTCTAATTACGACTGGGACACCTGACATCACTAACGAAAGTCATCTTTCCGCCATCTTTTAAAATCATTCCAAATTTAAACAATTTCATGTCGATGACTCATTAATATTAATAGACATGTGAAATATTAAATTGAGTGGTTATGTGAAAATAATATATCTACTCCAGCTTTGCGCATTTTGCTTGGAAACTTTAGTAAAAGCTTCAGCCCTCGGGTCGTATATGGAAGTGCCAAATTGGCATGATTTTATTACAACTGTATGTAACGACATTAACACCTTTGTCGGACATTTTTCAATAAAAAAGTTAAAAAACGTGTTTTGAACACAACAAAACTGTGATTTTATTTCTTCAAGCTCCTTTGGGTCAGTCCCATTTCTTCTATGAAAAGTAATGTCTATCTAACACCCTCTGCCGGTAAACACGGTTTAAGAGTAGTAGAGTTCTTTGTGATAGAGCTCGTCCGGGGAAGGACTACCACCATACCTATTTCTGCCGCCAAGCAGTAGGGGAACAGGGGGTCCAGTGGATCAAGGGGCACAGTGGATTGATACCTATATCTCATTAACTATAACTCGCACACATACGCAAACATAAGCCAAGCGGCGGCTCACCCAACGCCCCTGCCCCGCGCCAGTGACCGCTGGGCTTCGAAGGCGAGAACACGCTGCGGCTACTACGTGACCGGTAAGTGGCTATTTCTTTTTTTTTGATCAATTTAACCAACGTTTTTGTCAAAACTCAATGGCAATATTGCTCTGGACTTTATTTATTATAAACAACGATTTTAATAACTATATAAATTGTTGTTCAATTATTCCGTATCACTTAAAAACTTACCGTTTTTTACGAAATGTTTTCAAATTCACCTTGTGGGGCACTCTGGACTAATCCGTCCGGGGGTGCAGGGGATCACGATCCACTGCACCCCCTTTGTATTGTTCAAAGAGACCAACTATTATTTTTTTGTTATAGGTTGGAAAATGGTTCGTAACCGAACGAGGAAGACCACTATTGGTCTACATAGTGCAGATTTGATGAAGAAGGGAATAGATTTGATTTTAGATGGACAGAAAATTAGAAATGTGGCAAAATCTTTGAAAATTCCTTATACAACTTTATACAGATATTATAAAAAAGCAACAAAGTTTCCAAGTACACAGACAATTAGATTGACGCCAAATTATGCGAGTAAAAAAGTATTTAGTGACGCACAAGAAGAAAAATTGGTGGATTACATTATAAAGTGTAGTCAGATGTTTTATGGATTAACAACAGCTGATGTCCGGCGATTGGCATATGAAATGGCAAAACGAAACGATGTTCAAGTACCTCAAAAATGGCACGAAACACAACTCGCTGGTATCGATTGGTTATACCATTTCAGAAAACGCCACGAGTCTTTAAGCCTTAGAACTCCAGAGGGATGCAGTTTAAGCAGAGCCACTTCATTCAATAGGCATAATGTAGGTGTGTTTTTTGACAATCTTGAAGATGTTATGGCAAGAGAGCCATCGTTTGGAGATGGAACCAGGGTTTTTAATCTTGATGAAACCAGCACAATGACTGTACAAAAGTCTGGAAAAGTTTTGGCAGCAAGAGGACAAAAACAAGTAAGTAAGGTGACAAGCGCTGAAAAAGGTACATTAGTTACCACATGTTATATCGTCAATGCTATGGGTCACGCTTTACCACCAGTAATGATCTTTCCACGCGTCCATTTCAAACAACACATGATTGCTGGTGCTCCTACTGGTACCCTTGGACTTGCCAATCCATCTGGGTGGATGAACTCTGAGCTGTTTGTGAGAACTATGGAACATTTCATTAAACACACCCAAAGCAGCAAAGAAAATCCATCATTGTTGATTATGGACAATTATGAGGCCCACATTTGTCTCGATGCTATAACTTTGGCAAAAGAAAATGGAGTAACAATTTTGACGGTTCCTCCCCACTCCACAGGGAAATTGCAGCCGCTCGATGTTGCGATTTTTAGACCCTTTAAAATTGCATATAATGCTGCAGTAGATAGCTGGCTCATGAGGAATGCTGGTAAAACTTTTTCAATTTATGAAGTTGCTCAAAGCATTAAGGAAGCTCATTTGAAATCAATGACTCCTGCCAATATCTGCAGTGCTTTTGAGTGCACCGGTATATACCCTTTCAATAAGGACATATTCACAGATCTAGATTTTGCTCCAAGTGAAGTTACAAACAGAGAAAATTTGCAAGGTGACACCGAGAGCGAATCAGCCGTTGCTACAGAATTGGAAATCCAACTTTCTAGATCCCCGAGAGACAACTGTGAAATAACTCAGGCACACCAACCTCATGAATCTATAGAATGCCTACCAACAACGTCTGCGGGCTTTGTAAGTCCATCAATTTTGGATTTGGACTCCACTGATATTTCGGATTCCGAGCTGACAACACCACTGACCATACAGAAAACTGCAACAATCTCCTCTCAAGACAATATCCTGATTCCACAAGCCGGTCAAAGTCCTTCGAACAATAACACATCGATTGAACATCAACAAGCAGTCTTTGTAAGTCCATTTGAATTTCGAGGACTACCAAAAAGCGGTCCCAGAAAAAATAATAGGAAGCCACGCCGTAAGGGAAAATCGATGATAGCTACTGATACACCCAATAAAACAGAAATAGAAGAACGCGAAGAAGAAAAGAAAAGAAAAAAAGACCGAAAAAGTGGAGCAAAAGCCAAAAAAAGAAAAGTTTTACAATCTGAATCTAGCGCCGAAGAAAGTGATAGAATAAGTGTTTATTCAGAAGAAGAAGGTGAATATGAAGAAGAACAAGATGAATCAGTTTTGGATCCAGATAAATTTCCAGACAAGCTTGATGCAATGCCCAATGAAGGAAATTTTGTCTTAGTACAGTTTGATACTCACAATAAAAAGGTATTTTATATCGGAAAGGTGATTGATGAAGGAAAAGGGAGAGAAATAGTAGTGAGCTATCTCAGGAGATCTACTAAGGTAAAAAATGGGTTTCGTTTGCCAGACGTGGCAGATATTGCTACAGTTGATATAAATGACGTAAAGATGATATTGCCGCAGCCATCATTTACAGGGACCAAGAGGCAGCAAGGAGTATACAAATTTGAACTTGATTTTTCGAATATAGATTTACGTTAAGAAGGCATTATGTCAAATCTACAAGCAAATGTTGAATTTTATGTAGAATTATTAAAGTAAGAATACAACTTAAGTGTGATTACTACAAGAGTCTCGTAATTAAAGATCGAAGATCGACCGGGTGATACAAAGTGATTAAAGAAGTTCCTAATTATTATAAAGACTATAAATAATGTACGTTAATTATTAATAATATGTAAAATTGTTTAACATGTACAAGAGACTGTTATTTTATAGATTTATAGAGAAAAAAGTGATTTTCAAAGTTCCTAATTATAAAAAGACTAAAAAAGAAACGTGTTGATTAATAAGTAGGATTATGTAGTATCTTTGTTTGTCTCCTATCCAACTACTCAAAAGACTTTTATATCAAAGATTGAGTATTAATATTAGTGTATTCTTAATAAAAAAGTTGAACATTAAGCATTTTTGTTTTATTTTAAAAACATACCAGTTGGTTCATAGTGCCCCTATAATAACTTCTTGGCAAAATGAAGGCAACTATCCACTGCACCCCAGTGTTAGCCACTGTACCCCTAGTCAATATCCAATGTACCCCCATGAAGGGGCACAGTGGATAATTTTCCGTTTTTTTTTCAAATGCTTGTAAGGTACGACTCTTTTGTTTTATTGACGATATTATCACACAATATTGTAGCTAAAACAACAACCTACGTTTGAAACTAAACATGTTAAAGCCAACCTTAATATTAATGGAGTTAGAGCTCTTGAAAAAACAAGTGATTCACTGTGCCCCCCTCTCCCCTAATGCTCGCATTGCTGTGTTCCGGTTCGAAGGGTATGGTTTCCGGTGAAATTACAGGCACTTGCCATCTAACGTCTCAGGGTGCAAGTGATATCTATGATGTTGCATGCGTACATAAGCTACGGGAACCGCTGACCATCAAGTGGGCAGTACGCTTGGTTACCACTTTAGTAGTATAAAAAAAACACCCACTGATGAGTAAAGGCCTCTATCACGTCCTGGCGATCTTGTGCCAGCCGGATCCATCGTTCTCCCGCTATCCTCACAATGTCGTCCACCCATCTGGAACGTAACTATGACGTAACGTCACTCAAACTAATATTTTTTTTAAATCCGTCATTTTGTTCGGGTGATGTCATGTTCCATAGAACAAATGGGACTGATCCGCTCCTTGGTAGGTAATTTCAGGAAATGGTTGCAGACCGTCTAATCATCATGACAGCCTTCTAATGTTCCCACTGCTGGGACACTGGCCTACTCTCAGGCGAGAGTGATTGGGTCTTAATCCACCACACCAATGCGGATTGGTGGATGGCACATGTCTTTCGAATTTTTAGTTCTTGAACATGCCGGTTTCCTCACGATGTTTTCTTTCACCGTATGAGAGCACTGGCATTGCGCACATATATTTTCGGAACAGAAAAATCCATTGGTGCACGACCGAATTCGAACCCACGACCTTAGGATCGGAAGGCGGAGACCGATTTTTTTGACAATCCACACAGCCCATCATCTAGCCCCAAGGTAAGCTGCTGTTAAACAGCTGTATTATGGGTACCTACTAGATGACTGATATCTAGTACAATACAATACATAGATAGTTTTTTTTTTATTAATTATAGAAAATACCCAGAACACCCGGAACAAATATTTGTAGATCGTACAAACATTTGTCCCGAGGCGGGAATCGAACCCGCAACCTCTGCGTCGCAGGCGGACCTGCGCCCGCTGCTCAATTCCCGTCGTTCAATCTTTTAATTATTAGATAACTTACTAAGTTAGGACTCCACCTAGAGATTATTGGGATCAGATCGTGATCATTGCATCACAAGAGAGACAGATTCAGGAACTACAAATCAAGAGTAGGTAGGTAGATAGAACGACAGAAACAGTTAAGCTTTAAGTAACAAAGGGGGGTCTTATCGCTAAGTAGCGATCTCTACCAGCCAACGTAGTATTTTAGGAAACTAATAAAATCGGTACTAACTATATTTGCGGGATTTTATCGCGTTAAAATCTAAGTTAAAGTTAACGCGATAAAATCTCGCAATTATTATAAAAAACTATGAGTTCTGATCGCGAAAGTTTAAAAAGACTATCGGTACTAACTAGTTAATGTTGGCGTAAAAGCCATATTTATTATTCGTGATTTGTCCTAAGGGTCTGACTGGTATTAATTCACTAATTGATGTGAACTGAGGGGCGATTATAAAGAAAGAAAGAATTTAATTTATTTAATTCGATTTATTCGATTATGTAATTCGGTTGCAATCGATTTCACTTCATTTCAATCAGAAACTGACGTATTTTGTATGATAATGATTATTATTATTGTTGACATCAGCCGGGCGATTTCGCAACTCGGTTGCAATTCGTTTTCAATCAGCGAACTGTCAATAAACTGATATATTAATACAAAATACGTTAGATTTTGATTGAAACTAAGAGAAATCGATTGCAATTGAACTACATAATCAGCCCTCAGCAGCCTGGGACTTTTGATGAAATAAATGAACCTGTAGAACTACAAATTGAAGTAGTGTTTTCGGGAACCACAAAATAACTTCTAAATGGCTGGCATAGCAGAATCACCTATTTAACTCGCTCTGTGCCTCTCTGCTTGCGTTCACGTCTCAGTATATCGTCAATTCACGTCATATTAATTTTCTACATTTAATGAACTTAATTTTAATTTATATTTTGTGTAGAAAGGTTAAAAATAGTGTGTTATTTAGGTTATATGGAGTACAGTCTGGCAGTTTTTCTAATAATGTGTTTTTTGTAATATGTGTATTAAGCTTTTTTCTTTTAATATGTTGTAAGGTAAATATGGCTACCCTGACAAGAGTCAAGATGTCCGTGAGGTCAACGCTGGTCTTAGCTGAAAATCAGCGCTGCAGCATGACAACATGCAGTAGCATATGCTGAGCTAAGGCTCTTTCTCCACCACTCAACGCCTAACTATTTCTTACTTTAAGTATAGATATCTATTTAATGTTAATGTAAAACTGTATATTATCTATTATTCATTATTCAATATATGTATGTAACTGTATTTAGGTTTTAGTATGATAGGATAGATGGTAGCTATAAGTAGGCATTTGGTATCCATATTTGTTTTTTTATTCTCTGTTACTTTGTGGTGGTTGAATAAATAGTTTTCTTTCTTTCTTTCTAAATGTTAGCATAGAATCCTGATTTATTCATCACAGGTCCTAGGGTTCTGTAGTGTGATAACGCAATTCAATTACAATCAGTGAACTGTCAATACGCTGTCATATTAATATTATTAGGTACCAACATTATGATTCAATTCTTGACATACTTAACTATCTACTTTTTTAATATGAATACCGAATGCATAAACCTCGGCCTTTCTCCATGTTGCAATACCCTAATAACAGTAATGTACCTACCATATGACAGCAATAAATGTATTGATTGATTGATTGACAAAATACGTCAATTTTTGATTGAAACTAAGAGAAAACGATTGCAATTGAATTACATAATCTAGGGGCAGATGTCAATGAATTATTGACAGTTCGCTAATTGAAATCGGATCGCAACCGAGTTGCATAATCACCCTACTTTGTAGTGCATTCAGAAGTAGAAGATTAGGGTCTAGCTAGAGCAAGTCTAAATTAACAATTAATTAAAACAAACTTTGTATGGTCAGTACAAATAGCTTTATTCGACTGGTACTACACATTTCAATTAACCTTTATTATAAATACATACATTAACATAACGTAAATTAAAATGCAATTGCAAAAATTATACAGTATTTTAAGTAACAAAATGTTCAATGGTTAGTAAAGTTTATTATTTGAGCTATTTGAGTTATTTTATATTGAGTAAGTACATACATATCTATTTTATAAAATAAATGCTTCGAGATTATATTAATTACTTCAACAAATCTTACAACATTAGATATTATTATGGTATGTAATACTTATATCTATACAGGAATTATTTTGGTGAAAGCGAGTATCCTGATTAGTTTGATTCCCGCTACGGTAAAAACCGTTAAAATTATTTTTTAATACAGTTTTGTGATTACTTTAAGAAAAAACAGCAATGATAATATCATCATCATCATTGGCCTTCACATCTATTACAGATGATATACGTGGGGTCAGGTTAAGGAACATCTAGACGTTGAACACTTGTTCATGACTAAAATATTAAGAGTAGTAGAGTTCTCTGTGATAGAACTCGTCCGGGGAAGGACTACCACCATACCTTTTTCTGCCGCCAAGCAGTAATGCTCGCATTGCTGTGTTCCGGAGTGAAGTATGGTTTCCGGCGAAATTACTGGCACATGAGGCTTTCAATCTCAAGGTGGCAACCCGCGAGTGATACCTCTGGTATTGCATGTTAAAATATGGTAATTCATACAATACTGTATTATATAAAGGCAACTCATCTTCGTTTGACTGTTTGCTGCAGCTGTCGAAGTCTTAATGTTTGTTTTTGTCACCCTGACATTTCGTTAGACATCATGGCTGAAGACTCACCCCTTTTTCGTCGGACCAGCCCCTGGTGCGGTCATACATTACAAACATAGGTGATTGCCTTTTTTAGTTCATATGGGCTTAGGTTAGCGCTTTGTACCAATTTATTCTGAGTAATAAATCAGGTATCGTCTAATTTATTTATCCTGGGACTCCGATGCAGACCTCGTCTTGTGGTGCATAGCATAGCTCCACGTGGCTCTTTACCCAAGGTGCTCACGACCACATCAACTTATTATCCTAATACTATGCGCACTTTTAACATTGCAAGCGTTTATAGGCTGCGGTAGCCGCTTACCATCTTGTGGGCCCTACGCTTGGTTGCTACTTCAGTTGTATAAAAAAAAAAAAAATGACTAAACAGTCCTATGCGGGAGTGGCACCAACGACCGCATTTTTTACAAATGAAAGACCCCCGAGGATGTTATTGGGTTTGCGTCGCGCTGGTGACGCTTAGCCCTCCTTGAGCTAAATGGTCGAGCCAGGCGTTATCATGAGCGACGACACCTTCAGCCACGGTTCTTCTCCAGGAGCCTTATTCGCTATGACCAAACGCGGGCTGGTTACGATATCTGCGTGGAATCGTTGTCGACGAGCCACGTTTTAGGGCTCGTCTGACTGTTTTTTAAAGTCAACCTTTCAATAGCGAAACTATCGCTATTGAAACAACACAGATACGGATAACAATTTTACAATTTCACACCATGCCACGTATAGAACACGTTACTAAGTTACACGTTATTGGTAAGGAATCTTCTAGGTCATAGCGAATAAGCCCCCAGGTGACTGTATCTTCAGCCGCGCTCTCTCAGTTAGAGTGGGATAATAGTGATAATATATGATCTTGATTTTAATTTGAAAATCAAAAATCAAATCTTGATATCAGTTAAAAAATTTTTTTTTATCTATGTACGTTTTCAATTTAATAAAGGATTTATCACTCGCGCTGCCACCCTGAGACGTAGATCGAAAGACTCTTGTGCCTGTAATTTTACCGGAAAACATACTGTTCAGTTTTGGCGCCATCTCTCGATCGAGTTGTAAGCCGCGATCGACGATGGCTGTCACCTGTCAGCTGATTCATGCGACACATTTGAATGAACTGGGTTCAATGACCAGCGACAGCTGATTGGCTTACCCAATTAGTAGCCTAAATTCAAACTTTTCGAAATATCGTTCAGTCAGCAGTTGGGTTGACCTCTAAATTCGACACATTCGTGTAACGGCTTCAAGTGCGTTAGCTACTTTATCTTGTTCTCGTAATTTTTCGTATCGTATTGTTTTCGTTTTCGTTTAATTTATCGTAATTGAGTATTGTGTGCAAGCAGTTTCGTTGAGTGCTAGGAAGCAGGAGATTTCGCGCCAGCCCCCACGGTATTTGAGCGTTCGGTATAGGTGTAAGTTGAACCGAAGCTAGTCCAGACAAGTCGGAGGTAATACGAAGCCATACCTTCCCATTCCGTGGGCGCTGTTCCAGGAAGAAGCAGCCAGGTTAGTGAAATCCTTTGCTCCTAACTGCACTCATAATTTGGTTAATTATTGTTTTTTATCGTGTTTAACTTCATAATTGTTTAACGTGTTTCGTATTTAGTTTGTTAGCAAAAAAGATTAAATTTACAGTCCACTCAAATCGTACACATACCCTTCGAACTTTATCACAGCAATGCGAGCATTACTGCTTGGCGGCAGAATTTGGGTCGGTGGTATTACTTCATTAGACAAGCTCTATCACAAAAAAACTCAACTTTTCAGCTGTTTTTGACTAGATAATCTATTATCTTACAAATAAAAATTTATTACATTGTTTATTTGATATCCAGTTACCTTAAAAGTAGTAAAAACTTGCATTATTCATAAACAAAGTTTCCTCCTCTTTTCCAAACTTTCATCGTCTTGTTCATAGATATAAGCGCTCGCTGAAGTAACTGGCTAAGTTTTTCGTAACAGATCAACGAAGTTAAGCACTGTTCCGCGTAGTCACCATGTGGATGGGTGACCGCCAATGGCAATTTCAACTGAGCGCTCTCGTGCTTCGGAGGGCACGTTAAGCAGTCGGTCCCGGCTTTTTCAAAGTTGTAAGGCCATCACAGAGGCCTTCGGGCGGCCTAGAAACTTGTCTCCAGAGTTGGCAACTTACTTATACAAACTTACTTAATTATTGACATAGGTATGAACAAGCAAAGAAATTACTAATCAAGCTGCTAAATGCCAGTTTCTTTGATGAAAAATGGCTTTATTATTTCCAATCACCCTCATTATAAGCTTAAGTTACAAATCCTTTTTCAAATGGATTTTTTTTGTGCTTCGGAGGGAACGTTAAACATCATGCATGACTTCATGGAGCAGATACTGGCTGTAATAGCTAATGTTAAGCCATGTCGGTGGCCTTCGATAAACTCCGTCACCGTTAACCACTGACTAGTACTTAGGACTGTTATAATTGATAGATTCAGGCGTTACTTTGCGGAAATCCATTACAAGATAAAAAACAGAAGAAAAATCTCTAGTACTATTCCGCTTAACCTTCTAACTAATGAGGTCACAGTTACCACAGTTAACCACAAAGAGAAATATCGACACGTGTTTCATCCCTCCACGGGACATCATCAGGACCATCGACTTGTTCTCCGGCAGATGTGTTGCTCCGTCGAGCGCTGGAGCCAAAGTTGGATATTTTTCGTCTGTTTTATCTTAAGACTATTGCAAACTCAGTACATCTACTTTTTTTTATTGGACCAGTGTGGCTAATTAGCCCTGCGGCCATGCAGGCGTGCGCGCCATTTTAAATCAGCTTCCCCATCCGGCTAAACACTTATTCATACATTTTTTATACAACTGAAGTGGCATTTAAGCGTACGGCCCACAAGATGGTAAGCGGTTACCGCAGCCTATGGACGCTTGCAATACCAGAGGTATCACTCCCGGGTTGGCACCTTGAGGCATAGATCGAAAGCCTCGTGTGCCAGTAATTTCACCGGAAACCATACCCATCACATCGAAACACAGCAATGTGAGCATCACTGCTTTGTGGCAGAAATAGAAATAGGTAGTACTTCTCCGAACGTGTTCTATCAGAAAGAACTCTGCTACTCTTGAAAAGAAAACAATCTAGGGGTAACCTCAATATCTACCTATTCGCTTCTTCTTGCCACTTTTAACCGCTTTCCCATCGGGTAAAACACTCATTCATACAATCTTAGAATTATTGTGACCTCAATCTACCTATCCGCTTCTTCCTCACAATCATATGTTGTGTCGTTCCCACACATGAGAGCTAACGTTTCAGTTGCATACTCAATAATTTCTCTATTCTGTTCAGCATCATTGACTATACTCGGTGCGGTGAGGACGTTCTGCAAGATCCTCTTCAGTCCTAGGCTAGGATCTCTGCACTGGTCGAGGATCTCATGAGTGGAGTCTGCGCAGGTCCAGAGAAGGTGGAGGAGGTGTTCCGTAGCCTGTCCGATGTTCTGATCGATTTCTTTGGCCAGTATTTTTGGGAGATTCAGTTCTATGAATATTTCTGGAAAAGAAAATTTGTATTCATTTAGTGCTTTTCTATCAGCTAACTAACGGATCCATCATGGGTGCTATAAACCTACTGCTTGAATCACTCTTATCTATTAAAGAAAACAGCATCAAAATCCGTTGCGTAGTTTTAAAGATCTATATATTAGCATAGACAGAATCTAGCTGGAATCGACTTTGTTTATACTATGTAGTGATTACGATGCGGTTAGTTTACTATTAATAATATAAATAAATAAACAAATAATGCTGGACAATCCACACAGCATCATCTAGCCCCAAGGTAAGCTGCTGTTAAACAGAGCTGTATTATGGGTACTAGATGACTGATATATATTTAACACAATACAATACATAGATAGATATTTTTTTATTATATATAGTAAATACCCAGAACACCCGAAACAAATATTTGTAGATCGTACAAACATTTGACCCGAGGCGGGAATCGAACCCGCAACCTTTGCGTCGCAGGCGGACCTGCGCCCGCTGCGCCACATCGGTCATCAATGAAAATTTGTATTATCCAAGAGAGATTATAAGTAGTAAGGTCTAATCGGTCGCAAGTTCTACCTATGGTATCAACAATGTAGTGGTGCATCAGATGCCTCAACAGACATGCGGCCTTTGTCTTGAGGCGCTGGTCCTCCGGAGCGGAGAGCAGCGGCGCCAGCGTCTCACACCCGCCCAGATTCACCAGCGCGCGGCAACCAGGACCGTACTCGCGGACGCAGCCTGGAAACAATCACACACTATAATCATCACTAAATATATAGATATTAGCACTCTTCAGTACACAATTATCACTAAATACATAGATACTAGTACTCTTCATCAGTCAACAATTATCACTAAATACATAGATACTAGTACTCTTCAGTACACAATTATCACTAAATACATAGATACTAGCACTCTTCGGTACACAATTATCACTAAATACATAGATACTAGCACTCTTCAGTACACAATTATCACTAAATACATAGATACTAGCACTCTTTATCAGTACACAATTATCACTAAATACATAGATATTAGCACTCTTCAGTACACAATTATCACTAAATACATAGATACTAGTACTCTTCAGTACACAATTATTACTAAATACATAGATACTAGCACTCTTCGGTAAACAATTATCACTAAATACATATATACTAGCACTCTTCAGTACACAATTATCACTAAATACATAGATACTAGCACTCTTCATCAGTACACAATTATCACTAAATACATAGATACTAGCACTCTTCATCAGTACACAATTATCACTAAATACATAGATACTAGCACTCTTTATCAGTACACAATTATCACTAAATACATAGATATTAGCACTCTTCAGTACACAATTATCACTAAATACATAGATACTAGTACTCTTCAGTACACAATTATTACTAAATATATAGATACTAGCACTCTTCGGTAAACAATTATCACTAAATACATATATACTAGCACTCTTCAGTACACAATTATCACTAAATACATAGATACTAGCACTCTTCATCAGTACACAATTATCACTAAATACATAGATACTAGCACTCTTCATCAGTACACAATTATCACTAAATACATAGATACTAGTACTCTTATGTAAGCAGCTTAGCGCTTAGCATAGATAGCCTACATATAATTTGCAATGCCTGAAAAGGGCAAATAAGTTCTAAGTGGCATATTACTTTTAAGACCTTCTGTAACACTTATTTATGCAAATAAATATCTTGATCTTGAATCTTGAATCACACACTGGACACTCAATAAAATGTATGAAGCAAACGCGTCGTAATCACCACATGCATGGTTTGTGTACGTAAACGGTGCCGTTGTATGTGTAAGTTTTTTTTATATATACAACTGAAACAAACCACCGGAATCAGTGATAAGTGCTCATTCAGTGAACTCTTTCAAAAACAGACTTGATAAACATTGTAAATTAGTGCACTGATAAGATATACACGCCACCATACCTATTTCTGCCGCCAAGCAGTAATGCTCGCATTGCTGTGTTCCGGTTCGAAGGGTATGGTTTCCGGTGAAATTACAGGCACATGAGACTTACCATCTAACGTCTCAGGGTGGTAACACGCAAGTGATATCTATGATGTTGCATGCGTACATAGGCTACGGTAACCGCTGACCATCAAGTGGGCCGTACGCTTGGTTACCACTTTAGAAGTATAAAAAAAAAAAAACGCATCAGTTTAATAGCTGCCAGTGTATTAACAAATAATAATAATAATAAATAAATAATGCTGGACAATCCACACAGCATCATCTAGCCTCAAGGTAAGCTGCTGTTAAACAGAGCTGTATTATGGGTACTAGATGACTGATATATATTTAATACAATACAATACATAGATAGATATTTTTTATTATATATAGAAAATACCCAGAACACCCGGAACAAATATTTGTAGATCGTACAAACATTTGTTCCGAGGCGGGAATCGAACCTGCAACAGGCGGACCTGCACCCGCTGCGCCACATCGGTCGCCAAAATTGGCAACCATACCTTTCACACATACTATAATCATACCCTTCACACCGGAACACAGCAATGCGAACATTACTGCTTGGCGGCAGAAATAGGTATGGTGGTAGTCCTTTCCCGGACGAGCTCTATCACAGAGAACTCTACTACTCTACGTTTTATGTATAATAAAAATTATCTATGTATTGTATTGTATTAAGTTTACCAGTCGTCTAGTACCCATAACACAAGCTCTGCTTAGCTTGGGGCTAGATGATGCTGTGTGGATTGTCCAGCATTATTTATTTGTTTTTTATTCTACCAAACCAGGTAACCAAGCATACTGATTATTTTCATCCATAATATCAGATGTTAATAAAACTACAACTATGAATGTAATGCGACATACACCATAAGGCTGCGTTTCCACCGGAGATGTGCCAGGATGTGTTGCGAGGGATGTGTTGAGGAACCAATAGAATCGCTTCATTTACCCAGCCTCGCACTGATAGCTTCAATGAAGTGATTCTATTGGTTCTTAAAAACACTTTCCTCGCTACACATCCTCGCACATCTCTGGTGGAAACATAGCCTTACTTGGGCCTTAATAGAAATGTGTAGACAACTCACAGGATAGAGCGTAGACAAATTTCTCCTTGTGCTTGGTGTCCGGGTCCTTGAGTAGCTCCAGCTGCTTCTTCAGCAGCCCTCGCTCAAGAGCCAGGGCTTGGCCCGGGGCGAAGTTCTGCAACACAGACAAATCATTAGATCCTCCACATCCGTATCCTACACAACAATTATAAATGAAAGCCGTGTTGGCTGTGGGATGGGCCCCGACTTCCGATCCGGATGTCGCGGGTTCGAATCTCGGACGTGCACTATGATATTTTCTATCAATAAGTTAACAGCTCCTTGAGAACAGTCATCGTCATGAGAGCTTTCTTATGTTCCCACTGTTGGGACACTAGCCTACTCCAGTGCAAGAGTCTTAATCCACCACGTGGACCCAATGCAGATTGGTGGATGGCACATGTCTTCCAAAATTTTAGTTTATTTTAGGGCATGCCGGTTTCCTCACGATGTTTTCCTTCACCGTATGAGATCACTGGCATTGCGCACATCAATTTTTCGAACAGAATCATTATTGCACGACCGGGTTTGAACCTACGACCTTAGGATCGGAAGGCGGGATCACTACCAATAGACCATGTGTCTTAGTGGAATGATTAGTGGAATTAGCGGAGCGCTCGTGACCTAGCTGACTAAGTTGTTCCTAACAGATCAACGAAGTACGAACAACGAAGTCACTGTTTCGAGTAGTCACTATATGAATGGATGACCGCCAGTGTCAATTTCAACCATGCACCTCCGTGCTTTAAAGGGCGCGCGGGCTTTTCAAAGCTGTTAGGCCATGACAGAGGCCTTCGGGCTGTCTAAAAACTCCGTCACCAGAGTTGGCCACTGAGTCATACAAACTTACTTATGTTTAGTGGAATTAGAAGACTGACTATGTTGATGCTATACCTGGCACACACCAGCGAGCAGATCATTTGTGTAGATCCATAGTTCAAAGTTCCGTGTGTTGTAGCACAGTGTGAATGCATCAAAACCTCCTAGCTTGCAGAAATCTGGAAAATATATTAGCAAAATGTATATAAGCTCTGTTGGAAATACCGGAGCACCGTGAGTTGTGCCTACTTAGATGTAAGTGTTGTTAGCTGTAATAGTATACCTACCTATGTACCTATAGTAAGCATGAATAGGCAGTCGCGATCTCTAACCCGCGTCGTCTAATTGTACCTTGTTCTGATTCCCGTATTTCGTAAAATAAACTATGTTAAAGTAATCAAAACCTGCGTTATTCCTCACAATCCTACAAGGTCATTCCCTATCAACCTGTCAAACTATGGGATAGGTTCCACACATAAAAAAAAAGTACATGTACCTTTTTTTTCTAAACATTTTGTTGTAATTTAGGAAAAACGTAATCGATTTACTAGAGATTTTTCAGACAAAATGTAAAAAAAAAAAGTTACATGTACTTTTTTGTGTGCGGAATTCCTTGAATATACTCCACTCCTAAAATACTCTATTTAAACAAAGCGTTTGTAGTGTATTGCAATGGCTAGTGTAGCATGAGACAGTGACAGTTGTTTGACGTTTAAGTGTTATGTGAATGCGAGGGTAGCGACTGAGTTTCTCCGGTCATTTTGCCGGTACGACATGTTCCTCCCATTTTAATTGTTTTTCTCGAGTTATTTTGAGTTTTATTGTGTAAATTTGGTGGCAGTTTAACCAATACGAGTCGTAGTCTTGGCACAAGTGTAAGTGATTGAAATGGAAGGGTGATATTGGGTTGTAATTTGGTCGAAGATTCTCCTAGAAAATTTTGAAAGGACGCCATCATTTCTTTCAAAATGTTGTTCGTCAAATTCAAAATTCGAACTTGTTCGTCTTTGATGTATACGTCGACACTACTTGACACTGCCAATATTGTTTAAACAGACAGACTGCCATTTAAAAAAAGAAAAAAAAATGGAGGGTAGCGACAGAAGACGCTTACGACAAGTTCTCCAACCACCTCGGTTTTCCCAGTCCTGAAAATTTCAGGACTGGAAAAAACTTACTTAATTCATGAAATTGATTGGCTATTTCAGGCTGAAATAGTTGAAATTGCTGAAAAAGTTCATAACAGCGTTGAATTAAGACACTCCTCCATTTACCATCGGTTGATAAATATGGTGTAGTCTTTCAAACCAAAATATAATAATATTCTGTTTATTCTACGGCATTTTTGGAATATGGATATAATCTTATTGATTATTTGTTCATATTAATATATTGTACAGACAGACAGACAGGCACCATCTACCTCCAAACTAACCATAGCTTGTACATATGGCACCAAAAATAAAACATGAAAAAAATAGAATTTGGTACCATTAGCAACATCAAGGTCTTCAATAACATCAAGCACACTTTCAAATGCCGCTTTGACTTCAGGGCTGATCTCCTCTTTGTCAGCAAGGCTGCCGATCTTGTCAGCATCAGTCAACACTGGGATGGCGTGCCGGAGGACCACTACAGCATCCATAACCATGCTTTGGAGAGCCTCTTCCAAGAACTCACGCCTCTGGAAAAGAGAGAATTTTGATATTCAGTATTCAGTATCATTTCAGTATCAGTTATTGCATCATAATTATGAGGGTAATACATGTCACAGGTCTTATGTAATATTAAATAATATCAGAGCAGCCAACACATAGCTATGTACCCAGTAAGGGTGTTGCACTATAAAATAGAGTAGGAGCGGACCGATTTTAGAAATAATGGATAGGTACCTAGTTTGTGATAATAGTATAATCATTATTTGGGGTAGCAATAAGACCTATCATTCGTTATTTGAGTCACTGAGAAACTGATCAAGTGTATAAAAGCTTTTTTTTATTAGCATTTCTTTTAATTTATTTTCAAAAATATTATCATTTTCTATATTTTTAATACACTCAGGAACTTTGTTTTAACAGCCATTGTATTTGGACTCGAGCTGTGCATTTTTAGTTTAGAAGTAGGTATTATTAATTTATGCTTGTATCTACATTCGAAGTGATGTGGTTGATCAATCTTTTTTGAAAATAATTGAGTGTACTTTCTAAAAAATTTACATATTTCTAAAATGTATATTGAGATCAAAATTTTTAATTCACAAGTGTGTTTTACAACTGGCTAAATATTGTCATTATTTAGCCAGTTTTTATTATTATCAAATAATAATAACTAGTATTCTTAGGCTGGATTCGACTAACTTTTGGTATATCTATTCCTCAGAATATAAAATTAAAATACAAGGAAACTGCCAGTTTCATCATCATCATCATGACACCCTTCTAATGTTCCCACTGCTGGGACACTACTGCCTACTCTCAGGCGAGAGTGATTGGGTCTTAATCCAACACGCGGACCCAATGCGGATTGGTGGATGGCACATGTCTTTCGAAATTCTAGTTCTTGGATATGCCAGTTTCCTCACGATGTATTCCGTCATTGTATGAGAGCACTGGCATTGCGCACATAAATTTTTCAAATAGAAAAATCCTTTGGTGCACGACCGAATTTGAATCCAGCGGGGTCACTACCACTAGACCACCAGTGCTCTCAGACTGCCAGTTTACTTGCAAATAACTATGATTTACTCGCAGAATAGCGCCTATTTGAGTTTGGTTGAATCAAACCTTGGAGATAAAAATGAATTGCTGTTTATTACTCTCACTAAAACTCGACAATGGTTGGACCTATTTGGCTAATTTTGGTCTTGAAATAATCGTAGAAACATTTCATGACCAAAATTGGGCATGTTTAAGCTGTGAAGCCGCGCGTGTCAGCTAGCAGCAGCTAACAAATATTGGATCTAGGCTTCCGTGAAGTTAGCCGTTTGTGATGCGCAAAGACAATTTAGTTTGAAAAAGCTCCATTGCGCATCGGTTGTGAGAACTATACTTAGATATATTTAGTAAGTATCCACCTTACTTGGTTGTCCATGGGTGCGAATGCTACTTCTTGCGCTGGTGAGTCTTCTTGCCTAGCCTCAATAGCAAAGCGGAGGAGACCCTGGAAATTAAAATAGGTATAACAATTTCTATGACATCAAGACGAGTTTTCAATATTGTTTATCTCTTGGTATAAAATCTACCTGTAGATTCTGTGGTTGCCGCGGCTGGACTGGAACTCGCTCCATGCTACTTCCCCCGGCACCATCACCAAGATTATTTGGGTTATTTGCATCCATTTTCGCAAGTTACTATTCAAGCGCACAATAAAAACACAAAAACAGAGGAGTATGAAATCGCACACAAAAGCACGTGTAGTCCGAATCGTTTCGCTATGCAACCGCTAGTTATACACAATATGTCAACCGATCGATGATTCAGTGCGAATGTTTAGCGTTTTCTAGGAAAACAGAAGGTAAAATCTCAAAATTACAAATTCTCGATTTCTTGCTTTCGAAATCTGTCCGAACGAACGAAACAAACAATACAATGCTAATTGATTGATTAAGTTGTCAAATTTGCCAATGTCAAAATCAGTTTGATTTTATAATGTAAAATTAGCATGACCATCACAGCTACACTACTCATACACAACCATTTTGTATCTACATCTCATGTTCAAACAGATAAAAAACATTCTGCGAAAAATTCATTGGATTGTATTATAATTGAGCTATTTACCTTGACGTTGACTGACTGATTGATTGATAGGATGAATGCTTGATGCTTGCTTGGGTTTATGACGATAATGACTATGACGCCACAAATTAAAAAAAGAAGAAGAAGACTTTTCGTCGCAATGAATGAAACTAGATGTCGCTACTTGTCTGCATCCGCTGCACAGAGTAAATTGAGTGCGCTCCGCCGCAGTTTGTATCGTAGGTTGGCAGCCACTATGTAGGCAAGTCTAAAATTATATAAATTCACCTACTTTCAATTCAGCACATAGTACTGAATTAGTTTCCTATCACTTATATTAGATGACAATAAAGCGGTCGCAGGAAGTCGGTGGATGGTAAAGGCTCAAAATCGGTTGTCAAGGCGCACTTTGGTGAGGCCTATGTCCAGCCGTGGACGTATATTGGCTGACGATGACGATGGTGATGATGATTACGATGATCATTTAAATTGAGTCACCTTTAGGTGGGTACATCATCATGACTGCCTTCTTTCTATAACACTGACTTAAGCGAACTTACTTATTTACTAGTAGGTACTATGTTATTTATGGTAGGTAGTAGGAAAATGATTTGATTATTAATACTAGGTTACTTACTTGCTTACAACATCTGTAAATAATTATGTAATATCTTTATTATAAATTGATTTTTAATTGAAATGCATAAAAGTCCTGTCTTTTTACACCTTGTATAACATATAAGTACTCACTTACTTATGTAAGTAGGTAGGTACATAATATAGACATGTATTAATTATGTAGCATGCATAACTATAATTTAGTCATCATAACATTTCATAGGATAGACAATCATGTGCCTGCAATTTAGAAATAATAATATAGGTAATATTTATTATGAGTAGGTACATAGGTACGTTGTTTACGATATTTGGATAGGTAGGTATTTGTTTCTGATAACTGACACTCAAGATAACGTTATCACAGAGATAAACCAGGCTTTAGCAATTCAACTTGTTTTCGTAACCATAGTATTTATAACTGCGGAAGATCTCGAATCGCTTTTGCGTGCGAGTACATACCAATTCTTAGTAAATAAAAATAAAATTAGACAAGTTTTAATTTCTACAATCACTGAAAAATAAAGATCTGATAAACTGTAAGTAATTATTTTTTTGATTAATACCACTGCTTAACTACGGTAAGCAAAACAAACGTTGTTCATTTTTCTTCTTATCTTTAAGTAGGTATAGTTTTTTTTTTATTTAAACCCGTATTGTCTTACTTCTGGATAAAGATCCCCAGAATCTTACCACCTGTCTCGATTTTTAGCAATCCCCCACCATTCCTTTTTAAATAAATCGAGGTCTTCGTTTGAAAGAATAAAATGTTGTCTATTAAAAGATATTAACAAAGAAATCATAAAAAAAGTACATCAGTACATATTGGCCTTAATTGTTTTGTTATTTTTATTTTTTTATTTTCATTGTGTGGCGTTAAATAAATATTTTTCTATTCTATTCTAATCTATTCTATTGCAAAACGCAGTCATTTCCAGACAACCTTGACGTAAACGCGTATAAAAATAATATTTTCTAACTAAGGTTGACAGGGAGAAGTAAATGACGCAACTCGGCGACATGTTATTGACAGGCAGGCGTTGTCTAAAGAGATAAATAAAATACATAATTTGGTTTCGAGTTTTTAATGTACTTACATAGGTCTGTGTCCATGATTAAAGCATTTGAACCTGGTTAAACTCGTACCTGGATAAGACTATGGCAGATAATTATCACGCCGCGCCGGCGCCCGGCGCTAGATCAGCATCACGTCCTTGTGTATCTTGTTTTTTCTTGAGCGATACCGGTACGATGCTGATTAGTGTGCGATGCAATGTGAGGTTTCATACAAAGAATATTGTGTGTCGTTAATCTGTCACCACGCCCCGGAGCAAGCAGTATACCTATCTGTCAAAATCTTAATTCGCCTTTTTTCCTTGTCTAAACCACAGAGCTAAGGGCCTATTTCACGAATTTCGAGTAAGTGTCATATCATGTCATGGCTAATAGCTGATTACCCAATATAAATGTCTTTGTCTGTTTCTCCGTCATTCGGAGCGAAAGCTCTAGTAGCTTACCTGCAATCTATAACCTTTACTAAATCGTGAAATAAGCCCTCAGTGATGAATACTTTATAAATACATAATTATACAGCTACAGATTATTGCAGACATATAATATGGTTCTGTATGTATTTATTGTATTCAGTTTTTTCCTGTTCATCAACAGAATTATTTTTAGGGGTTTTTGGTTTAGTTCTCATTCATAATTGTACAAGACTTTATAAGTACTATAGTCACACAACAAAGAAACTGGTTACGTACGTGGACGAGCAAAATATATGTGTGATAACTTTGCACACCTTTCACAACTGCTTCTTTATCTCCTTGTGAAGTATTCCTACCTACATTGTAAGGGTCAGAAATAATATTAATAATAAAAAAACGAAGACCTTCTCTTTCATTATGTGAACATCGCCGCATCAT
Organism: Colostygia pectinataria; assembly: GCA_951394395.1. Lineage (NCBI taxonomy): Eukaryota > Metazoa > Arthropoda > Insecta > Lepidoptera > Geometridae > Colostygia > Colostygia pectinataria. Next base: position 1,801,777 of record OX596369.1, on the reverse strand, counting down.
GGATCATATACATAAAATAAGATATAGGTAGGTAATGGTTTAAATAAAAGGTTTTTAAACTCACTTTGGACTTACGATCAGTGACAGTTTCTTTATATTCAAAGCATATATATCTTTGTTAATAAGTACGTTTTTATAAATAATGTAATGTGTACCTATTAAATCAGTTATCTGGTCCCATAGCACAATCTTTAATATGGGGCTAGATGGCGCTGAAGAGCACCGGTGGTCTAGTGGTAGTGACCCCGCCTTCCGATCCTAAGGTCGTGGGTTCAAACCCGGTCGTGCACCAATGGATTTTTCGAAAAATTTATGTGCGCAATGCCACTGCTCTCATACGGTGAAGGAAAACATCGTGAGGAAACCGTCATGTCCAAGAACTTAAAATTCGAAAGACATGTGCCATCCACTAATCCGCATTGGGTCCGCGTAGTGGATTAAGACCCAATCACTCTCGCCTGTGAGTAGGCCAGTGTCCCAGCAGTGGGAACATTAGAAGGCTGTCATGATGAGATGGCGCTGTATGCAAATGTCCATCAATATTTATTATTTGTCAGTTTATTTCGAATTATAACTTGATACTTTCAAACCAATGTGCCATTTCAGATGCCGCCTCGTCAGGACATAGTGGCCCAGCCGCAAGTAATCCGGGTCGAGCAAACCCGGCCTCCGCCCCCACCACCCCCCGGCCGCTTCCAGCGCCCCCCGCATGATCACCCCGCTGTGTATGTCAGAACCACCCCTAGGGCGACCAACGTGGTCAATACTCGCTGAAATGCGAAACGTGATAGTATTAACGTGAAGTCATAGAATCTAATGTTATTATTATGCTGTTAACGCATTAATAGGCATATTACGCACAAAATGATAGTCGTAAATTGTATTACTTACCTACTAAGTTTGTAATGCAAAATTTTCTAGTTTCGTAATAAGTAGTTTAGCTCTAGCACATTCGAGCTTCTGAGAGCTCGTGAGTTAACAATATTATAGTCAGCATTCATCAGTATAATCTTTATGTTACATGTAGGTCTACATTATATAAATTATTATTCTATGTCGAAAGTATTAAAGTAAGAAATACATAAGTAGATAGATAATGTACTTACTCTAGAATTCGTTTCGGGAGTATAGTGCACTACATGTTAACATTACCCACTACATTTATAATATGCTAAAAGGATTTAAGTTACGACCGTCGAGTAAGTGCCAAGTAGACTTAGTAGGCTCCCGATCGATCCCGGCGGATTATAATTTATGTCGGTAAATCCTCCAAGCGCGACATTGGTAACCGGCAATTACCTAGCTTAGGTATTGACACTAATTTGACGATCGTGAAATAGGCCCTATGTTTTAGTATGGCTAGGTATATTAATATTATTATTTTTTACTGTAAATAAATACGTTCCTAATTTTAATTATTGAATATTGTTATTGCTTTGATGTTGTATGTTGTTATATACGAGGATATAAACAGAATATTCTCACCGTCTTTGGTTGTTACCATTTTTTTTTACATAACTATTTTGCATGTAGGTAAGTTTTAATATCATATTAATATCGTTCTTATAACCTACCTTTTTTTACATTACATCTCAGAGCAAATACTTTTAATAATTATGTCTTTGCATTACATAGCTTAACTTAGTTAAGTAGGTACCTACCTACCTACTAGAGCTTAGCTTAGAAATAAAAATAAACATCAAATAGAGGTAGCTACCCTACTACTTAGGTACTTACCTGTATCCGATTTAAAAAAAGTTTTAATAAGTAGGTTTTAGTAGCAATAACGTTGCTGACAACCGACCTACTTAGCATGTTAGTTAAGTGGCAGAAAAAAATCCAGCAATTTTTTTCCGAAAGGTGTTTACTTACGCCGTTTTTCCACAACGCGGCAAGGCAAGTGTGTTCACATCACACCAACGTGACGCACAGAGCGGCAACGTCGCGCGATCGATCCCCCCGCCACAGTATATGGAATAGTAGAAGTTTGTGAAAGGCGATTCCGCTTGGTTCGATATAAAATTCAGCAGTTTGAATAGCTGGCTGGTTTCCATTGAAATACTGACTGTAGCACTTCAATACAATGAGAAACGTAGTTTTATCAATTCTGAATAGCTGTTTATTATGTAGGTAAGTGAATCGGACTTATGACAACGAACATTGGCCAAGGGTGTGGGTTTGAATCCCAAGTTAATAAGTAAGTATACCTACTTACCATAATTTAAAACTTAGGTTTTTTTTGTCAGCAAGTGACAGGACAATCAAGGCATCCACCTGATGTTAAGCACCACGCCTGACTATTACAGATGCAGTGCCACCCAAAGCTTTTTTTAAGTGTTTGCGTGGCACTGCACTGCGCTTATCACCCCGAGACATTGTTGTTAAGTCTCTTTCGCCCAGTAATTTCACTTGCTACAGTACAGTGCCCTTCAAACCTAAACACAGTGCAGCTTGCACACTACTGCTTGGAGGTAGAATATCTGACACTGCGGTGGTACCCACTACCCACCAAGACGGACTCTTGCAGAAGAGTCCGACCACCAGATATGTTAGGTAGTAGGTACTTATTACCGTTTTGCCTATCTTATGTAGTACCTATTAATAATCCTAGAGGCAGCGGCGCGGAAGCCTGCACTTATCACGAACAAATCCGCTCCTACTACAAAATGTGGTCAGGTGACAAATTATAACGCTAATTTACCTTGCTTCTTTTCTTACCAACTCACAAAGCTTATTCCATCTGAGTCCAAAAAGTATTTTCCTAAATCGTATTCGTTCGTACTTATCTAAAAATATTACGTTGCAATGCAATGGGTGGGTGCTTACACTATAATAATTAATAAAAAAGTAAACCTACTTATAAATAATTAATATCATAGGGCCTTAGTAAGTATTCTATCTATCAGTTATCTGGTTTCTATAATACAAACTTTGCTTTGTTTTGGGGACATGGTGCTATCTAAAAACGTCCGCCAATAATATTCGCCAATAAGCCTTTATTTCTGCCTGACTCGTAATATCACTGATAATAATTAATTAATGGTAGGTAGGCACAATGTGTTTTCTAAAATCGATGTTGTATTTAGCTTTTCTTCATTAATATTCTATTGTCGAGTGTATATTTGACGCGGCTGCAGCCAATATCACACAAATCCGTATCATCATTGAGTTTATGCTGAATTCCTCGTCGAAGGACATTGTTTATTATATTCTCCGCAATTATCGCCTGATTTTCATCCATTTTAGCTAATTTCTTTGAAACGTTTATTCCTACTGCATCATATTCCGTCACGGTTTGATAACTTTTGATTTTTACTAAGGGTTTGTTCTCGTATATTTCTGGTTCTGTAGGATACGAATCGTTTGTTGAGTCGGAAATGTCGAGTGTTTCTGTTGATGTTGTAGGCTGTTCCAGTTTGATAGCAATTGGGTCATCTTGTACGTTGGTGGAGGCTAGCATTATTTTTTTAGGTCTTCTAGATCGTGGAGCAGGCTTGATCTGAAAGAAATATATTTGTAATCTTAACTTAAATTACACAATTAAGTTAGTTAGTTAGTACTCTCAACAGTCGATGTTTATAAAAAACCTTTTTAGAAGGTTCTTATAAAAAGTCAGTTAATCATAGTTAGTATCATCATAATCATCATCAGTTAAAACATAAGTAGGAGGTACATAACTACATAGTTATTTAAATGGTTTCGAGGAATTTTTAACGAAATATTGTAAAATAATGTTTTTTTTTAATTCTTAAAGCAAAACAAAAATAAAATAACTAACTATGTACCTACCTACTTAGTCAAATTAAAATACTTAAATATCTATGCATTACCAACATGCAAAATGTTTGATAGATAGGTAGTAGGTACCTAACCTCAGTAAACTGTCATTGTCAGTAAAAAAAAACTGTCATTGTAGCGGCTTGCTAAGTATCGTCTTTCCTTGTTATTATTTTATATTATAGTTATTGTATTGTAATTATTATTATGTCAAATAACAAAGAAAATAATAAATTTGAAAGATACATTAGTTAACAGAGGTTTAAAGTACGTTTATGAATAAGGATCATAGACTATTAAAATCATGACCCTCACTTTGCTTCCTCGTTATCGAGTACTAAGAGGAAGGGTGATTGGCGCTAAACAGAACTCACCTTGTAAAGTCTACGTCCACCATCTGCCGCCCCTGTAGCAGTAGCGGTTTTCGCATAAGTTTCGTCTTTTAAAAACATCATCGCCTCGTAATACCACGACTGGTTCACTTCATAGTCGTGTCCGCTCAGCCTCAATTGTTCCTTCTTTCTATACTCTTTATTGAAGTTAGTCCGTAGAATATTGATCTTTCTCCTCAGCAGTTGCTCATTGTAAAACGGCTTGAATTGCTTCAACGCTTCTGTTATAGTTTGCAGGGCTTTTCGGCGCATGAACTTGCTTGAGTAGACACTACACTTGGGGTTCCATAGTTCCGGATGATCTTTGTATAATGAGATGGTTAGTAAACCAAATTCCCGCTCTTTATTGTCGTTATACTTTTCGTCGGAAATTGAGCCGTCCGCCATAGTGGGATTGACGCTGGCTAGTGCCGGCTACTGTCAATAACACACGTTCAAGCCGTCAATATGCTATATTTGTCTTTTTCTGTCGTGTTTGAAATGTGAGTAAGAAAGGGATAGCAATAGCTCGCTGTGGCGGCAGACGCTCGATAAATTGAGGCACAGTTCCATCTATTTAAGTCAGTAGAATGAAACAGAAACAGGTAGGTATTTACGCACTTGATAAAATAAAATAAGTACTGATTGGAAGAAATTTATTTCGTCAATAAATATACGTACTCTAACTATGATAGGTAATTAGGTAAGTATACCAATATTATCTATTTTGAGTTAGAGATACCTATCTCTAACTCAAAATAGATAATATTATAATATTAGCAAAGATTTCACTTGTAATACTTTTTCTAGAGTAGGATAATTTTTCTACTGAGCTACGTAAGTTACCTAGCTATTTTACATTTTACGTAAAGGTTATTAGAACTAATTATACCCATTGATTTAGTAGGTAGGTAGGTAGTCTTATTATTTCTACTAACTCATACTTTCAGTAATTCTGCAATTCTGTTTCAATAATTATTGGGAGTTTATTACTACGTCATATATAATTACTTATGCCAATTTTTTTTGCCTCTCAAGCGAAAATATGATTATAGTTAAGTAAATAGTTACCGAGATTGAAAGTTAAATTGTCAGTAAAACTTCTCAGTATAATTGTTATTAATATTACGTCCATGGTATAATTATGTAGGTATATAAAGACATACGATATGTATGGTAGGCTTGTACTTATACCTATAAGTCTATGTCTATGTCAATGATGGTATGGTATGGTCCATACCATGATTAAAATGATTATCTAGCTAGATATATAGGTACTTGGTTAAGACACCACACACAACATAAAATTTTGAAGTAGGTACTTACCTAAATACTTACTAATTACAAACATAAAATTTAAAGTTACTTACCTAAGTATATGAAACAAAAAAATATTATAAGTAGTAGGTAGGTAGGTACTTACTTAAATTATTTTTAGATATTTTTTGTAATATTTTTATCTATTTATTTTTAAACGTTTAGAGAAGGAAATAAAAGGCTTTTTTATTTTATTTTATTTATACTTAAATATGATAGATAATATTAATTCCTGGACTACATAATACTTATTTCTTCAGTAGGTAGGTAGTACCTACTTACTTCAGAGAAGTCATAAAAGCGAACCAATAACCACATATTTTTACATTGTTGCTAAGTAAAGCGGAGTTCCTCATCAAAAGGGAAAAAAAACACGAACCACAGTCCACAATGTAGGTAAGTAGGTACGTATACCTCAGTATAGGCCATCCATACTGCTTATTCTTTATTCTGTGACCCACCCAACCCAGTGCGACGTTGCCAGCTCGCTGTTTCAACCTAGAGATGCGTAGTTAGTTATTATAAATTATTATCTAGATTTTGTTATTCTTTCATTCAGTCGGACCAGACGGCGTTTGAGGCGTACTGGTGCAGTAGGAGGGGTGTGGGTTCAGTTCTGCCAGCAAGATTACTGACTATAATAGGTACATTTATTTATAGATAGAGTAATAATAGGATATAATAGGATAGGTAGGATAGCTAAGATAGTACTTACTTATGGTAAACAAAAAATACACAGAGGTACCTACGGGAGGTAAGTATTACTCACAAGTTCCTGATCACATTTCATCGATGCATCGGGTGGGGTTCTTCGTGAAAATTGTTCGTGAACGCCATTCGATAAAAAGTTGTCGGTTCCGTTAGTACTCTTTTAATTTTAGTGTGTACTATGGGCCTTAATTATAATCTCCGTATTCTGTCAAATTTGACAGAATATGCTGTCAAATTTGACACTGACACTGGCAGTCTCTCGCGTCTCAAAAACACGGATCTGCCGCTCTAACTGAACAAGAACTCTAAAAGTTTGTAGATCTACCTTTATTAGTTTTCTTTGTACTACAGCCTACCATCACAGAGTAATACCATGCTACCATGGACCTTACTTACTCTGTGCTCAAGGTGAATAAGTAGGTCTGTGTAGGTAACTTGAGATAAGTACTACCTACTTTGAGCCTGGAACTGTTTCGCAACTTTGTCATTTCATGCCAAAAAGGTAGAACCGTTGTCTGGGGGATAGCCAAAATGCTTTACATTGTCGCCGGCGCTAGTATACCTACACAAGCGACCCGCACCGACTTCGCACGGATTCTTACACTATCTGATTCTATACAAATATCTGTGTATTATTGTATAATTTTTCTATACAACTTTCCTCTGGAATAACTATTTATTGATGAAAACCGCATTAAATACGTAAGCGTACATGACGATTCATCGACTATTCAGTTTAACTTTAGTTCATATATCGGTAAAATGTTTAATAGGCTCAGTTAGTATGCGCGTCAGAGTCAGTGCTACGTTTCTCATAAACATATATTTTTTTTATGAAACAAAAAATAAACTTATCTTTTTTTTATATTTTACCTAAACATAAGTATATCGCCTAAATATCGAAAGTAGTTTTTACAAAATGACATGAGTATAATTTAAGTAGCACCGGTGGTCTAGTGGTAGGGACCCCGCCTTCCAATCCTAAGGTCGTGATTTCAAACCCGGTCGTGCACCAATGGATTTTTCTGTTCGAAAAATTTATGTGTGCAATGCCAGTGCTCTCATACGGTGAAGGAAAACATCGTGAGGAAACCGGCATGTCCAAGAACTACACATTCGAAAAGACATGTGTCATCCACCAATCCGCATTGGGTCCGCGTGGTGGATTTAGACCCAATCACTCTCGCCTGAGAGTAGGCCAGTGTCCCAGCAGTGGGAACATTAGAAGGCTGTCATGATGATGATGATAATTTAAGTTTTTTATGTTAATATTCATTATTAAATTTCATTTTATTAGTTAATGATTACAGTCTGGTACCTACTTATTTTAGGAAGCGCTTAAATAATTGTTTTTTTTTTATGAATAAGGTCAGCGTGCGAAGTCAGGAGTGGTCGCTAGTGTATCCTGGGTTTGTTTGGTGGTAGAGGAAGTAGTAAAGTATTTGGCATTATTCTCTATGGTATTGTACTAGCATAGTTATGGGGTCACCATGATTGTTAAAAAAAGTAGGATATTTGGTTGACATTTTGTCAACGATCTCTATGACATAAACATAAAGGCTTATTTCCAAGGAATCAACTAGTACAGATTAGTTCCATGACTTATTCCCATAAATTTTATTTTTAACTCAAATTGCGAATAACTCGTGCCCGAATACTAAATCGCTATTCGATACTCTGCGTTACATTTTAGACGTTTCTTCATACTATTTATCAAACGGTCGTCCCATTCTCGTGGTTGTTTGAGTTTTGTTGAATAAATTTAGCTGAGCTAAAGTTGATATGAGCACTGGTGGTCTAGTGGTAGTGACCCCGCCTTCCAATCCTAAGGTCGTGGGTTCAAACCCAGTCGTGCACCTATGGATTTTTCTGTTTCGAAAAATTTATGTGCGCATTGCCAGTGCTCTCATACGGTGAACGAAAACATCGTGAGGAAACCGGCATGTCCAAGAACTAAAAATTCGAAAGACATGTGCCATCCACCAATCCGCATTGGGTCCGCGTGGTGGATTAAGACCTAATCACTCTCGCCTGAGAGTAGGCCAGTGTCCCAGCAGTGGGAAAATTAGAAGGCTGTCATGATGAAAGTTGATATTGAACTTTAACTACACAAATTTATTAACAAAATAAAATTAACAAACTAAAACATGTATATAATTACATATTTCCATTAAATTTAGTGGCTGTTTTTCCAATATGACTCGTTGTCTTGGTAGGTGTAGGTGATTGAAACAAGGGTGATGTTGGTTTAAAATTTGGTCGAAGACTCACCTAGATTTTTTTTATAGAACGATTCCATTTCTTTTAAAATGGGTTACGTCTACGATCTCAAGTACTTTATGGGGTTTTAGTATTCAGGTACCTAAGTAATTTCGATACTCGATTCTCAAAACTCTTTCATAGTAGAATTTGTAACGACATAAGGAAAGCGATAGGAACCCAGCCGGTGTTGTTGCCAGATCTTTTACGGCATGGGCGCGCATTGGAACTGGTGTAAATTTTCCTAGCTATTAAGAGGCCTTTCCAAGATTTAGCGATATAATTCATGAAGTTCGCCTGAATATATCTTTATATAGTATAAGTAATAGTGCGCGCGACGAGGAGCGGTACATCCTCCCGCAATAAGCGCTCAGCGCGGTTTGAGAGTCGGTGCTTCGATCGATATGATTATAAGTGCGCTAAGGTGTGATTTTAGAAAAATCGTATTAAAAAAAGTCAATGATATTAGACTATTTTCTTTGTTGTATTTATTTAATAACAACTTAAACTTTAATTTAGTAGGTGTATTTTTATTGTAAACTTCTTACTTTAGCAGAAATAACAAGCGTAAAATTGGTAAAAGAACGCGTTTTATAGACCGTCTTTTTTCAAAAATACTGAACTAACATGCTGTATTTTTCTCTGTACACTTAAATTTTAAAACTGTGATTATTATAATTGCATTTTTGGAAATATGTTAGACTTTGTTATTTCATAGAAAACAGGATCGAAAGTTGACTGGAATTGCTCATTTTACGAAACGTGCGTTACTAATTATTTTTTTAATCAGTTGTGTCTTGAGTTAATTAATATTTGTTCTGTTGACTTAAATTTTAAGGGATAAAGCTTTTATATGTTTTTATTTTCGTTAAAATATCTTTAACACACGAGCCACAATAGTGTTCGAAACTTCACGGGCTACAACAAAATTCAAGGATTAACGAGGATAGGGCTCTTAAGACGTTTCAAAGTGATCCTTGTAATTCTACTGAAATAAATAATTTTTTGATTTTGATTTTGATTTTGACATAAAAAATCAGCCGCAAAGAAACCTGCTTACAACATAAGGTAGGTTTAGGTTTAGGTAAAATATCCATTTATTATTTCCGCAGTGAACGACATGCGAAATAAACCTCATTATATTAAAAAAACCGTCTCTATATAAAACTCATTTAATTAAAACGAGTGCCAGGTAAAATTCAGTGTAAAACTCTAGCTACGCTCTACGCAGTGTGAAATACGCCAACTGCAAAAACGGGACGTATTATATAAAAATATACGGGTATCTCTAAAGTGGTAACCCTATAGCGCTTGGGTTGGGGGTGGTGGGTGCTAAGGGTGGCTTCCCCCTTCGGGTGGTATGGCAGGATGAGTAGTGGAGCAACGGGGTGACCTTGCGGAAGTCCCACTCGCTTGTAATTACTGAAACCGTTTTAGGGTCCTTTCAACTCAATTCTGTCGTACGCTTGCGACAGGAATTGATTTTGAAGTAAGTATTTATTTGTTTACTGTGCGACGACTGAGAGAAATTAATAAGTTTGCCTGCTGAATTATTTCCTTTCGTCCCATTTAAGAAGAATCATTTTGTACCTAATAAGTGTTATAAGAAAATACTAGTGGAACGCCCCGCGACTTCGTCTGAGCTAACTTTATTAACTTCATGCAGACTTTTTGTTGAATTTCGGAAATTATTCTAAGGATGCTATTGACGACCGATGTGACGCAGCGGGCGAAGGTCCGCCTGCGACGCGGAGGTTGCGGGTTCGATTCCCGCCTCAGGTCAAATGTTTGTACGATCTACAAATATTTGTTCCGGGTGTATATGGGTATTTTACTATACTATAATAAAAAATATCTATCTATGTATTGTATTGTATTAAGTATTTATATATCAGTCATCTAGTACCCATAACACAGCTCTGTTTAACAGCAGCTTACCTTGGTGTTAGATGATGTTGTGTGAATTGTCCAGCATTATTTATTTATTTATTTATTATTCATTTATTTATTGAAAATTTCATATCTCCAGGATTTATAATTTATTATGTGCATTGGTTGTCAGTCTGTCAGTCTGTCAGTCAACGCGAACGATTTTTATAAAAGAAATGATCTTCATTGATCTTTCTTTCAGTGACTTTTTAACGAACCATAATAGCTTTTAAGTTTTAACAAGAAGCGACAATTTTCTTTTGCTCAAAGATTCTTCGATACATTTTAACTTTTGCTTTATGTTTTACCCGGCTGGCGCATTCTTTTTTAATGTAACGGTCACATTCTTCTTCTGATGGTATGCACTACACCTGTGATCAGTGAAGAAGCCCAAACCCAATATGCAATACCCAAACATCTATACTCTAAAAAAAACTGTCATTTCAGTGGCTTGCTAGCAGGTACTGTCTTTCATTGTCATTCTTATGTCAATGAACAAAGACGATGATAGATATGAAAGAGAGAATTTACTTGACACTGGCGAAATGGTGGCAAACATGCCACAGAGTCCATAAACGAAGAAGAAGAAGAAAATGAAGGAGATATGAAAGAGACTTTTCAGAGGATTTACTATGGTAAATGTCGTAAAATTCTGCACAACTTTCCGCGTCAGATTGTCGCTAGCCCTATATACGCAACCCTACCTTACAGATAATGATGTTTTCTATAACGTTTAAAGTAATTGTGCCCTCTCAAGCTTGGCTGGCACCTAGCCCAACACACCGTGAAGGTTAGATAAGCTTCTCTTAATTGCTAGCTAACTGTAGATCATGTGCTTAGCTTATAAATAGCTGCTTGAGATTATTATCAACTGGTTACTATAACTACATCATCATCATGAGCCTTCAAGAGCTACCACTGCAGGGAATCAAAAAATTGATGATAGAGTGCAGATCGCAGTAATTGCGAGGGTTGGTTTAAAAATAAAAATCTCGCCATCGCACTGTTTTTTAACTTTATTTATTACTTTGTACTCACTCAATAAAGTTATATCCAGACCAAAATATTGCCAGCTCAGGGTTAGGCGGGCGATTCTCGTGCCGTAGATAAATATATATCGTCAAAACTGTCAAAAATGTATAGAAATTTTGATAGTTTTGACGATCACATGTGAACACTATGCACGAGAATCGCCCGCCTGAAGGGCAATTCCACTAAGATAGATGCTAACTAAAGGCGGTCCGCCTTTAGTACTACACCTACAATAAGTTTGCACGATATTTTTATTGCGCAATATGATTGAATCGCCCTTCTCACTCAAACAATCAATTATTATTTTGACGCAATCATTGATCACACGACTCATAAGCGTCAATCTTTTCGCGTGAGCAGGATCAAATGGAACTGTTCCGTGAACAAGATGTCAGACCAAGACTTGACTGCAGCTATATTGTTGCTACTTGTGGCTAATAATAAAAAAAATACGGCGCTGGTCGAAAGACTGCTACATGAAAAGGCAAAAATATACCCACGAGCATGGGTATAAATAGACTAAAAAATATTTCGCATTACAGATCCTACACGGTGCAATGATAAATATGGTGCAATAAAAATTAAACTCACTCAAAATTTCGTTCAATCATTGCGCAAACTTCAATACTTCTACAATACTAACCCTAGACGATAATTTGTATTGCGCAATTCGTGTTATTGCGCAATGTTATTGTAGGTGTAGGGCCCGCCTAAGGCTGCTTTTCATTTGTTTTTGGATATTTTCGTAATCCACTGTTGAACAACGATGCCAGCTACGTTTCTGTAAGCAAAACACGGGCATTAGGGATGTTTGTTTAATTTACCTTTCAGTTTAATAGTACCTACCTACCTATATTGCGGATAAAAATTACAGTTGGAACTAAATAAAACGTCAAACGTTGTTTATTAAAAGAATCGGGTTGAAAGAATCAGGTCGTCCATATACTGAAAAATCTTTAGTTTCTATTCATGGCAGTTACATTATATCAAACCGGTTTTAGAGCTCGGTTCGATACTGAGTGACCTAGATAGCATAGTGGGGTGATTACCTGAACTGTCTTTCTATTTGAAATCAACGTTAGAATAGTTTTAGTAGTGCTGAGCAAGCTATCATCTAAAACCTTTCCCAGGCAATTTATCATCTGTACTTTACACATCAAATGTGGGCAACAACAGTAACTATCTTGCCTCTAGAATCTAGAGGCAAGTTAAGCATCTAGAGTCTAGATACTGTTTAAATTATTTTTAATATAGATGGATATGCCCTGGTTTTAGTCATACGTGCGAAGCCGGGGCGTTTGACCGAGCTCTCTTTGTTAGTTATGTTATAATTTTAGATAAAGTTTTCACCACTGCACTGAGAGAATACAAGAGGTTTATAATAATAATATCCTAAAACTCCAGTAAACATTTTTGAGATAGAATTAAACTGATGTAGGTAGGAGTACTACTTCATCTAAATTTGTCCCACTCCCACCCAGGTAGGTAGGGCACTGTAGCAAAACAGATGTTACATAAATTCTCTTCAATAGGTAAAGGCCTAGATTTCTCACTTTATAAAACTAACAGGGTAAGTAAGTAAAGTAAGTAAGTTCGTGTGAGTCAGTGGCCAACTCTGGTGACAAAGTTTCTGGGCCGCCCGAAGGCCTCTGTCATGGCCTAACCACTTTGAAAAAGCTGGGGCCGACTGCTTAACGTGCCCCCCGAAGCACGGGAGCGCTTAGTTGAAATTGCCACTGGCGGTCACCCATCCAAATAGTGACTACGCGGAACAGTGCTTAACTTCGTTGTTAGTGATTTACGGCGAGAGTAGAACTCTTGAAGTTGGAAGTCAGGAAGTGATATCTACCACACCAAGTATCAAACCATGATAGGGATTATTTTGACAAGGTAAGCGTGCTTGGCATCGTGCAAATAGCGTGGGAATTTATCTATTCATTATACAAATCGCCTTTTGAATTTAAATTCCATGAAATGTGGCGGTAAAATTGTTTTGGTTTATAAATAATTATCTATTTCCATTTAACCTTTATGAAGGTCTTTTTTACTATAATGTTCAGTGTAAGTAGGTGTATCTACTTACGGTACTTAATTAGACGTTGTTAAAAAAATATAACAGTTCTCTACACAATGGCATTTTTCGTGCAAAAAGAACTATGCAATATACCTAGGTAGGTAAGGTACTGCTAATAAATAAATTGCATTTCTTCGAGCGGTCTCACTGCCAAAACTGTAGTTTAGTTAGCAGTACATACTACAATAGTACATGCTTACACGTGGGTACTAGGGACTTCAACTACCTAGTGTCACGTTACAAACCACGCACCGCACGAACAAACAAATATTTTTTTTATTTTGGCATCCGCTACTTTTGACATTAGTTCCAACAGCAAGTTGTTTAGTATATTTGAAGTTGGCCGTTTCGATGCGCAATGTAGCTTTTTTTTAACTAAATTGTGTTTGCGCATCACAAACGGCTTACTTCACGGAAGCCTGGATCCGCCGAGAGAACTATACCTAGGACAAAAATAGTAGCTTATTAAAGTTGCCTACGCTAAAATCTTTGTTTTCAATTATTTTATGAAGTGGTAGTAACTATTCTGTAATAATTTATAACTATAATTCACGAGTACATTTAAAATTATCCCAATGATTGATTAGTTTTGACGTAATAAAATTAAAACTGAGAAGTTTCAAACATGGCATAAAATTAAGTAAAAGTTACCAATATATCATACTTTTCTTATTTTAAGTACTTTCTTGATACGCCTACTAATTAAGTCATACGATTAAATAATAAGTGCCAACAGCAACGTGACAAACAATTATTTTAAACGAATTGGTGATTCTTTCTTTATTTATTTTTCTGAGTTGCCTAAACCAACCAATAATACAATGGTCTACCTACTCTTGTGCTAAATATTAAGTCCTCTTCACAAAACTCCATTGAAATTACTCAAAAAAAATAAAAATAACTCGAGCCACACAATTAAAAAGGTAACCATATTCTATAAAAAATTGCTGAAGAGCAATCGACGAACGAATCTCCAATGCATTCGTGCTCGCTAAGACAATAAACGTAAACCGTCAATCGTATCCTAGATAGTGCTTGCATAATGGTTACCCTAGCTAGGGTGTACAACTTAATGCTTAGAATCCTTAGAATTAATTTAAAATTATTTAGGGGATTTCATGCAGGTAGTAGGTACCTAGGGTACCTAAAAAATAATTTAATTTTTATCTTATTCTGTGGTTACTACAGACAGGTTACTATTAAGTACCATAGAAATAAAGGATCCTTATTTCTATAGTTAATACGTAATAAATAATTTAAGTTCAGTACTTAACTACTTATCTAGAAATAGTTATATTATGTACATACCTAATAGGCAAGGAAGTCTAGGTATAGAAGGGCCCGAATCTTAAAAAACTTGGCAAAAATGAGGCCTTTTCGTCTCAAATTATTAAAAAAAAAGCTGTCTATTTAGATGGCGGTAGCTCAACTGGCGAGCCCAAGAGAATATAAGCACTACGTTTGGCGAGCTATGGTGAATGTGTAGGGAATTCAACATTGGTTGCTCCTGCTGTCACTGTCTGTCATACCTCTGGCTGGTGTCAAAGTTATAGTACGTATGTGGAAAACTCAGCCACAGACGCCATAAATAAAAAAATAGTACGTACTACGTAGTACATTAACTTTGGTCGAACTGGAGTTAAATTATTTTGCCTCAAGCAGGACATGAACCCACAACTTTCCGCTTGACACGAGACGAAACAAAAACGGAGTTACCAACTTTTTTCTTGTTTTAATAATCTTTCCCAGTATAGCAGTAGGGCAGATAGCGCCATCTGTCAAAGCAATCGGAACTACTTTTTTATTTTTTATTTTGAATCGAAAACCCCTAGTTCGATTGCACGCACTCACACAGTAATGTATATATTATGTATACTTAGACTTCCTAGCTAATAGTGTAATAAGTGGGTATAGTTGGGTGGCAGGTGGTATGTATGAATAATGCTAACGGCAGGTAATGATTACGTTACGTGCAATTTCCCCGTCACCCACTCTACCCCCCATATACATATAATAATAGCACAAACTATGTCTGAAAGTAAGAGCTTAGGTTACCCACCTTCACTACTTAATAACTAGGTACCTACCTAGTCTACCTACGTACAATGTAGTTAATACCTTTAGCTAGGTAGATAGGTATATTATTATTATATCTAGCTATAATAGGCTTAGAATAACCAGCTTTAGCTGTAATAGGTAGTAGTCCTACCTATTACAGGTTATAATAGCTTACCTATTTTAAAAGAGTTGACTACCCGTTTCATACCTACTCGAGGTTTTTGCAGAGCTAGATTCTGAGCACCATTCCCATCTCCGACTGACTGCATGGTGGAATTAGGCATCTAATATCTCCCCAGTGTGCTATTACAAAAATTATTCAACCTGAACAGGCCAACAGCGCCATGGGGACTAGCGTTATAATTCATTTCGCTACATTCGCATGAAAATGATGTAAAACTTGGCGAGTAGACAGGTTATGTAGTCTCCTTTCGCTGTCTGCCTCAGAGTAAATACTAAATAAGGTTCTCTAGACCTACCTACCTACAGTATAAAAGGAGTTTTCTAGTCCTTGGTAGCTACAAACGATGTTGGTAGGTGGCGGATTTGCCTACGTAATACTTATCCAAGGTTTGAATGTAGGTAGGTATAGTTCGCACAGCGGATCTAGGCTTCCGTGAAGTTAGCCGTTTGTGATGCGCAAAGACAATTTAGTTTGAAAAAGCTCCATTGCGCATCGAAACGGCTAATTTCACGACGGCCGAGATCCGTTGTGAGAACTATACATTACTATAGGTAGGTAGGAACCTACCTACATTATACAGTAGTAGGCTCTGTGCTAGTAACTGCATGTCTGTCTAGCTTTATCTAGCTAGGCTAGGGTGGCTGCTATACGGCTCTGGCAGGTATCAAAGGGCCAGTAAGGGATTTTGCCGCTGCTGCTGCCTGCTTTCGTAATTTGAACGTGTGGGCTCAACTCGAATGCCGCAACGAGCTGGCAACGTCGCGCGCTCGACCGACGACCTCGCGCCTCGCTCGCGTTATCGCCACCCGCGGTGACGCGATATGCGAAAGGTCACCAGTCGCAGTCGCAGCGCAGCTATTCACCACCATCATCTAATGTCTTCGCGATCTAAACAATCGCAGTTTCGACACACAATCCCATAGCATACCGTAAAAAACATAATCTAGCGACGACGTGGCATGGGGGCACCGCGCTATCTCTGTCTCGCTCGCCCGCGCCCCGGCCCCGCCTCCCTCCGACTGCAGCGCCGCGTAGCGGGCGGCCCGCGAAATGTACACGTCGTCTATACAGCGTTGCCATTCCGTACCTATAATTTCGCTGGACGTAAATTTCTACTGAAACAGTTCAATGGACTTTTCTCGTAATTTCTAATAACTTCTTGTAGCGTAAAAAGCACCATGGCACATGGTGTGTTGTAGGCAGTGTTGTAAAACGGTTATTTCTGTATGATATTGTGTTTTCCGAGTGAGAGTTGCGTATCCGTGCGTGTTTCGTGAACAGAGTCCCGTTGCGAGCTTCGGAGTCCGTTTTTAGCTAAAAGGTTAGTGTTTTTCACCTAAAAACTAGTCAGTTGCGTTCAGTTACTCATAGGCTTTCATGTGAAGTAAGTTTTGTGCCAGAAAACCGATTTTTGGATTTTAACCTTTTTCTCGACGAATGAGTTTTCAAACTGCGCATAATAACTTTGTTATTTCGTGGCGTGTTCTCTGGAAGTCTAGAAAGTGTTGATGGTGGTAAAAAGTGTTGTGCACGTGGTGACTAGCTTATGTAAGGCGAGATAAGGTTATCGTAGTCCGAGACTCGTTATTTTCGTCTCAATGCCCTTTGGCCAGACTTAGAAATAGCCGTGCACCGTCCACTTCTTGGAATGTGAACGGCCAGCCTCGAAACTTCGTAAGCTTGCAGACGTAGGCCTATTTGACTTGCGGTACTCAAGCAGGTTTTACTCAGTTGGTTGAACATAGCCTCTTAAAAGTGTTATTTTATAGCTAGTAAATATTTAAAAATATCTTCTTATTCGATATCACGTAAGATCATGTCGCAGTAATTTTTAATTAAAAAAAAATCGTTCTAAATTTCTTCTTTACAACGTTTCGACCAAAAAAATCACGCAAGAATACCTACCTACCTAGTTCTAAATTCAAATCAAGTCTTCAAAATCTTCGATCCTCTTTTATTCAACCTCACATTAAGCGTTTGTTCATAGTGCCACTTGTTATTTCTCGATCATCATGCGTAGGTCAATGACCAGAATCTATCATGATCATCAAATTTTTACTAATAAAAGTTGGGACACTGCCCACTGGCATTTTCTAAGCGAAAGTAATGATCAGGTAGGTAGATATCACGTCCAATCGGTGTCACATATCTATAAAGAACTTCACATTTTCACCATACATAAATAAAATAAAAATCATTTATTTCGGACACAGGTAGGTAGGTACCTACTTACATACAGTATTGTAGTAGAGTAATCCACCAAAATAACAACACACCCATCATAACACAAGAACAGTCTTATTTATACATAGTCGTAATCCCACGCTAGGACTCCGTGTCTTGGGTCAGCATCAGAAACTACAAGTAGGTAGGACATACCTTAGCATTAGAGGGTTTTCTCTTGAAAGCGAGAAACGGTTATCATGGTAAATATAAGTAATATATCTTTATTAAACAAAATAAAATATGTACATAATTACATTACAAATTGTACAAAATACATATGAAATAGTTAAGCCATCTAAAGACCGTTACAAACGACCTATAGATAGCTCAACTGATCCAAATCACTACCAGACTAAATATAATAATTTTAAATATTGTAATTCAACTTACGTCTGTGACCAGTAACAGATGTAATGTTCAGAGTTCAGAGCATTCACAGACACAAGCTGAACCACGAGAACTGTAACGATATATCGTATTTGTCCGCAAGAGTAGGTAAACTCTCAGACCAGGCAACGTCAGCCAGTCAGAATGGTAGTCATAAAGTGCGATTTACATTGGGTCAGTGATTGACTCCAAATGAAGTATGATTTACATTGAGTCAGTAGCAAAGCCAGTGCTGACTCCAAATTCGAGCAAAGTCAGTACTGACCCACTATTGACTCAATGTAACGGACCACGGAGCATCATACACCTACCCCGACATTCCGAATCGCTGTCAGACAACTCAATATTACAACGTACCTATTCAAAGACAATCGAATCAAGTTCGATTTTTGAATTTTTCTAACAACATTTTGAAAGAAATGATGGCGTTCTTTCAAAATTTTCTAGAAGAATCTTCGACCAAATTACAAACCAACATCACCCTTCCATTTCAATCACTTACACTTGTGCCAAGACTACAAGTCGTATTGGTTAAACTGCCACCAAATTTACACAATAAAACTCAAAATAACACGAGAAAAACAATTAAAATGGGAGAACCATGACGTACCGGCAAAATTACCGAAGGAACTCCCGACATTTGCCCGCCCGACATATTATATTTATTATTGAATGCTCAACACGCTAGTTGACAAGTTTTTATCCTATAAAAGTAGTATTTGTCATTGGCCAACTCTGCTGTCGGAGTTGATAAACCGCCTGAAGACCGTCATGGCATGGCTTATGTTCGTGAATGCTCTGACTAAGTTGTCACC
Source organism: Colostygia pectinataria (assembly GCA_951394395.1). NCBI lineage: Eukaryota > Metazoa > Arthropoda > Insecta > Lepidoptera > Geometridae > Colostygia > Colostygia pectinataria. The sequence continues at coordinate 1,782,637 of OX596369.1, read as the reverse complement.
AAAAAAAGTTGAACTATGATATTTTGCTACGATTAACGTTTCTCGCTTTCAAGAGTAGAATCTATACCGTGTGGTTCGCGTTTTATGTAAGACCGAATTGTTACTGCGCAATAGACGCCTACGAATACGCGATGTTAAAGCAATGTTATTATTACTCATAGATTGTTGATGTCTGTGAACTGAAATAACCAACGTGATTGATAGGTAAAACTATAGGTTATTTGTAATGTATACCAAATCTAGTTGATAGACTCATAAAAATATTGGTAGTGTCTTCTGAGGTCACTCTCCGAAGCCTGGCCCCAGGAAGCTTATGTGCTTCTGGGAGGAGTAAGGCTGGCTACACGCGTAGCCAGCTGGTCAGTTACAAGCCCAAGCATAATGGACCAAAAGCGAGTCCAAATGCGGAAAAGGAACTCCCACAAAAAAGAAAAAGAAAATGATTTCTTCCAAATCACTGTTAAAAAATATCAGTTAGTTAGTTGCAAACCTCGGTATGATATCACACACATTTATAGATAATGTATATAATATTTTTAAGTATTCCAACTTAAGTGAATGTATTTTTGTATGAGTCAGTGGCCAACTCTGGCTGGTTAATACGCGGTGCTCTTACAGTTGAGCCATTGAGACATGTCACGCTTGCTCGAAATAATCATTGGGATGTCTTCGGCTCAAAGCATTGCTCTCGCTATTATCATGATGTGGTATTAAAGTAGTTCTCTGGAGTCCTTCATACATGCAGGCTTCAACGGAAGACCAGCGCTGGGTTGTGTATCATCATGACAGCATTCTAATGTTCCCATCACTCACTGTTGGGACTGTGACACTTTTCTTTTCTTTTATTTTCAAGCAGACTATTTTGGTTAAGAGTACATAATCCACCACGCTGACTCAATGTAGATTGGTGGATGGCATGCCTTTCGAATTTTTAGTTCTTGGACAGGTTTCCTATCGATGACGGAGGCCTTAGGGCGGCCTACTAACTCCGTCACCACAGTTAGCCACTGACTCCTACGAACTTACTATCGATAGCACCGTTTGAGAACATTTGCACATTCATTTTGCTATTCATAATATATTGCACAAGGCGACTGTTTTTTTACCGACTTCAAAAAAAGAGGAATGACTGTATGTTTTATTGTTTGTATGTTTTTTGCGCAGTTTCTTCGCCAATTACTATATTTTAAAGATTTTATTTATTTGATTTTTGACATTGAGCCAGTAGCAAAGTCAGTGCCGACTCCAAATTCGAGCAAAGTGAGTGCTGAAACGCTGTCTGGTCAGTACTGACTTTAAATTCTCGCGTACTGACCCTTTGTTAACAGAGAAAGTCAGTTCTCAGAGTCAGCACTGACTTCATTTGGAGTCAGTCACTGACCCAATGTCGCACTTTACTTAGATACTTACTTCAGAGGTGGTCCCATATAAATTTTATCGAAATCGGTTGAGTACTTTTAAAAAAAAATCATAAAAACGTGTCAATATTATTGCCTCGTATCAACGCAATCTGCCGAAATATTTTTTTAGTTTTTTTTTTTTTGCTTGATGTTAAGCACCACGCGGCACGCCTGACTATAACAGATGCAGTGCCACTGTGCGACCCAAAGCTTAAAGTTTTTAAGTGTTTGCGTGGCACTGCACTGCGCTTATCACCCCGAGACATTGTTGTTAAGTCTCTTTCGCCCAGTAATTTCACTTGCTACAGTGCCCTTCAAACCTAAACACAGTGCAGCTTGCACACTACTGCTTGGAGGTAGAATATCTGACACTACGGTGGTACCCACCAAGACAGACTCTTGCTGAAGAGTCCTACCACCAGGTTTTTACCAAAAAACACGAATCGTCCTCGTGTAAACGAGCTGTTACTGTTGGGTGTATACAAAGTACATGTCAATGAAACAAAAGCCATCTATAGACCATTACAAACTAAATATAGATAGTTCGATTGATCCAAATCACTAAACCAAACGAAAGCATTCTCAACATGCTGGCGGCATTAACACGTTGAATGGCAATGCTGATACTTTGAGCTAATAAAGCAGCTTAGAGATGGGTCATGCGTCGCTTCGACCAGGGTCGGAAATAATTTTTGTAATTGCAGTGAGCCCGGTTTCCCACGGACCAAGGGTCTCGACTCCGAAAGGCTCAAATATGTAGGACCTCTGAAAATCGGCATTAAGTTGGACCTATAAAGACCGAAATATTTCCGCCATTGAGGTTCTCCGCACGATCTGCCGCCGCACCAGCCCTAGCTGATGTCCCCGTCGAATATTATGATGCGGCTAGAGGCTTTTGTCCGAAAGAGTCCGCACCCTTGCTGACAAAAGCAATAAAACGTGTTCATTTTCGTGGTTCAGCTATGTCAGAAGCAGAACTTGTTTGCCACGATTATCGTGTGTCGCTTTCAAGAGCAGACCCTCAGGGTGTCGACGCAAGTCGCATTTTCTAAGGGTCAAGACAGTAAAAAAAGTTCAGGCCAAGGCCTAAGGACTTGCTTAACTTCGTAGATCTGTTACGATCAATTTTACCAGCTACGTCATGAGCGCTCCACAAGACAAGACTCATAATAATGTACTTCTGAAAGTTTTTTTTTATGCTACTTATGTAGCGCCCCACTTGCGGTTACCGTAGCCTATGTACGCTTGCAACATCAGAGATATAACTTACGCGTTGCCACCCACCCTGACGCGTGGATCTAAAGTATCATGTGCCTGTAATATCACCGGAATCCATACCCTTCGAACCGAAACACAGCAATGCGAGCATTACTGCTTGGTGGTAGTAATAGGTATGTTGGTAGTTCTTCCTCTGACGAACTACTAAAATAAATAAAATAATAAATGAGCCTTTTATTCTAAACTTTGGGTTTGCACGTTTTTGGTAATGTTATGGGTTCTGGTTCGACTATAGAATGTCCCTCAGTTCAGTGTGCCTCTTGGCATAGGCCTCCTCTAACGCTTTCCATTAGGTTCTATCTTGAGCTACCCTTCTCCAGTGTTGTTCAGCTGTGAGTTTTAGGTCGTCTTCCCATCTCATTTGTTGACGCCCTCTATTGCGCTCGCCATCTCTGGGGTACCAATCAGTGACCCTTTTACACCATTTGTCCTGAGGGTCTCGGATCATGTGACCTGACGAACTACTACTCTTAGGTAACACAAATCCTTGTTTGCAGATCTCGGTGCAGTGTCAGAGGCAATCCGCAGTGTGTGTAGTGTCGGTGTTAGTGTGCTTGTGCGTGCGCGATGTCGCGCAGTTAGCGGCGCGCAGGCATGCGCAGTGCCTAGCCATGAGACGCTGGCAGATATGGCTCAGTACACACAGCGGACACAGCCGATGCACAGGTAACATAACATAACGTAACGGTACACACCGAACTGTCACATACATAGTCCTGTAGGCTGTACAGTGTAGGGCGATTACGCAACTCGGTTGCAATCCGATTTCAGTCGAATTGTCAATAAGCTGTCATATTTATACAATTTACGTCAGTTTTTGATTGAAATCGATTGCAATCGAATTACATAAACACCTTTTTAAACTCACACTTCTGTTCACGACAGTAAATTTGGGTCAGATTCAGTTGAGGGTAGGCTAAAGAAGAGATAGTCACGTATTGACTGGTGTGCTAAAGCAAGATTATCCTGTTAGTAGCTAGTTGCATTATTTTAACATTTAACTTAATCCTATCCCAATCCTGTTTTCAGCTTTAATCGAAGAACTCCTGACTCCTAGTTCCATGAACCTTTCTAACCTACTTTCCTCAAGAACTTGAAGACCTTCCTGCCTTTATCCTATCTCCTGTCCTGACATAGTACTCGAGCAAAGTGTAACCGTTATTAAGGGAGTCGGAACCGACTCAGATCGGGTTTCGGCAGTGCAAAGTCTTTGTGCAAACAACATAATATATTTCTCTTTTACTTTTTGAAGCGAAATGTGTTTGTGAAAATGTAAAACCTAGAAAATTACTCGTGAGGTTAGACATCAAAGTGTAATAAAATAAAGCTTTCGACATAACCAGTTGTGTCGCTAGATTCGCTAACCAGCAATTATCTTACTGGATACTTACTTTACGTTGAGAATCGTGTATATGCCCTAGCTGTTTTCAAAGAAAAGCATACTAAGTTTACCATGACTCACGCAGTTGTCACACCTTACTACGTAATATTTAACTCATTTATACGCCTTCAGATTATACGATAGTGCATTAATGTGTTTTATTTACATGCTGAATTTAATTATATTATTATTCCTTTATCAGGGTCGTTAGGTGATTTAATGTCGATTCGGTTTAACTTAGAGTTAGCTAAGCTACCTACTGAGTATCCTAACTGAAATTAGGTATGTACCTTTGACTATTTATAGAAATCTTTGCTAAGTACCTACTTCTAATAAGTCCTACCTAGTATGTATCGCTATCGAGTGCTTACATTCTCTTGGATCGCAATAGGCATAATGAATTACCTACAGTAACCAAGAGAGAGTAAAATTATGTACTCACCTTATGAAAAAGGTTTCATTGAATATTAAAACATGTTTAATTATATTTTAGATGCAATTTGATGCAAGATTATAATATTTTTGATAAACTAAAACCACAAACAAAATACATAATGTAGAAGAGCAATCAGAACTAAGACGTTTGCATCAAACAAAAACTTAAAAGTATTTTTTGTATTTCGAATTTCGCAGTGCTTACATTTTACTACCGAAAATTGACGTGAATTTAAAAAATAAAACAAATTCTGTTTCCCCGAAGACAATATGAAAAATTTGTTTATATTCTCGAAACTGTTTTCATGTTTAATAATTCCATTCATTTTTGCAATAAATTTATATTTTGCTATAAGTAATATCATCATGCCTATCAAAAAAAAGTTTTATGGTTTATCTAAGTAGATATTACTTTCTTGCTTACAAAAAATGGCATCTTTCATAGAATGTTTAAAAGTAAGTAATGACTCAACTTTTTCGTAATTGTCATATTGCGTGCGTTTGCTAATGAAAACGCCTGAATCAATTAATTAATTCAACGTCAAGGTGGGCACTTTGTCACTGTATTTTGATGATGGGTTGGTAAGAAACAGCTTATAGTCAATTCAACCCCGGCGACGGAGTTCAAAGACCTATGTCAATCGGTTTTAGACAACACAGTAGGCAGTTTACCGGGCCCTGCCAAGAACAGAATTTGATGACACTTAAATTAAATAAAGTTCTATCTATAACTATACAACTTCTCGAAAACTACTTTTGCATATTGACTTATTCACATGGGACATAGGAAATACATGGACAATAAGCGTTTCAGGTCATAAGCTACTTTGATGTTTTGCGATTTAGGACATAAGGCCTTAAAACACGAATCTTTACAGGGTGAAGGAGAATCATGATTCTCCCTATCACTTTTCGTCTATGTAGGTAGGTATTGGTTGATTTTGTTGAGTAGATCACTCCGCTTTGCTTCTATTTGTTGGATTTTGTTGTGCCAAAAACAGTCTAAACTGAACTTGAAGCTTCAAAGAGAATTTTGACACTAACCCATATTTATTGCTAAGACCGAGTAAGATAGTAGGTACCTAACTTGAAAAATTTGCCAAGTCTATTAGAGATAGCAGGGCAACAAATTATATTATAATTACCTACTAGTTGAACGCCCCTCGACTTTCGAGTTTATTTGAATACAAACATCATCTTCCCTCCCACTACTGCTTCCTTGGCGTTGAATTTAAACGGACAAAACCCTCCCAAACCGGTCTTAATTCATATACATACTTTAAACCTTTGATAGCTAATGTCTTTCAAATCTATCATAGTATGTTTATTGACATAAAAAATACTAGAAAAGTTAATGTACTTATCTAGGCGTTGAAGTTAGTTTATTTTATGACTTAGGTCATAGAGGACTAGTTTAGGTGGTTCGTTTCAGTCAGTCAGTAACGCAGATTTTATATATTTAGATTTCGTGCGATACGACTTTGTGTAAGGCTTCCATAAACCACGAGATTTATGTTGTTTTTGGAACATTAAGCCGATAAATTTCAGCAGTTACATAATACACTCTTGGCTTGTACTTAGTAACATAAATATTTACACCAAATCTAAGTACCTAGGTAGGTGTTTGATGGCTATATTATAATTTATTATTATAATTATTGTTAGTTTACCTGATAACCTATTTACCATTTTTTTCGTTGATGCGTCTTAGCATCGGTAGCAAAAATATTTTCTTACTTTCCTGGACGGAGCTCGTCAAACGATTTCTGTGATCACAAATAACTCTACTAATCTAATCGTAAACACACGAAAAACGTACAGGAATTCTATTTACTTCAAGGAAGTCTATCGACTTCCTTGTACTTATATTACAATTAGGTAGTTTTTTTTTGTAGATTATTTCATCTACTTTTCCGATATTCATTCATAGTAATTGATGAAAAACTCTTTTAAAATCATGATAGAGTAGGCTATAAAGTAGATAAAACCGATCAAAAATTTTACATAACGGTTAAAAACACCGTTTATCCAATCAATTAAAATAATCAAATGCGCTGTTGAATTATTAATTACCACTCGATTCGATTTACAATCGAACTGGGACGCGAAATATTTATTTTCGGACGTGGCAATAGGAATGGTGTTATGTGATTAATATCATCCATAGATAGATATTCTATTTTTAGCCGCATATTTCCATTAGATATAGGTAAAGGTTATTATATTAAAGTAGATGAGTACATAATATATTTACTACACACTGGTTTTGTGTGAGTGGGATGAAGCCGTTTTTCAACTCGCCAGAGAATTATTTTGTTTAAAGTTGTGTTGTGTCAAGCCAAAGGTAAAATCTGCCATCACCTAACGCACAATGTTTTTTTTAAAACTAGGATCAACGCCACGCCATTTTCAACAAATGCAAGAAAAAACATTTTTTTAAATTGGTTGTTTGTTAGATTCGTTTATGTTTACATGACGTAAGTCTAAGTAGGTAGGTCTAGGTACTTATGTTTCTAATATTCTTGACAAGTAAAATTTTTTATTACATTGTTGCAGCCATTATTCCAAGCGTGTTTATATGCCAAACTTCTTCTTCTTCTTCTTCGATTATGGACTCTGTGGTTTATTTGCCACAATTTTGCCAGTGTCAAGTGTATTAGTTTGATTGTCGCTTAGCAACGTAAACAAACGAAATTTGGAAAGATAGGGGACTTTTCTTTCAAAATTCCCTTGGAAAGTCTTTGACTAAATTACCAACCAACATTACCCCTCCATTTCAATTACTTACACTTGTGCTAAGTAAACAAGTTAAATTGAATAAACTGCCACCTTACGCAATAAAACTTAAAATAACACGAGAAAAATAATTAAAATGGGAGGACCCATGTCGTTTTGACAAGATAGCCAAAGACAATCCTATGCCAAACTTACAATATGCCAAGTCTTTGTTTCTTAAATTATTCAAATCATACCAGAGCACGTTCAGGTTCATTTCCACTGAAGCAACACAGAACAATGTAATGAGCATTGAACTCTGTCGTAACCTTGAGAACTCGCCTACCATCGTATTAGGTTAAAGAAGTAGAGCTCTTTGTGATAGATCTCGTTCGGAGAACTACTACTACCATAGTACTATTTCTGCCGCATACAGTAACGCTTGCATTGCTGTGTTGTGGGTGGGTGTGTTTTGCTGGTCAGATTACAGGCACTGTATGAAACTTTAGCCCTACGGTGGGACAGCGCGCGTGCTCCGATGTTGTAAGTGTACTAAGGTAACCGCTTACCATCAAGTGGGCCGTACGCTTAAGGCAGTAGAGTTAAGTGGTATAAAAAACCATCATAACATTAATAAAATAAAATTATCTATGATTTTTCTTATCCACACAAACACCATGATTATAATATCACACACAAGAACATGCATCGTAGATTACCGATATCACTAATTTGCTAGATAGGTAGATTACATTTTGATTACATTTTTGCACCATTGTGTAATGGTGTACATTTAGTTCATTGTTCATCATTATACCTACTCGTACTGGTAGGAGTAATTAATTCGCGGTGGAGGTCATTTTGAGTATACTTAGTTCTTATTAACTCCTCTACTTAGAGCTATGTTATTAGGTTCCGCCCACAACGTTATTGTTGGGCGATCGCTAGTCTCAGAGCCGCTTTGTGATTATGAATAACAAAACTAAAGTAAGGGCGAAGCACACCTTCAAAATCAACACCGCCATCAAGAATAGAGCTGATAAACTTCTTGCATCATCGTAACGCGAAAATCGGCTTCATGTTTTTCCTACGGCACACCCCAGATACTAAATGAAATGTATGAAATAAACTATTGACGACCGATGTGGCGCAGCGGGCGCAGGTCCGCCTGCGACGCGGAGGTTGCGGGTTCGATTCCCGCCTCGAGTCAAATGTTTGTAGGTACGATCTACAAATATTTGTCCCGGGTGTTCTGGGTATTTTCTATATATAATAAAAAATATCTATCTATGTATTGTATTGTATTAAATATATATCAGTCATCTAGTACCCATAAACACAGCTCTGTTTAACAGCAGCTTACCTTGGGGCTAGATGATGCAGTGTGGATTGTTCAGCATTATTTATTTAATTATTATCACTGGGAAATGCATGCATAGTTTATGTCTGAAAAGGGGACTGCAGAATATCGCCGCCTGGATGGATTATTCCCTGTCACCTTGTTTTGTCTCCTTTATTTTTTTGAAATGTGATTTCTTGACAGGGTTGTCAGTAACGAGAGCAGAGATAAAACTATGCTTTCAGCAAATGTTTAGTACTTATAGCAATCAGGGAGATATATGTATAATCCCATGTGCGGTCAGCCTTAGATAAGAATTTCTGTCGCTCGCGCTGTGATCACATTCCGTACAACAGGCCTTTAAAATGGACGCAATGAAGAACACTATCTAGTGGCCGGGACACACTAACGAGCAACGCCAACAAGCGAACCGGTGCGGACGTTTTACCGAAAGCAAGCGAAATCGTTGTCATAGCTTTGTCAATATTTCTATAGATATTCTTGCCTTCGGTAGTAAACGTCTACAGTTCACCCCGGATATTTTATTATTAATGCGCAATATTCAAGGAATATGTTCCATACACAAAAAAAATACATGTAGGTAAGATTTTTTTTTAATTTTGTCTGGTTGAAATCTGTTAGAAAAATATCGAGAACCTAAATCGATGACCCGCGCGTCAATGACGTACTAGTGTCAAACGCCGCCGCCCGCGCGCCCCCCCCCCATAACCGCTACAGGAGCGCTCGTGACGTAGCTGGCTAAGTTGTTATCAGATCAACAAAGTTAAGCACTGTTCCGCGGGGTCATCATTTGGATGGGTGACCGCCAGTGGCAATTTCAACTGAGCGCTCCCGTGCTTCGGAGGACACGTTAAGCAGTCGGTCCCGGCTTTTTCAATGTTGTTAGGCCATGACAGAGGCCTTCGGGCGGCCTAGAAACTCTGTCACCAGAGTTGGCCACTGACTCATACGAACGAACGAACCACCTCGTATCTTCGACTTCGACTTCAAGTCTAGCAAAAAAGTTTTGCTCGCGAGTTCTACTATTCGTAGAATGACTAGTTGAAATGTGTAAGTAAACCACCATTTTGATACCACAGCAAAAAAAATCGAATGCCAGGAGACTTGATGAACCATGTCATCGCGCCTTTACACAACCAACACGCCACGATTCTCGTTTATTCGTCGGCCGTGACTCCGAGAGTCAAGGTTAGCCCCGTTGTAAGTTACGATCGAACGTTGGCGGACATTCTGTTTATTTCAACAGTTTTTAGGGTTCCGTACCTCAAGAGGACAAAACGGTTGTTATAGGATCACGTTTTTGTATAACTGTCAAATATAACAACAATTTTTATAAAGATATCATATTTATTTATTAACAGCCAAGCTTCACACTGGTGTTATACCTTCCTCTTGAACTGTATCTATTTATGTAAACCGCATAAAAATCCGTTCCATAACAAAGGCCTTCGGGCGGCCTAGAAACTCGGTCACCAGAGTTGGCCACTGACTCATACGAGCTTACTTACTTACATATTGTATGTGACATACATACAGACGGGCAGACGGCCGGCGCGGGAAGCGACTTTGTTTTACGAGTATACTTAGTAACTATGTATGCACTATGTTTTTTTCCTTGTGGTAGGACTCTTCAGCAAGAGTCCATCTTGGTGATTACCACAGCAGTGCCAGATATTCTACCTCCAAGCAGTAGTGTGCAAGCTGCACTGTGTTTAGGTATGAGGGCACTGCAGCAAGTGAAATTACTGGGCAAAAGAGACTTAACAACAACGTCTCGTGATGTGATAAGCGCAGTGCAGTGCCACGCAGAGCTTAAAAACTTTAAGCTTTGGGTAGCGCTGCATATGCTATGGTCTCAAAAAATAAAACTAACAATTTTAGAAATGAGAAATTTCCGAGAGGTTTTTGTGGTCAAGATTTATTATAATCTAGCGGAGACGCGGAGTCTATCTTCTACAGCACGGAACACTTAAGACGCTGGACTTGCTCACACTTGTCCGTTTTTATTTTTTACCTAAAGCGAGTCGTCCCAAAAAGCTGCGTCATAGGTCGAATTCCAATTTGGTAAAAAAATAAATCCATATTTTTAATTTTTATCATTCATGTTAGTTCGAATCATAGCTTTCTAATTTTTTTTTATTTATTAAAGTGGCAAGTCGAAGTATGTTCCACCCACAGGGTCCACCTAATTGTAAGTGATTATCGTAGCCTAGGTACGCATGCAACATCAGATATAGTATCACTTGCGCGTTGCCACCCTAATACTTAACGTCTCTTGTGCCTGTAATTTCACCGGTAACTTGCTTGTAACGGCTTGGTGGCGGAAATATGTATGTTGGTGGACGAGCTCTATCACAAAGAAAGAACTAGGTACTATTCTTAGAAGAAAACAAAGAAACTATTCTTATGAACGGTAGAGATAAAGATATAAGTACCCACTATGATTGAGTAAAAGCCTAAAGGCTCATAGAGTACGAAGAACATGCTCGGATTAATGTGGCAATTCGCAGAAATTCTATTTTAACGAAAGAGGAAAAGTTTTAGGACAGGTTTAAAGTGGATCAAAGTGGATTAATGACGGAACTCAGTGGTGGCGCCTCCTTTATGTCATTCTAAATTTAAATAAAAGAGTAAGTAGAGTTTTTTGTGATAGAACTCGTCTCGTATTTAGCGGGGTGGCTCTCGGCCGACACGTGAAGCCGTTTTATTGCGTAATGGAGCTTTTTCGACGTAAAATTGTCTAACTTCACGTCGTCGGCCGAGATCCGCCGCTAGAGTGGATTTTGACACTAACCCATTATACCTACCATTCCTATTTTTGTTACCAATCAGTAGGTAATGCTAGCATTGCTGTGTTGATTCTAAAAGTTGATTACTTGGCACATGATAATACCTTTGATTTACGTATTATGATGGCAGCGCACGAGTGATACCTCTGGTACTGCAAGCGTCTATAGGCTACGATAACCGCTTACCACCAGGGTGTTAATATGATTATAATGGATTGCTATCGACGTGTAACAACAAAAAACCTCTGATGTAATTGCTAACAGCCTTACAAAATTATATGTGGTATAATTTATACCAGGAATAAACTTTATTTTACGTTTATTTGTAAGGTTGTAAGATTTTAACTTTTCTTTCTCTGTTTTCTCACAGACAAACGCATTGCAGTAGTAGCACAGAATAAGAAAAGTAGTGCCTTGCCTAGTAGGTTCTTCAATAGCTTTGTAAAATTCCTGGCGCATTTGCACTTCTAAGCAGTTACCACGAATGGGGTATTACACTCCGTTGCACGCAGAAAAAATACGTTTCAATATACGCAGTACAGTACAGTACAGAGGATTAAATTTAATGTGTTGACATTTTGGTGAGGCTAGACGCGTTGTTGCTTCCGAATTGCTGGCATACGTTGAAAGTGCACGGGTGCCAAGCGGCATACAATGTATAATGATCGCATTGTGAGCTGGTCGTATAAACTAGTTTTGCATATTTTTGTTTTACTTCCTCTGTGCTCTACCAGGAGACAAAACTAAAACCAGAAGAGCAATGCACGTAATAAAACAGTCGAATTCAAGATCCAATAAGCTCACAGACACAGTTCTATTTGATACTCAGCCGATCCTGAGAAAAAGAGTCTAGGTCTTGTCTTGACAGTCAAACGGACTACAAAGTAGGTTAGGTACTTCTATACCACTACGGTGTGTACTTCTTGTAGCACTACGGATTAGTTGGTTTGGTACCAATATAATAAAGTAATATTTTTCCGTCTACTCCATTCGCGCAGTGGATTTATTCGGAAAACACGTCAAAGATCAAATAACTAGGTACACAACAGTTTATAAATAGATTTACCTAGATGATTCATACGTACGTCAACCTACGTTAGTTACCTACCATCCTTTAGTGACTGCGACCACGTTCAATAATTAAATGACTGTCTGATTCACCTCGACTAACGTGATGAATTTTTAATACAACGATCGCTGGTTCTGTTGTCTTTGGTACGAATAATGTTGACCCTTCTCCATTTGTTATAGAACAGTAATAAAAAGTTTTTATTATATTTAATATCTACAATATGATGGCGACGTGGTCCGCCACCCGTCACGTCTCGTTTCTCGCGGGGGCGAAAAGTGGCTTGCGGAGAGTCGCTTTGCTACGTTGAATGTTGGAGGAGGAATGGAAGAGAAATTGAATGAGGTGTATCAGATGATGGATGAAAGACGAATTGATGTTCTTTGTGTGAATGAGACGAAGCGAAAAGGATGTGACACCACCAAGGAAGGACCCTACACGGCGTTTTGGTCTGGAGTACCAAGTACTGCTAGAGCCTGCCAGGGTGTTGGTGTTATATTTTCTGCGAGAATGGCTGAGTGCGTAAATGAGTTTGAATGTGTAAGTCCAAGGTTATTATGGGTCAGAATGAAAATTGGATTAACCCGTATCTTTGTTATAGGGGTTTATGCCCCTGTAGATATGGGTATAGGGACGTCTCAGAAAGTACAGGAGGAAAGAGAGATGTTTTGGGATAGTTTAAGGGACGTTTTAAAGTTATGCAAGGAGAATGAAAGGTTAATATTGTTGGGAGATTTTAATGGGTGGGTGGGTGTAAAGCGTGATGGGTTTGAAAATATTCTTGGAATGTTTGGTGATGAAAGAGTTAATATGAATGGTAAAAGTTTGCTAGAGATATGCCTAGAATGGAACCTTTGTGTAACTAATACCATGTTTGAACATAAAAAAATTCATTTGTACACCAGAGAGGCAAAAAATACTAGAAGTATAATTGATTTTGTAATTGTGGATGAAAGAATAAGGAAGAAAGTTCTGGACACTAGGGTGTACCGTGGAGTCGGTATACATACAGACCACTTTCTGGTATTGAGCCGAATAAGTGGTCTCTTCAAAGGATGGCGGCACCGATTACGGGAACCAACAAGTGGTTTAGAAAGAATAAAAGTCGAAAACTTACAAGATGATGATGTGAAAGATGAATATAAGAATGAACTATGTGAAAGGTTTGCTGTATTAGATGATGTTTGTGAGATTGAAGATTTGTGGAAGTCGTTCAAAGAAGAGATTGTAAGTGTAGCTTCAAAAGTATGTGGTGTGAGCAAAAGGAGGAAAGGTACAAAAGTGAAGCATGTGTGGTGGAATAGAGATGTACAAAAGGTAGTGAGTGAGAAAAAGAAAGCCTGGTTAAACTGGTTAGCTGTTAGAGCTAACGAAAGAATGCACAAAGCTACGGCTGATAATGTGGATGAAGCTAAGAATGAATATAAAAGATTTAAAAAGTTGGTGAAAGAAATGATTGCAAGAAAGAAAGAAGAACAAAAGGATGTGTTTGATCAGAGACTATCTGAGGATTTTCGGACAAACATAAAGTTTTTCTGGAAATCCATTCGTTCAGTCAGAGGAAAATCGCAGGACTCAGAGCTGAATTCGATCAGAGATCGGAATGGAAGTTTAGTGAAAGGTGAAGAGTGTGTGTTGAAGAGATGGAAGGAGTATTTTGAAGACTTATTTGAAAAAGTAGAGGCTAGGGAACCATCTTTAGTTGAGAATGAAAGTTATGAATGTGATATTGGTATGGATGAAATAGTAAAAGCAATTAAATGTATGAAATCAGGAAAGGCTGCAGGGTATGACAGGATAACAGCCGAGATGCTGAAAGCTGGACATGGTGTCGTAGCAAGTCAGTTATATCGCCTTTTCCATTTGTGCTGGAAAACTGGCCAAGTACCAAGTGATTGGTGCAAAGCAGTTGTGGTTCCGCTTTACAAAGGGAAAGGCTCGCAGCAAGACTGCAAAAACTACAGAGGCATTAGCTTACTCAGTGTCGTCGGCAAACTGTATGCGAAAGTTTTGATTGAAAGGGTTGTGAATGAAACCGATAGGAAAATATGGGATGCACAAGCAGGATTTCGAAAGGGAATGGGATGTACGGATCAGGTCTTTTCGTTGCGATGCATAGCCGAAAAGTTTTTGGCCCGAGGTCAAAAGGTCTATTGCGCTTTCGTAGATTTAGAAAAGGCCTATGACAAAGTGATGAGGAATGAGTTATGGTCGGTACTGTCAATGTATGGAGTAAGCAGCAACCTGATTCGAGCACTGAAATCTCTCTATGAGGGTTCTAGTGCTTGCGTTAGGATTAATGGGTCATACACTGAGTGGTTTAATATCGATAAGGGTGTTAGACAAGGATGTGTAGCGTCGCCATGGCTGTTTAATCTTTTCATGGACAGTTGTTTGCAAGATCTGAAGGAGAGCGAATGCGGATTAAAAATGAACGAGTTACTCGTCAAATGTCTTCTCTATGCCGACGACCAGGTGATACTTGCGTCGTCAGCAGATGAGTTACAGGAGATGGTGACAATTATGCATGGGTCGTTTGAAAGGAAAGAAATGAAAGTGAATGTTAATAAAACGAAAGTAATGGTTTTTGAGAGAGATGAATATATGACAGAATGTAAGATTATGATCGGACAAGAGAAAGTGGAACAAGTGAGTGATTTTGTATATTTGGGGACTTTGTTTACGAGAGATGGAAAGTGTGAGAGTGATATTGAAAGACGAGCAAATGCTGGAAATCGAGTGAATGGGGCGCTAAATGCATTTATGTGCAGTCGCAACGTCTCCAAAAAGGCACGACTTGCCGTACACAGAGGAGTGTTAGCGCCGACACTAATGTATGGCAGTGAGAGTTGGGTATGGCAGAAAAAACATCAAAGTAGAATAAATGCAGTAGAAATGAGAGCGTTGCGAAGTATGTGTGGTGTTAATCTGTGTGATAGAATAAGGAATAGTATGATTAGAGAGCGTTGTGGAGTGAAAGAAGACGTAGTGATGAGGATAGAGAAAGGCATGCTAAGGTGGTTTGGGCATGTAGAGAGGATGGATGAAAGAAGATTGACGAATCAGATTCATAAGGCGAGTGTGATTGGTACAGTTGGAAGGGGAAGACCTCGACGCACGTATTACGATCAAATTGAAGACGTGCTAAAGAAAGGCCAGGTCAGGAGTACCCTAAACCGACGAGCGTGTATGAAGAATGTGATGAGAGTAAATGAAGCAAAACAGGTGTGTCAGGTACGTAGCAAGTGGAAATCCGTGGTCTCTGCCTACCCCTACGGGATACAGGCGTGATTTTATGTATGTATGTATGTATATTTAATAAATGCTATGCTAACGGTTAGCATAGCATAGCATTTATTATTAAGTATAGTAGGTAAGGTATAGTTCGCACAACGGATCTAGGCTTCCGTGAAGTCAGCTGTTTGTGATGCGCAAAGACAATTTAGTTTGAAAAAGCTCCATTGCGCATCGAAACGGCTAACTTCACGACGGCCGAGATCCGCTGTGAGAACTATAGATGTACTAGGTTTTTTTTTTTTTTATACAACTGAAGTGGCAACCAAGCGTACGGCCCACAAGATGGTAAGCGGTTACCGCAGCCTTAGGACGCTTGCAATACCAGAGGTATCACTCGCGGGTTGCCACCTTGAGGCTAAGATCGAAAGCCTCATGTGCCAGTAATTTCACCGGAAACCATACCCTTCACACCGGAACACAGCAATGCGAGCATTACTGCTTGGCGGCAGAAATAGGTATGGTGGTAGTCCTTCCCCGGACGAGCAGGTAGGTACTGGGTAGGTAGTTAAGTACCTGGTGGCTTCGTGTCAAATATCAAATACAATTAAACTGTCAGTTTACTGTCGAATAATACGGTTTATTCGGAGAATAGTGCCTGCCTATTCGAGTTTGGTCTAATCCAACCTTAGTGACATTTCACACAACCAACGCCATCTACCCCTAATAAACCTTAAACAAAGCAAAACGCAACGAATTTGAGACGAGTTTTTTTTTTTTTAGTGTGAATTTTTAAAGACATGCTTATACTTTTAGCACATAAGTATTTGACTTCCCACGGCATGTCGTATAACTCGTATCGTATGTCGTCATTCTTCTCTTTTCTTCTGCATCGTGTCGAATAGGTTTAAAAACAATCTAATTATGAGATGAGTTCAATTCAAAGTTCAAGCTATAAAACACAATGATATTAAAAAGTATTGATTTCTTCATAACGCCAGCACAAACTAGAATATCTTCGAGTCAATGACGTCGGCGGCCGCTTTCGAACTGTGGCCTGACCCCGTTCCTTCTATAAATACCTATTTGTAGATAAAATATCAATCGATAACGATTTTTACTACTAGCGGTTGCCTACGACTTCGTACGCAGGTAATCTAAAGAGTATTCGTGACGTAGCTGGCTAAGTTGTTCTTAACAGATCAACGAAGTTAAGAACTGTTCCGCGGGGTCATCATTTGGATGGGTGACCGCCAGTGGCAATTTCAACTGATCGCTCCCGTGCTTCGGAGGGCACGTTAAGCAGTCGGTCCCGGCTTTTTCAAAGTTAGGCCATGACAGAGGCCTTCAGACGGCCTAGGAACTCTGTCACCAGAGTTGGCCACTAACTCATACGAACGAACGAAAAAAATAATTTAAATGAAAATACTGGCTAGCTGGCTTGCTAGCTTGATCATTTTCCCACTGGTACCTAACCTACCCCTTTTCTTACTGGTACCATATTCCCACTTGTACCATATCCCACTGGCATTATTTTCCCACTGGTACCCCTTTTCCCACACTTTTATTAATTGCCGTGAAGAATATGAATGCTATGTTTCAATTGTAACAAAACAGTTCCCACTGCTAGATAGCAGAAATAAAAATGTCAAACATTGGTTCTAAAAATATTCTTACATTATGAGAAATAGTAGGTGTGTAAATGGGTCTTTACTTTTATAATAGTAGGTTTAAAGGTGGTAGTAGGTACTTAACCAGACGTCTAACACAAAGAACTCTACTCTTTGGTAAGACTAGGTACCTAACTTTACCTTTCTAACGTAAAATTATGGAAAATAAATTCTCGACTCTGGCGTAGCTGCGGGAGCCACTAACTCACGCTAACTACCTATGCTAGCTTTTATTACCACCCAGCTGCGCCCCGCGGTTTCACTTGCAGGGTAAAAGACAAAGTCAAAGTATTTTGCTGGAAATACATGTCATGTTGAACTTAAATGTAGCCACAGACGCCACAAAAAAACTGACTTGCAATATTTGATTTACAATGTCAAAAAATTCGAGAATTTAGAAATTATACTAAAATATCATCAACCAATAATTAATAATAGGAATTAACAATACCTAATAACAATAATAATAATGCAGTTACATCAGTTTAAGAAATATAAATATTTTTATCATTCATAAATTCATCAATAATAACATTTATTTGCTAGTAAGTTTTTGAGGGTTCACCTCACCATCATGCACGAGCACCGGTGGTCTAGTGGTAGTTACCCCGCCTTCCTATCCTAAGGTCATGGATTCGAGCCCGGTCATGCTGTGCAGTGTGGAAATGAATTTTACTATTAAAAAAATATGTGCGCAATGTATAAAGTAACTCAGTTCGTATGAGTCTGTGGGCAACTCTGATGACAGAGTTTCTAGGCCGCTCGAAGGCCTCTTTCATTGCCTAATAACTTCGAAAATGCCGGGACCGACTGCTTAACGTGCCCTCCGAAGTACGGGAGCGCTCAGTTGAAATTGCCTGGCGGTCACCCATCCAAATGATGACTACGCGGAACAGTGCTTAGCTTCGTCGATCTGTTAAGAACAACTTAGCCAGCTACGACATGAGCATACGGTGAAGTACGTTACGTTACGTACGTAGTACCAGCAGGTAAACATCGTAAGGAAATCGGCATGTCTAATCTAAATAACTAAGAATGACTCTCGCTTGAGAGTAGGCAGTCCCAGCATTAAGAACATTTAGTACCTAGCTGTTTTGATGATGATGGACCATCGGCGTTTATGCTATACATTGCTATTGCTATGTATTGCTATCCGACAGGAACTGTTTATAATTCCGCCATAAAAAGGGATTATTCCTATCTGTCACCTAGTTTTGTCCCCTCAGGGTGACAAATCGCACTTTTTTCTATCTGTCACCCTGTCAGTAACGAGAGGAGATAAACTTTTGTCGCCCGTCACTAACAGGGAGACACAGACCTGTTTAGTAGCCCATATGTCAATCCAGGACATATTTCGTTGCCCTTGCACGAAGGGGTAACTTTAATTAGGTCATGAATGTCATCCTATTCTAAAATTCATGCAATTCCACATCCATTTAGCTTGTACTTTGGAGTTGAGTGGGAACTGAATAGGTACTTACTCACCTACTTTTTCCTTACTCTACTAGGTAGGATTTCCTACCCTACGTAGTAGAGTAAGTAAAAAGTACCTAGCTACCTGTAATTTGACACTAAAACTTTCTCATTGAACAGCTTTTGATACTACAGGTAGGTAGATAGGTACCTAGTTGGCTACATTACTTAGGAAAGTACCTACTACTTCTTACCCATAACTTAGTTTCGTGAAAAGGGTTTATTTATCTAACCAGCAATTTTATTTGATGCCCTTAATAAATTGAATGAAGTTTAACCTTACCTTGTGTAATAAATAAAACAAACTTACAACTAAAACAATCCTTTCCAATTTCAAACGCAGGTTTTAAATTATAGCATAAACACAGCTGATATTCTCAACTTCGAGACGGGAACGAACTGCGGCGTTGCCAGCTCGTCAGCCCTCACGAGTTCGCTTCTATTAGGTATTCTGTGTAGCTGCGTTGCCGATCCGTACACACGAACACGAATTCGAATTTCTTGTTTTGCGACGTAAACTGAGTAGGTAGGTAGGTAGTGATGTGTGTGTTCCATAATTAGTAGCTATGTCAGTATTTTATAACGGTTTTTAACTTAATTGCGAACTGGTTTAAAAGTAATAGTACCTACCCGTAATATTGGTTTTGGTCTTGTACTAGTACCACCTAACTACCTAATTGGTGGTACGTCCTTATGGTACCAAATAAATACCTTCCTACCTACCAACTCAATAATTGCTTGAAGGATTTCACGAGAAATCGTAAAAGTCATCTCGGGATGGGGACTGGAGTCTGAGATCGAGGTGGTGTCACTTGAAAGTGGTCATTCACTCCGGAATTTCTGATTGAAGCTAAGATTTCTTCAATTTAAGTTTACTTAAACTGTACTTAAGTAAGTAGGTGGTACATAACTTAGGTACCTTACCATAAAATTATGTTGTTATAAATTAAAAAATAAAAATGCAGTAAGGTACGAAATCTAGTGTGTGTGCGCGGCTAAAACGTGCGGTCGGCTCCTACAAGGTAGGATAGGAGTCCTACCTTATGAATTACTAGCAACCCGCCCCGGCTTCGCACGGGTGCTTAAGTTTTCAGTGCACCCGTGCGCAGCCGGGACGAGCCGCTAGTAGTTTATACAATAAGTACCTAATAATTTTCCACAATGTAGTATTTTCTGTCGACACGTGTATTGCGTCATTATTTGCATAAGTAAAGCTGGTTATCTAGCTCTACATACCTACCCGGTACTTATTACTTACACAGTCAGTCAGCTTAACCTTACTTCCTTCTATTAAAACCTAAGTAGTTTAAAAACCTGATGATATCTGGTAGTTATTTGAGTTATTTCCTTGTTATTGCACTCGCTGCGAGTATAAAAACCTGCTACTTTTGTATCAGCTAAGTTTAGCAAACCCAGTAGTTAGTTTTAAAATAAAACGACTGTTTTTCATGAACTGACTGAAACAACTGATTTATTCATATGCAATTTATTCACTGCTAGTACAGATGGCGCTATTAATCTCTAAAGTAGATCGTATATCAGGTATTTTGTCTATTTTCAACAAGTTTTAGGTAGGTAGAGGTTCATTTGTGGTCATCATAATAACATAGTTTATTCCGTGGAATAAAAATGTCAAATACTTACAAGGAAACTGTCAGTTTACTCGCGAATAACTACGATTTACTCGGAGAATTGCACCTATTCGAGTTTGGTCGAATCCAACCACAATGAGACATCACCTTCAGCATCAAACGCTTCTGTGCACTTTAAAGCCGTTGTTGTTTCATATTTTGCCTAGAGATGGTTGTAGTATAGGTAATGATTATGAATATCCAGGTAAGAGAGGAACTACCTCTCTCTAGTCTCTACCATACCAACTTAGTACTTAGTAGGTAGGTATAGTTCGCACAGCGGATCTAGGCTTCCGTGAAGTTAGCCGTTTGTGATGCGCAAAGACAATTTAGTTTGAAAAAGCTGTATTGCGCATCGAAACGGCTAATTTCACGACGGCCGAGATCCGTTGTGAGAACTATACCTACTTACTCAATATTTTTACCACTGGAGAGGCCACATCATAGATATTACTTGCGTGTTACTACCACCCTGAGACGTTAGATGGAAAGTCTCTTGTGCCTGTAATTTCACCGGAAACCATACCCTTCGAATCGGAACACAAATATGCGAGCATTACTGCTTGGCGGCAGAAATAGGTATGGTGGTAGTCCTTCCCCGGACGAGCTCTATCACAAGAGCTCCACTATTCTTAATTTTTATTTTACTCGCTCAATAATACCTTACCAATTTTTATAGTTACTTCATCGAATTTACAGAATTAGCTGCTAAATTTGTTGTCAGGTAGCTGGATCTAAAATGCCTACACCTACTTTTATTTGTAGCGTTAGGTTGGTTAGGTATCAAATACGTATGTAGGTAAGAAGTACATAATATGTACATATATTATATACTTCCCCTGTATGTACCACATTCATGCATAAGTTCAGAACATCCACAGCAGAGATAACTGCCGGGCTCAATCGATCGACCGAGGAGTTGCCACTCTGCACGCTCGACCCGGCCGGGCCGGGACGCGGCGTTGCCGCTTCGTGCGCTCCTATTATTATTTATTATTACTACGCTTGGTACAAAGTTGCATGTTTACGTCATTCGTGCAATAGCCCGGGGTTCAATGATGGGCTGGTCGGTTGTACTTGTACAACGATCGTCTTTAAAATAGTTATTGCTATTAGTAAAACAGTAAAACCATACATAATTACTTTTTTATTTTTAGTAAAAGACGAAACGGTTTTGAAGATCGATAAACTTACGATTGATTCTGAGAAGTGCTGCTGACACTTGTCACGTGAAATGTCAAATGAATCTGACAAGTGTGTGTCTGTTCTTGAAGATTTCTGAATAAGTATTCGTAGTACTTTTTATAAAGGGAAGGAAAGAGACATTACCCACAGTGCCACAGTGGGTGATAATACCAGGATAAATTATGATGATGTAGTACAGGATTATATTTTATAATCAGAACTAAAACCGAACGTAACGCGAACCATTAACTTTTAGTTCTGATTAGGGCTTGCATATTCGAAAATTTAGATATTCGAATATTCGATTTTTTTTCGGGTACTATTCGAATATTATTCGAATAATAAAACATAACTATGTTTTTTATATAATCACATCTGCTTTTATTCTTATGTGTTTGCCAAAACAAATTAAAATTAACAGATGGCTGTGAAGCCGTAACGAGGCATTGACGATTTACAGGCACAATCAACCACAAATTTTTAGTAAAAAAAAAAACAGTCTTTAAAATCTAGGTGAATAGGTATTTTAACAACTTATTTTAATAGGTGCGACAGAGATAACAATAAATCTCGCTAGTACGACCCCACTATAATAATAAAGCAATTCGGGAGTTCCTCGAGTTACCCATACACGGCGACTCACAAGAGCACGATAAAAACCTTACTTGCCATGTTGTTTACTCGAACGACGTTACCCACATTGTTTTATATAGTTTGTTACAATACACATCAGAGTATTTGAGTAGTGAGTTTGATGTTTTTGTTTTTAATCGAATATTCGAATATTGCAATTTAAGTATTCGAATATTCGACCTAATATAATATTCGAATTATTCGAATATTCGAATGCAAGCCCTAGTTCTGATCTGATCGTTCTAGTTTTTGAAAATGTTTACGGCATTCAAAACTCATGCCCTGGCTGGCAACATGTCATCTTTTGGGAAATTCGGTTTACATAATACTAAATTGTTAGGTAAGTACAAAAAAGTTTTTTCGATCTCATAAATTGATTTCTTACTGTTAAATATTAAATTTCCACGCAAATCAAATCGCGCGCGGGCGGGTAGCAGCAGTAAGAATGAATAGAATAAATTTTCAAATATGTACATAGGTATAGTTCGCACGGCGGATCTCGGCCGTAGTGAAGTTAGCCGTTTCGATGCGCAATGGACTTTTTCGAACAAAATTGTCTTTGCTCAACACAAACGGCTAACTTCACGGAAGCCTAGATCCGCCGTGCGAACTATACAACTAACGTAAACCATAACGAGTAGGTAGGTTTTAGATACACTCCTAAGTTTAAGTAACTTTAACTTGCGTTTCAAAATATTCTCAATCAGTGTCTCGCTCGAGTGATTAATAGGTATTAATTTTGACTGACAGTGTGTTGAGCTGAGCCAAGATTGACTGATGGTTCAAACTTCAAGCTCGTATTACTTGTTATTAAGTAGGTACCTACTACTAAAAGTCAACAATTCTTTCCAAATTTCGTTTGTTTACGTTGCTAAGCGACAATCAAACTAATACACTTGACACTGGCAAAATTGTGGCAAATAAGCCACAGAGTCCATAAAAGAAGAAGAAATGGTACAACGATGGAGGTTTGAGTATGAAAAATGGTCAATTTATCAGAGGGAGACTCAGCTTCTTTCTTCTACGTTCGCTTTACTGCCGCCGTGGAAAACGGTTAATCACGTGAAGTGTCAAATAAATCTGACAAGTGTCTGTTCTTGAAATACCTACTGTAATGTAAAGCGCGCATGGGACTTAGAGCTCCCTGATTAATCTGATCATTCGTTGCTACCACGGCGAAACGCATTTAAATTTCAACTTTAAAACTTATAAAGGTTACGCGCACATAAAATTCATACTTACACAAGATTAAACACAACAAGATACACACATCTTTCACACACAAAACACGTGACAAGGAACACACACTCTCATATACACACACCCATACCCTTACGACACTTACACATAAACACCCTCATTCTCAAATAAGTAATATCTTTTGTAATCTTAACAAAAACTTAAATCTAAAATTTCAATGAATTCTGCATTTATTATTTTATTGTAATTAATGTATGGAAATGTAAAATAGTAAAAAAATAATAATATAATATTGTTACCGCAGACATCAGCTCTGCAAATTGTATAAAAGATCCGAATTCGACAGTAACTTGTTATGGCTACTTTATTGTATTGTCCCTTGAAGGAAAGCAGAACTTACAACACGGGTTGCATATACTCAGTGTAAGTTCTGATGAATTTAATTATGTAACCAAGCCATTTCGTACACATATACTTAATGTATTGTATTGTAAAAATCAATTATCAATATCTACCTACCTATGCTTGTAATGAAATAAATAATAATGAAAATGAAATGAAAATGAAAATGAAATGAAATTCAAGCATCTAGGTTTGAAATAAAAAAAAAAACCTAAACTAAACAGCCTCGATCAGAACTTACTATCTTAGCTCGTAAAATTTTTAAGACCAATTTAAATAGCAATTTAGAGAATTCTCAAAAGACTTACAATTTTGCAACCAGTTCAAATGAGAAATACCTAAAGCTTTTTATTACTTATGTTATGTATGCGACTAAGCTTATCAATAAAATTAAAATTAGGGAGTCTGCAGAATCAAAATTACCTCGATAACAGATTTTTTACCACGGTTTTCCGCTTTGCATCTGCTTTTATGTATATTTTTATTGATTTTAAAAGTTTTTTTTATTATTCAACGTGTGTAGTTTACCTATATGCCCTCGAGAGGGTATTCCGCCCATGCACATTAATACTTTGACGTGTGCAAAATTTGAATGTGTGTTGAATACATCTCGTGAAAATTTTTAAGTTTAACAAAGAAAATAAGTTATATCGTACCATCGTCATCGTACCCATCTAACTCTATTGTTGGTTGTGTGAACTTGTGTGTTTTGCAATTGTGCGTGGTGTTGCTCGTTGGGTTTCAGAAAATAAATGGTATTTTTTTCGCCTATTGGGCAGGGCAGTCTTCAGACTATACCGCCTCTTCTTACGATAGTAGGTGCTAGTAGGTTAGGTACGTGGGGTCTGTGGCTGTGGCTGAGATTGCCACAATTGTGCCAACTGCGAGTAGTAGGTACTTTTATACAACCTACCGTACCTACTATACTAATACTTACTTTGGTCGACAGTCCAAAAGTCCAACAAACAAACAGACAGACTTTACTTTCACTTTTATGATAATATCAATTAATTTGTACCTAGTTTACCTACGTATAGATTATGAATTCGCATTGTTTTAAAAGGTTTACGGATTACAGTATCACATCTATCTAATTTAACTAACATAAAGAACTTAATACTTATACATAGACACCCTTCGAGCATTATCTTACGCCTAAGTAATTTATCTCATAAAAAAATCCGTTCTTAATTTTTAATGTCAACTCAAGTCACCAAAACACGTGTTTCGTATAGGTACTTATATTTACCTACTTCAGGTCGTAGCGTAATGTAGAGATTGTAGGGTCACCTCTCCCTCTCCCCCGCGCCCGCGTACCCCTCTTTCTATCGATCCGCGAGCTGGCAACGTCGCGACACTTTCACGGCGCTGTTGCCAGCTCGCGCCCATTATTTAGTAACAATCAAGACAAGTATTACGACTTGTTGCAAATTCATGTTTATCAGGGTGCGGTATTTTTGATAAGATACCTACTCATTCTTCTGTTCATTAATGAATTCTAGGAGTGAGTCGATGTGGCAAATCTGGTGGTGACTACTGGTGAGTGGTGACGGAGTTCATAGGCCGACCAAAGGTCTCCGTCATACATAATGGCTACTAACTGTTATAGCCAAGACTGACACAGCCCGATGTTCAGAAGCGATTATTATGATGTAGGTAGGTAGGTAGGTATACAGGTAAGTACTTAAGTACTTATCATTGTTTACGACACACTAGCATTCATCTAATCTATTTAAACTCTAGCAAAACTCAAGATGCATTGATTACAAACATTAAAAATCAAATTAGCATTTTAATTATGATTTGGAATTAAGAATAGTACTACAAACTATACATAACCTTTATTGAACTGGGCGTAACTTTTTTTTTATACAACTGAAGTGGCAACAAAGCGTACGGCCCACAAGATGGTAAGCGGTTACCGTAGCCTATGGACGCTAGCAATACCAGAGGTATCACTAGGTTTCATATCACGCTGCATGTTAGCTTAGTGGATTTTTTTATATTACTCTAGCGGCCAGTCCAGCCATGAACCATGAACTCTTATAGCGATTCAAATGAAGAGCTAAACTAAATTGTCAAAAAAATTTGTACCATGATATCAATTAGACAATCATGTCATGGTATAACATTTTTTGACAATTAAGTTTGTCTTCATTTGAATTGCTATAAGAGTTCATGGTAGGGGTGGACATAAAATATAGCTTTTTTAAGTTACTTAGCGATAATGTTCTAATGGTGAAAGAATCTTTGAAATCGGACCAGCCCCCATATCATGAACTCTTAGAGCGATTCAAATTAGGACCTAAACTGAATTATTAAAAAAATTTGTACCATGAAATTAATAATTATTGAAGTCATGATACAAAATTTTTTGACAATTCAGTTTAGGTCCTAATTTGAATCGCTCAAAGAGTTCATGGTAGGGGGGCAGTAGTTTTTAAGTTTATACGTTACAAACATACACATTTTTTCTCTTTGTAATATTAGTCTATATTATGGTAAAAACTGATAATGATAATGATTAATTAGTTAGACACCTGATAATTTGTCTTCTACATAATACTACATTTAGCACAGCTCTAAAATAGTTTTACCCTTGCTACCAGCTGGTTCACCTGTAAGTTCAATGTTAGTAAATATTGCATCTTGAGTTTGACTAGAGTTAAAGTAGTAAGATATGAACTTTTCTGTTTTGTTAAAAAACACAGGCCTAGGTACTGCTTTTTGCTACTGAACTGAAACCGAATCATGTACGAGTTAGTTAGCCATTTTTAAAAAACAGCGTTCAATCTTTAAAAAAAATATCGTATAGTCAAAATTAAATGAGGTCTGTATTAACAAAAACTAAATACTCAATTAAAATGAGAATAAAATACTTAAGCACTTTAGTTTTCGCCGGTAATGTAAATTATCGCAAAAGCGAAAAAAATGATATAAATTTTATTAAAATCGGCTGAGAACGGACTGGCTGAATGCGGGACTGGGGGATAACGAAGCTAACTAGTCTCAATTTGAGACTGGTTAGTTTCGTTAAAAATTTAAAATGTTTATCAATTTTTTTCGCTTTTGCGTTAATTTACATTACCGGCGAAAACTAGTCTCAAATCGCTATAGTACAAAAAAACGCCGTTCGTTACTCTACCACAGAAGACTACTGTGACTCTACCTACATCCATCTCGTTTGCAGTTTGTCTCCTTCCTCTTGTTTTGTTTATTGTGTTATTTATTTACCAAATACCTAGAATAGACATTTTTATTTATAGTTTGATTCACAGCGTAGTAGGTAGTAACCTTAGATTAATAACACGTTGTTATTCTAAGATAGTAACTAGTAATAGTAAGTACTATTATTTTGTTAATTCTCTTTTCTGTAAAAAATACTTTATACGATCTTTGTTACTTTGTTTTATTATGTTCAGAAAAAACCGTAAAAATGATGGGTTAGTAGAATTAACTTTTATAATAATCTGTGGTATAAGTGCTAGATACCAAATCAGTAAACATACCTACCGTCTATTTACTGTGGGTACATACTACATTTTTAACGATAGCATCTTGTAGAAGAATTTTGTCTGAGAAATCAATTTATTTTCGTACAGATGAGACATAGGTAAGGTAATACATTTTTTTTTGCCTGCGATGTTTTTGTAGTTCAGTTCATTACTAAACAATGTTACCTACCTATGTTCTTATCAGCATACTTGCATTGAATTTTTTATGCCTACTACGAGATTTTTCAAATACTAAAACAAGGTTATGTGATCTTAGCATACAATTTAATTAAGTCTCATAAATTGGAATGATACATTCTACAATTTGTTAATTAATTTCTTAAACTAAATCAGTCTGCTTCTACTTCTTGTTTTAATTGCAACAGTGAGCGCGGTTTCTTTCTGTATTGCTTAATTAATTTTAAAATGTCACTCCGGAATTCTAGCTTCTGATCGATTGTAAAATCTTTAACCGCTGGCAAGAGAGAATCGAAAAACGATTTGTCCTCGTCTACAACAGCGTAGCTGCTCGAAGCTTCTGGAAAATTTGTTTCTACAAACTCTATGTTTGTTTTTCTTTTTTTTCTATTGACTATTGACTCATCGTCGTTCTGCCATATTATCGGCTCTTCTTTTGTTTCGAAACAGCCGGAGTTGAATAGTATTTTCTTGAGTTTGCTTTCTTCCCCGTCGCTGGCCCATGTGTCATCGTGGTTGTCCTCCCCGTCGCTCCCGGAAAGGTTTGTTTGTTTGTACAGCTCGCTGAGGAATGACAGATGCTTTGCGTACATGTAGCCCTTTTTGGCGTACTTCCGTTTTGAGTGGCGAACGTACGAGTCTCTGATATTTCGCCATTTGTTAAAAAGTTTTTTGCCTGTAAAGATAATTATATATAATATTTACTGTCTATACTCTATGGTCAAACTCTGAACCATATTAATTTCTAAATAGAATTATCTATTGTAACTACCGATATTGCACTATGATCGGGTTAGTCTCGAAATCCTCTTTGAAAATTTCCTTTTTTCTTCATTTAAATAAGTAAGTATTGTTTTTTTATCACTTAATTATTTGTCATTTTATATTCTCTTTTATAATACAGTACTATTATGACTCAATCAGGAAATATGGATAGATTTTCCTTATCAGTTAAAAATTATTTTAAAAAGGTTAATTCCCATAAACTGTTTAAAATCTAACCTAACTAAATGTTATGTAACTCAGATAATTTCTTTATAAAAACGTTTAATTAGAAGTTAAGGTCATCTATTACCATAACAGGTTATACCATTCAGAAAGTCTCGGTCATTATTAGTCATGTCGATAAAAAAACAACAGCTGTTTGTTCAATTTTCGTAAGACACGCAAATTACTAAGCGTACTAAATAACCATTCTGCAAAAGTAATTCATTGTACATTGTAGGTATCGAAATAAAATATCTTGTTTGTTCATGGTTTCTG
The DNA here is from genome assembly GCA_951394395.1 of Colostygia pectinataria. Classification (NCBI taxonomy): domain Eukaryota; kingdom Metazoa; phylum Arthropoda; class Insecta; order Lepidoptera; family Geometridae; genus Colostygia; species Colostygia pectinataria. Next base: position 1,753,827 of record OX596369.1, on the reverse strand, counting down.
TGGCTTATTGGCCACAGTTCTGCTAAAGTGTCAAGTAAATTAGTTTAATCATTATTCTAAAAAGTTATGGAGACAGATAAAAGTCACAGAAGCCATAAAATAAAGAAGTCAAGTCAATCTAAATAGTTTAAGGATTTATTACTCCATAACCACAAAGATGACAATAATCTGCTATTCACAACTATCTGTCAATGAAATGTTCGTTCGTTTTTTAAATTAGCGTAACGTCACTGACATAAAAATGTTAAATTAAAGTGGATGACCATGGGTGAATACAAATGTAACAGTGATAATAAATCTCAGAATTCTCAGATAGAATGTAGGTTAATCTCAATGTTCTGCATAAGTAATGCATCATACAATAAGTACTAAGTATTTTACTGTGGTAACCCCAAGGCACTAAAATAATATGTTATGTGCCCAAGGTATGTTGATTACTCAGATTCGTTTACCCAATCTTGCAATTAAAATTATGAAATTACGAATGAGTGTGTAGAGTAACCTTCACGATTTTAATCTTTTCAACTAAGTAGGTACCAATATATTTCTTCTGAGTTGGTAAATAATTTTATATGGAGGTATTTATTATTATAACTAGGTAAGTTTAAGTAGTAAGTACCTAAACAAGCACCAATTGTGATTCTGGTTTTTACGGAATAACTAGGTAGGTATAGGCTTAGAATAATAACACGGGTATAGGTACCTATGTAGTCAATTATTTCGATATGAGTTTTTTTATGTCCAGTAAAACTACCTATATGAAATATTTTTTTTCATTATTTTAAACTACTACTTTACTTACGTTTTCTATACGCACAATAATTTACCTACGTACCTGCGTACGTATTTCGTAAGGAAGCCCATGGATAGTTTCGCTTTAGTTTTTGACATAAACGGCGCAGTTGGAGACAAAATTTTCACATATATGGATGGATGAATGATGATGACTCCTCCTCATGGTCCCTCCGCTTACGAAATAACCCTGCTGATCTTTCTCTACCTACTTAGATAAGTCTTACTTAGTGGGTAGGTAAGGTAACTACTAAGTATCTCTCCAGTAGCTTATTGATCTAGAGGGGTTAAATTTTAATACCTAATTACTCACAATTTATGAATTTTAATAGTAAAATAAAACCCTTAAAATTTTTCATTCACTGCTATGTTATTTAGCGCTGTTAAGTCCAATAGCTAAACGTCTGTCTTTATTTATAGGTAACCGTACCTACCTAACTGTTCAAATATCTATGGTTTATTTTTCTTTTACTAGCCAGTTTAATACGAACTTCATTCTATCTGGTAGTCATTCTACCAGACAAGGAAAACAGACTTTTCTAAATTACGGACCAAAAAAAAACATGTGTGAACTTCAAATAATGCGTGTGATGGCGTCATATTTTTATTAGCAGACTACTTACAGACATCGTTTTTTTCCCTCAAAGACAAATCCTCATAATCGTCAATGAATACCTTAGCTACCTCCCCCCAAGCCCTATTCTTTCTACTCTTTAGCCTGTACTCTTCACAGTTGATATCCCAGAGAACTGCGTATTTTTGCACTTCACTTATGAATAACTCGACGTCTAGCGAGTAAGAAGTCATGGCACGTTTCCGCTGCGTTTCGCGCGCGACGACTGCACGATTGAACGTACGACGCGGAGTGACGCAGCGAACACGCGCGGGGTCGCAGCGGCTGGCGTGCGAGCTGGCAACGTCGCGCGCGCGCGCCTTATCAATCCGTATTTTGTATGTTTTTATTTTGGTTTTAAGTTTACTTGGTTCAAGCTTAGCATTCAAGTTCTGTCGAATATTTGTTTATTGGTTAGTAACTCTACAACGACCGACTCGCAGTAATTTGCGTGCTGGCAACATTTCTAAAGAATACAAACCGGCGGAAAAAAAGTCTCAGCCTAAGAGCGTTTTCACACTAGCCAGAGTAGCCGGCACAATATCGTCTGTCGTTTACGACTACGACAAATGACACACACCACACGTCAGAATACGACGATAGGTACGACAGTAAATTTAATAAGTAGGTACCTACTTAACTGTTTTTTAAGAAATCGATTAATAAGTACAAACTTACTTAAAAGAAAAACTCAGATTAATAATTAGATGTCTTAAATAAATAATATGAATATTTTTATTTAAAACTTTTATTACTATAACTATAGAGAATGAAACTATGTAGAAACTTCAAATTGTTTATAAAAAAAAACTAATAGAATTATACTACTTATATGAAACTTTATTACATAATGATGTAATTTAAGCAGGTAGGTAAGTAAGTATTTCGAAACTTTCCATTTCAATGTTAAGTTTGTCTATTTGCAGTTTGCACCTGCCGTATTTCCGTTGGCAAAAAGCAAGTGTCTGTCTACACTACCTAATTTATTTATATTATCATTAGATGTACTTACCTACATTAGTATTGTTAATTTTAGAATAAAACTAGGTACCTACTTACCTAGTTCAAATTAATAATAATTTTGTATTTATTATGTATTAAATTTGTAACATAACAATGTAAATAAGTATATAATCGATATGTTAATATATACAATTATACAGTAGTATACAGTAGGTATACACAGTAGTGGTAAATGAACATAGGTAGGTACTCAGGTACAGATAATTTTAATAAAATCAGTGCTATTACACAACTTTTTGTCTAATTAGTTATTTTCCAGATAATTTTTAATTTGTGAACGTCAACATAACTAATATAAACTTTTTTGTTTCAGGTAAATACAAAACATCATTACATGGTCATGGTAACAACAATTAGGTAATAAGCTCATTAGTATAAATAACTATTATTTTAAAGCATATTTCTTAATGTTCTCTAGGATGTATAGAAGTTACTGTAGGCTTATATAGTAAATATAGACATAATTTTAACCGTTTTGACAAACCACGTTTCTTTGGATTTTTTGCAAAAAATCTGTTAATGTGAAGGTTAATTAATTATAAGCAGGTAACTAAGAACGTGTAAAGTATAAAACTAGATAATACTCTAATAATAATAATGCTGGACAATCCACAGCATCATCTAGCCCCAAGCTAAGCAGAGCTTGTATTATGGGTACTAGCTAGATGAATGATATACAAATACAGTCAGTGATAGATAGAGAACATCATAGAACATCATAATATTTAATTTAACTAAAAAAACTAAGACGTGTGATTCAATATTGCACAATCAACTCTTACAATTCAACTGTAGTAAGATATTTCTCTATTAAAACGATTTGAACATAAAACAATGATAAAAAACTAGTTTAAACTTTTCAAGAGTCAGGACTGTCACGTTTATAACGTTTGACGTTTACATGTTCCGTCGAGCTACCCGGCCTCGTATTATTATAATGACTACTGACAGCTTCCTGCATAATATTAGCTATCTGTGCTCTCGTCCACATTTTTATATGACCGGGAAGCTGTCTCATTTCGGGGACGAATGACAGAAGAAACAATCTGTCACTGTCATTTTCGGTCTCTCCTGAAAACTCCATTGGGAACATGGGCATTTCCATCTCTTCCGCATCTTCGATTGGATTTACCTCTTCGACTGACATCTGACGCTTGCGTCTTTTCTTTTTAACCTTTTTTATTTTTTTCAAAATTGGAAGATCGTCTAGTGATTCCTCTTTCACCTGTGCGTTCATATCGTGTTCGTCGTCCATCGTAGTGTAGTTGAGATCCTGACCACCCGTCGACGCACTGAAAAAAAAACAACTCTGATGAACGGCTTGATGCATTGTAAATTTGTAATTCTTACGTACAATAGGACGCCTCACTAGGGTAGTAATTAGAGCGTGAAAAGAGGGTTGCTTGACAAAGGGAGGACATAAAGTAATTGTACCAATTATTCATTTGAAACTCTACAAAGTCTTGAGAGTTCTCGTTCGTTCAAAACACGAGTTCTTGTTTTGTAAATTCGTACGTTGGCTACTTTTATAATGACTTTTTTTATTATTATCCTAATTGAATACGCTGAATAGAGGATATTTGTGATTCGGGTCGAAAACTCAGTAAAATACATATACTTACCTGATTCTCTCAGGCTTTTAAAAAACAAATTGTAATTTGCATAATACTATTGATTTCTAGGGGGCAGCCACTTAGCCACAGACCAAATTGTCAAGGATATGAATGGTACCTTAATGTGTATTGAATGGGGCTTAGACTCTGCTTATATTATTCATTCATTTTAAATCTTTTATGAGAGAAGATCAAAGAACCACATCCCATTAGATTGCATTTGATACCACAGCGAATGAAAACAGCTAAGACACATTGACATTAGTTAGTTCTTGCTTACTCGTCAGAGCTGATGGTTCCCTCAAAGCCTCCAAGAAAAGACATCCGCTTAAAGTATCGATAGACGATCCGGGATCGCTTGCTGGTGGTCTTGCGAAACCTCAGCTCGCGGTTGTAGGCGTCTCGGAGGGACTTCCATTTCTTTTGTATTTGCAGAACTGTCAACAAAATAAGACCAGTTTTAAACCTAATCTTAGCTTGAAATAAGCTTTTAAACCATATATTAATATAAGACTGTGTCTCGATCGAAGATTTTTGATATTTGATACTTATAAAAAGATCATAAACTTTCACGTACTTAATCAACTTCTTTTTGATAAGGTAAGGAGGTACAAGCAAAACCACAATATGATATGAAATGTAATGCTATCTATAGATCAGAACAGATATACCTAATAGTGCACTAACTAACGTAGGTAGGTAGGTACGAACGAGACATCCATAAATATTCTTATTGAAGTTGTAGGTACATTTAATAATGAATGATATTCACTGCCAATGTCAAGGTTATATGATAATAGGCTGCTTTTAACGTTTTATAAATCCTGATTGGTGCCAGACATAAAACTATAAAACACACGCGATTTATTACCAACATAACAACTGTGTAAACGATAAAGTCGTTATACTATTTCGAATCTAGATTACTTAATTAAAATATTCTTATACGTATAGTATCAGTCAAGGATGACTGAGTGTAGAAATGAAGTTCACCTAGTGAGTTGAGGTTTTTCCAGTTCTGAATGCCAAAGTACAGAATCTAAGTAGGTATTCGTTTAGAGGTTAGAAAAATATACCTAACTGTACTTTTAACTCTATCTTAGCGTAATATAAACAATCTATGCCAGTCTAGTGTATTAGTGTTACCTCGGCCGTATACAGTAGATTTATTACAGTCTCCCCAGTCGGGGAATATCGCTGCCCCCACCTCCTTCCAAAGGTCGAGTCGCTCAGAGCGGTCCCAGCGCTCAGCTGCGTAGAGCCCTGGCCGCGCCTTTACTTCCTCGATCAAACGAACCGGGTTAAAAACTAACGATGCTTTTGCCATGACCTTGAGCTTAGAAGCTCGGCTACGAAGGATTAGAATTTTAGTTTTCTGCCATCAGTATGTCAGTGTCAGACGTCTCTAAGTAAAGAGACGCGACCGAGCGACGGAATACCGCGACACGACTGACGCTAGATCGCGTGTCTGCGGCGCGATTGGTCGCATTGCGACAGAGGTAGCGAGACCGCGACGCGCGATAGAGATGGTTGCCGGCTGGTCGCTCGTCGAAGCGACCGCGGCGAAAATACCATGCGCGCTCCTGTGCCACGTGTTGTATTGTATCGACCTATTTACTTCTGTGTTACGTCACAGCGTATCCGACGAATGATAAAGAATTTTAAGTACCTAGCTCTATCTGTGAACGAAAAGAAGGATTATATTTGTGGATTTTAGAGAAATAGGTAGGTATTATGGGAATTAGTAAAGATTTAATTTTATACTTATCTATGTATGTAAGCAAAAACGGTTTCTTCTAATAAGTTAAAATCAAATCTTGATAAAAAGCAAGTAAGCTCGTCGTATGAGTCAGTGGCCAACTCTGATGACAGAGTTTTTAGCCTGCCCGAAGGCCTCTGTCATGGCTCATGGCCTAACAACTTTGAAAAAGCCGGGACCGACTGCTTAACGTGCCCTCCGAAGCACGGGAGCGCTCAGTTAAAATTGCCACTGGCGGTCACCCATCCAAATAGTGACTACGCGGAACAGTGCTTAACTTCGTTGATCTGTGAACAACTTAGCCAGCTTATTAACTTTCCAACCAAACATGATCGAAATTATAAACATATTGTACTAGTTAGTGCCTTAAATATTATTTTATGTCCGCAGACTACAAAGTCAAAGTAGTCAGTCCTTCGTGACGTGACCGCAAAGTCTGCAATGCCTTTGAAATTGAACATGACAACAAACTGCGGCGTTGCCAAATCGCTTAAGCGAGCGCGGCGTTGCCAGCCCGCTCTGTCCATAACCATAACACTGAGCAATTTGAAATTGGAATGCACTTTTCGTGTACAGCAAACGATGCTAAAAATGGTTTATAATAATAAACTCGGTTGCTTAGCCTGAAAAGATAAAAGCTACTGGTTTCAATTTATCCAAAACGAACTCCTGAAAGGTAGGTAGGTGGGTATTTCTAGAATATTCTTCAACAACAACATACCTAGGTGTATACCCGTACACCTAGGTATACCCGTACCCACTAACTGTCTATGAGGTAGATTTGATTTTTATAGGTATATTACTTGTTCCGATTCACGAGTCTAGATTATATAAAAGATTATATAAGTAGGTAGGTAATTAGGTATAATAATAATAATAATAAATCGTATACCGGAATACTTTTGTCAAAAGAAATCAAGATTAAGCTCTGAGTGTTTTCACATTATCCGGCATTGCAATTTACGGCCAAGCTACGACAGACGAACGACATTGTAGTGTAATGTACACTACATTGTTAGTGGCAGTTAAATTAATTAGGTAAATGTCTGTCTGCCTTTTACACTGCCATGTACGACAGCTGTGTCGTGACTTCGTGAGTTACAGTTTCATAGTACCTATCAAACATTTTACAGACGTTTGCGATATCGTATGTCATCATGAACGACGTGCGATATAGTGCTGTCGTGTGCGGGTATGTCGTGAACGATACGATATCGTGCCGTATAGTGTGAAAATGCTTTAATAATACGAGCGTGACTTCACGCGGCGTTGCCGCTCCACAGGAATACCGCTATGCGACGTTGCCGAGTCGACCCAGTTCGAAAACAAACTGCAACAGGCCAGTCATTTTGCTAAAATTATTTTATCATTGATTGTTTGTGTTGTTGTTTTGTAATAACCTATACCTACCTACCTGCGTGTTTTTTCTTTACTACTTTTATGTAGGTAGCAGTTAAGTAGATAGGTAAGTAATAAAAACAACTAGGTTAATTAAACTTGTTAGATCTAGTATAAAATTTACTAAGTAGGTTACCTACCTACCTAGTGTTGTACGTTATATTGTATTGTATTGTATTACCTAGAAGTACAGTGTATGTAACAGTAACATACAATACATGTAACTCACGTGTGCCGCCATTTACCGGCCATCACCTAACTTACGAAAATAAGGAATGCTTGATTTATCAAGCAAAAAGAAAAGTGATAGAGGTACCTAGGTACTTACATAATTTATGAAACTGCTGGACTACCCACTGAACTGTGTTGCCAAGTTGTAATTTTTTTGGCTTGATCAGGCAGCGTTTCAGATTAATAAACATTTTGGGCATTTTTTGTATTTTTTACTTTGGTATCACCATAGTGTTATTCTGTGGTGTTAATAACTCATGAAAGTCTTATAATGTTTCTGTGTGGGACACTGGCCTATTCTCAAGCGAGAGTAAATATTATTAACATGGATTATTATGAATCCAACACACATTGGTAGGTCTTTCGAATTTTTTTGTTTTTTGGAAATGCCGTTTTCATGATGTTTTCCTTCACCGTATGGAGAGTACTGGCATTGCGCACATATTTTTATCGAATAGAAAATTCCATTTGTTGCACGGCCGGGTTCGATTCTAACCCACGACCTTTGGATTGGAAGGCGGGGTTTACTTTACTACCACTAGACCACAAGAGCTCTCCGTCTCCGACCGTATTAAACTAGCAGTCTGTCCCAGAATCGCGCGGGTGTACTGAAACCGCACCCGTGCGAAGCCGGGGCGGGTCGCTAGTAAAAAATATAGCCTATGTTACTCAGGGGTCGGAAGGTTTTTGAGTTTATTCGTAACAAACAAAAATACAAATATTCTCTCTTTATTATATAACTAAATTTCAAAATAAATTAAAAAACTATTTGTTAAGAGTGTTTCTACTCGATTGATAATTTTTTGCGTAAAAGTGACATTGAAATTGAATAAAACTGTGTTTTAAGTAGGTATCTAATATTATTTTCTATTGAAATTATTGTTTTTCATGTTTTTTTTTTTGTTAATTATGTTTCAGTAGTTGCATGTTAAATAATTGTAGCCTTAATTTGTACTTATATTGCATGTATTTTCAGACACAATTGTAAAATTGTTATTGAAATAAATAAATGAAATGAATGAATGAATATTATTATCATAGATACTTAACTAGAGTCCCGCCCCGGCCTCGCACGGGTGTTTAAACTACACGTATAAACCTTCCTCTTGTACCACTCTTGGTCAAGGTCGTAGTTTTAAGTATTAAGTATATCTAGGATCTTATTATGTAGCTTTAGGGTATGTTATGTTACAAAGAAATTGTAACTACAATTTTGAAAATAAATATCCTTATCTTTACTCTATCGTTTGATGAAACCGCATCCGTTGCGTTATTTCAAAGATCTTACTTAGCGTACATCATACATACAGAAAAACAGACAGCGGGAAGCGACTTTTATTTATACTATATTTTATTAAAATATATTCTGTTTTCAAAAAATCAAAAACTCCTAGTAAGTAAGCAAGCATAAATTTTTTTTCATCTCGCCGTCTCATTTACGCGTGCAGTGTCAAGCTATTGCTGTTTCACTCGCCAGTTGAGTTGCCTCAGTTGGGATTGGACCTCCATCCACGTTGGACGTCAAGATGGCGTTCAAACGCTGCGACGTGCCAGGTTGTTTCAACACATCAACCGCAAACCCACAACTGATTTATATCACACTCCCGCCAGATCGTCATGGGTAAGTTATTTACTAAAGCTCTAAATAATTAGCTAGTGCTGTTTTAATTGTTTTACAGTTGTGATAAATTCTGATATATTTGCATGATTTGATAACTCACTAATTCAAAATTAAGGTATTATTGCGTAAGCTGAATATTGAGTAACCTTGACCTACCAAATTCTTTCCCCATCTGCTTTACAATCTTCGACTACGTGGTAATGACGAGAGCGGCGACGCACGTACATTATACATACAATTTCAAGACCACGTCTTCAACGGTGAGCGGAGCGACGTAGCGGTAGCGGTAGCGCGATACTAATCATCTACCACATTAATATCACACTAATATTATAAATGTGAAAGTTTGAATGTTTGTTCCTCTATAACTCGACAACCACAGAACCGATTGGGCTGAAACATAGACAGATAATGACCGGGAATAGAACATAGGCTACTTTTTATCCCGGAAAAAAGGACGGTTCTCGAGTTCCACGCGAACGAAGTCGCGGGCAACAGGCTAGTATACATACAAACATAGTGTCGCACCGCTCGCCGTTGAAGACATGGCCATTTTGTCAGCTCAACATTTAGTTGAGCTGACAAAATGGCTATCACAAATTATTAGAATTTCCATTGACGCTATAACATAATACCTATTTGTTGTGTCTGTACTGTAACCATAAAAAGAGGAAACAGTTAATTGAAAATGATATTTAATCCTTTAGCTCAAAACTCGTTTAAAATTATCCATGAATATGGTCAGGTAGGATAGGGGGACCTATCAGCAGTCTTTCTGTAGGTAGACTTATATTAACAGGGTTAAATAAAAAGATCCCTGTTGAAATTATAGCTATTTTAAGGTACAAATAAAACAAGAAATATATTTCAAATTTTTATTTAAAAATCTATGGATGTTATTAAAGTAGACAGTATGTTGTTTGAATTAATGGTAGTATAGTATGTAGGTAGGTACTAGGTATTTAGTACACTTAGTAGCTTATTAATAAATATGTAATTAAATTGAAAAAAAAAAAATTTTTGATTATTTCAGACAGCATTTAAATGCGGTGGTGTATTGTAGATATTACAAGTATTACAACAAACAAACAGTAAACAGACAAAGTATTACATATATTAGATATATGATAGATATTTATTCTAGACAGATATTTTATCATACTTAAATAATTTATTGTTTAAGGTTGACACAGATAATTGGCACTCGACACCAGATCCGCATCGCCTCGTCATGTTTTTCTGAGTCGGTACGATGGTGATTGCTTGAGTGCTTTAGTATTAGGTTTCTAATCACCAAAATACTAAACCGCTCAAGTTGAGGTGACGTTGATCTGTCGCACATTTGTGTCTACTTTATAAACACCTGTGTCTAAATGTAACTGAGACAAAACAGATGACTAGGATAAAGCCCGCGCACGGAATTTCCGCGCCGCTGTTTTGTAACTAAAATAATGTTCAAAACGCGATACCTAGGTTTTAGATACCTAACTAAACAGACAAAAATACACCACTTCGCTAACCCACAGATTCATCACTAACTTAGTCAATAATAACTTCGGGAGAAACGGTTACTTCCATAACTTCTGCTTCGCTCGCCACCTCCTCCTCCGAAGAACTCTCATCCGGCTGTTCCTCCTCAGAGCCGGAGCCGTCATCAGTGTCGTCATCGGACTCATCATCGCTGACGTGGATACTGACGGCATCCGTCAACTCGTCAATAACAGCGTCGCTTCGACCGTACTCCTCTTCGATGCTCTTTACTTTCCTGCAAAGTTTTCCTATCTCGTCGTTTAGCGCAACAGTTTGTTCTTTGACAAGTCGTTTTACTACATCCACGGTGCGGGCATTTTTACTGGCAACATAACTTTTGATTGCCGTCCAAGCAGTGTCTAACGGGTTCAGGTCAGGGTGGCACGGAGGAAAGCGTAGAACAGGGTGGTTGTTCTCATTCAACAACGTATCCAATCTGTACTGTTTGAAGCCAGATTTGTAAGTGCAGACTAGTTTGTATAGTTGCGGCTTCAGCATCGTAGAGGTGAAGGGTATTCCCTTGTCCTGAAGCCAGGTTTCCATCACGGATCTTTTGGAGGTCGACGTAGGAGCAGCGTCCACGGATTTGTTGAAAAATGGGGCTTTACCAACAACAACAATAGCGTCTGCGGGGATGTTAGGGATCATTTGCGTTCGAAACCATTTCTCGTATTGTCTATTGTCGTCATTCTTGTTGAAGTTCTTGTAGGTTTGCAGCATTGGTAGGAAACCGTCTTGAGAAGCTGCGTTTATTATAACCACCCGTTCATATTTCTTGAGTCCTTTCGCTAAATTGTCACTCGCAACTGTATCTACAAACGAACTGTCCACGAAAATGACGGGTCTTCCTTCTGCGCGATACTGCGAGATAGCTTGCAGATATTCGATACGTTTCTGACGGATACCGACTTGTTCTACAAGTATCTTTCCGCTGTCTTCAGTCTTCTTCCATTTAAACCCTAATTCCGTCAAAACTCTTCTCAAACTGGACACTTGACCTTTGAAATCGACGACTTCTTTCAGCTTTTTCAGGAGTACTTTCACTGTAGGCAGCTCTCTCTCTGTTTTATGGTAGTTATGGATGTAACGCTTCAAGGTGCCGAGCTTTGTGCTATTCATCGCTGTTACTTTCTTTCGCCCTGTCCGTCTCCTGCCGGGCGTGCGGAAAACTTCGTGTAAGCTTGCGCCGGGCGCGTTAGCGACATTGGCGATTCTCCGCACGGTTCTCTCGGATACGCCGGTTGCGGCAGCGGTGCGTTTTTGCACTGCTTTCAGATCGTACTGTAGTCCTTCTTGCGCTTCGTTCTTCATGAATGTTAGCACGTCGTGCACCATCTGTCTCGCTTGCGACCGCAACACATTACGGCGAGGCATTACGTCAAGAACAAAAAATATTTCCAAACTACAGATTAATGTGTCGTGTCTACAACGCACAAAGTCCCACTGAATGGTGAAGTGAGACGAAACCGAAAGTCTTCCCTTCCCCCTCTCTTAAGTGAGCAAAACTTTATGGCCGGTTGGCTTGTAATGCTCCGCCCACTTATGGTTGAGTCACACTTCGCGCCAATCTTTTTGACCTATCGCAAATATCGCAAAGCAAAGTATGCAGACAAACGTACAGTGCTTTGACAATCATGTTAGTAGACTTGGCCGGTCTGTCTAGCTGTGTAAACAATTTAGTTACTTTATATAGCATAACTTTATCAGTTCACTTAGTTTACTAACTAATTCTACACTCGTATTTTTTAAAACTTTTTTTAAGTTTTTAAGTTCTTGAAATCCCGAAAAAGATGAGCTATTTTGTTGTACATACATTGTATTGTTGCTTACTTGTGTAGCTCGACTAGGTCGTAAAGTTGAATTTGAACCATTTCTTGAAATAAAACAATTCTCGGAAAAAGGGTCAAGTTACGAGTAATAATAGCTTAGTTCAACAAATCTATTGAAAAGAATAATTGACGCTTTACGCGTCCGTCATGACGGTCGTCGTTTTTTATGTAATGAAATGCCTACATTACATTGTAAAATGTCTGTCTGGTGTTTTCCTGGCTAGAAAAACAAGAATATAAAAACAGGATACTCAACCTACTAGGTGTAGGTTAGGTATTACTCATACTCGATTCTTGCATCGTACGTAATTAATAGGTAAAGGTTTTGAAAGATTTTTTAACTTGTTCCGGAATCGAACCCACATTAGTCAGCTGGCCAGTCACTCACCATGCATGCCATTGTTTAACTTGGTTACATAATTATGTCGTTATAGTGGCCAACCAAAATTATATAATTTATTTCCTGCCCGCTAACCACAAGGTCTAATAGCAATATTGAAATAATAATACCTGACATATCGGCATATAAAATCCAGAAATTACTTTACGCATAACTAAATTCAACTCCATAATATCGGATAACTTTATCACTTTGAATAACTAGGTGTGTCTACACTGTCGAGCTCTTGAATATCGTCATTATGATAATGTAGTACAGTATAAGCTCTCGAGTGTGAAGACACCTTTAAATAGGTAAGGTACCTGCGTTGAGCGCAGCTCGAGCGAGACGCACTTATATTTGGCGCGAGAAAAGACCGGGGTGGGCGGGGCCTGTGCCTACATTCAGGCCAACCCGCCGGCCAACAACTTTGGCGCGAACAGGCTCCCCCGTCTCCCTCTACGCGTCAGTTTAGTTTGCGTGTCCGCTAGCTCCGCACGACACGCTTATACGATGCCTCGCCGCAATGTTTTGCGTACGCAAGCGCGCCAAATGATCCACGATGTCATGACATTTATGAAGAACGAAGCCCTAGAAGGCTTACAGTTTGATCTGAAGGCTGCCCAGAAAAGGACTGCAGTAGCTACAGGCGTATCTATCCGGACGGTTCAGAGCATCGCTCGGGCCGCCAGCGTTCCCGGCGCGAGCTTGCACGATGTTTTCCGAACACCAGGCAAGAGAAGGGCGGGAAGGAAAAAAGTTACCGCCATGAACAGCTCGCAGAAAGGCATCATCAAACGATGCATTCACAATTTCCATATCACCGAAAAACAACTACCTACGGTAGACAGGCTATCGAAAAAGTTCAAACAAATAGTCAATTTCCAAGGATCGTCGTCCAGTCTGAGAAGGATTTTGAAGGAACTAGGGTTTAAATGGAGGAGGACGGAAGACAAACGCCAAGTTTTGATAGAACACAGCAATATACGCCTGAAAAGGATTGAGTATTTGCAAGCCATTACCGCGTACAGGGCGGAAGGGAGGCCGGTTGTGTTCACAGATGTCACGTATGTCAACACGCAAACGAAATCCGACGAAATGGCACCGAAGAGTCACAGAAGAGATCGTGTTGCCATAATTCACGCCGCGACTGATAACGGATTCCTGCCAAAAGCACTGCTTATGTTTAGATCTGGTACGAAAAATGATGATAACAGATATTATGACCAGTGGGTACATACTAAATTGATGCCTAAACTGCCTAAAAACGCTGTTGTTGTTGTAGGAAAAGTTCCTTACTTCAATAAAATAGAAGACGCATCGCCAACATCCACCTCCAAAAGGTCCGAAATGGAGACATGGCTTCTTGAAAAAGGGATACCGTTTAACCCAGACACGCCGAAGCCATTGTTGTACAAAACAGTTTGCGCGTACAAAGATTGTTTTAAAAAGTACAAACTAGATAGTGTGCTCGCGGAGGAAAACCACCCAGTTCTCCGGTTTCCCACTCACCACCCCGAACTTAACCCTTTAGAAATGGTCTGGACAGCAATCGAAGATTATGTAATAGAGAAAAACGGCGCTAAGAACGTTGAAACTGTCAGAAAAATTGTTCAACATAAAGTTAATGCAATGTTTGAAGAGTTTTGTGCGATTTGTCAACAAATCAGAGGTATTGAAGAGGAGTATGTCCAAAACGACTTGATTATTGACCAATTGACAGATGATGTGACGGTACAGTTCAGTGAAAATGAGTCCAATGGGGAGACAGCTGAGTCAGGGTCAGAGGAACCGGAAGACAGCTCTTCGGATGAGGAAACACTGTCTAGGAAGGAAGCTGTTTTTATACAGTGCAATGTATCTCCCGAAGCGATTTTATCATAGTAACCTACATTTTAAACATATGTAGGTTAAATAAGGTTCTTTAACTACTTTGACTTTTGGCATTGACTCGAACATTTTTATTTTACTAGGAATTTATTAATTTAAAATGTTTTCTATATGACTACCTACTAAAACATTTTTAATTGATTCAGCAGTGATTTTTGTAGAAATCCATTCAAAAATATTCCATTACACATAGAATTGAAAACTACCGCTAAACTTACTTTTTTCAAAAGTTTTTGAAGTCACGCGTGAATCATTTAAGTATAATTAAACCTTTTTTTTCACGTTTTCCGTTAGCTGGTGATAATTTAATTGAACAGATTTAATATCCATAGATTATAAAATAACAATATTTAAAACGATTCCCTAAGTTGTTGACTTTAAACAACATAATTCTTATGACTGTTACTTTACTACTCAATAAATTATCGGTAATAATTAATCTTGTTTATTTTTGATACTTACCTTTATCCAAAATCAAATAACAGACCATTATTATCTAACTTTTTATTAATTCACATGGGCACATTTTCTTGATAATCGATTTGGGCAAACCGATATCGATTTAATTTTAAGGCAATTTATTTAAATTTTAACGATTCCAGACACTCAATATGGCTGAATAAAACCTTTGGCGATGTAGGCCTGAGCGATCCGAAATGCCAGATGGTCTGCGAAAACCACGCGGACCCTCAGTTCGTGAAAATAATCAGGCAAAGCCAAATGGCGGTGGACCACAAAGTACTAAGGTACCAACAATAAAGTACTATTATGATGATTCATCATCATCATCATTTCAGCCTGGTATTATTACCCAGTGTCCAGGCCACCCCAAGGCGGCATATTCCTTTCGCGGGTCGATGACATCGTAAAACTTGCTGAAAAACCTGGCTTAGAAACTGCACACGACCGAAAAGAATGGCATTTTATGCGAAAGTTTTATAATATCCCGAAAAAACTAGGTACCTACCTACTCTAAAAATAAAGATAATAAAGAATATTTTTTGGTTTATTTGCTCTAAGAAACATGGGATAATATAAAACTAACATTCACATACCTAACCAAAACACTTGCCCTTATTCATAGATGAAACTTAAATTTTAGCAGCTTGTCTTTCCTTGTCATCCGATGATAGATTTGAAAGAAGTTAGCATAATATTATGTTTAAAGTTCGATTATAAATAAAGGCTTTAGCTACCCTGTGCTATTTATAGTTTATATAGGTCAATTGGTCAGCGGATCTAGGCAATCGTAAAGTTCGCCGTTTCGTTGCGTTACTAAGTTGTCTTTGCGCATCACAAACGGTTAACTTCACGGTGGCCGACCGCAATTTAGTCACAGATGTTCTATTGAACGTAGTCCGTTTAGCCATGTTTGTAGTTGTGCGCAATGCACATGCGCGTGGTAGTGTGTGTAAGCAGTCTGTGGCTCAGTGCCGCTCGCTCGCTCAGTCTTGAGTTGACCGCGACGCGGTTTAGTCAGATAACTAGTGTACGTACTTACAACAAGACCGATGCTTTGACTGAGTACCGTCAGCATGGAAAATAAGCGCAGAAAAAATCTTAGCAGCGAGGTAATAATGAATAGTAATTTGTATGGGCAAGGTAGCTGTGGACATAACCAACAAAACTCTAGTTTTACTTTTTTCTATTTTCTATAATAAATATATTTTACAAATATTTGAATAAATACCTATTTGGTTTTGTTACTTTGTTCTTTGTATTTTTTTTTTTAATATTATTATTTCAGTTGCCTATCTGTCAACCTGAATATTGTTTTTATGGTTCGTGTCCACCTCTTTGTCGAATCCCTCCTTTGAATAATGTAACTAATAATTATGATATTGCTATGGATCCTAGCAATAGGTGAAAATATTTCATAAAAAAATTGGTTTTGTTTTAGGCTCGAAACATGATAGCTAGCGTTTATCATTTTCTGAAGAAAGAATACGAATTTACCGTTGAAATTGCGAAACCCAACTGCGATCATACACATCTAAGTAAAATAACTCAGCGTACAGCTTCAGCCACGGGTGTCTCCCCACGAACAGTAGCTCGGGCGTTGAAAGAAGAGAGAGAGCTACTATCTTCTTCAAAAGGCTCTTCTATAACAAACGAAGAAAAGCTATCCTCAAAAGACTCTTCCATAACTAACAAAGAAAAGAGAATTGATAAGACTGGTATTGACAATTCCACGGCTTACGAAATTATAGATACGAATTATAGGTACGAAATTACGAATGTTTAAAAGGATCTATAGTGACATACATAATATTTGCTTACCGACATTTAAAAAAACAAATCTATTGAGCGTCAATCGATTTAATAAAACTATCTAATTGATATCTAACAAATGCAACAGTATCCACTTACTTTCACACACTTTATAATTATCATACCAACCTTTTTGCTACTTGAGCTTTTATTGCTAACGCTACCACGATCTACACGAGCAGCCCCCCCTACCATGAACTCTTAGAGCGATTCAAATTAGGACCTAAACTGAATTGTCAAAAATTTTTGTACCATGACTTCAATAATTATTAATTTCATGGTACAATTTTTTTTAGGTCGTTTAGGTCCTAATTTGAATCGCTCTAAGAGTTCATGGTATGGAGGCAGATCGGTACGCTTTACAACTACCAACAATTTAATTTAATACAACCATGGCTGAACGAACTTCCTAAACAGAACATCTATTTAAAACTCCTTGGATGCCTCTTAATTTAATAACCTACGCCCTGAAAAATATGAACACCCTTTGCTTATGTATTATTTATTAAGTACCTTTATAAAGATGTTAAGTATTATTTCAGCTCCATAGGTGAATCTAACAAAAGAAATGCTCCAGATGATAACGAAGATCCCGGACCCTCTAATATGGAATATGTTATTGAAGTACCTATTAAACAGGAAATACCCGATGATACATATGAACCAGAAACATCAAAGCGATGTGTACGCATCACAAAGCATTCAATAACATTTTCTAATAAAACTTACATAAAGAAACCACGACTGTCTCAGCCAGTTATAAAGGTACCGTTAACTAATTTTTGCATGCATTAGGCTAACAGCTATGGCTCGAATACTTTTAAAATCGTTCACGCAACGGGTAAATACATAATTCTTCGAACGGATCTCGGCTGTCTGTCGTGAAGTTGCAGATTTTCTGGCAGTAGGTAGGTACTATCCGCAGATTTCGCTCGCTTATCGTACAGTCCAGTGCAAGTTGCAAGCAAATCAAGCAACGCAAGCTGCGGTCGACGACGCACTGTGCGCAGAGTAAATGACTGATATTGTAATGGGTTTGCTACTCGGAATTCAGTCAGAGCATCGTCAGTTAATCGTTCATATCTAACTTAATGTAGATAAATCACAAGAGTCCCAATAACTAATCTAGTATAAAGAAGTGTCATAAAATATAGTTTTACGTAAGTAGTATTTACTGGAATGTATTTTTCAGAATGAAGAAAAACTAAAAGACTATCCAGGAACGTTCAAAGCAGCAATGTTGCCTTCCGTTACATGTAAAGATATCCAGATGAAACAAGAACCACCAGAAGATATTGAGAATAATACTGTATCCGATATGAACTATCGATCCTGTGATACCAGCAATGCTCCAAAGGAGAGTGAAAGTTTTTTCGTAGAAATAAAAAAAGAATACGATACTGATTTACAATCAGAAGCAATGGACCCTGATATAGAAGATACCCTACATAAAAAAAATATCATTAAGCCACA
Organism: Colostygia pectinataria; assembly: GCA_951394395.1. Classification (NCBI taxonomy): domain Eukaryota; kingdom Metazoa; phylum Arthropoda; class Insecta; order Lepidoptera; family Geometridae; genus Colostygia; species Colostygia pectinataria. The sequence goes on along the minus strand of OX596369.1, from coordinate 1,735,405 downwards.
AGGAAGTGCCGCTGTTAAAGTAGAAATAAAAAAAGAGAAAAACACTCATGTACCAATAGACACGGCCGCTAAAATGCAAGGTACCTCTAACATAACAATTGAGAAAGTGAAAGTAGAACCCCAAAACATATCTATAGAAGACATACATGATACAGAATTCTCTTATGAAACAAAGTGTCCGGCAATTGATGAAATGCTGAATGATTTAGTAAAGAAAAATCTTTTAAGCTTAACTGATAAAAATATACTGGCTAAACAAAACTTACAACAGCGTCTGCTACAAGAAAAAAATGCAAAGGTGCCTGCAAAACTGAAATATTTTGCTATAACATTGTACGTTTCTTCCCATAAAGCATACGAGCATGTACTTGCAAACTTTAAGACAGCTCTGCCTCCAGTTTTCAAGTTGAAGAATTGGCTGATCCAACCGAGAGCATGCTCCGGTTTCAAAAAAGAGATCTTCGATGTGATCAAGAATAAAGCAACCATATCAAAACCGAAGAAAATATTCGTATGTCTAGACCTAAAGGACGTAAAGTTGACGAAGTCGTTATGTGAAACAATCAAAAATAAACCTATGGACAGCGCGTACGCTGACGCACGCGGCGCGTTCGTAATGACAGCCGTTGCAATGAATGCTGAATGGAAACTACCAATTAGCTATTTCTGGACTAATGTTGTGAAAAGCTCCGAAAGAGCTAACCTAGTCAAAGTTGCAATCACGTTTCTGGAGGAAGCCGGTGTAGAACCAGTCGCGGTTTCATTCGAATATAACACTGACAACTTGCAAATGTGCTCCGATTTAAAATGCAGAATCAATAGACTGGATTTAGAGACATCCTTCTTATCCGAAAGCGGCAAACCGATTATTCTTTTCCCAGATCCTCGTGGGATCATCGAATGCGTTTGTTTGGATAGCTACCACATGAACTGCCTCGTTGACGATGCCCTCCAAGTGGTGTCTATGACCACCCTACCCTTGATAGTGCAGAACTACGACAAGGCAGCGACTCCACAACAGTTACTGAAGAAAGCTATTGCTTCAGAGGTATGCAAATATAACTGCCCGTCAGATGTTGAGACCTCCGGTATGGTGACTTTTCTGAAAAATATTTACATAGTCCTTGACGCGTTGTCATCTCGGAAAGGTGGTGTGGGTTTCAAGAGCCCAGTTTTAATGCAGACCAATGTGAAAACACATCCAACAGTGGTAGCTCTTAAAAAAGCACGTAATTACTTCATGAATCTTCGAATGAGAGATACTTTGGAGCCTATGCCGTGGACAACTGACCGCGTTCGCGGAATTTTGGGACTTTGCGGGCTCATTGACAGTGCGTTGATGCTATTATCCAAATACTCAAGCGAACTATACATTCAGTTCGGGAAATTCATCAACAGCACTTACTTCCTGGCAAACATATCGATAAGCCACAAGGGAATGCCCACAGTGCAATACTTTCAGCGAGAATTCATGAAAATGATGCATTACGTCGTGCCAAATAAATCACGTTTGAATCGGGGAAATAATACGATCAAACAAATATTACTGTTGAAGAGTAAATCCCCGATCGACAGAATAAACTTTACTACCAATATACCGTACAACAATAACACTTGGCAAGTCGATGATGGCATATGGAAACTAAGTAACGGACTAGCCGAGTACGAAGATATGTTTGTAGTATATATAGCTCGATATGTAGCTAACAGTCTTATAGAGCAGTTGAAATGCCAAAACTGCGTACGTGCTCTACAGGTAAAATGCTTGGAAGACAACAGAATCTTTCAAACACGTTTTACTGCGAAATTAGAAGACCCATCGCTATCTGTCATGGATATTTGCAAAACCACAGAAGCGGCTTTCAAAAAGGCTTTAATGCATGGCTTGGACCCTCAACTAAACGTGCCTTATTTACTGGTCAAAGTTTTGAAGAAATATATGGATAGGCCCTTGTTCGAGAATGTTTTGCATCATCAGTTCGATACCGACGGAACTTGCAACCACCTCGTAGAGTTGCTTAGAGCTGTTGCCAAGTTGTACTTGGAGACTAGAGTCCTATTGAAACAAAACAGACGATTTTAAAAAATAACTAATGTAAAGTTTTTATGCTAACTTGAGGCACAGACCAGATATTAGTACTACGTAAGGCAAGGCAAGTTACATTGAACAAGAACGTTTAAATAAAAGATAAATTATCTAAGTTTTAGAACCATACCTACATAAATAAATTACTTATTATACAAGTGCAAGACATTTATTTCCCTGCGATTTTACGGAGGCGTGAGGTGTAAAACGTGGATAAAGCGATTCCACGTTTCACACCCTTGTCCCTGTAAACTGGCAAGAATAGTCTGAGTTATGTGGTTAGCTTATAGATAAACGACAAGAATAGTTGATACGAATTTTTAATTTTTGTATTATCTTTTAGTAGGGTAATAAAGGTATGTCTTATTATTCTGTGGTAGGTAACGGAATTTGAGTTCTGAATTAACTTTTAAGTTCTTTGATTTGAGTCTTGAAACTTTTAATAAAATACTTCCTACATTCTACTACTTGTGTTTTATTTTTACCACAAAGACATTGATATTTCACCGTAAATAACTTGCTACGACCCCTACATAAGTAGGGAAGGGACCTAAGTTAGAGTTCTGTGGTTAGAGGTAGGTAAGGTTACCCGAAAGTTCACCTAAGTAAGTGGTCTTATTGATCTGAGGTTCTGGCTGGGGCCTATTTTTGTAAGAAAATAAAGTACCTATACCTAGGTATGTAAGTACCTACCTACCTACCTTACCTAGGTAGGTATGTAGAAATTGTGTGAGTGACACGCACGACACGTAGGTAGGTACTACCTACTACAAATTCACACGATAAAATATTTAACCGACGAAAAACAGAGGATATTAATATTGGTCTAAGTGTTTTGCATGGCCTCTACTTTATTTAGGTCTAACGTTTTTCGAACAGCATAAATTCTAAACGCAAATCTTCTCCCAAATCTTCAACACATCAAATGAAACATCTCACACAGACTTAGCTAATGTTCCCGAAACTTCATACTTACTCCAGAACCGACAAAACCGAAGCAAGCTGAATGCTATGATTGTGCTGAATCAGTGCGCGACGTTGCCAGCTCGAGGCCACAGAATAGAAATAATGCGAGATGTTGCCGTATTGACTACCGACGGATACATACATACAAGCGATGGCTGGCGCCGCGTTGCCAGCTCGTGCAGTGCGGGCGGGCGCCACGCGGCGTTGCCGCTCCTCCTAGTCTCTAAAAAACCGTAAAATACCATTCATTCAATTAGTGTGAACTTGTGAAGCAACATCGAACTATTATCGAAAGAGTTATGCGAATTTAAAGAGAACGCAACGATACGTAATTTACCTATCACGAACAATCACGTTCATTATTTTACAGTTCATTTATTTAAAGTTCGAACTTTGAACAACAAACACGGTCGTCTTCGTCGCTCCGAACCAAAAGCAATTAAAGCAATAAATTCCGTATTTTCGTAGTAGTAGGTACCAGGTGTACTAGCTCGCCCCGCTAAAAATATTTACAAAATGGACCGATGTCATTAAGGCGGTGACGATGACCAACGTTACGTACAAAAAGTATTGCGAAAATCTTCAGAAACCTAAAAAATCTGTTATCTGGTCCTAATTACTCACGGCACGACTGCCAGTGCTTTGATTCGAGGAATCGATGTCGTGGAACATCGTTAATAGCGCGATTTCCGTACCCTCTCAATTTTAGTCTCAGGCTCGTGTTGATATCCGGTTTGTGAAGGATTATACTTAGATACCTCCTACATTCTAAAAAGGTCTGCGAAGTGGAACGTTGGCGTTGGGCACATGGGCACTCCCGTCATTTGTGACTTTGTGAGTCCTTCAGCCATGCGTTAAATCTTTTTGCTGGCAGCATGCATGTTAATAGTAGCCTGCATAGTTTCCTTTTCCATTATAATTACTGCGGCTAGCGCAAATGAACTGTAAGCAAATACTAAGTTACGTAATATAATTAACATGGTTTTGCTTGATATCTTGTGTGCTAGAACTTATTGATATAACCTTGACTGCATCTTATATTGACCTATCATGGGACTATGGGGTTATAATATAATAGGTAGATTAGGTACTTACTTACATAATAAAAATATTTATTTATGCTTCTCAATATTTGGCGGTACAATACTAATTATTAGGGTAAAACAACTTAATACTATTGTCGTTCGTACCAATTAGAGCTCTATTCGATTCCGCAACCGTCTTCCCTACACCAGTTCTTAGCTGAGCCTGTGTTGTGGGATTTGTGGGTCATAGTCATAGCATAGCGCCTCGCTTCGGACTCTCCAATAACACTACTTATGAAACCTATGAAGGTATAGCTCTTCAGGATGGTTTAGTTAAATTGTAGCTTATCATAAAATGTGTGCCTGTAGAAATCCAAGTAAAAGAAAAACTATTGACTAACCTTATCCTACCTATAATATAACCTTATATACTTATTTTATCTTACCTACCTATCTAATTTTATAGATGACGTGAACGTTTGTTTGTAGCTCTATCACGCGGATAAAATTACTAATATATATATATAGATCTAGCTTATTTATACGGGTACTACGCGATTTAGCAGTTTTGTCTGTTGGTGACTTTATTGACCGTGTCTTTTTGGCTCGACTATAGTAAGTAGGGATAAATAATATTCACTTTGTTGATCTGGGTGAGATATACATAACACAAACATAGGTACACATACATAAAGCTATTTTTAATTTATCCTTGCTTGATAAATTAAAAATTACTTTTGCTAAAGTACTGAAAAAAACATCAACGGCTGGAATAATATAGGTACTATAACCAAATAGCTATTAGTACTATACTAACAAGATTAATAATCATTATTTGATATGTCTTCGGCTCGAAGCGCTTTAAAAACAAAAATAACCAAGCTGAATAATGCTGACTCAAAAATAAAAAGCATCTTAGATAGAAAACTGCTTTCAAGATCGCAGAAGATGAGGAGAATACCCAATTTAAGCCGAATTTAGCCTCCCAAGTGCCTTTTAATATCTGAATATAGAAAAAACATAGAAAGCTTGAGTAGTAAACAATACTTTCAACCATATTTTTCAATGATATTTTTTTGCGTGCCTACTTTAGAAATGGCGCAATTTCTTATTTCTTCGCTCACTTCGTACCTACTTTTGATAACAATATTTTATTTACATAAATCTAGGTTGTGTCTTCATTTGATTGATTGATCTCGTTTATAGAACCAAAATAGCTAAGCGTATTCAAATTTATAGCCGTAAAAAACTAAAAACAGGATACGATACGTGCTCACTTTTATTAGAATACTTTTAGAATATTATTATGTAGCCTAATAGGTAAGTAGTACATATATCAAAGTGCTAGAAATACCGTCTATTTCGAAAGTCTGGCCTATGCCAGAGAAGCATCATTTAAAATTATTCTTGGCACAGGGAACGTGTTTACTCGTTACATATTTCTGGCATAAATCCATCGTAAAGTTTACTATCATGTCGAAACTTACATTAATCCATTCACTTTCAGACATACCACTTCGAAGTGATATTTCTGTAAAACTTTCACAAGCTTGCCAAAGAGGAAACAATTATTCACGCTGAATAAAAAATATTTTTTCCTTTGTAGTTTTAATCGCGTATTTTCCGTTTGAGCGGGGCTTTTCGTTTTTCTCCAGTTTGTAATTACTTAAACTTCTTAGTTACTTGATTATCTTTCTTCGTGTGAAAGTAATTACAAAGTTGAAAACTTAAAAAGTTAAGAATTTGTTTTGTTAATTTAAAGTACCTAAGGACAAAGGGCATGTAATTGTTATTATTGCATGGTGACTTTGTTTAACCGTCTAGCGTTCAACCAGCAAAATAACAGGTTTTTGTTAAATTAAATAGTTATTGTATCTAGATAGTTTATCAGAGTAGGCTCAAATTCGCACGTGAAAGTCTACACGTCTGCCAAGCCAAGACATGAAACGTAATACAACATCCAACAACAACCTTTCAACATATTTTGTGTCCAGTTCGAGACAAAACAAGTTATCATTCTGAGAAACAGGTTTACAATTTATAATATTCCATTACTCATGAGAAAATCTTGCTACACCTCTTGATTGAGTTAAAAATTGATTATGATTTAATATCTCTAGTTAGCCAGCAGAACGATAAACGAGTAGAAAGTTTTAGAATAGCCGCCATCTTGGTCTTGCGGACTCTTATCAAGGCCTTGGTTTCCTGCTGCGTTAGACTGCTCAGTTAATAAATAGAACCTTGGTTAGGTCTACGGGCAACTTGTAGTTTGTACAACTTCTTATGTAGGAGGTAAGTACCTCCTATTTACTCAAGTTCTATCGAAAGGTATGTGAACGTGCCACACAGCCATAAGCAAAACAAGTTAATAGGTACGTACAATGTTGCAAAGGTCTCCGGCTCCTTCAACGGCTTCAGAGAAGATTGTAGGAAAGTTTTATAGTAACTAGTATAGTAGGTAGGTACCACTTACTATTTAACTGAACTAAAGGTATACCTACTTACTTTTTTATGTTGTCATTTTTCATTTCATTTCATTTCATTTTCATTTCAAATAGGTATCGACTTTGAACACTAGGTAGGTACTAGGTACTTAATACTAGCTCAATCATGTCACACATAATAATCTAGGAGTGCATTGACGCCTGATCGTATTAGCAACTTGCCAGCGCCATACTAAAACATTGTTTTTATTTTGAGTGTGTGGCGTAACTGATGAGCGTTCATCTGAATTGCAAATGGCGTCATTCGAAGACTGAGTCCACGATTGGTGGGGTGGAGCGGCAACGTCGCATTGTGCGTATTTTTATCAAAGCATCGTTGTTATCTTTTATCAGGAAATTACTATTGTTGGTCTTGCTCCGCAGGATACGCCTTCAGGCGTACTAACAATTTATGGGATGTTTCTATTTCTTGGCGAGATCGAGACGAAAATGTTTTCGTCGAAACAACGAGGCGGCACCTATTTGGCCCGGGATTTGGCTGGTCTCCTAACACAGCAGCTGTTTTTGTAGCTTTATTATTTTTGTTTGTAAAAACTTCGTCCTCGTATGTATTGTTTGATAGATAATTAGGTTCTTAAATAAAAAAAAAAGAATGAATGAATGAATGAATTCTTAATCTTAAACTTTGACTGTTATTCCTTCGAGAATAGAAAAAAAGTCCGATTATTCTTAATGTCTTTGTGCTAGTCAATGTTTTTAATACTGTAGCTGTAGGCGTGAAAAGACTGACTGACGGACAAAAGCATTTTTGACCAATCTCGAAACTTCGCTTCGCTTGCTTCGCTCGGTCAATTACTTGTTATTATTACCTACTCGTACTTTACTTACCGACATATCAAAATGTAAGATATCTAATAGAATATAATTTACTTATCAACAGGTATTATAGCATTTCAGTTTGCTTTATTTATTGAATAGTTAGTCATTCGTTAGCAAAGACATTAAGAATACTTAATCGTTTATAGAGTTTGTTTATATGTTCGAAGTTCGTTAGATACAAATCATCCAATGTATCTGCATTGTTCCATGTATTTACAAATAAACAATACAAATTAATTGTTTCAAATTATTGCACAATGATTCAGTGAGCAAACTGAATTGGCGAGATTCTACTCACTTGTTGTCCTAGCGGACGACATGCGCGCGACGTTGCCAGATTTGTCGAACGAACGAAATGTATTTTTCAATGAAGTTTATCGTTGGATCTTTTTTTTTGATGAAATGATTTTTTTTATCTATATATAATAGTTCGATTTCAAAATTATTACCTACACTATAAGAATGCTTTTATTATTTTTTATACAACTGAAGTGGCAACTAAGCGTACGGCCCACAAGATGGCAAGCGGTTTCCGCAGCCTATGGACGTTTGCAATACCAGCTGTGCCTGCCACCTTGAGACATAGATCGAAAGCCTCATGTGCCAGTAATTTCATCGGAAACCATACCCTTCACACCGGAACACAGCAATGTGAGCATTACTGCTTTGCGGCAGAAATAGGTATAGTGGTAGTACTTCCCCACACCTTCCCCACACGTTATCACAAAGAACTCTACTACTCTTAAAAATGCTATATTACCCTGAGCATCGTTAAAGAACATAGGCTATATACGTCGCGCCCCGGCTTTGCTTTCTTTGCACCCGTGCGAAGCTGGGGCAACTCGGCTTGTATTTGATAAAAACCTACCTTCATCATTTTAGCATTTCATTCCTCGCTTAGAGGGAAAATACCTACCTACCAACCCTAGAGGGGTGGTTACACCCCGGTTTGGGGGGCTTGGGGTTTGGGGGATGCAAAATTAGATTTCCACCCACGTAACCTCCCTCAGAGGGAGAGGGTTGTTGAGGACCTTGAAATGATCCTTCAGGAAGATCAGCTGTTTGGATTGGCTTCGACGACCTCGGTGGCGCGGTGAGTGAGTGAGAATCGAGGTTGCGGGTTCGGTTCCCGGTGCAGATGAATATTTCCATCTGCGAATGTTTGTTCAGGGTCTTGTTTTTATGTAGGTAGGTATTTTTATAAAAATATGTGTATCACACACAATAGGTGAAGAGGGATCATCAAAAAAAAGCTAGTAACCCAGCCCGAGTTTGTTGCCAGATTCTTCTAGGCTGGGGCGCGTGGAACTGGCGTAAATTCTTAGCCTCAAGGTGGCGACCCGCGAGTGATACCTCTGGTATTGCAAGCGTCCAAAGGCTGCGGTAACCGCTTACCATCTTGTGGGCCGTACGCTTGGTTGCCACTTCAGTTGCATAAAAAAAAACACCTTTAAGAAGTTTCAGAATGATTCTTGTGATTTTATTGAAATTAATCATTTTTGACTTTTGACTTTGAGGCGGTCTTAACGATATAGTTTTTTAAAACTATCATAGTTATTAACATAATTTTCACTAAAAACGGGGTATTTACCATGATTTGTGAGTTTTATTGATTCCCGATTTAGGCCCCTTTTTAGGCTTCACTTCAGCTCAGTAGAAAATGTCACTGGTGGTCAACTAAAAAGTAAATTAAACACAAAAAGTCGGTCGTTCAACCAAACACAAAATAAAAGGGGCGTTACAAAAAAGGGGCGCTGTATTTTCTTTGATATAATAATACTATTTGCTTATTTATTGAGATGTTTTCGTCTCAAATTATTTTTAAAAAAAGCTGTCTATTTAGATGGCGGTAGCTTAACTGGCGAGCCCAAGAGAATGTAAGCACTACGTTTGGCGAGCTATGGTGAATGTGTAGGGATATCAACATTGGTTGCTCCTGCTGTCACTGTCTGTCATACCTCTGGCTGGTGTCAAAGTCATAGCTCGTACTACGTAGTACATTATCTTTGGTCGTACTGTAGTGGAAATCAAATACAAACGAACAGAAAAAAATTCGCTTGACACGAGACCAAACAAAAACGGAGTTACCAACTTTTTTCTTGTTTTAATAACCTTTCCCAGTATGGCAGTAGGGCAGCTAGAACCATCTGTCAAAGCAATCGGAACTACTTTTTAAAAAAAATCTCGAATCGAAAACTCCTCATTATCCTCCTAGCAAAACATACAAGTAACCAAAAGGTTTTTTATGTCATTACTATTTACTTACACAACTACGATTATTATTAATAAGGCGACACTATCACATTAGGTACCTACCTATATTTTTATCTGTATTGATTGTCATATTTCTGTCATAACAAGTTTTTGTGTATTACACGTGATGAAGATAAAAAATAAAACCTAGCGTTTTTTATCACTTGAATCACCTCATCATCATGACCCTAGAATTCCATGTAATTTCTTTAATACATAAATAATTAATTTTCAACTTTAAAGTAACACAGTCTAGCTTGTTTATCGAAAAACAAACTCTCTCAGAATCACTAACAGTAACTTACAAAAAACATCTAAGAGAGTTGCTACGTTGTTTTGCTCTAGAACTTTCTAAAAACTTTTGAGAGAACAATTTAGAAGTTTTTCTCAGCAAAATAGACGATGGTTTTCTTGCTGAATTTACTCGGAACGTTTCAGCTAGTGTAACAAAAAAAATTTAAGTGTTATTTGAAAAGTTTTTTTTATATATTTCAGCTAATTACGAGATGGTCTAGTTCTTTGCAAGGCCTAACCATAATAGTCACCTGTACTCACAGAACTATATTTGAGTAGAATGAGTGAGTGTATGTACATACAAGTGTAAGTACTTACCTCGCGTGCCGAAAAAACGATAGATTGATATTTGCTAAGTCTTATCCTATTCGTCTAGATATTTTATCTCATAAAATATATTTTTTGAGTATTGAAATAACAATTATAATAACTTTAATAATGAAATGATAACTTTAGTTTAGTGTTGTATATTTGTTTAGGGTTTTGTCTCAAATATTCTTATAAATTACCCTTTTTGGATAAAAGTTATTATAGATACTTATAGTAAGTACTATAAGTATATGTACTACTATATGTACATATATAATTTATAATAGTAGTTCATTATAATATAGCATTTAGCTTTTGAGAATGCAATTCTCAAAATATACTTATTAAAATAATATATTATGTCTTTTAAAATTTCACCAGCACAAAAGCTGTGTTAAATTGAATTCTAAACAGCATTGTGCCCAAACTGTATCTTGCTTCCATTGCAAGCCGTAAAAGGTCTATATTTGCAAGGTGCAGGTAAAGTATCTACACTACAGGTAAGCGGACGTCAATGTGCAAATAAGTTCAAACACCTTTAGCAAAAACCGAACAAAGACTAATTCTCAAGGTAGGTAATACTAATAATGTATTCTTTGACAACTGACATGACAGCGCATGTGAATCTGATAAAATGTTATGTAGACATATGATTAGGTAGTTGTGTAGGTAAGATAATGTAGCACAGACGCTACAAATTAAAAGAAGAAGAAGATAATGTAGAAATATACTTAGTTGATTGTACGTAAGTTTCTATAGAAATCATGTCGCATTACGATAGTTCATGCCACAGAGTAATAGACACGCTGCGTACCTACCTAATATTTGTGACCATATTGTTTTTATTATGATCGAGAACACACAACTCCTTTAAGGTCATCCAGCCCTTAAAAGAGTTGTGTTAGTTTGTTGAACTAGTATTTTAAATAGATTTAGTAAGCATAACAATCTTTACGCCATTCTTGTTGACTGCAAAACCAGACTTTTTTTTTAGTTATGTTATGCAGACCTATATTGATGTTCAATTAACTGCAAGTTTGATGATGATTAATGCGGTTTATTTTTGTATCAAACCTCATTCAACCCACAATATGAACTTTAACGGTAAATATTTACCAATCAGTTTTAACAACCACACAGGTGTGTTTGTTGGTTGGTAGACTTTCAATTGGTTCGTGCGTGGGTCGCTAGACACGGAGGCTGACGAAATCTGTTGCATGCTTCAGATATTTTTGTAAGGTTGTCACCATTTCTTCAACGTATACTAAATGCGAGTGTATTTTTGTAACTAAAAAAGTCTCTAAACACTAACGTAACATTCGTAACGTAATCATATCATGTGATTTCGTATGATATATTGTGTGCAGCGCCTCTCATCATCATCTTTATATCAGCCGATAGACATTCATCCACTGCTAGACTTTCCCAAAAACCGCCATGACGACTGATTATGAGGATTCTCCAACCACCGACTTCCGGTGACTACGAATACAATAGATACTAAGTTCTACATCGTTTTTTGTGACTTATTGCGCTCAGGCGCGTTCTTAATGTCATCGGTCCTTCGAATGAAGGGCCGTCTTATACTTCGTACAGTTCGTGGTCGCCATTCGAGAACCTTTATTCCCCATTTTGAACCTTTATTCAGAACATTTATCGATTTTGCGAGCTATATAGCCTGCCTACTACATACAGCGCCTCTACAATGCGTTAAATGAAGTAAATTGTAACTACCGCATCGACATAAAATCCAAAAAAATTACTACGAAGTGGTAGGTAACCCTGTTTGCAAACAAAACTAAACGTAATTCCATCCACTACCCACATATTTACATGATGATAATGCAATCCAAATTGGTAATTTTAATTGTTTTGTGTGACGTTCGATTACCTATCTACCTACATACTTATACTATGTATGTAACTAACTACAGTGGCGTGGTTACTAGTAACATTAGTTCATAGTTCGTTCAATTTAATTAAACATAGGTACTTAAACATATATCTTTTTATGCTCATGATTCGATAGAATAAACAGAAAGAGTCCGCCTTGGCGAACAAACGCAACGAAAACTTGAAGCAGACAGACGCACACATAGATTTTTCTTAATGTCTTTGTGCTCATGTACCATTTTTGTTAAGCTTAAGTCTAAGTGAAGACGCTGCATGTTTATCATACCTAAAATTTATATCCCAAACGCCCATATTGTCTCCCATCGGGAGTTTCATCATTCAATAATCAAATTGACAAAATATTTTTTTTCTTTTTTATAGGTTCACCACACCACCAATTTTTTTTTTTATTGGAAAAAAATTGTCTCACGCACGACAAAATTTGTTTAATTTATTCGCAGAGACCTAAAACTCATCGGCGCCCCTTAGTGTTAAGAAGTTCTTAAAATTGAAAAAGCCGAACGCCCCTTGTGACTCAACCGGGAATTTCATCATACAAAAATGAAATGAACAAAATCTTCTAAGTTTCTCCACACCAACGATTGGATTATTATATTTTATGTTTCATCGGCAAATTGGTAAAAATGTGAAAATGTTAACAACTACACAAAACTCACTAATTTTTATTTTATTGTTACAGGTAATTGTCATTTGATGATTGAAGTAAAGAAAACTCAAGGGATGGTTCGAACTGTGAAAATTATTTTGGTAATCTCAGTGTTCAAACTCAATATGCACTTACTCAAATTTCGATTTTCATATCAATATCTTACCTAATGTTATCAAATAATCACATCACATATCAGATAATAACGTCATAAGTGCAAAAATAAAAATAAAATATGCGAACTCTGTCTGAATTTTGCCACATGATCCATTTAAAAGCTTTAAAACTTCTAAATTGTTAATTGATTTTTAGCACTGGTGTCGTTTTTACACTGATAGTGAATATTTTGATTCATATTGCAGTATTTTTGGTGTTCTTATTGCGAGTATGATATCGTTGTCTTTCATAATTTTTATAATTATTAAGCTTAATGTAATAAACTAACCACTTTTCTCCAAACTAGCATTTATTACAATATTAATACGGTCATAATATGATATTAACGCATTCGGTCACGGATCTGAGATGTCACTACGATCACAATCTCGCTGTTCCAACATTCATTCTATGTCGATAAACACGTGCACCACATCTGAAGTCTGGAACACGACTGCCGCGAAATCCATTCAACAAGCTGCGAGGATGTGGGCGGGGCGTGCGGGACGCGGCGTCATTGGGCAGCCGTCGGGCTCGCAATGATGGCCGCTGCCACACTTGGCCAATGAACGGTGCTGGAGCTGAACGCGCGTCCGTAGGCGACGTTGCCAGCTCTCCTGAAAAAATACCCGATTCGACCTTCTTAGGACCCCCGGTTTTTTTTTGTTTGGCCGCGTTATCATCACCGTTCGCGTATATCCTTATCCGTGAAATGTTCGTAGGCAGGTGGACTAGTGTTTTGTGTTTGTGATATTATGGTGTGGTCCACTCCAGCGTGCGAGGTGTTGATTGACATCGTAACGAGGTTAGAAAATTGTTATTTTGGCTATGTGGACGGCTGAGTCATGTGATGGCGCAGTCTTGGATGACATGACGTGTTAGAGTTGTTTCAATCGGTCCTTATCTATTATTCCTATACTGTTATCTCACTGACCTACATTATACTCAAATTACTTAACAAAACCAGGATATGCCGCAGACATGAGTCACATTTAAATCTAAAACCGCAATAGTACCTTGAGCGTGATCCAAAGAAATTACTATTTGATAATTGACACGGTATTTGCAATCCATTATCTGGGGTCATTGACATTGACATCAGATATAAAACACATGTCTGACTCCTGTAGGTATGCCTATCTGTGTTACAATGATTAACTTTTATTACTTACTTGGGATTTTACAATATATTTACAACATTGTTGCGATGCTACCTATAATACAATAACTTTGACATGCTTCTATGTCACCCACCAATCTAATATGCAGGTATGTACGCTAGATCTACTACACATAGGTACGCTACGACATGACTGTCATGTGTGGACTGTGGAGGCAGATTCTACTAATAAACAACATTTAATATTCTATTTCCAACTTTAGTTCAGTTTATATTGAGTTTCGGTTTTTAAAATATTCTATAAGTTGATAGACTAGATTGTGAGTACATATCTTATCGACAATAACGAAGTATGACGTCATACATACTTATACATTTGTCTTTGTCAGAAAAAATCAGATGTCTTATCCGAAATACCTGGTAATATAATCTTATCACCAAGCAATGTTGCCAAGGTAGAGTTTTGCATAAACTTCGAGAATATAAATAAAATAAATAATAAATAAAATAAAATAAAGTTTATTGGTACTAAAACAGTGGTCTGATAGGGTACATGTAGGTAGGTAGATGTTATGGCCGGTTGACTTATATCTAATACATGAATACAGTACCCAGATGAGCTCTGTCCCCCGCACTAGGTCTCTATTGAGCCTGTTCAGTGGGGTCACAGTGACTCGCTCTGACACTCCATCATTATTATTACATAATGTACTTATTTTCGGCACGTGTACATATTTTAACATTATCTTTTATAAGACTTCCTTTATGTACTATAGGAGACACTAGAAATAATTATAAACGAGGAGAAAAAGAAAAAACATAGAAGAATAGCAGTACCTACCTACTAGTAATAAGAAAGAGAACAATTAATGTCGTGCATAAAAAGAAAACTTAATGGTTTTCTATTATTTAAATATGTCACTTCTTTAGGACCACATTTTACTGATAGCCCAAACTATTAATTAAAAAACAAATCATTTAAAATACCTACAGAATTACTACCTTAATACAGAATAAGGTCTGATTTTGATTAGTACCACAAGCGAAACCGCGCAAGTACAAGTATTATCGATCCAAACGTTTTGTTTTTCTGAGGTTACACAAAATGTTACATTGACATTTGTATGTTTATCTTTTAGGACTTGAATTAATAACCAGGATTATTTAGGCATTAGGTATTAGTATACTAGGTATAGGCAAACCTATTAAGTCAGAAGTCTCCGTGCTAGTTTAAATAGGGCGCGGGCGGAGCCTCGCGCCACCATAGAACGCTGATGACGCTTGGTATGCGTCAAGTTGCGTGGCAATCGGATTCCACGTTTTTAGCACCTATGCCTGTTTAGAATATAATTAATAACTAAGTATTACAAATATGTAATAAAGAATACGAGGAAATACAAGTGAAACTAGAAGTAGGTACAATAGAAGTAAACATAATACTTCTATTATATTTTTTCCAAAATAACTCAAACTACATAACGATGTCAATAACTTAAATAGGTAGTTAGGCTGCCTATGACACGCTAATGACAAAATAATTCTATAGCTATTTGGTTGAATAAAAGTGATTCAACCAACTAGAATAGTAGTCACAGTATTTTGATACAGAAGGAAATATCACATAAATCCGACAAAAGGAAATATTTAACAGCTATGCTTAAAATTCAGTTAAGAAAAAACATTTATTCGATCTGAATATTTAGTACTGACTGACTGGGTAAGTAAGTAGGTAAGTGTCGATTCTGTAGCATTTTCTAAAGTTAGCTAACTAAAACTATCGCGTATAACTATATTGTATTTTAATTCATAAGAAAAGGACGGCAACAATTTTAGCTCGTTTAGAAAATGTTACAACAGAATCGCCACTAATATAGGCCTTCTCACTAACACGCTAATACACTGATCTCATCCCGTGCTATCTCCGTCCGTTGTCCAACCTCGCTAATGTCATCCGGCAAGCGGACTGCTAGTTTAGATTGGCAACTGAGTATCTCTTGGCAAACATTCAGTAAATCGCTGACCAAAATTCGCGAAATTTGATCAGCGCCCCCTTTTGATTTTATTGAATGATCAGCGCCCCTTTCTCGTTGCTTCCAACAATATGTTACAATACAAATGAAACGTTGAATGTATTAAAGTACCTATGTTACAAAATCAAAACTCAGAATTTATAAAAGCGTACGTGAATAGGTACATGATGCAAATAGTGTGTAAATAAAAAAAAAAATATACCCTTAAAAAAATCCTAGGGCCCCAAAAGACAACTGAGAACTAATTATTCTAACTAAACGATCAAGATAACCAATAAATAATACTCTGTCTGTCTGTACATATACCCCGCGAAAGTATTATAGGTGGACCTCCTATTCAGAATCCACCTGAGAAATTAATGATGAAAAGAACCTTTACTCTGTAGTAGCAAGATAAAAGTTTTTTTTTATCACTAAAGTGGCAACCAAGCGTACGGCCCACTTGATGGCAAGCGGTTACCGCAGCCTAGTACGCTTGCAACATCAGAGATATCACTCGTGTCACCTCCCTGAGACGTTAGATGGAAAGTCCCACGTGCCTGTCATTTCACCGGAAACCATAACCTTCACACCGGAGAGCATTACTGCTTGGCGGCAGAAATAGGTATGGTGGTAGTCCCTCCCCGGACGAGCGCAATCACAAAGAATTCTACTACTCTAGTTAGTTGTCCCAAAACAATTTTCGCCTCTAGCGGGGCTTGAAGACACATTATTTTGTTTGATACGTGGGTACATCAACAGTTCTATAAACGCACTGCAATGCGAAATGACTACAAATAGAATAGCAATTAGGTCAATCCTTCGCCCTTGCAAACTGCCGCAGGAAAGTAAAAGTAATTTAGTTCGTAGCGCGGTTCTAGGAAATGGCGGCGGCGCAGCGCGGCGCTGGCGGCGCTGAGCGGCCCTGATTATGTAACTCTATCGCTGTCGAACGCTTGTGGTTGCGTCTGGCCGTCTTTTTCACATCTACAGTGCGTACCATAAGCGCGCAAGGGATCGACTAGCAATCGACAGCAATTTGACAGCAATAGACTTACGTAATAAAGGCATCGATCACCGTTGTAGCTTGAACGCATATTGTGTGTATTGTTTATTTTCGCAATCACATCAGATAGTAGCATTACAACATTGTTAATAATCTTCCTCTGAGTAGATAAAATAACTAATAATAGGTAAATTTTTAGAATAAAAAAAAAGTTGCTAACGCTAAAAAAATGTTTTGGCAAGTGGTGATACGATTTGTGATGTTATTGACGATATATGATATATTAAAAAAGTACTGAACCAATTTCGATAATTATTTGGGATTAAGTACATCTGAAGTATTACTTAAAAAACAAAAAAATAATCATTAATATTTATAATTGACGGGAAAATCGCGTAGGTAACAAATCTACAAAAAAATATAGATTTCGACTACTTATAGTCGAATTGATAACCTTTCCTTCTCCTGTTGGTCTGTTAAAAAAGCCTCCTTGTGCATGTGCAAGAGTTTTGCTAACTTTCTCTAAGAGTATGCCTGACTATGCCATTCCACTCAAAAAATAAAACTGATATTTGGCAGTGCATTATTGCCGTAGCATTCTCTGATAATGTTTTTTTTTTATTTGTATACTACTAAAGTGGCAACCAAGCGTACGGCCCACTTGATGGTCAGCGGTCACCTATGTACGCATGCAACATCATAGATACGACTTGCGTGTTACCTACCACCCTGAGACAGATGGAAAGTCTCATGTGCCTGTAATTACACCGGAAACTATACCCTTCGAACCGGAACACATGCGAGCATTACTGCTTGGCGGCAGAAATAGGTATGGTATGATGATGATACTAAGGCACTACCTGTCTAACTAATTTTATTTTATTTGTTTAATTTATTCGATAGTATTACTGGTTAATTTAAAGGCAATTTAAAAGTACAAAACTGTAAAATATCATCTTTTGGAAGTGCAGAAAAAAAAGTCACTGAATTTAAACTTCACCGTTAGACTAAATAAAGTAGGTTTAAACTTCAAAATAGTTTCGAACTTCGAACAAGCTTGAGTTTGAAACTTTGTTTGAATTTAGACATTGGCTTGGTGATTTTCGTAAATGACAAAAAATTTTTTTACTTAAATAAAATATAAGTAGGCAAGGCAATTGGTTTCGGGATGGGATGAATAAATTAGAACACAGTTATTTATTATCTTTATACCTACTTACATATGTATACGCATACATAGCACTTGTTCTCCGGCAGAAGTGTTGACGAGCGCTCCTCGACGGATGGATGGTCCCGATCACAGAACTATATTTTAGTTCTGTGGTCCTGATGATGTCCTGTGGAGGGATGAAAAACGTGTCGATATTTTTCTTTTGAGGTTACCTGTGTTAACTGTGTGACCTCATTAGTTAAAAAGTTAAGCGGAATAGTACTAAAGATTTTTCATCTGTTTTTTATCATAAAAATACTGTGCAGGCGTTATGTGAATCAAACAAACTTCATTCCATTGCGTCCTCTAGGAGTTGCATTTCGGGACTTCCTTTCTTATTGCACCCCTACATAAAAGTAACATCTAAAATTACACGCCTAGGTCTTACCGTTACAGCTGTGTGTTGATTCGCAATCAGTCGGTAACACAACAAAAATATTTATCGTTTCGCGAAACGAAGAAAAGCAACCTTATTTACACGACCTGACGAATGACCTAGATTTAAGCACTAATGGAAATTTTCTCGTTCACGCAGTCCCGTTAACTCGAGCCGGCACGAAAAAAGAATTGACTTTTTAATACGTTTCCTGTTTGCGAAAAACCAAAACCCATTCGTCCAGCCAGTAACGGTATCGTAAAGGGTGAACGCAAAGGTTTGGAGTTGATCGTCTGCCTCAAGTAAAAAAAAAAAATTCTTCATCTGCATCGTAATAATGTGGTAATTAATATATGTAAAACGTTTGCATTAGTTTAAATATGTTCAAATATAGATAACCTTGGTTGAACTGCACAATAATTGTTTGCCAATAACTTACTTACTTTAATGTTGACATTGACAGTTCTGGGCTAATTAATTAAATTTGACAGTATTGAAAAACAAAATGGTTTCGCCGTTTTCGCGCGCTTCGAGATAGGTCTAACGCTGACAGCTGACATTGCTGTAGGGAGAAGTAGGGTGACGGTGAACGACCGTTATTGACACGCAACTGTAAATTGATACAAAATATTTAGTATGTACTTAAGTAAACATTAATTACAAAATTATTTGTTTTGCACAAAAATCTGCATAGTCTTACCTTTTTCATGCTGATTCTGCGCCAGTACAAATGGTTTTTTTGCAATTAAACTTTATTAACTAACTACTTAGGTTAAGTTTTTGTTGGGGAATATAAATATTCCAAATAAATTCCGATGCGTAGGTATAATAAGTATAATAAATATGTAAATTAATAAATATAACTGATCTGTAATTTAAACTCAGCCAAGCCACGAGAGACTTGTTTTAAATAATTACGTGAACGTTTGTCACTGTCTCTGCCGCATGGCAACTGGCAACCTGTGCCGTAATGAACGTTCCTTTTCACAGCATAAATTAAAATATCTCCAACAAACCCATGAAATATGTATAATGTGCACTTTTTGCATATCTTTGTTTTGAGACCGTCGACTTTAAAACCTGCTTGTTGGGTTTTGCATTGTAATTGGTGTGAAGTTTCTGAAAAGAAACCCGAGCTGTGGTTTCGACGGTGTGAATACATCAGATAAAGGTGTTAGGTTCTTACAGCAGTAGCTAAAAACAGCATAGTGCTCTTTGTTGTACTGAGAGTACCTACCGTTAAAGCGAACATCGAATATGAAGTTCTTCGTTAGACGTAGGTAGGACGTAGATAAAATGAAAAACGAGACGAGCCTAGCGCAGCTGCATTTTGCATCCTGTCCGTTCCCAACCCAACGTAACAACAATATCTGTTTTTGAACGTTTCTCGGAACACTGCACTTGTGTCCGACTGCGCTGCGTGCGCCTGATGTGTACAAAAATAAAAACACAATGAATGCTTTCACGACTTTATCTAGAACTTAAACAAACTAACCTACAAATGAATGACGTGGAATATTCAAACTTATGTTCACTCGCTTAAAGATGAGTTTAGAGTGTACGCTTTGTGAGTTGCGTCGTTTAGATCGGCATTGTTTGATGCGTCACGGAATGGCGGCGGGTGGCGCGCGGGTCATCGTGCTAGCGATACATATAGGTACGTTGTATGTATGTAGACTTGTTTGATCCGATCTCTGTAGGTATGGGTATAGATAGGCAAGTTTTACGTTACGCTGTTACCAGCCGGCTGTTTGCGCTCGAAGGTCACTCGTCTCGAGCTTGTCGTGTGTTCGCTGCGAGAGAAACTTGAGTGGTTTTTGCTAGTACTTTATTTCTGTAAAGTTGGTAATGTTTGAGTTGTTGAGTGGATTTCTTCATTTTGCCTTCTTGAAATGATGAATTCGCGTTTTTGTTGATGCTGGTGCTCGGTTGCTTCATCGTATTAATATTTTATCTGATTTTGTTGTTTCGTTTATGTTCGAAACGCTAAAATTTTCCATTCACCTACATTCTGTACTGGGTACAGAGCAAAAGATGTCGGTTACTTTATTGATTTCGATAAAACGGATTTTATCAAGAAGTAATGTCAAATTTTCATAGAAAACGAAAGTTTTGTCGAGATGGAAAGAAATGTAAATATTTTTATTACCAGTCTGAGCTAGTTTCTGTTTTCTATCAATGTATTAAATAGTCTATACGCCTCGATTCAGCCATCGAAATCCGTCTGATTCTAAAACACGCGACTATTTCTATAAATGCTACATATCCCAGTCATATCGATTTTGTGGCAATGCTAGGCACGCCCGTGACACACAATCGCTTTGGGTCATGTGGATATAAGTGGGAGTTGGCTGTTTCATTTATATTTATGCCAAATTACACTTTATATTTGCAACGAAGTTGGCAACAAAATTTACACATAAATATGGCCTTAATTAGAGACTGTTCGCTATTAGCCATACGGCCCATTATTGTCATGATTATAGGTCTCTCGGCGGATCTAGGCTTCCGTGAAGTTAGCCGTTTGTGATGCGCAAAGACAATTTAGTTAGAAAAAGCTCCATTGCGCATCGAAACGGCTTACTTCACGGAAGCCTAGATCCGCCGAGAGACCTATACCCTACTTTTCATACAATAAATTTTCAAAAGTCTAATATAAGTGGACGCTAAGTTGTTTAAATGTGGCTAGTTTAAATAATATTGGTTCTCTATAGAGTAAGACCAAGCCACAGGAAACAAGTATCATGATTGCTAACGGAAGGCTCTGATTTCCGTCGTAAAAACAAACTGTGGCAACCGTCGTCGGCAGAGCAGAGCAGGCATTCTGCCATTTTGCAAAGTAGAAAGTTCAGTCGAACGAACTGCATTCCATTCTACTCTTCGCTTTCAACCGACAACAAAACGGAGGTTATCGTTTTGTATCTTTATAATACCGCAGAAGCTACAGATAATTTATAATATCGAATGGGTACATAAAATAATAAATTATTTAAATTGCATAAAGTTTCCCTGATTTGAGCGCTTCCGTGCTTCGGAGGGCACGCTGAGACGGTCCAGGGTTTTTCAAAGTTGTTACCTGGCCTTCGACTTTTTTTATTCTATTTCATTTTCTTCAATCATTCTTCTATTTTTTTTTATCTGGCAATTAAATGGTCGAGCTTAATTATTATGCCCATGCAACAGGCAGTTGCTCCTCTGCGCTCAGTCAACCTCTTGATGTTCTCTTAGCTGTCGAGGGCACTGGCATAAATTAACAGTTGTGATTTGAGAGCTTACCATCTGTGCCATCTGCCAGTTTTAAAATCTCAAATAAAAAAGTCGCAAAACAACATAACCCTTTGATCGTACAATAAAAACGGGTTGCGAGATCTTTGGGACATTCTAGAAGGTATAATAAAGTTGTTTTGCTGGTTCTGAGGGGTCGTTCATTAATCACAGTGTTGTTTTTAGCAGTTTTTTAATCCCCGTCCCCCTCTTAGTATTTTTTTTAGTAAAAATTGCAATTTTTAACAGACTTTAAAAAAAAGGATGTTATCAATTCGACTGTTTGTTTTTTGTTGTTTTTACGCAATTTCTCCGACAAAATTATGATTTTGATGATTCTTTGTTTTTTGTAAAGTAAGACTTGAGGGGGTCCCACCCATCCCATTTACATTTTATAAAAATTCGGTCAGTTTTTCTTGAATAAATCACAAAAACGTGTCAATAACTAGGTATAGTTCTCTCAGCGGATCTAGGCGTGAAGTTAGCCATTTGTGATGCGCAAAGACAATTTAGTTAGAAAAAGTTCCATTGCGCATCGAAACAGCTAGCTTCACGGAAGCCTAGATCCGCCGAGAGTATACATCGCCTTGTATAATTTATCACTACAATCTGCCGAAACATATTTTTTAGTACGACACAAATGCATGTTGTGTTAGTGACGCGTTTATTTCATGCATTTCCGAGTGTTCGAGGTGTGGTTCGGTGAAAGAACACTGTGATGTAGGCAGGTATATCCGCCCGTCATCATAACAATAACACGTGAGTCACCCGTGGCTCACTAACAATAGTGTATTTTAGCGAAATCGTTGGTTGAGAATTTTAATATATCCGCCATTTTATGCTGTTTCCAAAGACGTTTCCTCTGAGGATCCACATTGAAATGTCTTTGAAAAACGAGTAAAAAAAATAAGGAAATTCCGATCCAATCCCTATTTCAATCCAATTTGAATTTACTGCTGTGTTTGTAATTTTGGTTTGTGACGGATTAGGCAATTTTAATTCTAATCGGAGTTTAGTTCACTCAATATCCACGTTATTGAGATTAATTTGGCGCTAGGTGCAAACAGAACTGCGGTAAGGGTCGTGCAATATTTCATTGTTTCTTTTATATTTGATAGATACAGGCGTTACTTTGCGGAAATCCATAATAAAATAAAAAAACAGATGTCAAATCTCTAGTACTATTCCGCTTAACTTTTTAAGTGATGAGGTCACACAGTAAACCTCAAAAGAAAAATATCAACACTTGTTTCACCCCTCTACTAAGAGTAGGAACTAGAGATTTTTTTCATCTGTTTCTATCTGTTTTTTTCTAAAGGAAAAGTAGTACTAATTGCTTGGTGAAAAGCTGCCCAGGCAACGGTTGCAACTCAGGCTAAACATTGTAGGTACCTACAGTACAGTAAAGTACAATACCTAACTGTATACTGTACCGATTCGACGGAAATAAATATAGGAAAACATTACATAAATGCTACGATAAAAATTATTGCGCACTTTGTTACCTAACTGGTTTTGGCATGATTCATTGTTGTTTGCTATACTTAAATTAAATAAATAAATAATACTGGACAATCCACACAGACAGGACACTTTTGTACTTATATTATACAAAAGTAAGCAGCGTAATTCCACCGGTAACCCTTCAAACAGGAACATTTTTTATTTATTTTTTAAGCACAAAATTAGATGAGATATTTTTGCCCGCAGGGATTCTAAAACAGTGCCCTCAATCCAGACATAGAAATTCAATCGATAACCATACCCTTCGTATCGGAACACTTTTTAAATTATTTTTGAGCACATTATCAGTTGTGGTTATTTTGCCCGCAGGCCGGGGCAAACGGATCACGGGCACGGTGGCGGCACGCTGTACGGGGGCAAGCCGGGGGCCGCGCCCCCGCAGCCGCGGCCGCCGCCCGCCGCGCCGTACGCCCCGCAGCCCTACCCCCCCATGCGGCTGCACCAGCCCGGCTATGGATCCGCTGCGCTGTCATACAGGTTCGTTTTCATCATCATCATCACCATCATCATCAGCCCACAATAGTCCACTGCTGGACATTGGCCTCCCCCAATACGCGCCACTGAGCCCGACTATTAGATACAAAGAATTAAAAATGTACATAATTTTAAGAGTAGGTAAATTCTTTGTGATAGAGCTCGTGCGAGGAAGAACTACCACTATACCTATTTCTTCTGCTAAGCAGTAAGGCTGCGTTTCCACCAGAGATGAGCGATGATGGGTAGCGAGGAATGAGTTTGTTAGGAACCAATAGAATCACTTCATCGAAGCTGGGCAGAGCAAGGCTAGGTAAATGAAGTAATTCTATTGGTTCCTAACAAACACATCCCTCGCTACACATCCTCGCACATTTTGGTGGAAACGCAGCCTAATGCTCGCATTGCTGTGTTCCGGTATGAAGGGTATAGTTAACGGTGAAATTACAGGCTCATGCATGAGACTTCCGCATCTTTATCTTTGGGTGCCAACGCCCAAGTGATATTTCTGATGTTGCAAGCTCACATAGGCTACGGTAAGCGCTTAACACTTGCCCGTGTACCGGGGCAAAAGGATCAAGGGCCTGGGCAACCTGAATATAAGTGCGTCCGTTGCCGTACAGATTAGTGTGGTTTGTATCTCTATCAGTCATTACAACCTAGGTTACTTGGGCATACTATGGCAATGTTAAAGTTCGGATCCCGAGCCGGGGCAAATGGGTCACAACACAACACAACATGAAAAACATTTATTGACTGACAGAAAAAAATCGAGTATATTTTTGTTTTATATGTAAGTATTATACAATATTTTAAAAAATTAAAATGGTTTTTTTTTCAATAAAACCACAAAGATCACTTTGAGCTCTTCTTCTTCTTTTATTTATGGCGTCTGTGGCCACTTTGAGCTCATCAGGGGCCTTACTCTTGAACGCGATTGGTTTTGGACAAGTATTGGAATATGACATTTCATACTTTTGACAGCAAACCCAGCGCTAAATTCAACCTGGTTTTTAAGAGTAAAAAAATTACATCATGTAAATAGGAGTAAGGCGTTTTAGATTCGAGATTTAAAAAAAAGTAGTTCCGATTGCTTTGACAGATGGCGCTATCTGCCCTACTGCCATACTGGAAAAGGTTATCAAAACAAGAAAAAAGTTGGTAACTCCGTTTTTGTTTCGTCTCGTGTCAAGCGGAAAGTTGTGGGTTCATGTCCTGCTTGAGGCAAAATAATTTAACTCCAGTACGACCAAAGTGAATGTACTACGTAGTACGTACTATGACTTTGACACCAGCCAGAGGTATGACAGACAGTGACAGCAGGAGCAACCAATGTTGAATTCCCTACACATTCACCATAGCTCGCCAAACGTAGTGCTTACATTCTCTTGGGCTCGCCAGTTGAGCTACCGCCATCTAAATGGACAGGTTTTTTTTTTAATAACTTGAGACGAAAAAACAATTCCGATCCAATCCATTAAATAAATAAAATCGATAAGTCATTGGATTCAAGAGTACCAGAGAGCTTAACACAAAAATCTCGTTTGACAATCGTAAATGTAAACGTATCGTCCAGCTGTCAATTTGTATAGGATTTAAAACAGCGCCTCTTTACTGCGTTAAATGAACTATAAGAGTAGTAGAGTTCTCTGTGATAGAGCTCGTCCGGGGAAGGACTACCACCATACCTATTTCTGCCGCCAAGCAGTAATGCTCGCATTGCTGTGTTCCGGTGTGAAGGGTATGGTTTCCGGTGAAATTACTGGCACATGAGGCTTTCGATCTTAGCCTCAAGGTGGCAACCCGCGAGTGATACCTCTGGTATTGCAAGCGTCCATAGGCTGCGGTAACCGCTTACCATCTTGTGGGCCGTACGCTTGGTTGCCACTTCAGTTGTATAAAAAAAAAAAAAAAAACTATCAAAATTCCATGCAAATTGACAGCTGAAAGATGCGTTTACGTTTACGATTGTCAAACAAGTTTTTCGTGTTAAGCAATCATGTTTTTTTTTATGTCAGCAAGTGACAAGAAAATCAAGGCGCCCGCCTGATGTTAAGCACCACGCCTGACTATAACAGATGCAGTGCCACCCAAAGCTTAAAGTTTTTAAGTGTTTGCGTGGCACTGCACTGCGCTTATCACCCCGAGACATTGTTGTTATGTCTCTTTCGCTCAGTAATTTCACTTGCTACAGTGCCTTTCAAAGCTAAACACAGTGCAGCTTGCACACTACTGCTTGGAGGTAGAATATCTGACACTGTGGTGGTACCCACCAAGACGGACTCTTGCTGAAGAGTCCTACCACCAGGTAGTGAGTGGGATGTATGCGTTTGCCATCTAAGTTTTATAAAAAATATCTAGAGCAATAGCAACAATAACAGAAAGAACCTACAGATTTTGTACCCACAGTTACAGTCTGTGATGAGAAGCATTACATTGAAATAAGCATCCATTGTTTTTTCA
The DNA here is from genome assembly GCA_951394395.1 of Colostygia pectinataria. Taxonomy (NCBI): domain Eukaryota; kingdom Metazoa; phylum Arthropoda; class Insecta; order Lepidoptera; family Geometridae; genus Colostygia; species Colostygia pectinataria. The sequence goes on along the minus strand of OX596369.1, from coordinate 1,708,987 downwards.
GGGCTGCCATTCGCCACAGTCCCACAGAACAGTACTACAGTAGTAATGGCAACTCCTCACCTCGTACCGGTTTTACTTATCTCACCCTGATCGCGAGTTCGAGGGCACTTTCGGGGGCGCGAAAGTCAAGGGCGCACGTGTTTGTTTTTGTGTAGGTCACACACAACACCAAGAAACGGACGGAGCGCCTGAAGTAGCTATCTAAAATACAAAATAAAAAATATTTATTAACTGACGCAATAACATGGAATTAGGTTACCATTGGCACAAGGCTGAGCCTGAATCGCGGGAAACTGGATTACAATTAGAGATAACCATATAACTGAAGAGATGACACAGTAACAGGGAGAGCAAAATTATATATATAAAATAATAATAATAACAATAATAAGTATCTATCAAATCTAAAGTTGACCTGCTTCTAGAATACTGGAATAGTTTTGCCCTACAGAGTTGTTTTAGTTTTGGTTAATAAATTTAGGAAAGATAGATTAAATTTAGGAAAAAAAATTTAGTAAAAAAAAACAAAAATAAAAAAATATAAATCTTCTCTCTTTATAATATAACATTTGTGAGCATTCTGTGTGTGACACAATTGTCGCAATCATTTCAAACGTGATCTATCCGTAAGATTAGCAGAAGATAAGATTGAGTTATTTCTAGCTCGTTCGTTCGTTCGTATGAGTCAGTGGTCAACTCTGGACCGAGTTTCTAGGCCGCCCGAAGGCCTCTGTCATGGCCTAACAACTTTGAAAAAGCCGGGACCGACTGCTTAACGTGCCCTCCGAAGCACGGGAGCGCTCAGTTGAAATTGCCACTGGCGGTCACCCATTTCTAGCTAGCTTATCTCATCGTTGTGGTGTAGATAACCTATAGATAATACTGTATTGTATCCGTTTACCAAACAATGTAGACTTGTTTTTCTTCTTTAGGCTTCCATTGCGAGAAAGAATCCGTTCGGCGAATCTCTATGACCCTTCTTACTCCCTTTTTCGCTTTTGGACGCGCATTTGGTAACTCTGTCTGTCTTTATGTTTTCTAGCTTAACCGCTGAACTGAGATTGCATGAAGCTAGCTTAAAGGCTGGTTAAGAACATAATATACTTTGTACGCGTTTCCCACGCGAGCTAAGCTGAGTGTGGCAGCAAGTATTTTATAATTCTGAAACTATTTACTTGGCACGTTGTAAACGAAGCTGTGGAGAGCAGGGGTGGTGGAGGGGAAAATGGTGGAAAGAAGGTGGAGGGGTAAACAAGCCTTCTACGCAACCGCCGAAATAAGACACCCTTCTGCCAGATATCCTCCGTAAAGAAAGCGTTGAGTGCAAACCTAGCGCCAAATTCTACCTTGTTTTCAATAAAAAATTGACAGCAGGAGGGATTGGATCGAAATGAGAGGTTCCTCCGTTTTTGTTTCGTCTCCTCCTCATTGTCATTGGATTCAAAAGTAAGGCACCAGTTCAGTAGAACTTATAGTCAATATACGCGACAGCCCTAGCTAACCAGATAGCGATATAACGCAACATGGGAAGGAAAGCTTTGTTTTTGCGATATGCCAGGCAAATTGAAACGTAAACTTATGTAGATAAGAAATAATTTCGAATGTATCAATTGTAGGTATCGCATTTTAATGTGCGAATTTTATTTTGATTGTGATTATCTTATTTTTTGTTACTGAAATCACGTTTTTAAATTACCTAGTACAATTAAGCTGAGAAAATACATGAGAAAAGGTGTATCGGAGGAAGTTTTTTCTCCAGTACAACAAATAACAACATATTATTTTATTTTTATTTATTTATTTATTTATTCTTAAGTAGTATCTACACTTAGTCGCCTAAAAACTACGCAACTAATTTTAATGCGGTTTTCTATAAATGATTGAAGAGGAAGGTTTATATACGAACAAAGTCGCGGGCACCATCTAGTAGTAATAAATAAAGGCCCTGACACAGGCCTTCGAGCGGCCTAAAAACTCTGTCACCAGAGTTGGCCACTGACTCATACGAACTTACTTTATTATGGTTAAGAAAAAAGGTATCTTTTATATTTTTCCTACCCTTCCAGAAATAACTGGTTCCCATGGAAGGGATTTCTGTTAAATATTATTAAAATTTCCAACCATTTCAAATTAATTATAAGCCGGGACTGGTTTAAACTAAAATTCTGAAAGCAAGTTACTTCTCCATACTGTTGGAACTGTTCCAATCCAACCGGTTATGAAAGTGTGCTTAAAAATAGCACAGTAAACGTCTTGACAGACAGATTGCACAAAGTATGCGGTTTCAGTATATATAATTTTGGCAGTGACATCAATGATATTAATCTAACTTTATGAAGACGGAGGGCGATTCTTGTGCCATAGATAAATGGTCACATGTGATATATTATATCGTCAAGACTGTCAAAAATGTATAAAAATTTTGACAGTTTTGATGATATAATTATATAACATGTGACATGTGTTTCGAGCAATATAAACAAATTTTTACAAGATCATTCTTAATGTCTTTGCAGCTGAGTAAGACTTTTTTAAAAGATCAACAAAATTAAGCAACGCTCTGCGTGGTCATTATTTGGATCGGTGAGCGTGAGTGGCTATTTTAATTGTGCGTTTCCGCGCAGGTCACGTTAAACTGTCGGTCCAGGCTATAACAGTCATTAAGCCATGACCGGCCATGGCGTAGGTCTTCGGGCCATATAAAAACTAAGACTAAGCTTGGACTCGACCAAAGTCGAATAGGCACTATTCTCCGAATAAATCGTAGTTTTTTTTTATGTCAGCAAGTGACAAGACAATCAAGGCGCCCACCTGATGTTAAGCACCACGCCTGAATATTACAGATGCAGTGCCACACAAAGCTTAAAGTTTTTAAGTGTTGCACTGCACTGCACTTATCACCCCGAGACATTGTTGTTTAGTCTCTTTCGCCTAGTAATTTCACTTGCTACAGTGCCCTTCAAAGCTAAACACAGTGCAGCTTGCACACTACTGCTTGGAGGTAGAAATAGTCACATGTGATATATATCGTCAAAACTGTCAAAATTTCTATACAATTTTGACAGTTCTGACGATATACAGGGTCATTCATTATCAACCTGACAAACTTAAGGGATAGGTTCCACACATAAAAAAAAAAGTACCTATAATAATTTTTTTATGTATATTTTGTCTTAAAAATCCCAATTAAACATAAAAAAAAATCTATGTGACCATTTATCTATGGCACGAGAATCGCCCTCCAGACAGTTTACTTATATTTGACATATCTTACTCCGTAGAATTGCTCGTATCTAACCTTAGTCAGTGTTCTACGTTCTGTAAGTGACCGATCATAATAATACCCCATTTATCTCATTGTGAACTATTGAATGGACAGTTGAATGAAGTGAAAAGAATTTACAGAGGCTCCCATGCATAACTAATGTATTTCAAGGTGATGACGCCAATAAAAGTATAGTTAAATAAATATAGTAGGTTAGGTATGGTCGAATCAGTTAGTCATCAAATAATGTTTCTGACACAGAAATATTTAACTGGATTCGTGGAATGATGATATAAATAAATGATGGCTAGATGGCTTTGTGTAAAATGTCCGCTAATATTATAAAAAAATTAAGTACTTATCTCAATTAGGGGTTTTCGATAGTTTATTTAGATGGCGGTAGCTCAACTGGCGACCCCAAGAGAAAGTAAGCACTACGTTTGGCGAGCTATGGTGAATGTGTAGGGAATTTAACATTGGTTGCTCCTGCTGTCACTGTCTGTCATACCTCTGGCTGGTGTCAAAGTCATAGTACGTACTACATAGTACATTCACTTTGGTCGTACTGGAGTTAAATTATTTTGCCTCAAGCAGGACATGATCACTTTTTTCTTGTTTTGATAACCTTTCCCAGTATGGCAGTAGGGCAGATAGCGCCATCTGTCAAAGCAATCGGAACTACTTTTTTTAAAAATCTCGAATCCAAAAACTCTCATTCAATATCACTAACTGTACCTACCTACTATTAAATAACATGGATCACACTAATATTATAAATGCGAAAGTTGGAATGGTTGTATGTTTATATGTTTGCATGTTTGGATGTTTGTTACTCTATAACTCGACAACCACCAAACATAGATAGATAATGACCGGGAATAGGACATAGGCTTTTTATCCCGGAAAAAGTGCGGTTCCCGAGTCCCACGCGAACGAAGTCGCAACGAAGTAAGTAATATAGGCTCTTAAAATAACAATACATTTGTGATCATGTGATCATTTTTAGTGAGACTAGTTGGTCTCACTGTGTGAAGCGAGTCGCTATTCATCAATGTGAAGTTATCGTGCGCACGCCTCTCACAATAATAATTTAAAAATGGTGTATTGTGTGGTGCAAGGCTGCTGTAACACCACGTATATAATAATTAATCACGTATAATACATAAGCCGCTCACGCAAACACCAATTGTTTTGTGAACACACCTTTGAAAATAATTATGAATTAAACTATCATTCTACGTGTTGTTATTCTAAGTTATGCTACTCTAAAACTGATTTCAAATTCCATATCGCTATTCTAACCAAAGAGGTATGTTTGAGTCACACATACATCCTCACAAACCATATTGTTAGTAGGATTGAACTGGTAGGTAGATAAACGATAAGCTCGAATTGCGTAGTTTAATATCAGGATGGGGTCAACGCCCCGGATCCAGGTCGCCTGGGAACTAGGTCAAGGTGTATGTACAGTATGAATGGATGCATCTATATAGCTATGCTGGTATTGATACTTGGTTTGAGTGCTATTGTGTTCGTGTTGATAACATTTGGAGTCTAGTCTATACTAAGATTATAAAGAGAGAAGATTTGTATTTTTGTTGGTTACGAATAAACTTATTACTTATTACCAGGTGGTAGGACTCTTCAGCAAGAGTCCGTCTTGGTGGGTACCACCGCTTTGTCAGATATTATACTTCAAAGCAGTAGTGTGCAAGCATTACTGTGTTTAAGTTTGAAGGGCACTGTAGCAAGTGAGATTACTGGGCGAAAGAGACTTAACAACGATAATATCTCGGGGTGATAAGCGCAGTGCAGTGCCACGCAAACACTTAGAAACTTTAAGCTTTGAGTTGCGCTGCTTCTGTAATAGTCAGGCGGGTGGGCGCCTTGATCGTCTTGTCACTTACTTTCATAAAAAAAAACCACCTACTGGTCCGATTTCAAAAATGATTTCACCATTAGAATGCTACATAATCCCTGAGTAACATAGGCTATATTTATTACTAGCGACCCGCCCGGCTTCGCACGGGTGCGGTTTCATTGCACCCGCGCGAAGCTGGGGCAGACCGGCTAGTAAATTATAAATGTGTATGAATGTAGATAATTTAGTAGGTATACAATCTGTTGTTATTCGTGTGGCAGTAGCTTATAGACAGAAAAAAGGTGTAAACTGAAATTTTCCATTCATATAATACTTTGATGATTACATTACTTTATTACTTTATTGATGGATTGACATTTCATATCATTGGTTATTAACAAACCAGTGTCAGAGCTATTTTTAAATAAGGTTCGTAGGGGGAAAATGACGAGGCATCAATTATTTAAATAGTTACACACACCATCAACAAACAAGCCAAGAGAATGTAAGCACTACGTCAAACAAGTAAACTGGCAGAACTAAAAATAAAATCGCGCGATATATTGGCACCCGCCCGCATGTCGCATCGCATCGCATCACGTTTCGTCTTATCGCAAATTCGCAATACAACGCTGAATTGGCACTTAGAAAAAAACAGGTTTGTAATTATAAAACAAACTGCCGAATGACACACCGATTACTGAGAAACTTTAAGGATAATATAAATATTTAATCTATACTTTCCCGTTATGTCGTTTCCCATAACGTCGACTCTCCCACGTCGTAAATTCGTAATGTAGGTACTGATAATTTCGTGCTGCGGAGGGCCCCTTAGCAGTCGGTCCCGGCTCAAGGTTGTTAGACCATGACAGAGGCCTTCGGGCGGCCTAGAAACTCTGTTATTACTCTGTGGCCATGACCACTGGTTCAATCAAAAACTGTTAATTTATTAAAAAAAATTGTCTAGGTAAACTATTTTTTTTTGATTTGGCGAGGTCTATCTAAACCTTGAGTTATCACAAGTTACTTTGTTATAAAGATACTTACTAAAGATACTTCTGTATTGCTTATGTTGGATTCGACTAACTTGAGTAAGTACTATTCGCATAGTAAATTGTACGCAAGTAAACTGACAGTTTACTTGCATTTGAGATTTCTTATTCCGCGGAATAAATCATAAAATCATAAATCTTTATTTGCATGAACGTAGGTAAGTGCATGAACAGGTGTTACTACAATTTTTAAGTCCTATACATTCTACCATCAAACTGGTGTGCAAATGTCATGTTACAAGTTATATAAGTAATATATGTCAAGTTATTATTAGTTATTATCACATAGTATTGGAGTGGTTCATAAATTCATTAATGTCATAAAAACAGTGTTTACCTAGCCACTTAGTCAACTTATTCTTAAACACATTGAATGGCAAATCCTTAAATGTATTAGGCAATTTATTGTAGTTATTCTAAAAGTTGGTCGAATCCACCCTTAGACCTTAGAATGCTCCAAAATATTTAAAAATGAAACGCGTTTACGTGACATTAAAAATAAAGGTGTCCGTAAAAAATAAAGTGGCGCAATCTATACGTGGCGGAACGTGTCTCGCGTTGGCCATGATGCCACGTGGAGCGAGGAATTTTAAAAAACAAACGTCTAACCTTGGCCCTCGCGTGGTTCGCTCAGAATAACTGGGACGTTTCCTATTATTAGACATGTTGTGTGAGGTAATAAAGATAAGTCTTTGGACGAAAGGATTAAATAAGCAATTTCAATTCCAATTGACCTAGATACTGTGATGTTGGATTAAATTATAATGTTTAACTTTATGTAACTCGAACTTCGGTAGTCGGTACTTAGAATTGACTCTGGTGACTAGCTAACTAGTGGCGGGCGAGTGTAGGACGCAGGAGAGGCAGGTTAGGTTTGCATAAACTGCAAGTATCTTTAAACATTTGCCCTAAATATATTAAAAATGATGATGATGATGATGATGATAATGCAAATAAGTATTAAAATGCTAAACAAACTTTAAACAAGGCGGCAAAGATAAACTTTTCCGTCACAAATGTCACTTTGACATTCGTTCCGAGAAACGTCATGCATGACGCGCTTGGCGTTAGCTCTGTAAACAAAAATTGTAAACAAACAATTTCACGATTTCCAATGAAGAACCATTTGAATACTGTCGAAATAGTATTACGATTACGTTATCCAAATGATAAAGGCTTACCGGCAATAAATGGTTTAGATATTCCGCCATAGTTTACAAGATTGAACAATAAAGAAGCTCTGAGAAATTTTACTAGATTCCTACGTCTGGCGGTTATCGTATCGTGCATTTCTTGAAAAGGTTTGTGGGTAATACATAGGTACTGTGATAAAACGTGGCGAGTACCACGTATGATATGACACGTATGTCACGTACGTCACGACGAAAGGGGTGTATGTTTCTTGTTTATTTATTAGCATGTTTGAATTCCAGAGACAACAACTACGTGCGTAGCGGTGGTGCGGTGGGCGAGTACCGAGCCGGGTCGCGCATGTCCATCCTCGGCACCGGCTACCTGCCGCCCCCCGCGCCGGCGGCGCACCACCCCCCGCCTGCAGACCCGCCGCCCTTCAAGAAGATCAGGCTCACGGCGGAGAGGAACACAGCCCTGCAGCATCAGCCACTCAGAATCGATACCAGGGCAAGTAGATAAGCACCTAACTAGACAGTTTGGAGACTCACTTTAAACTGTCTAGCTAGATGCATGTAATTCTTACATTATACCCACCAGTCGCTGGCAACCGTTTAGCGAGTCGCTTAAGAGTCTAAGCGAGAACATAGCAAGCAAGGTTTTTCACTGTATAACTAGATGCAAGCAAATCCAGCTTTAATCTCGACCCACCAGACCCTCGCTACCTTTTAGTAGTCTATTACTAACATCACGGCGAAGCAGACTACCGCACCAGTCGCTTAAGAGTCCAGGCAAAAAAATGTAGCAAGCCAGTTTCTTCCAGCTCGACAATTCGACACACCAGATCCTCAAAACAGATTAGGAGAACTGTCCTGATTTGAGAGCATCACTGTAGAACAGGCCTCCACGCTACCGCGTCCGCCAGTCAGAGTCGATACTAGGGCAAGTAGATTCAGCATAAGTCTCCCCAAACTGGCTAGATGCATGAAGATCCAGTTTTACATTAGACCCACTAGTCGTATAAAACCGTTTAGGATACCATTAGCTTACATCACGGCGGAGCAGATAACCACATCAGTCGCTTAGGTGTCAAGATAGCAAGCACATTTTTCCACTGTTTAGCTAGGTGCAAGCAAATCCAGCTTCTCTTCAATCCAGAAGCTGAACAACTGATGGGTCGAAGCTGTAACAAATATAAATTCATATTACATAAACGGACCGCAGCGGAAATGGAGAGACGTGATCGATGCCTACCGATGAAGGAATGGTCTTTGGTCCACAGTGACTCAAAACAGAGATGATTGGAGAGAAGAAAGGGAGGCCTTTGCCTGCAGAGGGACACAGGCTCTTAATAATAACAAAAATAATTACATAAATGTGCTCTCATTTGGCTTGGCTCATTTAAGCTACCTCAAGCAAGAGCTGCCGCGCTACTGCATCACCTTCCAATATTAAGGCTAGTAAGTGGTGTACGACTTATAAATTATGTGCTGGTGACAAAACGGTGGAGTCTGATGCTGTCTGTACACATTGGGCCAAGGTTTTGGCCAGCATGTTAACACTAAAATATCGAATACCAATTGTCGCTATTCACACATTGGCCTAAGAGTTGAACATTCTGCATTGGTGTGAAAACTGTTGGCGAAGCGTTTTTTATTGGTTTTATACAGGCATTTGGCCACCACCTCACTTGATAAGTGATGGTGTGGTCTATGATGGAGCACGCTTGTATAGAAAGTACCTGTTCACTCTAGCCTTAAAGACTCCTAAATTTACTTAAATTTATGCTATTTGGTTTGCCGGCTACCAGCAACCAACATACTCCAAGTATTAACCATCAGTCTCTACACGATAGCCCAAGTTGGCCCAGCACCTTGGCACAATGTGTACAGGCTTTAGGCCTCCGGACATGGCTGCGACTTGCAATAACAACCGACGCTTGTTACAGGAGCCGGTGAACGCGTATAGCACCGTGGAGGTGCTTTCTCCGAACCCACCTTCGGAGCCAACGATCGAGGAGCAGAGCTTTCGTACCACCAAGGATGATCTATTACAACAGATATCTAAGGTAAGGGAAACACTGTTAAAGTATTCTGCAATATGTTTGTATGTATTACCTATTTCTGCCGCCAAGCAGTAATGCTCGCATTGCTGTGTTCCGGTTCGAAGGGTATAGTTTCCGGTGAAATGACAGGCACATGAGACTTTCCATCTAACGTCTCAAGGTGGTAACACGCAAGTGATATCTATGATGTTGCAAGCGTATATAGGCTACTGTAACCGCTTACCATCAAGTGGGCCGTACGCTTAGTTACCACTTTAGTGGTATAACAAAAAACTAGGAAGAACAGTGGAAGAAAAGTCACGTGTTTATGGTTCGCAAGTGAACCAAGAGATGGCGTAATCTTCTCTAGGAAGAATAGTATATCACGTGTGTGGTTCGCAGGTGGACCGAGAGATGGCGCTCTCCGACGCGTCGCTTTCGAAGCTTCGCAAGAAACAGGAGGAGCTAGAGCAGACGGCGTCGCGGCCGGCGCAGGCGGCGGAGCCCGAGGAGGCGGTCCCGCGGCACCGCAGCCTCGCGCAGTGCGTCTACGCGGACAACAGGAAAAAAGTAAGTTGCAATGAGATGAAAGAGATATATGGAACAAGCCCAACTTTTGTCCAGTGCGGCCACAGAACTATATTTAAGTAGAATGAAAGAGTTCGTCGATTTGTATGTAAACCGAGCGTGTAACATTTTGCGTATTTGTATTTTACACACAAATGTATTTTAGTGAACGATTATAGCATCGATAAGCACGCGGCAAACCGATTCTAGGCACTGGCACACCACCACACCGCCCCCGGTTGGGAGCAGACTGAGTTTCGCGGCGAGTAAAGAGGTTACTCAGCCCTTACTCTCCCGTCTTTTCGGCACGCGAAGTAAATACTGAAGTAAATACTCATTCTACTTAAATATAGTTCTGTGAGTACGGCTGAAGCCACACGAGCGTAATTTTTGAGTTGTGAGTCGCGTAATTTCTGTCGCGTAATGAAAAATACAAGAAAACAGTGAACAAAACAGTAGTTTTGTATGAAACCGAGTGTAGCTTAATTACGCGACCGAAATACAGCGACACAACTTAAAAATTACGCTCGTCTGGCTTCACTCTAATGTCCTTTGCTTATCTTTTGAGAGCCGGAAAGTTATCCTGGGGATTTCTGCAATAAGCAAAGGGGATTTTTCGTTTGTCTAGAGACCTTTGCTTATCTTTTGGGAGTCGGAATCGGGTGTTCAGAAATCGGTATTGCAAACTTATACAAGTACGGTTTTGCACGATGGTTTTGACCGTTCAGTCCGAACCATTGATCATAACCTAGCGTGTGTGGCACCCATTAGCCAGCTATCCCACAACCGCTTCCTTGTTAAAAATATATAATTAAAGGTGACTCCAAACACGATTTATTTGACGTATTCTTTTAACGCATCTCCAACGCATGTCAATAATATTGTGATGCATGATCGATAAATAATATCGTAAACTCCTTCTAGTCACACGTCATAAGTAAGTTCGTAGCCGACCCTTGTGTCGGAGTTTATAGCCTGAATGCCTTCAAACCTGAGAGCTTTACGTGCCCTCTATACCGCGGAAGCCATTCAAATGATGTTTAACTTCGTTGATGACTTAGCTACGTCAAGATAGCTTCAATCATGACTCGTGTCGGTAATAGGAATACGGTTATCGAATCGACAAAAATATCGTGATTGGACGCACCGTAAAATGTTACAAAATAACTTAGACAAACGAATTGTCTAATCTTTTAAGTTTAATAATAAGTACAGGGAGGCAATGCTACTAACACTGATAGCAAAATTACTTTCGCCATATCCAAAATAATGCTTTTGACAATCGTAAACGATAACGTATCTTCCAGCTGTCAATTTGTATTTGATTTTTTACAGTGCCTCTATAGTGCGTTAAATGAACTACGAAAATTACAAATTGACAGCTGGACGATAAGTTAACGTTCGAAAGCATTTTTTTTTTTTTTTAATACAACTGAAGTGGCAACCAAGCTTACGGCCCACAAGATGGTAAGCGGTTACCGCAGCCTATGGACGCTTGCAATACCAGAGGTATCACTCGCGGGTTGCCACCTTGAGGCTAAGATCGAAAGCCTCATGTGCCAGTAATTTCACCGGAAACCATACCCTTCACACCGGAACACAGCAATGCGAGCATTACTGCTTGGCGGCAGAAATAGGTATGGTGGTAGTCCTTTCCCGGACGAGCTCTATCAAAAAGAACTCTACTACTCTTATATCTTATTCCGGATACAGCATCAGATTGTGTCAAGTTCAATCATGCAACAGTAATTTTACTGTCATTTTAGTAACTTTGCCCCCCCTGAGTGCTTAGCGCGAAAAACTAGTTTGACAATCGTAAATAACTACCAAAATTGCATACTAATTGACAGCTGGACGATACGTTTACGTTTACTATTGTCAAACGAGTTTTTCGCGCTAAGCACTCGGATAACGAGGATAGACTGTAGCTTGCTTGACCTTGCTTGATGGATTTTATCGAATAGTATTGTCAAATTCTAAGAAAAATTGACGTTTGATTTGATTTGAACGTCAATTTTTCTTAGAATTTGACTTCGATAGCATTTGATATTCGATAGAATATCAAATACTATCGAACTTTTATTGACAGTCTATGCTCGATGCCTAATGGTTACCGAGACTTGCTGCCGCGTGAAGTTAGTCGTTGGAGCTTTTGCACATCACACAGCTAAGCAGAGCTTGTGTTATGGGTACTAGATGACTGATATACTTAATAAAATACAATACATAGATATTTTTGATTATAAATAGAAAATACCCAGAACACCGGGAACAAATATTTGTAGATCGTACAAACATCGTCCCGAGGAGTCGAACCCGCAACCTCCGCGTCACATCGGTTGTCAAACTATGCTCGAGTATCTCTTTAAGCTTGAGTTTCGTTCTTGAATACTTTACAAATTAATTTAAGAAACCTTTTATCCGACAAATAGTTAATCTAACGAAGGCTTCCTCTTTGCAGGCGACGTCCGCGCACGCGCAGCTCTCCCACCTCGGGCCGCCCGTGCTGTACCCGCTGTACAACCAGCCGCAGGACACGGAGGTGTACCACGAGAACATCAGGAGGCACCGGACCTTCAGGAGACGGCTGGCGGAACATATACGAAGGCTGAAGCTTGAGGCTGAGAAGGTTAGTCTTGAGGACCCCAAGCGCAGACAGAAGTAGATAATAATAATAATAATAATAATGCTGGACAATCCACACAGCATCATCTAGCCCAAGGTAAGCTGCTGTTAAACAGAGCTGTATTATGGGTACTATATGACTGTTATATATTTAATACAATACAATACATAGATAGATATTTTTTATTATACATAGAAAACACCCAGAACACCCGGAACAAATATTTGCAGATCCTACAAACATTTGTCCCAAGGCGGGAATCGAACCCGCAACCTCTGCGTCGCAGATACAGACAAAGTAGGCAGACATAGTCAGACACAGGCATATACAGACATAGACGTAGCTGGAGACATAGACGTAGATACAACTGTAAAGCCAGCTGCAAGACACGGAGGTGTACCACCAGAACATTAGGAGGCGGCTGGCGGACCACATACGAAGGCTGAACCTTGAGGCTGAGAAGGTTAGTCTTAGGACCTTATCTAGACATAGACAGACACAGACATAGACGTAGATACAGACATAGAAGTAGTCACAGACATAGACAGGCACAATCATACACAGAAATAGTAACAAGCATAGACGTAGGTACAGACATAGACAGGCACAGTCATACACAGAAGTAGTAACAAGCATAGACTTAGATACAGACACAGACTATACGTAGATACAGACAGACGTAGGCACAGACATATGATAGACGTAGATACAGACATAGAAGTAAGCGCTGGTAGAGAAGTAGGCACAGACATAACATTTACGAGTATAATATGCCACATATATCATACAAAATATGCGTAATGGAAACACAGAAAAACAAAATACAATTTAAAAGGCCACAAGTAAAAATAAAAGCCATACCTATTTCTGCCGCAAATCAGTAATGCTCGCATTGCTGTGTTCCGGTGTGAAGGGTACGGTTTCCGGTGAAATTACTGGCACATGAGGCTTTCGATCTTAGCCTTAAGGTATCAACCCGCGAGTGGTACCTCTGGGGCTTGTGGGCCTTGTGGGCCGTACGCTTGGTTGCCACTTCAGTTGTATAAAAAAAATATGAAGCATTACCAATACAAAAAAAACTATTAAAATCAATTCATAATAGGCGGAGAAATCGCGTAACAAACATACAAAAAAACATACAGTCGAATTGATAACCTCCTTTGAAGTCGGTTAAAATTAAATTTATAATAAAATACAACAAAAATAATATAGGATATAACAAAAATCTTTTCTTATATAGGACCGAGAGGTGTGGCACATACAAAGGGAGGCCTATACCCAGAATTTTAACCACTACAGCATTAATTCATCAATGTTTATTTTTCAGAGGGAGGACGCGTTAGCGGACGCGTACACGAGTCGCGCGGCGGAGTGGATGCGACGGGTGGAGAGGATAGAGCAGGGCCAAAAGAGGAGGGCGAAGGACGCGCGGAATAGAGAGTTCTTTGAAAAGGTACGTTTAAGTTTCTATTGGTTTTGAAGCGCTCGTGACGTAGCTGCCTAAGTTGTTCTTAACAAGTAAAGTAAATGTAAAGTAAAAAATATATTTATTCAGTAATATCACAAGGATCATTTTAAAACGTCTTAAAGCTCACAGATCAACGAAGTTAAACACTGTTCCGCGTAGTCATCATTTGGAAGGATGCCAGTGGCTGTTTCAACTGAGTGCTCCCGTGCTTCGGAGGGCACGTTAAGCAGTCGGTCCCGGCTTTCTCAAAGTTGTTAGGCCATGACATAGGCCTTTTGGCGGCCTAGACACTCTGTCACCAGAGTTGGCCAGTAACATACGAACTTACTTACTTGGTTTTAAGTGGTAGTTAACACATACTGGAGGCTTTCCACTTTGACTGCTGTCAAACTTTTGTACTCTTGAAAAACGGTTGAATTTAACACTAGGTTTGCTTACGAAATTTCATATTCCAATCGCGCTCAAGAGTAAGGCCCCTGGTTACATTAATTCTATTACACAGGTATTCCCAGAGCTTCGGAAACAACGCGAGGAACGAGAACGTTTCAACAGGCTCGGCGCGCGAGTGAAGTCGGAGGCGGAGCTAGAGGAGATAGCTGACGGCTTGCACGAGCAGGAGCACGAGGACAAGAAGATGCGTGCTTTAACTGTAGTTCCGCCTTTATTACGAGACCCTAAGAGCACCGCGCCCATTTATATCGACACGAATCGTGAGTATTTGCAACAATTGTGTCTGATAGAACAGTGATAAATGTTAAAAAATGCCCAACATTTCACTCCGTATGTTAGTATGATGTGGAAATAAGCACTAGGTGCAGGATAAAATAAAGCATGTTTTCACTGTAGTCTCGCCTTTATTAAGAGACCCTAAGAACACCGCGCCCAATTATAACGAAACAAATCGTAAGTATTTGCAACAATTAAGATAAATGGCTGGCTGTACACATTGGGTCAAGGGTCGTTGGCAACAAAATATCAATTATCGCTGTTCACACATTGGTGTATGTGTTGATCATACACCAACCAAATCCTAGCGCTAAATAGGAATAACCTACGCTCATCTGGGTTACCCTGCCATCTGGGTTTACTACCAACATACGCCAAGTAGTCTTTACACATTGGCTCAGTATGTTGGCCCAGCCCAGCACCATGGCCATGTGTGAAGCCGGCTTTAAATAGAATCGCAAAAAGTGTTAATAAATGCCAACATTTCGTTCCATAGGTTAGTATGAAAGTATCCCCTTTATATTATTTGTAAGATGATAAAATTGTGTTTGTTATCTCTTTTTATACAACTAAAGTACCAAGCGTACGGCCCACAAGATGGTAAGCGGTTACCGCAGCCTATGGACGCTCGCAATACCAGAGGTATTACTCACGGGTTGCCACTCTGAGACGTAGTTCGAAAGTCTCATGTGCCTGTAATTTCACCGGAAACCATGCCCTTTGAACCGGAACACAGCAATGCGAGCATTACTGTTTGACGGCAGAAATAAGTATCTTGAGTTTTAATTGTAATTGTTACCTCCAGGTCGATGTATGGACATGGAGTCTGAGCACAAGGAACTCCAGCTGCGGAACGTGTGGTCGCAGGCCGAGAGAGAGGTGTTCCGAGACAAGTACCTCCAGCATCCGAAGAACTTCGGGCAGATCGCCTCGTTTCTGCCGAGGAAGAGTGTTAGGGATTGTGTTAGGTGAATATCAAAATATCTGTCCGTTTTAATTCAAATAAATAAATAAATCCTACTATAATAATTAAAAAAAAAAACAGGTGTTTCACGTACCGGTATATCGGTGCAGAGGTACCGACACTGATAAGACTCAATTTCGAGAGTCTTCATCAGGGTTGAGTGATACGGCGCGCTTCCTCCTCCGCGTCGCAATATGCACTGATATTATAAATGACCCACTAATAATATAAATGCGAAAGTCTGTGTGTGTGAATGTTTGTTACTAGATCTCTAGGATCTAGGATAGGTTAAAAACGGCAAAAACACGGGTGAAGCCGCGCGGGTCAGCTGGTAATAAATAAGTAAATACAGGGATAATGTAGCTTTCTAATGGTAAAATAATTTTTGAAAAACCAGTAGTTTTTGAGTTTATTCTTTATTACTAGCCAATCTGCCCCTGCTTCGCAATGACATAAAATATGACATAACAATGAATGTCATACACATGACAATGACAACAATGAATGTCATAAACTTGACAATGACAACAATGAATGTCATAAACTTGACAATGACAAAAAATATGACAACAATGAATGTCATAAACATGACAATGACAACAATGAATCTTATAAACATGACAATGACGTAAAATATGACAACAATGAATGTCATAAACATGACAATGATATAAAATATGACAACAATGAATGTCATAAACATAACAATGACATAAAAACATACGGACCCGTAAGAAGCCGGGGGCTATTTAAGCGACCCTAGTAATAAATATAGCCTAGATGCTACTTAAGAGAAAGAACTTTTGTATTTAGACCTGTCGTTTTTGAGTTGACTCGTAACAAACATAAAAAAAACATTATCTTTATAATATTAGTGTAGATGGATTATGAATAAGATTATCAATGTACCGTTGCAGGTTTTACTATTTATCCAAAAAGGCTGAGAACTACAAGCAACTGCTGAGGAAGCCGCGACAGAGGCGGTCCGCGCGGAACCCCGTGCGCCCGCCAGCGGAGCCCGAGCTGCCGCCCGGGGTCACCACCCGTCTGCAGCGCTCGCAGGGTGACTACACACTCACTATCAGTATATATAATGCTGGACAATCCACACAGCATCATCTAGCCCCAAGCTAAGCAGAGCTTGCGTTATGGGTACTAGATGTATTGTATATAAGAGTAGAGTTGTAAGAGTAGTAGAGTTCTCTGTGATAGAGCTCGTCCGGGGAAGGACTACCGCCATACCTATTTCTGCCGCCAAGCAGTAATGCTCGCATTGCTGTGTTCCGGTGTGAAGGGTATGGTTTCCGGTGAAATCACTGGCACATGAGGCTTTCGATCTTAGCCCCAAGGTGGCAACCCGCGAGTGATACCTCTGGTATTGCAAGCGTCCATAGGCTGCGGTAACCGCTTACCATCTTGTGGGCCGTACGCTTGGTTGCCACTTCAGTTGTATAAAAAAAATATATAAATATGTACTTAATTGTGTCCAATAAAGTTTAAAACAAATTATAATGAACACATGAACAAAGTGCTTCCCCTTAGTAAATACAGACAGTAAGAAAAGTACCAATGGACACATTCTTAGTAACTAATTTATTTTATAAGACTAGGTTTATAGTTATTTACAAAATATGGAAAAATAACGCGATTGTAACAACGCCGGTTAGGTAGGTAGTATATAAATGTAAAAATAAAAATGTATTTGAGCAGAGTTTATTTATAGGTATTACAATGTGTGCAGGTACAGTTGGGCGGGGGCTCTGCGAGGTGGGCGCAGGGCTAGGAGAGGGCAAGGACGGGGAGGAAGAGGGGGGCGTACCCGTCACCTGCATACCCGTGCCGCCCAGCGCGCCACTACACCCCAGCAGGTTAGTCACACGCCACGGGACATCATCAGGACACATTGAAACTTCAGTGCTTAAAAGTCATCCTACTAATATTATTAATGCGAAAGTCAAGTTATTAAAAATATTTATTTGCATAAATAAGTGTTACAAAAGTAGGTCTTAATAGTATATGGGACTTAGAACTTATTTGCCTTCTGTGTCTGTGTGTGCGTATGTTATTATCACGTATCTTCGTGACGACTACACCGATTGTGATGATATTTGGAATGTGGATGGCTTTAGTCCTGGAATAACACAGGGCTAATTTTTATTCCGAAAAAATGCACTGTTCCTGTGGGATAGCGTAAAAACTGCAATGACAAAAACAAGCGGTAAACAGCGCCATCTAGCGAGTTTCGATGGAACACGTTACAGTTTGAGCACCGATTTTATCAAAACCTTCGTCCCATTTTTGCGGGAAGCCGGAACCCATAGGAATTATTTCGAATAGTGACATCTAGCGTCAAATCCAATCATTTCATAGTTTTCTTACGGGAACTCTTACACGTTGGGATTTCGTCTTGCGATAGAGACATCTAACGGCAGGTTTTGTAAACTGATCGTAAACTTATGTTCCCCTTTCCACCTAAAGACTCTAGAATAGTACCCCAAATAAATAGTCTTGCGTAGCGCCCTCTACAGTCATACTACATGAACATTTGAAAACTCTCAGCATTGAAAGTTTCAACTCAACGTCCGTAAGAGGGCAGGACGCGACGTTTCAGGAATGCTAAGAGGTGGTTATTTGATTAGTAGTTAATCAAAAAGTAATGCGTAAAGCGAGCGTGCATATTTGTAATGCAAATTAATTATGAGATACCACGCCACACACCAAAAATATTTTAAGAGCAAAGTTAGCCAAATAGGTCCTGGCGTTCGCGTTTTAGCGAGACTAATAATAATAATAATTCCTAATAATAAAATATTTTTTATTTTCTCTCACAATTAGGTCTTTAAATAGGTAGGTACAGTAGTTTGATGCTTAGTATCTAGACAAAAGTCCAGTAAACCTGTATTGCGAGAGTCTGGTGCCTGGAAAAGGTTTGTAAAAGCCTGTAATTACAGGACACCAGAGCCCAACTCAACGTATTTGATGGACAAACATCACTAAGATAGGATAGGTAGATACAGAAGGTATCTGCCTTGCATTTAACTTATATCTAACGTAGAAGGAATTAGTGTAAGATTTATGCGAACTTCAGCCCTACGACATAGAACATGGGATCAATATTAAGATGACTAATGAAAAGCAATTAATTTTTTAGCGCAAATCGTGATCGTAAGATAGATAAATATAATAGATAAAAACCATTATTACCGCACACAATTAATAGAAACAAACTTGACGAAACAAAACTTTGACGACCGATGTGTCGCAGCGGGCGCATGTCCATGCCTGCGACGCGGAGGTTCTCGCCTCGGGTCAAATGTTTGTACGATCTACAAATATTTGTTCCGGGTATTTTCTATGTATAATAAAAAATGTATATCTATGTATTGTATTGTATTATGTATATATCAGTCATCTAGTACCCATAACACAGCTCTGTTTAACAGCAGCTTACCTTGGGGCTAGATGATGCTGTGTGGATTGTCCAGCATTATTTATTTATTATTTATTTATAAAAAGAAACAAATGGTAATTTTATTATAAGTTACTAGCGGCTCGTCCCGGCTTCGCACGGGTAGTTATAAAACATAGCCTATGTTACTCAGTGATAATGTAGCATTCTAATGGTGAAATATTTTTTGTATTAATCATTAAAATTACAAATATTTCCTCATTATAATATTAGTATAGATTTCACGAATCTCAGCCACCACCAGAAATCATAAATACTGAGGGTAGTGAAAAAATCACTCAGTAATTTCTACAATATGAACTCCGATCTCCCCAGTAGCTTTTTAATTACATAATGTCAACAGTACTTCCACTGAATTATTCAGCCCGCCCCTGGATGCAGTGATGTTTTTAAAACCCCTCCTTTTGTTTGAGGTAATGTGGTGGTTTTGAGTGGTTGGATCTGCGACATAGACAAGGAATGCTTTTTTGAGAACTATCTCTTTAGAATAGTTAACTAATAGAGCTATTTGTAGCTAGACTAGTAGACAGACATTTAGGCTATTCATCTAGTTAGACTAGTGGGCTATTCGTCTAGCTAGCTAAATTATTATACTATTCGTCTAGTCTAGGTAGAGTAGTAAATTATTCGCCTTGCTAGTCTATACTAATATTATAAAGAGGACAGATTTGTGTTTTGGTTTCTTAAGAAAAAACTCAAAAACTACTGGTCCGATTTCAAAAATTATTTCACCATTAGAATGATATATTATCGCTGAGTTACATAGGCTATATTGGTTACTAGCGATCCGCCCCGGCTTCGCACGGGTGCGGTTTCATTGCACCCGCGCGAAGCTGGCACGGACTGCTAGTACTTAATAAACTATTGGTCTAGTTAGCTGACTTTTCGTTTTGCTAGGCTAGTAGACTATTCGTCTAGCTAGATAGACTAGTAGACTATTCGTCTAGCTAGCTAGACTAGTAGGTTATTCGTTTGGCTCACTAAACTAGCACACTATTCATTTAGCTAGACTATTTATTAATAACATAATCTTTTCTTGACATTTGAACAATTTAATTAGATACATGACACATTTTAATAATTTAACCACATTTGACATTTTCTTTTTAATATTACTGTTTTGTGTAAATTTAAACTATTTTTAAATGTAATGTTTGTAAATGTTTGTATGCCCAAATGGCAGGATCTAGAGCTCATTATGTTAGCATTACCACCATTTTATGTTACCTAGGTTCGCAAACAATAAATGATTATGATTATGATTAGAGTAGTAAATTATTCGCCTACCTAGATTAGTAGACTATTCTGTTAGCTAGCTAGGCTAATACCTACTTAGGTATTAGTCTAGCTAGCTAACAGAATAGTAGCTAATGGAAATAGGGTACATAAGTATGTATATGTATAATTTAAAAATTCCGGGCGTCTGGTTGAAGCGACGCGTGATCCAAAGGCTGGTTCATATCTGGCTCAACGTATCAGCATTGCCATTCAACGTGGCAATGCAGCCAGCATGTTGGGAAATTTTGTATATTTTGTAATGTAATGTAATGTATAGGTCTCACGACGGATCTCGGCCGTAGTGAAATTAGCCGTTTCGATGCGCAATGGAGCTTTTTCAAACTAAATTGTCTTTGCGCATCACAAACGGCTAACTTCACGGAAGCCTAGATCCGCTGTGCGACCTATACATATATTTTTTTTTAATAAAGATATTATACGATTTAAAAAATTGTTTTACGGTTACAGCTAAAAACTGTGTATGATAAGTGACCATAAAATTATTCTTGATAAGCGACTTGACGATCTCAATGTGATCTTAAAATTTAATCAAATCGTAATAATTCATAAAAATTAATAAAGGAAAAATCAAAACCTTAAAAAAATTCTTCCTTATTCATAAAAATGTAATTAATACAATTGCTGCCTTTATTACCATTCCAATTTTAATTTCAATAGCGATGGGGTGGTTTCATTAACCGAGCTTTATTAAGTGTCCGACTAACGAGCGGTTTAGACGGTATAAAAAAATAAATAAATAAATAATGCTGGACAATCCACACAGCATCATCTAGCCCCAAGATAAGCTACTGTCAAACAGAGCTGTGTTATGGTACTAGATGACTGATATATACCTCATACAATACAATACATAGATAGATATTTTTTTTTATTATATATAGAAAATACCCAGAACACCCGGAACAAATATTTGTAGATCGTACAAACATTTGACCCGAGGCGGGAATCGAACCCGCAACCTCCGCGTCGCAGGCGCCCGCTGCGCCACATCGCTCGTCAAAGGTATAAAAACCATCAGTTATGCTTGTCATCGGTGCTGCCATGAACTTGTTTAAGACGGTGTTTAAGACTAAGTTGTTTACTTTCCTAATAGAAAAGACATTTTATTCCCTAAAAGACTTTTGACAATAAGGATTAATTTCTAATAATTTATTCACTTTTGACATTATTTTCATTTCTCACTAATAATCTTATTTAATTTTATTCTTTAAAAATATTAATGTTTTAGGAATTTAATTTTGGTTAAAATGATTATTATATTTATTCATGTTATTAATAATTTATAAACTACAAAATTTGTACGCCTAGCGCAGATCACAGTGCACCTTTAATAATTTTAACAACTGTATACAACTATATACCTGTGTTAGACAAATAAAGACATTGAATTGAATTGAATTGAACTCTTATAGCTATTCAAATGAAGACCTAAACTAAATTGTCCCATCAATGGGAATAAAATCATGGGGACATCGGGAATACACGTGGAAAAACGACGCACTTACCATGAAGTTTCTACAATTTATTGCAATGATACCGCACCCGTGCGGAGCCGCGGCGAGTTGCTAGTAATAGATATAGCATGTGTTACTCAGGGATAATGTAGCATTCTAATGGTGAAAGAATTATTGAAATTGGAAAAGTAGTTTTTTTATACTACTAAAGTGGTAACCAAGCGTACGGCCCACTTGATGGTCAGCGGTTACCGTAGCCTATGTACGCATGCAACATCATAGATATCACTTGCGTGTTACCACCCTGAGACGTTAGATGGTAAGTCTCATGTGCCTGTAATTTCACCGGAAACCATACCCTTCGAACCGGAACACAGCAATGCGAGCATTACTGCTTGGCGGCAGAAATAGGTATGGTGGTAGTCCTTCCCCGGACGAGCTGTATCACAAAGAACTCTACTACTCTTAAAGTTTTTGAGTTTATTCGTAACAAACAAAAATACAAACATAAAAATAAAAAAAATTTACCACATTTTTTTTGACCACGGTTTTACTCGCTGGTGTGTCTGGGCCTTTATATATTCGTACCTAAACAGAGTCGGATCTAGGAAAGGATATGATCAGAGGGGCGACTACGCAACTCGGTTGCAATGCGATTTCAATCAGCGAACTCTCAACAAGCTGTCATATTCATACAAAATACGTCTTTGATTGAAACTAATTAAGTGAAATCGATTGCAACCAGAGTGTGTCTAGTGAAATCGGCAGCGTCTCTTAGCTGCAACTTATTCTCCGTGAAAAAAATGCCTTGTATATTCTATGCTAATAAAAAAAAAGCTATTATACACTTGATCAGTTTCTCAGTGACTCAAATAACGAATGATAGGTCTTATTGCTACCCCAAATAATGATTTTATTATAACACAAACTAGGTACCTATCCATTAATACTGAAATCGGTCCGCTCCTACTCAATTCTATATTGCAACACCCTTACTGGGTACATAGCTATGTGTTGCTTGCTCTGATATTATTTAATACTAGCAGTCCGTCCTAGCTTTGCGCGGGTGCAATGAAACCGCACCCCGAGGCGAGTCGCTAGTAATAAATATAGCCTATGTTACTCAGGGATAATGTAGCATTCTAATGGTGAAAGAGTTTTTAAATCTGACCAGTAGTTTTTGAGTTTATTCGTAACAAACAAAAGTACAAAAAATACAAGTCTTCTCTCTTTATAATATTAGTATAGATTACATAAGACCTGTGACATGTATTACCCTCATAAATATGATGCAATAAATGATACTGAATACTGAATACTGTAGAGTAGAGTTGAAATCGGGGGGCTAGGGGGGATGCAAAGAAAAATCACTAGTTCCTTTTTTCCGCCCAGTGCGTCCCTGGCCGCCATGTTTGCCCCCCACTCGCCTTTATGAGGTTCAGAAAACGAGAATAACTCAATTTTTCATCACAAAGATTATTCGTTTAAAATTCATTCATTCTTTTAGCGTGTCTTCCGTATTTTTACGTGAAGCTCAAAAGAACAGTTATGATACTTTATTGAAACTTTTTACTGTTATTTTTCTTCGGACATCGCTTGGCTGTTTCAATGGGTTACATGATTTTAGGAGTAGTAGAGTTCTTTGTGATAGAGCTGGTCTAGGAAGGACTACCACCATACCTATTTCTGCCGCTAAGAAGTAATGCTCGCATTGCTGTGTTCCGGTTCGAAGGGTATGGTTTCCGGTGATATTACTGGCACATGAGACTTTCCATCTGACGTCTTTTTTTTTTTATGTCAGCAAGTGACAATACAATCAAGGCGCTTACCTGATGTTAAGCACCACGCCTAACTATTACAGATGCAGTGCCACCCAAAGCTTAAAGTTTTTAAGTGTTTGCGAGGCACTGCACTGCGCTCATCACCCCGAGACATTGTTATTAAGTCTCTTTCGCTCAGTAATTTCACTTGCTACAGTGCCCTTCAAACCTAAACACAGTGCAGCTAGCACACTACTGCTTGGAGGTAGAATATCTGACACTGCGGTGGTACCCACCAAGACGGACTCTTGCTGAAGAGTCCTACCACCAGGTCTCAGGTTGGTAATACGCAAGCAACATCATAGATATCATCTATGATGTTGCATGCGTACAAGGCTGCGGTAACCGCTTACCATCTAGTGTGCCGTACGCTTTGTTGCCACTTTAGTGGTACTTGGAAATAATCTAGCTTAATATTTACGTCTCAGGATAGCAACCCCAGGCTACGGTAACCGCTAACCTGCATAGAGTGTGTAAAACACTTACTTGCAATAAATATAAATGAATTGAATCGTGTCCAAAATTATGCAAAATTGACGAGACTGAATAATATTATATATAGCCTATAATACAAATCTATTGATTAACACCGCGCCGCTTTGGTAGATGATCGTCCTTAAACGTGATAAAATAAACATGAATATTGAAATGTGTTATAACCACGTGAAAACGAGAATCAATTTAACCTGAATTACACAAATCTATTGATTAACACCGCTCCGCTCTGGTAGATGATCGCCTTTAAACATGATTCCCAACTCATTTACTAATCCTACGGCGAATCAGTGGAAATTGACGTGCTAATTATACCATACCAAAACAATCAAAGGGGAGGATGGGGTAAGATAAACATTATTACCCTTTCCTCTCTGTTAATTAACTGCCCGGCTGACAATAGGGTGACGAAAAATACATAGGCCACGGTAACCGCTTACCATATAATTTTATTATGATTGAAACCCTATTGTCTGACATTGTTAATTTAATTCAAATTAACTAGTCATGTATTTGCATTTTTTTTTCGCAATATTGGTTTTGTTAAACTGTGATTTATCTGTTATCAATAAAATACTATGACTATCACTATGACTATGTGGCATATTATTTCAAACTAATTCTTGTAATTTTAGTGATTATAGCACTTTTGATTTGATTTCGGGCCTAGTTTTTACATACAAGTATATACTTCGTTAGAACGAGGAGCTCAACGTACTTTTTTATTATCTTATCTACATTGAAAGAAAGAGAGAAAAAAATTATTTGACAACACAAAAACACAGCTATGTTACCTTTACCTGGTGGTAGGACTCTTCAGCAAGAGTCCGTCTTGGTGGTACCACCGCAGTGTCAGATATTCTACCTCCAAGCAGTAGTGTGCAAGCTGCACTGTGTTTAGGTTTAGAGAGCACTGTAGCAAGTGAAATTACTGGGCGAAAAAGACTTAACAACAATGTCTCGGGGTGATAAGCGCAGTGCAGTGCCACGCAAACACTTGAAAACTTTAAGCTTTGGGTGGCACTGCATCTGTAATAGACAGGCGTGGTGCTTAACATCATGTGGGCGCCTTGATTGTCTTGTCACTAGCTGACATGTTATTTTATAGAGGTCAGCAAATGGCAAGACGGTGAAGTCGCTCGTATGATGTTAAGCGCCACGTTTGACTATAACAGTTTCAGTGGCGCAGTTCTGCGTTGCACTGCACTGATACGCTCGTCGACCCGATACGTGCTTTCGCCCAGTATTTTCACTTGCTACAGTGCCTTTCAATAACTATTATGAGTAGTATTTACAAAGCTGAAAAAAAATGCTTTAAATAATGCTGGACAGTCCACACAGCATCATCTAGCCCCAAGCTAAGCAGAGCTTGTGTTATGTGTACTAGATGTCTGATATACTTAATAAATAGATAGATATTTTTAATTTTAGAAAACACACAAGTAAGAAAACAACAAATATTTTCAGATCGTACAAACATTTGTTCAAACGCTCTCCCAACGTAGGCGGAACTCACCCGCCGCGCCACATCAAAAAAATATATCATAAAATCCACCCGACTTTGCGCCTTCGAGCCCTGTCTATTTGAATATCATTAAAATTTGCCCAATTAATACCAGCTCTGTGGTAATTATCCCCTGTATACTCCGCAGGGGGGCGTGCAAACACGGGCCTGGGGTGAACCTCGACAATCGAATTTATCTCATCCAGTTTGCATTGTAAACTTGGCCAGTGACGGTTTTTAGTTTTGCTAATTGGTTGAAAAAAAATTTTTTTTTTGTGATCGCTATCGGCGCGTGCTGGTCGCTTTCAATAATTTAGGTATTTTATTGAAAGATTTCACAGAATAGTAAATGAGAATTACCCTTCAAAGGGGATTTTGGGAACTTTTTTGTGTCAAAATCCCCTTCAGTCCGAGTTTCAAGCTCTAAAGGGGATTTTGACTATACAATTCCCAAAATCCCCTTCAAAGTGGATTTTCAAAGGGGATTTTGACACTAACCCTGTAGCGATGTCGCGGGTTCGAATAAATCTTTGCATGATCTGCAAATATTTGAATGAATAAGTCTGTTAGATGAGACAAGATATACTTAAAATAATTTATTTTATTTTATTTTGTTCGAAAAACAGTATAAAAAACTAAATATTAAACAACTTAAATAACTAAACACCAATAATATGTTTTCGATTTTTTGCAGTGTATATAATCTTTATATACACTGCAAAAAATCGACCCACCCCAACTTTTTGATAGGCGTGGGTCAATTGTTACTTCAAAAATTGAGGCGGGTCGACAACCCTAATATATGAGGTACTTGAGTTTTCATTGTACCTCTGCGAAGACCACCACAAATTATTTGATTTTATTTTTAGTTTTAACTGTTTCTTTGGTGTAACAATAAAGAGTTATCTATAGTTCGCACAGCGGATCTAGGCTTCCGTGAAGTTAGCCGTTTGTGATGCGCAAAGACAATTTAGTTTGAAAAAGCTCTATTGTGCATCGAAACGGCTAATTTCACTACGGCCGAGATCCGTTGTGAGACCTATACCTATCTTTACATATTAGAAGACTAAGTAGCTTCTCGTCATCTGTTCTTATATATGTACGCTTAATTTTTTTAAACTACGCAATCAATTTTAATTTGGTTTTCATCGATAGTGTTTTAAGAGGAAGATTGTATACGTCTAATGTAATTACTCGTGCGAAGTTTGGTAAGCTACTGGAACTAAAATGAACTAGCAGTTCTCCGAACAGCAGACCTCGCAAGCACACACTTGTGAAGTGAGCTTTGAAAGTGAGCAACATATTGCATTTTGAGGAACTATTTTGCTCATCACGCTGAAGATCCTCATCAGATCTTCACTAAATATCAGACAAACTTAAAGTTAATACTTTTCTTCAAATAAAATAAGAATCATCGAAATCAAATCACATTAGGCGGAGATATTCAGCAGCCCTCTTTTTGTCCCTTTTTGGAGAAAGTCAAATTCTATAAAGTCATAGAACCTGTATACCAAGTTTCAACCAGATTGGTTGAAAAATGCGACCTGTAGGCGAGAACACAAACTGACCGGACAAACTGACAACCAAAAGCATTTTTGGCCAATCTCGAAACTTCGCTCTTTGCTTCGCTCGCTTCGCTCGCTCGGTCAATAATAAATTCCTGTTGCCACAATCATTATAACATATCCTTCAATATTATCTTTAATTCAATTAGCGGCAAGGAGAGAACGCTTGCCCAAACTCTTTTTCTCATTGCCTTTACGATCGGCGAAAGCATTTAATTAAGGCAATTAGAAATATTGCTCGGCGGTGTTTGCGTAAAAATCTAAACAAGCCCGCAGGCTAGGGATGGGACACGGGCTAGTGTTGCGCTATGAATGTTTTACTAGTATTCGCCATGAATGTTATGCTGATATTCGCCATATTATACTAGTAATCGTCATGAATGTTATGCTGGTATTCGCCATAATGTTATACTAGTATTCGCCATGAATGTTATGCTGCAGTTCTATTGACAAGGTATTATTCGTTCTATAGAACAAATAGGACAGTTTTTATTTTAGTAGTTCTATCATAGAAAAAAAGGTGTTACCGCAGAAGAGATATTAGTACTACGTACAGAATGGCCACTTCCTACCTCCCACCGGTTTTACTTACCTCACCCATCTCACGAGTTTGCCGGCACCTTTCGCCGGCACTGAAGCTAAGGGCTATTAAGCATGCGTTTATTTTGGTTTTGTATGGGCGCAGTGCACTCTTTCCACAGGCGTGAGCAAAAGCGTGCTATCTCGCTCTTGCGATAACGAGGCCAACCATGACACTCACACATAGAACGGCACCATAAATATTTACCATACATTGACTCTAACAACATTGTTAGTAAAAATTATTATTTGACAAAAGGTAGGTATTACCTTTCCAATTATTATAAACGACAGGTAGCTGTTTCGCTATCTTATTATTTTAGTATAACAGCCAAAAACTTGGCTACACAAAGTGCTTTTATTGGGCACTCCCATGACATGAGACAGACTCTGGACATTATTCCAAGTCATTTAAATTAGTTTGTAAGACAATAGAGGGATTCTCTAGCATTCAACAGTCAAATAATAATTGTTATAAAAAAAGTCAAAATAAATCAAAGAATGTAAATATTACTAGCTTGGTGCATCAGAATATTCAGGGAATTTGTAACAAAGAGTTAGAACTGGAATTGTACCTGAACTCAAATAATATTGACATTATTTGCATTACTGAACATTGGCTGAAAAGCCATGAGCTTATGTTCAATTTCAGTAATCACCAAGTTGGTAGTTCCTTCTGCAGAGTTAACTTTATGAGAGGTGGATCATTAATATTACTTAATAAAGAAATTAAATTTAGAGAACGTAAAGACATTGTCACCCACTCTGTAGAACGACACATTGAGATAGCCTGTGTGGAGTTGGAGCAGTTCATTGTTATAAGCACTTATAGCCCACCAACCGCCTCATTTGATGTTTTTGAGAAAGTAATGGAAGAGGTAATGTTTAAAATAGTATCAAAATCAAATAAACAAACTATTGTTTGCGGTGACTTTAATGTAAACTTGCTTGAAACATACTCTTTAAGTACCAGAATAACTAGTCTATTTAAATCATTTGACCTTGAACCATTATTTATGGAGCCCACAAGAATAACTGCCACTTCGGCTAAATGTATAGATAATATGTTTTCTAATGTAAAAGTATTAAGAAAAAGTATAATAAGTAATATTAAATCGGACCATCTTGGTCAACTTATTCATGTAGAAGCAAGAAACAAAAAAAATGTAAATAGAAAAATAACTTTTATTCCTGTGACCATTGATCGATTGGATAAAGTAAAATTTAACCTTATTTCTAGATTGCCTGGTTTATCATATAACTATCATAATCCAAATGACTCGTATAATCTATTTTTTAATGAATTTAATAAAGTATTCAATTCGATTTTCACATCCAAGACGGTTACGGTATCAGGCAGTTCAAAATTTTGTGAGTGGGCAACAGCTGGTATTCATAAAAGCAGGCAAACCTTGTATGAACTTTACAGCGAAAAACAATACAACTTTAGTGAAGAGTTTAAAGTAAAAGTTAGAAATTATTCAAAAATTTTTAAAAGCGTTTGTCAAGTTGCAAAATCACTATATTTATGTTCAAAAATTAAAAACAGTCAAGATAAAATTAAAGCTACGTGGAAAATTATAAATAATGAGACTGGAAGAGTCAAGACTCAGAATAATGTTTTCAATTTAAATATTAATGATAGTAATATTAAGCATGATGATGAAGTAGCCAAAGCATTCGAAAAATTCTTTACTGATATTCCAGTTTCTACTACAAAATCTTTAAACTCTTCTCACATAATTGCAGAGTCATTGTTAAAAAATAATGTACCACAATGCAACATACAATTACATTTCGATTATGTAAATAATAATGATATTATCAAAGCATTTAAACTGATAAATGTAAAAAAAACCACTGATCTCTGGGGCATTTCTGTTAGCGTTGTGAAATCATTCATTGAAATCATTGCACCTGACCTAGCTTTTATATTTAACCAATGTATTGACTGTGGTGTGTTTCCTGATTTAATGAAACATAGCAAGATAACACCTCTTTTCAAATCAGGTAGTCATTCTGACCCTGGTAACTTTCGGCCTATATCAGTATTGCCTACATTTAGTAAAATTTTTGAAAAACTTATTCTTATTCAGTTACAAAGACATTTTAGTATGAATAACTTACTTGATAGTAAACAATTTGGGTTCACAAGAGGTCGCTCAACAACTGATGCCGGTGTTGAGTTGATATCACACATTTTTGAAGCCTGGGAGGAATCGCAAGATGCCTTAGGCATTTTTTGTGATTTATCTAAGGCATTTGATTGTGTACATCATGAGACACTAATTAGAAAATTACAACACTATGGAGTTAGGGGTGTTGCTCTAGACCTTCTCACTTCATATCTAAGTGATAGAATACAAAGAGTTGACGTAAATGGAAAGCGTTCTCCGGGATCAGTGGTAACAATTGGTGTACCACAAGGATCAATACTTGGGCCATTCTTGTTTTTAATATATATAAATGATCTACCCCGGCTTGTTAGGAACGATCATGAGATTGTACTGTTTGCTGATGACACGTCACTTTTATTTAAATTAAAGCGACAAGAGACTAACTTTGACAAAGTAAACAATGCAATCTCTAAAATTGTAGGGTGGTTTAATGTAAACAACTTATTGTTAAACGAAAATAAAACGAAATGCGTTCGTTTCATACTACCTAATGTAAAACAAAACCAAACTAATATAAAAATAAAAGATGAAAAGCTAGGCCTTGTGGACACCACAGTTTTTCTAGGCTTAACTTTAGATAATAAACTGCAATGGGGCCCACACATAGATAAATTGTCGAAGAGACTTAGTTCTGCAGCATACGCAGTCAAAAAGATCCGTCATTTCACCGACGTCGATACAGCCAGACTAGTTTATTTCAGCTACTTTCACAGCATTATGTCTTACGGTATTTTGTTGTGGGGGAGTGCTGCAGATATTAACACCATATTCGTGTTGCAGAAGAGGGCTGTTCGCGCAATTTATAACATGGGTCCCAGAGAATCACTTAGAGATAAGTTCAAAGAAATTAATATTATGACAGTGCCCTGTCAATATATTTATGAAAATCTTATGTATGTTCGCAAAAATATTAATCTGTTTAAAAAAAATTGTGATAATCATAATGTTAATACTAGAAATAAAAATAAACTCGCTGTTCCCACAGTTAGGCTCACTAAGGTCAGTAAATCTTTTAAAGGGCAATGTGTACGCTTCTTTAACAAAGTCCCAAGCGACATACAAAATTTATCAATTGTCAAATTTAAAAACTTAATTAAACAAAATCTGTCTCAAAAAGCTTACTATAAAACAACCGATTACCTAGATGATAAAAAAGCTTGGGACGAATGTGCTCCAACTCTACTTGGAATCCATAACAATAGCAAGGGTCATGCCAAAAAAGCGATAGGAACCCAGCCGGTGTTGTTGCCAGTTCTTTTACGGCATGGGCGCGTTGGAACTGGTGTAAATTTTCCTAGCTTGTAAGACGTTTCAAAGTGATCCTTGTGATTCTACTGAATAAATAATTTTTGATTTTGATTTTTTTTGAATAGATAATTCGTGATTCAAGAGGAAAGTATATATCTATATTTACCTTGGGGCTAGATGATGCTGTGTGGATTGTCCAGCATTATTTATTTATTTATTTTGCGAACGAAGTCGCGAGCGACACGGCAGCTAATGTATAAAAAGTTATAGTTCGCACAGCGGATCTAGGCTTCCGTGAAGTTAGCCGTTTGTGATGCGCAAAGACAATTTAGTTTGAAAAAGCTCCATTGCGCATCGAAACGGCTAATTTCACTACGGCCGAGATCCGTTGTGAGAACTGTACATCAAAATAGAGCGGAATTCTTTCAGTGAATATAGTCGCAGTATTGAAAACAACCGAAGAGCACCGGTGGTCTAGTGGTAGTAGACCCCGCCTTCCGATCCGAAGGTCGTGGGTTCAAACCCGGTCGTGCACCAATGGATTTTTCTGTTCGAAAAATTTATGTGCGCAATGCCAGTGCTCTCATACGGTGAAGGTAAACATCGTGAGGAAACCGGCATGTCCAAGAACTAAAAATTCGAAAGACATGTGCCATCCGCCAATCCGCATTGGGTCCGCGTGGTGGATTAAGACCCAATCACTCTCGCCCGAGAGTAGGCCAGTGTCCCAGCAGTGGGAACATTAGAAGGCTGTCATGATGATGATGATTGAAAACAAACAAAACCGATCAGAAAACACGAATTCGATAAAAACCATGGATGAATATGAAATGAATATTTACTTGGAATCGACAATCAGAGCCTATTTTATCATACTCGAAACTGTTATTAAAAAAATATTGGCCTTATTAATAAAAAAAACTGATATTTCGGATAACTAATAGTTCTGTAGGACTTTGACGTCATAGAACAGTTGAAACTTTTTTGTCCCAGTAGTTCTATGGTAGAACTGTTGGTGCAAATCTGTCCTATTTGTTCTATAGAACTAATAATACCTTGTCAATTGTGCTGGGTATAGAACATACCCAGCACAATTGACAAGGATATGTTAAAAAATATCTATCTGTGTAGTATTATATTAAAAATCAACTCAAGCCTCAAGGTGGCAACCCGCGAGTGATACCTCTGGTATTGCAAGCGTCCATAGGCTACGGTAACCGCTTACCATTTTGTGGGCCGAACGCTTGGTTTGCCACTTCAGCCCCCATACCATGAACTCTTAGAGAGATTCAAATTAGGATCTAAACTGAATTGTCAAAAAATTTGTACCATGAAATTAATAATTATTGAAGTCATGGTACAAAATTTTTTGACAATTCAGTTTAGGTCCTAATTTGAATCGCTCTAAGAGTTCATGGTATTGGGGCAGTTGTATAAAATATATATATATATAGTATAATAACAGTCATCTAGTACCAATAACACAAGCTCTGCTTAGCTTTGGGCTAGATGATGCTGTGTGGATTGTCCAGCATTATTTATTTTACGCGTGCTCATGAAAAAGAGCTTTCTAAATAGCTTCGAAACGTCGTCGTCAGCATATATGTCAAAATTCAGTATTCTGTATTCATTTATTTATTGCAGTCATTATTTTATATGGTTAAGTGTTCGTTTAGTGTTAAATCAAGTAGTAAATAGCCGTTAATAATTTAAAATTATAATACCTTCCATTCGTTCGTTCGTATGAGTCAGTGGCCAACTCTGGTGACACAGTTTCTAGCCCGCCCGAAGGCCTCTGTCACGGCCTAACAACTTTGAAAAAGCCGGGACCGACTGCTTAACGCGCCCTCCGAAGCACGGGAGCGCTCAGTTGAAATTGCCACTGGCGGTCACCCATCCAAACGATGACCCCGCGGAACAGTGCGTTCGTTGATCTGTTAAGAACAACTTAGCCAGCTACGTCACGAGCGCCTTTAAGAAATTATTGATTATTAGCAAGGGTAGCGAGGGAAGTCACGGGCCGCCGCCAGAGGCACATATGCTGATTGCCGCGTCCCGCGAGAGTCGGTGCGCAAATAATAAGCGGAGTGATTGTCAACAGTACAGATTATGCCATATTTTCTTGTGCCGTTATTGCCCCGACTTCCCCTTTTGATTCGATTTTCTGGGAACTGTTTAAAGACTGTTATTACTTCGATTGGCGTTTAATTTTATTACTCAAAAGAGTGTAAAATAGTTATCTTGACGACCAATGTGGCGCAGCGGGCGCAGGTCCGCCTGCGACGCGGAGGTTTCGGGTTCGATTCCCGCCTCGGTTCAAATGTTTGTACGATCTACAAATATTTGTTCCGGGTGTTCTGGGTATTTTCTATATATTATAAAAAATATCTATCTATGTATTGTATTGTATTAAATATATATCAGTCATCTAGTACCCATAACACAGCTCTGTTTAACAGCAGCTTACCTCGGGGCTAGATGATGCTGTGTGGAATGTGTAATGCTGAACTGCATTATTTATTTATCTATACTAAAATTATGAGAGAGAATTATGTTTACGAATTAACTCGAAAACTACTGGTCCGATTTCGATAACTCTTTCACCGTTAGGTAGCATTCATTCTAAGTACATAGGTTATGTTTTATGTACACCCGTGTGAAGCCGGGACGAGCCGATATTTATAAATAAATATTGCCGAGCGCCATCTAGCCCGAAACTAAGCGAATCTTGTACTGTGGTACCCTAATAACTGATACAATAATGCAAATACATCAACTTCTGGTTATTCATCATCATCATGACAGCCTTCTAATGTTCCCACTGTTGGGACACTGGCCTACTCTCAGGCGAGAGTGATCTTCTGGTTATTATCGCTATTAAACTTATAACATTTACATTAATTTATATTGTGATTATTTAAGTAGGTGATGATTAATGTTTAAATATTAGTATTATTCATTTGTGTTAATTTATTCATATGTAGCAAGTTGCACAATTTATTTGTGATCCTATATAAGTACACCCCCAACCATTCTTTTATTTATTTTATTCTCTCTCCATCCAAAGGTTGTCTGGAAGAAATCGCTTTTAAGCGATAAGACCGCCCATTGTACTCATACTATAAAATGTGTTTTGTTTTTATGTTTTTAATACTGTTAAGGTGTACAATAAAGCATTTTTCATTCATTCATTCATTCATGTTAGTTACCTGGTGGTAGGACTCTTCAGCAAGAGTCCGTCTTGGTGGGTACCACCGCAGTGTCAGATATTCTACCTCCAAGCAGTAGTGTGCAAGCTGCACTGTGTTTAGCTTTGAAAGAGACTTAACAACAATGTCTCGGGGTGATAAGTGAAGTGCAGTGCCACGCAAACACCTGGAAACTTAAAGTTTTGGGTGGCACTGCATCTGATATAGTCAGGCGTGGTGCTTAACATTAGGTTGGCGCCTTGATTGTCTTGAAAAAAAACAAAAAACACCGCCACTCATTCTTCCAATAAATTTTTTTTTTTTTAATAATTAATTAATCTGTTATAAATATTCATTTTTCTAGTTAAGTATGTTAAAATTTTGTACGTCATGACAAATGGCTGAATGTGTTTAGCACCTATGTTTGTACGAGTACATAACAACTGTATCATCTACCATATTCAATGCAAATAAATATCTTTATATCTTTAAAAGTCCTCTCCATCCAAAGGTTGCCTGGAAGTAATCACTTCTAAGCGATAAGGCAGTTCATTGGACCTATTTTGTAAAATGTTATTATCTAATATAAGTTTATGTTTTGGTGTACAAGTACAATAAAGTATTATCATTCATTCATTCATTCAATACTTTTTTCTTGTATTTTCACGAGGTTTCAACTAATGATGTTAATTACCTGCCTAAAAATCTCTGTATATCTTTTAAGTGTGTGTCAATAAATATTTTTTCTTTCATTCCTTCTGCTACAAATTTTGTTCCAAACCATTTTTATTGCGCTCAACCGTTTTTGTAGGGCGGAAATATTTTTCATTTTTGATGGAAATTGGTATAAATTAAGGAAATTAAATGATGTACTTTGAGCCTACCGAAGGATAGAAGCGCTCAGTTTATATCCCCACAGTCACCCACCCAAATGGTACGAACTACGGTGAGTAATATAATAATTAACCCCCCAATTCTTTCCCCCCCAGGGTAGAACTAATGAGAACTCCGCCGCTACCTCCCTCCCCTCCGCCCGCGTCGTCCGCGCCGCCTTCGCTAGTGACATCCACGGCAACGTCAACACTGACGTCGACGTCAATAAGCATAGTGGGGTCTCCTGCGCCGGCCACGCCGCCGCTGCTGACGTTAGAGGCCACGACGGTGACGGTCACCAGTGCAGACGTGACTGTGACCATCACTGCTATTACGGTAAGATTTGTTGAGTTTAAAAGTTTTTCGAGAGCGAAATTACTGTGTTTATTGGTGTTATCTCATCACTTGATGGTAAGCAGTTACCGTAATCTATGTACGCTTGCAATATGAGAGATATCACTCGCGCTGTGTTACCCTGAAACGTAGATCTAAGTCTCATGTGCCTGTAATTTTCCGGAAACCATATCATCGAACCGGAACACAGCAATGCGAGCATTATTGGTTGACGGCAAGAAATATGGTGGTAGTTCTTCCCCGGACGAGCTCTATCACAAAGAATTCTGCTACATTTCTTCTTTCCTTTCCCACAGACGTCAGCTCCGCTACTACCAATGACGTTACCCACGTCATCGACGTCGTCAACGCCGTCGCCGTCGATGATCCCCATCCCGTCGTCCACGCCGACGTCATTATCGTTCACGTCAGCGTCATTCACGTCGACGGCGTCGTTCACGCCCGTGTTGTCAGTGGTGACGTCGGTGCCGTCTCCGCCGCCGTGTTCGACGGCGGTGGTGACGCCGACGGCGGGCGGCGGGAACAGCAGCGCCCCGCCCACGCCGCAGCCCGCTCAGCCGCCCACGCCGACGCAGCCGCCCACGCCTGAGACTGGTAAGTTTTATATACATGTAGGAGTTTCGGGGTCCATCATGAAAAACGCCAGTCACTTGCACTTTTTCTTTAATATTTGAGATGTGACTCTTAGGCTAGCTTACAGTCGAATGTATGTTTTACAAGTTCCTTGGAGTATTTATAGGCGAATCGACATCGCTTTCAAACAATACAACAACTAAAACTTATTACCGGAAGTTGAATATAAAATTAAAATAATTAATGAACATTACTTTTTAAAATATAAAATATAATATTTTAAATTGTAATACTTAAATAATTTATTATTTTATGACAAATACAAAACTCAATTAATATTCTAAAAGTACAAAATGATTATTAAACAATATAACATCAATCAATTCTTTTAAATAAATATTTTTATTAATGAATTAATTCAAATCAGCATTTAAATCTGATTATATTTAGCATCAATTAAAAATTTTTAAAACATATTTTTGCGCTATCATACATCCATCTTTTTTTATGTCAGCAAGTGACAAGACAATCAAGGCGCCCGCCTGATGTTAAGCACCACGCCTGACTATTACAGATGCAGTGCACCCCAAAGCTTAAAGTTTTTAAGTGTACTGCACTGCGCTTATCACCCCGAGATGTTGTTAAGACTCTATCGCCCAGTAATTTCACTTGCTACAGTGCCCTTCAAAGCTAAACACAGTGCAGCTTGCACACTACTGATTCGAGGTAGAATATCTGACACTGCGGTGGTACCCACCAAGACGGACTCTTGCTGAAGAGTGCTACCACCAGGTAAAGTCTAGCCGCAAACTAAACAAAGCTTTAACAATGAGGACCAAATAGCTGATAGATTAAATATATACCTACTTTTTTGTGAGTAAAGTTGAGTATTAGTGAGTATTAGTTCCATGATCCACCTTAGAAAGACCACTGATCGCTTAGTTACCATTTGGATGGGTGACCGCTATTAGCGATTCCTGTCTTTAAAAACTCTGTCACCAGAGTTGGCCACTGACTCATACGAATTTACATTATTAAAAATTCATGTTGCTTTCAAATGACGTGAAGATAAGAGTAGTAGAGTTCTCTGTGATAGAGCTCGTCCGGGGAAGGACTACCACCATACCTATTTCTGCCGCCAAGCAGTAACGCTCGCATTGCTGTGTTCCGGTGTGAAGGGTATGGTTTCCGGTGAAATTACTGGCACATGAGGCTTTCGATCTTAGCCTCAAGGTGGCAACCCGCGAGTGATACCTCTGTTATTGCAAGCGTCCATAGGCTGCGGTAACCGCTTACCATCTTGTGGGCCGTATGCTTGGTTGCCACTTCAGTTGTATAAAAAAAAACAAAAAAAAACGTGAAGATGAAATAAACCAGCGCTTTCTAATTCAAATTAAATATTTATTAACGTTTTACATTAAAATTAAATTACTAAGTCCTTAAGCTCGTTAAATCACTTTACTGATATGTGCTTTACTACTGTCCTTGAAGTGCTTACAAAGTCTTGAAACCTATTTCTGCCGCCAAGCAGTAATGCTCGCATTGCTGTGTTCCTGTTCGCATGGTATGGATTCCGTTGAAATTACAGGCACATGAGACTTTCCATCTAACGTCTCAGAGTGGTAACACGCAAGTGATATCTATGATGTTGAATGCGTACATAGGCTACGGTAACCGCTTACCATCAAGTGGGCCATACGCTTGGTTGCTTTAGTGGTATAAACAATTTTTTGAGACTCACTGAGCATAATGTTTTTAAGACTCACTTAAAATAATACTTATGTTTCTAAGACTCAGTGAAAATACTACAGAATAATTTAGAACAATCATGTTTCTAGAACTTACTGAGTATTACGTTTCTAAGAACTCTACTACTCTTGATAGGTCCTATTCAAACTTTATCAAAATCGGTCTAGCCCTTTATGAATAAATATTTAAAAACGTGTCAATAACTACATTGTCGCGTACAGACACAATCTGCCGAAACAATTTTGACGTTTAAGTTGGTTTTTGTTTTGTTCCTAAAAATTAATTTTACATAATAATATGAGATCACAATCGCGAAAAATATCATTTCTAAAACAGAATATTACTCACATATGATTTGAGAAGTTTCTGTCAACATAACACTTGAAGTTCACTTAAATTTAGTTTTTGACACATACTGCTAAAATATACCTAAAATATCATATATATAAATATAATAATAATATATATAAGTTTTACCTTTTTTTATAGCAAAACAAAGTTACTGCTTCGATGTATTTATTATTATGATAGTTTTATGGCAAAAGAAATGTCTTATTTGATTTATTTAAGACAATAAAGTGTTCTTCTGTGTCTATTCTACAAACTTTAGATAGTTTTGTCTATTCTTGCGTGTTATCGTAGAACTTGTTACGAAATATTATAGATTTCGGCCCTTATTCATAAACATTATAAACACTTTAAACCTCTGTTAGCTAATGTGTCTTTAAATCCGTCATCGTTTTTGTTCATTGACATAAGAATGACAAGGAAAGCCAACACTTAGCAAGCCGCTAAAATGACAGTTTTTTTATGATTAAGGGCATTAAAATCGTAATATCCATGAATTATTGTAAAACTAGTGTTAACTAATTTCTTAAGACGCGGCACTTGAAGTAGACGGTTCAGGCTCGTTCCGGTACTGCGTCTCATTAATTCGGTCCTGCGTCTCATTAGTTCGGTTCTGCGTCTCATTAGTTCGGTTCTGCGCCTCACCAAGGTTCTGCGTTTCAATAGCCAGGTTCACGGGCGTATCTTCCCCGTGGCAGCTCTTCCTATGCTTATGCACGAAGTAGTAAGACGGGAATTTGCAGCCGCACGTCTTGCACGGGTAGTAGTGCAATGTAGTGCGTGGTTTCCGCTGTCTGCTCGGCCAGTTGCGTTCTGTATTCTCTTCCTGCCAGGACGAGTTCAGAACCCGGCTGAACCTGACCGGACCGTCGCACGAGGCGATATCCAAGACCGTGTTTGAGGGGTTCTTCGGTTGGTCCGGCTCGATCCTTTCCACGTCCAGCTCGCTCGAGGTTGTGGATGTTGGTGATGGTGGCGGCGGGCTGGCGGGACGGGTTGGTGACGGGGCTCTGGCTCGCCTCGGCACGGGTCTGTGGGCGCCCGGGGGCGGGGCGGGCCGGGCCACGCACGGACTCGGCCCGAGCCAGGCGCGGTAAAGGGACAACATCCCGACGCGGCGCTCAGCGGCGACTGACGCGCGGCGGCTGCACGCGCCCCATTATAAAGGATCGGGGAAAAGTTGGGAAAAGTTTTCCGGGAGATTTTGTTTGTTTTTATTCTTTGATAAATTATTGTTTTATTAGACGCTGTGGGTTAAATAGTAAAATAGTTTAAACATTTAAATAAATGGCTATGACAACTGATGGAGCGCTCGTGAATGACGTAGCTGGCTAAGTTGTTCTTAATAGATCAACGCAGGCACGGTTCCGCGTAGTCACCATATGGATGGGTGATCGTCAGTGGCAGTTCCAACTGAGCGCTCCCGTGCTTCGGAGGGCACTTTATACAGACGGTCCCGGCTTTATCAAAGTTGTTAGGCCATGACATGTCACCAGCGTCGGCCACTGACTCAAACGAGCCTACTTATTACAACAATGTTCCTTATTCGTTCGCTGTGTAAATGCGAATAAGTATTACTGTCAAAGGAGATTGAAGCGTGTTTTTTCAAAGGAATATTATATTTTTCCCTTCGTTTTTCATCTGAATCTGTTCCCGGGGGACAATTAAGTAAATAAACGTGGATTGTTATCATTCTGCTTGTAGAATCACTTCAATATTAGTGCTCTATTCAAAGAATCCCGCGGTGCTGGTCGCTTTTATGCAGTATGCAGCATTTTATTATAAACTAGCGGATAGTCCCGGCTTTGCACGGGTGGATGTAAAATATATACAAAGTTAATGTAGTATTGTAATGACGAAAGATGTTTTTTTTTAAATCGGACCAGTAGTTTTTGAGTTTATTCGTTACTAATAAAAATACAAATATTTTCTTTTTATGATACATGAAAACGCTTACTTTTAATTTAGTAATTTACTTAAATTTTTTTTGTTTTTATAAAAAAAAAAACAGTAATTTACAAATATATTATTAACTAAGTGCCGGTAATAAATATTCTTAGTAACATACATACATACATAAAATCACGCCTGTATCCCGTAGGGGTAGGCAGAGACCACGGATTTCCACTTGCTACGATCCTGACACACCTGTTTTGCTTCATTTACTCTCATCACATTCTTCATACACGCTCGTCGGTTTAGGGTACTCCTGACCTGGCCTTTCTATAGTAACTTGTGTATAAAACTGAGAATCAACTAAAACTAGTTCTGCATTGCATAAAACCACCCTCGTCTACACTCCCTTAAATAAATGAGTTATTTAACAATACCTATTTCTGCCGCCAAGCAGTAATGCTCGCATTGCTGTGTTCCGGTTCGAAGGGTATGGTTTCCGGTGAAATTACAGGCACATGAGACTTACCATCTAAGGTCTTAGGGTAGTAACACGCAAGTGATGTCTATGATGTTGCATGCGCACATAGGCTACGGTAACCGCTGGCGCGTGGGCCGTACGCTTGGTTACCACTTTAGTAGTATAAAAAAAAACCTATAAAATTAAAGTTTAGTAAGAAATGTTTATTTTCATAGTTATTTTGTTACATTTACACTTAACTCGAACTTAGTTATATAATATGTTTACATATATCTACTTACTTAGTTGTATTATATATGTTTACATATTACTTTACATATTACTTACTTAGTTGTTTTATTTTATAAGCTAGAACTCAATCCGCGATGCGTTTCACAGTAAACTATATGCCGAAACTTGTTCAGCATTGCATAATGCCTTCCTCAAGACCGTCACTGGAGCCGTCCCACAGGACGTAAGTCTAGTAACCTACCAGAGGGTCTACTCTAGAAAGCGACAAACGATAATCGTGGCCAATATCATAGCTCAACTTGTTTTTTTTTTTATACTACTAAAGTGGTAACCAAGCGTACGGCCCACTTGATGGTCAGCGGTTTCCGTAGCCTATGTACGCATGCAACATTATAGATATCACTTGCGTGTTACCACCCTGAGACGTTAGATGGTAAGTCTCATGTGCCTGTAATTTCACCGGAAACCATACCCTTCGAACCGGAACACAGCAATGCGAGCATTACTGCTTGGCGGCAGAAATAGGTATAGGTATTGTGTCGGTGACAACTTTGTTCAGAGCATTCACGGACATAAGCTGAACCACGGAAAGTGACGATTCATCGCATTTGTCTGCGAGGGTAGACCCTCTGAGCCCCCTTCTGTAGATCTCATAAAAACTAAAAAACATCATAAGCGTCTTGTGCTTGAGGTCTGACAAAATTTGCTTTCGTCTGTCAGCTATTTACGACTTTATAGATTAAAAAAAAATCACCAATGAAATTTTCGCTACAAAAAATGTATTTGCGCAATGCCAGTACTCTTATACGGTAAGGGAACTTCGTTCGTTCGGAAGAAATCGGCGGCATGTCCAAGAACAAAAAATTCGAAAGACATGTGCCATCCACCAATCCGCATTGGGTCCGCGTGGCGGATTAAGACCTTATTACTCTCGCTCAAGAGTAGGCCAGTGCCCCAGCAGTGGGAACATCAGAAGGCTGTCATGATCATGATCATCATGAAGTTGATCATTAAAGTGCAGTAAATTGCTGTTTTAAAATTTTGTGCCCGCGAGGTGTACTGTTCGAGAACGCAATAAGGAATTAACATAAATGATAATTCTCAAATTACACAAAGTGCCAACGCTGTTATAATCCTGTAATCCTCGCAAAAGTGCTCGCACGGCCTCGATTGATCTAATATTCCGTGTGTGGCTTAGCGGTGACATGCCCGTCGCTACCTATATAACATACTAGCTGATCTGCGCCAGGGTTCGCACGGGTGCAATGTAAACGCATCCGTGCGAAGCCAGGGCGGTTCGCTAGCAATAAATATAGCCTATGTTATTTAGGGATAATGTAGCATTCTAATGGTGAAAGATTTTTTGAAATCGGACCAGTAGTTTATGAGTTTATTCGTATCAAACAAAAACACAAATCTTCTCTCTTTATAATATTATAATAGTACTTCGCACGGGTGCAATGAAAGCGCACCCGTGCGAAGCCGGGGCGGTTCACTAGTAATAAATAATAGCCTATGTTACTCAGGGATAATGTAGCATTAAATGGTGAAAGATTTTTTGAAATCGGACCAGTAGTTTATGAGTTTATTCGTATCAAACAAAAACACAAATCTTCTCTCTTTATAATATTATAATAGTACTTCGCGCGGGTGCAATGAAAGCGCACCCGTGCGAAGCCGGGGCGGGTCGCTGGTAAAAAATATAGCCTATGTTAATCAGGGATAATGTAGCATTCTAATGGTGAAAGGTTTTTTGAAATCGGACCAGTAGTTTATGAGTATTCGTAACAAACAAAAATACAAATCTAAGTATTAGCTGGTAATAAAACAAATTTAAATAGGCTCCCACCGTGGTGCCGTTTCGAAACATAATATATATTCTATAATTCCACTAGCACCCGCCCCGGCTTCGCACGTGTGCTATAAAACTTCCTATTAAATTGAAGTGGCAACCAAGCGTACGGCCCACAAGATGGTAAGCGGTTACCGCAGCCTATGGACGCTTGCAATACCAGAAGTATCACTCGCGGGTTGCCACCTTGAGGCTAAGATCGAAAGCCTCATGTGCCAGTAATTTCACCGGAAACCATACCCTTCACACCGGAACACAGCAATGCGAGCATTACTGCTTGGCGGCAGAAATAGGTATGGTGGTAGTCCTTCCCCGGACGAGCTGTATCACAGAGAACTCTACTACTCTTAAAATACTAATATTATAAAGAGAGAACAATTGGAATTATGTATTTTAGTTTGTTAAGAATAAACTCAAAAACTACTGGTCTGATTTCAAAAATTCATTCACCATTAGAATGCTACATTATCCGTGAGTAACATAGGCTATATTTTTTACCAGCGATCCGCCCCGGCTTCGCACGGTTGCGATTTCATTGCACCCGTGCGAAGCTGGGGCAGATCGGCTAGTCTATTAATAAAAACCGCATTTCAATCCGTTACGTAGTTTAAAAAATCTAAGCGTACGCAAGGGACATACGTCGGAAAACGACTGTTATACTACGTAGATATACAAGAGTTCTGTGTTTTTTCAGTCCAGTTTAGTGTTTGATCTAACTCAAACAGTCCCAGCTGTGGGGGGATGTCGCATGTTTGCCGAGCCCGTTGAGCGTGGCAATTTAACGAGCTACCATCTCCGACATGTTTGTCAAACAGCGACATCTTCTAGATTAAATGTTTTGCGTAGATCTGTGGGATGTTTGCCTTGTTAATGTAATGGGTTGGTTTTGATGGGAGTTGGTCTTTGCTTCAACTGTTAATAAATCTGTAA
The DNA here is from genome assembly GCA_951394395.1 of Colostygia pectinataria. Lineage (NCBI taxonomy): Eukaryota > Metazoa > Arthropoda > Insecta > Lepidoptera > Geometridae > Colostygia > Colostygia pectinataria. The sequence goes on along the minus strand of OX596369.1, from coordinate 1,665,201 downwards.
TTAAATGATGTTTTATATACTTTTTCGCAGGAAATAGTGATTTTCATATTGCGAACAGACCCAAAAGTATGTATAGTTCGCACAGCGGATCTAGGCTTCCGTGAAGTTAGCCGTTTGTGATGCGCGAAGACAATTTAGTTTGAAAAAGCTCCATTGCGCATCGAAACGGCTAACTTCACGACGGCCGAGATCCGTTGTGAGAACTATACGTTCTCTTACGTACAGTAAGTCACTCAATGAGTTAATATTAGAACTTACTTACTTCGTTCGTTCGTATGTGTCAGTGGCCAACTCTGGTGACAGAGTTTCTAGGCCGCCCGAAGTTATAAAAAATAATAATTGACTTATTAACTTGACATACTTATATAACTTGTATGACATTTGCACACCAGTTTGATGGTAGAATGTATAGGACTTAAAAATTGTAACACCTGTTTATGCACCTACCTATATTCATGCAAATAAAGATTTATGATTTAATAAGTCATTGATAAACTTAAATCTTGGGATACAATAGAAATCTGTAACATTCGAGATTATATTTACCCCAGGGTGGGCGCCAATTGGTAACGGAAATTCTCAAAATAAAATCATAATCTGTCAAAGTCTAACAAGAAACCTCACGCTTATAATAAAATTAAAGTAATATCAGCGTTAGTTTTTTTATTTTTTATTTATTTAACGTAATAAAAAACTTACATAACAAAGAAACTTATCAAACTAAAAAACCACTGAGGTTTGAGCAAGTGTTAGGGGAGTTTACATCTAGCTTAGGTAAATAAATATATATAATGTAGGCAGGCAACTTAGCATTCACATACGATACGATACTGATCCAAATAGCCAGCAACCTACCACAACAACTTACCTACCTACTTACAGGCCTAGATATTTAACATTATGCTGAGCTGACACCTTTTTGGCGCGACATGATTATTATCTGTTAGTTGGAGAGTAAGATGCGTGGGATATTTCGGGACTAAATTTAGGTTATTTTTTATGTACTTTATGTATCTCGCCATTATTTCTCTTTTTCTTTTGTACAATAATAATAATAACAAATAAATAAATACAAACATTTGACCCGAGGCGGGAATCGAACCAGCAACCTCCGCGCCGCAGGCGGACCTGCGCCCGCTGCGCCACATCCGTCGTCAATACGTGTTGTGTAAAATAAATATTTCATTCATTCATTAAAATCATTAAAATCTACAAAAATGTTTAATGTATTTTTGAAGTTTCGTAGCCCCGCGTTGGGCGCCAACTCAAAACCGCTAACAGCAAAGAGAGATTAATTATAGCGATAGAACGAAGGCGATCCAATTAGCTCCTATGCAAATATCCAGTAATTGGGACGGGATTATGATTTTATCCTTCGGGAGTGTAAAACGGCTGACTAAAGATTGAGTTTATTTAGCTATAGTTCATAAAAGTTTAGTTTTAGAGCTCGTCCGGGGAAGGACTACCACCATACCTATTTCTGCCGCCAAGCAGCAATGCTCGCATTGCTGTGTTCCGGTTCGAAGGGTATGGTTTCCGGTGAAATTACAGGCACATGAGACTTTCCATCTAACGTCTCAGGGTGGTAACACGCATGTGATATCTATGATGTTGCATGCGTACATAGGCTACGGTAACCGCTGACCATCAAGTGGGCCGTACGCTTGGTTGCCACTTTAGTGGTATAAAAAAAAAATAAAAAAAAAAACCGTGTTTTTCGTATGATCCAGTGGCCAACTCTGGTGACTGAGTTAACAGTTCCGACAGTTATACGTGCCCGGATCACGGAATCACGGGTCTCAGAGGAACTTCCTCCCGCGAACACTTAGGCTGTGGAATGATCTCCCTGCTGAGGTTTTCTCTGGAGACTACATGAGGTTCTTCAAAAAGGGCGTGTTAACATTTTTGAAGGGTCGGCAAAGCGCGAGTGATGCCTCTGGTATTGCAAGCGTTCACAGGCTACGGTAATCGCTTAACATCACATTGCCACCTTGGTGGTATAAAAAAAAACGGAAGCGCTCAGATTGAATGCGGTTTTTATCAATAGATAGAGTGGTTCGAGGATTTATACGTAAAATAACGTAACAGAGAAACAGCTAGTAATAAGATAAATCAATGATTATTGCAAAAACTGCAACGCATTTTCAATCAATCAGTGAATGAACCAACAATTGCTTATACAGGCTTCCGAAACCTACCAATTAACAACTGCAATACGATCCGACGTATACCTGTACATTATGTATTTTGTAGTCCGGTACATAGTCTGTGTACACTTTAGTCAATGTATTCATCCCACGGGCCGAACTGCCGGCGAAACTTGTCTGGTTAAACGGATTTGTGCAGTTTTGATTTCACAGTTTGCCACATAATAGTTACTGGGCAAAGTTACTTGTAGTCACTAACTTTGTAGACATTTGCGTACTAAATGAGATAAAGTTATGCTGATTTCGTAGTTTTAAAGACTGCGATCTTAAACCAAGAGTTTAATTAATTATGTACCCTTCTTATACCCACTAGCGACTCGCCCCTGCTCGCACTGACTCGTGACTCGCAGGGGTTCTTAAACTATACGTACAAACCTTTTTATTGAATAGCTCTATCTATTTTTGAAAACTGCATTAAAATCCGTAGTTTTAATCGTACAGAGGGACAGCGATGCGATCGGCCGGTAGCGATATTGCTTTATACCTCTTGAAGTTGAAATTCGGTAAATCCTTGCCTAGTGCAACCCTACACCTTTTTTTTTATTGGTTATAGACAAGCGTTTGACCACCACCTCACCTGATGGTAAGTGATGGTGTGGTCGATGATAGAGCACGCTTGTCTAGAAAGAACCTGTTCACTAGCCTTAAAGACTCCTAAATTGTATTGGTCCGGAAAAACAGACCCCGGCAATGAGTTCCATTCTTTACTCGTGCTTTCCTTTACCGTAAGAGCAATGCAGTCAAACCTACTACGGTTTTTTAGATGTATTTAAACAACTCTGTAACAACGTTTAATCTGTTAAATAAATAAAAAAAAAGTACCCTCCAAATTGCATGTTTCTAAGACTTATGGTTTAAGCTGTGCATTGATCCGGTAGTCACTCACTTAAGCCTTTTATATATTCAAATTAGCGACCCTCCCCGGCTTCGCCCTAGTGCTTAAATTACTAAAAAACCATCTTGAATCACTCTGTATACCTACTGCTGAAAACCGCCCTAAAATCCGTTCCGTAGTTTAAAAGATCCTATGCATAGGAACATACAAAGGGACAGCCTGTTAAGATGATTCTTTTGATCTTGGTCCCTCGCGTGAACCCACGGCTAAAAGCTAGTGTTGAATAGTTAAAACTTTTAGAATGATCTAGTTAGTGATGCCATTTTGAATATTCGAGTTGAATCCAGTAATCAGCTCAGACCACCCATAGCGCAAACGCTGAATATTAATTGAATTGACCGTTTAGGGTTGTGCCTAAAGGGGTTTCATATTCAAAGTGTAATTAAAAATCAATTTGACGACCTCGGTGGCATGGTGGGTAAGCCCTGTTGAGAAGCGAGAGGCTGCAGGTTCGATCCGCATGCAATGAAAAAATGCATGCAAACTGATTGGCCCCCCAATCAATAATAATACTTCCTCCAGAAAGGGGAAAAAAGGCAGGGATATCCCTGCGTTATGAGATCCGATATTAATAGTTTTTTTTATTTGAAAGGTGGTAGTGTAGACTTCACTACTATTTCAGGACTTTGTAGATAGAAGAACAGCATGATGTTTCAGGTACAGAAATACTTTTTCTTTATTCGACCAACGTAGGTACTTTTCACAATGTTACTTGTTCCACGATCCAAGCCAGAATGAATCTCCGACCTTTACGTTCGTTCTTAATTTTTCTATTTACAAAAAAACGGGCTTTCGATTGATTCCTTCTTGAACGTTAGCCAATCACAAAACGAGTCCACTCAATCGCAACGACTTGCGGGCAGATACTACTCTGTGATTGGCCAACCTCATCGATCCACCTTTTTACCATGTGACAGATAAAGAACCAGCGACAACGTCAAAGTTACAAAACAGTTGCTAGCATTAAATAATATTGAGATTTGAGTAATTTATCCAAAAACGAAACACATTTATTTCAACAAATAAGCAACACTAACAGTAGGTAACTTAAAGTTGGTTTATTGTTAAAGAACTGATGAGGATCTTTCGCGTCATGAGAAGAATAGCTCCTCAAAATGCAGTTAATTGCTCACTTTTAAAAGTGCTTGCGAGTTCTTCTGTTTGGAGTAATACTACTAGTTTCATTTTTATTTCACATGAAAATAATGATAAAACATTAGTAACTTAAAGATTTACTAAAATAAGTTCGTATGAGTCAGTGGCCAACTCTAGTGACAGTTTCTAGGCCGCCCGAAGGCATCATGGCCTAACATTTCACAGTTAACAAGGTACAGTTATACACCATTAAAATATTTTTCACAGTTAACATGGTACAGTTATACACCATTAAAATATTTTTCACAGTTAACATGGTACAGTTATACACCATTAAAATATTTTTCACAGATAACAAGGTACAGTTATACACCATTAAAATATTTTTCACAGTTAACAAGGTACAGTTATACACCATTAAAATATTTTTCACAGTTAACAAGGTACAGTTATACACCATTAAAATATTTATATAAATTAGGTTTGATATCCTAAAGCTTAGCGAAAATATTGAATGTAGCAACCCTATACCGTGATTTACATTCCCGTCTAAATGTTAGGCGTTATGTTAAGCCGGTTGGTTATTATGCACAGATTAGTCTGTTACCCGTCCGGCTGTGCTGTCTAGATCCAGTTATATCCAGTTATATCCAGTTATATCCAGTTATATCCACCACTAGTGGAACACCTGCGACTTTGTTGTCGTTGAGTTTACCTGGTGGTAGCTTAGGACTCTTCCGCAAGAGTTCGTATTCTTACAAAGAAAGAATAAAGAGAGAGACATACCTGTCGAACCTGAACACAGCAATGCGAACATTACTGCTTGGCGGCAGGATGGTGTCAGTTTTTTCCCATGACGAGCTCTATCACAAAGAACTCTACTACTCATAACTAGTTAAATAAATAAATAAATAATGCTGGACGATCCACACAACATCGTCTAGCCTCAAGTGGAGCTTGTGTTATGGGTACTAGATGACTGATACATTTAATACAATGCATACTTATTTCTGCCGCCAAGCAGTAATGCTCGCATTGCTGTGTTCCGGTGTGAAGTGTATGGTTTCCGGTGAAATTACAGGCACATGAGGCTTTCGATCTTAGCCTCAAGGTGGCAACCCGCGAGTGATACCTCTGTGAAACCGCTTACAATCTTGTGGGCCGTACGCTTGGTTGCCACTTAAGTTGTATAAAAAAAAAATGCAATACATTGATAGGTATTTTTGATTGTACATAGAAAATACCCAGAACACCCGGAACAGATATTTGCAGATCGTACAAACATTTGATCCGAGGCGGGTATCGGACCAGCAACTTCCTCCGTCGCACCTTCGCCCGACGCGCCACATCGCATCGGTCGTTTACCGCTTATTTTTTCTCTTTTGTATTTGATACACCATTTCTTCCTACAGCCGTGATAGAAAGAACCGCGACACCATCAAGCACCGCCACCGCTGTAACCACGATCACCACCACCACGATATCGTCGTCGTGTGCGGTGTGCGACGCGCCTGGCGCCACGAGAACCGTGTCGCGATCTCGCGCCTCGCATTACGGTCTCAAGGTAAGCTTGGCTGTTGGCACCGCGACTAGACCCTTTTTTTGTCTAATCATACCTACCAACCTGTGATTAGGTATAAAAATTAATATGTATTATACTTATGTATAATAATATGTTTTATAATGGTAGGTAGGTATATATAATTATTATTAAAGTAACCTTTATTAAACAAAATAAAATATGTACATAATTACATTACATTACAAAATATACAAAATACATATGAAACAGTTGAGCCATCTAAAGACCGTTACAAACCACCTATAGATAGCTCAACTGATCCAAATCACTACCAGTAGGAAGCGTTCCCAACATGCTGGCTGCATTGCCACGTTGAATGGCAATGCTGATACGTTGAGCCAGATATGAACCAGCCTTTGGATCACGCGTCGCTTCGACCAGACGCCCGGAAAGAATTTTGAAAACGCGGTGAGCCCCGGTACCCATGTCGCGTCCCACACCAAAGGCCTACCCATCTCCCAAGGGACAAGAGTCATATTAAAGTTATAGTATTTATTTAAGGCCCATACCCCACCTAAAGTGGCGCCGCCACGAAAATAGGTTTTGGTGGCCACCAAGGGCAACTTCGTATCTCTGCCTAAACTAAATAGAATAAAACTATTACAGAGGCATTAAAAAAAAGCTTATGATAGGTATCACAAACTGGTCGATGGATTTTTGAAAATTCCTTTGTTAAACAGAATAATAACATAGGCTAGTTTAGGTGCTGTATGCGCCTTAATCTTCTTTTTTATACTGTCACCGGAGCAAAACGAACTTAAATATTTCGTAGATTCAGGGTGCGTCTAGTGAGGAAACTGACGTATATTCTTTTTACTGTTAAAATCTCTCTGTGAGATATGTGTCTACCTATATTATAGTTTCATAAGAACTTACTTGTAATCCTTATCCTCACATTACTAAACTTTTTTCAAATTTTGTCATTTCATTTGTTAATTCATTTTTTTTACGGCTTTAATCTTACATACCTTTATATATAACAAGCTGTCGCCTGCGACTTTCTTCGCGTGGAACGCGGGAACAGTACTTTTTCCGGGTTAAAAAGTAGCATATGTCCTTTTCCCGGGCCATTATCTATCTATGTTTTAAATTTCAGCCAAATCGGTTCAGTGGTTGTCGAGTTATAGAGTAACAAACATCCAAACATCTTATTCCTCATTAGTGTTAAGTGTGATAGTGTGATATGTGATACTAGCGGCTCGTCTCGGCTACGCACTAGTGGACATAACTTAGGCTAAGTTACTCAGGGATAATGTAGCGTTCTAATGGTGAAATAATTTTTCAAATCCTTTTAAAATTGCCCTTGAATAGTCTCCTACCCCCATTAAGGCTGTATTTAATGACAACTAGTTTTTAATAATGGCAATAATAATTTCATATACTTAATAATAATAACTAGGTATAATATTAAAAAAAAAAGAAAAAAAAAGTGATTTTATGTATAAACTTTAATTAGTGTTTAAATTAATGTTCGAATTATTGGGAAATAAAAGGCTAATCAAAATAATAAAATTTCTTTAATATGCTAGAAAAAATAAATTGCAATAATTGTTGTAAATATAATTGACGAAATTGACGCCTACATAAATTACTGGTACACAATAGCCCAAAACCGTGATGCTTGGAGAGACGGGAGGGAGGCCTGTGGCGGCTAGGTATAGATAGCCACAGGAAATCGGGCTGACGCGTAGGGTTATGTGCCGCGTCGCCACTCGTTTCTCCCCACTCGCTAGATTCAGACATGTAACTCTTTATTTATTTTTATATAAATTAGGATACAAAATGTTATTTTGCCATATCCATAAGTTACATTTTGGGGAATCAACTGTCTTTCTGTAACACAGTGAAAACTAACTCAGAAACCAGTGAATCACACTACTGTGTCAACATTTGTATTTGTTGTGGTATTTGTGGATTTATGCTAAAGTGGAAATATAAAATCAGTATGTGGTACAATTATATTATTATTTGTGTCCCCTCTTGAAGATTTACATAACATAAGATTAGGGGTTCAGAGACAACACTTGAAACCCCTACAAGGCCTTTGCCCTGCGGTGGGACACTACAGGCTCTTAATAACAACAATAATTGTTGTATCAGGAGGAGATGGCGGGCGCGCGCGTGTGCGCCGCGTGCCACGCGCGCTGCGTGCCGCGCTACCTGCGCTGCGCTGTGCCGCGCTGTGGCGGGCCGCGCGTGCGAGCGAGACGGCTGCGACATCTGCCGCCGCGCTGGCACGACCTGCCGCACCACACCAAGCGACCTATCATGGACGAGTTCCGTGAGTGCATATGCTGATACATATCCCCTGGTATTTCCTGCTTGTTTAGGTATGCTGCTTCTACAGGTATAGTAAAGTAAAGTAAGGTAAAAAATATATTTATTCAATATTATCACAAGGATAATATAAATAATATATAATAATATAATATAATAATATAATAATATGATAATATCACCTGAAGGACTGGTCCACAGTAGCCCAAAACCGTGATGATTGGAGAGAAGGAAGGGAGGCCTTTGCCCTGCAGTGGGACACTACAGGCTCATAATAATAATAATAATATCACAAGGATCATTTTGAAACGTCTTAAAGCTAGGTGAATTTACGCCAGTTGCATGCGCCCCAGGCTTGGATATACTGAGATATGAAAATCTATCATATCTCAGTATATCCAAGTTCTTTATGTGTGTCCTGCTTCTTTAGGTGTTTTCTGTTCCTTTAGGTATTTACTGCTTATTTCTGCTAGATCTCCTGCTTCTCTTCTGTATCTCCTGATTCTATAGGTATATCCTGCTTCTTTGTTTGGTGTTTCGTACTCCTTTAGGCATCTCTAGCTAGCTAAGGTATCTCCTCGGCCGCCGCGCTGGCATGACCTGCCGCACCACACCAAACGACCTGTTATGGACGAGTTCCGTGATTGCACAAGCTGATTTAGATGTCTGATTTTTTTGTGTTTCCTGCTTCTTCAGGTATTTCCTGCGTGTTTAGATATTTTCTGTTTCTTTAGGTATTTGCTGCTTCTACAGGTATATCCAGGTGTCTCTATCTTCTTTAGGTATCTGCTACTTTTTCAGGTATCTGATACTTTTCAGGTATCTCCTGCTTTAGGTATATCCCAATTATTTTTAACAAGTATAAATTTGTTTCCGAGTGTAATAAATAATTTTGATTTGACTTGATTTTAATTACACAAAATAGTATTTTTTTTTATACAACTGATGTGGCAACTAAGCGTACGGCCCACAAGATGGTAAGCGGTTATCGCAGCCTATGGACGCTTGCAATACCAGAGGTATCACTCGCGGGTTGCCACCTTGAGACTAAGATCGAAAGCCTCATGTGCCAGTAATTTCACCGGAAACCATACCCTTCGCACCGGAACACAGCGATGCGAGCATTACTGCTTGGCGGCAGAAATAGGTATGGTGGTAGTCCTTCCCCGGACGAGCTCTATCACAGAGAACTCTACTACTCTAGTATTCAGTACTGTAGTAGTTCAGGCATATCTAAATTTAATTAGCTCTATAAAATTATTATATTAGCACTAAGTTGTATAAGCACTAAGAAATGAATAAAGTTCTCTAATTATTAAAGTCCTATTCTAAACACGCTCTTACCAACTGTCTTCTCCTCCAGAAATCCCAAGTGACCTCAGTAAGTGCTGTCTGGCGTGCTTCAAGCGGATCTCGCGACGGCTTGACGGCGCGGGCGTGACCAGCTCCGAGCCGACTGATGAGGAGGTGGCCCGGTTCAGGACCCTGCTGAGAGAACATGGAACAGCCTGGGAGGCGATGGCGCCGCACGCTAACAAAGAGGCTATCAGTTTGAAGGCCTTCTACTTCACCTATAGGTAAGTTATTGAGCCGGCTGATGAGGAGGTGGTTTGGTTGAGGACCCTGCTGAGAGAATATGGAACATCCTGGCAGGCGATGGCGCCGCACGCTAACAAAGAGGCTATCAGTTTGAAGGCCTTCTACTTCACCTATAGGTAAGTTATTGAGCCGGCTGATGAGGAGGTGGTTTGGTTGAGGACCCTGCTGACAGAATATGGAACAGCCTGGGAGGCGATGGCGCCGCACGCTAACAAAGAGGCTATCAGCTTGAAGGCTTTCTACTTCACCTATAGGTTAGAGATTTTGCCGCTATAGGTCGTATTTTACAACCGAGTAGGACGAAACTTGGTAAGGTTTTACAACTTTTATTTGTCGTGTCTTTCATTATTAGAGCATAATATTCAAGAAATTGGTTCCACACACAAAATCAATATGGTTACATGTACTTCTTTTTACATTTTGTGTCAAAAATCTCGAGTAAATCGATAAAGTTTATCTGGTCAATTATTAGTTACCATTGTTGGAAATCGAGACGGGCGGCGTAATAATAAAATATTCGAGCGCGCGCGCCCTGGAGCGGTTAGTTTCTCCGGTACTTGTTTTTACATAGACTATCTAAAGATATCTACTACAACTATTATCTTTTGTGTCCATAGAAAAAAATTCGCCCTTGATGCGATAGTGTCCTCGCGGTGCAGCCGCGACGGACGCACGTCCACGGACGAGACGGCCAGCTCCGGCGGTGACGCGCCCGGAGAGCCCGCGCGACGGAGGGACGAGTACGACAGCAGTGCGACAGAGACGGCAGACGAGGAGACCGAGTCACCTACCACTAGCAAGGTGGGTACTGAAGCTGGTTGTGAGGTGGGAAGAGAATGAGATAGGAAGAGTGAGATGGGAAGGATGAGATAAGAAGGTAACAAAATGACAAAGTAATGAGCCAGGAAAATAGTGAAGGGAAGGTAGTGAGACTAGATGATAGTCAGATGGGAAGGTAGTGAGATAGGAAGGTAATGAGTTGGAACAGTTAGGTGAAAAGCCTGGTTTACCACATAAATATTATAATAATAAGGTTTTGCCAAATTATTGTTCGTTCGTATGTCCACGACTGATAAGATTTTATTGCTATTTAATTTATTATTATTATTATTATTATTTAGCCATCACTGTCCCACTGCAGGGCAAAGGCCTCCCTCCCTTTCTTCCACTCTTCGCGATCTAACGCCGTGACAGGCCATGAGCTTATATGCGAGTCAAGTTCGTCCCGCCATCTCATCCTGGGTCTTCCACGTCGCCGCCTTGCACTATCAGGGATCCATTCTGTGGTTCTTTTTGCCCATAAGTCGTCAGGCATGCGGCAGACGTGTCCGGCCCAGTTCCACTTTAGGCTGGCGGCCTTTTGACCTTTATTTAATTTATGAAGTTTATTAAATTATGATCATGGGATAATATTTTTTTCAACACACTTGCTTATAAAGTGGCTCTATGGTCATCGCAATTAGGCACAGAATGACACCCATAAGACCACAGAATAACTCACTAGTGAGTCATAGATTTGTTTTTGTTATTTTATTCACAAGTGTGTTGAAAAACGTCGTATGGTACACTTCCTATCTCAAAAAGCTTACTATAAAACAACCGATTACCTAGATGATAAAAAAGCTTGGGACGAATGTGCTCCAACTCTACTCGGCATCCATAACAATAGCAAGGGTCATGTCAAAAAAGCGATAGGAACCCAGCCGGTGTTGTTGCCAGTTCTTTTACGGCATGGGCGCGTTGGAACTGGTGTAAATTTTCCTAGCTTGTAAGACGTTTCAAAGTGATCCTTGTGATTCTACTGAATAAATAATTTTTGATTTTGATTTTCGTGTGTATTGATGATAACCGTCCTCGGCTATCTTAACACCCTCAGCGGTAATCACCAATGTTACACACTAGTACCATAATGTGCTATTATAATGTATTAAATTATCAACATTTAAAGTTATTTTGACGACCAATGTGGCGCAGCGGGCGCAGGTCCGCCTGCGACGCGGAGGTTGCGGATTCGATTCCCGCCTCGGGTCAAATGTTTGTACGATCTACAAATATTTGTTCCGGGTGTTCTGGGTATTTTCTATTTATAAAAAAAAATATCTATCTATGTATTGTTTTGTATTAAGTATATATATCAGTCATCTAGTACCCATAATACAGCTCTGTTTAACAGCAGCTTACCTTGGGCTAGATGATGCTGTGTGAATTGTCTAGCATTATTTATTTATTTATTTATTTATTCAGTTCAACAAATAAACACCTTCCTTCCAGGCGTTACCCCCAACATCGATACCGGCGCCGTCTTCCATCACCTCGTCCTCATCTTCGATCGCCTCGAGCATCCCCCCCGCTCCCAGTCCGGTGTCCACCATAACCTCGACGGTGACCCCCTCGCCAGCGACGGCGCTGCACCGGAACGGACCCGCCCCGCAGACCGTACGGGACGTGGTACTGAACCTGATCGAGATCAGCCTCACGAGGGACTCGCAGCCTGGCATCAAGCCGCATCAGTTAAAGGTCAGTTATATACAGTGTGAACGTGAGTTACTTGTAGCAATAGTTTTATTTTAGGTTCGTTCGTTCGAGTCAGTGGCCAACTCTGGTGACAGAGTTTCTAGGCCGCCCAAAGGCCTCTGGCCTAACAACTTTGAAAAAGCCGGGACCGACTGCTTAACGTGCCCTCCGGAGCACGGGAGCGCTCAGTTGAAATTGCCACTGGTGGTCACCCTACCAAATGATGACCCCGCGGAACAGTGCTTAACTTCGTTGATCTGTTAAGAACAACTTAGCCAGCTACGTCACGAGCGCTCCTGCGTTATTTTAGGTAATACCTACCAATGTAATTTGACTTATAATATATATTATCATTAAATGACTATTAAGACTACTACTATCAGTTTACACATCTTTTTTTTTATACAATTAAAGTGGCAACCAAGCGCACGGCCCACAAGGTGGTAAGCGGTTGCCGCAGCCTATGGACGCTTGCAATACCAGAAGTAACACTCACGGGTTGCCACCCTGAGACGTATTTCGCAAGTCTCATGTGCCTGTAATTTCACCGGAAACCATACCCTTCGAACCGGTACACTGCAATGCGAGCATTACTACTTGGCGGCAGAAATACGTATGGTGGTAGTCCTTCCCCGGACGAGCTCTATCACAAAGAACTCTACTACTATTGTTGTCCCACTGCTGGGCAAAGGTCTCCCCCAAATCCTTCCATCTGTCTCGAAATCAAAATCAAAATCAAAATCAAAAATTATTTATTCAGTAGAATCACAAGGATCACTTTGAAACGTCTTACAAGCTAGGAAAATTTACACCAGTTCCAACGCGCCCATGCCGTAAAAGAACTGGCAACAACACCGGCTGGGTTCCTATCGCTTTTTTGGCATGACCCTTGCTATTGTTATGGATTCCAAGTAGAGTTGGAGCACATTCGTCCCAAGCTTTTTTATCATCTAGGTAATCGGTTGTTTTATAGTAAGCTTTTTGAGACAGATTTTGTTTAATTAAGTTTTTAAATTTGACAATTGATAAATTTTGTATGTCGGTCGATCTTTAGCAATCTCCCACCACTCCATCTCAAACACATCAAGGTCGTCCCGCTTGGACTTTTTTAAATTCAAACGTAACGTTGTTGATATTAAAGTTGAAATTGGAAAGCGCTTCGCCGCGGCACTTGTGACTGCTGCGAGGTCCGGAATAAAGGAAAAACTCAGTAATTTGCTTTCAATAAATTGAAATGTCTTAAACCCGAAAAAAAAGCTTTATAATATATTTTAAGTATTTGTTTCGTACTGGATACTGAGTTCTACGTTATTTTTGTGATTAATTGCGTTAAGGCGCGTTCATAATATATGCGTTTAAAATGCGTTATTGATTGACTGACTGCTAACGTACAGTCAAAACAAATCTAAACAACAGGACAGATATTAGTACTACGTACAGAATGTCCACTCCCTACCTCCCACTGGTTTTACTTACCCCACCCCGGTCGCGAGTTTGCCGGCACCACACGGTACCATTCGCCAGCACTGAAGCTAAGAACTAAGGCACGCGTTTATTTTGATTTTGTGTAGGTCCAAGCGCGCGCATGCCAGCACCAGCGAAAGTGTGCTATCTCGCTCTTGCTATAGTTGGGTGGGGCCATGACACTCACACATGCAACGGCACCGTTTACGTACACAAACTATGCGTTTCACTATTTTATTGAGTGTCCGTGGTGTGTCTAAACTTAAAATACCTGTTCCAGGTATCATCATCAACATCAACCCGAAACGACTCCCTAGCCACCCTCAGCGTGGTCAGCACGAACCACCCCGCGGGGGCGGGGGCGCGCTCCCCCCAGCGCCCCGCCACCATCACACCCCTCCAGCCTACAGACACCCCTAAAGAGGGGGTGATGTTACTGCACATCGAGCCGAGACATGAGAGAGAGAGACAAGAGCCGTTGTTAGACCTGAGTGTGAAGAGGCGGCATGAAATGCCAAACGCGTCTTTTCAACATCCTAACAAGGTAAATTTTATCCCTTTTACCCTTTTTAGGGGTGTCAGTTGGGAGCGTCATTGACACCCTGAAAATGAAACTATAACAAGATATTTTGTATCATTACAAGGTAAGTTTTACCCCGTTACCTTACATTAACACCCCTAAAGAAGGGTGTTTTAATAAACAAAGCCCAATATCCTAATAACAGGTTTTATTTAAGGCGCACAATTACCCCTTAAAGTCATCTATTGATTCCCCCTAAAGAGTGATTTAGTTTCACATAATAAGACACAGGAATGCGTCTCAACAAGGCTTTGACGATCCTCATAGTTTAAACAAATAATTGTATCGTTCATTTGTTTAATCTTTCATTAGTTCATTCGTTCATACGTGCATTAGTTTATTCGTTCAATCACTTCCTTGTCCGGTATCTCACCAAAAACTGTTCATTCGTTCATTTGTGCATTAGTTTATTCGTTCAATCACTTGCTTGTCCGGTATCTCACCCAAAACTGTTCATTAGTTCATTTGTTAATTCGTTCAATAATTATTTTCTTTGTCCAGCGACTCTTGGTTCATTCGATCATTCTTTCATTTGTTCATTCGTGCATTACTTCATTCGTTCAATCATTCATTTCATCCAGTGACTCACCCAAAACTATCTTTCCAGATATACAGAAACCCGGAATACCAAGCGTTTCGATCGCACCCCGAACGGGAATCCCCCACTCAATACAATTCTAAACCGAAGCCAACAGCGCCGCGGCCGGCGCTCAAACCAGCCGCTACCAAGGGCTCCATAACCCTCGGGACCCCGGTCGAGACACGTTTCGACGCCCGCCGGACCCCGCCGGAGCCTAAGGCGGGGTCTATAACCGCCGGGACCCCGGTCCATGGGACCCACCTGCCCGATAAGAGGGGGGGTTTCGATTACTTCAAACGGCGGAGTCCAGGGGGCGCGTACTATGCGCCGACCAGCACTCAGCCCAGGCCGCAATCTCCGTCCTTCTCTCCGGTAAGTAAACATAAGGTAGTAGAGTTCTTTGTGATAGAGCTCGTCTGGGGGAGGACTACCACCATACCTATTTCTGCTGCCAAGCAGTAATGCTCGCATTCCTTTGAGACTTCCGATCTACCTCTCAGGGTGGCAACCCGTGAGTGATACTTCAGGTGTTGCAAGCGTCCATAGGCTGCGGTAACCGCTTACCATACGTCTTGCCGTACGCTTGGTTGCCATTTTAGTTGTATAAAAAAAAAGATAGCTTTTAATCAAATCAAATCAAATATTATTTATTGAGTAACCAAATTCAGTACACATACCGTTATAACAATTAAGTATAGTTCGCACAGCGGATCTAGGCTTCCGTGAAGTTAGCCGTTTGTGATGCGCAAAGACAATTTAGTTTGAAAAAGCTCCATTGCGCATCGAAACGTCTAATTTCACGACGGCCGAGATCCGTTGTGAGAACTATACTGTAGGAGGCGAAGCGACGTGCGCTCGGCTCGAGTGAAATTTTCCAACTGATGGATAGGCCAGCGCGGCGAGGAACGAATGGGACTACGCGTCCCATTCGTAGTTCGCCCAGCGGATCTAGGCTTCCGTGAAGTTAGCCGTTTCGATGCGCAATGGAGCTTTTTCAAACTAAATTGTCTTTGCGCATCACAAACGGCTAACTTCACGGAAGCCTAGATCCGCCGCGGCCGCGATCGACGGTATTCGCCAAGCAACTGTCGAGTGCGGTCGCGGGCGGTGCCCATGAGGAGGAGCTTCTAAATGGCTTCGAGACGTCAGCATAAATGACAAATTCGAGGGGTAAATTCAGCTTTAAGACGTTTCAAAATGATCCTTGTGATTTTATTGAAATAAATCATTTTTGGTGAGCACTGGTGGTCTAGTGGTAGTGGTCGTGGGTTCGAATCCGGTTGTGCACCAATGGATTTTTCCCTACGAAAAATTGATGTGCGCAATGCCAGTGCTCATATGGTGAAGGAAAACATCGTGAGGAAACCGGCATGTCCAAGAACTAAAAATTCGAAAGACATGTGCCATCCACCAATCCGCATTAGGTCCGCGTGGTGGATTAAGATCCAATCACTCTCGCTTGAGAGGAGGCCAGTGGCCCAGCAGTGGAAACATTAGAAGGCTGTCATGATGAAACATTTTTGACTTATTTATTTATTTATTTATTTAACTAGAACGGTGCATAACTAATTACACTAATTATTAAAATTAATTACAATACTAATACTAATAACATAAAAACAAAAATCAAATAAATTAAAAACAAAATTAAAACATTAAACATTAAAAATAATATTAAATTTTACACTATCTTAGGTCTAACAAAATGACTTGACTTTGACTTCGACAGAACGCGAGCACGGCGTACTCCCGCAGCCCGTACGGCATGGAGCAGCAGCGGCAGATCATCATCACGGACTTCATCACCTCGCAGCAGATGCACGGCGGCGCGCGACGCGAGCGGGCCGCCAGCCCCCCGCAGTACTACCGGCCCCCGCCGCCGCGCGAGCCCGCCGTCTCCGTCATCCAGCGGCACTATGCGCCGCACCACCAGCACCAGCACCAGCACCCGCACCACCATCCGCATCCGCATCCGCATCCGCATCCGCACCCGCCGCCAGGTACCTACATCTATAATGATGGACAATACACACAGCATCATCTAGCCGCAAAGTAAGCTGCTGTTAAACAGAGCTGTGTTATGGGTACTAGATGACTGATAGATACTTAATACAGTACAATATATAGATCGATATTTTTTATTATATATAGAAAATACCTCGAACACCCGGAACAAATATTTGTAGATCGTACAAATATTCGACCCGAGGCGGGAATTGAACCCGCAACCTCCGCGTCGCAGGCGGAAATGCGCCCGCTGCGCCACATCGGTCGTCAAAAACTACAACGTTGCGATACCTACTAACTGACAAAGCAAAGTAAGCTGTTCTAGTGTTTCAGTTATATGTTTGTGTTCCTATAGTACTAGTGTTCCTTTTTAGAGTTATATAATTGTGTTCCTTTAATGTGTAGAGGACAGGGGTGCACTAAGGTCTAAGAAAGGGTTTCCCTTAATTAAACTCTTAAGATAATTCAAAAATAAAAATGTATCGCGGAAGAGTTGCATGGAATCCACTGGCTGATTGATTTTGTCAACTGACGTATTTTATATGAATATGACACCAGCTCTTAGCTCTTAAGTTAGCTTAAACTTAACTCTTAAAACAAGGGGCACAGACGCTTGTATTAATAATTACATCTGGGAGAGTTTAAGCTTTGGGTGGCACTGCCGAGTTTGTTGCCAGATTCTTCTAGGCTGGGGCGCGTGGAACTGGCGTAAATTCACCTAGCTTTAAGACTTTTCAAAATGATCCTTTTAATTTTATTGAAATAAATCATTTTTGACTTTGACTTTGCATCTGTAATAGTCAGGCGTGGTGCTTAATTAATATTAGGTGGGCGCCTTGATTGTCCTGTCACTTGCTGACATAAAAAAACAAAAAGATAAATAAATATAATGAAAATAATGATAATGTTTATAAGAAATAGCATATTATGAGTTTTTTAATTAGTGAGGTTACAAATTGGTGCCGTGACCAAGATCATGTGCTTAATTATATCTTTTATTTTTCAGGTCACGAAGCATTTACTTCTTTAGTGGACGTCGCCTCAGCAGCCACAGCTCTACCTGTCCCCCGTGGAGAAACGAAACCTGAAACGAAACAACCCCAACAAACACACCAGCAAACGCACCAACAAACACATCAACCCAGTCATCAGACGAGCCACCAAACTCATCAGCCGAGCCTCCAAACGCATCAGCCCAGCCACCAAACGCATCAACCGAGCCACCAAACACATCAGCCTAGCCATCAAACGCATCAGCCGAGCCACCAAACGCATCAACCTAGCCACCAAACTCATCAGCCAAGCCACCAAACGCATCAGACGGGTCACCAAGCTCATCAGACGCATCAAACGAGTCACCAAACGCATCAGCCGAGCCATCAAACTCATCAGCCGAGCCATCAACCTACACATCAGCAGTCGCATCAGCCTACGCATCAGGCGAGCCATCCACACCATCACGATATCAGGTATGTTGTCTACAAGAAGATGAATTTGTCTATACTAATATTATAAAGAGAAAAGATTTGTATATTTGTAGGTGGAGCTATCGGCGCTTCGAACCGAAGACATCCCAATGATTATTTCGTCCAAGCGAGATATGTCTCGATAGCTCAATTGGTAGAGCGCCCGCGTATCAAGCGGTGGTTGCGGGTTCAAATCCCGCTTGAGGCAAAATAATTTTTGGGATATTATAATCTTTAAAAGATTTGTATTTTTGTATTTTTGTTTGTTACGAATAAACTCAAAAACTAGTGGTCTGATTTCAAAAATTCTTTGACCATTAGAGAGCTACATTATCCCTGAGTAACATAGGCTATTATCTTATGTCCACACGAGCAGCTTGTATGTAATAAAATAATAAACAATATGTAAAAATAAATATAGTTAAATAATCTCCATTATCTTCCAGAATGCGAGATATGAGCCACATACAGAATCCGAAATACCATCCGCAACAGATACAGTACCAAGTGTTAGAGAGGCGAGCGCATCAAGCTCAGTATTTAGAGCGAGACAGACAAATACAGTTGCAACAGAGAAGAGAGACGTGAGTATATTTTGATATTGATATGTATAGTTTAGATTTTGATATGTATAGTTGAGGTCAAGGTCAGGGTCAAGGTCAAAGTCATAGTGTTGGAGAAGCGAGCGCATCAAACGCGATATTTAAAGCGGGACAGACGGTTACAGTTGCAACAGGGAAAAGAGACTGGCTACTATACTTATAATAAGGTCAATGTCAAGGTCAAGGTCATTTACCATCCGCATAGCAAAGCAGCTGATATGACGTACGATAGACGTAGATATACTAAGTTATTGGTAAGGTCAATGTCATGGTCAAGGTCATATACCACCCTCAAATTTTGAAGCCATTTACATGACTTAAGACAGACCTAAATATACTAATTTACAAGTTGAGGTCAATGTCAAGGTCAAGGTCAAGGACCACCCGCGAAGAAAAACAGCAATAAAAATATTTTGCATTTGAATTTGATTCAACTGAAAAAGAGAACAACAGGTACGCATTTATAATATTTAGTGTGATTTTCGACAGTGAAAGAGCAATGGCGGCGATACAAGAGCGACACGCGCAGCAACAAATGGAGCAACAGCAACAAGCACAGCAACAGGCACAGCAACAGGCACAGCAACAGGCACAGCAACAGGCACAGCAACAAGCTCAGCAACAAGCTCAGCAGCAACAGCAATTATTGCACGAGAGACAGATGCATGCTCATGTAAGTAACATTTAGTGACGACCGATGTGGCGCGGAGGGCGAAGGTCCGCCTGCGACGTAGGACGCGGGTTCGATTCCCGCCTTAAGACAAATGTTTGTACGATCTGCAAATATTTGTTCCGGGTGTTCTGGGTATTTTCTATGTATAATAAAAAATATCTATGTATTGTATTGAGTTATCATCTAGTACCCATAACACAAGCTCTGCTTAGCTTGGAGCTAGATGATGCTGTGTGGATTGTCCAGCATTATTTATTTATTAATTTATTTTATTTAATTCAATTTTAGAATAATAAGTATTTATGTTGGTTTGTAGAATGCAGCGAGCGAGGAAAGACAGCGGGCGTCATATAGCGGTGCCAAACATCGCGCGATTACACCTTTACAAGTTGACAACAGACAGAAAGACATGTAAGTATTCACTATCTATACTATAATAATAATATTATTAATTGAGAAAAATTTTATAATTGTATTTGTTTTTGTTACGTATATTATTTGTAACGCAAAAACTAGTGGTCCGATTTAAAAAATTATTTCACCATTAGAATGCTACATTTTCCCTGAGTAACATAGGCTATATTTATTGCTGGCGATCCGTCCCGGCATCGCACGGGTGGACATCCAAAATGATTTAAAAATATATGTTCACATGTGCAAAGCGGTCTAGTAGTAGTGACCCCGCCTTCCGATCCCAAGGTTGTGGGTTCAAACCCGGTCATCACCACCCGTCACCAATGGATTTTTCTATTCGAAAAGTTTATGTGCGCAATGCCAGTGCTCTCATACGGTGAAGGAAAACATCGTGAGGAAACCGGCATGTCCAAGAACTAAAAATTCGAAAGACATGTGCCATCCACCAATCCGCATTGGGTCCGCGTGGTGGATTAAGATCCAATCAGTCTCGCCTGAGAGTAGGCCAGTGTCCCAGCAGTGGGAACATTAGAAGGCTGTCATGGTGATGATGATGAAGCGGGGGCGTAATATATTAGGATTAGATTATTAAAACTTAACTGAAGATAGGACCTGGGGCCTATTGCATAATAAAGTACAAGCTCATAATATTAGTGTTTTTACTAATAACTTGTACAATTTCGTTGCAATATTAATTACAAGTCATGAAAATACCAATGTAAAAGTACGAGCTCATAGTATGAGTATCGCAACTTGTAACTTGTGTATTTACGTTGCAAAATAAGATAAAGGGTATAAATTACAAGTGTGAAAGTACAACTCATAAATGTCAATAATATTAGTGATTTTTTACTAATATTATTAGATCGTGTTGCATGACGAACCTCATAAATTATTTTATTACTTGTATCTTGTATTTTTATTTAAGTCGCAGGTGCACCATTATTGTATGTAAATTTTTAATTGTTTGTTCATCTGACGATGAAATAAAAATTATTACTTACCACATTTACAAAACAATAGAAGAAGAGAACCCTATGAACCTCGAATACATTTTAAAACCCAGTAGATAGTTCAGATTTTCAATAAACATTTTGCATGATTCCAATGAACCCTGAACTAATTTTACAAGTCATATCTGCAGATATTGCTATAAAAAACTATTGTGAAATCAAATTGCCGCCAATTTCAGATGCAGGCATACCTAGTAGTTAATTCAGCCAGCTAAGTTGTAAAATATTAGTTGGTATGTAGCGAAGCGCAAAAAAAAAAAAACTACTAATATCTTATGAAAATACTTATAATATTAGTGTCTCTTTTATTAGTAACGAAAAATGCATTATGCAACGTTAATTATGAGTACTTGTACTATTTTTTGAATTTTCCTAATATTATTAGTGAAATTATGCGACACCGTTACCTCAAATTATTGGGTAGGATTGACAATCATTATGCAACGTATTTAATCTGTGCTTGTAATTTATGAACTTGTAACTTGTATTATTTTCTAGTATTATGAGTAACATTATGCAATAGGCCCCTGGTGGTAGGACTCTTCAGCAAGAGTCCGTCTTGGTGGGTACCACCGCAGTGTCAGATATTCTACCTCCAAGCAGTAGTGTGCAAGCTGCACTGTGTTTAGCTTTGAAGGGCACTGTAGCAAGTGAAATTATTGGGCGAAAGAGACTTAACAACATCGTCTAGTGGTGATAAGCGCAGTGCAGTGCCACGCAAACACTTAAAAAACTTCATACTTTGAGTGGCACTGCATCTGTAATAGTCAGGCGTGGTGCTTAACATCAGGTGGGCGCCTTGAAAGCCTTGTCACTTGCTGACATAAATCAAAAAATAGCCCCAAACCTTGTAATAAATACTGTAACTTAAATAAAATATTTTGTTTTTTTTTTGTTTAGCCGGGCGGCTCCATTGGCGCCGGGGTCGGGTCCGGGGTCGGCTCCGGGGTCGGGGTCGGGGTCGGGGCCGGGGTCGGGGTCGGGGGCGGCCCCCGCACCGCGCACGGAGGGCACCCTCACGGCGGCCTCGCTCATAGACGCCATCATCACGCACCAGATCAGCCAGACCTCGGAACGCTTTCCGGTGAGTTACCTATTTTAAATGTAAATAATGTGAATGTAAATAATGCTGGACAATCCACACAGCATCATCTAGCCCCAAGCTAAGCAGAGCTTGTATTATGTGTACTGATATACTTAATACAATACATAT
The DNA here is from genome assembly GCA_951394395.1 of Colostygia pectinataria. NCBI lineage: Eukaryota > Metazoa > Arthropoda > Insecta > Lepidoptera > Geometridae > Colostygia > Colostygia pectinataria. Next base: position 1,643,020 of record OX596369.1, on the reverse strand, counting down.
ATAGATATTTTATATTATACATAGATAATACCCAGAACACCCGGAAAAAATATTTACCATTTGTCCAGCCGATCTCATATTTAGCGAGACTAACGAACAGCATATCATTTTTATATATAAGATTATTTATTAACCTGTCGTTCCATCTACAGCGTGACTGCGAAGGCGCTGCCCCCGCGGCCCCTGCCCCTGCCCCCGCCCCTGCCCCCGCCCCCGCCCCCGCTCACCTCGACGAGCACCAGCCCCTGTCGCAGCACACCACTAGCTTCAAGCTGGGGGACCTTGCTTCTAACATCATCACGCGGGACTTCCAGAGTCCCACCACTTCTACGTTGATACACAAGTAAGTACTGTAAGGCGGCGTTTCCACCAGAGCTAAGCGTGTAGCGAGAGATGCGTACATCCCTGGTAGAAAATACAGCGTTTTTCATTATAAGTGCATAATAAATTACCTAACAAAAGTGCATTATATTCAAGGAGTATTCTAAATTTTGTCTTAAAAATCTCGATAAATAGATAAAGTTTATCTGGTCAATTATTATTTGTCATTGTTGGAAGTCGAAAGGGCAGCGCGCGGCGCGTGTCATGTGCGTTCCACCAATCCGCATTGGGCCCGCGTAGTGAATTAAGACCCAATTACTCTCGAGCGAAAGTAGGCTAGTGTCCCAGCAGTGGGAGCATAAGAAGGCTGTCATGATGATAATTAACATGTATAATGTTATTCCTTGTCCCCAGTAATAGGTTCCCAGCCACCAGTACCGACAATTACCAAAACGCCACCAGCTCAGCCAGCACCATCCCGGCCAGCCCCAGCGAGGAGTGGAAGCGAAGAACCCAGGAGAACCCGAAGCACGCTCCGTTCTTAGAACCCGTATCACCACCGGATAACCACCATAACAAGTGAGACCATTTTAGCGTTATCGTATAACTTCTAGTGATAAGTGGAAGCGAAAAACCCAGGAGAACCCGAAACACGCTCCGTTTCAAGAACCCTTCTCGCCACCGTATAACCATCATAACAAGCAAGGAGTCATCATAGTAGTACTAGTGATGAGTGGAAGCGGCGAACTCAGGAAAACCCGATACACGCTCCGTCTTAGATTAGTAAAATCTGTTAGATATTGTTGTGTAAAAATGTCTCTCTTTATTATTCACAGTCGCGGCGCAACCGGCGCGTCTAACTCTAACGCTGCGGGAACGCGGCGGTACGGCTGCGTGGGCGGCGCGGGGGGCTTCACCACGGCTTACGACTACGTCACCACGCGCATCGTGGAAGTGATGAGAAGTGATGCTGACGAGAGGAGCAAGCAGATACCTCAGTTCCCGACTTCATATGCCTTCCCTTACAATGCGCTGAACGTTGCCACGCCTCCTGATGGTAAGTGTCCTGTAATTATACAGTTTATTATGTCTATTGCACGAATTAATTTCTTATAGTGTGAGAGATAGTGAACCAATGTGTGTGAGATAGTGAACCAATGTTTGAGAGATAGTGAACCAACGTGTTTTTTTTTTATACAACTGAAATGGCAACCAAGCGTACGGTCCACAAGATGGGAAGCGGTTACCGCAGCCTATGGACGATTGCAATACCAGATGTATCACTCGCGGGTTGCCACTTTGAGGCTAAGATCGAAAGCCTCATGTGCCAGTAATTTCACCGGTAACCATACCCTTCACATAGGAACACAGCAATGCGAGCATTACTGCTTAGCGGCAGAAATAGGTATGGTGGTAGTCCTTCCCCGGACGAGCTCTATCACAAAAACTCTACTACTTGAGATAAAGAAAACCAATATGTGAGCCTTAGTAAACCAATGTGTGAGAGATAAAAACCAATGTGTGTGAGATACAAAATAAAATGTGTAAATTTAATTGTATCTCTCACACATTAGTTATTTAATGCTCATACACACACTTATTGTCAGTCAGTTGAAATGAATAATAAATATTTTTTTACACACAATCTTCTACTAATCAAAGTTCGTATTGAACTAGATAACTGTTATAATACTTCAGTATTCAGTATCATTTATTGCATCATAATTATGAGGTTAATACATGTCACAGGTCTTAAGCAGGTAATATTTAATAATATCAGAGCAGCCAACACATAGAAAAGTACACAGTACGGGTGATGCACTATTGAGTAGGAGCGGACCGATTGAAGTATTAATTGATAGGTTTATGATAATAGTAAAATCATTATTGGAGGTAGTACTAAGACCTATCATTCGTTATTTGTGTCACTGAGAAACTGATTTTGGGTATTAGCATTTTTCTATTAACACTTCTTTAAATTTATTTACAAAAATATGATCTCTTTCTATATTTTTAATACTATTATAATGTAACATGTCCGGTTTGTTATCAGGCGCGGCAGCAGGTGGTCAGGCGCCCCCCTCCGCCCCCTCCGCCCCCGCGGCGCCCCCGCCCCCCGAGCCCGCACCCCTCATGTCGGCGCAGTACGAACCCCTCTCCGATGAGGACTGACCATACCGACACGGAGCCGTTTACCCGATTCGGTGACACAACCTATCCGTCGTGCTATCTCAGATTGTTTTGGCGATCTGTGTCCATCGATTGGGAGCCTCCGTCTCTAAAAAACACGCTGATATATCTGATATCGCGATAACGTGATTTATTTCGATGTGACGGAGAGAACGGCGGCCATCTTTGGCGGCCATCTTGGCGATCTTCGAACTTAGATAACAGCTATCTGGGATGACTATAGGTCTATCTGCGGTGCCGTATCTGTTAACTTGAGACGCGCTCTCTATGATAATGTATAAGATTATTATTTTATCAGCGGTGATATGACCATGGTTGAGAAATGATGCCCGATGATATTTATCATCAAAGTTATCAAAAGTTATAGATAATTTATCTGATATCGTGACATCTGAAGAAACAACGAATAATATCATTAAACCATCGAGAGATGCTGTGGTGGATTCAGAAATCATCAAGCAACTGGCACTGATGAAGAGTTAAAAACCCAGAAATTTGGCTTCGCTACGCAATATAAAAGCTTCGTTATTGAAAACAGAAGACTACTCGAAAAGTGCAGAAGAAAATCCGTTCAAAACAGAACACTACGCCAAAAGTGCAGACAAAATGGCGATACGCAAAAATCGCGTAAAACCTACGCGAAACTTGCGAAACGAGACAAACTGTAGTTGTGTACGTTAGTGGATGTACCATCTACTCAACAGGAAAATTGTAGATACGGAATGATTAAAAATATAGACTTTTAAAAGTGCAACGCATGTGAAAGACTTTGACATAGCTGTGAACAGCGTGAAAACTAGTGTTAAGTGGACTTCGAAGTGTATTATAGTGTTGTGCGCTACGCCACTACGTAGCTTTCGCAAAACTACGCCAGAAACGCAGCAATTTTAGATTTCGGACACAAGTATCAATATCAAAATATGGTTAAACTAACTTTGTTTTGTACAAGCTTAAGCAAATTCAGAATTAAACTAGTTATTATTCAATTGTGCATGTGTCCGAAACTAGATAACGTGCTGTAAAAAGGACAGTTAATTGTTTAAAGGTCTTCTAAAAGAGACAGTTTCAAAAAGGGTGCATTCATCTTAACAAATTGATCTCCGATTGTAACTTCCTCGGGATCCTGTATAAATTATAAATATTATAGAATGGTACTAAAATAGTGATTCTTATGTTATAACAGGGAAGTGATACAGAACATTCGTTGTGGCAAAGCTTTAAGTGTCCGATACTATGTCCGGAATTAGCATTAAAATGTCCCGTTAAAACTACTGTCGCACCCTTTTTAGGGGCGATCCGTTGGACGGAATAGTAACCGATCTTTAATTGTCCATGTCCGGTTTTAAGGACACGGCGATTATTGGACGACCGATATAAGGCACACACAATAAGAATCTGCCCACACTTAAATTGACTGATATAAAATTATATTTGTTTTCTAGTTTATAATATCAATACGGTTATAGAAACACTATAGTTGTTCGATAGGGTAATCTATAGACACGACATCTATGTGCCTAATACCGTAGAGGTATAGTACCCGGCACGTAAGTTGAGCGCTCGAGAGCGGCATACATTATAAATAACAATTAGAATGTATGCCGCCTGTATTTATTGAACACAGACCACGTGCTGTGCGAGTGCTCAACTTCCGTGCTGCACATTGTACAGCAAATAAAGTTGAAGGGTATTTGAGCATTGTTATAAAATTACTAAATTAATGTTAAATAAATGAGTAGTCCGCTAGCTTTCGAAATAAAAGTATTTTAGGGCAGAAACAAGAATTTATAGTTATTATAGATACATAGGAATTAGCTTGTATTTTATATTTGAATTTGCCGCCTTATGCCTGGCGTACATTATACGCGCCGAATCGAATCGAATCGCGCCGAATTTGCTTGACGAATCTGTTTTCATATACACTGCGATTCGATTCGATTCAGTTCGACTCGAGGCGCCTAGTTGACACTAGACTATACTTTTTGACAATATTAACCCCCCCATTGGTTTTATAAATCGTAAATTCTTATTAAATCTCAATATTCTTGTATAATTAACTTCCTAAAAACAATTATATACCGTAAATTATTCATAATCAATTTTGTAAGCCTCAATATAGCTGGAGTGACGTAAAATTATTCATTGACGTTAAGAGGCTGTTATTAAACGAGCGTTAACTCTAGTGATTATGAATAAAGGGTTCTTTTTAATCCAATTCAATTTTGTCGTTTTATTGTGTAGAATTAATGTCGTTTTAAATGTTCAAATACCTTACTAGCTTTGTACAATGAACTTTAGTGTCTATGGCACTGTTGATTGCTTTTTCTTGGAAACTGACTGTAGTTTGCCGGTATTCGAATACTTCTTCTATATCCGAATACTTTTATAACCGAATACTTATTCCATAACCGAATACTTTTATTAATTTGTCAATTTTGTTTGTGTCAAGTAATTGTCAACATGGACAAACAAAATTTGGATGAATATGGCGTCGTTTCGTTAAAAATTTCCTAGGAGTCTTCGATTAAATTACAAACTAATATTTACCCTTCCATTTTACCTAGACTTGTGATAAGAAAACGAGTCATATTGAAAAACTGCCACTGAATTTATACAATAAAACTTACGCGAGATTAATATAAATGGGAGAACCATGCTGAATAATGAGAAGCAATAAATGAATATGATCATTATGATAATGCTGTATTGTCAAGACGATAAAGATACTTCCTTTTCATAAAAAGTTGCGTTTTAAAAGATTATGGTATACCAAAAGTTATTTCGCCTCAAGCGCGATTTGATGCGAACGGCGCGCGGCGCTTCGAGCCGTAGCCATCCCAAGAATTATTTCTAGCAAGCGAGATGTGTCTCGATAGCTCAATTGGTAGAGCACGGATTGGTAGAGAGCGTATCAAGCGGAGGTTGCGGGTTGAAATCCCGCTTGAGGCGAAATAGATATTATAATCTTTAGTATTTCCTTAGTGTGATGGTTAACACTATAAAAACAACTAATCGAATTGGTCAGTTTACAAGAAATCGACAAGCATTGATAAATTTACCTCAATATCTAGTTATTATAAACCTGTCTAATCGACTTAAACGAATCAGGTCTTCCACACAAGGCTCGCATTGCCATCTCGCCTTCTAGGGTAAACCACGCGACTTCGTCCAATCTTATGTATTTAATGTACCTATAGTTAACTTGTCCGGGCATTGCTGTTTTACCTGTTATGTACCTTGAAACTGTTAATACGATCAATATTCTTTAATGTCAGTAAGTTTGTGAATTGCAAATATATCAGTGAGTTCGTGTGAGTCGGTGGCCACAAATGTCAGTTTTTATGAGTCAGTGGCCACAAATGTCAGTTTTTATGAGTCAGTGGCCACAAATGTCAGTTTTTATTAGTCAGTGGCAAATATGTCAGTTAATTCGTATGAGTCAGTGGCCACAAATGACAGTTTTTATGAGTCAGTGGCCAATAATGTTAGTAATATTGGTGTAACCTACGCAACATTGTGAATTATTTCCTTGCATTTCACCAGGGGGGGGTTGAAAGTTTGTAAATAACAATATTGGTTGAGTTGAATTTCTGAAATTACTTCCTGCAAGCAATAATAAAACTAATGTTTATGTCAGAACTTTTCTGTTGAAATTACTGACAAATGTGTTAGATTTTTCAGTCATGAGAACTTATGATAGCGACTTACTAAGCTCTCTATAGTAGTACTAGCACTAGGTCTGTTTTGTACTATAATCATCTAAAATTATAGTAAGTTTAGTAAGCCAATTGAAATATTGATCGTATTATTAAAAATTGCCGCTAGCCTACTCGGATGATTCAGTGGCAAGCTTATAAACCCCTTGTAAATATGTGTTCTGTTCCAAAACTGGTGCGGAACAATAATAATAAATGATTGTTTTTTATACTGCGTTTATGAATAGTGCTAGATTTAAGTTTCTATTTAAGTTTAAATTGTATTTGTATAGCTTTCCAGCTCGCTGCTTCGTTGGGATAGTGCGTAATTATCATTTTTATATAAGTTTTTCGTGTAAATAAGCACCATTTTATGTATAGTTCGGTAACGCAGCGAGCTTCACCCTTCGACCGACGATTACTAAATCGAACTGTTTCATTATAAATAACTAACGTTTTAGGCTTACGGTTTAGCGAGTAAATAATACATAATGTAACTCTATCGTTTATGTATATGCATTTGTAAACAGGTTAGCTAAGACTTAAGAGATTTTTTTTTTTTGTTAGCTAGGCGCGGCCGTCGCGGTATAAATATGTGAATGGGTTATGGTTGAATGTGTTTCGGCGCTCACGTGCGTGAGTCGCATCGCCGCGTGAGTCGCCGCGCCAGCTCACGTGCATTTTTCATTTTCTAGTGTTTGACGCGGGGTGCGAGCGACGTTCTGGTATTTAGCACATCGTAAAGTTTATTGTTATAGCTTAGGCGATCATTAATCACATAAATTTCAGTATCTTTTCACCGATATTCCATTGATAAATCTTTATAGTGAACCATAAAATGGCCGTTAAAGTTAGGTGACGTCTTGTGAGTTTTAGACGTATTTGTCTATTGCTAGCTGTCTTATAATCTAGCATCATTTAAGCATGTTTCGAGTAGCAAAGCGTGTATCTGTTAGTAATCATCATCATTCGAGTAATTCCTCAAAGAGGTTCATAACTAAGGCTGTGTAAGTTGGCTAGTTGTCGTTCGCAGCCCGTGCGTTTTGTTTCGAGTTATGTAAAAAAAAATGACTGATAAAATTACGTTGATCAAAGGGCAGACGCGGCAATTCGCGCAGTGCTATCTCCATATTGTGATTTCTTTATAAAATGTACTGTAATATAAGTAGCTGAAAGAAAATGAATAATCATCGTAGTCCGATCATGCGAAAACAAAGTTTTGAGAGGACAAATCAATAAATGAGATGCAAATCTAGTTATTTTGTTTTATTTACACTTTATATAAGCACAGTTTACTGGTGGATAAATAAGGGTTGGCCTATATTATGACCGGTGGGATGGGTGACCGCTATCCGAGCGCTACCGTGCACATTCATGAACAAATACATTTAGAAAAATCAGTCATTTTGGGAAGAAGTGATTTATTCAAAACGAGAATAGTAAGTACTCTATAAAAATCAGTCTAAACAGACCGGAACCCATTGGAGGGCTTCCGGTCCTGGCTATAACTTTCGTTAAGCCATGACGGAGGCCTTCGGGCAGTATATAAACTCCTGGCTTAATTCACGATAAGCAAACGTTAATCGAATGGTAATTACCAATTAGGTATACCTTACTGACGAGCCGAACGGTGACTGACAATAGTTCGTTATATAAAATCCCAAAAAATGTTTCGTCTCAAGCGGGACTTGAACCCATAACCTTCCGCTTGATAAGAAAGTGCTCTACCAATTTCAATGAGAGGTTACAAGTCCAAAAAAAAATAAGACAATATAAACTTACTAAGATAAATGTTTCCTTTGTAAACACTACAGAAACTGAGTTGGCCACTGACTCATACGAACGAACGAACTACAGAAACAAACCTAAAATGATGTAGCTATGTTCGATGCAGCTACGATCAGCGAATCTCTAAGATAATTGTTTTTTACAAAACATTCTAAGTATACAATTTAGATTTTAATGTTCTGCACGGTTAAAAAAACACATCTTTATGCCGTTTAAAAATAGGTAACGCAGTGCATTAGTTCACAACACCAAACACATCACGCAGTTTCTGATACACTCTCAAATGGGTGTTCTTCTCGTATATTTCGATGTACATTTCAATCATGAGTAGCACTAAATACGCTGAGAAGACGGTCACTCCGGTCCAAGCGCGGGTCTTTGGGTTGCAGTAACTGAATCGTGGGCTGCGATCCATTTTGTAAATGTTTTGGAAAAGACGTTGAGATTTCCCCTGAGGTTTTTATTTATCACTACGTTGTAGTTAGCATTTTGGCAGAGTTTCAATCATTATTGGCACACTTCTTGATGCAAGTTCCTAGTGTCATGCCGCAGCCATTGAGAGCCGTGAGGCAGAACTAGCCTCGCGAAGAACTTTGTTGTAGAAAGTAGGTAAACGTTAAGGTACCTAGATCTACTTTATCTATTTAGAATCGAATTCATTTGATTTATACCACTAAGTGGCGTAGCGTACGGCCCATTTGATGGTAAGCGGTTACCGTTGCCTATGTACATGCAACATCAGAGATTGCACGATAAGTAGATCTAAAGTCTCATGTGCCTGTAATTATACTGAAAACAATACCCTTCGAATCGGAACATAGTAAATGCGAACATTACTGGTTGGCGGCAGAAATAGGTAGATATGGTGGTTGAAGTCGTTGTCCGGACGAGCTCTATCACAAACTCTTACTATTATTTCTTTCCCTCAGAATAATAATTGAAGTAGGCATAGGTTTCACAACGGATCTCGGCCGTAGTGAATTTAGCCGTTTCGATGCTCAATGGAGCTTTTTCAAACTAAATTGTCTTTGCGCATTACAAACGGCTAACATCACGGAAGCCTAGATCCGCTGTGCGAACTATACCTACTACACCTTACCTATTGTCAAATGAAAAATGAAAAATAAGTTGCTAAGCACAATATTTACTACATACTCTATATATACTTACAGATTACTTAAAAATAAAAGGATTTAGGTATAAAAAACATGGAAATAGGAATTGTGAGGGCTGTCGGCTCGGTCCTGACCGGTTTTGTTAGTCAAGTCAACACATTGTCATGAAAATTGACAAAGTACTATTTACTGTCTTATTTCCTCAAAGAAACTGAAATCTTACGGCCCATTTAGACCATACCATAATTGCATGCAAGAATTGCCTTGTCAAATTGATTTTAGAACAAAAATGTTCTGAAATGAAATTGACAAGGCAATTCTTGCAAAATGTAAATTGAAAATGCAAAGTGTAAATGGGACATTAGATAGCACCCAGATACTAACATCTGTTCTGTGACAATACAATACATAGCTAGATATTTAACAAATATTTGCGTACAAACATTTGTTCCAAGGCGGGAATCGAATCCGCAACCTACTGCGTCGCTGGACCTTCGCCCGCCGCGCCACATCGGTCGTCATGAATACTTTAATAGTTTCATCACCCTTATTGGAATAGCTTATACCCTTCTTGTTAACACTTTCATTTCATTAGACTTCGTTTGAGACGTCGACGCACTGCGCCTGTGTTTCTGATGGTAATTTCAATCTGCAATAAAAATGCTAGTTGAGCCCTTGATGACTTTCGGGAACGCGTCAGTGATTGGTTTTGGCAAAAGGTGTTGCTTTGAACGAAAATTTCGGAGTGGTACTACCCAGCACTACCCAGCAGAGCCACCACGTTAGAGTCCGATCATTTATATTTTAAAAGAATGTACGTTAGACGTACCTACATAGTGTACGTATGCCGTTTATTGCTGTACGTTCGTCAGATACTGATAATATCGACTTCTCTATTCCAAACCACCTGAAATTATGTATTTAGGAAAGATAAACGCTCCAATGCTTACGCGAAAACTGTTACAAGTATTGTGTTTAGTATGTACGTGTTGAAAAATATCATTATAATAATGATATTTATATAACTGATTTTAACTGTAAAAACATTTGGATGGGTGACCGTCAGTGGCAATTTCAACTGAGCTTTGGAGGGCACGTTAAGCAGTCGGTCCAAAGTTGTTAGGCCATTACAGACCTTCGGGCGGCTCTTACGAACTAACTAGAAACAGGAATTTTTCTAATTTCTAAACTAGGGGATAGAAAAATCCAACTAAATCATTCATAATCAACTTTATTTTATGTATTTCCACAAACAACCTACAAACAATTATATACACATTCAAACTGTAACTTTGGCTTTAGGCTCTTTACAACAACTTGATTTAAACCATAAAAAAAAAACATTTTAAAACAATAAAAAAATAAAATGCTAAAAACAGTTAATATATTTCTAAATAGTATAAAGGCTAAAAGCCAACGCTACCATAACCCGAGACGCGCATATAATTATAAAAACTGATTATTACATCAACATCTATATCAAACACTTCAATTGATGTATAGTTCTCACGGCGGATCTCGGCCGTAGTGAAATTAGCCGTTTCGATGCGCAATGGAGCTTGTTCAAACTAAATTGTCTTTGCGCATCACAAACGGCCAGCTTCACGGAAGCCTAGATCCGCTGTGCGACCTATACACATTATGAAAATGACAAATACACTAGATTTATACAGCATTTATAAATGATCTATGATTTTTTACGGTGTTTAGCCTCTGATTGTGTAATTGTGTATATTGGGAAATATATATTTACTCTTACATTCTAAATATTCAAAATACTCGATTCAAATTGAGAAAATGTGTCCTATCTTACCTAAAATATTCATTGATAATAAAAATAATTTTAAGGCTATAAAGGAAAAGGATTTTGAAATTTCAAAAATCGTAACTCTTCGTTTGTACCACAAGTGCTCAAGAGTGAACCAGCGACCAGAGCTTGATACCGGTATTATACCCGTTAATATCGGTATAATTAATACCGGTACCAGCAATGCCAGTGGAATTGGACTTGATACCGAAGCTATATCAATCAATAGCGGTATAAGCTACCACCGGTACAACCAAGTGCAAACAGAACTTGATACCGGCACCGTAACGATGAAAACAAGCATAAATAATAAATATGTACCGGTACCAATAAGTACAACTGGAATACCCAAATACACAGTATCAAGCTGTCCAACAAGGTCAATAAAACTGTAATACCGGTAATAAAGTACCGGTGTAAACAAACCGGTACCAACAAATACCGGCACCTATAAGTACCGGTACCAATAAACACCAGTACTAATAAATACCAGTAGCATAAAATACCGGTACGATATTCTCTCGAGGTCTCCAAGACACATTTTCCCTATTCCACAATACAAGCTTCATCAAGTCTACAGCGCGCCCCGTCAAACACTACACATTACTTCTTAGCGAATTCCTCGCCAACTTTGATGTTCTTCAGCAGCTCAGGAATGGCTGCCTTGAGGAGTTGCTGCTCGAACGCGTTCAGCTTGCCGTAGCCGAGGTTCTTCTCAACGCCGTTCTTGCCGAGGATGATGGGGTTCGCGAAATATGGAGACTCTGTGACGTCGGATTTGATGTACGCGCATTCTACCACGTTCGACTCGCCCTGGGGGGAAATACCACTTACTTATATCTCTGGTATTAAAATACCACTTACTTATATCTCTAAGGAAGGGAGGCCTATGTATTGGAACACACAATAGGCATGATGACAGTAACCAAGTCACTAAAATTACGTCTTCACCTTATGAAAAAGAATTCAATGAATATAAAAACTATATTACTTTTTACATAAAATGCGAGATTGCTAATATTTTGAATAAAATAAAACTACAAAATGCAGCAATCCGCCATATTAGGTTGAACACCAATAAGAGCATTTTGGTTCTCTGATTGGTTGATCATACAAATTTGCAGAATTTTAACCATATTTCTAAAATTTTTCATTGTAAACTTAACTATGACGTCACTACTGTCACGACGCGTTGGCGTTTTTTGGCGTGAATTTTAAAATTAAATTTAAATAGCATTTTTTTACTACTAAACCATTAATATCTGGGCTATTAAGTTATTATTTGCATAAAGTTGATACATAATTGAACAGTTTTTCAAAATCAGTCATCATGCCTCATCATCATCATGACAGGCTTCTAATGCTACCACTGCTGGGACACTGGCCTACTCTCAGGCGAGAGTGATTGGGTCTTAATCCACCACGCGGACCCATCATGACGACCGATGTGACGCAGCGGGCGCAGGTCCGCCTGCGACGCGGAAGTTGCGGGTTCGATTCCCGCCTCGGGTCAAATGTTTGTACGATCTACAAATATTTGTCCCGGGTGTTTTCTTTGTATTTTCTATATATAATAAAAAAAATATCTATCTATGTATTGTATTGTATAAAGTATATATCAGTCATCTAGTACCCATAAATACAGCTCTGTTTAACAGCAGCTTACCTTGGGGCTAGATGGTGCTGTGTGGATTGTCCAGCATTATTTTTTTTTTTTTTTTTATTATTTATCATGCGCATTCCAATGAAACCCGTAAATACCTTGAGTCCTCTGAGTACGGAGTTGGCGAGCCTGGCGCCCGCGAACGCCATGGAGAGAGTGGCGGACCCGCCACCCGCCTTAGCCTTCACCACCTGGAAGTAAGTAAGTGTAAGTCAGTGCCCAAACTAAAGTAAGTAAATAAAGTAAAAATATCTTTATTCAATCATATCACAAGCATCAATTTGAAACGTCTTTTAGCGAGGTGAATTTACGCCTTTTTTTCTTTTTTTCAAACTCGGCTAACCACCATTGGAAAACCCTTAATAGCCCCAGATAAGAGGGATGGTCACATACATAGTAACGTGACCCCTGGCTGACGTTGGTGACCTCATGGTGACCTCCGATGACGGAGATGGTCATGGAGTGAGGATGACCTTAGTGAGTGAGGGTGACCTCTGGCTGACGTTGGTGACCCCATAGTGATCTCCGATGTCGGGGATAGTCATGGAGTGAGGGTGACCTTTGTGAGTGAGGATGACCTTAGTGAGTTAGGATGACCTTAGTGAGTGAGGATGACCTTAGTGAGTGAGGATGACTTTAGTGAGTGAGGGTGACCTCTGGCTGACGTTAGTGACCTTAAGTATCTCTTACCTCAGTACCAGCCTCCTGGATTCTCTCCGTCAGTGCTTTAATCTTAGCCTGGTCGTTCAACTTGACCCCCGGCTGGCTCTGACTCAGCACGGGGATGATGGTGACCCCCGAGTGACCCCCGATGACGGGGATGGTCACGGAGCGGGGGTCGACGCCGTTGATCTCGCCGATGAACGCGGCGGCACGCACCACGTCGAGCGTGGTCACGCCTAGCACACGCGCCGGGTCGTACACGCCTGCCTGGAATAATTATATCATCATGATAGCTTTCTAATGTTCCGGTTGACATCACTGAAGCATCATTGACGCAGTCCTTTAAGTTCAAGCTCAAAAACTGGCTCATAAAGCAAACCTTTTATACGTTGGATGAGTTTTTTTGCATTTAAATGCGTGTAACTATTTAATTCGTTTTATTTTATTTCATGTATTGACACAATATTATTTTTGATTTGCGATTAAGTACTAAATAATAGCTAAATATAGCTAACGTAAATACCTTTGTGACATGTAACGTGCTGTTATTAAAAAAGTATTTGTATTTGTTCCCACAGCTGGTACACCGGCCTACTCGAGCGAGAGGTCTTAATAACGATAAAGATAAGTTTATTTGTTCTATAAAAACATTTGGCAGTGCAAATATTAATAATGCTTAGACAATAAGTCTTAATAAATTGCACCTGAGGGAACGCTGTTCCCCGCACGTTTATTTTATATATCTAAAATAATTATGTGTTATCTGCGATTTTAGTGATGTTCCCGGAAATGATGAGGTGTTCACGGAATGACGATATCGATACAATTTAGGTGTGTAAAATCATAAGCAATGTTTTTGCATGCCGTTCTTATTTATTTATTTAACGTAAATGAAATCACTTTACAGTATTTTGATTGATGACAGTCGAATATAATTTTTTATTTATCATATTAAACTTTTTATTATTATGATATTAATCAAACTATCTAAACATTATCCTTATAATTTTGTTGTAAATATTAAATAAACTTTAAATAAAAAAACAAGCAAAAAAATCTATATTTTCATGGAACAATTTTGTGTCAGTTGTACCATTTATAACTTAAGAACGGCTGAACCGATTTTTATGATATTTGTGTTTTTGGATTCGTCTTCGTCCGGAATAAGTATAAGTATTAAAATATGATATTCATCAAAAAAATAAAAATCATTAAAGAAACATCAGTCGGAACAAAGTTCGCCGGGTCAGCTAGTATAAATATTATTTAAATTGAAACAAACATTAGAATTTTATATAAACACTATTTATCTCTCTTCCTCCGTCATCTTATCTAAAAATTTCCTTTTCCTGGCATTAGCTTTCTTTCGTTGTCGCAAGTAAGACGAACTATTTTTTAAACTTGCTTTTTGGACGTTTTTTTTTATTTATTTCAGCCACACGTGAATCCATAATGCTAAAAAATAATAAACATTTATTAAAAAAGATACACTAAATTAATTAGTCAATAGTTATAATAACAAGGCGCGTTTATTTAAAAAAAGGCATTTCGGGAACGTCATCATCATTTCGAGAACGCTTCTTCAAGTCCGGGAACGTCCCCGAAATGACCGTTCCCGAAATGACTTTTTGAAATAAACGTGCTCATAAGACAGCAGCTATCTTTGACATCATCTTCGGCATTGTTATTGTAAAGTATTTAGGGTTACTATTTGACACTATTAAACGTTTTGTTAATATTCCAAGTTGAGAAACGCATTCCCGGTATGATGACGCATTGATGTACGCTCTCTAAATAATGAATTGAAATATACTTACCACTTAATTAAAATTATTTAAGCAAAAATCTCTCTCGACAGCTGTTTGTTTACATCGTTCACATCACTGATACCATAGACAAGAAAAGGTGGCTTTCAAAAACTAAGTTTTTACTGAGAATCAAAATTGCGTTCACTAAATGATGATTTCATTGCCGGACACAATATTTAGACCCTTTTGTACTATTTTCTTTCTTTAATAATATATCTAAATAATAAATAAATAATGTTCGTTTCTGAAGATTGCTACATAAGACGAATTCCCGAAATGATTTTTTGTAGTTATTTCTTCAAATTCTTCACTTTTGCTGTATAAATGATTATGTACAGTTATATGAGCAGAGTTAAGTAATATTTACAACAACGATTTGTTTAAATAAACTAAATTATGACATTTATTTTCTGGAAAAACTAATTCTCCACCTTGGTGTTTTTTTTTTTTTTATACCACAAAAGTGGCAACCAAGCGTACGGCCCACTTGATAGTCAGCGGTTTTGATTTTGACCCTAATAATGTTTTGTGGTTTAGGGGTTACGACGTTGAGTTACAAACATCCACACTTAATTGATAGTGTGATGAAAAACTTATCAATTCTTTACACTTGTTCTTCTTCTTCTTTTGTTTTATGGCCTCTGTGGCTAGTTTGCCACAATGTTGCCAGTGTCAGGTGTATTAGTTTGATTGTCGCTTAGCAACGTAAACAAACGAAATTTGGAAAGAAACGATGACTTTTCTTTCAAAATTCTCCTGGAGTCTTTGACTAAATTACCAACCAACATTACCCCTCCATTTCAATTGCTTACACTTGTGCTAAGTAAACAAGTTAAATTGTATAAACTGCCACCAAATTTACGCAATAAAACTTAAAATAACACGAGAAAAATAATTAAAATGGGAAGACCCATGTCGTTTTGACAAGATAGCCAAAGACAATCCTTACACTTGTTATCACCAGCCAGAAACAATTCATCCGACATCCGAAATGACACATTCATAACACATGACAAATTGTGTTTGTAATGTCCTATTATTATACCAATCAATGACGTCACTTAGACATAGACATAGACATATTTTTATTTGCTATTAAGACACACATATACAGTACATACAAAAAAAAAAAAGAAGAAAATCAGCAGTACTCGTAACAGCAACAATTGACGCTGTCATGTACTTGTGTGGCACAACAGCAAAAAGGCGTCGACTCAGCATTGTGCCTTGCCACTAGGAAGAAGCTTAGGTCATACAGTAGGTAATGTATGCCGTTAAGAAGTCACCATATTTTATTATTAGTACTTAATATTAAAGGAATAGTAAAGTAAAGTTTAAAGTAAAAAATATATTTATTCAATAATATCCCAAGAATCATTTTGAAACGTCTTAAAGCTAGGTGAATTTACGCCAGTTCCACGCGCCCCAGCCTAGAAGAATCTGGCAACACTCGGCTGGGTTCCTAGCTTTTTTTTTGCTGATCCCTCTTTATCATAAAGCTTCAGTGTGGTGCCAATCGAACTAGGTGAGGCTCATGCCAAGAATATAAGGTATGTACAAAAAAAATATGTTCCACACACAAAAAAAATACACATACATTTAATTATGGATAGGAATCAGCTAAATCCAGCCTAAAAAAATATTATCAGATATTGGATCGAAATAATAATTATGCAAAAAAAATTGATCAAAGAAAGCAACTTTCTCAAAAATTAAAGGACTTCCTAACACTATAATATTTTATAATATTTTAAAACGCAATTCTTATTTTTATCAAGATTTCAAAATCAAAATCCCGTGACTCCTAACAACATTGTTCCATAACTAAGCCGTTTACATTTTCCCCTCAAAGGGCGGTCAAGAGTACTCAGCCTGTAAAAATGAATTGCCGTTTGTTAGTCTCGCTAAAACTCGAAAACGGCTGAACCGATTTGGCTAATTTTACTCATAAAATATTTGTTCAAGCCAAGGGCACACCCCGGACACTCTCAATAAAATTCATGAAGCAAACACGTCGCAATCACCACACGCATAGTTTGTGTACGTAAACGGTGCTGTTGTATGTGTGAGTGTCATGGTTGTCCCCACCCAACTATAGCAAGAGCGAGATAGCATACTTTCGCTCGCTCTGGCATGCGCCAGCTTGGACCTACACAAAATCAAAATAAACGCGTGCCTTAGCCCTTAGCTTCAGTGCCGGCAAAAAGGTGATGGCAAACTTGCGACCGGGTGAGGTAAGTAAAACCGGTAGGAGGTAGGGAGTGGCCATTCTGTACGTAGTACTAGTATCTCTTCTGTGCCAAGGGATAGTTTAAACGGTGAGAAAATATGTCAAAAATAATGCGAAACATAAGAAACAAACCTTGAACAAATATTTTTCAGAATAACTCACCTTCTTCAAGATTTCGGAAGCGATAGGAACCATTGAGTTGACGGGGTTGGTGATGATGGCAATGATGGCCTTGGGGCTGTTCTGTGCGATGGAGATGGCGAGGTCGCGGACGATGGACGCGTTTGTGTTGAAGAGGTCATCGCGGGTCATGCCTGGCTTGCGGGGTACTCCAGCCGGGATCACCACCACATCAGCACCTGGGGGATATGACCGCTCATTGAGATATTTTTATACTTCATCATATCAGCCAATAGACGTCCATTGCTGGACATAGGCCTCCCCCAAAGAGCGCCATGACGACCGATTTTGGGCCTTCACCACCGACTTCTTGAGACCGCTTTAATGTAATCGGTCAATCGAGTGGGGGATGTCCTACACTTCGTTTTCCAGTTCGTGGTCGCCACTCAAGAACCTTTATTCCCCAACGGTTAATTCTGCAAGCTATATGGGCTGCCCATTGCAACTTCTCTTCTTCAATTTTTATACTAAGCTGTTGGAACCTCCGATTAAATTGAACTTTGTATGTAATAGAGGTCTCTATGGTTTGAGTGACACGTGTCACACTGAAGTCTACGATACAATGGTATAATTGTTATTTTCTTTCTCTGAATAAAATCTTTTATTACCATGTCGATCAGTCTCTGTTTTGTCAAAAACTTTGCCCAGCAATACAGGCTAATTAAAAAGTATATTTCATAATCCTGGACAATCCACAGCATCATCTAGCCCCAAGGTAAGCTGCTGTTAAACAGAACTGTTATGGATACTAGATGACTGATATATACTTAATTCAATACAATATATAAAAATAGATATTTTTTATTATATGTACCTATATAGAAAATAAAATTAACAGTGGACCTTTTTGGCGAAGGGCGGCATCAGTCAGACTTCATTGGAAAGAGCTAGAGGAGGCCTTTGCCAATAGGCACACTGAATTAAGAGACCTAATCAAAGCAGCATAACATTTTTTGAAAAAACTTGTATCTAAGAAATTGATTCAAAATAAAGGCATTATTATATAGAAAATACCCAGAACACCCAAAACAAATATTTGACCCGAGGCGGGAATCGAACCCGCAACCTCCGCGTCACAGCCGGCCGTGCCCCTGCTGCACCACATCGGTCGTCAATTGTATATAATGTAAGTGTACAAAAATGTTTTGTGAGTAAAATGATATAAGTAAACCATTTTATTATACTGTAAAATAAGAAAAATAATGTTACATTTTTATATAAAGGTAGGTAGTTTTAGCATTGTTATCTCAAGATTTTTGCTGGAAACCCTGTAGCTGTAATTTCTCATTAAACTTTCAATAACTTTTAGTTTATTTAGATTACTTGTTTTATCAATAAATAAATAACAGAACCCTTAATCAAAACATGAAATCAAATCAAGCAGTAACCTTGAGCTAAAATATCACTGAACTTGAATTTCTAGGTTAGGAATGGATGAGTTATGCAACACTTGCACTAACTTTTTATTTTTCTTTTTTTATGGCAAAGGTACCTTTGATGGCGTTTCCTAGTTCCTCGGGTCCTTTGTGTCCAGCGACCTTTGCTGGTGTGTCCATATGAGACAGGTCGACGGCTACTCCAGGGGTTACTGGGGCGATATCGTATAGGGCCAGTTGGGTAACTAGTGGGTTTTGCTTCAGGAGAAGGGCCAACGGCTGGCCGATACCTCCTGAAGCGCCAGCAACTACAACTTTGAAGTTTTTCTAAAACGAAACATTTTTAAAGTTTAGTTGGCTGGTTTTCATCTTCGACTTTGTGGATAAGTTTGACAATATTAAGTGAGCATACCTGGGATGAGGTGGAGAAGTTCTTGCCATTTTGAACGGCAACCGTAGCAACGGGTTTTAGCACTCGTGAGAACATTTTTGTGTGTTTTTACGGCAAGAATCACCAAATAGATTACAAAACTGCGAATCCACCTGACCCCGGCGACCTTCCGTCCGAAGACAAAATTAATTAGTGTTGTGTTGTAACTTGATATGTCACTGTCAAATGTCAGTTCCCACTCAGCTACAAAGTTGTGTAGCGAGTCCTCACGCCAGTGCACTGGCGTGAGGACTCGCTTGACACTGCAGTGGTGTAAACAGTCAGCCATTATGCAGTCAGCATCATCAATTTGGTCATCTGCTCTTCGACTCTACCGTCTATGGTATCGGAAGAGCGGGTAAGAATCGAACTCTACGTTCTTTTTTCTGGCTTCAACTTCGGACACGACTGTTACCCGAGTCTTTGGGTATTGCCCTGAGTGCCAAGTTAGTCGACTGGTTCTTCAGGGGCTTTACGCAGTCTGATTGCTCAGCTACGGTGATCGTTCGGTGTTTCCTGCTCAGTTTCCATCTTGCCACGAACTGAGAGGCTTCAAGAGCTTTCGGGGAGAGGTCGCCAGAGTGCTTGGCTGTCGGGTAGCCGTTATTTAGTTAGTTAGTTATTTATTCATGTAAACTTAGAATTAACATTACAGATTTCCAAGTCGTTAATCTAGCTATATAAATATTTACAGTTTTAATAAAATATCCATAGAAATAAAAAATAAAATTAAAAACAAACAGAACTATTTCTAATAAAATAAAATAATAAGTAATAGAACAAACAAATTAAAATATAAAAATTAAAAAATTATAACAACGTACTTTTATACAATAAGATAACAATAATAAAATGACATATTATGCAATTTAACAGAATCAATTATTCCTATAAGTATCCAAAGTTTAGTGTAAGTAACAAATGAACTACCACGGTACTAGTGAGCTGGGTTCTTCACAGTAATTCAAAAATATTTTTTGAAGTGTCGGCCAATTATCCGCAAATAAATCGCATTCGGGGTTAGTACGTATTAACGCGTTGAGGTGACGTTGCACGCGGTATACTGGGGGATTGCTGGCGTGCTACTGTACGTGCGGATCTTGAAGCGAAAAGCGGGACTCGCCCAGGGCGGAATCTAGTACAATGGTCTGCTCGCCTCAGCTAGTAACTCAGGGCAGTTGAGTAACCCGCGCAGGACGCGACAAATAGTTAGGATCTGTTCAAAGAGTCTTCGCGTTTCTAGTGAGTTGAAACCCAGTGTACCTTGGAGGTATTTGGTAGGGTACATGAAGGGGTAGTAGCCATAGACCTTTTTGTATAGAAAGCGCAGAAATCTTTTCTGCACTTTTTCAACCATCAAAGTATATGTTATGAAATGAAAAAAACACACACTTGACTCAAGTTTAGTTCTTACGAGAGAGGTGTATAGAAGCTTGATTGCATTTAATTTGTAAAGTCCCTGCAATTTCTGGTTACAAATCCTAGTTTTTTAAAGCTATCAACTGTAAGATGCCATTGAGATGTACGTGACGGCAGTTGTCAGCGCAGTCGTACATCCAACGCGCCAACTTCTCCACAAATTCCTCAATGCTGGATATCTGAACATCGCGGGCAATGGTGTCGTTCCGCACGTAGCGTAGTGCTCCTGTGCACACTCGTAGAGCTATGTTCTGCTGTGCTTGGATCCTCTTTTTGTTGGTGTTGGAGCACAGTGCATACCACGTTTTGTAAACTCCGACCTTCGTCCTTATCGGAACTCTCGATCTGCAGTCAGCGATCAATGTATCAATCAAATGTGTTTTTACAGTTTAAGAGTTATTACATTCCGTGTAAACACACGGAATGTAATAACTCTTGTACTTTTCTTGAGCGAGAAAATCACTGATTCTTATTTATATTTGTATTTGTATAATAAATAGTTTTTTAAAAGTGTTAGGAGCAGATAGAACTACCAAAAGCCTTACGTTACGACGAAGATAAATAAAAAAACCTCGCCACAGCGAGCGTCACGACTTCAGCAGACGCTTGTCATGAACCTCACGTCACACCTCGTCAGACGCCATAAATAAAAAAAAATAAAAAAATCTAGCTGTAGTTTACAGATAGTAAAAATTGTTTTCTTTCTTCAAACAAAACATTGTGATTTTAAAAGCTACGAAAAAGTTAGAGATAACAGGTTTCAAGATGAACGTGATACAAGCAGTGAAAATGTATATTACGAAAATGACAGAGGAAAGCGGCCCGGGCATGAAAGTTATACTAATGGATAAAGAAACCGTAAGTGTTTTTGGAAAGCCTTAAATTAAACAAGCTTTTCCTCGCTAATCAGATAAGGTTTTAGTTTATTGATGTATTATGTTACAATTTAAGTTTAATTCGTATTGTTATTTTTATTTTTATGTTAATTGTGTGGCGTTAAATAAATATTTTTCTATTCTATTCTATTCTATTATGTTAAAATTTTGTTTCTGGTTGATGCACCGACCAAAAAACATACCAATTCATGTTGAAACAATTATGTAGATATTTATTAATATAAGAAGTCTTTGCCTTCTTTGTAATAAAGATAGTGCAGTTACAAAACGAATATCGTCTTGAAAGTTTTGTGTAGGTCAAAACACACGCATGAAACACTGTTTAATTCCATGTATATAAGAATCCAAGGAGTTACTAAATCAATCTTTCAGACCAGCATCATCAGTATGGTGTACAGTCAGTCAGAGATCCTGCTAAAGGAGGTCTACCTCTTCGAGAGGATCGACAGCCACTCCAAATGGGACAACCTGAAACATATGAAGTGTATTGTGTTTATCCGGCCCACATCGGAGAATATAGCGCTGTTGTCTCGGGAGCTCAAGCATCCCAAGTATGGGGTGTATTTTATTTGTAAGTACTTATTTATTTTATTTTAGCTCATATCGTCCCACTGCAGGGCAAAGGCCTCCCTCACTTTCTTCCACACTTCTCTTTGGCTACTGTATCAGACCCAATCAGACGTAATTTTGGCCTAAAGATCTTCCGGCATACGAGCCACATGCCCTGCCCAATCCTACTTCAGTTGTGCTGCTTTATGGGTGACATCGACAAACTTAGTTTTGGAGCGTAGTATCGAGTTTCTTATGCGGTCTGTAAGTCTGACTCCCTCTGTCTGACTGAAAATACTCCTCCGATCTTTCCTTGTAAATCCATTGTTTTCCTATTTAATTTAAAATGTATTTGTGTGTTTTCTTGTGTTTGGATGTTAAAATAAAAAAATTATTATAAAAAAAAAAAACCATCCTCAGGAATATGTATGTGTTACAAGTAGCGTGACTGAAGTGGCCCGTGGCTTTTCGTGAAGTATTTTTTGCCGGCCGTCGCGGGCGCGTGTCGCTCGCGGTTCCCCCGCACTCCGCACCCGCTGCCTTAGGTAGGTAGATGGTATAATGATGTGGCGTGACACGCAGCTAATATTGTCTCCGAGACTTTCTATGTATTAATTTTGTATGTGTGTGCTTGAAGTTGCAAATAAATGACTTATCTATCTATCTATCTATCTATAATATTAGTGATAGTGTGTTGTCACACTATCATTAATATTATAAATGTGAAAGTTTGCTTGTTTGTTTGTACAACCATTGAACCGATTTGGCTAAAAATTTTAAACCTAAACTGATTGGTATAACAGACATGACATTACCTGGTGGTAGGACGCTTCAGCAAGAGTCCGCCTTGGTGGGTACTGGGTACCACCGCAGTGTCAGATATTCTACCTCCAAGCAGGTAGAATATCTGACACCAACGTCTGACGAGGCTAACATGCTCTACCGGTCCATATACGAGCTGTCAGAAGACTAAACACATTGTCCTGACGTGGTTGCTATGAGGGTAAGATAGATGGAACTGACATGGTCCATAAGGACAAAAGTTCCTAAAAAAAAGATTTAAAAAAAGAAAAAAGAAAGAGACTTAACAACAATGTCTCAGGGTGATAAGCGCAGTGCAGTGCCACGCAAACACTTAAAAACTTTAAGCTTTGGGTGGCACTGCAACTGTTATAGTCAGGCGTGGTGCTTAACATCAGGTGGGCGCCTTGATTGTTATGTCACTTGCTGACATTAAAAAATACCTTTCAGATTTCAGCAATGTGGTCTCGAAAGCGGATATCAAGACATTAGCCGAGTGCGATGAGCAGGAAACAGTCAGAGAGGTGCAAGAGGTGTTTGCAGACTTCCTCGCGGTAGACCGACATCTGTTCTCATTCAATATTATTGGCTGTTTAAATGGCAAGTACCTACTGCACATTTTTTTTTTTTTTTTTTATACTACTAAAGTGGTAACCAAGCGTACGGCCCACTTGATGGTCAGCGGTTACTGTAGCCTATGTACGCATGCAATATCATGGATATCACTTGCGTGCACACTGAGACGTTAGATGGAAAGTCTCATGCGCCTGTAATTTCACCGGAAACCATACCCTTCGTACCGGAACACAGCAATGCGAGCATTACTGCTTGGCGGCAGAAATAGGTATGGTGGTAGTCCTTCCCCGGACGAGCTGTATCACAAAGAACTCTACTACTCTAATATACTCTATATACACTTGTTAGTTAAAGTATTAATTAATAATATTTTTTTATGTTTATTAGGGGCATAGGTAATTAGAGAATATTCATGTAGCTGTTAAGTTTTAAATTTAAATGTATCGTTTACAAAATTACTGATTTGACATTTCTAAGTGCATTGTAATTGTGCCTAATGAGAAATAAACGAATTGAATTGAATTGAGTAATGTTTAAGAGTAGGAGAGCTCTTTGTTATCGAGCCGGTAAGTACTACCACCATACCTATATCTGCCGCCAAGCAAAGCCAAGCAGTGTGGTGGTTACCTGTGAAATTATAACTAATAATACTTAATTATACTGATAAGTTTTTATTTATTTTTATTTCACAGGAAAACAAACAGTTGTTAAAAACAAAATGTTAATAATCTATATCTATCATCATCATCATCATGACAGACTTCTAATGTTCCCACTGCTGGGACACTGGCCTACTCTCAGGCGAGAGTGATTGGGTCTTAATCCACCACGCGGACCCAATGCGGATTGTCGGATGGCACATGTCTTTCGAATTTTTAGTTCTTGGACATGCCGGTTTCCTCACGATGTTTTCCTTCACCGTATGAGAGCACTGGCGTTGCGCACATAATTTCGAACAGAAAAATCCATTGGTGCACGACCGGGTTTGAACACGACCTTAGGATCGGAAGGCGGGGTCACTACCACTAGACCACCGGTGATATATATCTATACTTCTATACTAATATCATAATAAGGTAAGATTTGCATTTTTGTTTATTATGAATAAACTCAAAAACTATTGATCCGATTTAAAAAAATCTTTTACCATTAGAATGCTACATTATCCCTGAGTAACATAGGCTATTTTATTACTAGTGACCCGCCTTTGCACGGGTGCGGTTTCATTGCACCCGGGCGAAGCTGGGACGGACTGCTAGTCTAAAGATACAACTATAGAACATTTAAAAGTTTTCACATATTGCTACTAAATTAAGCTTGCTTGATAAATGTAAAAAAGAAAACAAGACTTATACTCAAACTGGTACTGCCCCCCAACCATGAAATTAATAAATTATTGAAGTCATGGTACAAAATTTTTTGACAATTCTGTTTAGGTCCTAATTTGAATCGCTCTAAGAGTTCATGGTATGGGGGCTGATATCGATACTGATACACATACTCATTCTCATACTGTCTTATCTCCAGGTCGTCTCTGGAACCAAACGCACCTACAGCGGTGCGCACAAGGGCTACTGTCCCTCCTACTCTCCCTCAAGAGGCGCGTCGCGGTCCGCTACGAGGCGGCGTCGGAGCCCTGCGCGAGACTCGCTGAGAAAGTCAGGGATCTACTGAGAAGGGAGGCTGCGTTGGTAGAGAATAATATACCGTTCAATGGGGAGGTGCCGATTCCACAGTTGCTGGTTATTGATAGAAGGGATGATCCGGTCACACCTTTGTTGAGTCAGGTCAGTGAGAGTTAATAATATTATCATATTACACTAATAATATTAAAAATGTGAATGGATGATGGAATGATGAATGATAGCATGATGGCACTATGAATGATGGGTTGATGGATGATGGGATGATGGATGATGGGTTTATGGATAATGGATCATGAATTGATGGATGATGGGTTGATAGATAAAGGGATGATGTATGATGTGTTGATGGATGATGGATGTTAGAATAATGGAATTATGAATTGATGGATGATGGGTTGATGGATGATAGGTTGATGGATGATGGGATGATGAATGATGGGTTGATGGATGTTAGAATAATGGATTATGAATTGATGGATGATAGTTTAATGGTTGGATGATAGATGATATAATTATGGATCATGGGTTGATGGATGATGCGTTTATGGATGATAGAATGACGGATCATGGTATGTTAGATGATGGGATGATGAATGATGGGTTGATGGATGACGTGTTGATGGATGATGGGATGAGGGGATGATGGATCTTGGGATGAGGGGATGATGGGATGATAAATATATAACTTCTGGTTCCAGTGGACGTACCAGGCGATGGTGCACGAGCTGCTTACCATCCAGAACAACCGCGTGAGCCTGGCGCACTTGCCGGAGGTTCATAAAGACTTCAAGGAGGTTGTGCTCTCCTCGGAGCAGGACGAGTTTTATGCTAAGGTAAATAAAAAACAATTGAATTAACAGAGACAGAAGATTAAGAACATCGGCCGATGTACCTTTCAAGTTGACTGACTGACTGATTGCTTTGACTATCTGGCTGGCTGGCTGACTGGTTGACTGACTGACTGACTGACTGACTGACTGACTGACTGACTGATTGACTGACTGACTGACTGACTGACTGACTGACTGATTTACTGACTGATTGACTGACTGATTGACTGACTGACTGATTGACTGACTGACTGAGTGAGTAAGTGGCTAAGTGTCTGGCTAACTGACATACTGACATACTGACTGACTGACAGACTCAGTGACTGACTGACTGACTAACTGACTGATACGTGCCTGACTGACTGACTCAGTGACTAAATGACTGATTGACTGACTGACGCTCAGCCTAAACCATAAAGTTTGTAAATTTTACAAGCTTCACGTCAGATACCACTGTTGCAACGCTCTGTTTAACTATGCGCGAGAGGTGCTGGTTCGATTCCCGTTGCGCGACAAATGTTTGCATGTTTTTGTTATTTTAGGACTATGATTTGACTTGACTTGCATTTATTTTCAGAATCTTTACTCGAATTTCGGCGAAATCGGGCAAACCATCAAATCCCTGATGGAAGAGTTCCAGAAGAAAGCAAAGAGTCACCAGAAAGTGGAGTCCATAGCCGACATGAAGCATTTCGTGGAGAACTACCCTCTCTTCAAGAAAATGTCGGGTACGTTAGAGAGAGTAGTAGAGTTCTCTATCACAAAGAACTCTACTACTCTTAAATACATGCCTTGTTGGTACAGGTACGGTGACGAAGCACGTGACAGTGGTGGGGGAGCTGTCGGCGTGCGTGGGCCGGCACGCCCTACTGGAGGTCTCGGAGCTGGAGCAACAGCTGGCCTGTCATAGCGACCACGCTAAACATAGCCAGGTATACTTACCACCCGGGTATACTTACCGCCCAGGTATACTTACCTCCCAGGTATACTTACCGCCCAGGTATACTTACCGCCCAGGTATACCTACCGCCCAGGTATACTTACCGCCCAGGTATACTTACTGCCCAGGTATACTTACCGCCCAGGTATACTTACCGCCCAGGTATACTTACCGCCCAGGTATACTTACCTCCCAGGTATACTCACCTCGCAGGTATACTTACCGCCGGGGTATACTCACCGCCCAGGTATACTTACCTCCCAGGTATACTCACCTCCCAGGTATACTTACCGCCCAGGTAGACTTACCGCCCAGGTATACTTACCTCCCAGGTATACTTATCTCCCAGGTATACCTACCGCCCAGGTATACCTACCGCCCAGGTAAACTTACCTCCCAGGTATACTTACCTCCCAGGTATACTCACCTCCCAGGTATACTCACCGCCCAGGTATACTCACCGCCCAGGTAAACTTACCTTCCAGGTATACTTACCGCCCAGGTAAACTTACCTCCCAGGTATACTCACCGCCCAGGTATACTTACCTCCCAGGTATACTCACCGCCCAGGTAAACATACCGCCCAGGTAAACTTACCGCCCAGATATACTCACCGCCCAGGTATACTTACCGCCCAGGTAATCTCACCGCCCAGGTAAACTCACCGCCCAGGTATACTTACCGCCCAGGTATACTAACCGCTCAGGTATACTTACCGCCCAGGTATACTTACCTCCCAGGTATACTTACCGCCCAGGTATACTTACCGCCCAGGTATACTTACCGCCCAGGCATACTTACCGCCCAGGTAAACTTACCTCCCAGGTATACTTACCGCCCAGGTAAACTTACCTCCCAGGTATACTTACCGCCGGGGTATACTCACCGCCCAGGTATGCTTACCTCCCAGGTATACTTACCGCCCAGGTAAACTTACCGCCCAGGTATACCTACCGCCCATGTATACCTACCGCCCAGGTATACTTACTGCCCAGGTATACTTACCTCCCAGGTATACTCACCTCCCAGGTATACTCACCTTCCAGGTATTCTCACCGCCCAGGTAATCTTACCGCCCAGGTAATCTTACCGCCCAGGTATACTTACCGCCCAGGTATACTTACCGCCCAGGTAAACTTACCGCCCAGGTATACTTACCGCCCAGGTTTACTTACCGCCCAGGTAAACTTACCGCCTAGGTATACTTACCTCCCAGGTATACTTACCGCTCAGGTATACTTACCGCCCAGGTTTACTTACCGCCCAGGTATACTTACCGCCCAGGTATACTTACCTCCCAGGTATACTTACCGCCCAGGTCTACTTACCTCCCAGGTATACTTACCTGCCAGGTATACTCACCTCGCGGGTATACTTAAGTACGGTGACGAAGCACGTGACACGTGACTACGCGGAACAGTGCTTAACTTCGTTGATCTGTTAGAAACAACTTAGCTAGCTAGGTCACGGTTCCATCAATAGATAAAGGGATTCAAGAGGAAGGTATACTTGTAGTTTTAAGAGTAGTAGAGTTCTTTGTGATAGAGCTCGTCCGGGGAAGGACTACCACCATACCTATTTCTGCCGCCAAGCAGTTATGCTCGCATTGCTGTGTTCTGGTTCGAAGGGTATGGTTTCCGGATAAATTACAGGCACATGAGACTTTCCATCTAACGTCTCAGTGTGGTAACACGCAAGTGATATCTATGTTGTTGCATGCGTACGTAGGCTACGGTAACCGCTGACCATTTTAGTAGCACTTTAGTAGTATAAAATAAAAAGATTCAGTACTCGTGCGAAGCCGGGGCGGGGCGCTAGTGACTAAGAGGCTGTTACAGGCGCTGAAGGCACTGCTCAGTAACGAGAAGGTGCGACACCTCGACGCAGCTAAGCTGGTCGCACTGTACGCACTGCGCTATGAAAAACACGCGAGCAATGCTCTGCCTGCTTTTATTGGTGAGTTCTGTTCCCGCACCGGGACAGGTGGGTATTTGAATGTATTGGAATTATTGTGTCCCTAGAAGATAAGAAAAAATAAAACAAAAACAAAATTTGCTTTATTCATTTGAATCACAAGGATCACTTTGAAACGTCTTACAAGCTAAGAAAATGTATGCCAGTTAAACGCGCCCATGCCGTAAAAGAACTCGCAACAACACCGGCTGGGTTCCTATCGCTTTTATAGCATGATCATCATGACAGCCTTCTAATGTTCCCACTGCTGGAACACTGGCCTACTCTCAGGCGAGAGTGATTGGGTCTTAATCCACCACGCGGACCCAATGCGGATTGGTGGATGGCACATGTCTTTCGAGTTTTTAGTTCTTGGACATGCCGGTTTCCTCACGATGTTTTCCTTCACCGTATGAGAGCACTGGCATTGCGCACATAAATTTTTCGAACAGAAAAATCCATTGGTGCACGACCGGGTTTGAACCCACGACCTTAGGATCGGAAGGCGGGGTCACTACCACTAGACCACCGGTGCTCTCATAGCATGATGCTTGCTTGAAACCCTAGGAAAAGTCCCAATTTTAGACTCATAAAGATTTTTAATAAAATACCGAATGAACTTAAATTAGAAACGAAGGACAATATTTTTTATAATAAATTAAAATCTATATTATTAAAAAAATGTTATTACTCCTTAGACGAATTTATGACTGACAAAACTATAGATCCTTAACAATAAAAATATGAATGTGCAAGATGTATAGTGAATTATAGTGATTATATAGTGAATTTAGTTAGAATTGTAGTAGAATTAATTTTATTTAAATTAGCTTTATGACATATTATATTATTTAATTTAGTATAGGCTTAGTTTGAGTTGGACTATAATGATGACATTTGTATTGAAAGTAGTAAACAAGTAATTATTTTTACATAATTTTGACCCGTGAATAATTGACATACCTACCTATTTAATTACTGCAATTTATTACTTGATATTATTAATTTTACATACACATTTATAAAATTACTCGTGCCTAAATTAGAATCAAACTCAAACTGCAGCGCCCTTACAGGGTTCATGTACCTGACAAAAACATTGTATTACTAAGATCTTGTACAAAATTGTTACATGATGCAATAAATAAATTGAAATTGAAATTGAAAATTGCTTTTGAGACAATTTTTGTTTAATATAATTTTTAAATTTGCCAATTGATGAATTAAAAGGTTTTGAGTCATAAATAAATGCTCTATCTAAAGTAGATGTCTAATAAAAAAAATATTACAAAGTAAAAAATATATTTATTCAATAATATCACAAGGATCATTTTGAAACGTCTTAAAGCTAGGTGAATTTACGCCAGTTCCACGCGCCCCATCATCATCATTAGCCCACATTTGTCCACTGCTGGACATAGGTTTCCCCCAATACGCGCCACTGAGCCCGGTGCTCGGCTCTGGGCATCCACTTATTTGTTCCGGTGTAAAGGGTATGGTTTCCGGTGACATTACTGGCACATAAGGCTTTCGATCTTAGCCTCAAAGTGGCCACCCGCGAGTGATACCTCTGGTATTACAAGCGTCCATAGGCTGCGGTTACCGCTTACCACCTTGTGGGCCGTACGCTTGGTTGCCACTTCAGTTGTATAAAAAATATCTATCTATGTATTGTATTGTATTAAATATAAATCAGTCATCTAGTACCCATAACACAGCTCTGTTTAACAGCAGCTTACCTTGGGGCTGGATGATGCTGTGCGGATTGTCCAGCATTATTTATTTATTATTTATCAATTTACATAATTTTTTTATAACACGCAACCGTATCTCGTTGTCAGATGGTCTAAAGTCGCGCGGCGCGCCAGAGCTGCTGGTGAAGGCCGCGGTGAACATACTGGAGTACGGCGGTGCGCATGCGCGGCAGAGCGACCTCTTTGGACTCCAGGATGCTGTGAAGATTACCAAGAGACTGTTCAAGGTAGTCATAGAGTAGTAGAGTTGTTTTTTTTTAAAGCAATATTATAATAAATAAATAAATAATGCTGGACAATCCACACAGCATCATCTTGCCCCAAAGTAAGCTGCTGTTAAACAGAGCTGTGTTATGGGTACTAGATGACTGATATATACTTAATACAATACAATACATAGATAGACATTTTTATAGAAAACATTTTAACTAACATATACTTACTAACAAGTAGGTACTTAAACAATAATATATGTACATAATTCATTACATTACAAAATATACAAAATACATATGAAACAGTTGAGCCATCTAAAGACCGTTACAAACGACCTATAGATAGCTCAACTGAAATAATATTAGATATTATTACTGAATATTTTTTATTATAAATATATAGAAGATAGAATAGAATAGAAAAGAAAAATATTTATTTAACGCCACACAATTAACATAAAAATAAAAATAACAATAAAAAAACAGATACCCAGAACACCCGTGACAAATATTTGTAGATCGTACAAACATTTGACCTGAGGCGGGAATCGAACCGCAACCTCCGCGTCGCAGGCGGACCTGCGCCCGCTGCGCCGCATCCGTCGTCTCTTCTTTGTGATAGAGCTCGTCCGGGGAAGTACTAACACCATAAGTATAGCCGCCTATATCTGCCGCCAAACAGTAAGGCTTTTTATACAACTGAAGTGGCAACCAAGCGTACGGCCCACAAGATGGTAAGCGGTCACCGCAGCCTATGGACGCTTGCAATACCAGAGTTAACACTCGCGGGTTGCCACCTTGAAGCTAGGATCGAAAGCCCCATGTGCCAGTAATTTCACCGGAAACCATACCCTTCGCGCCGGAACACAGCAATGCGAGCATTACTGCTTGGCGGCAGAAATAGGTATGGTGGTATTCCTTCCCCGGACGAGCTCTATCACAGAGAACTCTACTACTCTTATCTCGTTTGCCATGATGTGCGAGGATGTGTAGCGAGGAAAGTGTTTTTATAAACCAATAGTATCACTTCATTAAAGCTGTCGGAGTGAGGCTAGGTAAATGAAGTGATTCTTTTGGTATATAATGTTATTTGTATCCTTATTGGTTTACGGTGAAATAAAAGCGTTGTGTTGCTCTGAAAAGAGTGGATTTATTTTGTACAAACACAATTTTTAAACAAACTTATCCTACATTCGCAAATCACGCATCAATTGCATCAATCTTACCTGAAAAGAGAAACAACGTATAAAGCTATTATTTCCCTTATTTTTCTTTTACAAAACTATATAATTTATTTCAGTGTTTCTTCCAGAAGGTTCTCTTCTTCTTCTCTCCTATATTGACATGACAGCTGGCTGTGTCACCGATCACGTCAGTGTCAGTTGTAGCAGAAATCTGACAGTAGCACAGACAACAGATCATAAAAAATAACCAAGTTGCATACGCGGTAAAATTCAAATTAATGAAGTGTCTTATTATTAATGAAGTGTGTTATCTTCATTACATGTATATAAGTGTATGACGACCGATGTGGCGCGGTGGGCGAAGGTCCGCCTGCGACGCAGAGGTTGCGGGTTCGATTCCCGCCTTGGGACAAATGTTTGTAGGATCTGCAAATATTTGTTCCGGGTGTTCTGGGTGTTTTCTATGTATAATAAAAAATATCATCTATGTATTGTATTGTATTAAATATATATCAGTCATCTAGTACCCATAATACAGCTCTGTTTAACAGCAGCTTACCTTGGGGCTAGATGATGCTGTGTGGATTGTCCAGCATTATTTATTTATTTATTTATTTATTGGTTCCTAACAATCACATCCCTCGCTACTGTACCGAACCCTACCTCAAGCGAGGAAAACTACCTCACCGTAAAAGCTAATAATGTATCAAAGTAATACATTAAAATAGTAGTAGAAATATTGAAGAAATATCGTTGAAATGGCCACGTGATCGTCTAGTAGTAAAAGGTAGGACCTAACTTGTGTTCCGTATTAGTAACCTAAATTCTTTTTAAAAGTGATCAAGTCTTGTCTACTGCGTTACATATTTTATAATTGTCTACTGCGTTACCTATTTTATAATTGTCTACTGCGTTACCTACCTCGTCTAATATTATACCTAAATACAGGAATGTCTACTGTGTTACCTATATTTATTTATTGTCTACTGTGTTACTTGCTTCGTATAAATATCAAGCTAAAGTCTAATACTGAAAGTACGTCGAGATAACATACTTCAGGCTATCGTACCTCGGGCTATCGTACATCGGGCTAACACACCTTTTATATTATCAAGATGAACGAGGATGATGATTATAAATAGAAACGGCTATAAGGATCGTAACATAATCCTTATAGGATCAGAGCACCGCCCCGCTCAGATCAATGGGCTCGTCTCCAAACTGGACACCCTCTTCCGTATCATGAAATATTATCATGGAAATTATCGTGGACATCCTAGTGACTTGGATGCCCATCAATAATTCTGGGAAACAGAAACTATATCTGTAAAACTCTACGAATTTCAACTTCAAGTCTGTCATGTATGTCTACAAGGGACAAGAGGGCTTTATCTTTTAGCAAGTCCAAGTCGAAGGTCCGTCAGTCTTTATTGCCTCTCCAGTAATCCTGCATCTAGAAATGCAACTTGGCACTTGGAGAGGTCCGTTCTAACTACCCTACCTACTTACCTGCCTGCCTACCTACCTACCTACCTACCTACCTACCTATCTATCTATATAGGCTTTTTAGAAAGTTTTGGAAGAATTATTTAGTTTAGAACTTTCCAGAATAGTTTAGTTTTCTGACAGAGAATATACCATAAAATCGGCGTTACTTAACCTTTGCAGAATGAACCAAATTCAGATATATAATTTGTATTGTTAATGTCGTGGTAACTCCGGTCAGGACTTCGAAGAGGTAGCTCACCATCCGTGAACAGGTCTGGGTATTGCTGGTGGGACTTATACTGCCCAAAAGTCCGACGTAAGATATACCAAGCGAACTTAACGTAGCTCACCAGTTGTACATAGACTGGATTATGGTTACACCGGTCGAGACTTTAGTAAGGTAGCTCACCATCCGTGAACAGGTCTGGATATTGCTGGGTGGGACTTATTCTGCCCAAGTCTGACGTAGGATAAACCAAGTGAACTTACCTCGTTCACCAGCTGTACAGTCTGGATATCGCCACTAGGACTAAATACGTCCAAAAGCCAAAGAAGAATATAATATTAGTAGAATTCAGCTCACTGCCTGCATTGGTCTAAAACAACACAATTTAATATAATAAATTCAACATCAAGATCAAACTCAACCATTCCTTCAATTTAGGTAAATTTTCACATAACTATAAAAATAGCCCTTAGTAATTACTGGTTATTTTAAATGTACAAATAAATAGTATTGAGATCAAATAAGCCAATATCGAGAATTTCACTGAAACTACGACAATTCCGTATCCGGACTTTTTAGCTTACAAACTCCTCAAAGGGCACTGAATCGATTCACGCTTTTTGTATTTAAATCACAATTAGTCTACAGCTGATAATAATGTGTTTGAATCAAATATTTTGAGATTTTTTAGCCGATAATTTTCAATTTGTTATTTTTTTCGACCTGACAGCCTGCCTACCAGAATTCCCGTCCCATCTTTCTTTTTGACATCTACCAACTTAGTACTATTTCTCTACAGCTGTCTAGTAATGAGTTTTGAATATAATGACAAATAAGATTTTAATGTTTGTTTGAAAGCACTACTGATGTGTTTTAGAAATCTTAAACGCCCCAATAATAAATGTTAAAGGTCTCCTAAACTATGTTTGTGAATAGAACGAAACTAGGCATAGGCTGTTTCGTTACACTACACATCCTCGCACATCTCTGGTGGAAACGCAGCCTAATGCTTGTATTGCTGTGTTCCGATTTGAATGCCACTAATTTCACCAGAAACAGGCAAGGTTTCTGGTGAAATTACTGGTGAATGAGACTTTTTACGCCTCAATGTGGCAACGCGAGAGTTATACCTCTCAAATCGCAAGAGGTCATAGGCTACGGTAACCGATTATCATGTATTTTTAAGTAGTTGTGCACCTACTAAGTGTCTGTGTGTTCAGTGTGCCGAATTAAAAACGCTCTTCCAATCGGTGAAGGTTAACATCATTTTCTGATTCCAGGGTCTGAACGGTGTTGAAAACATCTACACGCAACACACGCCTCTACTCAAAGAGACTCTCGAAGACCTGATTAAGGGGAAACTACGCGAGAATCTTTACCCCACATTAGGGGGTGAAGAGATATCGCACGGACGAAGGCCGCAAGACATCATAGTGTTTATAGTTGGAGGCGCGACTTATGAGGAGGCTATGGCAGTCAACCAGATCAATACCACTTACCCCAGTGTTAGGGTAAGTTAAGTTAACAAACAAATAAAGACCGCAAGGCATCATAGTGTTTATAGTTGGAGGCGCGACTTATGAGGAGGCTATGGCAGTCAACCAGATCAATACCGCTTACCCCAGTGTTAGGGTAAGTTAAGTTAACAAACAAATAAAGACCGCAAGACATCATAGTGTTTATAGTTAAAGACGCGACTTATGGGGAGTGTAGCAGATGTGGATAATGTTTAAAACACTGAAAACGCACTTTTAACTTGGAAGAGAATTTATTTAGTAATTTCGTGGCGATTTGCATGAAGTATGGACTAATACTACACATGGCATAAAACTACCCTAAACATTCGTAAATAATCATATTCTACCTTCTTATTCATAAAAGTACCCTAAAGTTACAAAGATGACAAACAAAGATGCAATACATGAAGTAGGTAGGTAAGTATGTTTGAGCGTCCCTAACAGGAGACTATTGCAGTCAATTCGTCTTACCCCAAAGTCAGGGCAAATTAAGTTAATATGCGGATAAAAGCTGCAAGACATCATAATGCTTATAGTTGGAGACGCGACTTATGAGGAAACTATTGCAGTCAGTTATTTATACCCCAGAGTTAGGGTAAGTTAAGTTAACAAACAAATAAAGACCGCAAGACATCAAAGTGTTTATAGTTGGAGGCGCGACTTATGAAGAAGCAAGATACAACTGAAGTGGCAACCAAGCGTACCACAAGATGGTAAGCGGTTACCGCAGCCTATGGACGCTTGCAATACCAGAGGTATCCCTCGCGGGTTGCCACCTTGAGGCTAAGATCGAAAGCCTCATGTGCCAGTAATTTCACCGGAAACCATACCCTTCACACCGGAACACAGCAATGCGAGCATTACTGCTTGGCGGCAGAAATAGGTAAAAGCCATGATGATGATATGATTGTTTTCCTTGCAGGTGGTGCTGGGTGGGAGCACAGTGCACAATTCCGCGTCTTTCATCGAGGAGGTGAAGTGTGCGATGCAAGGCGTGCACAGAACCCACACCCGGCACATCAGGAACGTTTAAATAACCA
Organism: Colostygia pectinataria; assembly: GCA_951394395.1. NCBI lineage: Eukaryota > Metazoa > Arthropoda > Insecta > Lepidoptera > Geometridae > Colostygia > Colostygia pectinataria. The sequence continues at coordinate 1,606,720 of OX596369.1, read as the reverse complement.
CTGCCGTATGCCGCCGGCGGATAGTCCGTCGTGAAGTTAGCCGTTTGTGACGCGCAGATAATCGAAATAAAGAGTAGTGGAGTTCTTTGTGATGGAGCTCGTGGACTAGCACCATATTCCTGCCGCCAAGCAGTAATGCTCGCATTGCTGTGTTCCGGTGTGGTTTCCGGTGAGATTACAGGCACGCGAGACTTTCCATCTGTCCCAGGGTGGTAACACGCAAGTGATTACGATGTTGCATGCTTACATAGGCTACGGTGACCGCTGACCATCAAGTGGGCCGTACGCTTGGTTGCCACTTTAGCGGTATAAAAAAAAACTCGAGAAAGCTCCATTGCGAACATAAACGGATAACTTCACGACAGCCGAGATTCCCGCAAGAATCATTGATTCGCGGGCAGTAATAAACTGACCATGACAGCCTTGTAATGTTCCCACTGTTGGGACACTGGCCTACTCTCGGGCGAGAATGATTGGGTCTTAAATCCACCACGCGGACCCAATGCGGATTGGTGGATGGCGCATGTCTTTCGTATTTTTAGTTCTTGGACATGCCGGTTTCCTCACGACGTTTTCCTTCGCCGTATGAGAGCACTGGCATTGCGCACATAAACTTTTCGAACAGAAAAATCCATTGGTGCACGACAGGGTTTGAACCCACGACCTTAGGATCTATGCTCTTGATGAATAAACTGGCCTATAGAGGAGGAGGATATATCAGCAGTAATCGCCACCGCCAACTTATACTTGTGGCACTATTGCCACAAGTATAAGTTGGTGGTGGCGATTTGTGAAACTAACTCGGCCATCTTGAAATATCACTGACGCGCGATAATTCATATTTAATGTCGTTGTAATAGAGCACTGGTGGTCTAGTGGTAGTGACCCCGCCTTCCGATCCTAAGGTCGTGGGTTCGAATTAGGCCGTGCACCAATGGATTTTTCGCTGCGAAAAATGTATGTGCGCAATGCCAGTGCTCTCATACGTTGAAGGAAAACATCGTGAGGAAACCGGCATGTCCACGAACTAAAAATACGAAAGACATGCGCCATCCACCAATCCGCGTTGTGTGGTGGATTAAGACCCAATCACTCTCGCTTGATAGTAGGCCAGTGTCCCAGCAGTGGGAACATTAGAAGGTTGTCATGATGATGATGTACTAGATAAACTAATATCAAGTTATTGTGATGCCTAAAGTGATAAAAAGTGGTTCTAGAGAGGCAGTAATAAAAGTATATTAGTTGTAAAGATTATAATATCCCAAAAAATATTTTGCCTCAAGCGGGATTTGAACCCGCAACCACCGCTTGATACGCGGGCGCTCTACCAATTGAGCTATCGAGACATGTCTCGCTTGGACGAAATAATCATTGAGATGTCTTCGGCTCGAAGCGCCGATAGCTCCACCTACAGGGGAAACGTTGCAGTTATCCAAGCCTGTTCAATGACTAAAGTTAATTTAGTTCATTGACGAGAGGTATCGCATTGCTTATTCAATTGGCTAACTAACACTATAAAAAACAAAAATATATTAGTTGTGTTAAAGAAAGTAAAAGGAATTAACTGATTATACAATTGAACTCAGTAAATGCGAGGGTGGCGGCAGTGACTGGTGAGTGTTGATACCACAGAACTATATTTAAGTAGAATGAGTGACTGTACCTCGCGTGCCGTAAAGACGGGCTAAGTAAGGGCTGAGTAACCTCTTTATAGTTCTCACAACGGATCTCGGCCGTCGTGAATTTAGCCGTTTCGATGCGCAATGGAGCTTTTTCAAACTAAATTTACTTTGCGCATCGCAAACGGCTAACTTCACGGAAGCCTAGATCCGCTGTGCGAACTATACTCGCCGCGAAATTCAGTCCACTCCCAACCGGGGGCGGTGTGGTGTGCCAGTGCCTAGAATCGGTTTGCCGCGTGCTTATCGATGCTTTTAAATCATTCATTATCGCGCGGCTTATGTTTCCCATCACTGAAATATATTTGTGTGTAAATTACAAATACGCAAAATGTTACACGCTAGGGTTCCATACAAATCGACGAAGTCATTCTACTTAAATATAGTTCTGTGGTTGATACCTTCACGAAATAATTTACCCCATATTTGATGAAATAATACGTTATGAAAATAAACACAATTTTACTCCATCACGAAACATTCTCATACTATAAGAAACATTCAAGAGTAGTAGAGTTCTCTGTGATAGAGCTCGTCTGGGGAAGGACTACCACCATACCTATTTCTGCCGCCAAGCAGTAATGCTCGCATTGCTGTGTTCCGGTGTGAAGGGTATGGTTTCCGGTGAAATTACTGGCACATGAGGCTTTCGATCTTAGCCTCAAGGTGGCAACCCGCGAGGGATACCTCTGGTATTGCAAGCGTCCATAGGCTGCGGTAACCGCTTACCATCTTGTGGGCCGTACGCTTGGTTGCCACTTCAGTTGTATAAAAAAAAAAACATTATTTAGTAATTCTACTTAATCAGGGAGGTATTTTTAGCCATAATATTTTTAACTTGGCTAATAAAAATGCCGTCTATTTTCCCTTTATTCAACTAAAGTTCTACACAGTTCGTTCGTTCGTATGAGTCAGTGGCCAACTCTGGTGACAGAGTTTCTAGGCCGCCCGAAGGCCTCTGTCTGTGTCTATACAGTGTACAGTGGCAACACTGGTTTCGAGCACAGAGGGGCACAGCCACGCCAAGTTATACTTGTGGCACTGTACCTTTCAAATCAAAGCCCTTTTAGCTTTTAACTAGCATTTTTTTCTTTGGTTCAATGGCCTCTGTCATTTATAACAATATTGCCAATGTCAAGTAACTGACGCATCAAACAGTTTTAATGAAAATGTCTGCGTTTTTTTCTTTTGAAGAGTCTTCGATCTGAGGGCGATTCTCGTACCATAGATGGTCACATGTGATATGACAATTTTGACGATATAATATCACATGTGACTATTTATCTATCCACGAGAATCGCCCTCCTGTTACCCTTTCATTTCTATTACCTAAACTCGTGGTAAGAAAATTAATTATATTGCATAAACTGCCACCGAATTCACACAATAAAACAAAAATAACACGAGAAAAACGTATAAAAATGGGAAAATGATGTATCGGCAAGATGGCCGACAAAACTAAAACACTATCAACTAATAGTATTGATATATCTCTAAATTAAAAAGCGGAATAAAATGTAATTTTATTGTAATAAAGCAGTAAAATCTAGCACAATCTTTGTTCATTGACATTATTATAATATAACGCATTGAATATCTTCTGTAATGTACTTATGGTTAATAAAGAATTGAATTGAATTGAATTGAAAAGACTTAAGATACTAAAATGACAGTTTATTATGGTTATGGGGGCTAGATCATTTGACTTTATTGTATTTTATTTATATCTTTTACTGTGATGTCTAGATGTTTTAAGTTTATTAAATTATTATTTAAAGAGTATTTTAGTTAAAAATTGTATTGTATTTTAAGTGTAAATTATAATAAACTTACGATCACATACCACAGTATTTATTTTATTTAAAACTCATAAACATTTATCCTAAAAGTCGCCATGTCAAACATTTTTATTTTTTTGCTAAATTGCGTTGAAAGCTGTTTCTTTTTCACTCTCCTTTTCGGAAGATAGACTCTTCAGAAAGGTCTAGCTCTTCAGAAGTTTCGAGCTCTTCTGAAGACTCTTCTGAAGACTCTTCTGAAGACTCTTCTGAAGACTCTTCTGAAGACTCTTCTGAAGAAACCTTTAGGTCATCGTAAGACCAGTCAAAGTTAATTCCGCTCATCTCAGTGATCCATTCGTGGTAGTGGCCAGGGCGGACGTATCCTGAAATAATATATCGTAACAATGGTAAAAGTGAGATTCAATGATAAAATTAGTACAAGGTCAATGATAAAATAAGTTCAATGATGAAATTAGCGAGATTCAATGATAAAATACTAAAGACAATGATAAAATTAGCGAGATTCAATGATAAGATAGTAAAAGTCAATGATAAAATTAGTTAGATTCAACGTCCAAACGCTAGACCTGCACTAGCTGAATCTAATGGATTGTGCACCAAGAGTGGAGCACAGGCCACAAGACACCACATCCCACAACACATTTGCTTATAGTCGCAAGACTGATTGCAGATTAACAAAAAAAAAAAAAAGTTAGATTCAATGACGAAATTAGCGAGATTCAATGATGATTAATTCTCTCTTTTTAAGTTAGTAGGTAGCACTTCTTTCTTTCTCTCTATATCTATCTATCCATCTATCACTATATCATGATCTCACAACTTTTTACGGTAGAAGAACTGAGTTGCAAGAGTTTTTGATGGCATCTCTCTTTCTCTCTATATTTATCTATCCATCTATCTTATTTTATTTTTATTTTATTAATTTGCTCTACCAACAATTGTAACAATATTTCATGTACAACATAACATTCTTAAACTTACACTAAGTATTATACATAGTTAATTGCTATCTTTCTCTATATCTATATATCTTTCTATCTATGTGGTTGGTGGTGAGTATTACCTGCGGGGTAGGGGCTGTTGCAACCCCTAGATGAGCCGAAGCTGACGATGCCAATAAGGGTTGGCTTTCCGTCGACATCCACCTTTGTGAGGGGACCACCGCTGTCTCCCTGACAAAATAATTATAAATAAATAAATAAATAATGCTGGACAATCCACACAGCATCATCTAGCCCCAAGGTGCTTACCTTAGAGCTATGTTATGGCTACTAGATGACTGAAATACATAATACAATACAATACATAGATAGATATTTTTTATTATACATAGAAAATACCCAGAACACTCGGAACAAATATTTGTAGATCGTACAAACATTTGACCCGAGGCGGGAATCGAACCCGCAACTCCGCGTCGCAGGCGGACCTGCCCGCTGCGCCACATCGGTCGTCTATACAGGGTCATTCATTATCAACCTGACAAACTCCACACATTAAAAAAATATATATATGTACCTATAATTAATTTTTATGTACATTTTGTCTTAAAAATCCCAAGTAAACAAAAAAAAATCGATATCGTTTTTCCGCTCAATTATTATTTATTATTGTTGGGAATCGAGTTAAGCGACGTAATAATGAAATATTCGAGTGTGCGCGCCCCGTAGCGGGTCAAGGACACGCGCAGGTCAAGAACGCGCGGGTTATTGACCCGCGGTTCATTGACGCGCGGGTCACTGACACGTGCCGAGCGCTGCCTTTTCGATTTCTTACAAGGATAACTAATTATTAAGCAGAATAAAGTATTTTTTTTTTAATATAAAAAAAACGTTTAGAAAAAAAAAGTACAAGTATTTATTTTTTTATGTGTGGAACCTACCCCTTAAGTTTGTCAGGTTGATAATGAATGCCCTTACATAAGTCGATTAAAACTTTTAAGTTTAAATTAAAAAAAAACATGTACTTAACTAATAACTATAAAGATAAAAGAAAAATATAAATTTAACTGAATCACACTTCACACTATGCTAATTGGTACACGTGTACCAATATGAGTTATAATATAAATTAACAAATTTAAGTAAAGCTTCACGCCTGACAGACTCACCTGACACGAGGACTGTGCGGTGTCGTTGTAAAACTCCGCGCAAATAGTCTGATCTGCGATGACCTGGCTGCCGGGGTACCACGAGAGGCATTCCTCATTGCTGATGCCGCGGAGGAAGGTCCACAGCAGGACCTCAGAGTTGATGCCGCCTGAACGAACAAACAAATTCAAAATATAAAATAATATTATAATAATAAAATATTATATTTTCTCACAATAGGTCTTAAAATAGGTACAATAGATGCTTAATATCTAGACAAAAGTCCAGTATTGTATTGCGAGTCTCTCTTCTTAGTCGGTCCCTCATTGTTTAGGATCGTGACTCCTTCCTATTCCATGAGCTATGGATTTCCATTTAGAGCGGTCGGTGGCTTTATGTGCCCTGTTCACTGGCATTTCTAGCTGTTCCGAGACCTGGTCAGACCATCGCATGGGGCTGCGTCCCCTCGGTCTTTTACCCTTTTGCATGTCACAATGAGTCTCTCGATGTTATCGGTATTTCGGCGGGCAATGTGACCTAATAATGTGATTGCGAGTCTAGTGCCTGGAAAATGTTTGTAAAAACATGTAGATACTCGTAATACAGGTCACCACACCAGAGCCCCCACAACGGATTTGATGGACAAAAATCACTAAGATAGGATAGGTAGGTACAGAAGGTACCTTGAAGTGTCACTATATAAATAAATAAATAAATAATGCTGGACAATCCACACAGCATTATCAGCCCCAAGCTAAGCAGAGCTTGTGTTATGAGTACTAGATGACTGATATACTTAATACAATCTATAGATAGATATTTTTTATTATACATAGAAAATACCCAGAACACTCGGAATGGGCCGCCCGAATGGCTTAACAACTTTGAAAAAGCCGGGACCGACTGTTTAACGTGTCCTCCGAAGCACGGGAGCGCTCAGTTGAAATTGCCAAAATTGCCTTGTTAATTTTCGTGATGAGTCCTTATGTCTTACCGTTCCAAGCGTCATCGGTGCGCCCATAACCGCTGACCGTGAGTACTACTTCCTGGTAGTTGATGTTCTTAGATTCGCTGCTCTGAAGGCGGACGGGCTGGACAGTCACTGTTAACAAAAATCACATTTATCTTACTAATATTATAAAGGGAAAGTTTGAATGTTTGTAAGTCAATCTATAACTAATGTTAGTTGAATTTGACTAATAATTACAAAAGTCTGATTTGGAAGTATGACTGCTATGACTATTTAGGTTATGTAGTAAAAAGTTTATTAGTGTTAAGTTGACATAATGACTTAAAATTAAGTCATTTTGAACGAATGTTATTTGAATTTGACTAATAATTACAAAAGTTTGATTCGGAAGTATGACTGCTATGACTATTTAGGCTATGTAGTAAAAAGTTTATTAGTGTTAAGTTGATTTAGTGACTTAAAACTAATAAACTTTTACTTAAAACATTAGCCACTAAAAAATTTAAATGATTGTGATTGGGATCACATGGCCTTTAGTTCCGTTTATCATAAGTTTTTATAAATTTAATAGAAATTGTTTTATTTTTAAACAATTAATTTTACGTAACGGAGATTAAATACTCACCTCCATAGGGGATCGCCTCATTCAGCTTTATCAGCGCAATGTCATGGGTCTGGACCCCAGCAGAGATTTCATTGTATCCCGGGTAAATCATCTTCGTTGAGGTCTCTGTGATATACCCCGGACGGGTCAGGTTAGTCAGACCGAGGCGGACAACGAATGTGATTCGGCTGAAAATAAATTGACGTATAATTTAACATAATATTATGAAAAAAATATTTACTTATATCTGCTAAAGAGCAGAAGGTAACTTATGTTCTTAAAATTAAGGTATAAATGTCTGAAAGAGCACGGTAGAAATCTCACTTTAACTAACCCTGCCTTCTGATTTTAAGGTCGTGGGTTTGAAACCGGTCGTGCCCAATGGATTTTTCTAATTAAAATTTACATGCGTAATGCCAATGGTCACAAACGGTGAAGGAAAACATCGTGAGGAAACTGGCATGTTTATGAACTATAAATTTGGAAAAATCTAAATCAAGGAAGCATTAGGACTCAGCTATTATATTACCTAGATCAAAAATATGGGTGAAATCACAGAACTATATTTAAGTAGAATGAAAGAGTTCGTCGATTTGTATGGAAACCGAGCGTGTAACATTTTGCGTATTTGTATTTTACACACTAATGTATTTTAGTGATGGGAAACATAAGCCGCGCAAAAATAAATGATTTAAAAGCATCGATAAGCACGCGGCAAACCGATTCTAGGCACTGGCACACCACCACACCGCCACCGGTTGATAGCAGACTGAGTTTCGCGGCGAGTAAAGAGGTTCTCAGCCCTTACTTAGCCCGTTTTTTCGGCACGCGAGGTACATACACTCACTCATTCTACTCAAATATAGTTCTGTGGGTGAAATGCTACTTGAGTTGGTAGATTAGATTGTAAGGAAAGGATTTAATTATGTAGATAATGTTTGGTAAAGTAGGTACTTGTGAATATCAAAAGATAAGAAGTCGTCCATGACCAAGTGCAACACTTCAAAAAGTCAAAAATATATAGCCATCGGATCTTAGCTGTCGTGAAGATAGACGTTTTGATGCGTTCCATTGGTTTAACACTTAAATCCCTTGCCATGCCGTCCCAATGTTAGTTATTTAATTTAATTTAATTTATTTGAATAATTAGAACAGTACCTACAAAAACACCAATTACACTAATTATTATTGGCTTTTTCAAAGTTGTTAGACCATGACAGAGGCCTTCGGGCGGCCTAGAAACTCTGTCACCAGAGTTGGTCACTGACTCATACGAACGAACGAACGAAGGAACTTTTTCGTACTAATTTGTCTAACTTCGCGACAGCCGAGATCCGCTACCAGTACTTTAATTAAGTAAGTAGTAAGTTTGTATGAGTCAGTGGCCAACTTTGGTGACTGAATTTTTAAGATGCGCCTCTATTATGCCCTAACTTTGAAAAAGCCGGGACTGACTGTTTAGCGTGCCCTCCGAAGCTCGGGAGCACTCTGTTGAAATTGCCACTGGCTGTCACCTATCCAAATGGTGAGACGCAGAACAGTGCATAACTTCGTTGATCTGTTAAGAGCAACTTTGCCAGATAGGTACGTCACGAGTAATAACATACTTGGCCACGCAGTGAGCTGCGGTGATGATCCAAGAATGTTCGATGACTGAGCCTCCGCATGCGGTGACTCCTCCGGTTGGATTCACTATGCGTAAGGAGACCTGGTGAGGGATTTGTCCATCTTCAGCTGGCCAACCGCCTACAATCCTTGAGGAACCTAAAAAGAAAAGTCTCGATTGCGGAGTATTGGGAACTAATAAGGGGATCAAGTACCGGAAACCATATCTATTTCTGCCGCCAAGCAGTAATGCTCGCATTGCTGTGTTCCGGTGTGAAGGGTATGGTTTCCGGTGAAATTACTGGCACATGAGGCTTTCGATCTTAGCTTCAAGGTAGCAACCCGCTAATGATACCTCTGGTATTGCAAGCGTCCATAGGCTGCGGTTACCGCTTACCACCTTGTATAAAAAAAAAAAAGTGACAACACGGTGACTGATGCATTGGTTTATTGAGACGCTTACACTACATCAACATACTCTTGAGGATAGGTAGGTATACCTACCACATCAATAGCAACACATTTTTATACCACCTAAGTGACAACCAAGCGTACGACCCACATGATGGTAAGCGGTAAACGTAGCGTAAGTACGCTTGCAACATCAGAGACATCACTTGTCACCGAAACGTAGATCGAACGTCTCATGTGCCTGTAATTTCCCTTCGAACCGGGACACAGCAATGCAAACATTACTGCTTGGCGGCAGAAATGGTATGGTGGTAGTTCTTCCTCGGACGAGCTCTATCACAAAGAACTCTACTATGGTTGGGCATGGTAATATATCTTACTTACCGCTGCTGCGAAGATCTTCTATGATAGCTGTATCATCAAATCTGTGGATGAGGTCAGCCTGTAAAGGACACTTTCTATTAAGTAAACCCTAAATTAAAAAAAAAGAAAACTCTGGTCCAGTAAAAGCTTCAATATACCTATGTCTTTATTTTCCACAAACCAGATTAGGTAGATCAGAAACTCACCTGGACGAATCCCCAAAGAAGGATAGCTCCTAGCACGTAGAATAAACGCGCCATGTTTCTTGACTGCTGAACTCAAGAATGAATAAAATTTTTATGATTAATTACTTATGTAACGAATTAATTTCAATTAATCTGATCGGCTGATAAGATTAATATTGGATTATGATATTAATGATTACTAGTTAGGTTTCAGTTTTATTTTATGAGCTAATATAATGAATACTAGTTCATGTTTGCGGCTTCGCTCGTGTGGTACTATGCTAAAAAATATGTTTTGTGTAAGTACTGGGTAGAAAGTAGTTATCCCATGTGACAATAAAATGATTCAGATAGATAACTAATCTTTCAAAATCTTTCAAATGCAAGTCTTCAAAATGGAATGAAAAATTTTAGTGTATAATTGAAATATTCGTTCAAAAGAATATTCACGACCTATAAAATACTTATCTGATTAAAATTCATTTTGTATACAACCATAGAGAGATCGATTGAGTATATAAACATAAGAACATCCCAACTTTGTAGATCGTTTATACAAAAGGATGTAGGTATATATAAAAGTTAGTGAAGTAAATAATATAAGTTGTTCTATGCATTCTATACCTAATGTTAGGTACATACCTAGATAACGCAAAACTTTGTGGACTTAATGAAACCGGGAAAATTTTAATATCAACAGAATAAAAATAAAATAAACAAAATGCAAATTAAGCTGGGTTCAAATATCAATGATGGATTGATAGGATCAATCCCCCTTTTTTCTTAAATGACAGACAATAATAGAAAGGGGTATTCGAAGAGATTATTTGAAGGGATATTTGAATAGAAAGGGTAACGATGTGCCAAGAAGGATAGCGTTCTTGGCACATCGTTATCGAATTGCCATTTATTTAATTGAAAGATTTCACAGAATAGTAGTTCATTGAAAGATCAGAATAGTACCAAAATAATGATTTTCCCTTCAAAGGGTACTCTTCTTTTCAATTATTCTATTTAATAATTTAGGTATTTTATTAAAAGATTTCACAGAATAGTAAATAAGAATTACCCTTCAAAGGAGATTTCAGGGAATTTTTTGTATCAAAATCCCCTTCAGTCCGAGCTTCAAGCTCCAAAGGGGATTTTGACTATAAAATTACCAGAATCCCCTCAAAGGGGATTTTGACACTAACCCTTATCAAAGTAGATAAAACATAGATAAAGTCTAAGCAAAATAATCATTGGACTTTCCACAGTGATTATTGCTAATGAAGCGTAACAAGATCTTGGAATCAACTCGAGCGAATCGTCCTAGGTAGATAGCTTCATCATGATAGCCTAATGTTTCTACTGCTGGGACACTTGCCTAATCTCAAGCGAGAGTGATTGGGTCTTAATCCACCACGCGGACCCATGAAGGTTGGTGGATGGCACATGTCTTTCGAATTGTTAGTTCTTGGACATGCCGGTATCCTCACGATGTTTTCTTTCACCGTATGAGAGCATTGACATTGCGCACATACGTTTTCTAATAATCTCAAAATTTTATAATAAGTAGGTACCTAATAGGATTGCAAACATAAAAAATGTATAGATAGTCAACATAGTTTATTAAAAACTCTAAGTACAAATATAACATTGTTTTTTGATTACAGACTAAATATCACAACTGGCTTTGATATACCTAAAACATATTGTTCGTAACTTCGTATTTTAATATCTCAAGTACATAATGGCAAATCAAATACTTAAGTATTTTTTATATAATTTATTATATAAATGAGCAATCAAATGAGTCTAATTCTTTAATATTATCGAATAATATTCAAAATTTAAAATTCTATTTGATTAAGTACTAAACAAACGAATTGTACAAAAATGCTTTTTAAATATATCACAAAAACTTTATGCATTTAAAATCTAACTATCTACAATAGATTATATGAACCAAATCTAAGTCTAATCATGGTAGAATTGGTTTAAGAAAAACTGAGTGTTAGAGAACTTACCTACGTTATTTGAAAACATGAAATGAACTTCAAGTCTTCAAAATGAAAGTTATTTACGTGAACATTATTATTCACATAATCTAATCAAACCAACTCAGTTATGTACTTAAAACATCTAAACCACAAAACATTTATTAAAAACTTATAAAACAAATTAAAGTTTCTATAAAAGTACTATTTGGTCTCTTAAGTACAATTTGTAATTTTTTTTTACATTACATACTTTTCAGTGCAACATTGCAATTCGTTACGTCTCTTACAAACTTTATACAGTTTACTTAAAACTCGTAAGCCATGTGGCTTTCGTTATTCACTAAAAACGGTAAAATCTAAACTAAAATCGTTTATCACTAAGACAAAGTCACCCAAGTGATGCCGGCGTGTTTTTACTTAACACCCGTAAACCAATCATAATTTACTTAAACCTATCACAAGGATAGGCATCGTTTATCACAAGTACAAAGTGCTGCTGGAGTGTTTAACTCAACACCCGTAAACCAATCATAATTTATTTCAACTCGGTAAACTACCATGAGAATAGGCATCGTTTATTACAAGTACAAAGTGCTGCCGGCGTGTTTTAACTTAACACCGGTAAACCACTCATAATTTACTTAATAACGTAAACTGTCAAGAGGATAGGCATCGTTTAATACAAGTACAAAGTGCTGCTGGTGTTTTTCAACTTAACACCAGTAAACCAATCATAATTTACTTAAACCCCGTAAACTATCATGAGGATAGTGTGACTGTGTGTTGCCCTGCGTGCTTTTTAGCCTCCGAAACGTTGTAAAACACTATTGCGTCGTGCACAGTTGGAAATGTGTCCAACTGAAGCCGCTCAGATGCTGTTTCTAGAGAGTTGTAGCGATCTATCATCTCCAAGACTGGACCTTTGGGAAAAAAATAAATAATAATTAAAATTTAATGTTTTTTTTTAAACAACTGAAGTGCCGACTAAGCGTACGGCCCACAAGATGGTAAGCGGTTACCGCAGCCTATGGACGCTTGCAATACCAAAGGTATCACTCGCGGGTTGCCACCTTGAGGCTAAGATCGAAAGCCTCATGTGCCAGTAATTTCACCGGAAACCATACCCTTCACACCGGAACACAGCAATGCGAGCATTACTGCTTTGCGGCAGAAATAGGTATGGTAGTAGTACTTTTTTTTTTTTTTTTTACTCATAAAACTATAAAATATAAAACCGATGTGATGATGGCGTGGTCAAACTCTTTGTAGTTCCCACCGTTAGCTCCAGCTTAGATAACGGTGATGCTACTAGAAAGCAGTTTTCTATGAATGGTCTAACTTAATCATTCACTCATTCGTTCGTTCGTTCATGCGTTCAAATTCAGTGCTAGTGACATACAAAGGGACCAGACAGCGGGAAGCGACACTGTTTTATACCTATGTAAAGATTATTTCATTAATGAATTAACTGATATTACCTTTTTTAAAGTAGTTCTCACCGTTAGCTCCAGCTAAGATGACGCTAATGCTACTAGAGAGCCGTTCCCTGTCTATCGCCACTAATGTTTAACTCATTCATTCATTCATACCCTCTTTCATTCATTCGTTTAAATTCTATACCTATTAATCTCACCGTTAGCTCTAACTAAGATGACAGTGATGCTATACTAGCCATTCATTCACTCATTCATTCTTTTCATACTCTGTTTAGTTCTCACCGTTAGCTCGAGCCAGGATGACGCTGATGCTACTAGAGAGCCGTTCCCTGTGTATCGCCACTAATGATTAACTCATTCATTCATTCATTCATACCCTCTTTCATTCATTCGTTTAAATTCTGTACCTATTAATTTCACCGTTAGCTTTAACTAAGATGACAGTGATGCTATACTAGCAATTCATTCACTCATTCATTCTTTTCTTGACGACCGATGTGGCGCAGCGGGCGCAGGTCCGCCTGCGACACGGAGGTTGCGGGTTCGATTCCCGCCTCGGGTCAAATGTTTGTACGATCTACAAATATTTGTTCCGGGTGTTCTGGGTATTTTCTATTTATAATAAAAAATATCTATCTATATATTGTATTGCATTAAGTATATATCAGTCATCTAGTACCCATAACACAGCTCTGTTTAACAGCAGCTTACCTTGGGGCTAGATGATGCTGTGTGGATTGTCCAGCATTATTTATTTATTCATTTTTTTCATACTATGTGTAGTTCTCACCGTTAGCTCCTGCCAGGATGACGCTGATGCTACTAGAGAGCAGTTCTCTGTGTATCGCCACTAATGTCTTCACGCCCGGCGCGTCCACGTACGAGAGCGCGCTGGCGTCAACCACAACGCATTGTATCTGAAATTACATCATCAATCACATAAAAAACAATGTCTTTGCAAAATACCTGATGGCGTGATAAGCGCAGTGCAGTGCCACGCAAACACTTTAAAACTTTAAGCTTCGGGTGGCACTGCATCTGTTACAGTCAGGCGTGGTGCTTAACATCAGGCGGGCGCCTTGATTGTATTGTCACTTGCTGACATAAAAAAAAACCTACATAAAAAAGATGATTGACAAGGAAATACTGATGTAAGTTTTTATGTATCTGAGAGGCGATTATGTAATCGATTCTATTTGGTTTCAATTAAAAAACTATAGTATTTTGTATGAATAAAAAAGCTTATTGACAATTCGCTGATTAAATCGGATTGCGATCGAGTTGCGTAATAACCCTACAGGACATTGGGGCATACAAAACGACCCTAAAGTTTTGTTTACAGTTAGTATAATACTCAGAGCTTACCCTATTAGAGAAAGCAAAGTCTTATAATACTCAGATCTTACCCTATTAGAGAAAGCAAAGTCTTATAATACTCAAAGCTTACCCTATTAGAGAAATCAAGGTCTTATAAAATACTCAAAGCTTACTCTATTAGAGAAAGCAAAGTCTTATAATACTCAAAGCTTACTCTATTGGAGAAAGCAAAGTCTTATAATACTCAAAGCTTACTCTATTAGAGAAAGCAAGGTCTTATAATACTCAGAGCTTACCCTATTAGAGAAAGCAAGGTGTTATAATACTCAGAGCTTACTCTATTAGAGAAAGCAAGGTGTTATAATACTCAGAGCTTACCCTATTAGAGAAAGCAAAGTCTTATAATACTCAGAGCTTACCCTATTAGAGAAAGCAAAGTCTTATAATACTCAGAGCTTACCCTATTAGAGAAAGCAAAGTCTTATAATACTCAAAGCTTACCCTATTAGAGAAATCAAGGTCTTATAAAATACTCAAAGCTTACTCTATTAGAGAAAGCAAAGTCTTATAATACTCAAAGCTTACTCTATTGGAGAAAGCAAAGTCTTATAATACTCAAAGCTTACTCTATTAGAGAAAGCAAGGTCTTATAATACTCAGAGCTTACCCTATTAGAGAAAGCAAGGTGTTATAATACTCAGAGCTTACTCTATTAGAGAAAGCAAGGTGTTATAATACTCAGAGCTTACCCTATTAGAGAAAGCAAAGTCTTATAATACTCAGAGCTTACCCTATTAGAGAAAGCAAAGTCTTATAATACTCAGAGCTTACCCTATTAGAGAAAGCAAAGTCTTATAATACTCAAAGCTTACCCTATTAGAGAAATCAAGGTCTTATAAAATACTCAAAGCTTACTCTATTAGAGAAAGCAAAGTCTTATAATACTCAAAGCTTACTCTATTGGAGAAAGCAAAGTCTTATAATACTCAAAGCTTACTCTATTAGAGAAAGCAAGGTCTTATAATACTCAGAGCTTACCCTATTAGAGAAAGCAAGGTGTTATAATACTCAGAGCTTACTCTATTAGAGAAAGCAAGGTGTTATAATACTCAGAGCTTACCCTATTAGAGAAAGCAAAGTCTTATAATACTCAGAGCTTACCCTATTAGAGAAATCAAGGTCTTATAAAATACTCAAAGCTTACTCTATTGGAGAAAGCAAAGTCTTATAATACTCAAAGCTTACTCTATTGGAGAAAGCAAAGTCTTATAATACTCAAAGCTTACTCTATTAGAGAAAGCAAAGTCTTATAATACTCAAAGCTTACTCTATTAGAGAAAGCAAAGTCTTATAATACTCAAAGCTTACTCTATTGGAGAAAGCAAAGTCTTATAATACTCAAAGCTTACTCTATTAGAGAAAGCAAAGTCTTATAATACTCAAAGCTTACCCTATTAGAGAAAGCAAAGTCTTATAATACTCAAAGCTTACTCTATTGGAGAAAGCAAAGTCTCATAATACTCAAAGCTTACTCTATTCGAGAAAGCAAAGTCTTATAATACTCAAAGCTTACTCTATTAGAGAAAGCAAAATCTTATAATACTCAAAGCTACCCATAGACAAAGCAACGTTCTTTAAGACTCAAAGCTCACCCTATTAGACAGCGTAGGGTCCCACTCGTAAGACTCGTTCTTGGTGAGAGAGGGTTCATCATCAGAGCGACTGCTGGCTGGCTTCAGATAGCCTATCTTCCGGAATAGAGTCGAGCGGAAGAGGTTCTTCGTGGCGAAGTTCAGACCACCGCAGTAGTGGAAGATCTTGATGCCCGGTAGTTCTTCGGCCTAGAACATAAATCCATTTTTACATACCTTTTTAGTGTCATTCATTATCAACCATTTTTTTTTTATGTCAGCAAATGACAAGACAATCTTCTTCTTCTTCTTCTTTTGTTTTATGGCCTCTGTGGCTAGTTTGCCACAATTTTGCCAGTGTCAAGTGTATTAGTTTGATTGTCGCTTAGCAACGTAAACAAACGAAATTTGGAAAGAAACGATGACTTTTCTTTCAAAATTCTCCCGGAAAGTCTTTGACTAAATTACCAACCAACATTACCCCTCCATTTCAATTACTTACACTTGTGCTAAGTAAACAAGTTAAATTGGATAAACTGCCACCGAATTTACGCAATAAAACTTAAAATAACACGAGAAAAATAATTAAAATGGGAAGACCCATGTCGTTTTGACAAGATAGCCAAAGACAATCCAAGACAATCAAGGCGCCCGCCTGATGTTAAGCACCACGCCTGACTATTACAGATGCAGCACTTGACAAACTTATGGAATAGGTTCCACACACGTACCTTTTTTGTTTAAATTGTGATTATGTACTTAAATGTTTGTAAGCCTGTCAGGTTAGAATAGAGTTACCTAAATATGTTAGACTAAGATGCATTTTATGTACTACCTAGTTCTACAAACAATAAAATACCAATTTCATAGTGGCCTAGGTCTTTGTAACACCATAGAAAAATTGGAAAATAATATAAGAGTAACAGTAACAAACAATTTTATTTTTAAGTAGACAAACAAAGTTCTATAGGAAAAATGTTTGTTGTGTTGAGTTTCCTAAAACGGGAACACTAGAGGTCCGCCATGACAGCTATCAGCCAATGAGCGTGACGCATTTTGACTTTGATAGTACCTAATAACCTAGTTGTTCGTTAAACCCGCCATGTTGTTTTGCATTGTGTTGCAATCTTTTTTTGTTTATGACTTTTTTTATAAATATCGAGTAAATCGATTAAACGTATTTCTGATCAATTATTATTTATCATAAAAACCAGAAAAACGTAATTAATTTATTTACTCGAGAGTAAAAAAAACATGTGTTTTTTTTAATGTGTGGAACCTGTTTGTCAGGTTGATAATGAATGACCCATGCGCGCCGCGCGTTCCCTTTTCGATTTCCAACAAGGATAACTAATAATTGACCAGAAAAACGTAATCGATTTACACGAGATTTTTCAGACAAAATGTTGAAAAAAAAAATACATGTACGTATATTTTTTTGTGTGTGGAACATATTCCTTGCTTGAATATTAAATGCACTAATAATAAAATACCTAAATTGATGAAATCAGCATTATAATTGGTTGCGTAGTTTATATAAGAGTACCTAGTAGAGTTCTTTGTCACACGTCCAGGGAAGTAATGCAGTAAGAAATAATGCTCGCATTGCTGTGTTCCGGTGTGAAGGGTATGGTTTCCGGTGAAATTACTGGCACATGAGGCTTTCGATCTTAGCCTCATGTGCCAGTAATTTCAAAAAAAAAGGTCATTCATTATCAACCTGACAAACTTAAGGGGTAGGTTCCACACATAAAAAAAATACTTGTTTTTTTTTTTACTAAACTTTTTTTTTTTTATATTTAAAAAAAATATAACGTAATTCTGCTGAATAATTAGTTATCCTTGTTAGAAATCGAAAAGGCAGCGCTCGGCACGTGTCAGTGACCCGCGCGTCAATAAACCGCGGGTCAATAACCCGCGCGTCCTTGACCTGCGCGTGTCCTTGACCCGCTACGGGGCGCACACACTCGAATATTTCATTATTACGTCGCTTAACTCGATTCCCAACAATGATAAATAATAATTGAGCGGAAAAAGGTAATCAATTTTTTTTGTTTACTTGGGATGTTTAAGACAAAACATACATAAAAAAATAAAAAATATAGGTAGATATATATTTTTTTTAAGTGTGGAACCTATCCCTTAAGTTTGTCAGGTTGATAATGAATGACCCTGTATAGATACAGAGAGAGACAGATGGTGGTAAGTGACCTTTTTTTAATGTAGATATTATAAAAAGTTTTTATTTTAAGGTCAGTAGTTATTTTGTCTTTCAAGTTTCAAACTTGTCAATGTGTCAAACCAAATTATTTACAAAAATGTAAACAAAATAAGAAACAATCTCAATAAAAAATAATTTTCAATAGCCATAACTGCCAGAGGCCTAGTCTAATGAGTTCATAGGCCGCCTATAGGCCTCATGGCCTAACGACATATCCCAACTAAACCGATAATAATGCGGTTTTTCCCAAACAAAACATATCCCTATGCTCTAGATTACGGAGTGAGTGTTGTAGATCTGATAAAATGGTTAATACTGGTGATTTTAAACATCATTATCATGTGTGCTGCGCAGTTTTTGATAATGTTTGTGCATAACGATAGCGAGTTGGATTGGGCTAGCCGCGGTTTGCTTGTAAATGAAGTGGATTTATATGATATGTAGGAAACCATCGATATAAAGAATATAAACTATAAAGACATGAAATAAAATAATAAGAGTTTTTTTTCAAAAAATCACAAGAATCACAAGATAACACGTTTCAAAGTGATCCTTATGATTTCAAATACGAAGACGTAGTTCAAAAAAATATTCACAACCCTATAAGGCTCCATCATTTTATGTAGCAACTATTGAAATGCCCCGCGACTTTGGCCGCCTTGAGTTTTTTATACAAACAGTGAACCGCGCGTCAATGACCTCCCCTAACTGCTAAGATATAATTACGAATATTTTATTTTTACGCCGCCCGTCTCGATTTCCAACAATAATAACTAATAATTGACCGGATAAACTTTAATAATTCTGACGAAAAGCACGATACTTACAGCTCTATACCGCTTGGTGTCCAAATATAGGTCCGTATCTAGGACCCTTCCCAGGAGGCAGGTGTAGGGCTTCTGCGAGCGACAGAACAGCGCTCCGACACTGGCCAGGAGGCCTGCGCCAAGACTGAAAGATAAGTAAGTAAGTATGGTGGTACCTGGTGGTAGGACTCTTCAGCAAGAGTCCGTCTTGGTGGGTACCACCGCAGTGTCAGATATTCTACATCCAAGCAGTAATGTGCACTGCACTGTGTTTAGGTTTGAATGGCACTGTAGCAAGTGAAATTACTGGGCGAAAGAGACTTAACAACAACGTCTCGGGGTGATGAGCGCAGTGCAGTGCCACGCAAACACTTAAAAACTTTATGCTTTGGGTGGCACTGCATCTGTTATAGTCAGGCGTGGTGCTTAACATCAAGTGAGCGTCTTGACTGTTTTGTAACTTGATGACATAAAAATAAAAGTATGAGTTAGTGGCCAACTCTGGTGACGGAGTTAGGCCGCCCGAAGGCCTCCGTCATGGCAACTTTGCGAAAACCGGGACCGATGTTCAACGCGCTTTCCGAAGCACGGAAGCGCTCAGTTCAAATTCCGGTGTGAAGGGTATGGTTTCCGGCGAAATTACAGGCACATGAGGCTTTCAATCTATGCCTCAAGGTGACCCCGCGAGTGATACCTTTGGTATTGCAAGCGTCCATAGGCTGCGGTAATCGCTTACCATCTTGTGGGCCGTACGCTTGGTTGCCACTTCAGTTGTAAAATAAATAAATAAATAAATAAATTGCCAACGGCGGTCACCCGCCGGCCATCGAAAGGTGACCCAGCGGAACATATCCCCCTTTCGGGCTTATAGGGACAGTAGTTGTAGCCCGCGACTTCACTCGCGTGGAACTCTGGAACCGTACTATTTTACGGGATAGAAAGTAGTCTATGTCTTAGCTTCTACGTTGATCTGTTGACTCTGACTTTGACCTCGACTTTGACTTTGATCTTTACTTAGAACGACCTCGAGTTTAACCTCGACTTTGACGTTGACCTTGACTTTGACCTCGACTTTGACCTTAACTTACCCAATATCAATGTTGATCAACATTGTGATTAGGAACGTCACCAGCCAAACCATAGCGTCCAGCTTACTCAGCTTCCAAAACCTGTGGATGCAGAAATATCAGTTTGAATACCTCGAGACTTTCCATCTCGTCTCAGGGTGGTGACACGCAAGTGATATCTATGATGTTGCAATAGGCTACGGTAACCGCTTACCATCAAGTGGGCCGTACGCTTGGTTGCCACTTTAGTGGTATTACGGTTTAAGAAACTTTATTCTCATTAGAACTATACATTCACTTAACTGAGAACTTATAGGTAAACTTTACTAAAATAACTTACATTTTGCAAAACGCGAACGTGCAATTAAACAATTTGGCCTAATATTAATTACATACAATAACATCAAGAGTAGTAGAGTTTTTTGTGATAGAGCTTGTCCGGGGAAAGACTACCACCATACCTATTTCTGCCGCCAAGCAGTAATGTTCGCATTATTGTGTTCCGGTGTGAAGGGTGTGGTTTCCGGTGAAATTACTGGCACATGAGGCTTTCGAACTTAGCCTCAAGGTGGCAACCCGCGAGTGATACCTCTGGTATTGCAAGCGTCCATAGGCTACGGTAACCGCTTACCATCTTGTGGGCCGTACGCTTGGTTGCCACTTCAGTTGTATAAAAAATGACAAATTAACATGTTGTGGAGGGTAGTTAGTATCAAAGTAACAAGTCGAACCAACTGCGTGCGTCAAGGTGAATACAACGGAGTTTTTAGTAGAAGGTAAAAGTAAAGTAAAAATTTATTGCGAGAATTACATGTAGGTAGTTACAAAAATTTTTTTTGTTTGCATAAATTTGGAAACAATGTATTTTGCCATGTTATGGCATGCAATATTTGTTTATTATGTGTTACATTAATCTTATATAATTATTATCGAAAAGTTATTTAAAATGTCAGCCTAGAAAAAATATAACCTATACTTATATACCTAGATAATCAAAATAATAATAATAAAAATTAGTAATTAAGTATTCAATATTACATATGAGATTAATTTGTCAAATTAAATAATTTTTTTGTCACTTAGATATTCATCTACTGAAACTACTGACTTTATGAAACATAGATCGCTAGCAACTAGATGTGACAATGGCTAGTCCAATCTGAGTAGCTAGAAATTGTTATGATTTGATAATATAATTTGGTGTGGTAATTTAGTGCATTATTAAATAAAAAACAGACGCAAAATCTCTAGTACTATTCCGCTTAACCTTTTAACTGATGAGGTCACACAGTTAACCTCAAAAGAAAAATATCGACACGTGTTTCATCCCTCCACGGGACATCCTCAGGACCATCGACTTGTTCTCCGGCAGACGTGTTGCTCCGTCGAGCGCTGGAGCCAAAGTTTGGCTCCAGCGCCAAATATCGACACGTGTTTCATCCCTCCCCGTGGAGGGATGAAACACGTGTCGATATTTTTCTTTTGAGGTTAACTGTGGTAACTGTGTGACCTCATCAGTTAAAAGGTTAAGCGGAATAGTACTAGAGATTTTGCGTCTGTTTTTTATTTTGTAATGGATTTCCGCAAAGTAACGCCTGAATCTATCAATTGCATTATTAAGGGAAATGGGTTTTTAGCAATTTTTTGAATTTCTTTTAGATTTTAAAGGTAAATTATTGTAGATTTGTGCACTTTCAAAAGTAATGTATTTAAGTATTTATTGGAATAATTAGAACGGTCAAGGACCACTTACACTAATTAATAAGATAATTAAAATAATAGTAGAAATAACAATCAATACGAATCAATAAAAGTCAACAAATTAAATTAAGTAAAATAAAAAGAAATGAAACATGGTCAAACAGAACAAAACAGGCCAAAAATAATTACAAGTCACAAAAATCGTAAAGAAATAATTAAATATTAGAGCTACATTAACATAAATCAGTAAGGGTTTAAGAGTAGTAGAGTTCTCTGTGATAGAGCTCGTCCGGGGAAGGACTACCACCATACCTATTTCTGCCGCCAAGCAGTAATTCTCGCATTGCTGTGTTCCGGTGTGAAGGGTATGGTTTCCGGTGAAATTACTGGCACATAAGGCTTTCGATCTTAGCCTCAAGGTGGTCACCCGCGAGTGATACCTCTGGTATTACAAGCGTCCATAGGCTACGGTAACCGCTTACCATTTTGTGGGCCGTACGCTTGGTTGCCACTTCAGTTGTATAAAAAAAAAATCTTCAGTATAAAAAAGGCTCGTTCAATGTTAAATGTTAAGGTAAGTACTTACTTAGACAGTTCCTTAACTTGCATAAACATGCCTTTAAGTGACACAACGATGATAGAAGCGAGTACACAGCGAGGCAGCTCCTCAAAGAACGGCCCTATCCAGAGCAGTACGCACAACACTAGCAGAGCGCTCACCACTGACGTTAAACCTGTTTTGGCCCCAGCCTGGTTACGCAAACAGAAATACGTTATAATACATTTTTTTTTTTAGATTGGTTATATCTGTTTATTGTGATATATATATAAGGTCATTCATTATCAACCTGACAAACTTAAGGGGTAGGTTCCCCACATAAAAAAAAATACTTGTACTTTTTTTTTCTAAACGGTTTTTTTTTATATTAAAAAAAATTACGTAATTCTGCTTAATAATTAGTTATCCTTGTTAGAAATCGAAAAAGCAGCGCTCGGCACGTGTCAGTTACCCGCGCGTCAATGAACCGCGGGTCACTAACCCGCGCGTCCTTGACCTGCGCGTGTCCTTGACCCGCTACGGGGCGCGCACACTCGATTATTTTATTATTACGTCGCTTAACTCGATTCCCAACAATGATAAATAATAATTGAGCGGAAAAACGTAATCGATTTTTTTTTTGTTTACAAAACATACATAAAAAAAAATTATAGGTACATATATTTTTTTTTGTGTGTGGAACCTATCCCTTAAGTTTGTCAGGTTGATAATGAATGACCCTGTATATAGATAGTTTGATTATAGTGTGATATAGTTTGATAATAGTGTGATATAGTTTGATTACAGTGTGATATAGTTTGCATACAGTGTAATATAGTTTGATTACAGTGTGATATAGTTTGCATACAGTGTAATATAGTTTGATTAAAGTGTGATAAAACTTACTTGATACTGTATGTAGGATCTAGAGAGACTAGCACACAGCGGAGCGCAGCAGAAGAACGAAGCGAACACGTTACTCGCGCCCTGGAAATACAACTACTTGTTGAGAGAGCGAAGCGAGCCAATTTACGACGACCGATATGGCGCAGCGGGCGCAGGTCCACTTGCGACGCGGAGGTTGCGGGTTCGACTCCCGCCTCGGGTCAAATGTTTGTACGATATACAAATATTTGTTCCGGGTGTTCTGGGTATTTTCTATATATAATAAAAAAATATATCTATGTATTGTATTGTATTAAGTATATATCAGTCATCTAGTACCCATAACAGTACCAATACCAATACAATACAATACATAGATATTTTTTATTACACATAGATAATACCCAGAACACCCGGAACAAATATTTGTATATCGTACAAACATTTGTCCCGAGGCGGGAATCAAATAGGCAACCTCCTACGTCGCAGGCGGACCTTCGCCCGCCACGCCACATAGCTCGTCTATTTGTTATTATTAAACAAGTAGAAAAAGTAAGTAAGTTCGTAAGTAAGTAAGCTAATTGCTGCTACTACTACTCGTAGGCTACACTGAAAACCAGCGCTACAGACACATTATGTCTGCAGCACATGCTGAGTGGCTACCTTTTTTTCGTCACAATAGTTAAGTTTTAATTTTTATTGTTATTTTTATTTTTATGTTAATTGTGTGGCGTTGAATAAATATTTTTCTATTCTATTCTATTCTATTCTATGAGTCAGTGGCCAACTCTGGTGACCTGAGTTTCTAGGCCGCCCGAAGGCCTCTGTCATGGCCTAACAACTTTGAAAAAGCCGGGACCGACTGCTGAACGTGCCCTCTAAAGCGCTCCCGCTCAGTTGAAATTGCCACTGGCGGTCACCCATCCAAATGGTACGCGGAACAGTGCTTAACTTCGTTGATCTGTTATGAACAACTTAGCCTTACGTCACGAGCGCTAGTAGTGGTAAACTACTTACTATAGCCAATAACTCCTGGTTAGCGTCAATCTCGTACTTCTCCTTGGACGCGAAGATAAGTGCCATTGACATGGATATGGTGTAGGTGACCATTGTGATGGTGAACGCGTCTAGAGCTATGCTGGGGAGCAGCTCTATAGGTGGCACCTCTGGTACTGGAAGCCTGGAGTTACATAACATAATATAACATAACATAACGTGGCATAAGGAAGATAAGTGCCATTGAAATGGATATGGTGTAGGTGATGGTAAGCGGTTACCGCAGCCTATGGACGCTTGCAATACCAGAGGTATCCCTCGCGGGTTGCCACCTTGAGGCTAAGATCGAAAACCTTATGTGCCAGTAATTTCACCGGAAACCATACCCTTCACACCGGAACACAGCAATGCGAGCATTACTGCTTGGCGGCAGAAATAGGTATGGTAATCCTTCCCCGGACGAGCTCTATCACAGAGAACTATCTTATGATTTAATGTTTTTTTTCAAATTGTATGGATCTAAGATGTCTGAAATAAAGAATTTTATATTATTACAACACAACACAACACAACATTACATTACATAAATTACTGGTGAAATTGCTGGCACATGAGGCTTTCGATCTTAGCCTCAAGGTGGCAACCCGCGAGTGATACCTCTGGTATTGCAAGCGTCCATAGGCTGCGGTAACTTACCATCTTGTGGGCCGTACGCTTGGTTGCCACTTCAGTTGTATAAAAAAAAAAACATAAAATAACTCACCCGGTAGGTATGTCCCCAACTAGACTGATGCCGTATTTCTCATGTAATCCTGTGAACCTCGACACTAGTGTTCCTATCACGATCGCTAGCAGCTCTATAGGCACCGGCACGCGACTCCGCTTGCTCACCCACGGCTAGAAAGTATATCATCATCAACATCCACAGCCTGACTTCACTGCTGGGTATAGGCCTCCTTTAGTTTGTGCCATCTACCGCGATACTGTGCTAATCTAATCCACTTACGGCCCGCGACTTTCAATATGTCGTCTACCCATCTCGCCAACGGACGACCGACGTTTTTTTTTTTTTTTTTTTATACCACTAAAGTGGCAACCAAGCGGCCCACTTGATGGTCAGCAGTTACCGTAGCCTATGTACGCATGCAAACATCATAGATATCACTTGCGTGTTACCACCCTGAGACGTTAGATGGAAAGTCTCATGTGCCTGTAATTTCACCGGAAACCATACCCTTCGACCGAAACACAGCAATGCGAGCATTGCTGCTTGGCGGCAGAAATAGGTATGGTGGTAGTCCTTCTCCGGACGAGCTCTATCACAAAGAACTCGACGTTTCTGTAGCCACTTCTCGGCCACCACTCAGTTGTCGCCTTACTCCACCTGTCATCAGCGTCATGGTGATGACAGGTGGAGAAAGTACAGTGCGATTTATTTATTTACTTTTATTATTAACTAGCTGTCGCGACGCGGTTTCACTCATCATATCAGCTGATAGACGTCCACTGCTGGACATAGGCCTCCCCCAAAGAGCGCCACGACGACCGATTTTGGGCCTTCACCATCCACCGACTTCCTGCGACCGCTTTAATGTCATCGGGCCATAAGTCGCGGTTTCACTCGCGTTATTTTTTTCGCAATTCGTCCCTAGTTTCTCGTGAACCTTCCCTGGATTCGTACAAACATTTTGAGATCAAAATTAGCTAAATTGGTTCAGCCGTTGTCGAGTTTTAGTGAGTTCGTCCGGGGAAGGACTACCACCATACCTATTTCTGCCGCCAAGCAGTAATGCTCGCATTGCTGTGTTCCGGTTCGAAGGGTATGGTTTCCAGTGAAATTACAGGCACATGAGACTTTCCATCTAACGTCTCAGGGTGGTAACACGCAAGTGATATCTATGATGTTGCATGCGTACATAGGCTACGGTAACCACTGACCATTAAGTGGGCCGTACGCATGGTTGCCACTCTAGTGGTATAAAAAAAAAGCCTAACGCACAGTAATTAATTTTTATATAGTACAAGGTCATTCATTATCAACCTGACAAACTTAAGGGATAGGGTTTTTTAAAAAAATATGTATGTACCCCCACTGGGGATCCCCCGATCAACCCCGTCGGGGTCGTTTCGGTTTAGCTAAAAGGTAACCATGCTTGCCTTTTTAAATAAATAAATAAATAATGCTGGACAATCCACACAGCATCATCTAGCCTCAAGGTAAGCTGCTGTTAAACAGAGCTGTATTATGGGTACTAGATGACTGATATATATTTAATACAATACAATACATAGATAGATATTTTTTATTATACATAGAAAACACCCAGAACACCCGGAACAAATATTTGCAGATCCTACAAACATTTGTCCCAAGGCGGGAATCGAACCCGCAACCTCTGCGTCGCAGGCGGACCTTCGCCCACCGCGCCACATTGGTCGTCAATTTTTTGATTATAAATTAACTAAAATAGGAATAAGGATTTTAGTTAATTACCTTTAGTACTTCATTATTGAGTGATATAATGAGACAACTTATAAATGATATCACGAAAGCCGCCCAGTTCAGATTAGGTAGATTTCCTGACACGTTTATCACAGTCTGAAACAAATATTTACTTAATTTACCTATTTCTGCCGCCAAGCAGTAATGCTCGCATTGCTGTTCCGGTTTGAAGGGTATGGTTTCCGGTGGAATTACTGGCACATGAGGCTTTCGAACTTAGCCTCAAGGTGGCAACCCGCGAGTGATACCTCTGGTATTGCAAGCGTCCATAGGCTGCGGTAACTGCTTACCATCTTGTGGGCCGTACGCTTGGTTGCCACTTTAGTTTTATAGGAAAAAAAAAACATATCAGCCGATAGACGTCCACTGCTGGACATAGGCCTCCCCCAAAGAGCGCCACGACGACCGATTTTGATCCTTAACCATCCACCGACTTCCTGCGACCGCTTTAATGTCATCGGTCCATCGAGTGGGTGGGGGACTTTGTTTTTCAGATACACTTACAAATATAATTTTATAATTTCCTCCCGTCTTCGGTATCCAGACCCCGAAGAGGTCTTTTAGCTGAGAAGCCAGCACATGGAACGATGCTGCGGTGGTAAATCCGGAGACCAGAGGCTCCGAGAGCAAAGTGGATACTGCTCCAAGTCGAAGTATCCACATTAGTACCTGAAAATGGCAATATGTGGTATTTTTTTACAAAGGAGTTGTTTCACGTAATATGGAGCCGGGCCTTGGTCTTTTGTAGGGGTCTAGATAGTTAGATAATCATTAAAGAAACCATTTATCACTGTTTATTTTTTTTATTTTGGCTTCTTTCATAATTTAAGTAAGTTTATCTTTGTGAAGGAGTGCAATACAATGCAAAACAACATGGCGGGTTTAACGAACAACTGAGTTGTTAGGTACTGTCAAAGTCAAGATGCGTCATGTTCATTGGCTAATAGCTGTCATGGCGGACCTCTAGTGTTCCCATTTTAGGAAACTAAACACAACAAACATTTTTCCTTTAGAACTTTGTTTGTCTACTTATAAATCAAATTGTTTGTTACTGTTAGGCGGGCCCTACACCTACAATACCATTGCGCAATATCACGAATTGCGCAATACAATTGATCGTGTAGGGTTAGTATTGTAGAAGTATTGAAGTTTGCGCAATGATTGAACAAAAGTTTGAGCGAGTTTAATTTTTATTGCACCATATTTATCATTGCACCGTGTAGGATCTGTATTGCGCAATATTTTTTAGTCTGTGCGTCGCCTTGACGAGGGTCGGACCATGCTCGTGGGTATATTTTTGCCTTTTCATGTAGCAGTCTTTCGACCAGCGACGTATTTTATTTTTATTTTTAGCCACTAGTAGCAACATTATAGCTGCAGCCAAGTCTTGGCCATCTTGTTCACGGAACAGTTCCGTTTGATCCTGCTCACGTGAAAATATTGACGCTTATGAGTCGTCAATGATTGCGTCAAAATAACAATTGATCGTTTGAGTGAGAAGGGCGATTCACTCATATTGCGCAATAAAAATATTGTGCAAACTTATTGTAGGTGTAGGGTCCGCCTTAGTCTTATATATTTTTCCAATTTTTCTATGGTGTTACAAAGACCTAGGCCACTATGAAATTGGTCCGTTAAGTCTCTTTCGCCCAGTAATTTCACTTGCTACAGTGCCCTTCAAACTTAAACACAGTGCAGTGCACACTACTGCTTGGAGGTAGAATATCTGACACTGCGGTGGTACCCACCAAGACGGACTCTTGCTGAAGAGTCCTACCACCAGGTAAAACCTACATTTGTTTTTTTTTACTTTTTTTATACGTAAATTAGCCGATCTGCCCCAGCTTTGCACGGGTGCAATGAAAGCACCCGTGCGAAACCGTGGCGGGTCGGTAGTACTAAACATAGCCTAAGTTACGGGATAATGTAGCATTCTAATGGTGAAATAATTTCGGAATCGGACCGTTTTGAGTTTTTCGTAACAAACAAAAATACAAATCTTCTCTCTTTTTCCGACTTTAGTCCCGCACCGGAAATCGAACCCGCTACCTTATGTAAGTAAAATTGTGTGTAGGTATTTTTTTATTTTTTTTATTTTATTTATTTATTAAATTTATTATGAAAACACCCAAAAACAAGTAACACACAAATACATTTTATATTTGTGTGGTATATAGTATAATATATACATATTATAATTTAAGTATATAATATTTATAAGTAATAAGTATTTGCAACATGTAGGTATTTAACATTTGAAATTTATTTATTTTTTGTTTTGATTCTACAAAATTTATATTGTTGACACCAACGCATTTCATTCAATCCAGTTTCTGTCCACCCAAAGGTTGCTTGGAAGAAATCGCTCCCAGCGATAAAGCCGGCCATTGTACCTCGCTTTACTTAACTGTGTATATCTGTGTAATTTTTTTAAATATTTCCTTGTGTGTTGTACAATAAAAAGTTTCCTATTCTATTCTACCTCTAGCTTCACAACCACTCACACAAACTTACTTGAAATATTCCAACCGCAAGACACACAACACTAAGCACTTGTAAAGGCGTGTATTGAATCCCTGTCACTATTGGAGCTGAAATGAAAAACCAGTTATCTGTTAAAAAGAGTAGTAGAGTTCTTTGTGATAGAGCTCGTCCGGGGAGGACTACCACCATACCTATTTCTGCCGCCAAGCAGTAATGCTCGCATTGCTGTGTTCCGGTTTGAAGGGTATGGTTTCCGGTGAAATTACAGGCACATGAGACTTTCCATCTAACGTCTCAGGGTGGTGACACGTAAGTGATATCTATGATGTTGCATGCGTACATAGGCTACGGTAACCGCTGACCATCGGGTGGACCGTACGCTTGGTTGCCACTTTAATGGTATAAAAAAAAACAACATTTTATTAGGTCACTTGGCATTTACAAGATTAGGCTATAATTGTTTTTCATATTTTTCTTAACTTCTACCAATATTGTAGGAAAGCATAAAAATAAATAACTTAGTCCGCCATTTTTAGAAGTCCGCCATATTGAATTTAATGGCGTCACGTTTTTTTTTATTCTCAGCCAGCCCATTCATTTGATACCCATTGGTATTACATTTTGGAGTGATTGATTCATTTGATACCCATTGTAGAAATGCATTAAACTAGTCCGCCATCTTGGATGTTCCGCCATGTTGGATTAAGAATGACGCTAACTATGCCTTGTCATCCGAAATACACATATAATTAGACAAAATTTCAGCTTAATTGCATCAAAATTAATATGCAAGATTCCACCCAAACATCATTTGCAAGTTAAATAAAAGCTTTATGAAGGCGGAGATTTGTTTTTTTGCGGAAAGACAAATTTTGATTCACATATTAAGAAAGTGATTGAAGACCTATTCAGTTCAAAGAATTTATTAATTACACTCAAAAGAACAGAGTTCACTTAAGTGAGCTTAAAATAAATTTTAAAATTAATTAAAGTCAAGTTATTTTAGTTTTTTTTCCGGTTCCAGAGGTCTAGATGCTTCTTAAAATATTTTATCATAAATGTTTTTTTTTTTTCTTATTTATCTGCAATCGACTCTTTAGCCATAATCAGATTTGTTCCGGGATTGTGGTTTGGGGTGCAATTCCATCGAATGTGTCACCATAAAGTCTAGTAGAAGTCAGTTTTTTTGGTCAAGGTTAAGTATTTGACATCTCTTCTTAGTTTTTTTTTTAAACTAAACATTGATTCACAAGTTTTAATATTGTCTGGTATTCAAGTATTAATTATTTAGAACATGTACGCACCTGTGTCTGTTATATTAGCACCAGGAACATCTATGTGCGTTGCGTGTTGTGTTACCACCTACAAATAAAGTTTATAATAAAAATACTTAAATTGTATTATTTTAAGTTTTGACGAGCGATGTGGCGCAGCGGGCGCAGGTCCGCCTGCGACGCTGAGGTTGCGGGTTCGATTACCGCCTCGGGACAAATGTTTGTACGATCTACAAATATTTGTTCCGGGTGTTCTGGGTATTTTCTATATATAATAAAAAATATCTATCTATGTATCTTGTATTAAGTATATATCAGTCATCTAGTACCCATAACACAGCTCTGTTTAACAGCAGCTTACCTTGGGGCTAGATGATGCTGTGTGGATTGTCCAGCATTATTTATATTTATTTATTTAAGTACCAAATATTAATAACTCACAGTCACAATGTTATTATAAATGCGAGGATTTACACTTTAATATCTTATTATCACACTAATTACTATTAATTATGCGAAATTGTGGAGAGCACTGTTTGTCTAGAGGTAGCGACCCGCCTTACGATTTTAAGGTCGTGGGTTCGAACACGGTCGTGCACCAATGGATTTTTCCGACACTGTTTCGACTCAATTTCAAAAGTTTTCATCAAAGTGGAGTGCTACGGCGCGCTTCCTCTTCCTCGTCGCGATATGCACTCTATCCACCCTGATGAAGACTCTCGAAATCTAATAACAGTGTCGGTACCCCGATATACCGGTACGTGAAAACACCCGTTTTTTAATGAAAAGTCAAAATACCTTTCCAGCCATCAAGCAGGCGACGGCGAAGGTCCCCATAGACACGTGCGGCGAGGTCCCGAAGATCACATAGACAAGCACCGGAAAGAACGCCATGTATAAACCAACAATTGGCGGCACTTCCGCTAGGAGAGCGTACGCCATACCTGGGGAAACGCCACAAGTTAGTAATGAGGATTTTTCGATTCGAGATTTAAAAAAAAAAGTAGTTCCGATTGCTTTGACAGATGGCGCTATCTGCCCTACTGCCATACTGGGAAAGGTTATCAAAACAAGAAAAAAGTTGGTAACTCCGCTTTTGTTTCGTCTCGTGTCAAGCGGAAGGTTGCGTGTTCGATTCCCGCCTTGGCACTAATTTTTGTACGATTTTCAAATATTTGTTTTGGGTATTCTGGGTTTTTTTTTATACAACTGAAGTGGCAACCAAGCGTACGGCCCACAAGATGGTAAGCGGTTACCACAGCCTACGGACGCTTGCAATACCAGAGGTATCACTCGCAGGTTGCCACCTATGTTTATTATACGGGTGTTTTCTATGTATATTAAATATTTTTTCTATGTATATTAAATATTTTTTTAATATACATAGAAAACACCCAGAACACCCGAAACAACAAACTCTGTATCGTATTGTATTAAGTTATCAATCATCTAGTACCCATAACACAAGCTCTGCTTACCTTGGGGCTAGATGATGCTGTGTGGATTGTCCAGCATTATTTATTTATTATTTATTTAATGTGCTCTCCGAAGCTTTATGATGAAGAGGCTACAGTGCCCTTCAAAGCTAAACACAGTGCAGCTTGCACACTACTGCTTGGAGGTAGAATATCTGACACTGCGGTGGTACCCACCGAGACGGACTCTGAAGCTCATGAGTCCACCAGGTTATATATTGTAATATAATTTAATATTTTATCTAACCTGTTTTTGTTCCAATATTAATACATTTTGATTTTGTTTCTGATTTACCTTGTGGTATGTGCATGATGGCGGTGGTAGCGCCCGCCACCAGATCCCCCACGAGGTATTTCTTAGGGCTGTATTGAGGCAGCCACCGCACGAGAGGCACCGAGTTGACGAGGCACTCGCCGATGCCGCAGGATTTAACCACCTTCTTGCAGCGGTGGCCCACTGGTGGGATATAAGTTATGAAAACAAGGTTGTTTTTTTTATTACTAAAGTGGCAACCAAGCGTACGGCCCACAAGATGGTAAGCGGTTACCGCAGCCTATGGACGCTTGCAATACCAGAGGTATCACTCGCGGGTTGCCACCTTGAGGCTAAGATCGAAAGCCTCATGTGCCAGTAATTTCACCGGAAACCATACCCTTCACACCGGAACACAGCAATTACTGCTTGGCGGCAGAAATAGGCATGGTGATAGTCCTTTCCCGGACGAGCTCTATCACAAAGAACTCTACTACTCTAATTTAAAAGGTAAAAACCTTTTACTACTGAAGTCGTTTGACGACCGATGTGGCGCGGCGTGTGTAGGTCCGCCTGCGACGCAGGACGTTGCGGGCTCGATTCCAAAAAATCAAATGTTTGTACGCTCTGCAAATATTTATTCCGGGTGTTCCGGGTATTTTTCTTTGCATGAGAACACCGGTGTTCTAGTGGTAGTGACCCCGCCTTCCGATCCTAAGGTCGTGGGTTCAATGGATTTTTCTGTTTGAAAATTTATGTGCGCAATGCCAGTGCTCACATACGGTGAAGGAAAACATCGTGAGGAAACCGGCATGTCCAAGAACTAATAATTCGAATCCATGTGCCATCCACCAATCCGCATTGGGTCCGCGTGGTGGATTAAAAACTAATCATTCTCGCCCGAGAGTAGGCCAGTGTTCCAACAGTGGGAACATTAGAAGGCTGTCATGATCATGATTAAGTATATCGTTAGTATATAGTTAGTCAGGGTTGTCAGGAAGAAATCGCTATTTGCGATAAGACCGTCGATTTTGAAAAACTATCACAATTGATAGATTCAGGCGTTACTTTGCGGAAATCCATTACAAAATAAAAAATAGACGAAAAATCTCTAGTACTAGTACTAGCTGGAGCCAAAGTGTACTTTTAGCGCTCGACGGAGCAACACGTTTGCCGGAGAACAAGTCGATGGTCCTGAGGATGTCCCGTGGAGGGATGAAACACGTGTCGTAATTTTTCTTTTGAGGTTAACTGTGGTAACTGTGTGACCTCATCAGTTAAAAGGTTAAGCGGAATAGTACTAGAGATTTTTCGTCTGTCATTTATTTTAAAAACTATCATGCAAATTGTGTCCTCAATAAAGTTATTATTTACTAGCAGTCCGTCCCAGCTTCGCACGGATGCAAAGAAACCGCACCCGTGCAAAGCCGGGTCGGGTCGCTAGTAATAAATATAGCCTATGTCACTCAGGGATGATGTAGCATTCTAATCGTGAAAGTATTTTTGAAATCGGACCAGTCGTTTTTGAGTTTATTCGTAACAAACAAATATACAAATCTTTTCTCTATACAATATTAGTATAGATATATTTATTTACTAGCACTTTACCTCTTCTAGTTCGATTGGCACCACACTGAAGCTTTACGATGAAGAGGGATCATCAAAAAAAAGCTAGGCTAGCCCAGCCGAGTTTGTTGCCAGATTCTTCTAGGCTGGGGCGCGTGGAACTGCCGTAAATTCACCTATTTTTTTTTTTTTTTTTTTTTTTATATACAACTGAAGTGGCAACCAAGCGTACGGCCCACAAGATGGTAAGCGGTTACCGCAGCCTATGGACGCTTGCAATACCAGAAGTATCACTCACGGGTTGCCACCCTGAGACGTAGATGGTAAGTCTCATGTGCTTGTAATTTCACCGGAAACCATACCCTTCGGACCGGAACACAGCAATGCAAACATTACTGCTTTGCGGCAGAAATAGGTATGGTGGTAGTCCTTCCCCGGACGAGCTCTATCACAAAGAACTCTACTACTCTTAATGCTCTTAAGCTTTATGACGTTTCAAAATGATCCTTGTGATATTATTGAATAAATATATTTTTCAACACACTTGCTTATAAAGTGGCTCTATGGTCATCGCAATTAGGCACAGAATGACACCCATAATCAAACTATGACTTTTTCATTGCTATAACTCACTAGTGAGTTATAGTTTTTTTTTGTTATTTCATTCACAAGTGTGTTGAAAAACGTCGTATGATACACGTGTGTATTGATGATTACCGTCCTCGGCTATCTTGAGACCCGAGCCGTAATGGCGCCTCAGCGGTAATCACCAATGTTACACACTAGTACAATAATGTAGTATTTTTACTTTACGTTACATTAATTCTCAGTGGAGAACGGAAGTTTTATCGAAATATTGTTTAATAATATTTATGGTTCTCACAACGGATCTCGGCCGTCGTGAATTTAGGCGTTTCGACGCGCAGTGGAGCTTTTTCAAACTAAATTGTCTTTGCGCATCACAAACGGCTGACTTCACGGAAGCCTAGATCCGTTGTGCGAACTATACTTACACGGCATATTCGGTGTGTGGTAATCAGCATCTTTGTTCAGTGTATCCTGCTGGTAGACCCTTCGAACTACGTTGAACTGCTGGTTCGAGCGACTTTGAGCCCTGTGGACAAACGAAAGAATAGTCAAGTTTGAGGAGTTATTCTCAGCACGCTAAAGTTCCTCATAAAATTGTATGAGACCAACTTTAAGTACTAGCTAGCACTCTCAATAAAATGTATGAACTAGCTACTAAGAGTAGTAGAGTTCTTTGTGATAGAGCTCGTCCGGGGAAGGACTACCACCATATTTCTGCCGCCAAGCAGTAATGCTCGCATTGCTGTGTTCCGGTCCGAAGGATATGGTTACCGGTGAAATTACAGGCACATGAGACTTCCGATCTACGTCTCAGGGTGGCAACCCGTGAGTGATACTTCTGGTATTGCAAGCGTCCATAGGCTGCGGTAACCGCTTACCATCTTGTGGGCCGTACGCTTGGTTGCCACTTTAGTTGTATAAAAAAAATTACTAGTGGTTTTGCGAGCGTAGACCTCACGGGAACTAATTAAAAAAAATGAGCAATTTACGGCATTCAAGGAGCTATTTTCACGCCAAAGATTCTCATCAGATCTTCACAAAAATTTATGAGACTAATACCTACTTTCTTAAAGTTGCTACCTTTCAAATAAGAAAAAACCATCGAAATCTGATCTCCTCAGGCGGGGATATCCTGTAGCTCCATTTTTATCCCCGACTCAAGTCATAGAACCTGTACACCTACCAAGTTCCAATCAATTCGATTGAAAAATGCGACCTGTAGGCGAGAACAAGCAGACAGGCGGACAAAAGCGTTTTTTGGCCAATCTTGAAACCGATTGGTCAAATCTAGGGCCTCGGGGCCTTACTCTTGATCGCGATCGGTATTGGACAAGTTTTGGAATATGTCATTTTTAAATGCAAACCTATAGCCAAATCCAACCTTGTTTTCAAGAGTACAATAATTTGACAGCAGCAAATTGAAATTGGCTAATTTGTGCGCATAGGTTAAGTGAAATTTTCCGATTTACTCTAGTAAATCATTCAAATAACAGTTAAATATTTGTATCCACTTCAACGATATCAGTTTCCAACTATTCAGTTACAAAACGGTCAACAAGGTCAAAAGTGGTTGTTAAAATTGCTACATTGACTGATTTTTTATCACAAACTGTGAAGTAATAGCCTATTGGCCGATCCAAATATTTCAGATTATATTGGGTTGTAGGTATCATGTGCCATTTACACTATACAATAATTGATAGATTCAGGCGTTACTTTGCGGAAATCCATTACAAAATAAAAAACAGACGAAAAATCTCTAGTACTATTCCGCTTAACCTTTTAACTGATGAGGTCACACAGTTA
The DNA here is from genome assembly GCA_951394395.1 of Colostygia pectinataria. Classification (NCBI taxonomy): domain Eukaryota; kingdom Metazoa; phylum Arthropoda; class Insecta; order Lepidoptera; family Geometridae; genus Colostygia; species Colostygia pectinataria. The sequence continues at coordinate 1,570,482 of OX596369.1, read as the reverse complement.
CCACAGTTAACCTCAAAAGAAAAATATCGACACGTGTTTCATCCCTCCACGGGACATCCTCAGGACCATCGACTTGTTCTCCGGCAGACGGAGCAACACGATGAAACACGTGTCGATATTTTTCTTTTGAGGTTAACTGTGGTAACTGTGTGACCTCATCAGTTAAATGGTTAAGCGGAATAGTACTAGAGATTTTTCGTCTGTTTTTTACTATACAATAATTGCATGCAAGAATTGCCTTATCAAATCAATTTTTCGAACATTTTTATTCCAAAATCAATTGGCAATGCAATCCTTGCATGCAATTATTGTATGGTGTAAATTGCCCTCTCTTCAACGCAATTTCAATCGCAATTTCAATCCATTGCTAGTAACTGCTGTGAAATGTTTGTGCTCTTGGAAACAAGGTTGAATTTAGCGTAACGTTTGTCATGAAATGTCAAATTTCCAATACGGCTGCGTACCAGAGCTAAGCGAGGATGTGTAGCGAGAGATGTGTTTGTTGGAACCAATAGAATCACTTTATTGAAGCTGTCAGAGCGGGACTAGATAAATGAAGAGATTCTATTGGTTCCTAACAAACACATCCCTCGCTACACATCCTCGCACATCTCTGGTGGAAACGCAGCCTATAGCCTGATAAATCGCGTACCTATACGCGAAATATTTCCGTTTTGTTTTACAGAATTCTTGTGCTTAGGATTTTCATCATATCAGCCGAAAGACATCCACTGCTGGACATAGGCCTCCCCCAAAGAGCGCCATGACGACCGATTTTGAGCCTTCACCATCCACCGACTTCCTGCGACCGCTTTAATGTCATCGGTCCATCGAGTGGGGGGCCTACACTTCGTTTTGCAGTTCGTGGTCGCCATTCGAGAACCTTTATTCCCCAGCGGTTATCGGTTCTGCGAGCTATATGGCCTACTGCAACTTCAACTTACTAACTCTAAGAGCTATGTCGGTGACTTTGGTTCTCCTACGGATTTCCCCGGTAGGATCTTACGGTCTCATAATATATAAGGTCATTCATTATCAACCTGACAAACTTAAGGGGTAGGTTCCACACATAAAAAAAAAAATACTTGTACTTTTTTTCTAAATGTTTTTTTTAATATTAAAAAAAAAAACTACGATATCTGCTTAATAATTAGTTATCCTTGTTAGAAATCGAAATGGCAGCGCTCGGCACGTGTCAGTTTTTTTGTTTACTTGGGATTTTAAGGACAAAATAAACATTAAAAAAAAATATAGGTTCATATATTTTTTTTATGTGTGGAACCTATCCCTTAAGTTTGTCAGGTTGATAATGAATGTAGAGTACTCTACCCTGTAGAGTAGAGTGTAGGCCAGTGTCCCAGCTGTGGGAACATTAGAATGCTATCATGATTGTGTGATAAGAAATCTGAAGTTAAATTGGCATTGACGGCATTACGGCTAGGATATCAATATTTTTCAATCTCGGAAACCAGATAATATTATAATATTATTTCACAAGTTGATACGATATAAAATCGTAGATAAAACTGTTTCTGGTCACGCGTTTATTGGATTGCATTACTTTATGCTTGGACTGTCTAAATAAACATAAGCAGTGAAGAAACGATTTTGTCTACGAAAGATTCACTTATTTAGTGGAAATCATTGGAAAGATCAGACATACACAGACAGTTTAGTATTTTTTATGAAAAAAGTAGTTTAAATGAATGAATGAATGAAATTCTTTATTGTACTTAAAAAACTAGTACAAAGGCGAACTTAATGCTAGTAAGCATTATCTTCCAGTAGTTTAGTGTTAAGTGCAAACCTAGCGCAAAATTAAGCCTTGTTTTCAAGAGTAAAAAAATTTGACAATAATAAATTAAAATTGGAATCATATCGGATTTGTCATTGGATTCAAGAGTAAGGCATCTGGTCCGTTCGTTCGTTCGTATGAGTCAGTGGCCAACTCTGGTGACAGAGTTTCTAGGCCGCCCGAAGGCCTCTATCATGGCCTAACAACTTTGAAAAAGCCGGGACCGACTGCTTAACGTGCACGAAGCACGGGAGCGCTCAGTTGAAATTGCCACTGGCGGTCACACATCCAAATGATGACCCCGCGGAACAGTGCTTAACTTCGTTGATCTGTTGAGAACAACTTAGCCAGCTACGTCACGACAAATTCACCTATCTTTTATAACGTTTCAAAGTGATCCTTGTGATTTATTAATGAATCTTTTGACTTGCCATTCAACTAGGTCTCCGTCGGTGTCATCAGAATGGTCTTGTAATAGAGGTGCATTCTCACTTGTATCCATGTGCCTAACACGGTCCATGAACATAAAAGTCTTTTTCATACGCATTTTTTTAGCGCAACTCTTAAATTGTTATTTAAAAAAATATTTACTTTGTTAAACCATTATTAAAAATATATATTGATTTGAGTATATTTTCAACTTGTGAATTCTACTTTTTAAAAGTTTGTGGGTTTTTTAGGATATTATAAACTTCAGTATTCCCTTGACACCATAAAAGCTAGCAACCAAGTAGACTTAGAAATTATTGTAATAAACTTTTCCCGCGAGGTAATTCACTTAGTATTCACTACACACAACAATGCTCGTCACTTCGGTATACAAATGAAACGAAATTTACTATTACAATAACACCACAATTTTTAAAACTAATTACAAATTAAATTAACCATTGATATGAGCTGTTCGATTAATTGAACGTCCATTTTGAGCGAGCGATAACGAACGTTCAGCCGAGTGGTCAACATTTCTTAGTTCGTAAACATTTTTAGCCTTGGACACTGATTTACTCAACTTATCAGTTGGAAGGGAGCTTTCTTGTTTTAGGGTCAGATTATGTAGCAAATAAAATAAATAATGATGGACAATCCACATAGCATCATCTAGCCCCAAGCTAAGCAGAGCTTGTGTTATGCATGGGTACTAGATGACTGATATACTTAATACAATTTTTTTTTCGTTCGCTCGTATGAGTCAGTGGCCAACTCTGGTGACAGAGTTTCTAGGCCGCCCGAAGGCCTCTGTCATGGCCTCACAACTTTGAAAAAGCCGGGACCGACTGCTAAACGTGCCCTCCGAAGCACGGGAGCGCTCAGTTGAAATTGCCACTGGCGGTCACTCATCCAAATGATGACCCTGCGGAACAGTGTTTAACTTCGTTGATCTGTTAAGAACAACTTAGCCAGCTACGTCACGAGCGCTCCACTACAATACAATACATAGATAGATATTTTTATTATACATAGAAAAAACCCAGAACACCCGGGACAAATGTTTACAGATCGTACAAACATTTGTTCCAAGGCGGGAATGGAGCCCGCAACCACTGCGTCGCAGGCGGGCTTTCGCCCGCCGCGCCACATCGGTCGTCAAACTATTTCATTTCATTTCATTTCATTTATTCATTAAACAATTTATAAATCGTATTTGAATGTAAATTAAATTAAATAAACACAGCACAAATTAAATTAACTCAAAATAATAAAATAATCAATCAATAGATACATTTAAATAAAATTACAAATCCTTACTATTAGGTCACTTGTTTAATACTATCAAAGAGGAATAATACAAAAATACTAATAATTATTCATGTAAAGGGCATATCAAATTATTTTAAAAACTTATCTACTACTACTACTAGTCTTTGGACTTCAAATAAGTTTATCAAAGCTATGCAAACAGTCAAATAAATTAACAACTTAATTAATATACTTTCTTCCTGGCAACCGTGTTACTAAACTTAGGCCCGTATTCGACATATTTTTTCTATGAAGATCTGTTAAAAATAGATTCTTGAGTCTTGATTCACACTCAAGTATGGTTCTTGAATACTTTCAATGAGAGGTTTTCGATTCGAGATTTAAAAAACTAAAGTAGTTACGATTGCTTTGACAGATGGCGCTATCTACCCTACTGCCATACTGGGAAAGGTTATCAAAACAAGAAAAAAGTTGGTAACTCCGTTTTTGTTTCGCCTCGTGTCAAGCGGAAAGTTGTGGGTTCATGTCCTGCTTGAGCTTGAGGCAAAATAATTTAACTCCAGTACGACCAAAGTTAATGTACAACGTAGTACGTACTATGACTTTGACACCAGCCAGAGGTATGACACAGTGACAGCAGGAGCAACCAATGTTGAATTCCCTACACATTTACCATAGCTCGCCAAACGTAGTGCTTACATTCTCTTGGGCTCGCCAGTTGAGCTACCGCCATCTAAGTAGACAGCTTTTTTTTTTAATAACTTGCGACGAAAACCTGTCATTGACAGCTGGACGATACGTTTACATTTGCGATTGTTGAATTGTCAAATGAGTTTTTAGTGCTAAGCATTCTGATCTATCTACTTGTGTGTGTCAAATAAAATGATTTAATTTAATTTCTCATTTCAAGTGATGCGCTACCAACGAACATTTCATTTTAATTCTAAGACTAGCGACCCGCCCTGTCTTCGCATGGGTGCTTAGATAGACGAAATGTTGAAGACCACTGGCGTATTATCTTAATGTGTTAATCACAGAAGTAATGATGTTTATTTTAATAATTAGATACATACCTATTGAAACAATAGTTTACTGAACTTCCTCGTAGGAATCAACAAAACCGCACAATCTTTATCTTACACATAGTACTAGCGGCTCGTCCCGGTTTCACACGGGTGGACATAAAATATAGCCTTTGTTACTCAGGGATTTTTTATTTATTTATTAAATAAATTAATATATTTTTTGATCAATTACCTTTATTCAATAAATATTTATTTATTAAATAAAGGTCATCATAAAATTTATCAAAAAATATATAATTTAATCGTATATTAATAATAGTTGTAATTAAATTAACTGCCCAGGGATAATGTAGCATTCTTCAGAATTCAGAAGTTTTGAAATCGGACCAGTAGTTTATGAGTTTATTCGTAAAAAACAAAACAAAAATACAAGAGTAGTATTCTTTGTGATAGAGCTCGTCCGTGGAAGGACTACCACCTATATCTGCCGCCAAGCAGCAATGCTCGCATTGCTGTGTTCCGGTTCGAAGGGTATCCGGTGAAATTACAGGCACATGAGACTTTCCAACTCACGTCTTATGTAACGCAAGTGATATCAGATGTTGCATGCGTACATAGGCTACGACCCGCGCTCCTAGATAAGCAATTTTATTTTTACCATCATCCATTGTAGTGCTATGACCAATTCAGTAGGCGTTATTTTTGAAAGAGAATCTGTTAGGCGCTGTTATTTTTCACAAAATGAAGTTAGATTTGGCATTTCTATCAACTTTTAAAATGTAAAAAATAAGTTATAGTAACTACAATAGTTGGACATGGTATTGTTGACTATTTTGTAGATATCAATTCAATATGTTCTTTAACATTGTAGAACATTTTTTTTATTGCTTTTTGTTCTATCATCAATAGTTTCCGCAGAGCATGCGATGAAAGACATTTAAGGGCAAAAATTTTAAAGCTTGGGTTAATTTATCGAAGTTTAAGCAAGGATCCCTATATTTTTCTAAAATAAAATACAGCCAAATTACTTATGGATAATGTAGCATTCTAATGGTTAAATAATTTTTGAAATCGGACCAGTAGTTTTTGAGTTTATTCGTAACAAACAAATCTTCTCTTTATAATATTAGTATAGACTAGCTAGCTGATCTGCCCCAGCTTCGCACGGGGGCTTAAGCACCGTGAGAAGCCGGGTCGGGTCGCTAGTGATAAATATAGCCTATGTTACTCAGGGATAATGTAGCATTCTAATGGTTAAAGAATTTTTGAAATCGGACCAGTAGTTTTTGAGTTTATTCGTAACAAACAAAAAAACTAATTTTCTCTCTCTACAATATTAGTATAGAAAAATAAATTAGGTACTCAGGTCAGCCACTCGCTCAATCAGAGGTTTTTTAAATAAAAGTGACCACATCATGAGCAAAAAATATTTAAACTGTTGCATACTCAACTACAAATGACTTCAAACATTGCTCAAATAAGAAAAAAATGTTACATAATATTCATCACGACAGTCTTCTAATGCTCCCCACAGCTGGGACACTTTTAAGAGTAGTAGAGTTATTTGTGATAGAGCTCGTCCGGGGAAGGACTACCACCATACCTATTTCTGCCGCCAAGTAGTAATGTTTGCATTGCTGTGTTCCGGTTCGAAGGGTATGGTTTCCGGTGAAATTACAGGCACATGAGACTTTCGATCTACGTCTCAGGCAGCTGCGGTAACCGCTTACCATCTTGTGGGCCGTACGCTTGGTTGCCACATTAGTTGTAGGTATATAAAAAAAAAACACTGGCCTACTCTTGAGCGAGAGTGATTAGGTATTAATCCACACAGCCCAATGCATAAAGTTTGAGAACATCCCTTTATTTTATCTATGACATTTCAAGTATTAACTCAAAAAAGTTTAGGTACATACATACTACCTTTGAGAGATTTGTTTCGACTGTCTTTGGCTATCTTGTCAAAACGACATGGGTCCTCCCATTTTAATTATTTTTATCGTGTTATTTTAGGTTTAATTGCGTTTTTTTTTTATACAACTGAAGTGGCAACTAAGCGTACGGCCCACAAGATGGTAAGCGCCTATGGACGCTTGCGATATTAGAGGTATCACTCGCGGGTTGCCACCTTGAGGCTAAGATCGAAAGCCTTATGTGCCAGTAATTTCACCGGAAACCATACCCTTCACACCGGAACACAGCAATGCGAGCATTACTGCTTGGCGGCAGAAATAAGTATGGTGGTAGTCCTTCCCCGGACGAGCTTTATCACAGAGAACTCTACTACTCTTTAAAAAAACATAATAAATAAGTGTTCAACTCACCATTCCTTTGGGTTAAGTTTTTCTTTCTCCCATTCTGCAGCCTTTTCATTCCCGCCGTTTTTCATTTTGACACTTTGTTTTTTTTTACACTTGTGTCCGCATTATCACAGTCTAAGTTTTCTAACAAGTGAAAGTGTGAAAGTTCTTCTGTCAGTTTAAAGTTTTTTTTTTTAAGTAACTACCTACCTTGTATAAAATCAGTGTAAAATCTAGTTCATTTTTAATAATCTGTGCCTAGGTAGGTTATAGTGGTAATGGATTCGAGTTTGTAGATTTTTTTATCCTTGAATTAACTTTTTTTTTTTTATTTACAAGAGTTGCGTTTGAGCTCTATCTAGTGATGTTGTGTTATGAGACATTTATTTATGTACTGTTGGTAGCACAGAACTAGATCTTAGTTATGTGGTAGCCTAAAAAAAGATTTGAACAAAAAAATAACTTTAGGCGTAGGACTGGCTTATCCAAGATCCACGAAGGAAATGAAAAATTTTTGAACGCCGTCTGTTAGCTTTGTAAATATTAGCTGTGATAATAATAATATCCAAGGCTAACTTACTCAGATTTGAGCTTTAACACCGCGTACCAACGCGATATTGTTTCACATTTAATCCGAAACAGAGGGGTAGGTACCTACCTTATTGCGTTTTTTTGCCGTGTTTACTTATTACAAGTTTATAGGTGTTAAAAATATATTTTTTTTACTTATGACGATACCTTCAATTTTTTATTATTAATATTATATTCGTTGTCCATTTCAGTAGAGTAAAGTTTATTTACAAAAATAGGGATGTCCCTTAACGATCGTGCTTCGACTTTATCGATATCGATAATTTACTGCAAACACCTTAGCTATTCTTATATCAATTAACTTTTAGAACTGAGTGATTTTTACAAGTTCTTGCAATCAATGCCAAGCTTCACTACTTATAAAAGAGTAAATGCATCTTAATAATGATAGAAGTAGGTGTAGATACTTAATTTAAAAACGGCATTGCTAGACAAAGCGAAAACTAAGTGAGTTATCTTTATGCGTTCTCTTTTAAAATAGGTTTTATACGACCGTGCTTAAAACGATCATTGTAATTAATAAATAAGATAAATAAATAATGCTGGACAATCCACACAGCATCATCTAGCCCCAAGGTAAGCTGCTGTTAAACAGAGCTGTATTATGGGTACTAGATGACTGATATATACTTAATACAATACAATAGGTACATAGATATTTTTTTATTACACTTAGATAGAAAATACCCAGAACACCCGGAACAAATATTTGTATATCGTACAAACATTTGACCCGAGGCGGGAATCGAACCCGCAACCTCCGCGTCGCAGGAGGACCTGCGCCCGCCGCGCCACATCGGTCGTTATATTTAAATTATTCTCATTGTAGGTACCTATATTTGTCATTGTAACATGTTAATCACATTGTCACACTACGAGTATTATAAATTAAAAAGTTCGAATGTTTGTTCTTCTATAACTCGACAACCACTGAATCGATTTGGCTAAAATTTAAAACATACATAGATAATGTCAATGAACTAAATTAACTTTAGTCATTGAACAGGCTTGGATAACTGCAACGTTTCCCCTGTAGGTGGAGCTATCGGCGCTTCGAGCCGAAGACATCCCAATGATTATTTCGTCCAAGCGAGATATGTCTTTATAGCTCAATTGGTAGAGCGCCCGCGTATCAAGCGGTGGTTGCGGGTTCAAATCCCGCTTGAGTCAATATAATTTTTGGGATATTATAATCTTTAGTATTCCCCTAGTGTGATGGTTAACACTATAAAAACAAAAATAACCATACATAGATAATGGTTGGTAATACAATAGGCTAAGCTGATAGGCTTTTTATCCTGGAAATAGTACAGTTCCCGAGCTCCACGCGAACAAAGCCGCGGACAACAATTAGTAGGCACACAAGGCATTAGCATGAGCACTGTATTTTTGCATATAATTATATTTTTGTCTTTGACGGCTACGTTTTTATTTGTTGTTATGTTAGCTTGGGTAAGGTACCTACACTTTGCACAATAGTGAGGCGTTATTATGCAAATGTTCTCTGCTACAACTGTATCTAACATGACATTATGCTTAGATTATTATTCTATGACACTTTTTTTTATACAACTTAAGTGGCAACCAAGCGTACGGCCCACAAGATGGTAAGCGGCTACCGCAGCCTATGGACGCTTGCAATACCAGAGGTATCACTCGCGGGTTACCAGTTAACACCTTGAGGCATAGATCGAAAGCCTCATGTGCCAGTGATTTCACCGGAAACCATACCCTTCACACCGGAACACAGCAATGCGAGCATTACTGCTTTGCGGCAGAAATAGGTATGGTGGTAGTACCTCCCCGGACGTGTTCTATCACAAAGAACTCTAGTACTCTTAAAAAAATATGCCTAAACGCCGGACACGGCGCGGGCGCAGCCCATCCCAGCACAAAACTCGCCGGGCCATTGCGCATCTCAATATTATTATGCTGTATTTTGCTATCATATACTGCAGGCTTCAGTCAGCGACTTTGCTCGCGTGATATCATGCCAGAACTTACAACACGGGTTGCATATACTCAGTGTAAGTTCTGATAAATTTAATTATGTAACCAAGCCATTTCGTACACTTATACTTAAATGCATTGTATTGTAAAAATTATCAATATGTACCTTACGTCCTATGCATGTTATGAAATAAATAAATTACAATTGAAATTGAAATGTTAAAAGTTCCCTAACCTGTATGTTATTACAGGTGTTATAATACCTATTACCATCAACATGACAGCCTTCTAATGTTCCCACTGTTGGGACACTGGCCTACACTCGGGCCAGATCCACGCGGACCCAATGCGGATTGGTGGATGGCACATGTCTTTCGAATTTTTAGTTATAAGGTACCAAGTTTATCGAAATTCATTCAGTGTTTTCAGCGTAAGAGTGAGAATAAGGAGCGCTCGTGACGTAGCTGGCTAAGTTGTTCTTATAGATCAACAAAGACGAAGAGGAGTCATCAAAAAGAAGCTAAGAACCCAGCCGAGTCTGTTGCCAGATTCTCCTAGGCTGGGGCGCGTTGAACTGGCGTAAATTCACCTAGCTTTAAGACGTTTCAAAATGATCCTTGTGATTTTATTGATATAAATCATTTTTTACTTTGACTTTGAAAAGGTAAGCACTGTTCTGCGTAGTCATCATTTGGATGGGTGACCGCCAGTGGCAATTTCAACTGAGCGCTCCCGTGCTTCGGAGTACACGTTAAGCAGTCTGTCCCGGCTTTCTCAGAGTTGTTAGGCCATGATAGAGGCCTTTGAGCGGCCTAGAAACTCTGTCACCAGAGTTGGGCACTGACTCATACGAACTTACTTACTTTTAGCGTAAGAGTCAGCGTTGATTTGAGTCGAACGGCCTTTGTTCGGATTTTTTCTATAAGAATATAATTTTATTTTATTAATTTTGCACACTTGTTTAATATAACTGCTTATTGTAATATTTAATCACCACGACGGACGTCGCCGTCGAGAACGTCGTTTTAGTAATATTATACCTATGTAAGTACCTACTATAACTTTATTGAAGCCAATTCTATTTATTTTTTTGTCAGTTAGTAACAAGACAATCAAGGCGCCCACCTGATGTTAAGCACCGCGCCTGACTATTACAGATGCAGTGCCACCCAAAGCTTAAAGTTTTTAAGTGTCTGCGTGGCACTGCACTGCGCTTATCACCCCGAGACGTTGTTGTTAGTCTCTTTCGTCCAGTAATATCACTTGCTACAGTGCCCTTTAAAGCTAAACACAGTGCAGCTTGCACACTACTGCTTGGAGGTAGAATATCTGACACTGCGGTGCTACCCACCAAGACGGACTCTTGCTGAACAAATTTATAATTTACCCGTCTAGTCTAACTAACTTCGATCCTTCGGTAAATTATTTCACAATTTCCGCGATTAGTGTTGTGCACGACACGGTTCAACAACAATCTATCGACTACTGATCGATAAAATTGTAATGAAGGTCAAGTGTATATCGGCAGATAGCTAAACTTGAACTGATCATTTTGTTCAATTACTTTTCAAACTTAGAATAACAACACGGAGAAACGAAGTATCTACGCGTACGCAAATTGTGATAATTTTTAGTGAGACTAACAAGTCTCACTTAGACAAGCAGCTCGCCATTCATCAATGTGAAGTCATCGTGCGCACGTCTCTCACAATTATAACTTCAAAATGGTGTATTGTGTGGTGAAAGGCTGCTGTAACACCTCGTATGTAATAATTAATCACGTATAATACATGAGCCGCTCACGCAAACATCAATTGTTTTGAGAACACACTTTTGGAAATAGTTTTGAATGAAACTATCATTCTTCGTGTTGTTATTCTAAGTTTTCAAATATATTTAATTTATATATATTTTTGGCATAATTAGATAAAAACTCTATAAAATTATAGCTGGGGTCAATATTTTTTGACTTTTATTAATTCATATTGTTATTGATCTGTGACAGTACCTACTCATTATTAAATAAATTAAATCGAAACGTCGGATTGTCTTTGGCTATCTTGTCAGAACAACATGGGTTCTCCCAATTTAATTATTTTTCTCGTGTTATTTTGAGTTTTATTGCGTTTTGGTGGCAGTTTATTTGTTAACAGTTAACTAGATTGTTTAGCACAAGTGTAAATAATTGAAATGGAAGAGTAATGTAGGTTTGTAATAGTCAAAGACTTTCATAGGGAATTTTAAAAGAACTGCCGCCATTTCTTTCCAAATTTTGTTTGTTTACGTTGCCATGCGCCAATCAAACTCATCTACGCCACAGAGTCCTTATACGAAGAAGAAGAAGAATAAAATATATATTATATTTAGCGTAAGAGTCAGCGTTGATTTGAGTCGAACGGCCTTTGTTCGGATTTTTTCTATAAGAATATAATTTTATTTTATTAATTTTGCACACTTGTTTAATATACTTATTGTATAGTACTTATTGTAATATTTAATCACCACGACGGACGTCGCCGTCGAGAACGTCGTTTTATACCTACTATAACTTTATTGAAGCCAATTCTATTTATTTTTTTGTCAGTTAGTAACAAGACAATCAAGGCGCCCACCTGATGTTAAGCACCGCGCCTGACTATTACAGATGCAGTGCCACCCAAAGCTTAATAAAATATATATATTTTTTTGGCTTGAATGAGATAATAACTATATAAAATTATAACTGGGGTCAATATTTGGATGGGTTAGTCAGTGGCAATTTCAACAGAGCGTTTCCGTGGAGTGCACTTTAAGCTGTTGGTCCCGGCTTGTTAGGCCACGGCGGAGGCCTTGAACCCAAAACTGAGATTCCAGAATTTGTCACTATCTTACACAAAAATATGGTGCATGATGTGGTCACCTCTAATTGAGAGAGCACCTGACCTTAATACCTCTGTAATTTAAAAATGTGTATGCCTGTGTATCTTTCGTTGGTGTAATAATAAATAAATAAACATTCTAACAGCCAGACGCAGTTCATGTTTTTAATTGATAGATATGTAAATTCATGAAGACTCAACGACATTCAAAACGTGTATGAAACTATAACCTTCAGTGAAGACGAGCCGTGGGTGGATGATTGAAAAACCGTGTAAAAACAACGGTAATTTTAGTTGTTATATCTGAAACATACAGAGCTTGGTCGCAAATTACTAAAAGTAAGTTCTTAAGAGTCAGTGGCCAACACTGGTGACAGAGTTTCTAGGCCGCCCTTAGGCCTGTGTCATGGCCTAACAACTTTGTAAAAGCCGACTGCTTAACGTGCCCTCCGAAGCACGGGAGCGCTCAGTTCAAATTGCCACTGGCGGTCACCAATTCAAATGATGACTACGCGGAATAGTGCTCTTCGTTGCAAGCTGCTGAAATTACAGTTTCTTTTATGAATATGGGCATAGTCTTAGAATAACAACACGAAGAATGATAGTTTCATTCAAAATTATGTCCAAAAGTGTGTTCTCAAAACAATTGATGTTTGCGTGAGCGGCTCATGTATTATACGTGATTAATGATTATATACGTGGTACTACAGCAGCCTTTCACCACACAATACACCATTTTGAAATTATAATTGTGAGAGACGTGCGCACGATGACTTCACATTGATGAATGGCGAGCTGCTTGTCTAAGTGAGACTGACAAGTTTTTTTTTTTTTTTTTTTTTTATAAAACTGAAGTGGCAACCAAGCGTACGGTCCACAAGATGGTAAGCGGTTACCGCAGCCTATGGACGCTTGCAATACCAGAGGTATCACTCGCGGGTTGCCACCTTGAGGCTAAGATCGAAAGCCTCATGTGCCAGTAATTTCACCGGAAACCATACCCTTCACACCGGAACACAGCAATGCGAGCATTACTGCTTGGCGGCAGAAATAGGTATGGCGGTAGTCCTTCCCCGGACGAGCTCTATCCCAGAGAACTCTACTACTGTTACTAGTCTCACTAAAAATGATCACAATATGCGTGCGCGTACTTCGTTTCTCCGTCTTGCATAGTTATATAACAAGTGTTTATCAATACCGTTTGTATATAGCACTTTGTCTAAGCACATCTTTGACTTATTGACGTTGAATGATAGACAGTATCCGATAGCGCTCGCGACACGACATAATCACATGGATTTGATAACAAATCACGCTGATTATCTTTTTATTACTTCAGAACCACTTGCTTTGTTTAACCGACCAATGAACCCTGATTGATTATATCATCCTGAATTCTTCTTCTTCTTTTTATGGCCTCTGTGGCTAGTTTGCCACAACTTTGCCAGTGTCAAGTGTTTTAGTTTGATTGTCGCTTAGCAACGTAAACAAACGAAATTTGGAAAGAAACGATGACTTTTCTTTCAAAATTCTCCTGGAAAGTCTTTGACTAAATTACCAACCAACATTACCCCTCCATTTCAATTACTAACACTTGTGCCAAGTAAACAAGTTAAATTGGATAAACTGCCACCAAATTTACACAATAAAACTTAAAATAACACGAGAAAAATAATTAAAATGGGAAGACCCATGTCGTTTTGACAAGATAGCCAAAGACAATGAATATCATCATATATATTTTATGTCAATATGTGACAAGACAATCCAAGGCGCCGCCCACCTGATCTTAAGCACCACGCATGACTATTACAGATACAGTGACACCCAAAGCTTAAAGTTTTTAAGTGTTTGCGTGGCACTGCACTGCGCTTATCACCCCTAGACATTGCAAGTCTTTTTCGCCTTGTAATTTCACTTGCTACAGTGCCCTTCAAACCTAAACACAGTGCAGCTTGCACACTACTGCTTGGAGGTAGAATATCTGACACTGCGGTGGTACCCACCAAGACGGACTCTTGCTGAAGAGTACTACCACCAGGTAAATAAATGTAAAGAAGACATCGATAAAGTAGTTATCGATGGAAGAACAGATAACATATTATTAATTGTTTGTTTGAACGATAAAAAGTTAAAACCATGCCATTGCCGTGCCTTATTTCAAATGTTCAATGGCATGAGTGAAATTATGCAATTACGAACCTTGGCTTGAATTAATTGAGTTTCTATAAACATATTAAAAAACAAAGTCGCTTCCCGCTGTCTGTCCAGCAAACAAATAATATTTCATTTAATTTCGTATCATATTTCATTTAATTTCATATTTCATTTCTAAACGATAAGATCGCCTATTGTACTAAAATTATAAAATGTGTTTTGTTTTTATGTCTATATTACTGTTATGGTGTACAATAAAGTATTTTTCATTCATTCATTCATTCATTTCATTTCATATTTCATTTCATTTCATATTTCATTTTATTTCATATTTCATTTCCTTTCATATTTTATTTCATTTCATTTCATTTTATTTCATATTTCATTTCCTTTCATATTTTATTTCATTTCATTTCATATTTATTTCATTTCATATTTTATTTCATTTATGTTCATATTTCATTTCATATTTCATTTCATTTCCCCCTGCATGTACGCTCAGATCTTTTAAACTACGCAAAGGATTTTAATATGGTTTTTATCAAAAAATGAAACCAGAAGAAGAGAAGTGTGATTCAAGAGAAAGGTTTACGTATATTACGCGAACGAAGTCGTGGTAGTACAATGTTTTAATGTGCAATTAAAGTAATATTATGTTCTTGTGAATAGGAATGAGACAATATTTTGTAACTTAGGTGGGTCTAAGTTAATTGGGTACCAGATAAATGTTTGTATTAGTTTAATGGATGTTGCCATAGTGTGGTAATATCATTATAGGATTACCAATATTTACTGTTGTCGACAGTAGGTTATGCTCGAATGTTTTGTAGGTACACTTGCTGATAAAATTGCGCATTACAATAATAACCTTTGTAGAGCCGCATACGTATCTAGAACAATTGTTAGATACTTTATCATCGAAACGTGGACTTTGATTAGTGATGTACATTATAATAAATCAAATAAATCTTTATTTATTGCTGTCAAGGAAAATGAACTGATTGAGCAAAAAAATCCATAACAGCGACCATGATAAATCAAGTTCATTTTAATTTCTGTTCATAAAAACATACCGTTTTCCTTCTCATGTAGATACCTGCTTTGAGGAGGTAAACCGTATTTTCTGTATGTAGGTACAGACATCAGAATCTTTCACAGTAATCTTTATAATTGACCGAACGAGCGAAGCGAGCGTAGCGTCTCAGTTTCGAGATTGGCCATAAATGCTTTTGGTTGTCAGTTTGTCCGGTCAGTTTGTGTTCTCGCCTACAGGTCGCATTTTTCAACCAATCTGGTTGAAACTTGGTATACAGGTTCTATGACTTTATAGAATTTGATTGTCGTCGGGAATTTTTAATAAGGTGCGTACTTATTCCAAAAATTGGAACAAAAAGGGGGCTGCTTAATATCTCCGCCTAATGTGATTTGATTTCAATGATTTTTATTTTATTTGAAAGGTAAGTTATTAACTTTAAGTTCGTCTGATATTTGGTGAAGATCTGATGAGGATCTTTAGCGTGATGAACAAAATAGCTCCTGTTGCTCACTTTCAAAGCTCACTTTACATGTTTGTGCTTGCGAGGTCTACTGTTCGGAGAACTGCTAGTGAATAATAATAGTAAAGTATCATAATTACTGTAAGTTATGTTTACAATTGAGTCGGACATGACCTCAAATAAAGTATCGTACGATAGCAGCATCGTCATAATCTTATCGACGCGACTGAAACTTCAGACATTACTAGTTTACTTAGGCTTAGGTCGCTATGAAGCACCTACTATATATTAATTTATACACAAATGCGAACGTAACTTAGCCTGTCTGTCTGTATCATTTTTACGGCTGAACCGCTAAGCGGTATGGATAAAATTAGGCACGCAGATATTGTGAAGTTTGAGGAAGGACATAGGCTACTTTTCAACCGACTTCAAAGAAGTTGTTATCGAATTAACTGTGTGTTTTTTTGCATGTTTGTTACGCGATTTCTCCGCCTATAATGAGCCGATTTGAATGGTTCTTTTTTTGTTTAATAGGTAATACTTCAGAATAGGTCCCATTTAAATTTTATCGAAATCGGTTTAGTACTTTGTGATTAAATCATAGAAAACGTGTCAATAACTACATCGTCGCGTACAACCACAATCTGCAGAAACATATTTTTAGGTCGGTTTTTGTTTTTTTCCTAAAAAATAATTATTTATGTACGTAATGTGCGAGCAAAGTTTAGCGGCTGTTAGTTATCTATGTACCTAAGCCATCTATTTACATTACAGTTTAACAATGTTTAACAAAATTGTGATAAGTGGTACAAATAACAAAGGACAAGTGACAGTGATTTCCGTGACTTGTTCCTTACAAGAAAACTGCTAACATAAGTCACAAAGCAGTGATAAAAATAAGCTAATAAACTTGCGATTTAGAGGTGTTACATTGACGATTTTTTGGCTTCTCATTGATGATTAACCAGTTGAAAATTTATCAATATCATTTAACGGTTATTTTATTAATAGATTTAAATTTAAAACACCTTATTTAATTATAAAATGCTATTGCGTAAGCCATTATTAAGCATACCCATTGATGCTTAACAGTTACTCTGACTCAGTAACAATTTTTATTTTCATCGAGTGTTTTCATATTATTTGAGTTAAATGAAAAAGCTAAAAGCGCTGGTGCGCGATATCAATAGCTTTCTTCTTTTCAATAAAGATAGTTAAATTAAACGAATGAAATAGCCGAAGGTGATGCCACACAAGTCAAAGTCATTTTAATTATAGTAAGCAGTTGAATCGTTAAAAAATAAAACCCGTTATAAAAAACGGTTTGTTGATTTAACACCTACCTTTATTACTATTTTAATCATTGTAATCTCTAAACATGGAAGACAGACATTTGATCGTGATCGTGTTCATGTTCTATAAGGTAGTTAAACTGTAACCATTTTATGGTATGAGATTATGACGGCTGTCTGCGCTGTGATTTTTTCATTAAAGTTTTTCCTCTGCGTCTTTTAAGTTGAGTTTTGGGAATTTTTTCTTAGTGCATAGGTAGTACACGTCAAAAGAAATACAGCCTGAAACTTTGAATAAAGACATATAGAAATCTTTGGCCCTTGCCCACCGTTCTAGTTTGTTGATTGTCAGTCAGTCAATCAGTTGATCAGTCAGTCAGTATCGAAACGATTTAAACTATTTAAATTGATGACCTTGAAAAACGAATTGCTCTTATTACTGTATTAGATAGATGTTGCTGCCAGTGCCAACATTAATAAGGTTAATTGTGTGGAAAAGATCATAATTAATAATCACAGAGCAACATAGTTTTATTACCTTTGTAGCTAAGAACATACTTCAAACAGTTTATATACTGTGCAAGGTCTTTTACTAGACGCGAATAATATTTCACCTCTTTTTAGCTAGGTAGGTACCTACTAGGTAATATCTCTAGTAGGTTTAATTAACTGGAATTAATATTCGATTGCATTCCTTCAACAGGGTATTGACCTAAACAAGTGTAACGTGAATAAAAAAAATAAAAAAGGCTAAAACTTTTAAAACTTTTTTTGGCATTGCGGTAAGCAAAAAGGATTCGTTAAAGAATCTTCAATACGGAGAATTACACTGACGTCAGCAGCATTGAGGAAAAGCAATGAGTAATTGTCATGTAAGTATGGCATTAGGTACCTACCTACCTACTGACCTTGAGAGCTATGTACTACTTATGGAAGGCGTTTCAAGCCAGTTCCACGCGCCCCAGCCTAGAAGAAATAATCTGGCAACAAACTCGGCTATTATGGGGTTTTCGAGATTTAAAAAAAAAGTAGTTCCGATTGCTTTGACAGATGGCGCTAGCTGCCCTACTGCCATACTGGGAAAGGTTATCAAAACAAGAAAAAAGTTGGTACCTCTGTTTTTGTTTCATCTCGTGTCAAACGGAAGGTTGTGGGTTCATGTCCTGCTTCAGGCAAAATAATTTAACTCCAGTACGACCAAAGTTAATGTACTACGTAGTACGTAGGTACGTACTATGACTTTGACACCAGCCAGAGGTATGACAGACAGTGTCAGCAGGAGCAACCAATGTTGAATTCCCTACATATTCACCATAGCTCGCCAAACGTACTGCTTACATTCTCTTGGGCTCGCCAGTTGAGCTACCGCCATCTATATAGACAGCTTTTTTTTTTTAATAACTTGAGACAAAAACTCCTCATTGCTCCTAGCTTATTGATCTCAGTCCATGCGTTGTAAGTAAGTTTACTTACCTTTATGTAAGGTTACAGTAATAATAAAGGTTACCTCAATATTTGGGGACATGAAACTTTGAACTTTTATCTCAGATTATGCTTATTAATTCACAATTATTAAAAAAAGCTGACAGTGATATATTTTCAATAAATCCGGAAAGAACTGCGTTTTTCACACCTTTTGCTATTAATCTCAGGCAGGAACAGCATAATATTTCTGTTTTAGAAGAGCCTTATTTTATGTGTCTGTTTTTGTTATTTTTAAATAACTTGTAATTTCTAATTTCATAAAAAACTGCACCTCTCTTTCACGAGGAAACCATATATCGCCATCCCTGTCTATCTGGTGACACTTGTATAATCTTTGAAAACAGCATATCTACTTATGTAGGTCCTACTTTGTTGTCCGCATGTTGTAAGTCACAGTTTGTGAGTAAGGAGCGGTTGGCGCAGTTCGCACAAGAATGACCTACCTAATAAACGCAAGACTGATTTGGCTGAAACCTAAAACATAAATAGACAATGACCGGGAATAAGACATAGACTATTTATTTCGGCAAAAAGTACGGTTACCGATTTCTACGCGAACGAAGTCGTGTGCAACAAACAACTTATTACACACAGGCTAAGAAAATTACAGGCACAGGTGAAATTACAGGCACATCATGTTGCTAGCGTAATAAGCTACGGTGACCGCTTACCATCAAGTGGGCCGTACGCTTGGTTACCACGCGCTATAATAAGGAAAACATTAAGAGAAAACATCTCCAAGAACTAATAAATCTTAATAGGTAGGTACATTCTCATCCACCAATCCGCACGGATCCGGTTGGGTTATGACCTAGTGACTCTCACTCGAGAGTAGGTACACCAGTGCCCCAGTGGAAACATTATTACGATTGTGTGTGCTCTATTTATAAATAATCGAATCTATAGGCAAGCAAACATAATTATACCTAAATTATAAATTAACCTACTTACTTACCTACATACAACTCAGAAATAAATTATTTTATCGATACATTTGAACTTTTGTCGACCTAGAAGGCACATCACTATTTAATTGTATGGGGTCGCGGCGGGACGGGTCGGGTCGTTTTTATAGGTCCTAAGTAAGTACCTCCTACCTACAGTACCTAGGTAGGTAGGTAGGTACACTGAATTAGCAAACTTAGGCTTTTTTAATTAGATTTTGAATTATAGGTATTATAGGTAGGTAGGTGATTACCTACCTACATAGAATACCTATTTCCGCCAATAACGACGTAGGTAGGTTCCTATGTACCTACATAAGCACAGAGATTAATAAAAACCTTTTTTGTCCATTGACTGTAACACAATAATCACGCGAAATAGCACTTTCACTTTGTTATTATTTTATGAATAAAACAAATTCACTTTCACTGCATTGTTTTCGCCAATTTAGCGAATTGCGAAATAAATTATAACCTCTCCACATTATTTTGAGTTTTGACATGAACAGCTGATGTCTGAAGAATGTTTGTGCAGGGGGATGGCGGGATTGGTGGGGAGTGGTGAAAGAAGGGAGGGAAAGTTATGGTCATTGCATGCCTTGTTGCCTGACGGTCGGTCTGTTCGGTCTGCGAATCTGCGGTCAGTCAAGTCAGTCGGTGTGGTGTAGTTAAAAATATTGATTCAATTCTAGTTTAGGGCGCGTAATGTAGATACGTTAATTTATATTTTATTAAAATATTCGCGCAGTTAGCTAGCGGGTATTTTTGTCAGTTTATTTACTATCAATCATCTTCCACCTTGTTATTACGGCGTCGGCGTCGTCACACGATCAAAACGTGTTAATTTTGTTATTTTATAGTGGCAGCATTTAATTTAATGTCATTGTCACTGTCGTTCTGACAAATGTCAGAAAATTAAAAAAATGCAGTGTAAACAAACAAATTTTCAAAAACATTGAAAACAAATTTCAAAATTCCAAATAAATAGCTTTTTAGGCAAATTACCGTTCATTATTAATACTAGTACATGTATCTTGTAATTTTAGATGATTTAGTATATCTATCTGTGGGAAATATCATATAAGTAACCTATAAAAAGTTCAAAGTTACCTAACTATTTTTCTCATACATTAGTTGTTATAATACAAACCTTTAAATTGTTATTATACAAGTTGTAAAGAGTGGTATTTAGGGTATTTAGTTTCAACAACCAAATCGTTAATATACGAGCTAAAACTCTTAGCTAAATATCTTTAATACGTCAAGCAAGAAGCATTCAATTTTTATACAAATCATTATTAATAAATAACTATGCCGGAGGATTTATACAGGGATACGTGGGTGCGCTACTTAGGTATGTAATCGTTCTTATAATACATTAAATACCTAACACGATCTACCTAGCAATATTTACCATATTATGTAATAACCTACATAGACTTTAAAGTATGACAAGACGATTAAGTCGTATATATTAAGCACCACGCCTGACCATAATGTTACCTAAAGCTTAAAACAAAGTTCTATGTGGCAATGCACTGGGCTTATCACCCCGAGACAGAAAGTTGTTAGGCCAAGACAGAGGCCTTCGGGCGCCTAGAAACTCTGTCACCAGAAATGGCCACTGACTCATATGAACTTACTTACCCCTAGACACAGTTATTAAGTCTCTTTCACCCAGTAATTTCACTTGGATGCCGAGCTAAAGTTAGATCACACTCATCCCAAGCTTTTCAAGAGTTCACTCACCCCTCATCTCTGGTGATATAGTAGTCGCTGAATAGATCCATGTTGCAGGCTATGCCAATGAAGTTGGCGAGTCGTTCCGCGCGCTGGTGCCTTCGAGGGTGGTGCGATGGAGCTACCAGATAGCTTTCGCATATGTGCTGGCCGACACCGCAGATAAGAGCTGGAAAATGTACAGGGTAATTCAAATTAAAAATACTTTTGGAGTCTGGATACCAAAGATGCAATTATTATTATAACAAGCTGCTAAAATAAAAATTTTTGTGCGCGAAGTGAATATATGCTAACCAGCGTTTTATGTGATATAAGTGTAGTAGAGTTCTCTGTGATAGAGCTCGTCCGGGGAAGGACTACCACCATACCTATTTTTGCCGCCAAGCAGTAATGCTCGCATTGCTGTGTTCCGGTGTGAAGGGTATGGTTTCCGGTAATTGCTGGCACATGAGGCTTTCGATCTTAGCCTCAAGGTGGCAACCCGCGAGTGATACCTCTGGTATTGCAAGCGTCCATAGGCTACGGTAACCGCTTACCATCTTGTGGGCCGTACGCTTGGTTGCCACTTCAGTTGTATAAAAAAAATAAATATCATAATAATTATATTTTAAATGATTGTTTCAGAAAGATGGCCGTCCAAAAAAGGTTCTGATAGCGACCGGAGACGCGCTGCTATGGCAGACCCTGGCTTCTGTGATCATACCAGGCTTCACTATCAATAGGTGAGATTATATTTTAGACTTGCTGTTCACCGCGACTTCGTTCGCTTGGAGCTTGGGAACTTTAAGAGTAGCAGAGTTCTTTGTGATAGAACATGTCCGGGGAAGTACTACTACCATACCTATTTCTGCCGTAAAGCAGTAATGCTCGCATTGCTGTGTTCCGGTGTGAAGGGTATGGTTTCCGGTGAAATTACTGGCACATGAGGCTTTCGATCTTAGCCTCAAGGTGGCAACCTGCGAGTGATACCTCTGTATGGGTACTAGATGACTGAAATACTTAATACAATACATAGATAGATATTTTTTATTTTATATAGAAAACACCCAGAGCACCCAGATACACAAATATTTGCAGATCATACAAACATTTGTCCCAAGGCGGGAATCGAACCCGCAACCTCCTGCGACGCAGGCAGACCTTCGCCCGCCGCGCCACATCGGTCGTCAATAAATTAATAATGAAATAATTACGGAAGAGTTTCTTCGGTCATTTTGCCGGTACGACATGTTCCTCCCATTTTAATTGTTATTCTCGAGTTATTTTGAGTTTTATTGTGTAAATTTGGTGGTAGTTTAACCAGTACGACTCGTAGTCTTGGCACAAGTGTAAGTGATTGAAATGGAAGGGTGATGTTGGTTTGTAATTTGGTCGAAGATTCTCCTAGAAAATTTTGAAAGATCATCATTTCTTACAAAATGTTGTTTCAAAATTCAAAATTCGAACTTGTTCGTCTTTGATGTATACGTCGACACTACTTGACACTGGCAATATTGTCGAAACAGACAGACTGCCATTTAAAAAAGGAAAAAAAATAATAATATTTATAATAATTACGATTTATATATGTTTCAGGATATGCGCGTTCTCCCAGTACGCGCTCTGCAAGTACGCTGGCAAGGTGCCACCCACTATCCGCAGTTGGATTACAGTCGGCGTCGGCCTCGCCTCCATACCGATCATAGTGCAGCCCATAGACAAAGGAGTCACTGTGCTTATGGACAACACTTATAGGAAGTGGGTTACTGCGTAAACTTACTCAGCCATTAAGATTACTGCGTAAACTTACTCAGCCGCCAGGATTTTTGCGTAAACTTACTCAGCCACCAGGATTACTGCGTAAACTTACTCAGCTACCAGGAATACTGAGTAAATTAAAAACTACGTGATCTATAAAAAGGCACTGTGCTTATGGACAATACTTATAGAAAGTGGGTTACTGCGTAAGCTTACTCAGCCACCAGGATTACTGCGTAAACCTAACTTATCCCAGTCATAGTGCAACCCATAGACAAAGAAGTCACAGTGCTTATAGACAACACTTAGAAAGTGTGTTGATGCGTAAACTTTTCAGCCATCAGGATAAACGTAAACTTTTCAGCCATCAGGATAAACGTAAACTAAACAGTTTACGATATATAAGACAGTGTAGCCGTACATAGTAACAGTACAGCCACACTAACGCCGTGTTTCTATAATCTACAAGCATCCGTTAGCAACATAATGTCACTTGTTTTTTTCTATGAAAACCAATAGCGTAGTCATTATATTTACCTTTACCATAGAATATATAAGGTAATTCATTATCAACCTGCCAAAATTAAGGGATAGGTTCCATACATCAAAAAAAAATGTAATTACTTATTTTTTTCTAAACTTTTTTTTATTTTCAAAAAAATATAATACAATGGTAACACACACAACTTGTACATAGCGAAGTACAATGCGGGTTTATCGCTGTAAGCAACTTACAGAAAACCTTTGATGAATATAATTATTTATACTATTTTCGTAAACATTGGACAATATAATAAATAATAAATAAATAATGCTGGACAATCCACACAGCATCATCTAGCCCCAAGATAAGCTACTGTTTAAACAGAGCTGTGTTATGGTACTAGATGACTGATATATACTTAATACAATACAATACATAGATAGATATTTTTTATTATATATAGAAAATACCCAGAACACCCGGAACAAATATTTGTAGATCGTACAAACATTTGACCCTAGGCGGGAATCGAACCCGCAACCTCCGCGTCGCAGGCGGACCTGCGCCCGCTGCGCCACATCGCTCGTCGGAATATGGACATTGTTTATTAATAGATCAACCATTAATGTTGCAATTAAGGTGTCATTAAAAAGAAAATAGTCCAGTTATAAGCAAGTCAAAAAAGATAACTTAAAATAGGTAACCAAAAAGACATTAAATTCATATTAAGATACATTTTTAGATAAAAGATTTTGACTGATAAGAATATTTTCAACATTAAATTGCCAAAGGAAACGATCTGATAAACTGTAAATTAAGTTTTTAAATTATTTAAATTATTTATAATTAATTAAGCAGAATACCAGCTGGTGTTATAAGGGAAATGAAGAGTCGTGGCTTTGTGTATCGTCCAAGAGATACAAGCCAAAGATAAGGCTTACTTATACAACTTTAAACTGGTATTAAAACTGCAATGCCTGTTTGAATATTAAGATAATAAACAGGCATGTCCATGCCATTCCCATGACTTTGCTACATGGAATAATATTGTTTATTTTAATCCTGGCAAAATTTATAAAGTTAGTTTATTTCGTTAACATGAAACCTAAGGGCCTATTCATATTCATACTATGAAAGTCTTGTCTTTCAATTCTCTCATCGTATTTGTTCAATGAAAGTCAATATCCGAGACGCTTAAATAACGTTTATTTTATGAATAAGGGTGAATTTACACTTAGTTTTACACAAAACATTCCTAATTTAACGCTACACAATAATAACTAAGAACATTCAGTCACATAAAAAGTTATTTAAAACTCAATATCTAAGCAAGTCTAATGTTTAGAAAATATCAAAATATGTATAACATTTTTTCATTCTTAGAAGTGAAAACACTAATTAAAAAATTAATATTAATAAATATAGAGAAGCTCCCGACACTCTTATGCTGGAGAACTTGAAACAGTTGAACTGATTTTGATAAAACATGCCTGAGAACCATCGCTGAAAAACCTGATTTCAAATAAACAAAACCATATTCTGTTCACCCGTTCAAGAGCTACCTGTGCCACACACACACACACACACACACACACACACACACACACACACACACACACACACCCCTAATTTTTCGTGGGGGGGATAAAAATAGTAGTTTTGAGCACATATTCATTTGGATCTTCGAAACTGTATTACTAAATTATTTTTTTAATAGATATGATGCCTTTAGATTAAAACAAAGGTACTAAAGTACTCAAATATTGTAATCTAAGACATTTAAGAGATAATAGACATTTAAGGTCTCTACCTATTACACCGTATCATACCATGACCGTGCTATGAACGTGTCAGCCAAAAAAGTATTCTTTGTATTGAAAAGTATGGGACTATGCTCACTAGACCGTACCGTCACCAACCAATAACCTCGCGTGTCATGCACGGAACGGCAACTATTCTCGATGAGAATATTATACGCTCCGTGCATGACACGCGACGTTGCCAAACCGCTGTGCACACGTCCGCTACAGTCTGATATGCACATAAGAATGACGGATTCCGAATCAACTATAGCTCTCACAACGGATCTCGGCCGTAGTGAAATTAGCCGTTTCGATGCGCAATGGAGCTTTTTCAAACTAAATTGTCTTTGCGCATCACAAACGGCTAACTTCACGGAAGCCTAGATCCGCTGTGCGAACTATACGTTACACACGGACATCGGACACGGGTTGTATGCGGTCATCATACGCTTTACAAACGGGTACAGAACGCCGTCGATCCGTACAGTGGGCAAGGTAGACCGTGTCGTATTATTTTCGTGTCTGACACGTTCATAGCACGGTCATGGTATGATACGGTGTAATGGGTAGAGACCATTAGTTGAGAATTTAACATATAGTGCCATAATTAGTCATAAATAAAATTTAAATATAACTTTACAAAGATGTATAACGATTGTCTACTAAAGCGAAGCGAAACAGAACCAACCAATATAGTCCTTTATTCAAAGGAACGGCTGTTTTTAAATATAATAATTTACGATTGTAAGTTCGTATGAATCAGTGGCCAACTCTGGTGACAGAGTTTTTAGGCCGCCCGAAGGCCTCTGTCATGGCTTAACAACTTTGAAAAAGCCGGGACTGCTTAACGTGCACTCCGGAGCACGGGAGCGCTCAGTTGAAATTGCCACTGGCGGTCACCCATCCAAATGGTGACTACGCGGTACAGTGTTTAACTTCGTTGATCGGTTAGGAACAACTTAGACTAAATTTCACGATAGTAAAACATTATGAATTATTATTCTGAGAGTAAAATAATACAATAAATTTTGCATTTCACACTAATTTGACATGAAATTTTTGAATCCAAAATTTTAGGATGTGCGGCATTCAAACCCGCACTACTTGCCTTGAGCCAGTAAACGCCATGACCGCTCGGCCACCACTCGAATTTTAATCGGAAAATCCCGTACAACGCGATCTTACGGAATTATTTTATCAGTTGACTCAGCTTCGGTCCGCTACGGTGGTTAATCGCCTTTACAGTTGTTTATTTTATATGTTTTTTGACATTGTTATTTAGTTAATGTATTTCCTTGTTAACTTATTGCTATTTATTGAATATTTTGTAACCTATTTATAAATAATGTTTATTTAAAATTATGAATGATAGGGTTTGCTAAGTGCACTTAAATGGATAGCAATAAATAATATAAACATTCCAGCTATGCTAATTCGGAACTAGGTTGCTATCAAATTTCTATCAGCTATCTGTTAATAAGATATTTATCAGATATTCATTTGTATGTATACTAATTATAATACACTAGCGACCCGCCCGGCTTCGCACGGAGCCTTGAACAACATAAAAACGTCCCTCTTGAATTATTCTATCTAATGCTGGAACTGCATTGAAATTAGCTGCGTAGTTTAAAAAATCGAAGCATACATAAAAACAGACAGGCAGCGTGAAGCGACTGTTTTATACTAGTAGTGATAGAAACACCTAAATATTTAAATAAAAGAATATTTGCAGATCAAGCAAACGTTTGTCCTGCTACGGGAATGAATCCGCGACCTCTCGCTTCACGTCACCGAGGTCGTCAAGACTGCACCTAGCTTTTGATTATTGACATTAGAATGTTAAGAGTAGTAGAGTTCTTTGTGATAGAGCTCGTCCGGGGAAGGACTACCACCATACCTATTTCTGCCGCCAAGTAGTAATGCTCGCATTACTGTGTTCCGGTTCGAAGGGTATAGTTTCCGGTGAAATTACAGGCACATGAGACTTTACATCTAATGTCTCAGGGTGGTAACACGCAAGTGATATTATGATCTTGCATGCGTACATAGGCTACGGTAACCGCTGTCCAAGTGGGCCGTACGCCACTTTAGTGGTATAAAAAAGTTAAGTCGTTGATGTTAAGCGCCACGCCTGACCATAATAGTTGCAGTGCCACCCAAAGCTTCGAGTTTTAAAGTTATGCGTGGCACTGCACTGCGCATGTCACGCATCATAGTTATTGTACGTTGCTAGCTGTGCCACCCAAAGCTTTTCCAAAATGCTTACCTCATCGATTGCAAAGGGACTTTCGGAATCCAACTTAATGGGAATTCAACTTTTGGGGAATCCAACTTAATGGGAATCAAACTTAATGGGAATCGAACTTAATGGGAATTCAACTTAATGGGAATAGAACTTAATGGGAATCAAACTTAATGGGAATTCAACTTTCGGGGAATCGAACTTAATGGGAATTCAACTTTCGGGGAATCCAACTTAATGGTCTGGGGCCGATTTCATAATAAAGTACAAGCTAATATGAGCGTATTTCCATACAAAATCACTAGTACTATGAACTTGTATTTTATTATGCAATGGGCCCCAGCCCCCCCCACCATGAACTCTCAGAGCGATTCAAATGAAGACCTAAACTACATTGTCAAAAAATGTTGTACCATGATATCAATTAGATCAATGTCATGGTATAATTTTTTTTGACAATTTAGTTTAGGTCTAAGTTTATATTATATTAGCCTTTAGGTTCCTAAGGTCGTGGGTTCAAACCCGGTCGTGCACCAATAGATTTTTCTATTCGGAAATTTATGTGCGCAATGCCAGTGCTCTCATACGGTGAAGGAAAACATCGTGAGGAAACCGGCATGTCCAAGAACTAAAAATTCGAAAGACATGTGCCATCCGCCAATCCGCATTGGGTCCGCGTGGTGGATTTAAGACCCAATCACTCTCGCCTGAGAGTAGGCCAGTGTCCCAGCAGTGGGAACATTAGAAGGCTGTCATGATGAGTTTAGGTATTCATTTGAATCGCTCTAAGAGTTCATGGTAGGGGGGCTGCCACCCTACCATGTTAGTTTTTATAGTATTCAATTAAAGTTATGTGTGGCACTGCAAAGTTCTGCGTGGCGGCACTGCACTGCGCTTGTCAGGCCTAGACATAGTTATTAGGGTTTGCTGATGTTACCTTAATGGAATAAATGCTCTGGCTTTTAGAAAACATAAACACTTTTGATGTAGTCGGGTAAAAAATATACTTAAAAATTTTTGTATTATTAGTAGAAAATGTGATTGACTCCAAGTGGGCAAAAATATAAATTAATTATATTAGTAAGTAGATTATGTTTATTTATGACTCCAAAGTACCTAAATATGAAAATAATAAATTAATAAATAAATATTTATGGATTTTTTCTACAGCGCCATCTACCCTTAAACTAAGCAAAGCTTGTACTATGGGAACCAGAAAACCACAGAACTAAATCAGAAAACTGATAAATACAAAAATATATTTTTTTGTAAACACATACCTAAAATACAGAGACACTTGAAACATCATGCAAGTATTTGTCCCGCAGCGAGAATCGAACCCGCTACCTTTAGCTTGTGCACTTGTCCACCGCGCCACCGATGTCATCGAATATTAATATATAATACTGAGAATTAGGTATTTTTCTTTACCTAAAATTCTTATAATATCTGTAATATCTGTCTCAAAAACTACTGGTCCGATTTAAAAAATTCTTTTACCATTAGAATGCTACATTATACCTGAGTAACATAGGCTATACTTATTACTAGCGACCCGACCCGGCTTCGCACGGGTGAGGTTTCATTGCACCCGCGCGAAACGGACTGCTTAGTATTTTCTATTATTCTACTAATATTATAAATGTCTTTTGATGTTAGTTCCTCTAACTCGACAATCACTGACCCGATTTGGCTGAAATTTAAAACATAGATAAATAATGACCGGGAATATGTACCTAGGACATAGAATACTTTTTATATGGTTCCAGAGTTCCATGCGAACTAAGTCGCGGGCAACAGATAGTACCTATATACTTGAAGGCAAAAACAGGATTTGATGGGTAAAAGATAACAAAATATTAGGTGTAAATTAACATTTTTAATGATTTCTGAATTTTATTAGCGTAATTCTAATTTGAATTTGATACGGGTTTTATAGGACAGTAAGGGGCATTGTCCACCAAATTGAAACGGGCATAAAAAGAAAAAAAGTTGAAGGCTGAGAACATTCGTTTGTTCAAAGGTTGAAGGTAGATAAAATATAACCTTAAATAGCTGAGGATATAGTTAGGTAAGTTTTCATACGGTGATGAAAAACATAACAAGAAACCGGCATGTCCAAGAACTACTTCGTAAGACATACCATCCACCAATCCGCATTAGGTCCACGTGGTATCACTCGAAAGTAGGCTAGTGACCCAGCTGTGGGATTAGGTTGTCATGAAGAGCACTAGTCTAGTGGTAGTGACCCCGCCTTCCGATTCCAAGGTCGTGGGTTTGATCCCGGTCGTGCACCAGTAGGTTTTTATATACGAAAAGTTACGTGCGCAATGCCAGTGCTCATACGGTGAAGGAAAACATCGTGAGGAAACCGGCATGTCCAAGAACTAAAATTCTAAACATTATGTTCCATCCGTATTGGGTCCGCGTGGTGGATTAAGACCCAATCACTGGCTTTAGAGTACCTAAGCCAGTGTCCCAGCAGTGGGAACGTAAGGCTATCATGATGATCATGAAGAATGGGTCTTACTATTGAACGCAATTGGACAAGTAATCATTTTCATGACAACCTACGCCAAATTCAATCTTGTTATAAGAGCTAAAATTTGACAGCACAGTCAAATAGGGATTGAGATTGCGTTGAAGAGTGTCTGATGTGTTTCCACCTGAGATGTGCGAGAAAATTGTTTTTAGGGACCAATAGAGTCACTTCATTAAAGCTGTCAGAGCTAGACTAGGTAAAGGTAAATGAAGTGATTCTTTGGTTAATAATAAACACATCCCTCGCTACACAATCATCCTCGCGCTACTCTGGTGGAAACGCAGCCTTACCCGCGCGCGGCACGTCGCGTCTCACTGTGCCTAATAAATAGTTTCGTTTTAATATTATAAAATATGTATTCTTAGTTTTAAAGTATTTATTTATATGGGCCGTAGAATAACCTGTAACTTTTCTAATGTTGCCTGAAATAAAGTTTTATTATTATTATTATGCTGTCAGAGCGTGGTTAGGTATAGTTCGCACAGCGGATCTAGGCTTCCGTGAAGTTAGCCGTTTGTGATGCGCAAAGACAATTTAGTTTGAAAAAGCTCAATTGCGCATCCGAGATCCGTTGTGAGAACAATAAATGAAGTGATTCTACTGGTTCTATTTTTTTTCAGCATTTTTGTCGGATCAGCTTGAGACACCCGTCAACGTCGCCCTCCATCAAGCCTAAGACCGTGGTAGATGAAGGAAAACTGTAGATAGTGTCCTTGCACGGAGTCACGATCCTCAACTATGGGGAACCGACTGAGGAGGAGTATTGGTTCCTAACAAACACATCCCTCGCTACACATCCTCGCACATCTCTGGTGGAAACGCAGCCGGACCCTGTAGGTATCAAACATCACTGGCTGGCCTGTCTTCATAATGTAAGAATAACGAAAACTAGTTTTGTTCTTAAAATAACAGAAACTAGTAAATAGTATGCTAATTAACAGAGGTTTCTAGCAAATTTGAGATGTTATCAAATCGAATAGCAAGCTCTATTGATTATCCTACAATTTTCTTACAAAATTAGCTTTGAATAATCGAAGAAAAAATCGTGTTTAGAGGCCTCCGCCATGGCCTAACCAACAAAAGGTCGGAACCGCGTGCCCTTAGAAGCACGGAAGCGCTCAGTTGAAATTTCCACCAGTGGTCACCCATCCATATTCGACCCCTCGATAAATTCAACCCATAAGGTGAAAAGAGGTAAAAACTTTTGCACGTGAAACCTTTTCATTGCGTTTTAAAATTTGATACTTAAATTTGCATAAATAACTTTACAATACTTCTGTGGGCGTAATGGAAAGTACCTAAACGAAATTTTCACTATTTACACCTTTTTTTTTTTTTATACTACTAAAGTGGTAACCAAGCGTACGGCCCACTTGATGGTCAGCGGTTACCGTAGCCTATGTACGCATGCAACATCATAGATATCACTTGCGTGTTACCACCCTGAGACCTTAGATGGTAAGTCTCATGTACCTGTAATTTCACCGGAAACCATACCCTTCGAACCGGAACACAGCAATGCGAGCATTACTGCTTGGCGGCAGAAATAGGTATGGTGGTAGTCCTTCCCCGGACGAGCTCTATCACAAAGAACTCTACTACTCTTACACCTTAAAAGTACTTACCATTTACAGTAGCCAGGAGAAATAGATTTGATGTCACGAATTTTCAAACCACACTTTACCACTAACCGTTTATAAGAACATTATACTTAGTTATTATATAATATTTGTTACTTATTCAAATCAAAAGTTCAAATATAAATGAACAAATTAAAAGTTTATAACACTGTCTTGCATTTAAATGATTTGAATGTCAATAAATGTATTAGGATCGGTTATTATCTAACACTAAACATATTTTTAATTATTTTGTGCACACTTTGTAATTGAAAAGGTAATACGAAGAAAATGTATGTCTACACTCTACCGCGACCGATCTAACTATGGTTATTATAAGTACTTATGATTCTGCAAAAGGGATGCCGTTGCGGTGATAAGCAGAGCGACCCTCGGTTGTGTAAGTGATAAGCTGAGCGTGGTTATTCAGCGTTTGTTGAATCTCGATTTAGGTCGTTTCATAATTATTTGGTAAGTTTTAGTTTACCTAGAGTTCTTTGTGATAGAGCTCGTCCTCGATTTTTACTATTTAAATTAAATTAAGTAAACTTATACTCATTTACTTGGTTTATTAATATCATAGTTTCATTTTTTAAATCCTATAGCATACCTACTGTCATAAATGAGTAAGCTTTCCTTAGATTGTGTTTGTAAAGGTAATTTTACCCAAAACCAGCTGAAACAGCGATCACCTAGAACGAGGAGCTCAACGTATCCTCCGGTAGCGGGTCATTTCTTACACACAGTAATACATTACTTGTATTGTATAATAATAACTTAACTGCACCTTACCTACCATTGTTAATATGTTTTATTCGTGTACTATGATGACCATTTTGAAATAAACATTTATCTTATCTTATCTTATCTTACTATGGAAGAGTAGAAAATTATTTATATATAATAATTATATTTTTTAAAATTATGTTATTTAAATATATTTATTTAATAATGTTGTCTATAGAAAAGTTTTCCGTTTCTGATACCAAAATCTATAATAATTAATCGAATGTAAATACACTCTCTGTCGTATTTGGTTTTCAGCCATCAAGATAGGGTAGATGGTGATGATGTAAATGAATTAAAAAAAAACCTTTTCTCTTGCTTCGGAGGACACGCTAAGCAGTCGTTTTTAAAAGTTGTTAAGTAATGCCTTCGGGCGGCATAAAAACTCTGTCACCAGAGTTGGCCACTGACTTTACATTATTCAACCATTATCATGACTAAATGACGGCCCCAATACGGACGGTGTAAACAAAAAAGGTCAAAAGTATAGTAAGTAAGTAAGTTCGTATGAGTCAGTGGCCAACTCTGGTGACAGAGTTAAAAGTATAGTGTAGTCTAAACAAATAGATGTAGGATCATTTTTATACTGTAAAACCGCTGTCGCATAACTTATTGGCCACATGCTAAAATACCAGTTAGACAAGAAAGAAGGTCCTTTAGTATTCTAGTAAGACTGGTTACGATGCCTGGTCGTGGGCTCAATTCTATTAGCGAGCACCGGGCGCAATCAACCTATGCCTTTCAAAAGTAGGCTTTAGGATGACCTTTTAAAAAAGGAAGAATTTAAAAATCTTTGATTAATGGATATCAACGGAAATATTTACCTAACTAAGTAGGTAGGTACTTGCAGACGCTAATTGGAAACAGTTTTAAATAAAACTGGCTAATTAGTTATTAACAACATTGGTAGTAACCCCGCCTTCCAATCCTAAGGTCGTAGGTTCAATCCGGTCGTGCAACAATTTCATTTTCTGTTCGTAAAAAAATATTGGAAACTAAAAATTTTAAAGTGCCGTTCACAAATTCTTATTAGGGAGTTTTTCGGGTATGATTTCAATTTCAATTTCAATTTCAATTTCAATTTATTGCATCATCATTGCATTCATATGATGGGTGGGTTCATTTCAGTTTCAGTTCAAAGAATTTATTAATTATACTCAAAAGAACAGAGTTCATTTAAATGAGCTTAAAATAAATTTTATAACTAATTAAAGTTAAGTTATTTTAGTTTTTTTCCAGTTCCAGAGGTCTAGATGCTTCTTAAAATATTTTATCATGAATGTATTCTTTTAGTTTTTTTTTAAAACTAAACATTGATTCACAAGTTTAGTTTTCTCGTGTTATTTTAAGTTTAATTATTGTGTAAAGGTGGCGTTTTATTCAATAAAACTAATTGTTTTAGCACCAAGTGTAGGAAATTGTAATAAATAGGTTGTAATAGGGAATGTTTGTTTGTTCGTTTCCGTCAAGGTAGCGTACTACACATATTCGAATACACGTTTGTTGATATGCATAAATAGAGCATTATAGTAAATATAGTCAAGAACTAGGTTCTCCTAGAATTTTTGTTTCTCCTAGAAATTGACAGACGCCATAAATAAAACAATTTAACTTGTATATTTAGCACAAGTGTAAGTAATTGAAATGAAGGGGTAATGTTGGTTGGTAATTTAGTCAAAGACTTTCCAAGAAAAGGGGAAAAAGGAAGGGAAGAAAAGTCATAATTTCTTTCCAAATATCGTTTGTTTACGTTGCTAAGCGACAATCAAACTAATACACTTGACACTGGCAAAATTGTGGCAAATAAGCCACAGAGTCCATAAAAGAGGAAGAAGAAGAATCCTCATTTGGTCCGAGTGAAGACATCAGCCAGTCTCGACCAAGAGTAGGCCGATGTCCTAACACTGGAGAACATAAAAGGGCTGTTGATAAAATGATATAGAACATTTTGCATTTTGTTTGTTAGCGTGAAGGTTGCCGTTGCATGTGTTTGCACTGGATGCAGGGCGAGTTGCAGATCGCGCAGGTCACTTGCTCCGTGGAAACGCAGAGGACAAACAAATCGTAATATCACGGTGTAATGTAGTGGCATTGTAAAGATTCTATATAATTAAGCCATAAAGGCCTATCAGTTAGTAAATAACTCATCTGTTTTCAGTTCACAATCGTTATCATTATCAGAGATCTGTTTATGAAAATTCGTAAAGGTTCGGCAGTGTACAGTTCGCACAGCGGATCTAGGCTTCCGTGAAGTTAGCCGTTTGTGATGCGCAAAGACAATTTAGTTTGAAAAAGCTCCATTGCGCATCGAAACGGCTAATTTCACGACGGCCGAGATCCGTTGTGAGACCTATACCTACATGATTTTTTGTAATTTTTTGATTATTTTTCTTAAACTAGGTAGGTATAAGTACGTTCGTTCGTTCGTTCGTATGAGTCAGTGGCCAACTCTGGTGACAGAGTTTCTAGGCCGCCCGATGGTCGTGAAAGAAAGTAATAAGTACGTGAAAGTACCTCTAACACAAATAGTCAAGCACCTGCTTTATTCATAACGTACTTGCATTAAACCTCTGTTAACTAATGTGTCAAATCTATCATCGTTGTTCATTGACATAAGAATGATAAGACAGAGAATACTCTAGCAAGCCACTGAAAATACAGTTTTTAACATGACTATGGGCATAAATGTAGATTTTTGAAGATTTCAAGTTATTTATTTGCACAAATAAGTGTTACAAGAGGTCTTAAAAGTAATATGGCACTTAGAACTTATTTGCCCTTTTCAGGCATTGCAAATTATATGTAGGCTATACTGGGCGCTAAGCTGCTTACATAAGAGTACCTAACTTATTATAATACCTAACATGCGGACGGGTTAACATTACTTAAATTCAATGAATAACTAAAAGGTATTAAATAGGTAGTTACTTAGTATTGGGGTAATACAAAGATTTCTAGGTAGGTATAGTTCGCACAGCGGATCTCGGCCGTCGTGAAATTAGCCGTTTCGATGCGCAATGGAGCTTTTTCAAACTAAATTGTCTCTGCGCATCACAAACGGCTAACTTCACGGAAGCCTAGATCCGCTGTGCGAACTATACATACCTTTAAATATTCCATAAATTAGTATCCAAAGATTCGCGTCGTTGTTTTGTCGTTTGAAAAGATTAATGATTTTCTAACGACCTGTGCATTTTGGATTCTAAGGCTGCTGTAGAACTGAAAGTTAAAGAAGTTAGATATAACAGTTTTCATAACAAGTTTTCCTAGAATGTTACAAACAGTCGTTGTGTTAACAAGAAATTATTTTACAACATGAAGCTATGAAATGAGTGCAATAGAGAACGTAATATAAATTTAACAGTTTAATGCCCATAATTATAAACTGTTATTTTAGCGGCTCTCAGTATTGTCCATCATTGTCATTCATATGCGTCAATGAACGAGGATGATGACAGGTTTGAAAGACGCAGTAGGTAGGTGTAACTATCAGAGGTTGAAAGTATGTTAGTGAATAAGGATCTACTACTTAAGTATATTATAAATGTGTATTCATTGAGCGCTGTTTGTTGTGTTTGTGTCCAGAATAAATGTATTTTCTTTCTTTCTTTCTTCTTTCTATATAGAATAGAATAGAATAGAAAAATATTTATTTAACGCCACACAATTAACATAAAAATAAAAATAACAATACAAAATAAAACTTAACTATTATATTATAACTTATTATATGTCAATGGATTTTATTCTTAATAAATAATAATGTTTTATAAGTTTAATTTTGGTTAAAACGATTATTATATTCATTCATGCTATTAATAATATACGTTGATTACAAAATTTGTACGTCTAGCGCAGATCACCTTTAATTAATTTTGACAACTGTATATACCTCTCCCTCTCTAACGTCTCAGGGTGATAACACGCAAGTGATATCTATGATGTTGCATGCGTACATAGGCTAAGGTAACCGCTGACCATCAAGTGGGCTGTACGCTTGGCTGCCACTTTAGTGGTATAAAAAAAAAGTACCTGTGTTTCACAAATAAAGACATTGAATTGAATTGAATTGAATTGAAGACAATATATTAGAAAGACACATTACATAGGTAGGAGGTACAGTCAGCAAAAAATTTGATCTACCACCCTTTGGTTGAGATTCATTTGAGCGTCATTTCACAGAAACTTTTGTGAAAAGTGATAGAACACTTTCGTGTTGACTGTACTACTCTCCTTATTTTTTTCTATTTGTTGAAGAATTTCTCATAGCTTTCTTTATTCTTGTCCTATAGTTGCACGCTCCGCACCTCAGAAAACTCGCAGAGAGCCAGAGTTATTTGGTTTACTTAAGTACCGATAGACGACCGATGTGGCGCGGCGGGCGAAGGTCCGCGTGCGTCGCAGGAGGTTGCGGGTTCGATTCCCGCATTGGAACAAATGTTTATACGATCGCCAAATATCTGTTCCGGGTGTCCTGGGAATTTTATATGTATAATAAAAAAATATCTATCTATGTATTGCATTGTTTTAAGTGTAT
Organism: Colostygia pectinataria; assembly: GCA_951394395.1. Classification (NCBI taxonomy): domain Eukaryota; kingdom Metazoa; phylum Arthropoda; class Insecta; order Lepidoptera; family Geometridae; genus Colostygia; species Colostygia pectinataria. Next base: position 1,533,393 of record OX596369.1, on the reverse strand, counting down.
CAGTCATCTAGTACTCATAACACAAGCTCTGCTTAGCTTGGGGCTAGATGATGCTGCGTGGATTGTCCAGCATTACTATTTATTTATTTCTCTAAGATAGCATGTTCTCTTGAGAACTAGGTAGCTTACACGCTTGCTACTACTAAGAAATCCATTAGCGTAATAAGTCTTATTGAGTAGATATTGACGTGGTTAACTATGATAATGAATGAATTATAAACGATTGTTAAATAAAATATATATTTGTTTTCATTTAGACACTAACGTATGTATACTTACCTAGTTAGGTGTAAAAATCAGTCTTGGTCAACTCAGCTTTTATTGATCATGATAGCCTTCTAATGTTCCCACTGCTGGGACACTGGCCTACTCTCAGGCGAGAGTGATTGGGTCTTAATCCACCACGCGGACCCAATGCGGATTGGTGGATGGCACATGTCTTTCGAATTTTTAGTTCTTGGACATGCCGGTTTCCTCACGATGTTTTCCTTCACCGTATGAGAGAACTGGCATTGCGCACATACATTTTTCGAACAGAAAAATCCATTGGTGCACGACCGGGTTTGAACGCACGACCTTAGGATCGGAAGGCAGAGTCATTACCACTAGACCACCGGTGCTCTAAATAAATATATTTGTATTTCTTTTTATGTTTATATATAAATTACTTGCCTTATAAAGCCCGCGACTTTGTTCGCATGGCACTCGGGAACCGTACTTTGTTCTGGGATAAAAAGTAGCATATGTCATATTCCCGGTCATTTTTTTTTTATACAACTGAAGTGGCAACCAAGCGTACGGCCCACAAGATGGTAAGCGGTTACCGCAGCCTGTGGACGCTTGCAATACCAGAGGTATCACTCGCGGGTTGCCACCTTGAGGCTAAGATCGATTAAGATCGAGTAAGATTACCTATCCATGTTTCAAATTTCAACCAATTCGGTTCAGTTGTATCGAGGTATAGAGGAACAAACATGATGTGACTACGAGATGATACTAGATCTACGAGGTGCCAAACGCGCAAGCCACTTCTCTGATGTTTTTTTTTAGTTTGTAAGCGTATCGACGGTAACTTACCATCAAGTGTGCCGTACGGTTGCCATTTTAGTCTAAATATACTTAGGCAGGTTCTAATATAATAAAGAGGAAAGATTTGTATATTTGTTTGTTATTAAACTCAAAAACTACTGGTCCGATTTCTAAAATTATTTTACCATTGTAATGCTAGATTACCCCTGAGTAACATAGGCTAAATTTATCACTAGCGAACCGCCCCGTCTTGCGCTGCGCGAAGCAGGGATGGACTGCTAGTGGTTTCTAAAGAAGCAGTGTCTAGTTATGTACCGCACCGTTTGATTCGTAGATCCTAGTTCATAGAGTTGTTTTGCATATTTCTTTCAAGATTATGAAAAATCAATTAATCACCCTCATTTCAACAATTGCAATGTGATTCATACGCGCCTGCGATATTTACTTAGCTGCTTTGCTATGGAAAATGAATAATGATTTCAAATATTTACTACATTGTTTTGTTAATAGATGTAGTTAGTTGCCTAATAATAATATTGCGAACAATAACCTCTCTTATTCATAATCATTTTATTAACCTCATTAATATTTGACAATGGCGATAAAAACTGCTGCCAGCCTTTAGCTACAGTACAAGAGAGAGGCGATTATGTAATTCAACTGCAATCACTTGGTGTCAATCAAAAATTGACGTATTTTGTATGAATATCAGCTTATTGACCTGATTGAAATCAGTTTCTAATGAAAGAAAACTATAATCGTTACTTTCACTGCAAATTTGAACGGTATTAAATATCTACCTATAGTCTGGTTTTTAATTCAAGTCCAAAAAGGTAAACAATGGTGATACCATAGAAAAAAAAACTTTCTATTTGATAGGGAACTATGTTACGCTAAATTAATGAGTAAGAATTTTTTATTCTAGCCAAGACTTGTATAACTATTTAAAATAGATGATTTAGGCATAGTTTTGTTCAGATATTCATATTTGTTATGCAAATACTTTTTTTGGGTAAATATTTTATGATACTTGTCACATTCTGGGGTACGGTAAGGTTTTGCAGTGCTATTACACATTTGGTTCATTTTCATTCGTTTATCGAAAGTGCTTGTCGGAAGGTTTCTCGTTGTGTTTTCTTTTCACGTTTTGTCCAGTTTGTTCTATGGGGTTGGTATAGGTAGAGATGTATTTAGACTTTGTAAGCTATTTATTGAGATGCTAATGAAAATATTTACAGAGAAAAATCATAACATAAAATATCTTACTAGAATCAAGTTTTTAGTTCCGAGCCAAGTGACATTTCTTGTCATTTTTCTTTATTTTGGTGATGATTATGCGTTAAAAAAGTTTCGTTAGGTTGATGAAATGAGTCGCCATCAAGGAAGTCAGCAGATAGAAGGGCCCTGTGTTGTTTCTGTTGATCTTTGTTAGTAGAGAGGTAGTAGGTCTTATTCTGATTAACAAGTATTATCGATCCAAAAGTTTTGCTTTTCTGAGATACACAAAATTGACATTTGACAATGACATTTGTTTGTTTACCTTTTTGGACTTGAATTAAAAACCAGAATAGGTAATTGTTCACTGAACATATTACCTACTCATCATCATCATCATCATCATCAACCTATTGCAGTCCACTGCTGGACGTAGGTCTCTCCCAATGCGCGCCACTGAGCCCGATCTTCGGCTTTCCTCAACCACTTTCTGCCAGCTACATTCCGCAAGTCATCGCTCCATCTAGCCGGAGGGCGTCCTCCACTCTAGAACACGTTTGCCCCAGCGGCCATCGGTTCTCCGGCATATATGACCAGCCCACTGCCACTTCAGCTTGCTTATCCTTTGAGCTATGTCGACCACCTTGGTTCTCTGTCGGATGATCTCATTTCTGATTCTATCCTTCAGAGAGACACCGAGCATAGCTCTCTCCATAGCTCGCTGAGTGACTTTCAACTTGTGAACCAGCCCTACCGTAAGTGTCCACGTTTCAGCAGCATAGGTCATCACTGGTAGGACGCACTGGTTGAAGACTTTGGTCTTCAGGCTTTGAGGGATGCGCGACGAAAAGACTTACTCAGTAACAGGTAACTAACCAAGTAAGACATACAGTCGAATTGCGAACCTTTATTTTGAAGTTGTTTCAAAATCGAGGGGTTAGGTAAATAGGTAAATAAAGGGTAAGGTAGAAAAATACAAAATCGTGTCGGATATCTTTATTCTGCTAACATAATTGACTAAAAATTCACCTAACAAAATTATACTTAGGTACGTAATGGGTACTTACACTAGGTACTTTACAAACGAAATATAGAAATTGAATACATATACTTATATTAGGTTTACAGATAGCCCCAAGGCTTTTCAGGGAATAAAATAATATAAAAAAATGGTCAGTTAAAAATTATCATCAGTGTAATGTAAACATATAAAAATAATAGCCAATGAACTTAAATTCTTACCTACATGTTTAGCAAACTAAAAAAACAATGAATAATTTGTTCTATAAATAAAAACTTCATCATGACAGCCTTCTAATGTTCCCACTGCTGGGACACTGGCCTACTCTCAAGCGAGAGTAATTGGGTCTTAATCCACCCAATGCGGATTGGTGGATGGCACATGTCTTTCGAATTTTTTTTTAGTTCTTTGACATGCCGGTTTCCTCACGATGTTTTCCTTCACCGTATGAGCACTGGCATTGCGCACATCAATTTTTCGTAGCGAAAAATCCATTGGTGAACGACCGGATTCGAACCCACGACCTTAGGATCGGAAGGCGGGGTCACTACCACTAGACCACCGGTGAAAAAAAAAACATAAAAACTTAATTAACATAAAAACAATTATAAGGAAAACCCAAATTTTTGGCCAGTGAATTAGCATAAGTGCAACGGATTGACTGGTTTCTAACAAAGGTACAAAGTTAGGTAGGTTACCATAACTCATCATTTTTAAGATCGCCCAAATATAATAAAACGTCGATAATTGATAGATTCGGGCACTACTTTGCGGAAATCCATTAAACATGAGCTCTAGCGCTCGACGGAGCAACACGTCTGCCGGAGAACAAGTCGATGGTCCTGCTGATGTCCCGTGGAGGGATGTAACACGTGTCGATATTTTTCTTTTGCGGTTAACTGTTTTAACTGTGAGACCTCATTAGTTAAAAAGTTAAGCGGAATAGTACTAGAGATTTTTCGTCTGTTTTTAATCTAATAAAACGTTTATCAATTTAGTAAAGTCCTAAGTCAGGTATCTATGTATTGACGATTTTGATGGCTAACGACGTCCATAGCAGGTAATAAGTAAGTTAATCATGTACTAAGTAATATTATTCCGAAGTTACGGACAAAAATTTCGTGCATTTCACACAATGAATCACATTAATTCCGGAATCCTTCCCGAAGATGATACTTGACAGTGAATAAATTGTATGAAAATTCATTCAAGATACTAGTATGCAGTATAAAGTAGGTAGGTTCATTATAGATATCTCTTAATATCTCAATTCAATTCAATCGTTTATTTCTAAAAGTAAATAATTTACTAATGTTGCATATTTTTACAAAATCTACCAAATAATTTTCACTTCATTTCAATAAATGAATGACGTTCGGGCGTTTTATGCTAAAAATCCTTTTTATTTCCATTGCAATCTTTTATATAGCCATTAAGTTTCAATATAATATAGTTTTATATGAAAAGAATATTAAAGAAATTATAATAAATGACTAGGAAATATTTCTAAAGGCTCCTAAAGGTAGGCGGTGAACACTTAATCTATCATAATACTCATGACAAAGGGACCACGTAATAACAACACGAATAAATAACTACTAAGGCAACTAAGGTATGCCTGAACGTATACAGGGTCTTTGATTATTAGTGTGCAATATTCAAGAAACAGGTTCCACATGAAAAAAAAATGTACCTACCTATGTTTTTTTTTCTGTATATTTTCTCTTAAAAATCTCGAGTAAATCTATTACGTATATCTGGTCAATTATTATTTATCATTATTGGAAATCGCGTAATAATAAAATATTCGAGCACGCGACCCCGTAGCGGTCATTGACACGCGCAGGTCATTGACGCGCGGGTTGTTAACACGTGGTTCATTGACGCGCGGGTCATTGACATGCGCCACGCGCTCCTCTTTCGATTTCCAACAAGGATAATTAGTAATTGACCAGAAAAACGTACTCGATTTACTCGAGATTTTTCAGACAAAATGTTAAAAAAAAGATCATGAATTTTTTTTGTGTGTGGAACATATTGCTCGAATATTGCGCACTAAAAATCAAAGACCCTATATAAAACTTTATATTCTTTGGTATCTAGTTACCACAGAGTTAGTGTAAGTTTTGAGTGTTTGTCACGCGCAAGCTCACGTAACAGAAACAGCGCTTCTAGTCGCACGTTCTCGCACCTAAATACCATTTGATTTGAATTACTTTTCGTAAAAACATAATGCGCTCGGTACGTGTACTCAAAACTCACAGCAAACCATAGATAATTTAACACTAGTTTTATATTTAACGTGAGTTCAGGGGCAACATTCGGCAACGTTCGACAAATATGCCATTGAGAGAGCTAAAATTTTCTTTAAATCGTGGAACATGTCACCTTGTAATATTTTAGCGGCTCGCTATATTTTTACACCCTGTATATTTTCTCCTTTTAAATTTTCCCTGGACTTCTACAATATTTTAAGACCAAAATTAGCCAAATCGGCCAGCCGTTCTCAAGTTTTAGCGAGACACGCACAGCGATTTATTTTTTTAAATAAGATTGTGAAGACCTTTTTTAGGTAGAAATACTCGCTCGCTCGCTATAACAATGAACATATTTTAATGCTTCGTAGCATGCAGAGATGTAATAATTAATTTATGAATAATATCACTAGGTTTTAACGTTCTCCTAACAACATAATTGTCGATTAAACGAGAATATTGCCCCAGAGTTCGAACTAAGGACTGATAGACAGCTATTTCATACAAAAATTACACTTAGAACTAAACGCTTTAAGCCTCCCTAAAACGTGGTCTTCACCCGACACGAACAACTCAAAACTGATTTATATAGGGTCTCTAGAGATTATTAGTGCGCGATATTTAAGAAATATGTTCCACACACAAAAAAATACATGTACCTACTATTTTTATTCTAAAATTAAAAAAAAAGAACATAATTCTGCTTAATAATTAGTTATCCTTGTTAGAAATTGAAAGAGCAGCGCTCGGCACGTGTCAGTGACCCGCGCATCAATGAACCGCGGGTCAATAAACCGCGCGTCCTTGACCTGCGCGTGTCAATGACCTGCTACGGGGCGCGCACACTCGAATATTTCATGATTACTCCGCTTATCTCGATTCCTAACAATGATAAATAATAATTGATTAAAAAAAACGTTATTCGACTTTTTTTGTTTACTTGGAATTATTAAGACAAAATAAACGTAAAAAATAAATAAATAGGTAGTTACATTATTTTTTTTATTGATGTGTGGAACCTGTTCCTTGAATATCGCGCACTAATAATCAAATACCCTATATAACTATTCCGTACTTATACGTAGACTAGTTTAGACAAACTTCCAACAACTCGCAGTTATATAAATATTTTATACAATACTTTTTTCGACTTTATCAAACCTAGCAACAAAAATATTACGAAAATGTAAAAATACTTACTTGTAAGTGACATTCTGTAACTAAATCACTTCTACCCCTTTTCACCAACACTATTCTGTGCCAGTGCCCGGCACTGAAGATGAGCGCTGGCTGATCACAAGATCTCTGCCATAGCGCGGTGCTGCTAAACTTTTACGCCAGTTATTAACCATGTTACAGTTAACTATTGTTAACAAAATATTAGAGTAAATAAACCTACGAAAAATGGCGTCCAAAAAGTTTGTCTAAGGTTGGTGAAAATTGGTTTATAGTTTCTAAAGTATTGAAAATAATATATTTACTTATATAATATTACGGAATGTCAATCACAAAGACTTGCTGACTAGAACGCAATCACAGTACCAACTAAAACCTAATGTCAAAACTGCTCTTTAATGAGGAGTTTTCGATTCGAGATTTAAAAAAAAAGTAAATCCGATTGCTTTGACAGATGACGCTAGCTGCCCTACTACCATACTGTGAAAGGTTATCAAAACAAGAAAAAAGATGGTAACTCATTATATCATCTTCAAAAAATATAAAGATTTATTTTTCGTTTGTATTTGATTTCCACTCCAGTACGACCAAAGTTAATGCACTACGTAGTAGGTACTATGACTTTGACACCAGCCAGAGGCATGACAGATAGTGACAGCAGGAGCAACCAATGTTGAATTCGCTACACATTCACCACAGTTAGCCAAACGTAGTGCTTACATTCTCTTGGGCTCACCGGTTGAGCTTCCGCCATCTAAATAGACAGCTTTTTTTTTTAATAACTTGAGACGAAAACCTCTCATTAAATACCTAACAGATATGAATACCCAGACAGTCGACCCCAGTCTGTAGGGTCAACTGTCTGGGTCTATCTACTTCCTACCACAACACCCAGGCATGGTATACTAACTCTCAAATAATCCCCTGATTTCTATACTTTTTATCTAAAAATCCCCATAATCGAATTTATCTGCGGCATTAGGTAATAAACTCTCAAAACCCTCTTACCATTTACTTTATGTTGGTGGAAGTGTATTATTCAACCCCGGAGCAAATATTTGCAGACCACGCAAACATGTCACAGCTTATGATCTGAACTAGTCAACAATCAAATAATTTAGGCACATTTGACCGCAATGAGTGACGTTATCTGAATAATTTATGTATGCTGTGTTTACACTTTGACAAGATATCTAAAACCCTCTGTAAACATTGCGTAGTTTGTGGCAGAATAGTTATAAACCTACTTTTACGTGCATACAGAGTTTGTCATCAAGATTTATGTCAGCAAGTGACAAGACAATCAAGGCGCCCACCTGATCATAAGCACCACGTCTGACTATTACAGATGCAGTGCCACCCAAAGCTTATGGTTTTAAAGTGTTTAATTTGATGTAGGGCGCTGACACAGAGTATTTTAAAAAGGATACAGGCTGAATAAAGTTTTCAAGTGTTTTCGTGGCACTGCACTGCGCTTATCACACCGAGGCTGAATGTTAATAAGGTTTTAGAGTAAAACACAGCATAGATACCAATAAGTCAACTATTAACAGTTAATAGAACAAAGTAATACAAAACAGTCAAACTTTCTAACGCTAACTCTTAGACGGTATTTTCTTCGGGAACGAGGCAACGCTCAAACATTGTTATATTGCAAGTTTTACCTTTGAAGTAAAACTACTCGCGGCGTTTCTAGACCATCGTAAAGTTATCCGTTTGTTAATATTTAATTATTTACTTCAATTAAAATTATTCCAATTACAATAACAGATAATATTACAACTAAAGTCGTACTCGCATTTATTAATATTTATTTATTTACTTCAATAAAAACGTAAAGTAAAAAAATGTTTATTTTCATAAAATGTTTACATATTTGAGCTTATCTCGAACTTATTGTAGATTTGTCTGTCTGTTTACATAGGTATCCAGTTACTTACTTAATTGTCCTATTTTGTATATACATATTAGGAATACAGGTAAGATTGGGTTGACAAGTTCGAGAACATCCTACCCTTCAAACTAGTTTGGACCTGTTTCTTGTCGGGTACTAGTAAAACGGAATTTATTCCAATTACAATAATAGATAATATTATAACTAAAGTCACTTAAAATACTCACAGAAAGTTTGTAAGTTCGTATGAGTCAGTGGCCAACTCTGGTGACAGAGTTTCTAGGCTGCCCGAAAGCATCTGTCATGGCCTAACAACTTTGAAAAAGCCGGGACCGACTGCTTAACGTGCCCTCCGAAGCACGGGAGCGCTCAGTTGAAATTGCCACTTGTCACCCATCCAAATGATGACTACGCGGAACAGTGCTTAACTTCGTTGATCTGTTATGAACAACTTAGCCAGCTACGTCACGAGCGCTCTACGAGAGCATCACAAACGAGAAGGTTTATGATGCAATATGACAGTTTTTAGTTCGAAAAAACTACAATGTGCAACTTCACGATAGCCTAGATACGCCGCGCGTACTGTACAATAAGATATTGCAATATAAATTGGTTTTACCGCGCTCTATTACAAAAAAGCTTATAAAAACTCAACGAAAAATAAAATTCACAATATTGTAATATTATAAGCGATTATTTTACAACGTTTTTATTCAAAAAGCACAACTGCGGAGCTTATTAGACTTTGCTTAACTATGATATAACTTGTAGTTATTCATTATTTTTTTTATTTCATTACCTTTTTTTAAAGGTTGTTGCTAGTACATATCTACCTACTGTTTTCATCTTTTTCTATGTATTCATAAACTTAAACCTGAACTGTTGTATTGCAGATGAATTAGGAATACTTAGATATCAAGAAACTTCTAAGTACTTGGTAGAAATATTTCTAGAATAATAAGTATTGATTTTGAACAAACATTACTTTCATAAGTACCTGCTATGAAATATTTCTAGAATATTCCGTATTGACTTTGAACAAACATTACTGTGATTTTAAAACACGTATTTACCTAAATTAAGTAAAAAACCTTTTTTTAAACAAAGTCTAATAAGCAGCATTCTTAGACTTACTTCTATTATTATATCTCTTGGTCTGAAGATTCGACGCTTTCTGTCTGTGCGAATTTCAGGAACACCTGTTCCAGGGTAGTCTGACTGAAGCTGTATTCCACGATGTTCAGCTTTTCTTTTGCTGTGAAATAAAGTCAATTTGAGTTTTGGCGCCCAACGTGGTACAATTTTTTAAAATCTAAGTGCCTACCCCAACGTGGTACCTACAATTTATTTTTATTTAAGTGCTTACAAAAACGCTTTTCTTAAAAACAAAATATATTAATTAATAAATGCTATGAACATCAGGCACTTTTAAGTTTTGGCGCCCAACGTGGTAAAATTTTTATTTTATTTAAGTGCCTACAAAAACGCGTTTCTTAAAAGCAAAATTATTGATTCATAAATGCTATGAACATTAGGCACTATTGAGTTTTGGCGCCCAACGTGGTACAATTTTTTTTAAATCTAAGTGCTTACGCTTTTTTCAAAAACAAAATATATTGATTAATAAATGCTATGAACATTATGTAGTATTGAGTTTTAGCGCCCAACGTGGTACAATTATTATTAGCTCCATTTTTTCTAGCCCTTTTTTCCTTAAGCACTAATACTACAGAAACGCATTTCATTGAAAAAAATTTATTAAAGCTGCTATGAACATAAGGTAGCATTGAATTTTGGCTCCCAAAGTGGAACAAAATATTTTTATTAACTCCAAAAGTTACTGCATACATGAGTTTAATCAAAAAAATAAAATGTACTAGTAATCAAAAGTTAATTGGAATTTTGGCGCCCAACGTGGTACAATTTTTTTTTACTTTTAAGTGCTCACAATACATTTTTACTAAAAAAAATACTATGTATACAAATGCTATGAACATACAATCAAATTGAGCTTTGGCGCCCAACGTGGTACAGAATTTTTTGAAATCGCAGGTTCTCGTGGTAAAAAAACTTCAACCACGGGTAACACCGCGGGGCGCAGTTAGTATAGAATAAAGGAAGAACAGCCAGTAATTTCAGTATTTCTAGAAGGCTAGTAGACTAGTAGGCTAGTAGACGTCATCACCATAATGTGGCAAAATCAGGTGGCGAGTGGTCGTTTTAAGCTCACTATTATTAAATAAGTATTAGGTACGAGTATGTTACGTTTTTATTGATTTTAATTAGCTTTATAGCTGTCTAATCAAACTTATTTATTAACCTTTCTCTGTTTATGGAGTACTGGTGGTCCAGTGGTAGTGATCCCGCCTTCCGATCCGAAGGTCGTGGGTTCGAACCCAGTCGTGCACCAATGAATTTTTCGCTACGAAAAATTTAGGTGCGCAATGCCAGTGCTCTCATACGGCGAAGGAAAACATCGTGAGGAAATCGGCATGTCCGAGAACTAAAAATTCGAAAGACATGTGCCATCTACCAATCTGCATTGGGTCCGCGTGGTGGATTAAGACCTAATCACTCACGCTCGAGTTTAGGCCAGTGTCCCAGCAGTACATTAAGGCTGTTAGATGATGATGATGTCAGTTTTTGTTGATGATTTTTTTTCTTTCTTTCTTTCTTTCTTTAGGCTAGTAGACTCTAAGCAGTAGTGAAAAATTGCACGCCCTTAATAGGGTAGAATACATTGAAACAAAAATAATATTTGTAGCACCTTTGTACCTACATGTAATTCAGCAATAAATATTACTTAAACTTTGACTTAGTTGTTCGTTCGTTCGTATGAGTCAGTGGCCAACTCTGGTGACAGAGTTTCTAGGCCGCCCGAAGGCCTCTGTCATGGCCTAACAACTTTGAAAAAGCCGGGACCGACTGCTTGACGTGCCCTCCGAAGCACGTTGAGCTTTTTAGTGCTCACCTTCCTCGATCTGCTGGAAGCACCTCGCGAGGCTGGAGACTGCGGACTGGGGCACGGAGAAGACGAGCCGATCCGCGAAGTTCTCCTCCAGGATCGCGGCCGGGAACAGGTGAGCGACCAGCGCTATGGCCGCTTCGGTACCCGCGCCGCCACTCGACTCCGTCCTACATAGAAGGGCTTTATTCTTAAACGTGCTTTAAACCTCTGTTAGCTAATTTGTCTTTCGATGTCGTTCTTTCTGATTCAGATCAGTTGAGCTATCTCTAGATTGTTTGTAACGGTCTTTAGATGGCTCAAATGATTTATAATGTATTTTGTATTAGGTATGTAATGTAAATTATTACATATTTACATTTGCTTACGAGTTGACCCGCGCGGCTTCACCTGTGTTTTTGTTTTTATGCTATCCCATAGGAAGAGTAATTTTTTCCGGGATAAAAATTAGCCTATGTGTTATTCGAGGACTTCAGCTATCCACATTCGAAAATTCATTACAATCGGTTAAGTCGTCACGAAAATAGGTGGTAACAAACATACACACACAGACTTTCGCATTCATAATATTAGTAAGATAAACAAATGTAAATTTATTTTAATTAATTAAGATTCTAAAATTAAAAATATGAAAAAAAAAAGTAAGTACATGATAAGTGTCATAAATGTCAATGTCAGACACTTTCCCGGGTACTGCGGCGTGTCTAGGTTAGTTTTAAAGGTTAGGGAAGTGTGCAAAATAACGATGAAAAATAAAGTGTAAAAATATATTCGAAGGGTATGGTTTCCGGTGAAATTACAGGCACATGAGACTTTCAATCTAACGTCTCAGGGTGTAACATGCGAGTGATACCTCTGGTATTGCAAGCGTACATAGGCTGCGGTAACCGCTTACCATCTTGTGGGCCGTACGCTTGGTTGCCACTTCAGTTGTATAAAAAAAATAAATATATATAAAATGGATTATTAATTAATTACTCTCTATAACCACCGATACAAGAATAAGTTTCAAAGAAATGTTATAAATATAGGTATATAATGACCTGTGATGGTGTCGCGTGTGCGTGTCCGCTCCGGCCGCCACCAGCGGCGTGTGTATGCTGGCGTCCACCGCCTCCGCCTCCGCCTCCGCGTCGCCCCCCGCGCCCCCCGCGCCCCCCGCACCGCCCCCGCCGCCCCCCGCGCCCCCGCCGCCCAGCGAGCCCGCGCCCGACCCGCCTGCACCAAACCCGCACATACATTACTCCTTCCTGACACGATGACACCAACCAAGAAACACTAAAATCACATCTTCCTTCACCATATGAAACAGAATTCAAGGAATATATAAACCATATATATTTTTACATTAAAAGAGTTGTTTAGTTTTTAGAGTTGTTCACGTAATATGGAGTCGGGCCTTGGTCTTTTGTAGGGGTCTAAATAGTTAATCTTTAAAGAAACCATTTATCACTGTTTATTTATTTTATTTTGGCTTCTTTCATAATCTAAAGTAAGTTTATCTTTGTGAAGGAGTGCAACACAATGCAAAACAACATGGCGGGTTTAACGAACAACTGAGTTGTTAGGTACTGTCAAAGTCAAGATGCGTCACGTTCATTGGCTAATAGCTGTCATGGCGGACCTCTAGTGTTCCCGTTTTAGGAAACTCAACACAACAAACATTTTTTCTTTAGAACTTTGTTTGTCTACTTATAAATAAAATTGTTTGTTACTGTTAGTCTCATATTTTTTTCCAATTTATCTATGGTGTTACAAAGACCTAGGCCACTATGAAATTGGTCCATTACATGGAAGTTCCGACATCATCACTATCATAATTTTTAACATCATCATCATCGTCATCATCATAAACGTCATCGTCATTGCCATCATCATCGATGCCTATAATCCGAGCCTCTTCAAAGAGTACCACATAACATCGCACCACATAACAAGATCCATACAATAATCTATTTGTTAGACCTGTAATATTAAGAAAGAAGAATATGTAATATGATTTTATTTTACCCTCGTCCGCCTCTCCTAGTGATGGCGAATTCTGCGTGGACCGTAGCGGCGATGGTGACATCGACAGTTCAGATTCCATCATCTGTGAAAAGTCGTCTTAATTATTTAATCATCTCAATCTCATCGTTGTGATTTAAGCAGGTGACTAGACTAGACTTTAAGAGTAGTAGAGTTCTCTGTGATAGAGCTCGTCCGGGGAAGGACTACCACCATACCTATTTCTGCCGCCAAGCAGTAATGCTCGCATTGCTGTGTTCCGGTGTGAAGGGTATGGTTTCCGGTGAAATTACTGACACATGAGGCTTTCGATCTTAGCCTCAAGGTGGCAACGAGTGATACCTCTAGTATTGCAAGCGTCCATAGGCTGCGGTAACCGCTTACCATCTTGTGGGCCGTACGCTTGGTTGCCACTTCAGTTGTATAAAAAAAAAGATCCAACTGACGACATTTAGAGGAAGGTGAAGAACCTGACTGGTCCTTTACTGGACCCACAAAAAGTGGGTCATGAATCCTCGCAAATCTTTGGAGCTTTCTGGAACTTTATCAACAACAACCAATTATTTTTCAAAAATCCTTTTTAACTGTGGTATTGTAAATAAATATAAGACATTTTTTTTTATTATGACATTTTTTTTATATCAATTTCTATGTTTAAAATATATAAGGTCATTCATTATCAACCTGACAAACTTAAGGGGTAGGATCCACACATAAAAAAAAATACTAGTACTTTTTTTCTAAACATTTTTTTTTATATTTAAAAAAAAATATTATGTAGTTCTGCTTAATAATTAGTTATCCTTGTTAGAAATCGAAAAGGCAGCGCTCGGCACGTGTCAGTGACCCGCGCGTCATTGAACCGCGGGTCAATAACCCGCGCGTCCTTGACCTGCGCGTGTCAATGAACCGCCAAGGGCCGCGCACACTCGAATATTTCAGTATTACGCGGCTTAACTCGATTCCCAACAATGATAAATAATACGAGTAACTCGTAATTGAGCAAAAAAACGTAATCGATATTTATATACGTAAACGTAAACGTTTATATTATGTTTTTTGTTAAGTTAAATAAAAAAAAAAAAAAAAAAACTACAGCATACCGTTGATTTCTGATTGATTTGTCCGATCTTCATCTCCAGCGTGTACCCAGCTCCGTACAGGTTCTTGAGGTGTTGCGTTGAGCCGATACATCTGAAAATTGCAGTATATGAAAGAAAGAAAGAAAATATATATATTTGTCCCGCACACAACACAACATAAAGTATTTTATCATGAAACAACATTATCCTTAATAATTAGGTATAATAAGTATGTTGCGCGGGGGCAAAATGGTCTCACCCTCATGACAAATCCAACACCACGTTTTAAGGTGGATTCATATTTGCAGGCATTACACGTGTCAGACACGTGGCGTGACAGACAAAATAATACTTTTTATATACACTGTCTATAGGTGTATAGTTCGCACAGCGGATCTAGGCTTCCGTGAAGTTAGTCGTTTGTAATGCGCAAAGAGAATTTAGTTTGAAAAAGCACCATTGCGCACCGAAACGGCTAATTTCACGACGGCCGAGATCCGCTGTGAGAACTATACATTCACATATAGCGCACAGACACGGGCCACGGGTGTCGGCCAGGGTTCTCGGCTAAAATTCTGTGCCATGTCTGCCACGCCACGTGCCTGACACGCTCAATGTCTGCAGATATGAATCTACCTTTAACCGGCATCACCTAAATCAAGTGCTTATACGATACGACGACCGATGTGGCGCAGCGGGCGCAGGTTCGCCTGCGACGCAGAGGTTGCGGGTTCGATTCCCGCCTCGTAACAAATGTTTGTACGATCTACAAATATTTGTTTCGGGTGTTCTGGGTATTTTCTATATATAATAAAAAATATTTATGTATGTATTGTATTGTATTAAATATATATCAGTAATCTAGTACCCATAATACAGCTCTGTTTAACAGCAGCTTACCTTGGGGCTAGATGATGCTGTGTGGATTGTCCAGCATTATTTATTTATTTATATTATAGAAATAAATTAAACCCTTAGCGGGTGTTATTTTATACATAGTTATTAAGGATATTGTTGTTTCATAATAAAATACTTTATGTTGTGTTGTGTGCGGGACAAATAAATACATTTTCTTTCATTCTTTTAACCACTTATTTGTGCAAATAAATATCTTGAAATCTTGAAATCTTGTTTTTTTTTAATATTTGTTTTTATATTTCTTATTTTTTAATCGTTTTGCAGGATGTAACGCAATCATTTATAGATAGGAAACATTCGCACTCGGGTTAGGAATGCTTAGGTAGCAAGCTTTCACCATGAAACATGTGGTACCCATCTGTTGGAAATCCGCATGTTGCCGGCACCAATCAGAGCACGCGGCGGGAATTTTAGGCCAATGACGCTATCACCATTATGGCGGCAAGAGAAGGAGCGTCAGGCGTCAGAAAGGACGCCAAGCCAGTCGCCCCTGAGACACAGAGCAATGCGCTAATCGCGTTCATGTGATACTCTGCGATTCAACCCGTGCCACATCCTTAAAGTGAAAGGGGACTGTTTCCGTAGCTTATATCCTATGTAACTCTTGTATTTGTGCCGCCTTTACCGTATTTCTTGTCCATTGTGTAATTTTTAGTGTTTTCCAAGTTACTTCATTATACATTTTACTATCAAACTTTAACAGGGTGTTGTGAATTTGCCAATAGTGCTTAAGTTCCCCACCTTCCTTATTTATTTATTTTATTTTTGGAAAACCAACAGCTTTATTACAGTTAATTAGACATCCTTTAGCAACAGAGAGCCAATTAGAGGTTCTCACGTATAATGGTTTAATATGAATACGGTGAGGTATTCATACATATTTAATAAATATCTCACCGTATTCATATTAAACCATTATACGTGTGAACCTCTAATTGGCTCTCTGTTGCTAAAGGATGTCTAATTAACTGTAATAAAGCTGTTGGTTTTCCAAAAATAAAATAAATAAATAAATATTTGGTTCACAAATCGAAAATAACACACGACATTAACTAAAAATCTAGCGTATCATAAACATATACTGTGAACACTGCATTACACGTAAACAAACGTAAAAATTAACAAAAATTAGAAATTTAAGTGGGTAAGTTATAAAAACCAATAATAAATATTTATTTAAAAAACCCAAAAATAAACCATATTATAAACCAATTATGACTATATCATTCTTAATTTTCACTAAAAACGGGATATTTACCATGATTTGTGAGTTTTATTGATTCCCGATATTTCGGCGCAGTTTTTATTTTTTTATTCTACTAGAGTGGTAACCAAGCGTACGGCCCACTTGATGGTCAGCGGTTACCGTAGCCTATGTACGCATGCATCATAGATATCACTTGCGAGTTACCACCCTGAGACGTTAGATGGAAAGTCTCATGTGAAACGGAACGGAAACCATACCCTTCGAACCGGAACACAGCAATGCGAGCATTACTGCTTGGCGGCAGAAATAGGTATGGTGGTAGTCCTTCCCCGGACGAGCTCTATCACGAACTCTACTACTCTTACTCTCTAGTTACATGCACTGACCATAAAACTCACAAATTATGGTAAATATCCCGTTTTTTGTAAATTATGTTAATAACCATGATAGTTTTAAAAACCATATCATTCTTCTTCGAGGTTATGGCTGTCCCAGCAGAGGAAAGTGGAACAACTGTTTAGACTAGCTCTAGACAAAGAAAATTTTAAAAGGATGACTGCCAACCTTCAGTAATGGAGAGGCACTTTAAGAAGAGAAGAAGAAGAATGAATGAAGTCATGGGAAAACAATTAGCTAGATAACCGCTTACCTTAAGCCTCCTTTGACCATGATGCCAACTCTTGAGCATAGCGCATCAGCTTCTTCCATGGAATGTGTTGTAAGTATAGCACCCTTTTTGCCCTGCAAAGATAATGAAAGAACTTTTTTGCACGTGTCCAACATTAACTACTCATAAATTGGAAAAAAGTGTAAAGTGACAGTTCTTGCCTAAAAACTGGCTAAGATGATGTCCCAGAGGAACCTCTAGCTTCAAATTCCTCTTTCTACAAAACTGGGAAAAAGGCTAACGAGACAGTTCTTGCTTGGAAACTGGCTAAGATGCTGTCTTACAAAAAATACAATACAAAAATATTTATTAACTGACGCAATAACATGGAATTATGTTACCATTGGTTCCCGCACAAGGCTGAGCCTGAATCGCGGGAAGCGGGATTACAATAATAATCTCTTAAAATAATCTCCTAAAATAATCTCTTAAATAATTCTTCGTTTCTACAAAATTAGGAGAAAGTCTAAAAAAAACAGTTCTTGCTCCTGGGGTCCATGCCGGTGGAAGACAGGTCAAAGAGTAAAAAGAAAAGTCAAAAATGATTTATTTCAATAAAATCACAAGGATCATTTTGAAACGTCTTAAAGCTAGCTGACCACGCGCCCCAGCCTAGAAGAGTCTGGCAACAAAGGTCGTGGAAGGAGACAGTTCTTACCTGAAAACTGGCTAGGATAGTGTCCCAGAGGAACCTCTTGCTCCTGGGGTCCATGCCGGTGGAAGGCTCGTCCAGCAGCACCACGCGAGGACTGCCCACCATAGCGAGCGCGAAGGAGAGCTTCCGGCGAGTCCCTCCCGAGCACTCCTCCGTGTTCTTACCAGCGTGCTCCATTATCTGCAGCCCGTTCAGATACGCGTCTACTATCCTGTAATAGTACATTATGGTACTAGTGAGTAACATTGGTGATTACAGCTGAGGCGCGTGCCTTTATTCATCATCATGACAGCCTTCTAATGTTCCCACTGCTGGGACACTGGCCTACTCTCAGGCGAGAGTGATTGGGTCTTAATCCACCACGCGGACCCAATGCGGATTGGTGGATGGCACATGTCTTTCGAATTTTTAGTTCTTGGACATGCCGGTTTCCTCACGATGTTTTCCTTCCCCGTATGAGAGCACTGGCATTGCGCACATAAATTTTTCGAACAGAAAAATCCATTGGTGCACGACCGGGTTTGAACCCACGACCTTATGATCGGAAGGCGGGGTCACTACCACTAGACCACCGGTGCT
This sequence comes from Colostygia pectinataria, assembly GCA_951394395.1. Lineage (NCBI taxonomy): Eukaryota > Metazoa > Arthropoda > Insecta > Lepidoptera > Geometridae > Colostygia > Colostygia pectinataria. Next base: position 1,514,723 of record OX596369.1, on the reverse strand, counting down.
CCGATATTAGTAGATATTAGTGCACCGGTGCCTTTATTACGTAAGTCTATTGCTGTCAAATTGCTGTCGATCGCTAGTCGATCCCTTACGCATGTAGCGATTCAATATTTCACCACGAAATGTAATCGATGGGTCACATTAGTTTTACATAAGTGCATAAATCATAAAAATGAAAATAAGTGAATATGAGGTAGGTATGTAAAATTAAAATAAAATATTAAACTATTATCATTTTTTTTTTTTTTTCTCGTAGCAAGTGGAAATCCGTGGTCTCTGTCTACCCCTACGGGATACAGGCGTGATTTTATGTATGTTTTATGTATGTATGTCACTATTTCAAGAGATCTTTAAGAATTTTATCAAACTTACGTGATGTGTCGCTCAAATCTAATAAGTTGTCATAAGTTGTCTTTAGAAATTATTTAAACTTATGAATTTACTTTAAAATTATGATAACCTACAACAGCCAGACATTAATATACAGTTTAAAACAGGAAAACCAATTTTTTTATAAAATCAATAAAATTCGATTGCTGCAGAAGAAGTAATTGTGCATCCCCGGACGAGCTCTATCACAAAGAACTCTACTACTCTTGTCACGTGCTGAAATAGTGTCATTGCTAAATAAATGAGCGTGTGGAAAGGACCAATTTCATAGTGGCCTATGTCTCTGTAACACCATAGAAAAATAAAAAAAAAATATAAATAAATAAATATATAAAATAAATAATGCTGGACAATCCACACAGCATCATCTAGCCCCAAGATAAGCTACTGTTAAACAGAGCTGTGTTATGGTACTAGATGACTGATATATACTTAATACAATACAATACATAGATAGATATTTTTTATTATATATAGAGAATACCCAGAACACCCGGAACAAATATTTGTAGATCGTACAAACATTTGACCCGAGGCGGGAATCGAACCCGCAACCTCCGCGTCGCAGGCGGACCTGCGCCCGCTGCGCCACATCGGTCGTCGTATAAGACTAACAGTAACAAACATTTTTATTTCTAAGTAGACAAACAAAGTTTTAAAGGATAAATGTTTATTGTGTTGAGTTTCCTAAAACGGGAACACTAGAGTTCCGCCATGACAGCTATTAGCCAATGAACGTGACGCATCTTGACTTTGACAGTAGGTACCTAATGACCCAGTTGTTCGTTTTAAGCCCGCCATGTTGTTTTGCATTGTGTTGCACTCTTTCACAAAGATAAACTTACTTTAGATTATGAAAGAAGCCAAAATAAAATAAATAAACTGTGATAAATTTAAGAGTAGTAGAGTTCTATGTGATAGAGCTCGTCCGGCGAAGGACTACCACCATACCTATTTCTGCCGCCAAGCAGCAATGCTCGCATTGCTGTGTTCCGGTTCGAACGGTATGGTTTCCGGTGAAATTACACGCACATGAGACTTTCCATCTAACGTCTCAGGGTGGTAACACGCAAGTGATATCTATGATGTTGCATGCGTACATAGGCTACGGTAACCGCTGACCATAAAGTGGGCCGTACGCTTGGTTGCCACTTTAGTGGTATATAAAAAAAAAAAAAGTTTCTCTAATCATTATCTAATTAACTAGACCCCTACAAAAGACCAGGCCCGGCTCCATACTACGTGTAATAATTCCTTTTACAAGCGCAGTACATGGTGGTAAGACTATTCAGCAAGTCCGTCTTGGTGGGTACCACCGCAGTGCCAGATATTCTACCTCCAAGCAGTAGTGTGCACTGCACTGTGTTTAGGTTTAAAGGGCACTGTAGCAAGTGAAAGTAGTGAATGAAGTGCAAAGTGTTGTGCTTTGAAACATTTTAATTTCAATTTTTTATACAACGGAAGTGGCAACCAAGCGTACGGCTCACAAGATGGTAAGCGGTTACCGCAGCCTATAGACGCTTGCAATACCAGAGATATCACTCACGGGTTGCTACCTTGGGGCTAAGATCGAAAGCCTCATGTGCCAGTAATTTCACCGGAAACCATACCCTTCACACCGGAACAAGCAATGCGAGCATTACTGCTTGGCGGCAGAAATAGGGATGGTAGTCCTTTCCCGGACGAGCTCTATCATAGAGAACTCTTCTACTATTACATTACATTAGACGACCGATGTGGCGCAGGTCCGCCTGCGACGCAGAGGTTGCGGGTTCTATTCCCGCCTCGGGACAAATGTTTGTACGATCTACAAATATTTGTTCCGGGTGTTCTGGGTATTTTCTATGTATAATAAAAATATCTATCTATGTATTATATTGAATTAAATATATATCAGTCATCTAGTACCCATAACACAGCTCTGTTTAACAGCAGCTTAGCTTGGGGCTAGATGATGATTGTCCAGCACTTTTTTTTTTTTTGAGAGCACCGGTGGTCTAGTGGTAGTGACCCCGCCTTCCGATCCTAAGGTCGTAGGTTCAAACCCGGTCGTGCACCAATGGATTTTTCCGGCATGACCGGCATGTCCAAGAACTAAAAACTCGAAAGACATGTGCCATCCACCAATCCGCATTGGGTCCGCGTGGTGGATTAAGACCAATCACTCTCTCCCGAGAGTAGGCCAGTGTCCCAACAGTGGGAACATTAGAAGGCTGTCATGATGATTTATTTATGTGTTGCAACTGTTAAGTATCCGGCTCGACGCGCGACGGTTCAAAGTGAGCTCACCTGGATGTATCACACTTGCTGACGCCCCGGATGGCGGCGTAGCACTCGATGTGCTCGCGAATGGTGACGTTCTTCCAGAGCGCGTCGTGCTGCGGGCAGTAGCCGAGCAGACGGAACGCTGACGCCTGCGAGTCTCTTATGTTCTGATTGCTGAGCATCACCTGGAAATAATAATCATTATACAAAAAAAAATGCTGGACAAGCCACACAGCATCATCTAGTCTATTTACACAGCTGAAGTAGCAACCAAGCGTACGGCCCACAAGATGGTAAGCGGTTACCGCAGCCTATGGACGCTTGCAATACCAGAGGTATCACTCGCGGGTTGCCACCTTGAGGCTAAGATCGAAAGCCTCATGTGCCAGTAATTTCACCGGAAACCATACCCTTCACACCGGAACACAGCAATGCGAGCATTACTGCTTGGCGGCAGATAGGTATGGTGGTAGTCCTTCCCCGGACGAGCTCTATCACAGAGAACTCTACTACACTTTTTGTATAAAAAAAAAGCAAATGCTGAGTTGGAGCCTTTTTGTGGCGACCGCATTTTTGTGTAGGTACAACTAAAGCACACGACCTATTCTAACTTACTTAATTTTTTTTTTTTTTTTACCTGTTATTTTATTAGAATTGTATGTACCTACTCTGTATATTGTATCTACTTATGCTCGTCACAAATAAAACTATTTTCTTTCTTTCTTTCTTTCTTACAAAATATCTTTAGTTTGGGGATGGGCTTTCTAAAAAAACCACAGCGTGCTAGATACGTGAACACCATTTATTCGTAGAATGACACGACTTTGTTGACTTCTTTGTATGTGGCTTCTGTGGCTTAGTTGTCACAATTCTGCCAGTGTCTCAGTTATGCTAGTTTCATAAAACCGGAATGGAGAGTGGAACGAAAAAACAAATATGACCGGTGATATTGGGAGGGTCGGTTAAAATTTTGAAAACCAGAATGATTTATCTAAACATAAACGATACAACACAAAACATAACAACAACACTACGTAGATTATCAGTAATAGACTAAATAGTTATATAGGTTTAAGTACGGTATTTTACAATCTAAATTTATGTATTAGAGCTTAGACATTCATTAAGGGCTTGACATTTTATTTTCTCTGATTATATGGACATGTGTATTTTAATTTTTCTTTATAATATTTTATTAATTTCTGTTGTGTAAAAATATTACAATAATGTAGTATATTTAATTTTAGTTTTAGTTATAATTTTTAATTAATTTCAAATACGATTTTATTAATTGTTAATGAATAAATGAAAAATGAACAAGAAAACTACCTACCCACAGTATAAAGATGGTTATGTTGCATTTACCCTTAATCTAGGTACATACATTACAAAGGTAAGCTGCTGTTAAACAGAGCTGTATTATGGGTACTAAATGACTGATATACAATACAATATACAAAAAAGCGATAGGAACCCAGCCGGTGTTGTTGCCAGTTCTTTTACGGCATGGGCGCGTTGGAACTGGTGTAAATTTTCCTAGCTTGTAAGACGTTTCAAAGTGATCCTTGTGATTCTACTGAATAAATAATTTTTGATTTTGATTTTGATTTTGAAATACATAGATAGATATTTTTTATTATATAAATAAAATACCCAGAACACCCGAAACTAATATTTGTAGATCGTACAAACTTTTGACCCGAGGCGGGAATCGAACCCGCAACCTCCGCGTCGCAGGCGGACCTGCGCCCGCTGCGCCACATCGGTCGTCAATAATAATCATAATCATTTATTGTTTGCGAACCTAGGTAATATAAAATGATGGTACCTAATGCTAACATATGAGCACTAGATCCTGCCATTTGGTCATACAAACATTTATAAACATTAAATTTAAAATAGTTTAAAGAAAATGTCGAATGTGGTTAAATTATTAAAATGTCAAAACTAAAATGTGTCATGTATAGTTCCCACAACGGATCTCGGCCGTCGTGAAATTAGCCGTTTCGATGCGCAATGGAGCTTTTTCTAACTAAATTGTCTTTGCGCATCACAAACGGCTAACTTCACGGAAGCCTAGATCCGCTGTGCGAACTATATCTGAAACTATTATATTATTATTAAATAATGTTAAAAGACTTTTAACAATCTTTTCTTGACATTTGAACAATTCAATTAAATATAAATAGATATAGTTCGCACAGCGGATCTAGGCTTCCGTGAAGTTAGCCGTTAGTTGTACTATCGTACAACTTAGTTATGTTCAATAATAATTTGATCATTCAAGAACTCATTTACGGTGTAAATGAGTTGTAAATGAAGATGGCATCAGCTCCTCGCTCTCATGCCATGCTCTGACGCCAGAGAACAAAATCCTACTAATATTATAAATGCGAAAATCTGTGAGTGTTTGTTACCACGTATCTCCGTGACGACTAAACCGATTTTTATGAAATTTGCAAAGATGGCTTATGTCCTGGATTTTTTTATATTTTTTTTTATTTATTAGGCACACAATACAGAATACCACAGCAATATAAACATTTAAAGCTAGGTGGTATCCTAAAAGTATGTGTACACATCAAGATCATTTATTACGAGCAGCAGTAGAAGTTAATAATATTAGATATCTAATAATTTTACGAATAACATATATGCTACTTTTTATGCTCAAAAATGTACTGTTCCTGAGGGATATCATAAAAACTGCAAAAAACGCGGGTGAAACCACACGGGTCAGCTCGTATGTACTTTGTGATTTCCACGGTACCACATGAAAACGGATCTCATGAAGATATTCAGAAGCCCCCTTTTATGCCCCTTCATATCTAAAACCCCGATAATAGTCATATAATCTGTATAGATCAGATCTGTTGTAAAATACGACCTGTAGAGGAGTACGTACTTATCCAATAAACTGAAAGACGAAAGCATTTTTTGCCAGACCTGAAGCAGAAACTCTTGGCTCGCTTCGCTTGATCGATCAATTAACACATGGTTAAGGCTGCGTTTCCAGCAGAGCTAAGCGAGGATGTGTAACTCGTTAAGACGAAAGCATTTTTTGCCAGACCTGAAGCAGAGACTCTTGGCTCGCTTCGCTTGATCGATCAATTAACACATGGTTAGGGCTGCGTTTCCAGCAGAGCTAAGCGAGGATGTGCAACTCGTTAAGACGAAAGCATTTTGTGCCAGATCTGAAGCAGAGACTCTTGGCTCGCTTCGCTTGATCGATCAATTAACACATGGTTAAGGCTGCGTTTCCACCAGAGCTAAGCGAGGATGTGTAACGAGAGATGTGTTTGCTGGAACCAATAGAATCACTACATTGAAGCTGTCAGAGCGAGACTAGTTAAATTAAGTGATTCTATTGGTTCCTAACAAACACATCCCTCGCTACACCTCCTTGCACATCTCTGGTGGAAACGCAGCATTACTGTCATTATTCAATGTTAGGAGACAGCGGTAGTATACTTAAAACCATTGATAGTAAGGTAGTCTTATAAGGTAGTCTTATGGGTTACCTCTCCTCTAGTAGGCTCCTCAGCAGTAATAATGTTCATAGTTGTGGTCTTTCCAGCACCGTTGTGGCCGAGTAGACCGAAGAGCTCACCTTCTTTGACTGCTAGACTCAGCCTTTGCAGGCTTGCTTTCAGTAGAAAAAGAAAAGAAGAAAGTAGAAGGAAAAGAAAGGGTTACCTCTCCTCTAGTAGGTTCTCGTTAGTAGTAATTATCTTCATAGTTGTGGTCTTTCCAGCACCGTTGTGGCCGAGCAGACTGAAGATCTCGTAGAGTTGTTTAGTAGAAGACGGAATAGGCAAAAAGCGTTACCTCTCCTCTAGTAGGCTTCTCCTCAGCAGTAATGATCTTCATGGTGGTGGTCTTTCCAGCGCCGTTGTGGCCGAGTAGACCGAAGACCTCGCCACCTTCGACTGCTAGACTCAGCCTCTGCAGGCCTGCTTTACGCACAGCAGTGGTGTCGTCGACGCCACAGCTGCACCCACCGCTTTCTGCACCGCGGACTTTGTAAACTTTCCGCAGATTCTGAAAGAAAAGAAATGTAAGGGTAGAGTTCTTTGTGATAGAGCTCGTCCGGGGTAGGACTACCTGTTTCTGCCGCCAAGCAGTAATGCTCGCGTTGCTGTGTTCCGGTTCGAAGGGTATGGTTTCCGGTGGAATTACAGGCACATGAGACTTTAGATCTACGTCTCAGGTAGGTGGCAGCGCACAAGTTATATCTCTGATGTTGCAAGCGTACATATGCTACGGTGACCGCTTACCATCAAGTGGGCCGTACGCTTGGTTGCCACTTGAGTTGTATTCTTACTTCTAACTAAACTCACGTGTACAACTAAAGGTGGTGCGTTCGGCGAGTGGCTGCTCAGTATAGAGGCGACGCGGCGCCGCTCCTTCCTCACGTCTTCGTCTTCTCTCGCGTCGCCAGTAGACGGCGGCAGCTCGGCTTCCACGTCGCACTTCTCAGAGGAAGCCCTTCTTCTTCTTCTCTATGATGTTCAAGAAAAATGGATACGGGAACTAAGTAGGTTAGGTAAATTCGTACGAGCCAGTGGCCAACTCTGGTGACAGAGTAAATAAACTGGTGGCGCCTTGACCCAGCGAGAAGGCAACGCGGCAGACCAAAACGGAGATGGCGGGACGAATTATTTTTGGTAGCTTGGAGGTTTTTGGGTTTTTGATCGAGACGTCTGGAATGGGGGAGGCCTTTGCCCAGCTGTTGGATACTAACGGCTGATATAATAAGAATAAGAATAGTTTATTGTGCAAAAAATATAGGTACCTAATTACTACAATCATAGTACATTATATTTGTTACTAACTTAGGTTCTAGGTCTAGCTGGTAGTTTGGGTGATAAAATGGGTAGATAAGGAAGAGAAAAGGAATATTATTACCATGTATGTAGTAGGTAGCAAAGTACACTTTTTATATAAACGGTGCGTTGGTTGTCGGATGAGTAAAACTGTATCCCGACATCCAGCGCCCTCCGTCGGACATCTAATGGCTATACATTCATTATCAACCTGACAAACTTAAGGGATAGGTTCCACACATAAATAAATAATATATGTAATATACCTATATATATTTTTTTCATGTATATTTTGTCTTAAAAATCCCAAGTAAAAAAAAAAAAATCGATTACGTTTTTCTGCTCAATTATTATTTATCAATGTTGGGAATCGAGTTGAGCGGCGTAATAATGAAATATTCGAGTGTACGCGCCCCGTAGCAGGTCATTGACACGCGCAGGTCAAGGACGCGCGGGTTATTGACCCGCGGTTCATTGACGCACAGGTCACTGACACGTGCCGAGCGCTGCCTTTTCGATTGCTAACAAAGATAACTAATTATTAGCACAATTACGTAATTTTTTTTAAATATAAAAAAATGTTAAGAAAAAAAAATACAAGTATTTTTTTTTATGTGTGAAACCTATCCCTTAAGTTTGTCAGGTTGATAATGAATGACCCTGTATAATAATAACTGGTAAAATAAACTCACATCACAGAGGTTCGGGCTACAGTCGTTAGCTTTCAAAGCGTCGGCCGCCCTGAGCAAGGCTCCGTACAAGGGTATATGCCATAGCATGGCACACACCAGCACGCACACCTCAGCTGTCATGTAGCTCCAGAGAGAGGGGTTGGTGCACGGGTCGCGGAGGTTACATGTCACATACACCCTGAATAGAACAGAATAAGAGTAGAAGAGTTCTTTGTGATAGAGCTCGTCCGGGGAAGGACTACAGCCCTAACTATTTCTGCGGTTCGAAAGGTTTGTTTTCCGGTGAAATTACAGGCACATGAGACTTTCCAAGTAACGTCTCAGGGTGGTAACACGCAAGTCCTATCTATGATGATGAATGCGTACATAGGCTACGGTAACCGCTTACCACCAATTAGGCCGTACGCTTGGTTGCAATTTTAGTGGTATAAAAATAATGAAATATTTTTATTTGCAACAATACACAACATAATAATATTAAAACTTAAAATTGGGTTTGTGTCAAAATCTTCTTTGAAAATCGCCTTTATAGGGATTTTGGGAATTTTAATGTCAAAATCCCTTTGAAGCTTCAAGCTAGAGCACAGAACAGATGCTAGTAAAAAGTCAAAATCAAAGTCAAAAATGTTTTTATTCAATCATTACAAGGATCATTTTGAAACGTCTTAAAGCTAAGTGAATTTACGGCAGTTCCACGCGCCCCAGTCTAGAAGAATCTGGCAACAAACTCGGCTGGGTTCCTAGCTTTTTTTTTAAATATATAATGCTGGACAACCCTCACAGCATCATTTAGCCCGAAGCTAAGCAGAGCTTGTGACATTTTTTTATTATACATAGAAAATACCCAGAACACCTGAAATTTTTTTGCAGATCTTACAAACATTAGTTCCAAGGCGGCGAACCCGCAACCTCCTGCATTGCAGTCGTTTCTTCGCCCGCCACGCCACATCGGGCGTCATTATTCACTGCCTTTTTTTCGTCACAAAAGTTGTTTTAATTTGTATTGTTATTTTTATTTTTATGTTAATTGTGTGGCGTTAAATAAATATTTTTCTATTCTATTCTATTCTATAAGTTAGCAATTTTAGTTCGTAAAAGGCGGATGGAATGGTGACCTAAAGAAAACAAACGGCGCACACTATTTTCACTCACCTATCGACGTAGTAAATGATGGCGTAAGGAATATACATGACGTCCACGAAACTGAAGAACACGTGCAAGTAGAAGGCTGTATCACTACCTGCAAACAAATCACACTGTAGATTTAGTATATTGATACAAAAATACATAGTTTTAAATCCCCCATACTTGGTTGAGACAATGATTTTCACACATAAAACGCTATATAGGCATGACTGATTTTTAAAAACTGCTGAATTGTGTTCAGAAGCATCGACTTTGTGCAAAAAAATATTTATGATCTTAGAAATTAATGGTTTTGTATTAAAATATGCGATTTAAATTTGAATTTTAAAACGCACGCCAAAACGCGCTGAGTCGCGGAGTGACGTCATTGTTTCAGGTTTCAATGTGAAATTTTAGCATTAGGCCGCGCTCACTTTGGATGCGAATTATATCGTACGTATCCAAAGTGAGCGCGGCCTTATGGTTCAAAGTTCTGCAATTTTATTTGATGCCAACAATCAGAGAACCAAGATGCTCTGATTGGTGTTCAACCTTTTATGACGGACTGCTGAATTTTGTAATTTTATTATTTAAAAATATTATCAATCTCGCATCTAATGTAAAAAGAGATATGGTATTTATATTCCTTGAATCCGTTTCCGGTGAAGACGTGATTTTATTGATTCTTGGTTACTGTCATCATGCGTATTGAGATGATTTTGAATTTGAAGCTAACTTGGAGAAAATCTTACCCCATTTGAAAGTATCTAAAACGGCGACCAGTATAAACGGTATTACTCCGACCCAAGTGGTGATATTTGGCATAATACTCTGAGCGGAATCCATCTTGTCGAAGATATAAGAGAGGCAGGTGTTGAAGAGAATGGCAGAGGGACTGTAGAGGATCAGCAGGGTGCAGAGCATGAATATAGCCGACGGGTTGTTGAGACTTGGGATGTCGTTGAGAACTACCTGGAAAAGAAACCATTAGCATGATAATAAAAATATTAAATAATGCTGGACAATCCACACAGCATCATCTAGCCCCAAGCTAAGTAGAGCTTGTGTTATGAGTACTAGATTGACTAATATACTTAATACAATACATAGATAGATATTTTTTATTAAACATAGAAAATACCCAGAACACCCGGAACAAGTATCTTGCAGATCGTACAAACATTTCCATTTCCATGTCCCAAGGCGGGAATCGAACTGCATCCTCCGCGTCGCAAGCGGATCTTCAACTGCTGCACATCGGTCGTCGTTACACCAAAGGTTTTAAGCTCGCCTATGCACTGGGTTACAATAAAGAATTTTCATTCCTTCGTTCATTCATTACAGCAGTCAGAACTCAAGTCATTCTTTTTTTCGTGCCGATGCTTCACTTTAAGGTCGAGATGACTGACTTTTATCAGTCACACAAAACAGACAAAAGTAGGCTTTTATCGGTGAAAGAGATATGAAATATATGAGTCGTGGACGACTGGTGTCTATGTCGTGTGAGTAGGCGCATAATTAATCACAGAAATCGGTCACAGACTGAAGCCAGTCATCTGCAGTAGGTGCGGAGTATCTATCAATATAAAAATGACTTACCAATATTAAAACTCCGGCAGTCGTAATCAACATTATCACAGTTAGAATAGTGAAGAACGTGAGGAAGTACATGCACATGGACAGGCCATTTATCCTTAGCTGATTTCTGGCTTTTATCTGTAAAAATGATTGATAAATTAAGAACAATTTTATTAGAATCTCAATGAATACTGACTTGAAGAGTTAATTAATCTAGCCCTTAGCTCTACATTTGGCGAAGGTATCGTCTAGGTAAAAACATTTAGTAATTTTTTAGACATTATGATTTTAGATTATTAGCTCATTGTCATGTTTTTTAAGAAACGACAAAGAACGTATCATAAACAAAATTTCACTTACCTTCACACAATATTATCTAATATATAAAAAGTACTATCCAATATCCACAGCTAAAGTGACTCAAACCAGGAAGAATGACATTATCTCTACGAGAAGCATATTTAAACTTGTCGATACATCTTCAACATATCAAGTGATATACAGAATCCATACAAATGGAACTAGGAGTCATTTTTTATTTTGAAATCCTCACCTCTCTGTCATAGACTATATCCACAGCCAGTGTCACGGGAACCAATGCGAATATCATGCCAACAAAGATGGCGCATATCACATTCCCCACATTGAACTCTTCTTGTTGCTCTGTTTGCTGGAACGGATGAACTAACACCTCTATAGGCTTAAAGCCTTCTATTAGACCAGAGGCTGCCATCATTGCTCTAAAAATATGCTAAAGTTATATTATTTCTAGTAGTTATACCGGTGGTATGAGCACCGGTGGTCTAGTGGTAGTGACCCCGCCTTCCGATCCTAAGGTCGTGGGTTCAAACCCGGTCGTGCACCAATGGATTTTTCTGTTCGAAAACATTATGTGCGTAACGCCAGTGCTCTCATACGGTGAAGGAAAACATCGTGAGGAAACCGGCATGACCAAGAACTAAAAATTCAAAAGACATGAACCATCCACCAATCCGCATTGGGTCCGCGTGGTGGATTAGGACCCAATCACTCTCGCCTGAGAGTAGGCCAGTGTCCCAGCAGTGGGAACATTAAAAGGTTGTCGATTGGTTGGATGTCGAAGATTGTGATGACTATAAATCTCTGAACCTTGGATAGCCTTTAAAAATGTTGTCCTGAATAATACCATGCTACCGAAGTCACGGAATAACAAGTTAACCATTGCATTAAAAGTGGTGTTTGGTTCATTCTTGGTTCTTGTGCGTGTTTAGCACTAGGTTGAAAGACCTTGAGAAGGGTTTTGTTACTGCTGTTAAAAGTACCAGTCAGTGTATCATTATGGTTTTCTTTTAGTACCTAGTAGAAGTTTATTAGATGCACAAAGATGAGATAGATGGTGTTAAAATGCAACATAGACTTACCTATAAAGACTGTTATCCAATAAATTGATAATAATAGGAATGCCATGCGTATAAGTACTATTATAATAGGCCATTATATTCCCGTACGGTATCTCATTCTGCTTCATACTAAACGCTCCAAAATTCTCCATATTCAAAAAACTAGAAAAGTTTCCATCAAATTCCACTATAGGGTTAGCACCAAGAAATTCTAATGAGTCTTTGAAGTCTATCAGTTCTTTTAGGCTGCTGGGTTCGCTGTATAAGGCAATTGGAGTCTTGTTAAAATAGGCGTTGGGGTCCAATTTGAGTGGCTGCATTCGAAAAAATACTATTTGTCTTGATTTCACCCAGAGACCGATAGCGCAGGAAACTGAAAGATAGAAACGTTTTTTCAAAGCAGTCCTTTTGTGACCTATTTATAGCACTTAAGTAAAATTAGGCTGTAACTAGTGAACAAAACTTATCTCAGTCCTTATACGAAAATACAAAATGCTAGAGCGTGACAGAGATGAATAAGTGCTGTGTTAAACCGAGCCAGTTGAAATTGCCATTGGCGGTCACCCATCCAAATGATCGTCGCTTCCGTGCTTCGTTAAGCAGTCGGTCCCGACTTTTTCAAAGTTGTTAGGCCATGACAGAGGCCTTCAGGCGGCCTAGAAACTCTGTCACCAGAGTTGGCCACTGACTCATACGAACGAACGAACGAACAAACCGAGCCAGGAGTATTTAAAATGAGCAGGTGCTTACTTATTGGCATGAAGATCATAACATAAAGCTTGTAGGGATCTCTGATCATCCTGACAGTTCTGATGTAGACCATGGCGCAGAAGGTTCTCCAGCAGTTAGGGTTGGTCTTCACAAGTTCACTGAGGGCATCTACTGAGACGGTTACTTCTGGGACGATCTGGAATATATTTTTACAATGCAAAATATGGTTCAATTGGTAACAATAGAAATAAAAAATGACTACAATAATAGCCGTGTAGAAATTATTTCAATCTTGTTGCCATACTTTTTACCGGGATGAGAAGTAGTCTATATGCTATTCCCGGTTATTATTTATCAAAATGTTAAATTTCAGCTAAATCTGTTTAGTGGTTTTTGAGTTATTAGAGGAACAAACATCCAAACATCCATACTTTTGCATTAATATTAGTGTGATGTTTTCAAAATCAATCAATCAAAATATGTTTATTTAAATTACACTTTTTAAATATTACAGGGTTTGCGGCTCTTCAATTAAGTTTTAATGACCTGTGTGAGAAGAGCCCCTGTGTGAGAAAAGAGTTTTTCATTCCAGGAATCTTAATCGACAAGAAATATTACCTTGACGTGTTCAACTCCGTGATTTGTTGTATGTAAAGTGTGGGAGGCTGGCGGCGTTGGTAGCGATGTGGTTTTTTCAGTGGCTTTATCGTTTAGTTCCTAAAAAATAACAATATCAACATTAAAGATTATCTCAAAAATATTGGTAGAGCACCCGCGTATCAAGCCTAGGTTGAGTGTTCAAATCCCGCTTGAGGCGAAATAGTTTTTAGGATATTATATAATCTTTAGTATTCACTTAAAGTAATGGTTAACACTATAAAAACAAAAATAACCAATATCTACATTTTCTAGGTCATTAGTTTCATCTCATGAAACGACTGCTGTTTGAATGAGAAGCAAGAGACTAGTTTTTCAACTGTTACTAAACAAATGTTTGCATGACCTGCAAATATCCATGATCTTATTGTTACTGATACCCACGACAGGGAGAGTCCTAGGGTCAAAATCTATATGTTTTTGAGTGTTTTCGTTATTTTATTGAAAAGTTGATTGACAAGTGATGGGGTTTTGATCTTTAGTTGTTAATAAACTTACCTGATAACTCAAAGTTTTGCTTTGTAAAGATAGGCTTCGTGACAACGCCCTGGCTCGGACTAGCTTCACAGAAGAGACTCCTTCTACCGCCTCTGTCTCTTCAGCGTTCTCACCTTCCAGAGATAGGAACACCTCTTCGAGTGTGGTCATGGATACGCCATAGCTAGTTACACCTAGAAGATTATAATTTACATTTATCGTGACACTGTTTCTTTCTTTGTTCATATCGTTAATGGCCGAGATATTTAGGTAATTTTGAAAGGGTTTTTTTTATACAACTGAAGTGGCAACCAAGCGTACGGCCCACAAGATGGTAAGCGATTACCGCAGCCTATGGACGCTTGCAAAACCAGAGGTGTCACTCGCGGGTTGCCACCTTGAGGCTAAGATCATAAGCCTCATGTGCCAGTTATTTTACCGGGAACCATACCCTTCACACCGGAACACAGCAATGCGAGCATTACTGCTTGGCGGCAGAAATAGGTATGGTGGTAGTCCTTCCCCGGACGAGCTCTATCACAGAGAACTCTTCTACTCTTAGTCTTGGGTCTTGTGCCTTGTGGCTTCACGCATTGTCAGCTCCCCACGCATACCGGACCAAATGCGCGTTCAAATGCGGAAAAGGGGGTCCACATAAATAAAAAAATAAATAAATAAGGGTCTTGTACCGAAAGGTTTGACGCGACTGTCTAGTCGTTTGCTTGATGTTAAGCGTCATGCCTGACCATAATAGTAGCCGTGTCGTAAAGCTTTAAGTTTTAAAGTTTTGCGTGACACGGCACCGCGTTCATCCCCGAGACATAGGTCCGTATTCAAGAACTCAAGCTCAAAACGATACTCAAGCATAGATCCTCAAATCGATGCTTGAGTCACGATGCACCCTCAAGTATGGTTCTTGAATATGGGCCTAAGTCTCATTTGCCAAATATTTTCACTTGCTACAGTGCTTAAACTAACTATACTTGCAGGTAGAATATCTGTTACTGCAATGGTACTATCGATGTTAAGACAGACTTGCTGAAATGTCCAGCCAGCTAAGATGAGCGCCGTAGACAAACATTTCAAAGATAATTTTCACTTTATCTCTAGACTTCCGTAGAGAAAATCGTCGACATACTCATACGGAAGGTAAGATCTTACCAAGCCTGTTAGTTTTCTCCTTGATCTCATGCTCGATAGCGAGGAACAGCGGCGGGAACAGATGCACGGCGTAGTGAGGCAGGATGTAGGACAGCTCTCTGCCGTGACGGCGCGCCTTCTCCGCTCGGGGCACGTGGCCTCGGACCAAGCGAGTGATCTGGTGCTCCCGGCATACACCTTGAAGATTTATAATGATGACTGATTTTGAAAACTGGTTCTATTGGTTATTTTTGTTATTCGATGTGTTAATCATCACACTAAGGGGGAATACTAAAAATTATGATAAACCAAAACTTATTTCATTTCAAGCGGGATTTGAACCTTCCGCTTGATACGTTGGTGCTTTACCAAGTGAACCAAGTGGACCCAATCACTCTCGCTCAAAAGTAGGCTAGTGTGCCAGCAGTGGGAACATTAGAATGCCTCATTATAGGAGGATAATGACAAAGTGTGAGAAAATTATTAGAAACTGATGCGATGCGTTTTCAAGTCGATGTTTCAATGATTAAAACTCTGGAATTTTACTTACCATCTAAAACTAAGGTCAAGTGGTATCCGATTCCGAATTTGTTTTTCAAGAACAACGACGTACCAGCACAGCGAACCTAGAACATACCAACAATTTTCTCATCTTAAATTAATTGCTCGTGGCTAAGTTGTTCCTAACAAATTACCTAAGCACTTATACTCAAAGAACTATCTTGAACCTTTAAAAAACGGGTGTTTTCACGTACCGGTATATCGGTGAAGAGGTACCGACACTGTTTCGACTCAATTTCGAGAGGTTAAATCAGGGTTGAGTGACACGGCGAGCGTCCTCCTCCGCGCCGCTATATGCATATCGCCAGTACGTGTATCGGTACGTGAAAACACCCGTTTTTAAAATGTTTAACTAAGCACTGTTTCGCGGGATTAACATTTAGATGGATGTGTGGCAATTTCAGCTGAGTGGAAAGCTCGGTAATTACAAAAAAATCTACTAATTACGAGTACCTATATGAGAAACTGAACCATTTTTTACCTACTGTTAACTTTCCTTTCAGTCTTTGATGTTATTATCTCGCCAATAGTGCAGGACCATTCCTTTCTTAGCTGCCTTAAAACTCACCCTGCCTTTACTGATTACTGCCTTCCGGTCTCCGAGGATATCAGCCTCGTCCATGAAGTGTGTGGTGAGGAGTAGGACCTTCCCTCGCTTAGCTCGCTGCAGGATCCGCCACATCTGCCGCCGGGAGACGGGGTCTACGCCTGCTGTTGGCTCGTCGAGGATTATTATCTGGGAAACAGGTATTACCGACGATTTAACATGTAAGTTGTTAGGTTGATGATAGTTTTAGGCGGTCATTGATTTTATGGTCCTGTCTTTTTTTTTAATGTATGTGCGCAATGTTAGCGCTCTCATACGGTGAAGAAATCATCGTGAAGAAACCGACATGTCCAAGAACTAAAAATTCAAAAGACATCCACCCATCTGTATTGGGTCCGCGTGGTTAAGATCCAAGCACTCATGCTCGTGAGTAGGCCAGTGTCCCAGCTGTGGGAACATTAGAAGGGTGTTAAGTCGATGATGATGAAGTGTTGGTTGCCAGCATAGAAGGTGTAGTCCCCATTGATTCCTATCATCCGGCATTGGATATCGAGGTAAGAGTAGATTTGACTCATTACTCAGATAAAATTGCGCCTAGTAATATTGATCCAATTAAGGATTGGAACTTTAATAAATGCGATTTTGTATTACTTTATGACTTGCTAGCTACAGTTTCTTGGGATAATGTTTTACTATGTGGCGATGTAAATAGTGCTACTAGTACCTTTTATAGCATTATCTATAACATCTTTGACACTTGCATGCCTAAGAAAAATCGTAAGAGATTAGTAAATAGGCGATATCCTACGTGGTTCACACCAGACATCATTTGTGACATTAGGCTCAAAGCGAAACTTCACGCTGACTGGAAACGCACCAAATCAGTGATATCTTATAAATCTTTTTCAGATCTTCGATCTTCTCTTAAGTCTCGTGCAGCATCTGCTTACAGCTTGTATATGCGTCGTATAGAGAGTAATATTGCATCAAACCCACGTGCTTTTTGGCGCCATATCTCAAGTCTACGCACGAAGGGTGGTTTTGAGCCTCAAATTTCATACCAGGGTGAATGTTGTTCGGGAGTTGGGGCAGCGGAGGCATTTGCTGACTTTTTTGCATCTGTATTCCTTTCAGATGTACCATCACTGAGTGCAAATGATGCTAATCGCTTTGATGGTAGTTCCAATGGTAATTACATTAATATTTCTCATTTTACTCCCATGAATGTTTTAAACGGAATCACGAAATTAAAGACAGGTAACTCAGTGGGACCGGATGGCATTCCTTCAGGCATTTTGAAACAAATGAAGACTTATTTTGTTTCTCCACTATACTACATTTTTAATCTAGCCTTAAAAACTGGTGTTTATCCTTCGTACTGGAAAATATCGAGAGTGACCCCTATTCCAAAAACTTCTAACAGATTGGTCGTGGAAGAGTATAGACCGATTGCAATTCTGCCATTACCTGCAAAGGTTTTCGAAAATGTTCTTCACAAGCTAATTTTTGAACAAGTTGAAATATTTTTAAGTGATGCTCAGCATGGTTTTAGACACAAGAGATCGGTCAATACCAATTTACTGACTCTGGTGGAGTATGTTTCTATACAGCTTGATCGTGGACGGCAGGTAGACGTGCTCTATTTTGATTTCCGGAAAGCGTTCGATAGAGTCAACAACGACATACTGTTGACAAAACTTAGCGCCATAGGCTTCGCTCCAAATCTACTACGACTTGTGGCTGACTATCTACGCGATCGACAGCAGTATGTCAGGCTGGGCATATACGAGTCTAAGCCCTATCACACGCGCTCCGGAGTCAGCCAGGGATCTGTGCTGGGTCCTTTGTTTTTTTTATTAATGGTAAACGACTTGCCTGCCTGTCTTGAATTTGCCAAATGCCTCCTTTACGCGGACGATTTAAAGATGTATTCCGTTATCGGGTCTCTGGAGGATTGCTTATTACTACAGCGTGACATCGATGCAGTTTGCCAATGGAACATTGATAATAAAATGGAATTTAATCTCACTAAGTGCTCCGTTATGACTTTTGGTCGAGTGCGGCATCCAATATCCTTCGATTACAAAATTCACGGTGATGTGATCCCACGATTAGCTGTGATGAGGGATTTGGGAGTCGCTTTCGACCAGAAGCTAACGTTTCATGAACACATTGCTACTGTTGCTAGGGAATCCTTCCGGAGGCTCGGCTTTGTTTTGAGAAATGCTCGTGATTTTAAGAATGAGCATGTTGTCAGGCTCCTATTCAGTACTTTAGTTCGGAGCAAGCTTGAGGCCAGCTCTTGTGTCTGGAATCCATGTGAACGCACTTATGCTCTTCGATTAGAGAAAGTTCAGAAGGCATTCCTTAGGTTCCTTTACAAATACAGGTTAGGGTATTACCCTTTCTTGTATCCGACCAAGTTCCTCTTGGGATGCTTAGGCTATAACTCTTTGGAAACCAGACGAGCGCAAGATCAGATCACTACTGTATGCAAAGTGTTCCGCGGAACGATCGACGCGCCTGACTTGCTTAATGGGTCACTTCTACTCTTTGTACCTGACAATTATCTTCGGCTCAGAAAACACAAACTCTTTGTCCCACCCGCCTGTCGCACTGTAGCGCGCGCTAACTCTCCCTTGCCTAGAACCCTCACTGCTCTCAACCACCTCATCAAAGCCAACCCGGACGTCGATATTTTCACAGACGAATGGATAAAATTAATGTTGGTATGCCTTAAATATTGTGAGGCAGATAGTTGACGGTTCTTTATCTCGTTAAAATTGTATAGTTATAATCATAATATTTTCTTTAGTTTTAATCTATTTTCTAATTTATTATCTATTATTTTATGTTAAACTTTAATTTTATTGACATTTTATAATTTTTTATTATTGTTGTTATTAATTGTAGTATTGATAATTTGACATTGTATGATGTTTTTAATAATTAGTGTAATTGGTGTTTTTGTGCCGTTCTAATTATCAAATAAATAAATAAAATAAATAAATAAATGATGATTTTTCAAGGAAACTACTTACAATACTTCCCCGGCTTAGCTCATCACAAACTCCTACAGAAATCTTCATAAAATGATAAATATCTACAACTGACCTTGGGATCTCCAATCATGGCAACAGCAATGCTGAGTTTCCTCTTCTGCCCCCCGGAAAGATGCTTCGCGAACACACCGACCTGGTCTATCAGACCGACTTCCACCAGCGACTTGTGGATCTGTTCTGACACCTGCTTCGGTGGCACACCCTGGAATAATAGTTTATAAGATTTAAGCGTTGACAAAAACCTTGGGACGAATGTGCTCCAACTACTCAGCATCAGCTATAGCAGCATGTGTACCATCAAGTAGCAAAGTTTATGTCAAAAGAGCGATAGGAACCAAATTTTTGGTCAATTGATTGTGCGGCATGGGCGCGTTGTAACTAGCATTTACCTTGTCTGTAAGACGCTTGAAGTGTTCTTACTGAATAGAACTATTTTAAAATTTAATTTAATCAGCATCTATAACAATAGCAAGGAACATGCCAAAAAAAGATAGGAACCTAGTACCTAGTTGTTATTATGCTGTGTTGTGTTCGAGCGGTGAAGTGTTTCTGATTAAAGCTATCCGTAAGATGGCGCTGTTCGTGATTTCCTCGAATATAATAATGTCCTAAAATTTAAAATTGCACTAAATTTGATATTACCTTTACGGTGGCGAAGAACTGCAGATGTTCTTTAACAGAAAGCAGGTCGAAAAGTACATCTTGCTGAGGACACACACCAGTCATCTGCCGAATCTCCAGCATATCGTTTGGATCCCTGGAAAAGCAAACACGTAAACACTCTAGTAGAGACAAATCAGTCTAAAATTACACGCCCCACTTCAAAAATTGCTTTTGTTGTCCCATTCAAATTGACAAACGCGGTGGAGGGGCGTGCTGCGTTTGCACCAGAGATGTGCGAGGATGCGTAGCGAGGAAAGTGTTTTTAGGAACCAATAGAATCACTTCATTAAAGTCAGAGCGATGTTAGGTAAATGAAGTGATTCTGTTGGTTCCTAACAAACACATCCCTCGCTACACATCCTCGCACATCTCTTGTGGAAACGCAGCCTTAGACTGGATGATCTCTGCACTGGTCAGTCCTGGTCTTACTGCAAAATCAGACTGGTATTTTGTTACGTCTTTTTCACCTAGTAAGTTCATTTGCTACAGTACCCTTCAAATCTAAACAGTAATGCTAGCATTATACGAGGCAGGATATCTGGCACTGCGACGGTACTTAGCAAAAGGGACTTTGCTGATAAGTCTTACCACCTCAAAAAACCTTAAGCAACTTTTCAGATGCTCGTTGTTGTTGTTGTTGTTAGCCTGCACTGTCACATCGCTGGGCAAAGGCCTCCCTTTGAGTTTTCCAGACTTTGCGGTCTAACGCATTGGCGTTAGACCGCAAAGTCTGTAATCAGTGGAAATGGAATCTTCAGTAATCTGTGGAAGGTATTGACCTTCCACTGATTACTGAAGGTGTTGAGTTCGTCTCACCATCGTGGTCTACCGTGACGCCGCCTCACTGTCTCAGGGGTCCAATACATAATCTAAATTTGTTCAGATATTGAAAAAAATCCATCACCGTTCAGGCATAACACCCTATCACCCTCGTCCAAAAGATCAGTCTCCTAATGAGAAGATTAGAAAAGACCCATTCTATTAAGAAGACTAGAAGGTTCGTCATGAATAGTGCAAACTCACCTAACATCCAACCCGTAAACATAAGCAGTCCCAGCAGAGGGCGCTGTAAGCCCAGTTAAGATATTAAACAGCGTCGACTTCCCCGCTCCGTTATGGCCCAGAACCGCTGTGATCTGCCCCTCGTATATAGACAGGTCTATGTTGTCGATAGCCTTGATCTCCGGCCGGCGGCAGTGCCGGAAGGATTTCTGGAGACCGACTATACGAATGGCTTCTCTGTCTTGGAGCTCTCTAAAATGAAAAGACCAAGATGAAGAAAGAGATTTCGGAAGACCCATGAGGCTAAAGTAGTTTTTTTTAAATAGTTGAAACTATAGTGGTTTAACATCATTTTAAATTATTAACGGTTATTTACGGTCCCAGGCTGCCTGGGCCACTCTCAATCGAAAGTAGGTCAGTGCGCAGCACTGGGAATATGAAAAGGCTGTCATGATAACTTGTTTTTTTTTTTTTTTTTTTTTATACTACTAAAGTGGTAACCAAGCGTACGGCCCACTTTATGGTCAGCAGTTACCGTAGCCTATGTACGCATGCAACATCATAGATATCACTTGCGTGTTACCACCCTGAGACGTTAGATGGTTAGTCTCATGTGCCTGTAATTTCACCGGAAACCATACCCTTCGAACCGGAACACAGCAATGCGAGCATTACTGCTTGGCGGCAGAAATAGGTATGGTGGTAGTCCTTCCCCGGACGATTGATGATGTAATGTGATGATAAAACTGCTGACCTAGGAACAGGTTCGATATCCTTGCTATGCTGTGCATCCCCGTTGGAATGGAAATGGACGGCTGAGACTCTGCCGCGGCGGCTTCCGAGCCAGTAGGACGGCAGTAGGCAGAACCATGGCTTCTGCTTGATGCCATATTCACCTGGAAATAAAAAACTACTCAAATCCATGTTTATAAAATAAGTTCGCGGCACAGGTATAACCATCTTTTCTGAATTCCTTTGGGCTGACTAAGCCAAAGGATGGAGTAATTGCTGACTGCTAGACAAGCCAAGAAGAGCAAGAAATTCTGTCGAAGGTGTTACAGCGTATACGTCACTTCACACGATGCTGTTTATTGACTGCTAAGCATGGACTTTTGGAGATTGGGGATATGAATCTTCATTTTACTGCTCATTCACAAAAATAATAGAAAATTGTTGTATTGGAATCGTTATGGTACACGTTCAAGATGGGCTGCAGACTGCGACCGCAGGCGTCACTGAGGCTGTTGATGACTAGCGATTGCGCCGCAGTGTCGCGCTTGGAATCAATTTCATAGAGATTCACAGAAACCAGTAGTGTCGCTTGTAGTTTGCGGTTGCAGTATTCAGTCTGCGGTCGGTCTCGGACTTGTACCTTTAAAGAAGCAAGATCTTACTTGGCAGAACAGCATCAAGCCAGTAAGCGATGAGGCCGTACATGACAGTGTCGATTGCCATCATGATAAGACTTCCACCAAAAGGAACTCCTGGCCCGCTCCAGAGGTTGTCCCATGTCACGCCTACGCCAGCCATATCCAATACCAAAGCCTGGAATTTAGGAGTGAGTGAGTGAGAGTGTGGGAGGTTTAATGGCTGTTACGAGTAAACTATGTATTTATAAGTGAGTATGTAGTTATAAAAATAGTCGCGTAAAGGAAGGTCTGCAAAATATGTACCTACATCCGAAAATCGGTAGTTTTCGCTAATGGTTTTTTTTCGGACTACTATAAACTTTATCTACGTGAAGCTAAGATAAATTCAAAGAGTTCAGGAATCCAAGAGTTGGGCCCCAAATGATTAGTATGACATATTCACACACAGGATTCTCTGGTATCAAAAAACTATAAGTTTCATGGTACATAAACACTAAGACCAGAATCAAATATTTGCAGACCATGCAAACATTTGTCCTGCAATGAGAATTCAGATTCGCTTCAAAACCGGGCCACCGAGTTGATAGAGATCCTATAGATTCTATAGTCTTACCTTGTCCATAGCCAAAGCGTAGGCACTTGAGCTGATGAGTGAGACAAACCAGAACGCCAAGGAGTCAGCGTTGGAGACGAACACTTGGATGAAGTATAGCCCACTCATCAAGTTAACAGCGAAACTGCCCACTATGCCAGCGGTCTGAAATATACTGAAAATGTTAAGTCTCATATTTGGGCCGTTCAGGCAGTCAGTTCTTTGTGATAGAGCTCGTCTGGGGATGTGCTGCCACCATATTTAATCTTCATTCCACCATTTATGGTGTATAGTAATTGATAATTGTCTTTATTTTTTTTGTTTTTAGACATGCTGGTTTTCTTACGATGTTTTCATTCACCGATAAAAAAATTATGTGAGCATAGCTTTCACAATTTTTATTGGTGCACGACCAGTTTCAAACCCACGACCTCATATTGGAAGACGGAGGAACTACCATTGACTACCAGTGCTGGGTAAAGAAAAAGGAAGACGTGAACGTTAGTACTAGAAGACAAATCAAAATGATATATTATACACTGCTTGCGAATAATATGAATGCAATTAAATTGAGTTTGACTCACCCTGGCTTTGTCGAAGAAAGGAGTGAGCATAAACGCGAAGGTGATGATGGTGAACCCAAACAGCAGCATCAACAGGAATATCAGGATGTACGAGGAATGCTGGAAAACCTGACAAAGGAAATGAAAATTGTTATCGTTCAAAAAATAAAACAGAAACTTCTAAAATAACGTCTTGCTTAAAAGAGATCTAAATTTTTTATGCATCTTTTCTAGGTATTCAAATATAGAACGGAAAAAAGTATATTTAAAAATTTTAGAAAAAAGGTTCGTAACGTTCCTTGAACTAACAAAGATTGAATTAAATCCTCTTTTTTCATAGCTAGCATGCAAAAAGAAACAGTAACCTCGATTCGAAATACGAATATCGATAAACCAAGTTAGGAAGATCGAAGAATTTTTGAATGCTTGAAAAAATACCGATTAAAAATAACACTGGATATTTCTAAGAAAACATAAGGTCATGCATTTTAAAACTGACCTTCAAGGTGAAAAGAAGAACTGTGCTAACCACGGAGAGGATCATAACAAATACTCCGTAGATCAGGAACCAGGAGCCCCTATAATTAAAAAAAAAACTAAATTCATGAGTTTTTACTTCAGGTTTGTACTTAGTTTACAGGCCTCCGCTATTAGCGGAGATCGACAATTAAACGTTCCTTCCGAGGCACGGAAGCGCTATGATAAAATTGCCACTGGTCACCCATCCAAGTATCTACTGATCGCGCAGAACTTTGCGATAACTTCAGCTATGCCACAAGCGCTTCATCATTCATAAAAAACACTGGCTGTTGCCCGCAGATTCGTTCGCGTGAGATAGAACCGTACATTTTTACGGAATAAAAATTAATTGTCTACTACCAATTCACACCACTCTCGGTCAAGAGTATGACAGCGTTCTAACTGCAGAGACTTTACCTATAACAACTTGCATACACACACAATAAATGCATCAGACTCTAATTCAGAACTACTCACCAGTACACAGAATCTCTGAGCCCCATAATTCTCATTCCCTCCCGAATTTTGTTCTCCTTCTCGCCCACCACGAACATAAGAAGGTAGGTGATGAACTGGCTGAGCGTCATCACCATATACATGGGCATGATGACGCGGAAGATCACCAGCCAATCACCGGTGTGCTGCCTTTTCGGGAACTGCCGGAGGTCGATGCGGGGTGGGGGAATGTCTGCGTCGGTGTCCGTCTGAAATAAGACCATGGTGATAATGGTCTTTCAACCAATGGAAGCGTAGCTTACCATTCTAATACCCAATTGTTACCTAAACAGTCCAGCAGTAGGATTAATTGTCTCCTGAGTATTAGAACTACTCATTCAATTTCAGTAATCACCAAGTTGGTAGTTCCTTCTGCAGAGTTAACTTTATGAGAGGTGGATCATTAATACTACTTAATAAAGAAATTAAATTTAGAGAACGCAAAGACATTGTCACCCACTCTGTAGAACGACACATTGAGATAGCCTGTGTGGAGTTGGAGCAGTTCATTGTTATAAGCACTTATAGCCCACCAACCGCCTCATTTGATGTTTTTGAGAAAGTAATGGAAGATGTAATGTTTAAATTAGTATCAAAATCAAATAAACAAACTATTGTTTGCGGTGACTTTAATGTAAACTTGCTTGAAACATACTCTTTAAGTACCAGAATAACTAGTCTATTTAAATCATTTGACCTTGAACCATTATTTATGGAGCCCACAAGAATAACTGCCACTTCGGCTAAATGTATAGATAATATGTTTTCTAATGTAAAAGTATTAAGAAAAAGTATAATAAGTAATATTAAATCGGACCATCTTGGTCAACTTATTCATGTAGAAGCAAGAAACAAAAAAAATGTAAATAGAAAAATAACTTTTATTCCTGTGACCATTGATCGATTGGATAAAGTAAAATTTAACCTTATTTCTAGATTGCCTGATTTATCATATAACTATCATAATCCAAATGACTCGTATAGTCTATTTTTTAATGAATTTAATAAAGTATTCAATTCGATTTTCACATCCAAGACGGTTACGGTATCAGGCAGTTCAAAATTTTGTGAGTGGGCAACAGCTGGTATTCATAAAAGCAGGAAAACCTTGTATGAACTTTACAGCGAAAAACAATACAACTTTAGTGAAGAGTTTAAAGTAAAAGTTAGAAATTATTCAAAAATTTTTAAAAGCGTTTGTCAAGTTGCAAAATCACTATATTTATGTTCAAAAATTAAAAACAGTCAAGATAAAATTAAAGCTACGTGGAAAATTATAAATAATGAGACTGGAAGAGTCAGGACTCAGAATAATGTTTTTAATTTAAATATTAATAATAGTAATATTAAGCATGATGATGAAGTAGCCAAAGCATTCGAAAAATTCTTTACTGATATTCCAGTTTCTACTACAAAATCTTTAAACTCTTCTCACATAATTGCAGAGTCATTGTTAAAAAATAATGTACCACAATGCAACATACAATTACATTTCGACTATGTAAATAATAATGATATTATCAAAGCATTTAAACTGATAAATGTAAAAAAAACCACTGATCTCTGGGGCATTTCTGTTAGCGTTGTGAAATCATTCATTGAAATCATTGCACCTGACCTAGCTTTTATATTTAACCAATGTATTGACTGTGGTGTGTTTCCTGATTTAATGAAACATAGCAAGATAACACCTCTTTTCAAATCAGGTAGTCATTCTGACCCTGGTAACTTTCGGCCTATATCAGTATTGCCTACATTTAGTAAAATTTTTGAAAAATTTATTCTTATTCAGTTACAAAGACATTTTAGTATGAATAACTTACTTGATAGTAAACAATTTGGGTTCACAAGAGGTCGCTCAACAACTGATGCCGGTGTTGAGTTGATATCACACATTTTTGAAGCCTGGGAGGAATCGCAAGATGCCTTAGGCATTTTTTGTGATTTATCTAAGGCATTTGATTGTGTACATCATGAGACACTAATTAGAAAATTACAACACTATGGAGTTAGGGGTGTTGCTCTAGACCTTCTCACTTCATATCTAAGTGATAGAATACAAAGAGTTGACGTAAATGGAAAGCGTTCTCCGGGATCAGTGGTAACAATTGGTGTACCACAAGGATCAATACTTGGGCCATTCTTGTTTTTAATATATATAAATGATCTACCCCGGCTTGTTAGGAACGATCATGAGATTGTACTGTTTGCTGATGACACGTCACTTTTATTTAAATTAAAGCGACAAGAGACTAACTTTGACAAAGTAAACAATGCAATCTCTAAAATTGTAGGGTGGTTTAATGTAAACAACTTATTGTTAAACGAAAATAAAACGAAATGCGTTCGTTTCATACTACCTAATGTAAAACAAAACCAAACTAATATAAAAATAAAAGATGAAAAGCTAGGCCTTGTGGACACCACAGTTTTTCTAGGCATAACCTTAGATAATAAACTGCAATGGGGCCCACACATAGATAAATTGTCGAAGAGACTTAGTTCTGCAGCATACGCAGTCAAAAAGATCCGTCATTTCACCGACGTCGATACAGCCAGACTAGTTTATTTCAGCTACTTTCACAGCATTATGTCTTACGGTATTTTGTTGTGGGGGAGTGCTGCAGATATTAACACCATATTCGTGTTGCAGAAGAGGGCTGTTCGCGCAATTTATAACATGGGTCCCAGAGAATCACTTAGAGATAAGTTCAAAGAAATCAATATTATGACAGTACCCTGTCAATATATTTATGAAAATCTTATGTATGTTCGCAAAAATATTAATCTGTTTAAAAAAAATTGTGATAATCATAATGTTAATACTAGAAATAAAAATAAACTCGCTGTTCCCACAGTTAGGCTCACTAAGGTCAGTAAATCTTTTAAAGGGCAATGTGTACGCTTCTTTAACAAAGTCCCAAGCGACATACAAAATTTATCAATTGGCAAATTTAAAAACTTAATTAAACAAAATCTGTCTCAAAAAGCTTACTATAAAACAACCGATTACCTAGATGATAAAAAAGCTTGGGACGAATGTGCTCCAACTCTACTTGGAATCCATAACAATAGCAAGGATCATGCCAAAAAAACGATAGGAACCCAGCCGGTGTTGTTGCCAGTTCTTTTACGGCATGGGCGCGTTGGAACTGGTGTAAATTTTCCTAGCTTGTAAGACGTTTCAAAGTGATCCTTGTGATTCTACTGAATAAATAATTTTTGATTTTGATTTTGATTTTGATTTTCATGGTACCACAATACCCAGACCAGGAACAGATACAGATCATGCAAACCTGCAGCAAGATCAAGCAGTTTTTTAATTGGTGCCTGTTGGAAAAAAGATTGATAAAAAACAGCTGGGGATGACCAGTATCTACAATATTTTTAACCGACGAAAAACAGAAACGGTTTTCAAGTCGACGCGTATATATTTGATAACCCACCTTGATTTTAACATAGTCGATAAGCGTCTGCAAAGCCAAGAATCCAGAGTAATAGTACTGCAGCACTGGACAGGTCTCCTCATTGTGTACTTCGGAGAGAGGTATCAGCTGTCCCCCGCGCGACCAGTCAGAAGACCAGTCCTTATCACCGGTTCTTTCGCGGCATATCGCTGGCGAGGTGTACAGAAGACGGGTGGATGGTGTTCCGGTGTGTGAAGGGTTTGTTCTTATTGTGTATCTAAAAATAAAAAACAGTAGACGTTATTTCCAGTAGAATGCCTGCATTCTCCAGCCATTCTACTTCTGCTCTTTTCCAGTGGAATGGTAGACTTCTGCTACTAGAATCTTCATTGTCTCCTAGGCAGGGAAATTGATATCTGAGGCAGACTGACAGATGTTTCTGAGGAACGAGCCCTGGTGGTCTCAAGGTCTAGTGGTAGTGACCTCGCATTTCTGATCTTATGGTCGTTGTTTTGAACCCGGTCGTGCACCAATGGATTTTCTGTTCGAGAATGAGCGCACTGCTTTCACGATGTTTACCTTCACCATTTGAGAGCACTGGTTTCAAAAAAGCACTGGCTAATTACGAAAGGTTTTTACCGAAGCGGTTCATTGAAGTTACTCGGATCAGTGTCAAAAACCACAGCGATCGGAAAATTTCTGGTGTCGCTGTGGTACGCGTCGTTCAGTTCCGTCGTGTTGTTGTAAGGGACCCAGTGGATCGGGTACTGGCCTGCCGAGAGAAGCATCTCGTTGATGTTCTGGAGAAAACCCTGGAATAAATAAAGGAGTGGGTATTGATATCATACAAGAACAAGTAACGATTTAAAATGAATCTATCTGATGATAAGATTTCAGCAAGAGTTCTTCTTGGGGGTACTGCAGTGCCAGATACTCAGCCTCTAAGCAGTAGTGTGCAAGCATCACTGTGGTAGGACTCTTCAGCAAGAGTCTGTCTTGGTGGGTACCACCGCAGCGTCAGATATTCTACCTCTAAACAGTAGTGTGCAAGCATTACTGTGTTTAGGTTTGAAGGGCACTGTAGCAAGTGAAATTACTGAGCGTAAGAGACTTAACAACAATGTCTCGGGGTGATAAGCGCAGTGCAGTGCTACGCAAACACTTAAAAACTTTAAGCTTTGGGTGGCACTGCATCTGTTATAGTCAGGCGTGGTGCTTAACATGAGGCGGGCGTCTTGATTGTCTTGTCACTTACTGACAAAAAAAAAGCATTGTAGCAAGTGACTATAACTACGTTTCGGTGTGATGAGCGCAGTGCAGAATCACACAGAACTTTAAAACTTGAAAGGCTGCAGCTGTTATGCGAACGACTGAACTACTTGCTGACTTAGAAAACCTAGAAACGTCAATTCAAGTAACTTGTTCAAAGCCCGGTTGTACAGAAATCTTAGGTGATCTATTCCACGGTCAAATTCTGGACATCTTATGATAACTTTTTTACTTTTTTTACTCTTAAATTTTTTACTTTTTTTACTTACCTACTTATATTCTTGGCATGAGCCTCACCTAGTTCGATTGGCACCACACTGAAGCTTTATGATGAAGGGATCATCAAAAAAAAAGCTAGGAACCCAGCCGAGTTTGTTGCCAGATTCTTTTAGGCTGGGGCGCGTGAAACTGGCGTTAATTCACCTAGCTTTAAGACGTTTTAAAATGATCCTTGTGATTTTATTGAAATAAATCATTTTTGACTTTGACTCTGACTTAACGAAGGCTTACCTCAGTCCCGTTAGCGTTGGCCCAGTCCGCCACCACCGCGACAGTGCGGTTGTCTGGTAAAGAGTCGTGCGGGTGGATTCGCAGCAGGCGCCCTGGCTCCCGGACCTCGGGGAAGTTGGGGTTCGGCACCAGCATCTTCAGGAAGATCAGCACGCCCAGAGAATACAGCGGTACTAGGACTTCCTGTTAACAACAAGTTTTAGACTGAGGCAAAGTGTGGTGTCTAGATGTAGGTAGATTATAAAATAAGGTGGTGGGTAGTTCAAGACAACGGTTCAGTCGAAATATACGGAGCACTTGTACCACATCTTGTGCCATCATTTTGGCATCCTACTCAATATATCACATAAAGCAGTATGGTACTTTTTTGGTAGAGCTAATCCAGAGAAGTACTACCACTATACCTATTATTGCCGCCAAACAACTCGTATTACTGTGTTCCGGTGAAAAGGGTATGGTTTCTGGTAAAATTACAGGCACATGAGACTTGATCTACATCTTGCAAGCATCCATAGGCTACGGTAACCACTTACCATCAGGTGGGTTGTATACTTGGTTCGTAAAATTTTAAAGTCAGTACCATCCACCAATCCAATGTGTTAGCGTGATGGTCTAAGACCCAAGCACTCATGCTCTATAGCAGGCCAGTGCAGGAACATTAGAAGGCTATCATCATGATGAGGGAATTGTTCTACTCACGGCCAGCGTTTTTCTAGTGTCTCGCTTCTTGAGCAGCAGGTTCCTGAGGACGGTGGCGCGCAGCTGGGGCAGGAAGCGCGCAGGCGCGCGCGGCGGCCTCCCACCCCGCAGCGTGCTGCCGATCGCCTGCAGCGAGCTGGAACCCTTCTCTCCGCATTTCCTGGAACACATTATCATCAGACTGAGTAGGTCAAGACCTGGTAGAACCTATTTTTTATACAACTGAAGTGGCAACCAAGCGTGCGGCCCACAAGATCGTAAGCTGTTACCGCAGCCTATGGGCGCTTGCAGTGCAGTTATCACTCACGGGTTGCCAACCTGAGACGTGGATCGAAAGTCTCATGTGCCTGTAATTTCATCGGACCATACCCTTCGGACCGGAACACAGCAATGCAAACATTACTGCTAGGCGGCAGAAATAGGTATGGTGGTAGTCCTCCCCTGGACGAGCTCTATCACAAAGAACTCTACTACTAATTTCTCCGTTATTTTAAGGAGCTGGGCTGGCTGGGGTCAGGTTAGCAGGTGGACAGTAGAACTCTATTTAGGAGAAAGAAGGAAAGAAAGAAAGAAAGAAAGAAAGAAAGAAAGAAAGAAAGAAAGAAAGAAAGAAAGAAAGAAAGAAAGAAAGAAAGAAAGAAAGAAAGAAAGAAAGAAAGAAAGAACATAATACAATGGCATAGGTAATAAATATAAAGAGCAGTGAGTAGGTACATTTTGAACAAAAGGACCACCTTGAGCCCCATATTCATGAGCACGGTGGTCTAGTGGAAGTGAACCCGCATTCTGATCCTAAGGTCGTGGGTTCGAACCCGATCGTGCATCAATGGATATCCTTTTAAAAAATATATGTGCGCAATACCAGTGCTTTCATACGGTGAAGGTAGCCGGCATGTCCAAGAACTAAAAATTCGAAAAACATGTGCCATCTTTCAATCGCATTGGGTCCATCACTCTCGCTCGAGAGTAGGTAAGTATCTCAGATCCCAGCAGTGGGAAAATACCCTCTGGCCACGTGGTCCTACTGCCTCTGTAATGATAGTTATGTCGTGCTGTCACCTAGCGCCAAATTAATCTCATTATTAAAAATGTCTAGTCTTTTACGAACCAAAATTACAAACAGCCATGCAATAAATAATAATATATGCATACCATGAACTCTTAGAGCGATTCAAATTAAGACCTAAACTGAATTATCAATACTGAAATATCAATAATTATTGATGTCATGGTACACAATGTTTTGACAATTCAGTCTAAGTCTTAATTTGAATCGCTCTAAGAGTTCATGGTAGGCAGCAATAAAATAGAATTGGTTTGAAATTGTGATTGGATCGGAATTGATAATGGATTCAAGAGTTAGTCCCCTGGTCGCGGAAAATAGTTTCTGTATTCAAATAAATGCTACTCTATTTTGGTTGTAAATATCTTGTATTTTAGGAGTGTGACGTCAGGTGCTACAATCGCTACTTGCCAAATTAGTTCTGTCGTCGCTGTCCGGAAAATGCGGACATTTCGCATTGCCAAACGAGTTGTAACGAGCAGAGTTAGGTGATTTAGCAAACAAGCTACGACAACCTATTAAATAAAACACCTAAATACATTAGCTAAGTACCTACCTATATAAATGGTGTTTTTTTACAACCAAAAACGCCGGACACTCAATAAAATAGTATAGAAAAATTATTTTGCGTCACACAATAAACATAAAAGTAACATTTGACGACCGATGTGGCGCAGCGGGCGCAGGTCCGCCTGCGACGCAGAGGTTGCGGGTTCGATTCCCGCCTCGGAACAAATGTTTGTACGATCTACAAATATTTGTTCCGGGTGTTCTGGGTATTTTCTATATATAATAAAAAATATCTATCTATGTATTGTATTGTATTAAATATATATCAGTCATCTAGTACCCATATTACAGCTCTGTTTAACAGCAGCTTACTTTGGGGTTAGATGATGCTGTGTGGATTGTCCAGCATTATTATTATTATTATTATTATTATAACATACAAATTAAACTAAACTATTGTGACGAAAAAAGG
Organism: Colostygia pectinataria; assembly: GCA_951394395.1. NCBI lineage: Eukaryota > Metazoa > Arthropoda > Insecta > Lepidoptera > Geometridae > Colostygia > Colostygia pectinataria. Next base: position 1,482,182 of record OX596369.1, on the reverse strand, counting down.
CAGCTACTTCACACAAAAAATGTATAAAGCAAATTCTTCGCAATCACCAGATCCATGGTTTGTGTACGTAAACGCTGCCGTTGTATGTTTTTTTTATACAACTGAAGTGACAACCAAGCGTACGGCCCACAAGATGGTAAGCGGTTACCGCAGCCTATGGACGCTTGCAATACTAGAGGTATCACTCGCGGATTGCCACCTTGAGGCTAAGATCGAAAGCCTCATACCCTTCACATCGGAACACAGCAATGCGAGCATTACTGCTTGGCGGCAGAAATAGGTATGGTGGTAGTCCTTTCCCGGACGAGCTCTATCACAAAGAACTCTACTACTCTTAAAATGTATGAGTGTCATGGTTGGTCCCACTCAATTATAGCAACCTGCGGGCTTATTCGCTATGACAAAGAGATTCCTTATCAATAACGTGTAACTTAGTTACGTGTTCTATACGTGCCATGGTGTGAATTTGTAAGATTGTTTTCGGTATCTGTGCTGTTTCAATAGCGATAGTTTCGCTATCGATAGGTTGACTTTGAAAAACAGTCAGACAAGCCCTAAAACGTGGCTCGTCACCAACGATTCCACGCAGATACCGTAGCGAGCCCGCGTTTGGTCATAGCGAATAAGGCACCTGATGGTAAACTGCTACTGAAGCCTATGCCTATGGAAGCTCGCAACGGGTTGCCACTCTGAGACGGAAAGTCTCATGTGCCTGTAACTTCACCGGAAACCATACTCTTCGCACCGAAACACAGCAATGCGAGCATTACTGATTGGCGGCAGAAATAGGCATGGTGGTAGTTCTATCACAAAGATTTCTAGATATAGAGGCCTAGCTAACTATGTAGTTTAATTGGTAGCTTTTATTAAGATAGATTTATGCGAGGCCACAGAAAATGCCATCAACATTCAAATTCAAATTCAAATTCAAATAGTTTATTTCGGAACAGTGTACAAGGCTCATTAGTAACAATTAAAAGAAAACGATGAATGCTGCATAAGTTAAAAAAAACTGTGTTGCAGCTAACAACGCCCACCTCCATAACTGAGATTTATTAACGTTCCATGGGGGAAGGGTTTTTACGTTTTTGTTTCTTAAGAAAAAATTAAATTAGTAGGTATATAGGTACTTATAAGTTTACAGAGTAGGAATATTTTAAGTAGGTAGGTACAAGTAACACATTACATTACAAGTAGTACATTGCTAAATTCTGGGCAAGAAAGAAAGAAAAGACTTGTTTACGACCGGCCGTAGCCTGCATGAGCACAGATTAGCTGATTTATTTTATCGCACTTTGTATTGCATGTTAGATCTAATGTAGGTACTTATTTCTTGTGTAATTATGTATGTTTAGTATTTAAAGTGATTAAATAATTAAAATTACGACGAATGTGAGTACTTGGACAAACCTATATAGGTTTCTAAGGTACAATATTTAATACTTTGTACTAATTGAATGTTTATTAAAAATAATAAAAAAAAAAAAAGTAAATTTGATAATACGTGGGATGGGATCATCGACACGAATAATAAGATCACACTAATTATAAAAGCGAAAGTCTGTAGATATATTACTTTTTCAACACACTTGCTTATAAAGTGGCTCTATTGTCATCGCAATTAGGTACAGAATGACACCCATAATCAAACTATGACTTTTGACATTGCTATAACTCACTAGTGAGTTATAGTTTTTTTTTTTGTTATTTTATTATGAGTTATTTTGTTATTTTATTCACAAGTGTGTTGAAAAACGTCGTATGATACACGTGTGTATATGATTACCGTCCTCGGCTATCTTAAGACCCTCGCCTACAGCTCGGGTCTCAATGGCGCCTAAGCGGTTATCACCAATGTTACACACTAGTACCATAATATACTATTAAGACCTCTTGCAAAGACATTAAGAATATGTTCGAAGACCTCTTGTAACACTTATTTATATTGCATATAAATATCTTGAAATAACTTAAAATATCTTAGATGTTTAGATGTTTGTTTTTTCCTCTATAACTCGATAACCACTAAACCGATTTGACTGAAATTTAAAACATAGATAGATAATGATCGGGAATAGGACATAGGCGCGGAAAAAAGTACGGTTTCCGAGTTCCACGTGAACTTAGTCGCGAAAGAAAGAAAGAAAAGTATTTATTTGACAACACAGAGACACAGAATTGACATATCTAATTATCAAAAAACTTACAATACTCAATACTCAATTTATTTATTGCTCTCATATGGTTAGTTCATATACAGTTGTTATATAATTAGATGGTAGTATCACATATGAACCCTGTAAGTAAGTAAGTTCGTATGAGTCAGTGGCCAACTCTGGTGACAGAGTTTCTAGGTCATCATGGCCTAACAACTTTGAAAAAGCCGGGACTCACTGCTTAACGTGCCCTCCGAAGCACGGGAGCAGTCAGTTGAATTTGCCACTAGCGGTCACCCATCTAAATGATGAACCCTGTAAAAGGGTATGACAACATGGAGATAGGCCGAAGTTTAAATAAGTAGGAAGTAGATAAATTAAGAATTACAAAAAAACAGAGCGTCAAAAATAACCTCCTTTTTTGAAGTCAGTTAAAACTAAGCTCACACATTAAAAATTCACCCTACCTAGTAATCGATCTTATAATTAGCTGGTCTTCCAGCAAGGGTGGCACCCCTGGACTCGGCGTCCAGGCACCGCGCCTTTCCGGTTTCCAGGGGTGGTTACCGGAAACGGAAGTGGGTTTTTGTGCAGTTCGATTGATTTTATAATATGACTCAGATATGCATTGAGCCTTGCAATTTTAGACCAACATTTTTTAATACAGTTTTATAGTGATTTTAATTTTTTTTTAACTTCATCTTTCCGCTGCGTTCGGAAACTCCTTTGAATATACTCTGAAGGTTGCCGTAGCCTATGTACGCTGAAGGTCAAGCAGGAATTAACATCACCATAACAGGGAGACATAGACCATGTCTCTCTGTTAGTGATGGGCGACAAAAGTTTATCTCCTCTCGATACTGACAGGGTGACCGATAGCACTTTTCAAAAAAACAAAAGTGCGATCTATCACCTTATTGAAAAAAGAGTCGAGGGGACAAAACTAGGTGGCAGATAGGAATAATCCCATCAGTTGCGCGTTGCCACTTTAAGACGGAGGTTCCTAATTCTAAAGTCTCATGTACACCTGTAATTTCACCGAAAACCCTTCAAATGTGAGCATTACCTACTGCTTGACGACAGAATAAGAGGTATGGTGATAGTTTTTTCCCGGACGAGCTCTATCACAATGAACTCTACTACTCTTGCTACTCCTACTTAGCTACAGTATGAAGTTAGATTACCATTTCTCTAACAAAAATAACTAAACGACTAGTTGACCGAGCAAGCGAAGTAACCGAATTGATTCAGTTTCGACATTGGAAAAAAATTTGTCTGTCCGTCAGTCTGTAATCGCCTACAGGTCGCTTTTTTGAAACGTATCAGGTGCCTTACTCTTGAATCCAATGACAATTCCAATCCAATCCCAATTTCTATTTTCTGCTGTCAAATTTTTGTACTCTTGAAAACAAGGTTGAATTTGGCGCTTGGTTTGCTGTCAAAAGTATGAAATGTCATATTCCAATAATTGTCCTATACCGATCGCGTTCAAGAGTAAGGCCCCTGGTTGAAACTTGGTATACCTACAAGTTCTATGACTTTACTGAATTTGTTTGTCGTCGGGGATTTTTGGCGGACTTTCGATGGGATGTCGACCATCCTCGCAAGCACAAACTTTAACTACTGCATTTTGAAGAGCTATTCTACTCACGCTGAAGATCCTTATCAGATCTTCGCCAAATTTTTATGAGAACAACTTAATGATACCTTTAAAATTAAAAAAAAACATTAAAATTGGATCTCCTAAGGCGAACCAAACGCTTTTCATTTTCTTTTCTCATTAGCACGTGTAAAGAATGGAACTCGTTGCCGGGGTCTGTTTTTCCGGACCAATAAATACAATTTAGGAGTCTTTAGGGCTAGAGTGAACAGGTTCTTTCTAGGCAAGCGTGCTCCATCATCGACCACACCATCACTTACCATCAGGTGAGGTGGTGGTCAAACGCTTGTCTATAACCAATAAAAAAAAAAGGTCTTCTGGAGAACTATACTGTATAGTAGGTCTTCGAACAGAAGACCCTTTGTATAAAAGGCAGCTATGAACCGACAAAACAAACACCATGAATGCTTAATCTGGGCGCCAAACAGCTAATGGCGGCCATGACCGCGTGCTGAATGCGCGCCAATGAATAAAGGGCTTGCCACACAGAGCGCGTAATAACCCCGTATTAGCAAAACACACAAACACTCTCGCTCAAGAGTAGGCCAGTCCCAGCTGTGTGATGGTTAGAAGGCTGTCATGATGATTACCAATACTAAGTTCGCATGAGAAAACGCACTCCGCGAATAGTTTTATAAATTATAACTCATGCTACGACGCAATTATTGTTGTATCAACTTATTTTTGTACACATCAGCTTTATTTCAACTTTCGATCACAACATAACAATATTATACTTACACTGTCATTTTATTCTTCTTCTTCTTCTTCGTTTATAGACTCTGTGGCATATTTGCCACAATGTCAAGTAGATGAGTTTGATTGTGACATGGCAACGTAAACAAACATTTTGGAAAGAAATGGCGGCGTTTCTTCCAAAATTCCTTGAAAGACTTTGATTAGATTACAAACCAACATTAGCTTTCCATTTCAATTATTTACACTTGTGCATAACAAACAAGTTAGATTGCATAAACCGGCCACAAAATTTACGCAATGAAACTCAAAATATCGAGAGAAAAATAATTAAATTGGGAGGACCCATGTTGTTCTGACAAGATAGCCAAAGACAATCACAAATCCACTGTCCTTGTAAAGAATGTATTAATTGTGACATTTTACAATTAGGATTGCCTTAAACGCCGCCATTTCTTTTCAAATTTGGTTTGCACTATAGATATAATGAAAATAATTTATTTGACACTGGCAGAATTGTGGCAAATAAGCCACAGAAGCCATAAACGAAGAAGAAGAAGAGTAGGAAAATTCTAAACTAAAGCAAATTTTAAAAGCTGCTTGAACTCACACTCAACAGAAGGTTAGTTTGCACAGCGGATCTAGGCTTCCGTAAAGTTAGCCGTTTGTGATGCACAAAGACAATTTAGTTTGAAAAAGCTCCATTGCGCATCCAAACGGCTAATTTCACTACGGCCGAGATCCGTTGTGAGACCTATACTTACCTAACAAGAGATACCGAAATTCATTCCAAAACCCGAGCAAATAACACGGCGCTCGATAAAAGAAACACGATACCTAACTCAAGGTTTCTAAAGCTAGCAACAAGTCTGCAAGGAACGCCCGCGCGCGTTTGTAACTAATAAAAATGTTCTCTCCTGATCCTTTCACATCGTGGTTTCTTTTTTTTTATGTTTTCCTAATTTTTTAATAATCCAGAAAAACAACAAGAACTATGCAAAAAAACAACCAAGAAAATAGCAAATGCGCTAAACGCGCGAAACCAGTAAAAGGGAAGAAGAAAACGCAACTTCAAAAAACGTTCAATTCCTTTTTTTATCTATAGCAATTTATTTAACCACTGATTTGTTGCTAGCCAAAAGTAGGAACTTTTTCAACAAGGCCAGTTTTACGTAGTTCGGAAACAGAAGTGTGCCGAAGCCCTTAAAGAGAGCGACTTACGTAAAAGACAAATTACTTTGTCATAACGTTTCATTGTCGCGTCACTACGGAAATATCATGGCCATGGGTAACGCGTCATAGGATCATTACTGATATTAATATACCCGTTTGTCATTTTAGTCTTTGACGTAAGTGACTGATGACGGTCTTTCAGTTTTAGCAAATGTTTTGGCGCCCAACACGGGGCAGAAGTAAAATTAATACTACACTAGCGACATGCCCCAGCTACGCACAGGTGCAATGAAATTTAATAAATATAGCCTTGTTACTCAGGGATAGGATTCGAATAGTGAAAAATATTTTGGATTAAGAGCAATAGTTTTTAAGTTTATTTGTTACAAACTAAAATACAAGTATAGATAATAGATTATGTGGCATACAAGTACGGCTCACAATATATGGTGGTACTGCAATGGTACCAGAGGCATCTAACGCGTTGCCACCTTGAGAAATACCTAGAATAAAATTCTCTGCTTGCCTATTTGGCTATAAGTGGTAAAATTTAATTTTAAAACCGATATTACAAACGAAAAAACCATATTGCTTGAATAGGGTCATATATTTATATAATTTGTATTGGCGCACAACGTGGGGCCATATTATAGAATGGTGTTAAATTACCTAGGTACGTATTCAAAAATCTACTTGAGCATCGATTTGATAAAAGTATCTATTCTATGAAGAACTGTAAAAAATCTATTCTTAAACAAGCATCGTTTTGAGCTTGAGTTTCGTTCGTGATTTCGGACCCTAGTATTTTCTTTTTTATACTACTAAAGTGGTAACCGAGCGTACGGCCCACTTGATGGTCAGCGGTTATCGTAGCCCATGTACGCATGCAACAACATAAATATCACTTTAGTGTTACCACCCTGAGACGTAGAACACACTACACTTGTAATTTAATAACGTAGAGCACACTACACTTGTAATTTAATATCGTAGAACACACTACACTTGTAATTTAATATCGTAGAACACACTACACTTGTAATTTAATAACGTAGAACACACTACACTTGTAATTTAATAACGTAGAGCACACTACACTTGTAATTTAATATCGTAGAACATACTACACTTGTAATTTAATATCGTAGAACACACTACACTTGTAATTTAATAACGTAGAACACACTACACTTGTAATTTAATAACGTAGAACACACTCACAGTAAATACAAAGCTCACAGAAATAATTATGTACAAAGATTTTTGAGTTCATAGCGTTTTAGGAGCAATGCCAAGAACAGTCGCCGCAGAGTCTGCTCGTAAGTAGTGTAAAAATGAATTGATGTGCGTTAGGCTCGCTTAAGCTTAGACGGTTTTTTTTTATACTACTTAAGTGGCAACCAAGCGTACGGCCTACTTGATGGTCAGCGGTACTAGCCTATGTACGCATGCTACATCATAGATATCACTTGCGTGTTACCACCCTGAGACGTTAGATGGAAAGTCTCATGTGCCTGTAATTTCACCGGAAACCATACCCTTCGAACCGGAACACAGCAATGCGGGCATTGCTGCTTGGCGGCAGAAATAGGTATGGTGGTAGTCCTTCCCCGGACGAGCTATATCATACGGCTGGACCGATTTGGCTAATTTTGCTCTTGAAATATTTATAGGAGTCCAGGGAAGGTTTAAACGGTGAGAAGTTATGGAAAAATTGCAAAAAAATAACGCGAGTGAAACCGCGCCGGGTCTACTAGTCTATACTAATATTATAATAATCTATTCTAATATTATAAAGAGAGAAGATTTGTATGTTTGTATTTTTGTTTGTTACGAATAAACTCAAAAACTACAGGTCCGATATCAAAAGTTCTTTCACCATTAGAATGCTACATTATCCCTGAGTAACATAGGCTATATTTATTACTAGCGACCTGCCCCGGCTTTGCACGGGTGCGGTTTCATTGCACCCGCGCGAAGCTGGGACGGACTGCTAGTATCTTATAAAAGCCACAGCAGCGAAACACACGTGAAATCGGACTAGGAAGTCCTTGAAGTGTACAAAGCCTAATCTTGTCTGTCACCTAAACATTGAAGTAAAGTTGCTGGCACGGTACAGCTGTAACTAAAATCAATAGCTGGAAAGGTCGCCATAAGTTAGTGCGGCGAATATTACAGGCGGGGCACAGATAGACGATTGCAGAAGTGCTTCTCTGATTGAGATTTACACTGGGAATTTGGGACAGTGACTGACTCCAAAGGAAGTCAGTGCTGACTTTGAGAACTGACTTTCTCTGTGTCTGGTGTCAGTACGCGAGAATCTGAAGTCAGTGGGCCGACAGCGTTTACATGAGGTCAGTAGAGGGTCTAGGTTTTAGATTATTTATTTCTCATAAGATTTACAAAATCGCTTACTGAGAAACATGACAAAACTTTTACAATATTATGCAGTGAGCAGGAAAATAATAATTACAAATTTACTTACAAATCAATACAACTAAGCTTACAGTCACAAAATATAAAGATTATCTGCACGAAATTGTGGGTAGTTTTTGTAAACGTACGACGACTTTGCACTCTCTGTCAGCACTGATTTTGCTACTGACTCAATGTAAAATAAATGTAAAATAACATGCTATTTCTGCTACCAAGCAGTACTGCTCGCATTGCTATAATCCGGTCTGTAAGATATTCCTAATAGCATTTTGATCGGTAATAATGTCGATTATAGCATTATTTAAACTAAATTTGTATATTATCTCATTAGAAAAGGACGGCCACATTCTATTTGATGTATTATATTGTATAAAGTATAACAGTCAAGTATAACCCATTAACACAGGCTCTGCTTTGGTTCTGTGGCTTGGGGCTAGATGGTGTGTGGATTGTCTAGCATTATTTAAAAAAAAAATTATAGATGATTTTAAATCAGTCATTTTCGCGCGGCTTATGTTTCCCATCACTAAAAATACATGAGTGTGTAAAAATACGCAAAATGTTACACGCTCGGTTTCCATACAAATCGACGAACTCTTTCATTCTACTTAAATATAGTTCTGTGGTGTAGATCAAAACACGTGCAAGGACACACTTTATGGTTTCTGCAGCTTAATTGTAATTGATACCATTTTTTAGGAATACAATGCTTACCTAGATATTATAGATTTTTGTGCAAATGTTTTAAGCTGCGCGATTTATACATTAAACTGATTAGAGAAGCCATGTTTGAATTAGTTATGAATTACCCAGCCGTTAACGCAACACACACAACGGGCGGGCGCGGGTTGGGTCAGATCTGCCGCGGGTATTTTATGTTGTATTTGTACTGACGTCAAAGATGACAACACTCTGAACGCGGGCGCGGGTCGGGTGAAGCGCGGCAGCCGCTCCCGCGTCCAGTGTGTTGTCATCCTTGTCGTCCACACTAATTAAAACAAAAAACACCCGCGGTGGATCTGATTCAGCCCGCGCCCGCCCGCTGTGTGTGTTGCGCATAATGTTGCCAGATTGTTTTACGGCACGGCCGCGTTGGATCCGGCGTAATTTCACCTAGATGAGCAAGCCGTTTTTTTTTTTTTTTTTTTTAATGCTGGACATTCCACACAGCATCATCTAGCCCCAGGTAAGCTGCTGTTAAACAGAGCTGTGTTATGGGTAACTAGATGACTGATATATATTTAATACAATTACAATACATAGATAGATATTTTTTTTTATTATATATAGAAATACCCAGAACACCCGGAACAAATATTAGTAGATCGTACAAACATTTGTCCCGAGGCGGGAATCGAACCCGCAACCTCTGCGTCGCAGGCGGACATGCGCCCGCTGCGCCACATCGGTCGTCATCGGTTTCAAAGTGATCCTTGTGATTTTATGAAATAAAACTCTTTTGACTTTGATTTTGCCTTTTTATCGAGTCTCTGATTAGCAAACCCACACAAGTTCAAACGAAATACGTCCCGTTTCCCGTTACCATTGGCTCTATCCTACTTTGTGTTTTTAATTGAGTTTTATTGATCGAGTTTACGGAAAACCTTATTGCTGAAATCCCTGGTTTATTTTGCGTAATAACATGAAGGGATGTGAACTAGTTTCAAGCGATATCATATGGTTTTACTCATAAAACTATCGTGAACTATATCATACATTTTTACAAACGGGTGTTTTCACGTACCGGTATATCGGTGAAGAGGTACGCCGCTTCGCCTATAACACAAGTTCCTTCCCCCCCACCCGCGCGCCTGTCGAGCCGCGCTGCTAGAGCCGCAGCCCGCAGTGCATATCGCGACGCGGAGGAAGACGCTCGCCGTGTCACTCAACCCTGATGAAGACTCTCGAAATTGAGTCGAAACAGTGTCGGTACCTCTTCACCGATATACCGGTACGTGAAAACACCCGTTTGTAAAAATGTATGATATCATATGGTTTCAATTAAAAGCTAACTTATGTATGAACCATCATGACAACCTAATGTTAATGTTAAACCTAATGTGGGTTCATATGTGAAACTACCACCTATTATATTACAACTGTAAATGAACCAACCATATGAGAGCAATAAATGAATTGATTATTGAGTATTGAGTATGTTCCCACTGCTTGGACACTGACCTACTCTCGAACAAGTGAATGGGTCTTATTCTAACACACTGACCCATTCGGATTGGTGGATTTTTATGAATATGACAGCTTATTGACAGTTCGCTAATTGAAGTTGGATTGCAATCGAGTTACATAATCAGCCCGGTTGCGTAATTCAGTAGTGTGCAAGCATTACTGTGTTTAGCTTTGAAGGGCACAACTCACTGTGAAGCGACCTAGTAACAAGATTTCTCACTTTCAACTAGTTTCTCATACTGATTTATTCAGTACAGCCAACCACTTCACTTACTGACCCGTATACTGTGCCCTGCTTAACATGCTATCCCAAGACTGAGCCCCATTCGGAGAAAGACAGCACAACTTTTTTCAGGAAAATGAAATTAGATTTTGATACACAGACACAGAATAGATATTAGTACTACGAACAGAATGGCCACTCCCTACCTCCCACCGGTTTTACTTACCTCACCCGGTCGCAAGCCGGTCCCTTTTTGCCGGCACTGAAACTAAGGCACGCGTTTATTTTGATTTTGTGTGGGTTAAAGCGCGCGCATGCCAGAGCGAGCGAAAGTGCGCTATCTCGCTCATGCTATAGTTGGGTGGGGACAACCATGACACTCACACATACAAGAGCTTATTCACCATTAAACATGGTGGCAGTTTATCCAACTAACTTGTTTACTTAGCACAAGTGTAAGTAATTGAAATGGAGGGGTGATGTTGGTTGATAATTTAGTCAAAAACTTTATAAGGGAATTTTGAAAATAAAGTCAACTCTTTCCAAATTTCGTTTGTTTACGTTGTTAAGCGACAATCAAACTAATACACTTGACACTGGCAAAGTTGTGGCAAATAAGCCACAGAGTCCATAAAAGAAGAAGAAGAAGAAGAAACGACGTTGCAGCTCTCATTTGGATGCAACTCGCAACGTCACGTATTACGCTTACGTGTCATGGTGTCTACGCGCCATGGCTTATACATGTACGTGCACTTATGGGCGTCAAACCCACAATCTACAGCGCAGAAGGCAGAACTTTTACTGACTGTGCTCAGGGATGTTTTAAGAGTAGTAGAGTTCTTGTGATAGAGCTCGTCCGGGGAAAGACTACCACCATACCTATTTCTGCCGCCAAGCAGTACGCATTGCTGTGTTCCGGTGTGACGGTGTGGGTATGGTTTCCGGTAAATTACTGGCACATGAGGCTTTCGATCTTAGCCTCAAGGTGGCAACCCGCGAGTGATACCTCTGGTATTACAAGCGTCCATAGGCTGCGGTAACCGCTTAACATCTTGTCAACCGTACGCTTGGTTGCCACTTACGTTGTATAAAAAAAAAAAGTGATCAGTGTGATACATGATGAAACTTTCTCCGAACAGGGCCGTACTAATAAAATCCACCCAACCGGGTGAATAAAATAGATAACGCCTGACAGGGCATTTTCAGTTTCGCAGTTTTCCCAAACAGTTAATCTGATAGATATTTATTATTAGCATCGTTTTGTTTTTATTTCATAAAATATTAATTTATGTTTTGAAAAAAAACAAATAACCACTAAGTAGGTACTATTTAACGCGTACAAGTGAAAGTATTAGTTAACAAACAAAAGTTAGGTACTGATGCTCTTAACCACGCTCTTCAGTTGAAGTGGAAGTGGGCAGGACACATAGCCCGTTATAGGGAAAAAAGGTGGACCATAGAGACAACCCGTTGGACAGGACCAAATGGCAAAAGAAAGCCAGGTGGACCAAGGTAAAGATGGACTGGCGACCTCATAAAAACCGCTGGAAAACAGTGGATGAAAAAAGCGGAAATATGGAGTAAACTCGAGAAGGCCTATACTCAAAGAGGGATTCCTGACCAAAAATAATTTATTAAGATTAAAAAAATTAGTGGCAAGGAAGAAAAAAGGCTTTAATAATAATAAAAACGCGTACAAACTTAAGCTAAAGAAAAGTTTTTCGATAGGCTGTAAAAATACGAGAAGGTGTTTTTTATTGACACTTTTTTATAGTTTTTTTCAAAAATGGTTTAGCGCACCCATTTTTAATAAAAAATATATGGAAACATCTCTAAAACATTTCCTATCAACCAAAGCATATTCAACAGATACCGCAGAGCCTCAAGACAAAAGTCTATATCAGCATTTGTGATGCGCAAATACATTTATTTTGAAATAACGGCGCATCGAAGCGGCTAACTTCACGACAGCTGAGATCCAGTTATACAAAAAAAAAATTGCCCCAACATGAAAAAAAACCGAGTTACAAGTTCATCATGACAGCCTTCTAATGTTCCCACTGTTGGGACTTGGGACTCTCGGGGAGAGTGATTGGGTCTTGACCCAATACGGATTGGTGGATGGCACATGTCTGTCGAATTTTTAGTTCTTGGACATGCCGGTTTCCTCTTGATGTTTTCCTTCACCGGATGAGAGCGCTAGCATTGTTTGAACCGAAAAATCCATTGGTGCACGACCGGGTTTGAACCCACGACCTTAGTATCGGAAGGTAGGGTCACTACCACTAGACCACCGGTGCTCTCACCTTACAATTACAAGTTACCAATTTACACGCAACGAGATGAGGGTAGTAATAGGAAAGTATCGGAAAACTGTAATTGGCTCTATGACGTCATCACGGGATCGAGAAGGTAGACAGTTTTTTTTTTGTTTTTATACAACTGAAGTGGCAACCAAGCGTACGGCCCACAGGATGGGAAGCGGTTACCGCAGCCTATTGACGCTTGCAATACCAGAGGTATCATTCGCGGGTTGCCACCTTGAGGCTAAGATCGAAAGCCTTATGTGCCAGTAATTTCACCAGAAACCATACCCTTCACACCGGAACACAGCAATGCGAGCATTACTGCTTTGCGGCAGAAATAGGTATGGTGGTAGTCCTTCCCCGAACGAGCTCTATCACAGAGAACTCTACTACTCTTAGAGAACTCCACTACTCTTACAGTATACAGCCTACGTTGTTTTAACCGACTTCAAAAAGGAGGAGGTTATCAGTTCGAGTGAATGTTTTTTGTATGTTTGCTACGCGACTTCTCCGCCAAATTATAAAGTGATTTTGATAATTATTTTTATCATCTTCATCATATCAGCAGATGGGCGTCTCCTTCTGGACATAGGACTTCCTCAAAGAGCGTCATGGCGACCGATTTTGAGCAAAAAAAAAAAAGTCAAAAGTCAAAAATGATTTATTTCAATAAAATCACAAGGATCATTTTGAAACGTCTTAAAGCTAGGTGAACGTAAAGCTAAGCCTTTACGTTCATCGGGTGGGGGGCGTCCTACACTTCGTTTTCTAGTTCTTAGTCGCTATTCGCGAACTGTTCCCTAGCGGCTGTAGGTTCTGCGAGCTATATGGCCTGCCTTTTTTTTTTTTTTTTTTTGTTAACGGGGAGGAATCTGCATCCAGACATCCCGTCGCATAAGGGTACGACGGGGGTGTGTGAGGTTGTCGGACTCGACGACTCACTAAACCATCCCCGGTGGCCAGCCTCGATGCATGCCAAGGGGCTCCACGGTCCCCTAGGGCTGTCAGTGGTGCCCCTCTCGCATCGCGCTCCAAGCACTTCCCGGGGCTAACAAAAGTCAGCCCCAGCACCTCGCAGTGCTGCGGCAGCACAGGGCCACCCCTGTACTACCGCCCTTCCCGGATTATATGGCCTGCCTAGTGCCACTTCAACAAGAGCCGTGTCGTTAAAAATAGTTTAATTTTATGGTATGACAAGGATTGCTTTGAAACGTATTACTAACTAGTTTTAAAATAACAGTTCAAACCGCCTAAGCTTTAAAATATCAGACAAGAAAAACTTGGCTGGGTTTTATCGTTTCTCGGCATAATCTTTGTTATTGTTATTAAATAGAAAGCAAAAAATTATTACACACAAAAAAACTGCCCCACAGTGGGCGCCAATGCAAAAAAGGTTATATTATGAAGTTTGATAATTTTATATAAGTGCTTAAAATTTAAAGCATATTAACTGTATTTAAACTGGATTTCTAGGTACCTATTTGTTGGATCGTTGCCATGTAAACGCATGCAATAAAAAAAAAGGCTTCTTTCCTTTTCCTCTCTCTGCTCGATGCTACCGGCTGTGTGTACTGTGTTAATTGTCATCTAAAATATACGAGTTACAAAAATTAAAAACTCTTCTTACTCCTCAAACCCTTCACTATTTAGGACATAAATTTAAAGTTTTACATAAGAGTAGTAGAGTTCTCTGTGATAGAGCTCGTCCGGGGAAGGACTACCACCATACCTATTTCTGCCGCCAAGCAGTAATGCTCGCATTGCTGTGTTCCGGTGTGAAGGGTATGGTTTCCGGTGAAATTACTGGCACATGAGGCTTTCGATCTTAGCCTCATGGTGGCAACCCGCAAGTGATACCTCTGGTATTGCAAGCGTCCATAGGCTGCGGTAACCGCTTACGATCTTGTGGGCCGTACGCTTCGTTGCCACTTTAGTTGTATAAAAAAAAAAAAAAAACCTTTCGTATATTTTGCATACATACCTTCTCCTATCACTCTAAATATAACCCTTCTGTGTCATTCAATCTTCGACGGGTATAAAATACCTTTGAAAGGAAGATCAAAGAACCCTAATCGTATGTATATTTGTAAGAAGGGTACAGATGTTAAATGGTCTCTATCTTGGCAAAGAATAAATAAATAAATAAACAAATAATGCTGGACAATCCACACAGCATCATCTAGCCCCAAGGTAAGCTGCTGTTAAACAGAGCTGTATTATGGGTACTAGATGACTGTTATATACTTAATACAATACAATACATAGATAGACATTTTTTATTATACATAGAAAACACCCAGAACACCCGGAACAAATATTTGCAGATCCTACAAACACTGAAATATCTACTGATCTTGGCTCGCTTCCCATCTTCATAACCCAGTAACTTCAGATAACCCGGTAGCTTGAGATACCTGTATAACCGACATCGCAAAAGAGAAGAGGAACTAATAATTGACCGGATAAACTTTATCGATTTACTTGGGATTTTTAACACAAAATCTATAAAAAAAGGAACATGTTATTAATGCGTGGAATATAATCTTGGAATATTATGCGGTAATGAAAGACCCTGCAAAGAAAATGTAATAAATTGTGTAAGAAGATAATTTAATTTTAATTTGTTTATTCATATACATGTAGGTACTTTATTGGCCTATCTTAAAACCCAATGGAAAGATGGGAGCCGATTCCACCTCTTGACACAGAGCTTTTTACATATTATAACCAGACTTAGATTGATAGACTCTTATTGGAGCGCTCGTGACGTAGCTGGCTAAGTTGTTCCTAACAGATCAACGAAGTTAAGCACTGTTCCGCGGGGTCATCATTTGGATGGGTGACCGCCAGTGGCAATTTCAACTGAGCGCTCCCGTGCTTTGGAGGGCACATTAAGCAGTCGGTCCCGGCTTTTTCAAAGTTGTTAGGCCATGACAGAGGCCTTCGGGCGGCCTACTTGGCACCAGAGTTGGCCACTGACTCATACGAACGAACGAAAGAACGATGAGACTGGAAGGAACATGGAAGCCCACACTCTCACACACGCACCCACTCTCTCTCACCCACACTCACACCACATGTTTACAAGTACACACAATATGGTATTTTCAAAGATAGGATTAGTCCATTTCTTTTTTGTGTTTTTTAAATTTATTTGTTTTTGTTTTAGACCTTTTTTTCTTGCTATTTTACTGTACTGCTCTCCTAATTGTGTGAGTCAAATAAACAAATTCTTATTCTTATTATTCTTATTATTCTTATTCTATAGTTTAGTTTGTTATCTTTTTATTTTTTATTCTGATATTAAGTACTTTACTTTCTACAGGCACATAATTTATGTCACGCTACTATATAACTAAACCATCCGGAAGAGCTTTATGCAAAGTTTTTAGTGGAGTGAGTCGCTATGACCCTACAACTACAGGCTCAGCTGAGACCTAGTGTAGGGAATAGAGCTCTAATTGATACAAAAACTATCTACCTGCATATATTAAGTTGTTTTACCCTAAATTAAGTTGTTTTACCCTAATAATAAAATTAGTACTGTACCACCAAATATTGTAAAGCTTAATATTTTCATTTACCAGTTGGATTGGATTTTGCTTAAATATTTGCTCCATGTTGGGCGCCAGTTAATTTAAAAATCCTACTAATATTATGAATGCGAAAGTCTGTTTGTGTGTGTGTGTGTGTATGTTTGTTACCACGTATCTCCGTGATACGTTATATGGTTGTTATGAAATTTGGAATGTGATGGCTTAAGACCTGGAACACAGAGGCTTTATATCTCGGATAAATCCTTTCCTGTGAGATAGCATAAATCATATAGATAGTTGTTAGGCCATGACAGAGGCCTTCGGGCGGCCTTGAAACTCAGTCATCAGAGTTGGCCACTGACTCATACGAACTTACTTACTATTTTAGCATAAAAACTGCAAAAACGAGGGTGAAGCCGCGCAGGTCAGCTCGTTAATAATAACGAAGTCGCTTTTCGCCGTTTGTCACTCTGCTAAATACGCTTAGATCTTTTAAACTACGCCACGGATTTCAATGCGGTTTTCATCAATAGATAGCGTGATTCAAGAGGAATGTTTTCATATATTACGTGAAACAGGTCACGGGCAATAGCTAGTATAATTAAATTATGTGACGTGAACGGCGACGTGTTGTCTTGGCGCGCTGCCAAGCTGACACATTGACATAGTGCTCCATTTAATTTTGATAGTATGACCATTATGTCTTACCACATTTTAAGGTTTCTTTCACAATCTGTGAGTAAGTGTCAATTAAGTTATCAAAATCAAAAATCAAAATCAAAAATTATTTATTTCAATAGAATCACAAGGATCACTTTGAAACGTCTTACAAGCTAGGAAAATTTACACCAGTTCCAACGCGGTTCCTATCGCTTTTTTGGCATGACCCTTGCTATTGTTATGGATGCCGAGTAGAGTTGGAGCACATTCGTCCCAAGCTTAATGGTAGGATGTTGGTCTTACTAATAGGGCCTTAAGGGTCTTAGGAGTTCGAAAGAATCAGTTTAGTTCTAAACGTCATCCCAATTTTCATGTCGCAATGAATTTTTCGACTTATTGAGAACCAAATGCACTACTATTTAAGTCTATGTCAAACAGAAACCTTGCTTAGTATCCGTAGTGAACTCCTTCACGACTATGTATACCACTAATCTCAAAAAGCTAAGCATCAATGTTTTAAGCCAGCGCTGTAAACTGATTCTAGGCACTGGCACACCACACCGCCCCCGGTTAGAAGCAGACTCAGTTTCGCGGCGAGTAAAGAGGTTACTCAGCCCTTACTTGGCCGTCTTTTCGGCTCTCTCATTCATTCTACTTAAATATAGTTTTGTGGTTAATATTATGAAAAAAAAATCGTCTAAGGAATTAAACATTTTGTATTAAATAAATAAATAAATAATAAATAAATAATGCTGGACAATCCACACAGCATCATCTAGCCCCAGGTAAGCTGCTGTTAAACAGAGCTGTGTTATGGGTAACTAGATGACTGATATATAATTAATACAATTACAATACATAGATAGATATTTTTTTTTATTATATATAGTTATACCCAGAACACCCGGAACAAATATTTGTAGGTCGTACAAACATTTGACCCGAGGCGGTAATCGAACCCGCAACCTCTGCGTCGCAGGCGGACCTGCGCCCGCTGCGCCACATCGGTCGTCAAATACAATATATTACAAGCTAGGTGAACTTTTTTTTTTTATTGTTTGTTCCGCCGTTTGTTCCTCCGACATGAAGGTCGGAGACATTTTCAGGCTAACATATTGTAAACTTAATCACTGTTTAATCTGATAATTTGAGCGATCAGCACAATCTGCGCCTGGTCGTATGGAATTAAGGGGGAGGGGGATGACAAGTCAGGTAAGTAGGTAAATGTAAAACTATTAAAATTAAGATGTAGGTACATTTTTTTTTTTATAGGTTATTATTATTTTATTTTATACTTTTTTTTTCTTCTTTTTTTTTCTCTTTTTTTTCTTTTTTTCTTAAATATAACTCAACTTACACTTATTTAACTTAGTGTTATAAGCTAGGTGAATTAACGCCAGTTCCAACGCGACAACCTAAAAGAGCTTATTGAAGCAAACTGAAGGATTCTGAAAGACAATGCACAATGCACTCCCCACCCCTTCAAGCCATCGACGTCACTTGGGCTGGGCAAGAACCTACAAACATAATAACGGACAAGTGCGAGCGTGACTGCGCTCTGAGGTTCCGTAGTTTTTTTTATATGATATATTCAAATGTCATCATCACGACAGCCTTCTAATGTTCCCACTGGGACACTGGCCTACTCTCGGGCGAGAGTGATTGCGTCTTAATCCACCACGCGGACCCAATGCGGATTGGTGGATGGCACATGCCTTTCGAATTTTTAGTTCTTGGACATGCCGGTTTCCTCACGATGTTTTCCTTAAGATACATTTTTCAAGAGATTTTTTTTTTTATACAACTGAAGTGGCAACCAAGCGTACGGCGCACAAGATGGTAAGCGGTTACCGTAGCCTATGGACGCTTGCAATACCAGAGGTATCACTCGCGGGTTGCCACCTTGAGGCTAAGATCGAAAGCCTCATGTGCCAGTAATTTCACCGGAAACCATACCCTTCACACCAGAACACAACAATGCGAGCATTACGGCTTGGCGGCAGAAGTAGGTATGGTGGTAGTCCTTCCCCGGACGAGCTCTATCACAAAGAACTCTACTACTCTTAATAGGTATGGTGGTAGTCTTTCCCCGGATCCAAATCCGTTGGTGCACGACCGGATTCGAACCCACGACCTTAGGATCGGAAGGGGTCATTACCACTAGGCCACCAGTGCTCTTTCTTTTCTTTCTCGACCGTATTAACCTCTAATTCGTAAAATATTTTGATATTTTAACTTTATTGCCATAGTTACTGTTGTCATGCTATAAGTAAGTTCATATGAGTCAGTGGCAAACTCTGGTGACAGAGTTTCTAGGCCGCCCGAAGGCCTCTGTCATGGCCTAACTTTGAAAAAGCCGGGACCGACTGCTTAACGGCTTCCGAAGCACGGGAGCGCTCGAATTTGTTATTCTCGCTTAGCGGAATAGAATTCCAACTCACTGCGAAATTTAATTAAATGGCAGCATACGAAGGTCATTGTACTCCTACCACCGAATAATGTTGTTTTGTTATTGAACCTACCAAATATTCATAAAAGTTTAATCACTAACAACCAATTTTGTATCCTTGCGGTGTAAACGACCCCAAAACGTTGGTTAAAACCCGCGCCCCTTACACCTTAGTGACGCTTACGTGATGCTTACGTGACGCTTACGTGCTTACGTGATGCTTGCGATACTAGTTGCTTCGCAACGGCTAAGGTTCATGCGGTTGTCAAATCTCATTTCCATGTCTAATTTAATAAAGCTTTTAAACAAAGCATCATATATATCATGAAACTAAAGTGGTTATTGATACCGTTATCTGTTTGTGAAGATAATACGGCGTTTTTATTAACCGGGTTAAAAGCTTGCTCTAAAAACGATAGTACAAAGAGGTTAATACCTTCTCTTTGTACCTATTCGTACACATCACGATCGTGAGGTTAGACGGTTCCATTTGAAAACCAGCGCCGCTACATCTACATGGAGCGGCATTAGAGCTGAAATGGAACCATTTCTGGCTCACATTACGCTCAGCGCGGACTAATTTGGAAACCCCTAACAACAGGCCTATCTTATGCCCCTATTCATTAAAAACTGTAATTTTGTCGGCTTGCTTATTACTGCCTTTCGGTACATAATTGTTGCGTCAATGAACGAGGATGATGACAGGTTTGAAAGACGCAGTAGGTAGGTGTAACTATCAGATGTTGAAAGTATGTTAGTGAATAAGGATCTACTACTTAAGTATATTATAAATGTGTATTCATTGAGCGCTGTTTGTGGTGTTTGTGTCCAGAATAAATGTATTTTCCTTCTTTCTTTCTTTCTTCTTTCATTCATCCATAATCCTGTAATACCGGTAGCGAGAGGTTGCGTGCGGGTTCAATCCCCGATACGTGACAAAAGATTGCATGATCTGCAAATAATTGTTACGGGTCTGGTATAGAACGTTAAAACCGCAATTAATTTAGAACCAAAATCATTCGTTTGTCACGAACGCAATTCTTCAAGCAATTAACAAACTAATCAAACTAGTGTCTGTTCTGTTCGTCTGTTTTCGTATTACGTCACGTTTCTCGTCTGTTATTCATGTCCTTAACAGGTAAGGTTAACAACAGGAGCCTTATTCGCTATGACCAAACGCGGGCTGGTTACGTTATCTGCGTGGAATCGTTGTTGACGAGCCACGTTTTAGGGCTCGTCTGACTGTTTTTTAAAATCAACCTTTCGATAGCGAAACTATCGCTATTGAAACAACACAGATACGGATAACAATTTTACAATTTCACACCATGGCACGTACAGAACACGTTAGTTACACGTTATTGGTACGGAATCTTCTAGGTCATAGCGAATAAGCCCCCAGGTACGGTTAACAACAGGATTCGCCTTGTTAAAGTCGTATATAAATAAGAAGTGACTGACTCACAGACTAGATTAGAAGTTAGGCTATTTTGTTCTTAAACTTTTATGTTCTTAGATCAGATCAGATCAGATTCGATCAGATTTATTTATTAACCATATTATAACATTGGCTGTCATACAAGGCAAGTCAAATTAAACATTTGTAAATATTTTAAGAATACAGATAAGTAGGTTTAAAATTTAGAAAATTAATATTATTCATAAAAAAACCTGTAACTTTATCAGCTTGCTGAGTATCTTTCCTGTCTTTCTTTTATACCACTATGCGTATGATGGGCCGTAGCCCACTTGATCGTAAGCGGTTACCGTAGCCTATGTACGCATGCAACATCAAGGATATCACTTGCGTGTTACCAGAGACGTTAAATGAAAAGTCTCGTGTGCCTGTCATTTCACCGGAAACTATACCCTTCGAACCGGAACACAGCAATGAGAGAATTACTATTTGGCGGCACAAATAGGTATAGTTATATCCACCAATCCGCACACTCTCGTCTGAGAGAACGCCAGTGTCCCAGCAGTGGGAACAATAGAAGCCTCATGATGATGATGATATTCTTGTCAATGTACAATGACGATGTGACACATAGCTTACAAAAGATTAAAGTAGGTACTTAATAATAATGCAATTGGATATTGGCGAGTCAACTTGGCTTGACACCCACTGCACTTGACACTGCACTGGCCATTGTACTGGCCACTCTACTATACACAAACTCCACGTACAATAAAATGTTTACTGTGTCAGATTTAAATCTGCAATCAGACGAAATATTAAAATACACGAAAAAACATGAGGAAAAGTTTAAACGAATCATGAGTAAATAATTTATTCTCGCGAAAGCATGACTCAAAGGAATTTGGAAAATGCCTCAAGTTGATTGAATTTCCTTTGCTAAACGAGGCAATAAGAATACGAGATGGTCTTATTCAATGATAAAAAAGTAGGTAGGTAACCTACCTATTTTATTATGACAAACAGTATTTCAGTACTAGTTGACCCGGCGCGGTTTCACTTGCGTTATTTTTTTTGCAAATTTTTACACCCTGTATCATTTCTAACCGTTGCAACCTTCCCTGGACTTTTACAAACATTTCAAGACCAAAATTAGCCAAATCGGTCCAGCCGTTCTCGAGTTTTAGCGAGACTAACGCACAGCTATTCATTTTTATATATTTTTATCGTTTCGGCGGTTTAGAACCACAAATGAAAATGACCACTTATAATAATATACACTCCACGAAATGTCTCTACACAGCTTTCGCTTCTTTACTTTTCCAGACGTGTTGCTTCGTAGAATTATGTTTGAAAAATGTATGTTCAGCGGAAATGTATTATTGACGTGTATTTGTCAATTCTTGTAATGGATTTCCGCAAAGTCTGTCACCTGAATCAATAAAACAAACTGAAATAATAAGCGCTCACGGCAGCTTTCTTGTCAACGTTTAGCTCGGATGCTCGGTTGGGTGACCGCTTTTGCATTTACCTTAACTAAAGACAAGAAATTGGTTCGTTCGATGTCATTTACCGGGAAGTCCAAACGGCCAATGAACTCTGTTACTAACGAACATATATAACTTTACGTATTTATGCATGAATTTTACCATTATACTTATTATACGCACTTGCTGGTATATTTCTATGTTGTTGGTAGGTTGGTACCTTAAATTCGTTGAACTCTGAAACATTATTGTTTTAAAATAGTCTTCCATTAGTCTAAAACTCTGTTGTCGAAAAGGGTGCGGTGGATACCAATTTACTAAATGTTTCGTTGTAAATCTAGAGGGTGAAAGGTTTAATAAATTGTAGCATTTTTAGATTCGTGTGGTAGAGTATAAATTAGTTAGTCTACCGTGGTTTACACTTACCATAATTTCTCTAATGTTTTTATAACAAAGACAAAACAACAAAAAGTTTTAACTCTCAAAATTTATGTTAAAACCTTTTTGCGCTATATTTAAGCAAAACGACGCGATGTTCAGTTCGAAATTCAAATGATGTCTATAACTTCTTTTTAATTCTGTTCGTTTTAATGGCATCTTGGCATGAAGGTATAATGTTATGCCAAAACTTTAGACAGATAATTTTAATCAATTCACTTATTTCTGTCTTTATGTTTTTTGTCGTAAAGTATCTAAGAGCGTTAAGGTTAGGTAAGGTTTCGATTATATTGAAAGGGTGAAGTATGAGAGGCATACTAACGTCAACTGCTCAGTGCTAGCTGGTGAGTCTCGTCCGTCCCGCATCGCCCCATTCCGATCACTCATGCAAATACAATTTACACAATTTCAACAAAAATCACTGACACTTTATCACTGTAACATTTTTGATCGGCTGTTTTGTTTCAAGGCTTTCCCGGTTTTATGAAGCGCGGCGGGCGACCAGAGCGTTCGCCATTTTGGTTTGAGAGTTAGCGCGCGCGCGTTAAATGCAATACGGTGTTGGATGTGTGGGGAGTTTACCCAGGATTAGGGAACCATTGTGTTAAGTTAACACTGTACTGTATCTATATTTCCCTATATTTTATACTTGTGGAACGGTGACATGTAAAGCTTTTACGTTGCTGTACAGGTATTAATTTGAGGGCTCTACGCAAGGTCTACGACACGATTATAATACTTAAGATTTCTCTACCCCAACGTAGTGGGTAGATAAGACTGATAGTTCTCACAAAAATAGCGTCAGTTGGCAGCAAGGGTTTCATAGAATTGACTTCAAAAGCCTCTAAAGCGTAGAGCCTCTATGGCGTAGAGCCTCTACGCCGTAGAGACTGTAGAGACCACTACCACGTCAGATAATTATAATTGCTTGAGTATTTTTTCTCGTAGAGTAGGTAATATTGAAATATTTTTACCGTTTGTGTAATGTTTGCTGTAACGGATTTTGTGTGTTGTTTTACCCTATAATCTTTTCTCATTTTTCCGGGGTATTTCGTCAGCGAGGCTGACAACCCAGGCGCGCATGCGCGGTCCGCCGCCACTGCAATACGACGGGCAGTCTACTTGCGCCTATTTTCGTTCCCGGCGACCATCCGACGGCTACGTAGCCGTGACGGGCCGCGCGTCATACGCGTCACAAATGCGTATGACCTGCGTATGACGCACAATTACACGACGTGCTAACCGGCGGGTTGATCAGAGAAAAAGAATAGACGCGTTCGAGATGTGGTGTTGGCGACGTTTGTTAAGAATTCCATGGACAGCCCAAAGAACAAATGTGTCCAAACAATTAAAGCTTGAACGTCAAAAGCGGTTGTTCTCTATTTGCCTTCACAGAATTTTATAATACTTTGGTCACATTGCCCGCCGAAATACCAATAACATCGAGAGACTCACTGTGATAGGCAAAATAGAGGGTAAAAGACCGAGGGGACGCAGCCCCAAGTGATGGTCTGAAAAGGTTTTGGAACAGCTGGAAATGCCAGTGAACAGGGCACTCCATCAAGCCACCGACCGCTCTAAATGGAAATCCATAGTTCATGGAATGGGAAGGAGTCACGATCCTCAACAATGAGATACCGACTAAGAAGAAGAATATTACATAACTCTGGACATCAAACTATCTAATAAATAATGTTGATGGACAATCCACACAACATCAGCACAAAGCTAAGCAGAGCTTGTGTTATGGGTGCTAGATGACTGATATAGTTAATACTATACATATATGATATAGTTAATCTATCTATGTATTGTATTGTATTAAATATATATCAGTCATCTAGTACCCATAATACAGCTCTGTTTAACAGCAACTTACCTTGGGGCTAGATGATGCTGTGTGGATTGTCCAGCATTATTTATTTATTATTTATTTATACAATACATAGATATAAATTTGTATTCTAAATAGAAAATACCTAGAACACCCGGAACAAATATACTCGTATGCAGATCGTACAAACATTTGTCTCAAGGCAGGAATCGAACCCGCAACCTCCTGCGTCGCAGGCGGACCTTCGCCCAACGCGCCACATCGGTCGTCACTATGTCTACGACAGTAGAGGTCGCAGGTTCGCCTGAGAAGCGAGTTTGCGGGTTCGATTCCCGCCTCGGGTCAAATGTTTGTACGATCTACAAATATTTGTCCCGGGTGTTCTGGGTATTTTCTATATATAATAATTAAATGTCTATCTATGTATTGTATTGTATTAAGTATATATCAGTCATCTAGTACCTATAACACAGCTCTGTTTAACAGCAGCTTACCTTGGAGCTAGATGATGCTGTGTGGATTGTCCAGCATTATTTTTTTAGATAATTATTCGTTTTTATCGTGATTCCATGACCCAGCACAATTTTTATGCTCTCTAATTGACTGGTTATTTAGTTTTTATAGTATTAACTATCACACTAGGGGAATACTAAAGTTTTATAATAGTTATTTGCACATACACCACCTTGCTTGATACGTGGCTCTACCTTGGACCATTTAGGACAAAGACAAGTCATGCTTGCTTCTATTCTATGATTAGGCTTGGTTCACAAATTATACCCTTCTATACTTTTTGTTCTGAAATCATTTCATTTCATTTCATTTCATTTATTGATTGCCAACATGTAGGGTACATAGTTATTATAGCTTAGTTCTAGAGTAGCTTAGGTCAAGTATAGTTCTCACGGCGGATCTCGGCCGTCGTGAAATTAGCCGTTTCGATGCGCAATGAAGCTTTTTCAAACTAAATTGTCTTTGCGCATCACAAACGGCTAACTTCACGGAAGCCTAGATCCGGCCGTCGTGAAATTAGCCATTTCGATGCGCAATGAAGCTTTTTCAAACTAAATTGTCTTTGCGCATCACAAACGGCTAACTTCACGGAAGCCTAGATCCGCTGTGCGAACTATACATGCACCCTGTTGGGCACTGCAATGTCATCACATCATATTAAACTTTAAATACTAACATAATTCAATTATTAATAATTGATAATATTAATTTATCAATTTACAATCGAATTTAGCTGCGGCAAAAAAATCAAAAACAAGGATTTTCTAAAAATAACGTAAATAGCTTTTAAATTAGATTATTTATAAAAAAATTTAGCTGTTCACAAAGTACACTAGATTAACGTCATTGAGTAATAAAGAGCTCTCTTCTGGGGGCGAAATGGTAATTTCTTCTGGGGTTGAATTGGGTGTCTCTTCTGGAACTGGCGTTGTGGGTACTTCTGGGGTTGAAGTAGAGGTGTCTTCTGGGACTGAAGCGGTGGGTTCTTCTGGGGTTAAAGTGGTGGGTAAATCATACTCCCAGTTAAAATTGATACCAGTGATATTCTTAAACCATTCATGGTAGTGGCCTGGACGAACGAAACCTGAAAAATATTTATTTATTTAGAATGGTCAGCTTTTGATAACTCTTTACAATCTTTATCTTAAATAAATCTAGTACTAGCAGTCGGTAACAGCTACGAGCGGGTGTAGTGAAAGCGAACCCGCGAAGTGCGAAGTCGGGGCGGGTCGCTAGCCTATGTTACTCAGGTATAATCTAGCATTCTAATGGTGAAACTATTATATAAATTTTTGAATTTATGACGACCGATGTGGCGCAGCGGGCGCAGGTCCGCCCGCGACGCAGAGGTTGCGGGTTCGATTCCCGCCTCGGGACAAATGTTTGTACGATCTACTAATGTTTGTTCCGTGTGTTCTGGGTATTTTCTATATATAATAAAAAATATCTATTTATGTATTGTATTATATTAAATATATATTAGTACCCATAACACAGCTCTGTTTAACAGCAGCTTACCTTGGGGCTAGATGATGCTGTGTGGATTGTCCAGCATTTTTATTTATTTATTCGTAACATTATTACTTATCTAGTTGTATTTTTTTTGTGTGAGTCGAAATGAAAAATGAAATGAAATTCGGTTTATTTGACAAACACACAGAAAGAAAACAAAAAAATATATAAAACAAGAGACTTAAGTAATAAAAAGAAAAGAAAATAGGTAGGTAAGTAGGTACGTAGGATAAACAACATGACATTTTTTAAGCAAGATTACCTACTAACTGGTGGACTGTGCCTTACTGTGCCAATTAGTTTTCTGCTGTGTGTGGGTCAAAGAGGCTCTGTCTCAGTTTAAGCTGCGACACATACACAGAGTGTGATGTTAGAGTTAGGTGTTAATAAATGATTTTTCTTTATTTCTTTTTTTTTTTTCTTTCTTTCTAACAAACAAAAATACAAATCTTTCCTAAAAATCATAATCAAAAATTATTTATTCAGTAGAATCACAAGGATCACTTTGAAACGTCTTACAAGCTAGCAAAATTTACACCAGTTCCAACGCGCCCATGCCGTAAAAGAACTGGCAACAACACCGGCTGGGTTCCTATCGCTTTTTTGGCATGACCCTTGCTATTGTTATGGATTCCAAGTAGAGTTGGAGCACATTCGTCCCAAGCTTTTTTTATCATCTAGGTAATCCGTTGTTTTATAGTAAGCTTTTTGAGACAGATTTTGTTTAATTAAGTTTTTAAATTTGACAATTGATAAATTTTGTATGTCGCTTGGGACTTTGTTAAAGAAGCGTACACATTGCCCTTTAAAAGATTTACTGACCTTAGTGAGCCTATTTCTATTTCTAGTATTAACATTATGATTATCACAATTTTTTTTAAACAGATTAATATTTTTGCGAACATACATAAGATTTTCATAAATATATTGACAGGAACATTCATCATCATCATTTCAGCCCGGTATCACCCCCTGCTGGGTATAGGCCTCCTTTCGCTTATGCCATTCTTCTTGGTTCTGTGCAGTTCTAAGCCAGGTTTTTCCAGCGACTTTTTCAATATCATCGACCCAACGCGCTGTTGGACGACCCGGATTTCTCCGGCCTGTCCTTGGCCACCATTCAGGCAAGGCTTTTCCCCAGCGACCATCACCGCATCTAGCCAAATGTCCTGCCCAACTCCATTTCAAGTCTATGGCACGCCTATAAAAGCTATTATACACTTGATTAGTTTATCAGTGACTCAAATAACGAATGATAGGTTTTATTGCTACCCCAAATAATGATTTTATTATTATCACAAACTAGGTACCTATCCATTAATACTAAAATCGGTCCGCTCCTACTCAATTGTATAGTGCAACACCCTTACTGGGTACATAGCTATGTGTTGGCTGCTCTCATATTATTTAATATTACATAAGACCTGTGACATGTATTACCCTCAAAATTATGATGCAATAAATGATACTGAATACTGAATACGGTTACCAACGTCTTAAACCTTCGTCCGACGTCTGATTTCCGTATTTTAGAACATTAGTATAGATGAAATAAAGTCGCTCCCCGCCGTCCCTTTGTATGTATGTATGTATGTATGTATGTATGTATGTATGTATGTATGTATGTATGCTTAGATCTTATAAGCTACACAACGGATTTTAATACGGTTTTCAGCAGTACATAGAGGGATTCAAGAGGAAGGTTCACTGTTTAAGCACCCGTTCGAAACCGGGTGGGTCGCTATTCAAATATAAAATATTGAGATGGAGATAAAAATTATAACAAAAAGGAATTGAAAGGACAACAAAATTATAAAACTTAACACACATAAAAAATAATAACATGGTAGTAGGACTCTTGAGCAAGAGTCCGTCTTGGTGGGTACCACCGCAGTGTCAGATATTCTACCTCTAAGCAGTTGTGTGCAAGCTGCACTGTGTTTAGCTTTGAAGGGCACTGTAGCAAGTGAAATTACTGGGCGAAAGACTTTACAACAACGTCTCGGGGTTATTCAGAACAAAGTTATTTTTCAAAGTTGTTAGGCCATGACAGAGGCCTTTGGACGGCCTAGAAACTCTGTCACCAGAGTTGGCCACTGACTCATACGAACTTACTTACTTTTAGTTCAGGGTTCAGTGCTACGCTGAACTATAAAGCTTAAGCTTTCGGTTACAGTTGGTCAGGCGTGGCGCCTAACATCAGGCGAGCGAGTTAACCGTCTTCTCATCTTCGTCATCTTACCGGCAGGGTAATCAGCGTGGCATCCATGTCTGGAGACGAAGGAGGTAATTCCCACGTGACTAATTTCTCCATCATCGTCGATGATGGTGAGCGGGCCGCCGCTGTCGCCCTGGAGAGTAAATTTTGTATTTATTTGTATCACAGAATTATATTTATTTTATTTTATTTTATTTATTCGGGATAACAAACAGTTATACATTTATGGTTGAGTAAATGATAGATATGAAACAGACTTAATTAATATATAACCTACAGCATTATACACAACTTACTATAAAATCTAGGTAGAAATTTATGTAGAGTGAATACGTATTTTTGAAAATGTATTCCTATTTCCTTTTAATTTTGTTTTGTCTCTATTTAAATTCTAAACTGTCTCATAATGTAACTGTAGGTAATTATTTAGATAAGTGTATTGATAATTGAAATAAGTATAGATTTACAATATTGCATTGATGTCTAATTATTAGAACTAAGTAAACTACTGCTGGTATAATTAACATACAACGCCCTTACAGGGTCCATGTACTCACCTACAGCATTATCATTAAGTTACACAAGCTGAATACATTGTACATTGAGCATGAAATAATGAAATGAAATGAAATGAGTGAGTGTATGTACCTCGCGTGCCGAAAAGACGGGCTAAGTAAGGGCTAAGTAACCTCATTACTCGCCGCGAAACTCAGTCCACTTCCAACCGGGGGCGGTCGGTGTGTCAGTGCCTAGAATCGGTTTGCCGCGTGCTAATCGATGCTCTTACGAGTAAATCATTCATTTTCGCGCGGCTTATAATTCCCATCACTAAAATACACTTGTGACGTCAAAGTACCTACGCAAAATGTTACACGCTCGGTTTCCATACAAATCGACAAACTCTTTCATTCTACTTAAATATAGTTCTGTGATTTTTGTGTTTTTAATTCGTACTCGATAGGCTCCAATGGATTTTTCTATTACAAAAATGTATCTGCGCAATGTCAGTGCTCTCATACAGTGAAGTAAAACATCATAAGAAACCGGCATATTCTAAACCTAAAAATTCGAAAGACAAATGCCATCCACCAATCACTTTTGCTCGAGTGTAGGCCAGCTGTGGGAGCATTAGAACAAGGTTTTTTTTACACCACTGAAGTGGCAACCAAGCGTACGGCCCACTTGAATGTAAGCGGTTACCGTAGCATGTACGCTTGCAACATCATAGATATCACTTGCGTGTTACCACCCTGAGACGTTAGATGGAAAGTCTCATGTACCTGTAATTTCACCGGAAACGATACCCTTCGAACCGGAACACAGCAATGCGAGTATTACTGCTTGGTGGCAGAAATAGGGGTGGTACTCCTCCCCCGGACGAGCTCTATCACAAAGAACTCTACTACTCTTCTACTTCTTCTTTTATGGACTCTGTGGCTTATTTACCACAATTCTGCCAGTGTCAAGTGTATTATTTTAAACAAACGAAATTTGAATAGAAATGGTAACTTTTCTTTCAAAATTCCCTTGGAAAGTCTTTGACTAAATTACCAACCAACATTACCCCTCTATTTCAATTACTTACACTTGTGCTAAGTAAACAAGTTAAATTGGATAAACTGCCACCTTTACGCAATAAAACTTAAAATAACAAAAATAATTAAAATGGGAGGACCCATGTCGTTCTGACAAGATAGCCAAAGACAATCCTCTACTACTCTTACTGTAAGGCACCTGTCATGATGATGGTACCTGGCAAGTGGACTGGGTGGTGTCGTTGTAACCGCTGGCGCAGATGGTGGACTCAGCCACTATGTTGCCGAACGCTTCGTAGCACAGTGCATTGTTGTCGCCTCTCAGGTATACCCAGTTCAGGTTCTCGGGAGCGGGGCCTGAAAAAGATAAAATCAAAATCAAAATCAAAAATTATTTATTTCAATAGAATCACAAGGATCACTTTGAAACGTCTTACAAGCTAGCAAAATTTACACCAGTTCCAACGCGCCCATGCCGTAAAAGAACTGGCAACAACACCGGCTGGGTTCCTATCGCTTTTTTGGCATGATCTTTGCTATTGTTATGGATGCCGAGTAGAGTTTGAGCACATTCGTCCCAAGCTTTTTTATCATCTAGGTAATCGGTTGTTTTATAGTAAGCTTTTTGAGACAGTTTTTGTTTAATATATTAATTAGTAGATAGTATATTAATACATAGAATATAGAAGTGTACGCAGTGCTGCATGTTATTTATTGTTTTATTAATATTTTATTGCGCAAACTGATTGAACGAGCGATGTGGCGCAGCGGGCGCAGGTCCGCCTGCGACGCGGAGGTTGCGGGTTCGATTCCCGCCTCGGGTCAAGTGTTTGTACGATCTACAAATATTTGTTCCGGGTGTTCTGGGTATTTTCTATATATAATCAAAAATATCTATCTATGTATTGTATTGTATTAAGTATATATCAGTCATCTAGTATCATAACACAGCTCTGTTTAACAGTAGCTTATCTTGGGGCTAGATGATGCTGTGTGGATTGTCCAGCATTATTTATTTATTTATTTATTAATGTAAAGAAGACTAACAAATTGCCTTTATAAGTAACACGGCTTCCTCTTAATGATTTTAAGCGTTAAATGAAAATATTTCTTGAGTGTCACCCATTTTACCACGTCAGCGAGTACACAGTGTGTTCATTTTCTGATTAGTATAGGATGTATTAGATAATATATATTATAATTAATGTTAAAATAGAACATAATATCTCTGGAGATGGGCGTTGATAGCTGCATCACAGTCACATTTAGACTAATGCAGCTAGTTGTTATCGTGCTAGATAAGATAAGATAAATGTTTATTTCAAAACGGTCATCATAGTACACATTATTCATATAAGTCCTCACCGTTGGTCCAGGTTCTGCCCCAGCCGCTGGCAACCATCCGGACGCCGTCATAGTTCACGTTTTTTGCCGCGTGGCGCTGAAGTCGGATGGGCTTCACGAACTCTGTAAAATAAATATTACAATTATTATTTTTTATACTACTAAAGTGGTAACTAAGCGTACGGCCCACTTGATGGTCAGCGGTTACCGTAGCCTATGTACGCATACAAAATCATAGATATCACTTGCGTGTTACCACCCTGAGACGTTAGATGGAAAGTCTCATGTGCCTGTAATTTCAACGGAAACCATACCCTTCGAACCGGAACACAGAAATGCGTGCTTGGCGGTAGAAATAGGTATGGCGGTAGTCCTTCCCCGGACGAGCTCTATCACAAAGAACTCTGAGTTTTAATGATTCCCGATATTTCGGCGCAGTTACATGCACAATGGTTACTATACACAATACTCAATACTATTATTAGTTTATTTTTTTAAACGTTTTTTTGCTACAACGCAACGCATAGAGACAGCTAATGTCACCAGTGACGACCCATTCATTAAGGATTCGTCAATAAATTAAAAGAATAATTAAAGGTGTGTATAGTTCTCTCGGTGGATCTAGGCTTCCGTGAAGTTAGCCGTTTCGATGCGCAATGGAGCTTTTTCTAACTAAATTGACTTTGCGCGTCACAAACGGCTAACTTCACGGAAGCCTAGATCAGCCGAGAGAACTATACGCCGTATCGTATTTTTCCACGATTTGTGATTAAACTTTCATTCACACGAGGACAAATTCGTGAATTATATTTTAACGGCAGACGAATTGTGAAAAAGTTCATGAGTCAGTGGCCAACTCTTGTGACAGAGTTTTTAGGCCGCTCGAATGCCTCTGTCATGGCCTAACAACTTAAAATGACGATAAAACGACCAAAAAACGTTTTTTTTTTTCCTTTGTTTATAAAAACACTTTTTGACGCATCGTCAACGACTGTTGATTAAAGGCCTATTATATTACACGATTCGTCGGCACGATGAGCCGTGACGACAGATCGGACGTTCTATTTACACTACACGATAGCCTCCCTAAATCGCCTTTCTAAAGGCTCGATTACATTTCACGATTCATCGTGACGATGAATTGTGAAACGACGACGAACTGCCTAACAGCGATTACTTGCGATTTAGGCTCCCTGCTTCAAATCGTCACGATGAATCGTGAAATGTAATCGAGTCCTAAGCTGTAGGTATATTTTGATTGGCTCTTACCGTTAAAGACCAAAGTAATGCCAAATGGCAGTAGACTTATGTCATGGAGCTGCACTATGGAGGGGATGTTATTGTTGTAAAGCGGGTAGTTGTAGAAGCCAGAGGTCTCGAAGATGTAGTAGGGGCGCGTTATGTTCACCACACCCGCACGTAGGACGTAGGTGATGCGACTGGGGGAAGAGTAACCTATATTATTATATATTTATATTAGACAGGGTATTTTATTATTAGTACGCAATATTCAAGAATGTTCCACACACAAAAAAAATACATGTAAGTACCTTTTTATTACATTTTGTTTGAAAAATCTCGAGTAAATAAATTACGTTTTTCTGAAATCGGATCAGTAGTTTTTAGTTTATTACTACAAAACATACATATATTTATAACACATAAATTCTTTTACCATTAGAATGCTACATGATCCCTGAGTAACATAGGTTATTATTTATTACTAGCGACCCGCCCCGGCTTCGCGCGGGTGCGGTTTTGTTGCACTCGTGCGAAGCTGGGAGTGATTGCTAAGTTCATTCATAAACACAGCATTCCAAGCAAAAATTCAGCAACCCGAGAAAAACTTTTTCTACTGTGCTCAATGTGCTCATGCTAAAGAGCTGGTATTGCTAAGCTTCATAGCATACAGTTACAGCTTACCATATAGATAGATAGATAAGCCGTAAGTTTGTGAGTTTGCCATTGAAAAGGTTCACGCCATTCTATGTCTGTAGTACACAATTATCGCTAAATACATTTCATTTTTTTTTCATTTATTTCATGCTCAATGTACAATGTATTCAGCTTAGGTGTAACTTAATGATAATGCTGTAGGTGAGTACATGGACCCTGTAAGGGCGTTGCAAGTTAGTTATAGGTACCAGTAGTTTACTTAGTTCTAATAATTATACATCAATGCAATATTTTAAATCTATACTAATTTTAATTATCGTGTATTGATTACACATACATAGATACTACATAGATACTAGTACTCTTATGTAAGCAGCTTAGCGCTTAGCATAGATAGCCTACATATAATTTGCAGTGCCTGAAAAGGGCAAATAAGTTCTAAGTGCCATATTACTTAAGACCTTCTGTAACACTTATTTGTGCAAATAAATATCTTGAAATCTTGAAAAAATCTGTCATCAAAAAAGTTAACGCCGACCACTCACCCAGCGGTGCAATGCGCAGCTGTCAGCCCCCACTTCGAGTGGATGATGCTGGCTCCACAACTGGAGACGCCGCCGCTGGCTGACACCATCCGCATAGACAGTTGATACGGGAACTGCCCTTCAGTGGCTTCCCATCCTGACACAATGCGGGAGCTACGCTCTGAGGAACATTGGAAGAAAATGATTCATTTATTTACCAAAAGAGTCAGATGGCTAAGCTATAAACATAGAATTTTGTTTGTAGTGTTTCTACAATCTGTGAATCTATCTGTGAATCTGTCTTCGCATTCGTCTGTCATAGCTCTTGGACAGATAAACCAATTTTGATAAAGCATATTATTATCTAAGTCATTGCTAGAATACCTGCCCCCATACCATGAACTTTTAGAGCGATTCAAATTAGGACCTATATTGAATTGTCAAAAAAATGTATACCATGAAATTAATAATTATTGAAGTCATGGTACAAAATTTTTTGACAATTCAGTTTAGGTCCTAATTTGAATCGCTCTAAGAGTTCATGGCTGATTTCAAAAGAAAACGCTTTCAAATCGATTTACCTGTTTAAGAGCCACATTTTACAGTGCCACAAACAGACATACAGACACACACAGACACAGACACACACATATAACGGTCAAACAAAACCCCTTTGGATATTTGCGTCGGGGTTAAAAATAGGATGGAGAAATTGTACTTACCTCTCGCGATCTCAGGAAAAGTGGCAGATTCAGCGCATACCTGGAAATATCATCAGAGACAAAACCTTAGACAAAAGTCACTTCATAATGTCTCGTAAGCATAGCTCGTACCCGGTCCTTACCCGTCCACCTTGTTTGTTCAGATGTACTAAAAGGGAACCACGAGCATTTTAATTTTGGTCTTTATCCGTAGTCCACCTTGTTAGTACACCTAGGTGTACCACGGTAAATAAAAAACCCTGTAGTTAAGGTTTTAAGGTTTAAATATTTTTATTCTCAAAAAGACAAAATACATGTCACTTATATGAGAACAACACAATCTTAAAATTATCTTATAGTAGGTCGTTCATGTAAAAAATTAGGGATAGGCCCATTGAACGCATTTTTGCATTTAAAAGTTGTTAATTATGTGATTAAATAGTAAATGCTTAAATACATTAAATGAGCTCACATTTTTTATATTTGAGGGTAATCTATTATAAAGCTGTGCGCCTTCATTCTTTGCCGTAGTTTGTACGAATCTAAAACAATAAAACTTGCTCGACGGGTGCTCCGTTTCGTAATCTGATTTGTTGTAGCAAAGGCTAGACTAGTATGGATAGATTTGTTTAAAATTTTACGGATTAGAATACATGTATTGTAAATGTATAACTGTTTTAAATTCATAAGTTCACCTTATTATTCGTTTTCAAAATAGTATTGGTCATGGTGTGCATAAAAGTAGGTATTTGCCGCAATATTACCTACCTAATCGATAACTCAAAAGTAAGGCTAGGCTATCAGCTAATTAGGTAAATAATATCTACCTATAATTTTTTATCATTATATATTTTTTATTATCTCTATGTACAGGGCCATTCATAACCTATTTATCAGAGGGGGAATCTAAAAGTACCGAATAAAAATGACCGACAAAATAATGTGTCTAACATGACGTCATTTTTAATTAAGATAAATGTAAGCAACTAAAAGAAAATGATTAAACAAATCAAGGTAAAAAAACAATTTTCAAAAAGTGGTACATTACATAAGTAGGCGTTTTTTTATTATTATTTATTTGCTCAAATTACATTTTTTTTAATTACGGGACTCGTCATTGACATCATTCGTAAAAAAAAAAAAAAACGAAAAATGGTGACATGATTCGTGTGAACACGGCCATTTTGCTGCCGTCAAAAAATCACAAATCGTGAAAAATTACGATACGCCAATAAATACGAATTGTCCTCGTTCGATGATGTACCTATACAACAAGCTAGTGTTTTTTGGGCCCTTCTTTTAATTTATGGTGTCTGTGGCTGAATTTGCCACAATTTTGCCTTTGAATCATTCGTCGTCTTTGTTTATTGACATAAGAATAACAAGGATAGACAATACTTTACGAGCCCGCGCTGAAGACTAGTAAGTAATATAAGTAAGCCCCACCGCAGACGTTATTCGTTTCAAGTTAGTCTGTCCCTTAGCATTCAAGAGCTCAGGAATCATTCCAGGAACACTTCAATATAACACAGTGGCGCGGAAAATCCGCATGCAGATATTTGTTTTGTTTGTTTTTTTTATTTAGCAAAATGTAGAGACTTAGGGCCATTTAATTTTACACAGTTCATTAATTGCACGCAAGAATTGCATTGTTGATTTTGCAGCAAAATGTAATTTGTTCTGAAATCGATTTAACAAAGCAATTTTTGCATGCAATTATTGAGCCGTGTATGGGTTCTTAAAATACTTACTGCTGCAACGGCAACCGCGGCAAAGGTCACGAGCAGTCCCCAAACCTCCATTTTGTAAACTAAATAAATTATCTAGGTACTTAAAATAATATTCCTAATCGAGCAGACGGATTATAAAATAATACTCAGATTTAAAGATAATAATCAGATTACTGAGTATTTTCAAAATGTGAGAGCTGTCTAGTGGTAGTGATTCCACCAGAAATTATCCTAACGTTGTGGGTTCGAACCCGGGCCTGCCCTAATGGATTTTTCTATTCCAACTACTCCGTCACCAGAGTTGGCCACTGACTCATACGAACTGGCCTAATTTTATTCGAAAAACGAATGTGCGCAATGTCAGTGCTCTCATACATAAAGAAATCATCGTGAGAAAACAGGCATGTCTAAGGACAAAATATTCGACTTGTGCCATCCACCAATCCGCATAGATATCCATCCTCGTGCTGGATATAGGCCCAACCACTCTCCCTCGAATGAGACTAGGCCATTTCCAGCAGTGGGAACATTAGAAGGCTGCCATGACGATGATGATGACTCAGATTACATTATGCTTAGAAGAGTAGTAGAGTTCTCTGTGATAGAGCTCGTCCGGGGAAGGACTACCACCATACCTATTTCTGCCGCCAAGCAGTAATGTGAGCATTGCTGTGTTCCGGTGTGAAGGGTATGGTTTCCGGTGAAATTACTGGCACATGAGGCTTTTGATCTTAGCCTCAAGGTTGCAACCCGCGAGTGATACCTCTGTTATTGCAAGCGTCCATAGGCTGCGGTAACCGCTTACCATCTTGTGGGCCGTACGCTTGGTTGCCACTTCAGTTGTATAAAAAAATAATAATAATAACAACACGTAGAATGATAGTTTCATTCAAAATTGTTTCCAAAAGTGTGTTCTCAAAACAATTGATGTTTGCGTGAGCGGCCTATGTATTATACGTGATTAATGATTACATACGAGGTGTTACAGCAGCCTTTCACCACACAATACACCATTTTGAAATTATAATTGTGAGAGACGTGCGCACGATGACTTCACATTGATGAATGGCATTTCACGTTGAGTAAATGAGACTAACAAGTCTCACTAAAAATGATCACAATTTGCGTGCGCGTACTTCGTTTCTCCGTGTTGTTATTCTAAGACATTATGTATATCTTAATTAAGTATGTTAATTCAATTTATTCTTTAATACATTGTCTACTATCAGTAAGTATATTTACGAAAAAAATACGTACATACTTTAAAAAATGTACTCTAAACGTCTGTTCAATAAGATTATCCCACGTTGTCTGATAACTCTTTATGTCGTTGAAATAAGAATCTAAATGGACTGATTCAAGACGGTTCTCTTTTTGAACAGACTTTGTATTTTATCACTTATGACCCATTTACACCATACCATAATTGCATGCAAGAATTGCCTTGTCAAATTCATTTCAGACCATTTTCAAATTGATTTTAGAACAAAAATGTTCTGAAATGAATTTGACAAGGCAATTCTTGCATGCAATTATGGTATGGTGTAAATGGGCCATAATTAAAGGCTAGTATCAGTAGTCCGGTTAGTTTGTCCGATGATCGGACTGATGAGACTTTGTCGGCTCAGTAGTTCGGTGATTTAAATCCTCGGACTACTGAGACTTTTTGTCCGTTAGTGACTGTCGGTCAAAAAGTTTCTCAGTATGACTTATTCCCATCTTCCAACTTAGCTTTCCACCATAAGTTGGAAGTCTACAGATCTACTTTTCCACCCAGATCGAAATTAGTAGGTTAGGTTATGTTAGGTTAGTGAAAAACCACGCGCGAGACGAGCGAGCGAAGCGAGCGTGCCGCGGAAGCGGCCGTCGAAGCGCCAGAAATATAGTATAGCTACTGACAGTCACTAACGGACAAAAAGTCTCAGTAGTCCGAGGATTTAAATCATCGAACTGATGAGACTAAAAAGTCTCATCAGTCCGATCATCGGACTAAATCATCGGACTACTGATACTAGGCCATAATTAACACATTTCAATATATGCATGCAAGAATTGCGTTTTAAAACCGATTTTAAAACAAATGTTTGACATTTTGCTTTGAAATCAATTCGACAAAGAAATTCTTGCATGCAATTATTGTTGAACCGTAAAAAAAAAGACAAGATTTGTTTATTTTGTGTGTTTGTGTGGAAAAAAAATGTCTACCAATATTTATTTTATTTATTATGCATTAAAAACTTTCCATCCCATCCAAAGCATGTGAAAGTGGCTTCTTAGCTGTATAATCGCCCATTGTTCTACTTAAGTTGAGGGGTTGCAGTGATGATCCCATCAGGGTTTCCGGTGGTGGTGGGGGTGGTATTGTTAGGAGTTGGAGTAGTGGTAGTTAGTACAGGGGTTGCAGTGATGATTCCACCAGGGTTTCCAGTGGTAGTGGTGGTGGTAGTGGTCGCGGGGGTGGTGGTGGTATCAAGTTCAGGTGTTGCAGTGACGATAAGATCAGGATTTGTAGTAGTGGTAGTGGTGGTGGTGGTAGATGTGGTGGTCGTAGGGGTGGTGGTAGTCGGAGGGGTGGTAGTCGGAGTGGTTGTGGTGGTAGGTAGTTCAGGGGTTGCAGTGACGATTAGATCAGGATTTGCAGTAGTGGTAGTGGTGGTGGTGGTAGAGGTGGTGGTCGTAGGGGTGGTGGTAGTCGGAGTGGTGGTAGTCGGAGTGGTTATGGTGGTAGGTAGTTCAGGGGTGGCAGTGATGATAAGATCAGGATTTTCTGTGGTGGTAGTAACGCCAGGAGTTGAAGTAGTGGTAGTAACGTTAGGAGTTGATGTGGTGGTTGTAACTTCAGGAGTTGGAGTGGTGCTAGTAACTTCAGGAGTTAAAGTAGTGGTAGTAACTTCAGGAATTGAAGTGGTGGTAGTATCTTCAGGAGTTGGAGTGGTGCTAGTAACGTTAGGAGTGGAAGTGGTGGAAGTAACTTCAGGACTTGAAGTGGTACTTGAAGTGGTGGTAGTAACTTCAGGAGTTGGAGTGGTGGAAGTAACTTCAGGATTTGGAGTGGTACTTGAAGTGGTGGTAGTAACTTCAGGAATTGGAGTGGTACTTGTAACGTTAGGAGTTGAAGGGGCGCTAGTAG
Source organism: Colostygia pectinataria (assembly GCA_951394395.1). NCBI lineage: Eukaryota > Metazoa > Arthropoda > Insecta > Lepidoptera > Geometridae > Colostygia > Colostygia pectinataria. Next base: position 1,442,421 of record OX596369.1, on the reverse strand, counting down.
CTTCGGGAGTCGTAGTGGTAGTAACATTAGGCGTTGAAGTGGTAGTTGTAACTTCAGGAATCGGAGTGGTGCTAGTAACGTTAGGCGTTGAAGTGGTAGTTGTAACTTCAGGAATTGGAGTGGTGCTAGTAACGTTAGGAGTAGAAGAGGTGGAAGTAATTTCAGGAATTGGAGTGGTGCTAGTAACGTTAGGAGTTGAAGTAGTGGTAGTAGCTTCGGGAGTCGTAGTGGTAGTAACGTTAGGCGTTGAAGTGGTAGTTGTAACTTCAGGAATTGTAGTGGTACTAGTAACGTTAGGCGTTGAAGTAGTGGAAGTAACTTCCGGAGTTGGAGTGGTGCTAGTAACGTTAGGAGTTGAAGTGGTGGTAGTAACTTCAGGAGTCGAAGTGGTGGTAGTAACTTCAGGAGTTAAAGTGGTGGTAGTAACTTCAGGGGTTGAAGTGGTGGTAGTAATTTCAGGGGTTGAAGTGGTGGTAGTAATTTCAGGAGTCGAAGTGGTGGTAGTAACTTCAGGGGTTGAAGTGGTGGTAGTAATTTCAGGAGTTGAAGTGGTGGTGGAAACTTCAGGAGTCGAAGTGGTGGTAGTAATTTCAGGAGTTGAAGTGGTGGTAGTAGCTTCGGGAGTCGTAGTGGTAGTAACGTTAGGCGTTGAAGTAGTGGAAGTAACTTCAGGAATTGGAGTAGTACTAGTAATGTTAGGAGTTGAAGTGGTGGTAGTAACTTCAGGGGTTGAAGTGGTGGTAGTAATTTCAGGAGTTGAAGTGGTGGTAGTAACTTCGGGAGTCGTAGTGGAAGTAACGTTAGGCGTTGAAGTAGTAGTTGTAACTTCAGGAATCGGAGTGGTGCTAGTAACGTTAGGAGTTGAAGTGGTGGAAGTAATTTCAGGAATTGGAGTGGTACTAGTAACGTTAGGAGTTAAAGTGGTGGTAGTAGCTTCGGGAGTCGTAGTGGTAGTAACGTTAGGCGTTGAAGTAGTGGAAGTAACTTCAGGAATTGGAGTGGTACTAGTAACGTTAGGACTTGAAGTGGTGGTAGTAACTTCAGGAGTTGAAGTGGTGGTAGTAACTTCAGGAGTTGAAGTGGTGGTAGTATTTTCAGGAGTTGAAGTGGTGGTAGTAACTTCAGGAGTCGAAGTGGTGGTAGTAACTTCAGGAGTTGACGTGGTGCTAGTAACTTCAGGGGTTGAAGTGGTGGTAGTAGCTTCGGGAGTCGCAGTGGTAGTAACGTTAGGCGTTGAAGTGGTAGTTGTAACTTCAGTAATCGGAGTGGTGCTAGTAACGTTAGGAGTTGAAGTGGTGGAAGTAATTTCAGGAATTGGAGTGGTGCTAGTAACGTTAGGAGTTGAAGTGGTGGTAGTAGCTTCGGGAGTCGTAGTGGTAGTAACGTTAGGCGTTGAAGTAGTGGAAGTAACTTCAGGAATTGTAGTGGTACTAGTAACGTTAGGAGTTGAAGTGGTGGAAGTAATTTCAGGAATTGGAGTGGTACTAGTAACGTTAGGAGTTAAAGTGGTGGTAGTAGCTTCGGGAGTCGTAGTGGTAGTAACGTTAGGCGTTGAAGTAGTGGAAGTAACTTCAGGAATTGGAGTGGTGGTAGTAATTTCAGGAGTCGAAGTGGTGGTCGTAATTTCAGGAGTCGAAGTGGTGGTAGTAACTTCAGGGGTTGAAGTGGTAGTAGTAGCTTCGGGAGTCGTAGTGGTAGTAACATTAGGCGTTGAAGTGGTAGTTGTAACTTCAGGAATCGGAGTGGTGCTAGTAACGTTAGGAGTTGAAGTGGTGGAAGTAATTTCAGGAATTGGAGTGGTACTAGTAACGTTAGGACTTGAAGTGGTGGTAGTAACTTCAGGAGTTGAAGTGGTGGTAGTAACTTCAGGAGTTGAAGTAGTGGAAGTAACTTCAGGAATTGGAGTGGTGGTAGTAATTTCAGGAGTCGAAGTGGTGGTCGTAACTTCAGGGGTTAAAGTGGTGGTAGTAATTTCAGGAGTTGAAGTGGTGGTAGTAACTTCAGGAGTTGAAGTGGTGATAGTAACTTCAGGGGTTGCAGTGACGATTGGATCAGGATTTTCAGTGGTGGTGGTGTAGTCAGGTGTTACTGTAGAAGTAGTAAAGACAGGGGTTACAGTAATGATTCCATCAGGGTTTGGAGTGGTAGGGCTTCCAGGGGTCGCAGTACTGATTCCACCAGGATTTGGAGTAGTGGTACCTCCTGGGGTTACAGTAATGATTCCATCAGGATTCGGAGTAGTGGTACCTCCTGGGGTTGCAGTAATGATTCCATCAGGATTCGGAGTAGTGGTACCTCCTGGGGTTGCAGTAATGATTCCATCAGGATTCGGAGTAGTGGTACCTCCTGGGGTCGCAGTAATGATTCCATCAGGATTCGGAGTAGTGGTACCTCCTGGGGTTGCAGTAATGATACCATCAGGATTTGGAGTGGTAGAAAATCCAGGGGTTGCAGTACTGATTCCACCAGGATTTGGAGTGGTAGAAAATCCAGGGGTTGCAGTAATGATTCCACCAGGACCTTCAGTGGTTACGGGGGTTAATGGCCAGTTGAAATTGATTCTGGTTACTTGCGTGTACCAATCGTGGAAGTGGCCAGTGCGAATGAAACCTAGAAAAGAGACAAATTAGATTTTCTTCTTTTTTTAGCGTCTGTTAATTTATTTAGGCAATATGTCAACGTGGACAAACGAAATATTGAAGGAAATAGCGATGATTCCTTCAAAAATTTCTAGGAGAGTTAACTATCCTCTCGTTTCAATAAAACAAAATAACACAAGATATACAATTCAATTGGCCAAAGAAACTCCATAGTTAGGTACTAACGGAAGGAAAAGTAGTGACCGAAGATGTAATGACATAATCTTGACGTGCATTGGTGACTTGTTGATGACCTAGGATTTCGCCGAAAATAATTTTCAAGTATTGTCAATATTACATATTTGATGATGATGATGACGATGATATAACTACCTATACCTTATCATCAGCAAATCAAAGGTGAGTGATGCCTTAAAATTGTGACCTTCCTGTACAAACACTTCATTACTCAATTTAATAGCGTCACTAGCATTGCTGTAGAGACCGCAACACTGCCAAAGTTTCGGCTAAATCTGAGGCTTTCTTGTCCACATACGCAAAACATAGCCGTAAAAGCATATTCACAAGATTCAATAATTGCATGAAACTGGCTTTTTAAAATCGATTTCAAAACAAATGTTTGACATTTTGCTCTGAAATCAACTTGAGAAAGCAATTCATCTATGCAATTATTGAACCGTGGAAATGGGCCTTGAATTTCTTACCAGCAGGATGGTTGACGTGGCATCCAAGCCCTGAGACGAAAGTGGATACTCCAACTTGGGTGGGTGCGCCGTCATCGTCTATACCAGTCAGCGTACCACCGCTGTCACCCTGCCGAAGTTATTACAATTTGATGCATACGCCTTTATTGGTTAAAAAACAGATGAAAAGTCTCTAGTACGATTCCGCTTAACTTTTTAATTAATGAGGTTTTTTTTTATGTCAGTAAGTGACAAGACAATCAAGGCGCCCTGATACCTGACTATTACAGATGCAGTGCCACCCAAAGTTTGCATATTAAATGTTTGCGTGGCACTGCAGTGCGCTTATCACCCCGAGACATTGTTGTTAAGTCTCTTTCGCCCAGTAATTTCACTTACTACATTGCCCTTCAAACCTAAACACAGTGCAGCTTGCACACTACTGTTTGGAAGTAGAATATCTGACACTGCGGTGGTACCCACCAAGACGGACTCTTGCTGAAGAGTCCTACCACCAGGTCACACAGTTAAGACAGTTAACCTCAAAAGAAAAATATCGATACGTGTTTCATTCCTCCACGGGACATCATCAGGACCATCGACTTGTTCTCCGGCATACGTGTTGCTCCGTATACTAAAGATTTTTCATCTGTTTTTTATCTTGTAATGGATTTCCGCAAATTAACCTCTGAATCTATCAATTATCGCCTTTATTCATAAAATAAACTATCATCGTAGCAGCTTCTTACCTAAGTATTGTCTTTCCTTGACATTCATAAGTAAATGAATAAAGAAAGATTTGCAAGACACATTAGCTAACATAGGTTTTTTTTATACTACTAAAGTGGTAACCAAGCGTACGGCCAACTTGATGGTCAGCGGTTACCGTAGCCTATGTACGCATGCAACATCATAGATATCACTTGCGTGTTACCACCCTGAGACGTTAGATGGAAAGTCTCATGTGCCTGTAATTTTACCGGAAACCATACCTTTCGAACCGGAACACAGCAATGCGAGCATTACTGCTTGGCGGCAGAACTAGGTATAGTGGTAGTCCTTTCCCGGACGAGCTCTATCACAAAGAACTCTACTAAAGTTGGTTTATGAATAAGGCCCTGTGTCTGCCGCTGGCTACTGCCTGAGCATCTTGTTGATGATGTACCTGGCAGGTAGACTGTGTGGTAAGATTGTACCCGCTAGCGCACAAGGTGGAATCAGCCACGAGGGCGCCGTACTGCAACCGACATCTGGCGTTCGTTTCCCCTCGGAGGTAAACCCAGTTAAGGTTCTGGGGTGAGGCTCCTAGAAAAAAGGATAATTCGTTAAGAAAAACGATTTCAAACTAAAAAAAATCGATAGACTTCGCATAGGTGCATAAATATGTATATAGTAGGTACCTATGCTTTTATTGTGTAAATCTGTCACTGTGTCAAAAATTAACCTAGCCTAAGATAGTTTGTAAGCTTCACTAACACCATTGGACTACAAGTTGTCTGAATAAATAACTATAATAATAATAATAATAAACCTTACTCTTAAATCACTCTATCTATAAAAAAAAACCGTATCAAAATTCGTTGCGTAGTTTTAAAGATATACGCTTAAGGACAGACAGCGGAATCAAATTTTTATTTTATACTATGTAAAGATAAAGAAGTACTGAACCAATTTCGATAAAACTTATATGGGACCTTAGTTAGACTATTAGAAATCTTTGGGGACTAACACTGAAGTATTAGATTAGTACCTATCAAGCAAAAAAAGAATAATTAAAATCTATTTTTTTTATTTTATTGCAGAGACAGAGTTTCTAGACCGCCCGAAGGCCTCTGTCATGGCTTAACAACTTTGAAAAAGCCGGGACCGACTGCTTAAAGTGCCCTCCGAAGCACGAAAAATTATAGTCGAATTGATAACGAAGTTACAAGAGTTGTAAATTTATTTTTCTAGCAAGTTCTTATGAGTCAGTCAGTGATCAACTCTGGTGACGTAATATCTAGAATATTATATGGTTTGTGCACAATAATATCATAGGCAATTTTTTTTTTTTTTTTTATACAACTGAAGGCAACCAATAATAAAATTATATTCTAATTAAATTATCTAATCTAATACTCCAATCTTATAATCTAATCTGAAATATTTATATTTTCTATCTGTATTGACCGTAACAACAATCTACATACAATGATATAAAAGATATCATTTATGTATAGTACATTGTGTAAGTTACGTGGTACTTATATTCCCTCAAAAACAGTCACTCCGTCCCGTAAATACCCATTATGGTACAGGCAACCATTAATTAAACTACTTAGGGAAAAAGCCAAATTTCATCACAAGTTTAAGAATTATGGCAACTCATATGATTGGGAGTCTTTTATAATTCTAAGAGAGAGAGCACGGACAATGGAAAGTGATATGTACAAAACTTATATGAAGCAAATTGAAAACTGTATAAGGGAAAATCCCCGTGCCTTCTGGACATATGTAAAAAGTAAAAATAAGTCAAACTCTTATCCTTCAGTCATCCAGTACGGCAGCCGTTCTTCCGACCAAGGTGCGGAGATCTGTAATATGTTTGGGGAATATTTCCATTCCACTTTTCTTAGTGACACACCGGTTGACATACAATCAAATTTAGAGAGTTCTCAGTACTACCCTTCAGCCGATATCAGTATGGTGGAAGTACTGGAGGAGGACGTTCATAAATTATTTAAATCACTTGACCTTAATAAATCAGCTGGTCCGGATAATATTCCGGCCATTTTAATAGTGAAGTGTGCCAGTAGTCTTGTTGTTCCTCTCTCTCTCCTGTACCGTCGCTCACTTACTGAGGGTATCGTGCCTGACATCTGGAAGGCGGCTTTTATCACCCCAATTCATAAAAAAGGGCCTAAGGACAGGGTTGAAAATTACAGACCTATTTCAAAATTATGCTTGTTTGCTAAAGTTCTAGAAAAAATAGTCTATAATCAACTCTACTCTGCACTCAAGCATGATCTAGCGCCACAACAGCACGGGTTCTTAAGAGGTAGGTCCACTACATCTAATCTTTTGTTATGTTCTGAGTACCTGACGCGCTTCATGTCAGAACCTTCCCAGGTGGACATTATTTATACCGACTATAGCAAATGCTTCGATCGTATTGACCATTTGATACTTCTTGACAAGCTTCAACGTATTGGTATTAGAGGCAATCTTTTTAGATGGTTTACATCTTATGTTCGTAACCGTTGTCAAACTATAGTCCTAAACGGATACTCCTCTTCACCTATGAGTATCCCTTCAGGTGTTCCTCAGGGGTCATTACTGGGTCCTTTGCTTTTCTCCATATTTGTGAATGACATCTCTTCGTGTTTTATTAGTTCCAAAATTCTTCTTTATGCAGATGATATGAAAATTCTTCATCAAATAAATTGTATCAATGACGCACTTATCTTACAGGAAGATTTAAATAGATTTCAGAATTACTGCATAATAAATAAATTAGATTTAAATGTATCTAAGTGCTATGTTTGTTCATATACTCGTAAACCTTGTCCTTTAAAATTTGATTACACTCTACATAACGTCGCTCTAGCAAGAGTATATTCAATCAAAGATTTGGGTGTAACATTTGATAGTAAACTTCTTTTTGATGAACACATTAATAACATAATCAATAAAGCATCTCGAGCGTTAGGTTTTGTCTTAAGAATGTCGTCAGAATTCACAAGTATAAAAACTTTTAAAATACTATACTGTGCATATGTGCGCAGTCATCTAGAATATGCCTCGCAGGTATGGAATCCCTCTTACAACATTTACTGCTCGAGGTTAGAACGCATACAAAAGAAGTTTTTACGCTATTTACAATTTCGTGCTAAAATTTACTTGCCTGATTATTTAACGAGATGTCTTAAATTTCACTTCCTGCCGCTTCTTGAACGCAGGAAAATAGCTGATATAGCATATCTACTAGGTATTGCAAATGGCTCAGTGGATTGCCCGGAGCTACTTGAGCAGATAGGCCTGCGCACTAACACAACCACATTAAGAAGACCTAATTGCCTCTACGTTCCTGTAGTTCGGACAAACTATAGGCAAAACTCATTCTCCATTAGAACAAGCACTACGTTCAACACTTTGGTTAAAGCGGATGTTGATATAGATTTATTTAACACTTCACCGAGTAGGCTTAAGCGTTTACTAAGTGAAAAATTATTTTTCTTTGACTGCAACTAAACTCTTTTAGTCTATTTTAAGTATTTATCTTTATTTCTATCTCTGTGTATAACTCCTATTTATTTAGAAATTATTTGTTATAGTTTTCGTCTACTGTTTTTTGTGTTTATGCTATTACTTTATATCTATAAGTGGAAACTTTTAATTGGCCCTCAGCGTACATGCTTATCGTGTACCTACTTGTTTTAGTATTTGTTTTTTTGTACTAGCTGTAAGTTTTCCTAAAACTGTAAAATAAAATAAAATAATAAATAAATAAAATATGTTTATGAAAACATCCTGTTTCATATCAGTGATATAATCTACATCTGTATCTACATCTTCATCTACTACACTATCATGAAGTGGCTTTGTATGAATGCAAAGATAATTTTATTATGTAGCTACCATTCCGCATAACTTTTGAATCGCAAGGATTTCTATGAAACAGCTAAGTGAATTTACGGAAATACCACGCGCCCTAGCCTAGAAAAATCTCTGCAACAAACTCTGCTAGGTTCCTAGCCTTTTTCCGATGATCCATCTTTATCTATTTATATTTTTAGTTTACACAGAAGCTAAAAATGTTCTTGGCTTAAAAATATTTTTATAGTGTGAACGATTTTTTAAACTATCGTGAATAATAATAATTGAATTTTTAAAACTTGACATTTTTATTATTATATAACTTGACATACTACTAATTAATAATTCTAAATTCTTGTTGTGTTCTTTTTAAATTGTGTTAATTAATTTTAAAGTATTTTTGCATGCCGAGTGAAACGGTGAAGTGCGTGACACTTATACCTAAGTAAACAAAAAGACCTTATGTAACCGTACTTTTAGCAAAATAAATCATTTCAATTCATTTCATTTCATCATAAAGCTACAGTGTGATGCTAATTAAATTAAGTGAGGCTGATGCTTCGTTGACTTCGTAGTCCAGGCACAGAGTACAGAACAGGGCTCATACCATGAACTCTTATAGCGATTCAAATGAAGACTTAAACTAAATTGTCAAAAAAATTTGTACCATGACGACATTTGCTACAGTGCCCTTCAAACCTAAACACAGTGCAGATTGCACACTACTGCTTGGAGGTAGAATATCTGACACTGCGGTGGTACCCACCAAGACGGACTCTTGCTGAAGAGTCCTACCACCAGGTAAATAGGTAAATAAAAGGTAATACTAACCGTCAGTCCAAGTTCTTCCCCAGCCAGCGGCAGTCAACTGGACGTTTTCATAGTTGTTGTTCCTAGATTCATGACGCTGCAGCCTAATTGGTTGGACTAAAGCTGTGAAATAAATTGTAAGATTGAGCAAAGACGTAGTTTAACTATAGTATACACGGTGTTACATAATGTCTGTACAATCCCGAAGGAGGGTATTTTACAGGTCTTGGCGAACAATGTTTGATCTACGACTTTTAAAATTGCGAAGTTTTTCATCTATTACATTTTTCAAATTTCGAAGTATTACATTCCTGAAATGCGTCCTAAACTTCCCTACGAAATGTGATTTCACACTACAGAAGCGAATGCTTAACATGCCCTCCGAAGCACGGGAGCGTTCAGTTGATATTGCAACTGGCAGTCACCCATCCAAATGGTGACTACGCGGAACAGTGCTTAACTTTGTTGATCTGCTATGAACAACTTAGAAAGCTACGTCACGAGCGCTCCTTTTTTTTATGTCAGCAAGTGTCAAGACAATCAAGGCGCCCACCTGATGTTAACACCACGCCTGACTATTACAGATGCAGTGCCACCCAAAGTTTACAGTTTTTAAATGTGTGCGTGGCACTGCAGTGCGCTTATCACCCCGAGACATTGCTGTTAAGTCTCTTTCGCCCAGTAATTTCACTTGCTACAGTGCCCTTCAAAGCTAAACACAGTGCAGCTTGCACACTACTGCTTGGAGGTAGAATATCTGACACTGCGGTGGCACCCACCAAGACGGACTCTTGCTGAAGAGTCCTACCACCATTTGCTTCGACTCTTACCATTGAAGTCCAAGGTCCTGCCGAAGAACACCAGGCCTATGTCATAATGCTGCACTGTAGTAGGGTTGTTGTTGTTATACAAAGGATGGTTGGTGAAATTCGTGGACTCGAAGAAAATATAGGGGAGTGTCAAGCTTATCCCCCCAGCACGCAATATGACGGTGACACGACTGTGAAAAGAAAGAAATGAAGATAATCTTATGACTATAATTGTAATATATGTAATATTTGGATCAGTTGAGCTATCTATAGGTCGTTTGTAACGGTCTTTAGATGGCTCAACTGTTTCATATGTATTTTGTATATTTTGTAATGTAATGTAATTATGTACATATTTTATTTTGTTTAATAAAATTATGTAATATATTAAGAGTAGTAGAGTTCTCTGTGATAGAGCTCGTCCGGGGAAGGACTACCACCATACCTATTTATGCCGCAAAGCAGTAATGCTCGCATTGCTGTGTTCCGGTGTGGTATGGTTGCCGGTGAAATTACCGGCACATGAGGCTTTCGATCTTAGCCTCAAGGCGGCAAACCGCGAGTGATACGAGTGCTACCTCTGGTATTGCAAGCGTCCATAGGCTGCGGTAACCGCTTACCATCTTGTGGGCTGTACGCTTGGTAGCCACTACAGTTGTATAAAAAAAAAAAGATTATGGCAAGTTTAAAAGATAAAAAAGAAATATTTTCAGTGGGTCTTTGCGGGCTTTACCGCATTTGGTTTTGACTCTCGTACAGTGAAGGAAAACATCATGAGGAAACCGACATGTCCAAGAACTAAAAATTCGAAAGACATGTGCCATCCACCAATCCGCATTGGGTCCGCGTGGTGGATCAAGACCCAATCACTCGCTTGAGATTAGGCCAGTGTCCCAGCAGTGGGAACATTAGAAGGCTGTCATGCTGATGATGCGTGAGGTGGTAACTGAATATTATATTTGAACAGCACAGAAGCTTCATAATAATAGTAATAGTAATAATAATAGTAACAATAATAGCTTTCTGAGATCTTTGCAGTCTTCGAGGAATGACCTCGGATTGCTGAGGTATGCGTTGCGTTCAATAGCTACTCCCACGCATTCCAAGATTACATGAGAAATAAAAGCGTTTATGATAGGTAACCCATTCAATTTGGTTGCTTTTTTTGTCATAAAACTTACATACAACTTTTAAAGTCTTTTTGACTCTATATAATTTTGATAAAAATAACCTAAAAATTCTTCTTATATTTATTTTGGAACAAAAGTACGAAAGCACGAACATTGGTGAGAAAGAATTTACAAATTTAAAGAATATTATTTTCTTTAAAATAATTTAACATGGTTGCGGTGTCCATTTTTAATACCAATAATGTGGCAACCAAGATTACGGTCCACTTGATGGTAAGCGGTTACCGTAGCCTATGTACGCATGCAACATCTGAATCTAGCTATCACTTGCGTGTTACCACCCTGAGACGTTAGATGGTAAGTCTCATGTGCCTGTAATTTCACCGGAAACCATACCCTTCGAACCGGAACATAACGAGCATTACTGTTTGGCGGCAGAAATAGGTATGGTGGTAGTCCTTCCCCGGACGAGCTCTATCACAAAGAAGTCTACTACTCTTGTAGTCGAGAGTGTACATGGTCCTCGACCGAGACCTCTCTTGGCATAGCGGGTGCTCTCGAGTGCGAGTGTACAGCCACCATAAGTGGTAGCATGAGCGGCGGGGTTTACCCAGCGGTGCAATGCGCAGCGGTCAACCCCCACTGCGCGTGGATGATGCTGGCTCCACAGGTGGTGACTCCGCCGGTGGTAGACACTGCACGCATGTTCATCTGGTACGGGAACTGCCCTTCCGTGGCCTCCCATCCCGATACAATACGGGAGCTACGCTCTGAGGAATATATATGGGCTTGAATGGAGAGTCCTAATTATAAAATGTTGATTATTTATTGGTATTGCGCTATTGATCACAAGAGGAAGTCAAAGTCAAAGTCAAAGTATATTTATTGCTAGAAATACATGTACAGATCAGATGGTGGGATAGATAATTTAAGTATTCTAAACGTGAAAACCTATTATTGGCTTCCTGTTTTGTCATAAGATAGTATATAAAGTTTTGTCCGCTGTTGGTTTTCCTAAGAAATAAAAATAAAATAAATAAATAATAATGGAAACAATGTATTCTGCCTCTATCAAAGCATGCAATATAAAATGAAACATAACAAATTAAATAAAAATAATCAATAGGTAAATGTCAAGAGAGGAATGAATGAATGTAAAAAATAATTAAAATAATTAAAAATAGCCGAGCTTCTAGTAAGAGAATAAAATGATATCCCAACAACAAATTAATAAAATTATACAAAATCAAAATAATCATTATCTAATTAATTAAAAAGTTTTTATCATTTACGGTGTAATACGTTTTGTGTATAGTATATAAATAATAATAATAAAATAAATAATGCTGGACAATTCACACAGCATCATCTAGCCCCAGGTAAGCTGCTGTTAAACAGAGCTGTGTTATGGAGACTAGATGACTGATATATATTTAATACAATACAATACATAGATATATATTTTTTATTATATATAGAAAACACCCAGAACACCCGGAACAAATATTTGTAGATCGTACAAACATTTGACCCGAGGCGGGAATCGAACCCGCAACCTCCGCGTCGCAGGCGGACCTGCGCCCGCTGCGCCGCAGTATGGTTCTCAACTTCCTTTGAAATATTGAACATGGCATTTCTCTTAAGGCGCATACAGCACCTAAACTAGCGCCACCACCTACTTTATGTTATTATTCCGTTTAACAAAGGAATTTTCAAAAATCCATCGACCAGTTTGTGATACCTATCATAAGCTTTTTTTTAATGCCTCTGTAATAGTTTTATTCTATTTAGTTTAGGCAGAGATACGAAGTTGCCCTTGGTGGTCACCAAAATCTATTTTCGTATCTCTTCCTAAACTAAATAGAATAAAACTATTACAGAGACATTAAACAAAAGCTTATGATAGGTATCACAAATTGGAAGATGGATTTTTGAAAATTCCTTTGTTAAACGGAATAATAAGATAAATAAGGTGGCGGCTCCACTTTAGGTGGGGTATGGGCCTTAATGTTACTGAATGAGGAATACTACTACTAAAGTTTTTATTATCCCAATTTGTTTTCGCCTCAAATGACACATTATGTCTGCAGCACATGCTGAGTGGCTGCCTTTTTTTCGTCACAATAGTAAAGTTTTAATTTTTATTGTTATTTTTATTTTTATGTTAATTGTGTGGCGTTAAATAAATATTTTTCTATTCTATTCTATTCTATTAAATGGGACTTGAACGTTACTTGTTACCACTGGATAAACTGGTACTAAGGGCGGAAAAAAAATTCCTATATTATCAATTACGGTTTATTCACATGGGACCAGCAGGGCGATTCTCATGCATAGAAATTTCGTACGTAGGTACGTAATTTTATTATTTTTATTAGTCTAAGTAACATCAATAACATTTAATAATGTTCTAGATGGTAAGTTTGTAAACCCTTATTATTATTATATTATAAAGATAAATAGATAAATGGTTACATGTGATTTTTTTTTTTTTTTTTATACATCTGAAGTGGCAACCAAGCGTACGGCCCACAAGATGGTAAGCGGTTACCGCAGCCTATGGACGCTTGCATACCAGAGGTATCACTCGCGGGTTGCCACCTTGAGGCTAAGATCTAAAGCCTCATGTGCCAGTAATTTCACCAAAAACCATACCCTTCACACCGGAACACAGCAATGCGAGCATTACTGCTTGGCGGCAGAAATAGGTATGGTGGTAGTCTTTCCCCGGGCGAGCTCTATCACAGAGAACTCTCCTACTCTTATATATAAATGATATACATATATCGTCAAAACTGTCAAAATTTCTATACATTTTAGACAGTTTTGACGATATTCTAACCATTTATCTATGCACGAGAATCGCCCTCCTGTCATTGACAATTCTTTAATAAATGGTCCCGTGGGAATTAAAAAACGAAAGGAAAAAGTGTTTTTCAACACACTTGCTTACAAAGTGGCTCTATCGGCATCGCAATAAGGCAAAGAATGACACCCATAATCAAACTATGACTTTTTCATTGCTATAACTAGTATAGTAGTAATCTAAATCATTGAACTGGCCTATGCCGATGTACAGTTCAATAACTAATACCTTTATGGATTCTGTGTTTTAACACATAAATAAATAGTGCTGGACAATCCACACAGCATCATCTAGCCCCAAGGTAAGCTGCTGTTAAACAGAGCTGTATTATGGGTACTAGATAACTGATATATATATAATACAATACAATACATAGATAGATATTTTCTATTATATATAGAAAATATCCAGATCTCCCGGAACAAATATTTGTAGATCGTACAAGCATTTGTTCCGAGGCGGGAATCGAACCCGCAACCTCTGCGTCGCAGGCGGACCTGCGCCCATAAAGTAGAAGGTAAGTTTATAAAATATATTTTAGAAAAATCATAAAGAAGTAGATATTCTACAAATAGTGGTGACTTACCCCTCGCGATTTCAGGAAATGTGACCGATTTTGCAGTTGCCTGAAAAATATGATAAACTGCGATTACGAGTATTGTACTGGTGCGTAATCTATCTATAATAATTATTATTATTTTTTTATACCACTGAAGTGGCAACCAAGCATACGGCCCACTTGATGGTCAGCGGTTACCGTAGCCTATGTACGCATGCAACATCATAGATATCACTTGCGTGTTACCACCCTGAGACGTTAGATGGGAAGTCTCATTTGCCTGTAATTTCACCGGAAACCATACCCTTCGAACCGGAACACAGCAATGCGAGCATTGCTGCTTGGCGGCAGAAATAGGTATGGTGGTAGTCCTTCCCCGGACGAGCTCTATCACAAAGAACTCTACTACTCTTATATTATTGTTATTGTCATCGTAGTATTAATGTCATGCTTACATGAAAATTCTTTTTTTCTTCTGATTGATACAAGATGTAAACAGTGAGAGAACGATAGTTAACCCACGCGAATTTGAAGTGGATAATCTGATAAACTGATCTTTCTTTAAGAATTTATAATAAAAAAATATATATCTTAAAATAATACTCATAGAAAACGTTCAAACAGATGTAATTTTATTGACATTTTATAATTTATTATTGTCATTGTTTCATTGCTCGAAATTAATCGGTAATAAATGAAGCTCACGGGCCTTAGCCAAGTGAGTATCACTTTCAATTTGTGTTCATAATTTATTATTATTATTGTTGTTATTATTATTATTATTATTTTTTAAATATGTACATAATTATATTACATTACAATATATACAAAATACATATGAAACAGTTGAGCCATCTAAAGACCGTTACAAACGACCTATAGATAGCTCAACTGATCTTAATTGTAGTATTGATAATTTGACTTTATTATGATGTTATTAATAATTTGTGTAATTTGTGTTTTTGTGCCGTTCTAATTATCAAATAAATAAATAAGAAATGTTGAGTATCCACAAAATTATTACGCAAATCAACAACATCATCAAATCTTCTACCACCACAGAGTCATGGTCATAATATTTATTGACCATAGGAACACTAGGTATCTACACTTGTTTTGGTTGCGTTATTACAATAATTCTAAGGTATAGTTCGCACAGCGGATCTAGGCTTCCGTGAAGTTAGCCGTTTGTGATGCGCAAAGACAATTTAGTTTGAAAAAGCTCCATTGCGCATCGAAACGGCTAATTTCACTACGGCCGAGATCCGTCGTGAGACCTATACTGTAACGAACCAAATATGCTTAGTTTCGTTCCGTTCACAAATAAAAACATTAAATTAAATATAAGAGTAATAAAATAGATAAATACGTAAAAATACGGTGACCGTTTTTGTAAGAACATTATAATAACGTTAATCTCTAAATTCGGAACGCTACCTTTACAAGCGCATTCCATATTTGGAAGTGTTTGCGAGTCATGGAATGGTCTGTGATTGGTCTGATTTTAAATGTGGCGCCATTCTGTCTGGCTGCGAACCAATCACAGAGCAGTGTCTAGATTTGTAGATAGATTTGTATTAGAAAATGTCTCCAGACTGCGGGGTAACCTTCCCCCTCGACTATAAAAAGGAAAGCGTGCGCTGACGCGGGGTCATTACGATTATTTTAAATTCGAGCTAGGACGTTTTGCTGCCCGTGCGTGAAACGATTATTTTCGGGTTATCTCACCATAGATTCCTTTCGACACGCGAGTGATTGTCTGCTTTTTATGGTATTTACTTACCAAAGTTTATCATATTTAGCTGGTACTTCATTTGTGTGAGTGAACGGAGTTTGAAGTTAACATGGTTTAACGTCTGGTTGGATACTCACTGTGACAACTAAAACCAGATTTCCTCCCTTGAAAGATTAGGCTGAATGTGTTGGAACGACTTTCAGGATTGATTTTACCTTTTCATAGGATCAATCTAATTGTTCCCTGCTTTGGGTTGTACTTAGTCTATGGAGGCGAGATTCGTCGAAGTGGATCACATTCGTTTATCTATATTCTAAATCAACTCAGGCAGTCTTTGCGGCAATTCCCCGTCTTGATTCACAACCCTGGACTCCGGTCCGTGATGACAGACCTTAGGGTGTTTTAGGGAGTAGGTCAAAATCGAGAGTAACGCCTCGTGACACTATCTTAGATTAGTTAGATATTTCATCATTGCACTTCGATGAAAGACACACGCAATTAATGTAAATATGAAGTAGCGATATCTACTTTTAGTTTGTTTATAACACATCTAGATAGCTAGTAGGGATGTATTCTAAGTACACCTTGAACATAGGTAGGAGTCAGTTTAAAACAGTTAGAAGAGAATTAGATACTTACTTCGTACCTACTTTAATCCTTGTTTACGACATTAAACTTTGTTACTTTTCTTGTCTTTTGAATGACTTTAAAGCTTAGATATTTAACTTTAACTTATTTAAAGATTATACCTATCACCTGAGAATATTCATGGTATTTCCAATAGTCAGACTTAGAACAAGGCTGAAGCAGTTCGTAGTTATTAAGGATCTGTACACGACCCCAAAGCTACTCTACGACAAGTCTTAGACTGGTGATGTCTTGGGTATCAAGGTGAAAAAGGTATATATCTATCTACTTAACAAAGCCTAACTTCAGGGTCATTCTTATAGATAAGTTAAGTTATTTTAAATAAGAATAGACAGACATATTAAATTTAATAAAACATTTGAATGACTTCAAAGTATTGATACTTACTTACTTTTTAACTTTGTGACGTTTTACCTATTTACTGTGAATAATCATGGTATTTCCTATAGTCAGACTTAAGGGCAAGCTGAGCAGTCCCTATAGTTAGTAAGTTACCGTACAAGAACTGAAAACTATTCTACGAAAAGTCTTTAGACTGGAAATGTCTTGGTTTTCTAAGTACAATGGGTATAAATTCTATTTATTTAGCAAAATCTTACTTCTTGGTCATTCTTATAATTAAAGTACAAAATCTAGAAATAGGACCGATAGGAAAGTTAGGTAGGGACCGTCCGAACCAAGTGGTTCCAAATGGGATCATCTAAGTGCCAAGTAACACTCGAAGGTGTGGAATACTGGATGATACCCGCGATGAATAGTTTCGACTATTCCTATCTACTTGCTAAAAGAATAAGCCCTCTTATCCCTTGCAGACTAACTAAGACGGACTAAGACTTGGAAGTTGTAAATTCACAGATTAGATTCTGTTTCCCCGAAATATTGTGGGCATCCATGATAGATGGATGTCTACGGAAAATATTTCAAATACGGAAGAGGGTTAGCCCAGTCAGGAGACGAAACCCATTGTCTGGTGCGGGGCGGGGCACCGAAGACCTATGGAAAGCATTCCATAGCCGTTTATAAAATAATATACATAAATGAGTATAAATAAATCCTTCATTGACTTGATAAAATACAGAAATCTAATGTAAGTTTAGTACCTCAGAACAGATACAATAAATTATAGTAGATAGGAGGTTTTGCCTAGTGACTCACACTTGGCTATATAACAAATACAATAAATTAGTAGATAGGAGGTTTTGCTTAGTGACTCACACTTGGCTGTATAACAAATACAATAAATTATAGTAGATAGGAGGTTTTGTCTAGTGACTCACACTTGGCTGTATTTGAGTTTAGGTAAGCTATGTAGGTATTGATAGGATTCTATAGGTAGATTTAGATAGACTTTGCACCCTGAAAAGAATTTGAGTTACGCGGACACAACGTAGAGGGACTAAGTAGGGAACTAGACGATCACCAAGGCCAAACAAACAAACAAACATTTATATCGGTTGACGATGGAGAAGTGGAGAGGGGGAGGGTACAATTTGGTGCCGTGACCAGGATAGGGGTGCAAAGTCTTTTATAGTTAAGTTAGGTGATAGGTATTGTACATAGATTGCTAGTAGGTAGGTAGGATTAATAGGTAGGAATAAGACGAAAGTAGATAGTTAATAAGACTAGTTTATGATTAAATTACAGTGTATACATAATAAGTACTACTATAAGGTGTACCAACTAAGAAATATATTAGGTAGGTACAAAGAAAAATGTTAGTTATAATTCCTGTTTAGATAAGTTACCCACCAAGATTATGAATTAATTAGCAAGTGAATAATTCAGCAGGCACCTAGGTATCTACTTATTGTGTTGAAATAAAATAGCCAAATTTGTAGTATTTATTTAGGTTAGAGTATGTATTTACATTACAATCTTAAGTATAGGAATTACTTTTAATAAATACGATGCTTTATCAATACTAAGTTATTGTATTGTTGCTTTTATGTGATACAATTTAGACTAGGTCAGTAAATTAAAAAAAAAAAATACTTTAATTATTATGAGTAGGAGATATTCAGAGTTCATTCTAAAGGGGAAATCGGAGGGGTTGTTGAGTGACTAAGTAATTAAATAACGGTAATATTAGAAATTAAGTAAGTTCGTATGAGTCAGTGACATCATGACCTCATCATATTATTAGAGTAAAAAATTTGTTATTTAGATAAAATCTAGTAGATTTGTAGAAATTGGGGGGTCGTAGGATGATTAAGTAGTTAAATAACGGTAATGAAAAAAAAAGTAAGTTCGTATGAGTCAGTGACATCATGACTCTCATCATATTATTAGAGTAAGAAATATGTAGTTTAGATAAAAAAAAAAAAAAAAAAAATCTAATAGAATTGTAGGAATTGGGGGTCGTAGGATGATTAAGTAGTTAAATAACGGTAATGTTAGAAATAAAGTAAGTTCGTATGAGTCAGTGGCATTATGACCTCATCATTTAGAATAAGAGATATGAAACTTAGATTTAAGTTAGTGAATTAATAAGAATGGGGGGTCGTAGAGCAATTAAATTGTTAGTGTTGGTAATGTTAATAGTAAAGAGAGATCATTCTAAATAAGTAAGTTTGTAGAAACTGGGGGTCGTACGTCAAGAAATAAAATAAAGGGGTTTAGTTGGGTATTTTAATCAAATAACTTAATATGATTAAGAATGATTAAATAACATTAATTCAGTAGAATAAGTTCAGCTAAAATTAGGACGAGTTGATGATGAAATTCTTGACCGTTGACAGTACAGGTAGTAATCGGCATAGGAATGTGTAGACCTGAAATTACAAGACAGGAATTAGTATTTAAAAAATTCAGATTTGTTAGTTATGGTAATTAGGTAGTATATTAAAAAAAAACAGTAAAGAAGTAATTGCCATATGACATTATTAAAACAACTAGTATAATAAAAGTAATAATAATGTGGGTTCGATTCTCATGCAGCATTGCTTTTGATAGGTAGATACAGAATCGATACTAATGTCAGTTTATTATAGTAAGTAAGTTTGTTTAAAATCGGTGGCCAGCTCTGATGATGGAGTCTCTATCGAGGCTTAGGTAAACAACTTTAGGGAGGATGAGACCGGCTGCTTAATGTGCCCTCCGAAGTAAGGTAAGATTATCTACCTTATTGGGGGATTTTCTGAGAATTTTAATACATGCAAGTATTGGACTGGTTGATGTTGGTTAAAAAAGCGGCTATTTAATTAGTATGTATGTAAACTAGCTACTGCTAATAGGTTTACCTACATTAATAAATAGGTAACAGTTTGACATCGTAGGTCAACATTGTGGGATGAAATCGCTATCCTAAGAAAATACAGATAGATTAGTGTACTCACAGTATCTATTGTTTGCGATTTGCAAATAATCCGGTCATCAAGGTGTCACAAACTAAAACTTTATTGACACGAGACGCTGTCCAGTAGCCGACTTGAAACTCTTTTATTCTTAAAGCTGCTACGTATATTTCTTGTTAGGTATCCACAATGTCGTTAAACGTTTTCACATTGAGAAAACTTTCAGCACTAATAGGTTTATTGATAATTGAGCGGTTGTTAGAAAACATTGAGAATAACAAAAGCTACTTTAAAATTTAGAATTTTCGATGATACGATAGCCGTTGTAG
This sequence comes from Colostygia pectinataria, assembly GCA_951394395.1. Lineage (NCBI taxonomy): Eukaryota > Metazoa > Arthropoda > Insecta > Lepidoptera > Geometridae > Colostygia > Colostygia pectinataria. Next base: position 1,422,384 of record OX596369.1, on the reverse strand, counting down.
CGATAAAAATGACATCAAGTAAATAAATAATAAAGTTACTACTTTGACATTGACATTGACATGACAATGATAGTCCATGGTTCAATCGATCAATCGAATCGACTTGATCAATCAATCGATTACTTTTGTTTGTTATTCTGATACATACGTTTTTGCACGGTAATTGATTTAAGATACGGAGTTAGGAAAAAGGAAGACATACCCAGCAGTTTAGGGCAGCGAGTTGATAGTTCATCACAACCATTTCCCATTTCACTTCTTGGAAATGGTAAAAGTAAATCACAATATTAAATGTTTGTTAGAAGGTTATTGCAATATAGTTAGGAGGAATTGTTAAAAATAAATTACAAAATTAAATGTTGTTAAGAGATTATTGCAACGAGTTAAGATAAACTAATTCAAAATAATTGTATTTACTCAATCCTTAATACAAATTAATAATAGTTATGTTTGAAATAAAAAATAATAATATTAATAATACTAAATACAAATTAATTAGTGTGATGATAACACAAAGCTAGGGTGATAATGGAGTTAGGAAATTGATTTTTTAGGGAATTTTAGACAGACAATTTCGTAGTTTCTTATTAAAATAAATTTATTGGTTCACCTAAGTGGGGTGAATAGCAATGCAAGGGTGCTTTGAATGTTATGAAGGAATGTTGGTATGAAAAAAAAAAAAAAAAAAAGAGGCTTAAGTGAATCCATGATTTTTTAGTAGGAAATGGTTTATTGATGTTTGAGGTTGGATAATACAGAACACGCACAAAGATTTAATATGGAGGAGAATTTTGGTGTTAGGATAGGTCAGCTGACAGTACATCAGTGTTAATCCCTGATTCCATAGAAAATCTTACTCTACATGCAGGAAGTAAATTTTCCCCACACTACACATGCTCCAAACTATAGGTATTGTTAATTTGAGTTTTGTGCCAAGTGGAAATGTGACAACTATGGGGTATTAGGCTTATTGCAAATGGATTTGCCATTTGTTGGGGTCAGTGGTGTGGTATTTCATACGTTAACGGAATGTAGGTTAGGGTATCAAGTATCCACACTGTGCCATTAGGGCAAATTGAATTCACAACTCAGTTCTGATGCTGACACTTGTCGAATTCGTAATGGGCATGATAGTTCATAAATTGTAACATTGATGAACCTTGGTTACGGACTTAAGTAATCAATATTTATGATTTGGTATAAACACACTTACATAATAGGTATTCACTCACTTTAACATACAAAACATTAGTATTCAAAATCAAATATTAATAGATTAGAAGTTGAACTGTTGCAAATAAAGCTATAATATTAAAATATAAAATTAAAATTAATAGCAGATATAAAATTATAAAATTATAGTTATATAGTAATAAAATAAAATATAAAAAAAATTCAAGAATATTTTGGAAAAATTGGAGTTTATATTTGTGAAAATTATGAGAATTAGAAAAGGTTTCCTACGGTTAGATATTTGAACACCTGCGTAAACCTTTGGGGGTCGAGCTGTAACGAACCAAATATGCTTAGTTTCGTTCCGTTCACAAATAAAAACATTAAATTAAATATAAGAGTAATAAAATAGATAAATACGTAAAAATACGGTGACCGTTTTTGTAAGAACATTATAATAACGTTAATCTCTAAATTCGGAACGCTACCTTTACAAGCGCATTCCATATTTGGAAGTGTTTGCGAGTCATGGAATGGTCTGTGATTGGTCTGATTTTAAATGTGGCGCCATTCTGTCTGGCTGCGAACCAATCACAGAGCAGTGTCTAGATTTGTAGATAGATTTGTATTAGAAAATGTCTCCAGACTGCGGGGTAACCTTCCCCCTCGACTATAAAAAGGAAAGCGTGCGCTGACGCGGGGTCATTACGATTATTTTAAATTCGAGCTAGGACGTTTTGCTGCCCGTGCGTGAAACGATTATTTTCGGGTTATCTCACCATAGATTCCTTTCCACACGCGAGTGATTGTCTGCTTTTTATGGTATTTACTTACCAAAGTTTATCATATTTAGCTGGTACTTCATTTGTGTGAGTGAACGGAGTTTGAAGTTAACATGGTTTAACGTCTGGTTGGATACTCACTGTGACAACTAAAACCAGATTTCCTCCCTTGAAAGATTAGGCTGAATGTGTTGGAACGACTTTCAGGATTGATTTTACCTTTTCATAGGATCAATCTAATTGTTCCCTGCTTTGGGTTGTACTTAGTCTATGGAGGCGAGATTCGTCGAAGTGGATCACATTCGTTTATCTATATTCTAAATCAACTCAGGCAGTCTTTGCGGCAATTCCCCGTCTTGATTCACAACCCTGGACTCCGGTCCGTGATGACAGACCTTAGGGTGTTTTAGGGAGTAGGTCAAAATCGAGAGTAACGCCTCGTGACACTATCTTAGATTAGTTAGATATTTCATCATTGCACTTCGATGAAAGACACACGCAATTAATGTAAATATGAAGTAGCGATATCTACTTTTAGTTTGTTTATAACACATCTAGATAGCTAGTAGGGATGTATTCTAAGTACACCTTGAACATAGGTAGGAGTCAGTTTAAAACAGTTAGAAGAGAATTAGATACTTACTTCGTACCTACTTTAATCCTTGTTTACGACATTAAACTTTGTTACTTTTCTTGTCTTTTGAATGACTTTAAAGCTTAGATATTTAACTTTAACTTATTTAAAGATTATACCTATCACCTGAGAATATTCATGGTATTTCCAATAGTCAGACTTAGAACAAGGCTGAAGCAGTTCGTAGTTATTAAGGATCTGTACACGACCCCAAAGCTACTCTACGACAAGTCTTAGACTGGTGATGTCTTGGGTATCAAGGTGAAAAAGGTATATATCTATCTACTTAACAAAGCCTAACTTCAGGGTCATTCTTATAGATAAGTTAAGTTATTTTAAATAAGAATAGACAGACATATTAAATTTAATAAAACATTTGAATGACTTCAAAGTATTGATACTTACTTACTTTTTAACTTTGTGACGTTTTACCTATTTACTGTGAATAATCATGGTATTTCCTATAGTCAGACTTAAGGGCAAGCTGAGCAGTCCCTATAGTTAGTAAGTTACCGTACAAGAACTGAAAACTATTCTACGAAAAGTCTTTAGACTGGAAATGTCTTGGTTTTCTAAGTACAATGGGTATAAATTCTATTTATTTAGCAAAATCTTACTTCTTGGTCATTCTTATAATTAAAGTACAAAATCTAGAAATAGGACCGATAGGAAAGTTAGGTAGGGACCGTCCGAACCAAGTGGTTCCAAATGGGATCATCTAAGTGCCAAGTAACACTCGAAGGTGTGGAATACTGGATGATACCCGCGATGAATAGTTTCGACTATTCCTATCTACTTGCTAAAAGAATAAGCCCTCTTATCCCTTGCAGACTAACTAAGACGGACTAAGACTTGGAAGTTGTAAATTCACAGATTAGATTCTGTTTCCCCGAAATATTGTGGGCATCCATGATAGATGGATGTCTACGGAAAATATTTCAAATACGGAAGAGGGTTAGCCCAGTCAGGAGACGAAACCCATTGTCTGGTGCGGGGCGGGGCACCGAAGACCTATGGAAAGCATTCCATAGCCGTTTATAAAATAATATACATAAATGAGTATAAATAAATCCTTCATTGACTTGATAAAATACAGAAATCTAATGTAAGTTTAGTACCTCAGAACAGATACAATAAATTATAGTAGATAGGAGGTTTTGCCTAGTGACTCACACTTGGCTATATAACAAATACAATAAATTAGTAGATAGGAGGTTTTGCTTAGTGACTCACACTTGGCTGTATAACAAATACAATAAATTATAGTAGATAGGAGGTTTTGTCTAGTGACTCACACTTGGCTGTATTTGAGTTTAGGTAAGCTATGTAGGTATTGATAGGATTCTATAGGTAGATTTAGATAGACTTTGCACCCTGAAAAGAATTTGAGTTACGCGGACACAACGTAGAGGGACTAAGTAGGGAACTAGACGATCACCAAGGCCAAACAAACAAACAAACATTTATATCGGTTGACGATGGAGAAGTGGAGAGGGGGAGGGTACAATACCTACTACATAACATGTATTTTATTTTATTTTACAGGTACAAAAAAAATACTAAAACAAGTACACGCCATAAGCATGTACGCTGAGGGACAATTAAAAGTTTCCACTTATAGATTTAAAGTAATAGCATAAACACAAAACAGTAGACGAAAACTATAAGAGATAATTTCTAAATAAATAGGAGTTATACACAGAGATAGAAAACAAAGATAAATACTTAAATATCAAAATAGACTATAAAAAGAGTTTAGTTGCAGTCAAAGAAAAACTAATTTGTCACTTAGTAAACGCTTAAGCCTACTCGGTGAAGTGTTAAATAAATCTATATCAACATCCACTTTAACCAAAGTGTTAACTATTATCCAAAGGCTGGTTCATATCTGGCTCAACGTATCAGCATTGCCATTCAACGTGGCATAGCAGCCAGCATGTTGGGAACGCTTCCTACTGGTAGTGATTTGGATCAGTTGAGCTATCTATAGGTCGTTTGTAACGGTCTTTAGATGGCTCAACTGTTTCATATGTATTTTGTATATTTTGTAATGTAATATAATTATGTACTATTATCTACCTAACACAAGAAATAAATATATATCATGTATAGATCGTTTGTAACGGTCTTTAGACATAGACATATACGTTTATTCACTACTATAACACACATATTATAAAGATTAAAAAAAAAAGTAATACAAAATAAAAACATACTCGTAACTCGAAACAAAAATAAAGAAAAACACAGTAAAATGGTGTAGGTGTGCTACAACAGTAAAATGGTGTATGTGTGCTACAACAGTATAATGGTGTATGTGTGCTACAACAGTAAAATGGTGTATGTGTGCTACAACAGTATAATGGTGTATGTGTGCTACAACAGTAAAATGGCCTTGACTCAGCATTAATGTATTTTAGCAGCAGTCGCTGATATTCTGCTGAAACCATCTCTCTCAGCCATTAAACCCTCAAATATTTAATATGCATTTTCTATATTTCGTAGGTAATGAAATTATGTACATATTTTAATTTATTACCAAATAAAATACGGACCATTAAGATCATCGTTATCAGAAATAAATAAATTCTAATTCTAAAATACTTACCAAATGGGATCACTTAGAACACTAGGATACAAGAAACCACTAGCACAGAGTTAATAAAAAAAAAAGTTTGAAAAATGTGTGTGAAGAAAAACATCATGAGGAAACCGGGTCCATAAACTACAAATTCCAACGAACATGTGCTATTCATCAAACAGCCAAGTCCGCGTGGACTAAGACCCCGTCACTCTCGTTCGAGAGAAGACCGGTGTCCCAGCTGTGGGAACATTAGAAAGTGCTCACCGTAACAACGGCCACTGCAGCAAAGATCACAAGTATTGCCCAAACCTCCATTTTGCAACAAATGTACTTATTCATTCAAACAATCACTATATAATTTATCCAAAATCAAGGAGTCTGATTAAAAGATAATACCTAATCAGAAGAATTATAAGATAATACAGAAGGGAAATTCTAATAAAAAACTTTTCAATCGATTGCAAATGAATCGCAGCTGAACGGCTGCTTTTGGCTGTTTTCGTATTCTACTATTGAACAAGGATCCAGCTACGGTTACGTTTCAGCTAATGATCTATCAAGTGTTTTGTATAATTTGCATAACAGTTAAGTAACTAAAGCTTTTTCGGCAAAAATCTAAACTCGATAGGAAATTAGGAACTAAACTACAATTGGAACCAATTTGGACTGAATATGACGTTGACGTTCATCGACTTTGTCAATATTAATTAATAATATTTGTCTGTAGCACATGCTGAGTGGCTGCCTTTTTTCGTCACAATAGTTTAGTTTTAATTTGTATTGTTATTTTTATGTTTATTGTGTGGCGCTAAGTTAATATTTTTCTATTCTATTCTAATAATTTTATTGCGGAATCGGCCTCCTGTAGATTATAATTTACCAAATTTACTTTATCTATTAATTATTGATACTTTACTAAAATGTTGTGACGCTTGTTGTTTGAATCTTATATAATTTGAAAGATAGTTAGATTAGCATGAGCAATACTGCAGGCAAAAGTTAATAGATAAGGTAGGAGAAAGGTGTACAAGATTGTATTGTATTCATTTGTATTGTATTTATTTATTTACTTTAATTAATACGGGTAAACCAATAACATTAATTAAAGGTTATTACATTAGTACACCCATCAAAAAAAGAAAATACAGAGTTTATGAAAATTTCAGTCGAACCGATAATACTTATTTCATTTTATTTATTTCAAAAACAATTATACAATTAATTCTGACTGAGAATATATGCAATATAGGTACAAATAAAGAATAAGAGTAGTAGAGTTCTTTATACTTATTTCTGCCGCCAAGCAGTAATGCTCGCATTGTTGTGTTTCGTATTTTTGTGAAGGGTAGGTTTCCGGTGAAATTACTGGCACATGAGGCTTAACCTAACGAGGCGGTAACCGCTTACCATCTTGTGGGCCGTACGCTTGGTTGCCACTTCAGTTGTATAAAAATAATAATAATAATATTTAACATGCAAAATACTGAAACATAATTTAAAAAAAAAACTGGTGGTACTGCAGACGCAATCGAAAATAAAAGCACTGATTGTCTAGTGGTAGTGGTTGCTTTTAGATTCAAATTCGAAACTGACGTTCAATATGGTTTTTTCTACTTGAAAAATTTATTGCGTAATGCCATTGTCTATTCACCAATCCACATGGGGTCCAAATGGATAAGGAATAAGGAAGGACCTGATCATTTTCGCTCGCGTGATGCGAGGGCTAAATAGTTATGGACATGTTTTTATGATTTATACAAAAAGTACTAAACAAATAAATAAATAAATAAAATAAATAATGCTGGACAATTCACACAGCATCATCTAGCCCCAAGGTAAGCTGCTGTTAAACAAAGCTGTATTATGGGTACTAGATGACTGATATATACTTAATACAATACAATACATAGATAGATATGTTTTATTATATATAGAAAATACCCAGAACACCCGGAACAAATATTTGTAGATCGTACAAATATTTGTCCCGAGGCGGGAATCGAACCCGCAACCTCTGCGTCGCAGGCGGACCAGCGCCCGCTGCGCCACATCGGTCGTCGTAAATTTCGATAAAATTTATATGGAAACACGTCTGTGGGTTGATCTTGTCGCTAACAGAGTTATGTGATCAACTCACTGAAGTACTATAATTTTATACCTATTAATTATTACCTATAATGAAATAATGGCTGAATAGCTGGCCGGCCTCAGAAAAAAAAACAAAATAGGCGGGAAAGCTGCAATCCGATGTTCATTTGTTTTTTCGAGTTGCAGAGTTTTGTGTAAAATGAGTTTTAGAAAAACTAGAAATGAGTCTGTTTAGCTAATTCATGCTTTTTTTTTTACTTTCCTACTATTTGTAATGAAAAGCAGTGTTTACCTCGGGTTGAAGACTTATTTAGTCCCTCGAACTATTGGCGGACTAAATAAGTTACTTTCACCCCTAGGGTAACAATGTATAGTTCGCACAGCGGATCCAGGCTTCCGTGAAGTTAGCCGTTTGTGATACGCAAAGACAATTTATTTTGAAAAAGCTTCATTGCGCATCGAAACGGCTAATTTCACGACGGCCGAGATCCGCCGTGAGAACTATACCTACCATTATTAATTTTCTTATAGTTTTATTACAATAATTGATAGATTCAGGCGTTACTTTGCGGAAATCCATTACAAGATAAAAACAGACGAAAAATCTCTAGTACTATTCCGCTTAACCTTTTAACTGATGAGGTCACACAGTTACCACAGTTAACCTCAAAAGAAAAATATCGACACGTGGAGGGATGAAACACGTGTAAATATTTTTCTTTGTGGTTAACTGTGGTAACTGTGTGACCTCATTAGTTAAAAGGTTAAGCGGAATAGTACTAGAGATTATTCGTCTGTTTTTTATCTTTTATTACAATGCCAAGGAAAGAATGTGTAATCTAAAGAGCTAATAAAGTAAAGCCAGTGGCAAGCCATATAGCTCGCAGAACCTATACCTAACCGCTAGATAGGTTCTGGAATGGCGACCGCGAGCTGGAATACGTAGTACAAGACAGGCCCCCCACTCGATGGACCGATGATTTAAGCAGCTGGAAGTCGCTAGATGATGAAGACTCAAGAGTCATATCGCTCTTTAGACCTATGTGACCCTATCAGTTATGATGATTAATAAGTGTTGGCTGTAAGAGTAGTAGAGTTCTCTGTGATAGAGCTCGTCCGGGGAAGGACTACCACCATACCTATTTCTGCCGCCAAGCAGTAATGCTCGCATTGCTGTGTTCCTGTGAAGGGTATGGTTTCCGGTGAAATTACTGGCACGTGAGGCTTTCGATCTTAGCCTCAAGGTGGCAACCCGCTAGTGATACCTCTGGTATTGCAAGCGTCCATAGGCTGCGGTAACCACTTACCATCTTGTGGGCCGTACGCTTGGTTGCCACTTCAGTTGTATAAAAAATAAAAAATAAATATATATAATGAGGTAGGATACAAAATTATATTTGAGCGAGGAATTACGGAGATGTTGTTCGTTTAACGACCAAAAGCCAAGAGAGCGAGCCTCCGAGTTCCGCCAGCCTCGTAGCATCTGTGGCGTTCGCCTCGGTTGTCTTCACGTCATAAGAGTTTTTATAATGTTAGACATTTTTGACCTTTTCCTCTCTTTCTGGCCTCGCCTTCCAGTTGAAGGTCTTGGGTTCAAAACCGGTCGTCGTGAGTGAATTAGATTAGCACAGGATCGCGGTAGATGGCACAAACTAAGGGAGTCCTATACCTAGCAGTGGGTGAATGATCCCCAAGCGTACGGCCTACTTGATGGTAAACGGTTACCATTGCCTATGTACGCTTGCAACATTATATAAGGTCATTAATTATCAACCTGACAAACTTAAGGGATAGGTTCCACGTTCCACACATAAAAAAAAAATGCTTGTACTTGTTTTTCTAAACTTTTCTTTTATATTTAAAAAAAATTACGTAATTCTGTTTAATAATTAGTTATCCTTGTTAGAAATCGAAAAGGCAGCGCTCGGCACGTGTCAGTAACCCGCGCGTCAATGAACCGCGGGTCAATAACCCGCGCGTCCTTGACCTGCGCATGTCAATGACCCGCTACGGGGCGCGCACACTCAAATATATCATTATTACGCGGCTTTACTCGATTCCCAACAATGATAAATATGAATTGAGCAGAAAAACGTATTCGATTTTTTTTGTTTGCTTGGGATTTATAAGACAAAATATTCATAAAAAAAATTACAGGTAGGGTAAAAGCACCAGATATTAGCTACCTAAGCACCTTGGTCAATTTAAATTGCTATAGTTTCTTTAGGCGTCATCCAAATGATGTTTTTATGGTGCAAGTGGAGACGGAAAAAGTTCTAATATCATTTTAATAACAATAAAAATAATTAACATTGTTTATAAAGTTTTTATATTCATTCAAATAAAAATTGTGTTACTGGCACCCCAGAATTAGTTACTGGCATGTTTGGTTTCAGTTATTGGCTGTAGCATTATTTACGAAACACAGCAGATTATAGTCATTTTTTTTAAGAAATACAAGGAACATAATTATCGAGTTCTTAGCTCTGGTATAAATGAACTTTTCGAAGCCCTTGTATAAATAATTACAGTATAAAGTTCACCAGACAAAATGAATTAGTATCGGTTTCGGCACAAGTTTATTTCAGGCCATCGGATCTTGAACTGATCTCTGCATGCGGTGGTTACTCAACTGGCCATCTATGCTGTGCTCTTCAGCAAAACGGATTGGCGGAAGAAGGCCATTTTCGCCAAATTTGACAAATTATAAATGGAATTCGCAGGTGACTGGCGGTAATGTACATGTAGAGCCAGTAACTTAAAACTTAGTTTTTTTCGTTTCTGTTATTGGCTATACCATAATTTAATGTTTTAAAGTAAAAAAATAATAAAATACATTTAAATTAAGATAAAATAACTTAAATAGTAACGAAATATGGATCAACTACAGAGATATGAGGTATGAGACAAGTTTCATTCGAATTGTAGTCAAACGCAATCCTTACCGTTTTCACAACAAAACCCCACCATAGTAGCCGGATTGCCGATTGTCAATAATTTATGATTTTTTTTATACGAAATTATTCGAAAGGTGGTACAAATCGGCACAAATATTAAAGCTAAATATGTAAACTATTCTCTAGAATGAAGCGAGATATTGTACTTAGCATCAGTAGCTTTTAAGAAGTGTTTGAGTATGAAGTAGCCAATAACTACTGCCAGCCAATAACTCATTCATTTACCCCTACATATATATTTTTTTATGTGTGGAACCTATCCCTTAAGCTTGTCAGAATGAATGACCCTATAAATATCAATTGCGTGTTACCACCCTGAGACGTTAGATGGAAAATCTCATGTTAATTGAAAAATGTTGAATTCATAGTCCTTGATTTGGTAATTGTAGTTACATACGAGTAGCTTGTTAACATCTACGGCGTGAATAAAATTCAAAATATGTGTACAAATTCAAGATTTATTACACCAATCCAGGGTTACATCTTATAAAACATATTTTGGAACTTATCTGTCCCATTTCAATAAATATCTACCTCGTTGTTGACAAGCGCATTATTTGTTATGTATTTCATCGCGTTCAAGTACTGATGCTTCAGGAACTGAAGTGGTAGCATGGGTGTAGGAAATGTAGGTGGAGTGAAAGTAGGGATTTCAGGGAATAAAGTACTGCCAGAAACCTCTTCTGGGGTTGAAGGAGTATATTCTACAGGGGTTGCAGTACTGCCAGATACTTCATCTGGGGTTGAAGGAGTATATTCTTCAGGGGTCGCAGTACTGCCAGATACCTCTTCTGGGGTTGAAGGAGTATATTCTCCAGGGGTCGCAGTACTACCAGATATTTCATCTGGGGTTGAAGGAGTATATTCTTCAGGGGTCGCAGTACTTCCAGATACTTCTTCTGGGGTTGAAGGAGTATATTCTCCAGGGGTAGCAGTGCTGGCAGATACCTCTTCTGGGGTTGAAGGAGTATATTCTCCAGGGGTCGCAGTACTACCAGATATTTCATCTGGGGTTGAAGGAGTATATTCTTCAGGGGTCGCAGTACTGCCAGATACTTCATCTGGGGTTGAAGGAGTATATTCTCCTGGGGTAGCAGTGCTGGCAGATACCTCTTCTGGGGTTGAAGGAGTATATTCTCCAGGGGTCGCAGTACTGCCAGATACCTCTTCTGGGGTTGAAGGAGTATATTCTTCAGGGGTTGCAGTGCTGCCAGATACTTCTTCTGGGGTTGAAGGAGTATATTCTTCAGGGGTTGCAGTGCTGCCAGATACTTCTTCTGGGGTTGAAGGAGTATATTCTTCAGGGGTTGCAGTGCTGCCAGATACTTCTTCTGGGGTTGAAGGAGTATATTCTTCAGGGGTTGCAGTGCTGCCAGATACTTCTTCTGGGGTTGAAGGAGTATATTCTTCAGGGGTTGCAGTGCTGCCAGACACTTCTTCTGGGGTTGAAGGAGTATATTCTTCAGGGGTTGCAGTGCTGCCAGATACTTCTTCTGGGGTTGAAGGAGTATATTCTTCAGGGGTTGCAGTGCTGCCAGATACTTCTTCTGGGGTTGAAGGAGTATATTCTTCAGGGGTTGCAGTGCTGCCAGATACTTCTTCTGGGGTTGAAGGAGTATATTCTTCAGGGGTTGCAGTGCTGCCAGATACTTCTTCTGGGGTTGAAGGAGTATATTCTTCAGGAGTGGAACTGGGTGTCTCTTCAGGGGTTGAACTGGTTGTCTCTTCAGGGGTTGAACTGGTTGTCTCTTCAGGAGTTGAACTGGTCTCTTCAGGGGTTGAACTAGTCTCTTCAGGGGTTGAACTGGTTGTCTCTTCAGGAGTTGAACTGGTCTCTTCAGGAGTTGAACTGGTCTCTTCAGGGGTTGAACTGGTTGTCTCTTCAGGAGTTGAACTGGTCTCTTCAGGGGTTGAACTGATTGTTCCTTCAGGGGTTGAACTGGTTGTCTCTTCAGGAGTTGAACTGGTCTCTTCAGGAGTTGAACTGGTGGTACCTTCAGGGGTTGAACTGGTTGTCTCTTCAGGAGTTGAACTGGTCTCTTCAGGTGTTGAACTGGTTGTCTCTTCAGGGGTTGAGCTAGTTATTTCTTCAGGGGTTGAAGTGGTGGTCTCTTCAGGGGTTGTAGTAGTAGTCTCTTCAGTAGTTGTAGTGGTGATCTCTTCAGGGGTTGTAGTGGTGGTCTCTTCAGGGGTTGAAGTGGTGGTCTCTTCAGGGGTTGTAGTGGTGGTCTCTTCAGGGGTTGTAGTGGTGGTCTCTTCAGGGGTTGGAAGGGGAGTGGTGGTGGGAGCTTGAGTGGTTGTAGTGGTGGTAGCTGCAGGGGTTGGAAGGGGAGTAGTGGTGGGAGCTTGAGTGGTGGAGGGGGTTGCAGTAATTATCCCATCAGGGGGAGCAGTGGTTGAAGGGGAGGCGGTGGGAGCTTGAGTGGTTGGGAAGGTTGCAGTGATAATCCCGTCAGGAGGAGCAGTGGTTGAAGGGGCGGTGGTGATCGGAGGACGAGTGGTGAGAGGGGTTGCAGTGATAATCCCATCAGGGGGAGCAGTGGTTGAAGGGGCGGTGGTGATCGGAGGACGAGTGGTGAGAGGGGTTGCAGTGATAATCCCATCAGGGGGAGCAGTGGTTGAAGGGGGAGTGGTGATGGGAGGTCGAGTAGTTAGGGGAGTTGCAGTGATAATCCCGTCAGGGGGACCAGTGGTTGAAGGTGAGGCGGTGGTGAGAGGGGTTGCAGTGATTATTCCTTCAGGGGGTTGAGTGGTCGGGCGCTGTGTGGTTGGAGGTAGAGTCGGGATTGGGGGCCATTGCCAGTTGAAATTAATTCCGGTTACTTGCCTGTACCAATCGTGGTAGTGGCCAGTACGGACGAAACCTAGAATAGAAAAGTAGATGTTGAGATGAATGAAAACATCACACCTTTAAGGCGTTTCCACCAGAGATAAGCGAGGGTGTGTAGCGAGCGATGTGTATTGGAACTAATAGAATCAATTAATTTTTTTTATAATGTCAGCAAGTGACGAGACAATCAAGACGCCCGCCTGATGTTAAGCACCACGCCTGACTATAACAGATGCAATGCCAACCAAAGCTTAAAGTTTTTACGGCAACACATCCCTCGCTACACATCCTCGCACATCTCTGGTCGACAGCTAAGATACGTTTTTTAGCCAGAACATTATGTAAAATACAATGCGGTCTTTGTAATATAAAATTTAGTTAGTGAAATTGAAAGCACTGGTGGTCTAGTGGAGTGGTAGTCATCCCACCTCCCATTCCTAAGGTCGTGGGTTTGAAACCGGCACATATAGATTTTTCTATTCAAAAAAAATAACTGCGTAATGTCAGCGCTCTTCATACGGTGAAAACATCGTGAGGAAACCGGCATGTCCAGAAACAAATAAATAAATATATAATGCTGGACAATCCACACAGCATCATGTAGCCCCAAGGTTAGCAGAGCTGTGTTATGGGTACTAGATGTCTGATATATACTTAATACAATACAATACATAGATAGATATTTTTTATTACGAGACAAATCTCGCTTGCTCGAAATAATTCTCGGAATATTATTATGGATTAAAATCTTTAGTATTCCTAAGGGAATATTAAAGTCCTAAGAGAATACTAAAGATTATAATCCATAATAATATTCCGCACTAAGGTATGATGGTTAAAATTACTATAAAAACAAAAAAAAAGTAATGCTGTTAATTTAAAATAACAGGTGTTTTCACGTACCTACCGGAATATCAGTGTCGGTACCTCTTCACCGATATACCGGTACGTGAAAACACCCGTTTTTTAATGGATGATACAGTTCACGATAGTGTTATTAGTAAAATAATTAATGCCTTTTTTATTTAATTGTTTTTTTAAAGAATGATACAGTTCAAGATAATTTTATTAGTAAAATAATTAATGCCATTTTTATTTAATTGTCTTACCAGCAGGATAGTCAGTGTGACATCCAAATCCGGACACAAATGAAGAGATTCCAAGTTGGGTGACTTTGCCGTCTATGTCAATCCCAGTAAGAATGCCGCCGCTGTCTCCCTGGGGGAACACAACGAAGATATTCATTCATATTCATTCATTTATTCTGCACAATGTACATTTAACTTAGGTCTAAAATAATGTAGCTGCAAGTGAGTACATGAACCCTGTTAGGGCGTTGCAGGTAGCAACTAGTTATAGGTTAAATAAATAATACAATTTCAATGTGTCAATAATACACAACTTAACATTTCAAATAATAATTATGAGGTATTAGTGTTAAAAATGAAAGCGTATCTATATTCAAAAGTTCTTGCTATCTATCTAATCCTAGTTAAATTCGTTTGTTAAAAAAAAAATAAAGAAAGATAAGAATAGATTAGAATAGAATAAAATGATAATCGTTGATAAGCCTGGCCCTAGTGTATTCCTCAGCAAGAGTCCATCTTGGCGGGTACCATCGCGATATTCTGCCTCCTTATGGGAATTTAATTTTTAATTTTAATTTAATCCCTTGAATCCAATGACAATTCCGATCCAATCTCAATTTCAATCCAATTCTAATTTACCGCTGCTCTTGTTCACTGCTGTGTTTGTAACTTTGATCCGTAAAGGCCCATCTATACGGTTCAATTAATTGCATGCAAGAATTGCCTTGTCAAAATTTTGGGGAAAAATGTAAAACATTTATTCAGAAATCTTGCATGCAATTAGTGAACCTTTAAAATGTCTGTCAGTAAGGTACGAGTTGGTAGGTGACTGCAGACAGCAACTGCAGACGATGTTGACGTGTTGTCGCGTTACGTCATAGCTCATGGTGTCGTCTACCGCTCGGTATGAAGCTTGACTCAATGGCTCAACAGACAGAGTATTTGCGTATAGAAAGCTAGGGGTGCGATAGCTTGAGAAACGAGAGGTAGCAGGTTTAACTCCTGCCCGTGTCGATACAATTAGTGACAAGCGTTGGCTTGTTTGTAAAAGTAAAGTATAAAATATATATATTCAATCATACCACAAGGATCATATTGAAACGTCCTAAAGCTAGGTGAATAAGTAAAGTAAGTACCTAAGCTCGTATGAGTCAGTGGCTAACTCTAGTGACAGAGCTTTTAGGCCGCCGGAAGGCCTCTGTCATGGCCTAAAAACTTTGAAAAAGCCTAGCCAACTGCTTAACGTACCCTCCGAAGCACGGGAGCGCTCAGTTGAAACTGCCACTGGCGGCCACCCATTCTAATAGTGACTACGCGGAACAGTGCTTAACTATTAATCTATAAAGAACTACTTAGCCAGCTACGCCACGTGCGCTATGAAGCCATTTTATTTTATTTTATTTATTCGGGATAACAAACAGTTATACATTTATGGTTGAGTAAATGATAGATATGAAACAGACTTAATTAACATATAACCAACAGCGTTATCTACAACTTAATTCATGACGTACCATCATACCGTATGATGCAACGTCACATCAGCGTGTCGTTCGTACCTGGCAGGTAGACTGGGTGATGTCGCTGTACCCTCCGGCACAGATGGTGGAGTCCACCACCAGAGCGCCGTATAGCGTGCGGCATCTCGCGTTGGTCACTCCTCGGAGGTAAACCCAGTTCAGGATCTGAGGGGAGGGGCCTGAAAAAAGTCAATAGTAAAGTAAAGTAAAAAAAATATTTATTCAATCATATCACAAGGATCATTATGAAACGTCTTAAAGCTAGGTGAATTTACGGCAGTTCCACGCGCCCCAGCCTAAAAGAATCTGGCAACAAACTTATCTGGGTTCCTAGCTTTTTTTTGATGATCCCTCTTCATCATAAAGCTTCAGTGTGGTGCCAATAAAGCAATGAGTCAATAAAGTAAGAGTAGTAGAGTTCTTTGTGATAGAGCTCGTCTACCCACCGACTACCACCATACTTATTTCTGCCGTCAAGCAGAAATGTTTGCATTTTTGTGTTCGGGTCCGAAGGGTATGGTTTCTGGTGAAATTACTGGCAAATGAGACTTTCGATCTACGTCTCAGGGTAGCAACCCGTGAGTGATACCTCCGGTATTGCAAGGGTCCATAGGCTGCGGTAACCACTTATCACCTTGTGGGCCGTACGCTTGGTTGCCAGGTTGCCACTTTAGTTGTAAAAAAGAAAATTGTTCAGATGATTTTTTTCATGGTGGTGGTAAGTACTTCTGTGGTGTACCACCGCAGTGCCAGATATTCTGCTACCAAGTAGTAGGTAAAGTGCAATCATTTGTGTTTAGGTTTCAAGGGCACTGCTGGCACTGCAGCAAGTAACATTGCTGGGCGAGCAACGTCTCGGGGTGATGAGCGCAGAGACGTGCCACGCAAAACTTTTAAACTTAAAGCTTTGGGTGGCACAGCAACTGCACTACTTGGTCAGGTATGGCGCTCAACATCGAGCGCCTTGACCGTCCTGTCACTTACTGACATAAAACAAATAATTACTCTTAATTATGAGTTAGATTATACAGGTATAGGTTAGTCTAAGAGGGAGGTTAGTCTAAAGCTTCACCACGTGTTACAAAGGGGCGAAGATGACTAAAAATATACACACCACGTGACAGATGCTGGTGATGACATATCTAGTGGTTGTAAGTTAGTAAGTTCACACGAGTCAGTGGCCAACTGGTAGTGACAGATGCTGGTGATGACATATCTAGTGGTTGTAAGTAAGTAAGTTCACATGAGTCAGTGGCCAACTGGTAGTGACCCCCGCCTTTCGATCCGAAGGTTGTGGGCTGAAACCGGGTGTGCACCAATGGATTTTTCTATTCGTATTAACGTGCACAATGCCAGTGCTCATACGGTGAAGGAAAACATCGTGAGGAAACCGGTATGTTTAAGAACTAAAAATTCGCCACATCTGCCACCAATCCGCATTGGCTCCGTGGTGGATTTAAGCCCCAATCACTCTCGAGAGTAGGCTAGTTCCAGCAGTGGGAACATTAGATGGCTGTCATGATGATGAGAACAGGCTCACCGTTAGTCCAGGTTCTGCCCCAGCCAGCGGCGGTCAACTGGACGCCGTCATAGTTGCTGTTCCTAACGTCATGACGCTGTAGCCTGATTGGCTGGACCAAGTCTGTGAAGTAAATTGTAGGAAATATGTCAGTGTCTCATTGAACCAGGAAAAATATGTTTTAGAAAAATACATTTAAAAAAATACTTTAAGAGTAGTAGAGTTCTCTGTGATAGCTCGTCCGGGGAAGGGCTACCACCATACCTATTTCTGCCGCCAAGCAGTAATGCTCGCATTGCAGTATTCCGGTGTGAAGGGTATGGTTTCCGGCGAATTTACAGGCACATGAGGCTTTCGATCTTAGCCTCAAGGTGGCAACCCGCGAGTGATACCTCTGGTATTGCAAGCGTCCATAGGCTGCGGTAACCGCTTACCATCTTGTGGGCCGTACGCTTGGTTGCCACTTCAGTAATATAAAAAAAATAAAAATAAACTGTGTTTTTGTATTTCTTGTACGAACATACGAAAGTAAGGGGGCCTTACTCTACGACGCAATCTTTTTTTATTTAAAAAAAAAAAAAAGCTACAGACCCAACAGTGGGTTGAGCTTTCTTCTTCTTTTCTTTTATGGCCTCTGTGGCTAGTTTGCCACAATTTTGCCAGTGTCAAGTGTAATATTTTGATTGTCGCTTAGCAACGTAAACAAACGAAATTTGGAAAGAAACGATAACTTTTCTTTCAAAATTATCTTGGAAAGTCTTTGACTAAATTACCAACCAACGTCACCCCTCCATTTCAATAACTTACACTTGTGCTAAGTAAACAAATTTAATTGGATGAACTGCCACCAAATTTACGCAATAAAACATAAAATAACACGAGAAAAATAATTAAAATGGGAAGACCCATGTCGTTTTGACAAGATAGCCAAAGACAATCCCAACGCAATCTTAATCCTTGCTGTAAAATTTTTGCACTCTTCTTCTTTTAATTTGTGGCGTCTGTGGCCGGGTTTGCCACAATTTTGCCTTTTGTACTCTTGGAAACAAGGTTGAGTTTGGCGCTAGGTTATCATGAAATGTCATAAATATTCCAATAATTATCCACACCGTTCCGATCAAGAGTTCGGCCACAGACGCCACAAATTAAAAGAAGAAGAAGAAGAAGTTCCAGAGTTCAATCAAAAGTTCTGTCAAATTGACAGGACATGGAACCTCGGAACGTACAAAAAAAATCTTAACTCAACTAACTCAAAAGTGCTTTATTCAGTTGAATCACAAGGATCACTTTGAAACGTCTTACAAGATAAAGGTTACGCCAGTTCCAACGCGCTCATGCCGTAAAGAACTGGCAACAACACCGGCTCACAATAAGCTAAATTACGCCAGTTCCGACGCGCTCATGCCTTACAACTGGCAACAACACCGGCTGAATTCACATAACTTTTTGCTTAACCTTGAATCGGGCCTTTAAAAACAAAATTTTCAGGTACCTAAGGTACCTAGGTACTAAAGAAGCCAAAGACATCCCAATGATTATTTCGTTCAAGCGAGATATGTCTCGATAGCTCAATTGGTAGAGCAGAGCACCCGCTTATCAAGCGGTGGTAGCGTCAAACCCGCTGTGGCGAAATAATTTTTGGGATATTTTATTCTTTGACGACCGATGTGGCGCAGCGGGCGCAGGCCCGCCTGCGACGCGGAGGTTGCGGGTTCGATTCCCGCCTCGGGTCAAATGTTTGTACGATCTACAAATATTTGTTCCTGCTGTTCTTGGTATTTTCTATGTATAATAAAAATATGAATCTATGTATTGTAATGTATTAAGTAGTCAGTCATCTAGTACCCATAACACAGCTCTGTTTAACAGCAGCTTACCTTGGGGCTAGATGATGCTGCGCGGATTGTCGAGCATTATTTATTTATTTATTTTAGTATTCCTAGTGTGATCCACATTAAAAAAAAACCAATAGGTACTTACTATGACTGGAAGACTTTGACCTTTGCTTTTTTTTAGCTTTCTTTGCTTTGAGACATTTGCTCAGCTGTGGGACAAGATAAGTTGACTAAAAAAAAGTGACTTACGGTTGAAAGTCAATGTCCTGTCAAAGGGTAACAGACTGATATCATTGGCCTGTACCGAGGTAGGGTTGTTGTTGTTATACAAGGGGTGGTTAAAATATCTCGTTGTAACGAACAGTAGAAGAGGACGAGTCATGTTGGTCACGCCAGCGCGCAGGACAAAGGACTGTTGTCTGTAAGAGAAAGTTCGTATGAGTATGGCCAACTGTGGTGACAGAGTTTTCAGGAAGGCCTCTGTTATGGCCTAACAACTTTGAAAAAGCCGGGACCGACTGCTCAACGTGCCCTCCGAAGCACGGGAGCGCTCAGTTGAAATTGCCACTGGCGGTCACCCATCCAAATGATGACTACGCGGAACAGTGCTTAACTTCGTTGATCTGTTGTTGGACAACAACTTAGCCAACCTGGTGGTAGGACTCTTCAGCAAGAGTCCGTCTTGGTGGGTACCACCGCAGTGTCAGATATTCTACCTCCAAGGAATAGTGTACAAGCACTACTGTGTTTAGGTTTGAAGGGCACTGTAGCAAGTGAAATTACTGGGCGAAAGAAAGTTAAGAACAATGTCTCGGGGTTAAAAGCGCAGTGCAGTGCCACGCAAACACTTTAAAACTTTAAGCTTTGGGTGGCACTGCATCTGTAATAGTCAGGCGTGGTGCTTAACATCAAGTGAGCGCTTAATGTATGGTAGAATATCTGACACTGCGGTGGTACCTACCAAGACGGACTCTTGCTGAAGAGTCCTACCACCAGGTAAAACGTTAAATTGTTAAATAATATATAATCTAATAATCTAACGTTAACGTCAAATTGTTCAATCATCGTCGAACAATTTGACGTTAACGTTAGATGGTGCAACTCACCCTTAGTCTAAACGTAACATACTCAAGAGCAAGGCGTACGATCGCAATAGCGTGCGAATACGTCATTCTAATAAAATAATAAATAAAAATAAATTATGCTGGACAATCCACACAGCATCATCTAGCCCCAAGGTAAGCTGCTGTTAAACAGAGCTGTGTTATGGGTACTAGATGACTGATATTATATTAAATACAATACAATACATAAATAGATATTATTTTATTATGTTACGTTTAAAGATTTTAATTTGCTTTATTATTCTAATCCTAATCATGCCTACTTGTGTTGTTGATGAATAAATTTATTATCTTTCTTTCTTTCTTTCCTTCATTGCTGTGTTCCAGTTCCGTATGGTTTCCAGCCCCCCTACCATGAACTCTTAGAGCGATTCAAATTAGTACCTAAACTGAATTGTCAAAAAAATTTGTACCATGACTTCAATAATTATTAATTTCATGGTACAAAATTTTTTCACAATTCAGTTTAGGTCCTAATTTGAATCGCTCTAAGAGTTCATGGTATGGGGGCAGGACTAAAATTTCGAAAGACAGTGCCAACCACCAATCGCATTGTATCCATGGATTAAGATCACTCTCGCTCAAGAGTAAGCCAGTGTCCCAGCAGTGGTAACATTAGCAGGCGGTCATGACGATCACAGCTAACTTCACTGCCTAGATCCGCCTTCTACTAAGCCGCGTATCCTCACCCAGCGGTGCAATGCGCAGCGGTCAGCCCCCACTGCGCGTGGATGATGCTGGCTCCACAGGTGGTGACTCCGCCGGTGGAAGACACAGCACGCAAGTTCATCTGGTACGGGAACTGTCCTTCCGTGGCCTCCCATCCCGATACAATACGGGAGCTACGCTCTGAGGAATGAACATATTCTTTTCAGATAGATTCAGTGCCGCTGACGACATTGACGACTTGACGACATTACAAATAATGAATCTTATCTTCTTTTTTAAAAAAAATTGCTGTGCGTAAGGCTCACTAAAACTCGAGAACGGCTGGACCGTTTTGGTTAATTTTCATCTAGTAATTTTAGTCCAGGGAAGTTTTAAACGGTGAGAAATTATGGGAAATACCGCGAATGAAATCGCGCCGGGTTAGCTAGTAAGTACCTAATTATTAATATTATACTCACCTTCTTCTTCGTGTACTAATAAATATTATACTTGCGTAATAGATAGTTATGCATGTCACAAATTGACCTTTGTACATAAGTGTACATTTAACAATATATTTATTTATATAACGTGCAATTTAATGACCTGTAAGATGTTATTCTTATAAATAAATAACTGAAACTGAAGCAAGAAATGCGATGAAAATGTAACCTAAGAACTCTTGGAAAATAAATATTAAATTGAATATTGGTAGAAAGTGGGTTAATATGTACGTAGGTATGTACAGACCTCTTGCAATTTCTGGAAAAGTCGCGATCTCAGCGGATATCTGAAAAATATATAATAATTAAGTAGGTAACATAGCAATAACCTAGCTCCCACGTCATAATCCTATTTAAGTAATTTTCCGTAATAACAATTAGTAGCATAACACTAAATGTCTTATCAGTTAATTAGATAATTATCACTAGGTATCGGAGGGAAATGATATTAAGTACCTAGATAAACGTAAACATAACTGTAGTAGGTTTATAGGTTTTAAGTAAGGTCATTGCAAGAATATTACTGAAAATGCGAAAAATCCAATTTCATTAATTTGATTTAAATTTATTGTTAGTAGATTTTTTTTTATTCAACTGTAGTGGCAACCAAGCGTACGGCCCACAAGATGGTAAGCGGTTACCGCAGCTTATGGAGGCTTGCAATACCAGAGGTATCCCTCGCGGGTGCCACCTTGAGGCTAAGATCGAAAGCCTCATGTGCTAGTAATTTCACCGGAAACCATACCCTTCACAGCGGAACACAGAAATGCGAGCATTACTGCTTCGAGGCAGAAATAGGTATGGTGGTAGTCCTTCCCCGGACGAGCTCTATCACAAAAAACTCTACTACTCTATAATATTTAGCCTATTATTTCTGTCACCAAATAATAAACTTTTTAAATAATAAATAATATCTTTATTTTGAAACAGAATACTTAATTAGCAAAGTTTGTGAATTCAATCGCCTCGCCTTGATTCCGCTATTGAGCCTCACGTGAGCTTACGCGAGCATCACGCAAGCCTCACGTGTGCATCACGCCAGCCTCACGCAGGCCCCACAGTGGACTGTAATTTTTTTTAGTGACAGCTACTTTTGAGAGATGTCACCTAATGATAAATGCCACGGCAAAAGTTTTTTTTTTAGGCTACGCCTGACCATAATTACAGATAGATAAGCAGTGTTTATTTTACAACTAAAATGGCAACCAAGCGTATGGCTAACCTGATGGTAAGCGGTTACCACAGCCTATGGAAGCTTGCAATAAGTGTCCGCGTGTCCTGGGTGTTTTCTTATAATAAAAAATATCTATCTAATCTAATATCTATCTATCCTATATGAATTGGATTGTATTAAGTATATTAGTCATCGTAACCATAACAAGCTCTGCTTAGCTTGGGGCTAGATGATGCTGTGTAGACTGTCCAGCATTTTTTTTCACTAAAAACGGGATATTTACCATGATCTGTGAGTTTTTCTACCGTGATCATGGTGCATGTAACTGCGCCGAAATATCGGGAATCAATAAAACTCACAAATCATGGTAAATATCCCGTTTTTAGTGAAATTTATGTGCATTATTTAAAAAAATGCTCTGAATTCACGAGTAGTAGAGTTCTTTGTGATAGAGTTCATCCGGGGAAGGACTACCGCCATACCTATTTCTGCCGCCAAGCAATAATGCTTGCATTGCTGTGTTTCGGTTCGAAGGATATGGTTTCCGGTGAGTTTACAGGCACATGAGACTTTCCATCTCACGTCTCATGGTGGTAACACGCAAGTGATATCTATGATGTTGCATGCGTACATAGGCTACGGTAACCGCTGACGATCAAGTGGGCCGTACGCTTAGTTGCCACTTTAGTAGTAAGTACTACTACTTATATATTAAAAATCTAGAAACTCTGTCACCAGAGTTGGCCACTGACTCATACGAACTTACTTAGTTACTTACTATAAAAAAAGAACTTATCACCGACATACTAGATTATAAAACTAGTCTAAATATAAAATACTTACCGCCGCAACATAAAACTAGTTTATATATAAAATACTTACCGCCGCAACATAAAACTAGTTTATATATAAAATACTTACCGCCGCAACGGCGACCGCTGCATAGATTGCGAGTATCCCCCAAAACTCCATTTTGGCAACTAATTAATGACTAGAAAATTCGTTTATAGCTCAAATCGAGGAGCCGGATTACTAAGATAATATTCAGATTACCGATACAATCAATTCATATCGGCACTAATTATTATAAGTGAGGAAGTGAGTACCTTACCTTAGTTTGTTACGTTTGACGCACTCGATCAAAAAAATTAATTATATTTATGTCCCAAAATCCTAAATAAAAAAAAGCTTACGTAAAGCGTCGTTGTACTTAGGACGTTACCACAAATAGATCTAGTAAGACATGTGACAGGCATAAGTACTTAGTTATATAGAAACGACCAAACACAGAACAAGCAACTATGCAATGTTCATCACACGAATGTTTGTCCTTGGTGTGGGAATCGAACCCACAACATAGCTGGTAGTAGGCAGAGTACTACCAGCTCAACTGTAAGCCCAATGAAAAGAATCGAAGTCGCAGTACACAGTTAGTACTAAGTTTTCGTACAATTCAAATAGAATTGACGTAAGACCATCGATAAAGTAGGTAGTCCATCGGTGCGTAGACACAGTGATTGGGTTCCAATTTCAGCAGAGATTACATTATAGCCTAGTGGAACGCCTTGCGACTTTGCCTGCGTTGAGTTTTTTAGACAAACTTCATTTTTCCGCAGCGGCCTCTAGTTGAATTTCGGAAATTCCTTTCATAGGTATACTGATGATAATTTTTACTATAATGATTTTATAATGATTGTATAAAAATATTATTTTTTTGTACTTAAGTATAGACTGTACCTACTAATTGCATAAGGAAGGTCACGTTAGGAGCCTACGGACATATTCGTCCTAGTGCTCCTACCAGTAGGAGAACCGAGTAGGATAGATAGATAGATAGATAGATAATTTATTCATCACAAAGAAACTTTTTACAACACTGGTTAATAATGCCTAAAAACCTATAATAGGTTTATCTAGACATTAGGTTCTCGATATCATACAAAAACAAAGACAATTCAAAGTGATCCTAACGATTAGGATTAGGATTAGGAGCAAGTGGAAACGGTCGTCTAGTTTAAACTGTGCGTTGATCAGTCAGTCATTACCTATAACTTTTTATTAGATTCTAATGATAGGTTCTAGGTTGCTTATCAAAATTAATATAAAATACCTATCTACTTACAAATAATATCAGTAACATTTATATACCTACCAGCCTACCTGTACAGAGTTGAATGCCTTATAAAAAAAAACTTCGATAAGTATTATACTAAAGGTGTTTAAATAATTATCTATGTATAATAAAAAATATCTATCTATGTATTGTATTAAATATATATCAGTCATCTAGTACCCATAATACAGCTCTGTATAACAGCAGCTTACCTTGGGCTAGACGATGCTGTGTGGATTGTCCAGCATTATTTATAAAAAATTATATAGGTTGTTCTTTATTATTTATTGTACACACACATGATAACGTTTATAAAAAATAAAAAAGGACATACTATACACATGCGATAGGGGTTCTCTTCCAGCAAACCCAAGTGGTGTGAGATATCGTTCTTCCGTTGACCAGGTAACGCGGCCGAGCATGCGTATTGCGCGCCGCACCGTATCCACAGCACACCGCCATCTAGCGACACCAGTAGGTACTCCTTACAGTATTACTTCAGATGAATGACCTACAGTAGGACCCATAGGTAGATCTTCTTCTTCTTTTAATTTGTGGCGTCTGTGGCCGGGTTCATAGGTAGATCAAGCACTGCCAAAGATTATAATAACTGGATAGACTGCTGCCAAATCTCGGGGGACCAAGGGAAGGCGTTCGCCGCCTCTACGCGGGGATGGTGCGATCGATGGCTCTCTACGGAGCACCCGTCTGGTCCCATAGACTAGCGGGTGTTAGGCGCTACAGGTTGCTGTATAGCAGCTTGCAGCGTCCTATGGCCATCAGGATCGCACGGGGGTATCGAACGATATCCCTAGAGGCGGCAACAATCCTGGCGCGGTTCCCGCCCCTCGACATCTTGACGGAGACTGACGCGCGTGTGTACGTCCGTCTCCGACATGATGACGGGAGTGGAATCGCGCCTTGTGAAGTGCGGGTGCAAGAACGCCGGCGTGCGTTCGTTAGGTGGCGCGAGCGGCTCGAGGAGTCGCGGAGTTCGCGCCAGCGCATCGTCGGCGCAATTGCAACCAACCTCGAAGCCTGGCTGGGAAGGGAGCACGGCAACGTCACCTATCGACTTACTCAGGTACTCACCGGACATGGGTGCTTCGGTGAGTACCTGAGTAGGATCGGTCGCGAGTCGACACCACAATGTCACCATTGTGGGAGGGTCCGAGATTCCGCGCAGCACACGCTGGAGCAGTGCTCAGCGTGGTGCCTGGAGCGCGGGATCTTGGTCACCAGGATCGGGCAGGATCTTTCTCTGCCAAGCGTTGTTGAGGCCATGTTGGCAGATGAAACGGCGTGGAGGGCCGTGGCCTCTTTCTGTGAGACCGTAATGGTTCGGAAAGAGGCCGCTGAGCGAGATCGGGAGAGAGCCGATCCCGCTCGGAGAAGGCGGCGGCGGGGTGACGGTAACGGCCGCCCCGCACTGCCTGCCCCATAAGGGGCCAAGCGGTATCCCCTGCCGAGCAGGGGAACTTTCGGGTTCGTGGGCGGCTAGAGTCAGGGCTCTAGTTGTCCGTCTCAGCAAACCCGGGAAGGGCGGTAGCACAGGGGTGGCCCTGTGCTGCCGCAGCACTGCGAGGTGCTGGGGCTGACTTTTGTTAGCCCCGGGAAGTGCTTTGAGCGCGATGCGAGAGGGGCACCACTGATAGCCCTAGGGGACCGTGGAGCCCCTTGGCATGCATCGAGGCTGGTCACCGGAGATTTTTTAGTGAGTCGTCGAGTCGGATAACCTCACACACCCCCGTCGTACCCTTATGCGACGGGATGTCTGGATACAGATTCCTCCTCAAAAACAAAAAAAAAAAAAATGAACCTTAGGTAGAAACAGCCTAAATTCACAGTAGTTTTAAGAGTAGTAGAGTTCTTTGTGATAGAGCTCGTCCGGGGAAGGACTACCACCATACCTATTTCTGCCGCCAAGCAGTAATGCTCGCATTGCTGTGTTCCGGTTCGAAGGGTATGGTTTCCGGTGAAATTACAGGCACATGAGACTCACCATCTAATGTCTCAGGGTGGTAACACGCAAGTGATATCTATGATGTTGCATGCGTACATAGGCTACGGTAACTGCTGACCATCAAGTGGGCCGCACGCTTGGTTACCACTTTAGTAGTATAAAAAAAAAAAAAAAAAACATATGGGAATTTTAAAAACAAACAAAATGTTTAATAATAAAAAAATGTATTAAAAAAGTTAACAAATGATGATAATTTTAGTTACGTTTCATTCGATGGTTTCAAAATCACAGATAGATTTGAAAATTTTCATTTTTCTGTGTCAACTTATTAGTACCTAATATTTCAGTGTGTTTAGTTTCAAGATAATGCTTAAATCATCTTTTATAGATGGAAAAGGCCAATGATGATGATGATGATGAGTTTCAAGATATATCTCGGCAACTTGGCGACTATATACCATTATAATTTTTACTAAAAACGAAATAATTGATAGATTCAGGCGTTACTTTGCGGAAATCCATCACAAGATAAAAAAACAGACGAAAAAACAAAGTGAACCACTTTGGCTCCAGCGCTCGACGGAGCAACACGTCTGCCGGAGAACAAGTCGATGGTCCTGAGGATGTCCCGTTGAGGGATGAAACACGTGTCGATATTTTTCTTTTGAGGTTAACTGTGGTAACTGTGTAACCTCATCAGTTAAAAGGTTAAGGTTAAGTACTAGAGATTTTTCGTCTTGTTTTTTTATCTTAAAAACTAAATATTTTCTATTGTTAGTGAGTTACTCAATTCTCCCGTGATCATGGTGCATGCAACTGCGTAATATCGGGAATCAATAAAACTCACAAATCATGGTAAATGATCGGGAGTAAAAAAAAACTAACAGATCATGATAATTCTATACGCCTTGTTTTTCGTGAAAATTATGTTAATAACCATGATAGTTTTAAAAACTGGCTATTAGGCATTCCACTGGAGATGTGCGAGGATGTGTAGCAAGGGATGTTTGTTAGGTAAGAGTAGTAGAGTTGTTTGTGATAGAGCTCGTCCGGGGAAGGACTACCACCATACCTATTTCTGCCGCCAAGCAGTAATGCTCGCATTGCTGTGTTCCGGTGTGAAGGGTATGGTTTCCGGTGAAATTACTGGCACATGAGGCTTTCGATCTTAGCCTCAAGGTGGCAACCCGCGAGTGATACCTCTGGTATTGCAAGCGTCCATAGGCTGCGGTAACCGCTTACCATCTTGTGGGCTGTACGCTTGGTTGCCACTTCAGTTGTATAAAAAAAAAATAAGAAAAAAATAGGAGCCAATAGAATGACTTCATTTACCTATCCTCGCTCTGACAGCTTTATGACATATTCAAGGTGTATTTTGACAGGTCTTGGCGAACAATGTTAGTTTAACGACTTTTAATTTCAAAGTTTTGTATATAAGCAAGTAATTGTCAATAAAAATCAGCTCATTCACAAGCAACTGTAAAGCGTTCACAAAAACATCACTTTTCACATTCGTTCGTACACTATCCACGGTGAGGAGTTATTTCTTCGGCAATCGCAGCACTTTGATGGTGTCTTGGCCCTCGAAGTTGCAGTCCGTTCTGGAGGGATACACGTTCTTGAGGTTACCTTCTGTATCTACCACCTTCACCTGGAAAAACAAATATTTCAAGGTATCAATAAATAAATAATGCTGGACAATCCACACAGCATCATCTAGCCCCAAGCTAAGCAGAGCTTGTGTTGTGGGTACTAGATGACTGATATACTTAACGCAATACAATACATAGATAGATTTTTTTTTATTATAGGTACATAAAAAATACCCAGAACACCCGGAACAAGTCGGGTCGCGGAAGCGGGTCAGCTCGTATTCAATAAAATTACAAGTATCACTTAGAAACTTCTTGCATCTAAACATTTTTTAGGTTGAAGTCAGCTTTTGTTACTTTTTAACAAAAAAATATTTTTGAATACCATACCTGTTGGACGGTGAGGGTGTGGAAACCGTCTGCCTCCTCGCCAATGCCGAGCAGCAGGCATTCCTGCAGCATCTTGTCCATAACAGTCTTGCAGGCGCCGAGAGACGCGTGTGAAGTCACTTCTATCAGCATGGACTTACTCTCATGTGACATCTGGAACAAGTTCAATTAAGTCATGTTTTTCCATGTTGTGGCAATAAATGTTTTTTATTTTTTTATTTATTTAAGCCACGAACAGATATTAGTACTACGTACAGAATGGCCACTCCCTACCTCCCACCCGTTTTACTTAACTCACCCGGTCGCAAGTTTGCCGGCACTGAAGCTAAGGGCTAAGGCACGCGTTTACTTTGATTTTGTGTAGGCCCAAGCGCGCGAATGCCAGCGCGAGCAAAGCTCTTGCTATAATTGGGTGGAGCCAACCATGACACTCACACATACAACGGCCCGGACAACCTCTCAATAAAATGTATGAAGCAAACGCGTCTCATTCACCACACGCATGGTTTGAGGTTGGCCCCACCCAAAACACACAGCCTATAAACTAATAAGGTCTGGCGGAGAACAAGTCGATGGTCCTGAAGATGTCCCGTGGAGAAATGAAACACGTGTCGATATTTTTCTTTTGAGGTTAACTGTGGTAACTGTGTGACCTCATTAGTTAAAAGGTTAAGCGGAGTAGTACTAGAGATTTTGCGTCTGTTTTTTATCTTGTAATGGATTTCCGCAAAGTAACGCCTGAATCTATAAATTAACAGGCACTAAATAAAATAAACGCGCGCCTTAGCCCTTAGCTTCAGTGCCGGCAAACTCGCTCTCGGGGTGGGGTAAGTAAAACCGGTGGGAGGTAGGGAGTGCCCATTCTGTACGTAGTACTAATATGTAATCTGTTCTTGAATATAATCTATTTCACATAGAAAGGGTGCTGAAACTTTGGTATTTTATGGTTTTAGTCAGTAGTTCATATTTCATTTAGTTTTAGTTTAGTTTGTGGGGGTCATGAGTTGTGAGTGTCCCCTACTTTAATGATATGTAATCTTCATGAGGGGACACAAATAATAATATTAAATTATTCCACATACTGGTTTTAATATTTCACTTTAGCTTAATGAGTTACATGTCTGAACCTAGCGAGTGGGGAGTAACGAGTGGCGACGCGGCACATAAAACCTACGCGTGAGCCCGATTTCCTGTGGCTATACCTAGACGCCACAAGTTCATAGTTAAATTGCAAGTAGAAACAAACTTTACGTAAATTGGTTATTTTTGTTTTTATAGTGTTAACCATCACACTAAGGGAATGTAATGTGTTATGTTTAACACTATAAAAACAAAAATAACCAATTGAATAAGCAATGCGATACGATACCTCTCGTCAATGAACTAAATTAAACTTTAGTCATTGAACAGGCTTGGATAACTGCAACGTTTCCCTTGTAGGTGGAGCTATCGGCGCTTCGAGCCGAAGACATCCCAATGATTATTTCGTCCAAGCGAGATATGTCTCGACAGCTCAATTGATAGAGCGCCCGCGTATCAAGCGGTGGTTGCGGGTTCAAATCCCGCTTGAGGCAAAATAATTTTTGGGATATTATAATCTTTACGTAAATTTATAAATTGTGGAAAAAATCACTTGATTTTTATCGCGATTTGAATCACTGAATAAAATTAAACGATTTAAATCATCTCAGCCCTGATCTTCACATCACTACATAACTATTAAGAGTAGTAGAGTTCTTTGTGATAGAGCTCGTCCGGGGTAGGACTACCACCATACCTACTTCTGCCGCCAAGCAGTAATGCTCGCATTGCTGTGTTACGGTTCGAAGGGAATGGTTTCCGGTGAAATTACAGGCTCATGAGACTTTCCATCTAACGTCTCAGGGTGGTAACACGCAAGTGATATCTATGATGTTGCTTGCATAGGCTACGGTAACCGCTTACCATCTAGTTGGTCGTACGCTTACGCCACTTTAGAGGTATAAAAATAAATAGAGTAATCTTTCCTCACCTTCGTCGTGTCAGAGTTCGTGATGGGTGGGAAACTAATGACTTTCTTACTCGCGTCTTGCAAACACGGGAATAGAGGCTTGCCTTCCAACAGGTACAGATATCTGTAACAAGTAGGCATGTTTTTTTAAAGATAAGATAAAGATAAATAAATAAATAATGCTGGACAATCCACACAGCATCATCTAGCCCCAAGGTAAGCTGCTGTTAAACAGAGCTGTGTTATGGGTACTAGGTGACTGATATATACTTAATACAATACAATACATAAATAGATATTTTTTATTATACATAGAAAACACCCAGAACACCCGGAACAAATATTTGCAGATCCTACAAACATTTGTCCCAAGGCGGGAATCGAACCCGCATCCTCCGCGTCGCAGGCGGACCTTCGCCCACCGCGCCACATTGGTCGTCAAAATAAAGATAATAAAAAAGTATAAATACAATATAATGCTTAGATAATAAGATTTTACAAAAACCCGTTCTTAATAAATTGCACCTGAGATAACATTGTTCCACGCACTAGGAATCTATTGAACGGGTCACAGTGACTCTTCTCTTTGGACTCTAATCTGTAATGGTCTCGTTAAGATATCAGTAACAGTAGAGCAGCACACACTAGTAAAGTTTTAAGTAACAAAAGGTAATAAATAACAAGAACATATAATATTAATAATATTAATAATGCTGGACAATCCACACAGCATCATCTAGCCCCAAGGTAAGCTGCTGTTAAACAGAGCTGTATTATGGGTACTAGATGACTGATATATATTTAATACAATACAATACATAGATAGATATTTTTTATTATATATAGAAAATACCCAGAACACCCGGAACAAATATTTGTAGATCGTACAAACATTTGTTCCGAGGCGGGAATCGAACCCGCAACCTCTGCGTCGCAGGCGGACCTGCGCCCGCTGCGCCACATCGGTCGTCAAATATACAATAGTCAATATACATATATATGTAAAAATATTTAAAAAGAGTTGTTTCACGCAGTATGGTGCCGGGCCTTGGTCCTTTGTAGGGGTCTATATAATTAGATAATCATTAAAGAAACCGTTTAACACTGTTTATTTATTTTATTTTGGCTTCTTTCATAATCTAAAGTAAGTTTATCTTTGTGAAGGAGTGCAACACAATGCAAAACAACATGGCGGGTTTAATGAACAACTGAGTTATTAGGTACTGTCAAAGTCATGAAGGGCACTGTAGCAAGTGAAATTACTGGGCGAAAGAGACTTAACAACAATGTCTCGGGGTGATAAGCGCAGTGCAGTGCCACGCTAACACTTAAAATCTTTAAGCTTTGGGTGGCACTGCATCTGTAATAGTCAGGCGTGGTGCTTAACATCAGGTGGGCGCCTTGATTGTCTTGTCACTTGCTGACATAAAAAAAAAAAGCTTTTATGTTGAGTGTTATGTGTGTGAGGGTGTGGGTGGGAAAGCACACTCTCCGAAATGTAACTTACTTATGTGTAATTACTTACTTATGTAACTTACTTATGTGTAATTACTTACTTATGTAACTTACTTATGTCTAATTACTTACTTATGTAACTTACTTATGTCTAATTACTTACTTATGTTACTTACTTATGGATCCCCGAGTAGACATTCCGTTTCTTCTCTTTCCTCAAAGCCTCAGCTTCCGTGGTTAGCTGCTGCAGCAGCTGCTCCCCCGAGCACGGCTTCAGCCGGTTCAGGGGGGTCAGCTTCAGGGCTGCGGGTGGCTTGGCTGTGTATGTCAGGTCACCTGGAATAGCCATGATGACAGTAACCAAGAATCACAAAGCCACGTCTTCACCATATGAAAAAGGATTCAAGGAATAAAAAGTAAGTAAGTTCGTATGAGTCAGTGGCCAACTCTGGTGGCAGAGTTTTTAGGCCGCCCAAAGGCCTCTGTCATGGCCTAACAACTTTGAAAAAGCCGGAACCGACTGCTTAACGTGCCCTTTGAAGCGCGGAATATAAAAACCATATTTCTTATTAGATTAGATGCGAGATTGGTGAAATAAAACTACAAAATACAGTAATCCGCCATAAAAAGTTGAACATCAATCAGAGCATCTTGGTTCTCTGATTGGTGGCATCAAACAAAATTGCAGAATTTTGAACATTCATCATCATCATCATGACAGCCTTCTAATGTTCCCACTGCTGGGACACTGGCCTACTCTCAGGCGAGAGTGATTGGGTCTTAATCCACCACGCGGACCCAATGCGGATTGGCGGATGGCACATGTCTTTCGAATTTTTAGTTCTTGGACATGCCGGTTTCCTCACGATGTTTTCCTTCACCGTATGAGAGCACTGGCATTGCGCACATAAATTTTTTGAACAGAAAAATCCATTGGTGCACGACCGGGTTTGAACCCACGACCTTTGGATCGGAAGGCGGGGTCACTACCACTAGACCACCGGTGCTCTCATTTTTTTTTTGAACATTATTGCTAAACTATTTCCTTAAAAACTGACAATATTGACGTCACCGCTGTCACTCCGCGATTCAGCGCGTTTTGGCGGGACGCTTAAAACGCACATTAAAATAGCATTTTCTTTACTACTAAACCATTGTTTTCTGGTTATTTTTTGCTTAAATTAAGTAGATACCAGTAGAATAGTTTTTCAAAATCAGTCATCATGTCTGTTATGAGTGATGTGTAGATTAAGAGTAGGTATTGTAAGTTTGTGATGCGCAAAGACAATTTAGTTTGAAAAAGCTCCATTGCGCATCGAAACGGCTAACTTCACGGAAGCCTAGATCCGCTGTGAGAACTATACTGGTGTCGCTAGATGGCGGTGTGCTGTGGATAGGGTGCGTCGCGCAATACGCATGCTCGTCGCGTTACCTGGTCAACGGAAGAACGAAGATGTCAGAAAGTGTGATCGTTGACTCCGAATAATTGTGGTTTTGAGAAATATATCATAAATAATATTGAACTGGTAGTCTGTCTTTAAACCCCCTCTAACAGTATATTATAGCTATTTCATAAACTTTTTTGTATAAAATTATTGGCCAAAGGAGATTTAACATCTACAACTACGTCTCGGGGTTATGAGCGCTGCTCCGTGCCACACAGAACTTTAATATTTAAAGCTTTGAGTGTTTAAAGCATTGCAGCTTTTTTGATCAGGCGTAGCGCTTAACATCAGGCGACCATCAGTTTCGTTATTTGCTTACATAAGTAGTGTGTATGTGTGTGTATCTATTGTTAAATAAATAAATAAATAAAAAATGGAACCGTTCAGGATTCTACAAAGCGGTCACCAATCCTACTAACCTGGTGCAATTTTACTCAGGTCATGAGTAGCGATTGTAGCCGTGTTCCTCTTATCACAGACAGTGTCATGCAACTTAGTTTGCAGTTGTATAAACTTCTTAAAGCTCTCCGTTGTGAAGGTAAGGTCCTTAATGATGCAGCAGAGGATGTGGGGCCGGATGTTGGCTACATGGCTATCCAGGATCTTGACCCTGATGATGTCATCCTCTACGTGTAAGATCTTTAGAGCGTGGCACAGTTCGTTCTCCTGAAATTGAGAGACCTTTAAAACATCGAGAGGAAGATCTTTTTTTTTTTGTGGGGACTCCTAACTCCTCCCAGAAGTACAGAAGCTTCCTAGGGTCTTCACAGGCTTCGAGGAGTGACATTGGTGTGCCGAGGATTTGTGTTCGTTGAGTGGCTACTCCTACGCATTC
This sequence comes from Colostygia pectinataria, assembly GCA_951394395.1. NCBI lineage: Eukaryota > Metazoa > Arthropoda > Insecta > Lepidoptera > Geometridae > Colostygia > Colostygia pectinataria. The sequence continues at coordinate 1,388,142 of OX596369.1, read as the reverse complement.
CAGGACTGCGTGGGAGTAGGATTATTTCGTGAGTAATTGTAAAAAAAACTATGAGCCGAAAATTATGATATACAAAACCTGACTCAATGGCTCAACTGGTAGAGCCGCGTATCAAGCCGAAAGTTGTGGGTTCAAGTCCTGCTTCGTTCGTTCGTATGAGTCAGTGGCCAACTCTGGTGACAGAGTTTCTAGGCCGCCCGAAGGCCTAGAAAATGATAAAGTTGTCCATTAATCAGTGAGGCTTGAAAGGTAGAAGGTTCGAAATAATCATGAAATATCACATGGACGGACAACGATTAATCCATATAAAAAATTTATCCATATCTCGTTGTTTTATATAAAAGATAATTGCCGAGAATTGCTGGACCGATTGGGCTAACTTTGGTCTTAAAATATTTTTAGGAGTCCAGGAAATATTTAAATTATTAATTTTTTAAATATTTTACTTTATTTTTCTATTTATTAAGAAATTTAAAATTGCTAAAAAACATCATGTGATTAATGAAAAGAAGCTAAACTGTAATAAAATAATACATACCAGAGATTCAGCCTGCACTTCCTCCTTTTTCCCCTTCTTCCCCTTGCCCTTCCCCGAGGCCTGTTGTGTCTGGTCGGTCTTGGGGCAGTGGTCGCGGATGTAATCCATCACTTGCTTCGTGGTCCTGCTCTGGTCTACGAGCTTTGAGAACCGCTTGTCAGATAACTTGTTACCTTTCAGATTTAGCTCTGCAAAATTGTAAAGTAAGCTTGTATGAGTCAGTGGCCAACTCTGGTGACAGAGTTTCTAGGCCGCCAGAAGGCCTCTGTCATGTCCTAACAACTATGAAAAAGCCAGGACTAACGTGCCCTCCAAAGGATGGGAGTGCGCAGTTGAAATTAATTTTTTTGCCTATCCCACTGCCTCTTGTGGCATTTATTTAAAAAATTTCATTCAAATGATGACTACGCGGAACAGTGCTAAACTTCAATGATCTGTTAAGAATAACTTTGCCAGCTTTTTAAATTTTTTGAAAAAAACTGTTTATCATCTAATAGTAATAGTAGAGTTCTTTGTGATAGAGCTCGTCCGAGGAAGAACTACCACCATACCTATTTCTGCCGCCAAGCAGTAATTCTCGCATTACTGCTTGGCTGTGTTCCGGTTCGAAGGGTATGGTTTCCGGTGAAATTACAGGCACATGAGAATTTCTATCTAACGTCTCAGGGTGGTAACACTCAAGTGATATCTATGATGTTGCATGCATACATAGGCTATGGTAACCGCTGACCATCAAGTGGGCCGTACACTTGGTTACCACTTTAGTAGTATAAAAAAAAAAAATACAGACACCGCACAACACTTCCTCCAGTAACAGGGTGGTTCATAACTGGAATCAGCTACCAGATGATGTGGTAGCCACCTAGATAAACACATTCAAAAATAAACTCGACAACTGCTTGCCAACTAATGAACTGTTTAATAATATACAATCAAAAGTAGTAGAATCAGTGCTTAAAAAAAAGTTAAACCTAACTTTTTTTTTTTTTTTTTTATACAACTGAAGTGGCAACCAAGCGTACGGCCCACAAGATGGTAAGCGGTTACCGCAGCCTATGGACGCTTGCAATACCAGAGGTATCACTCGCGGGTTGCCACCTTGAGGCTAAGATCGAAAGCCTCATGTGCCAGTAATTTCACCGGAAACCATACCCTTCACACCGGAACACAGTAACGCGAGCATTACTGCTTGGCGGCAGAAATAGGTATGGTGGTAGTCCTTCCCCGGACGAGCTCTATCAATATCTTTTCAACACTTCAACACCATGATATAGACAGATCAGCGATAACTGCTCGTCTATAATTCATATTTATATAAAATTGTATTTTTTGATGAGGTAAGTTTTTTTTGAAGACATTTCACTCTACTTTTTTACTCTGTATAACATTAGGATTGCACCACATGAGAAAATATTTCAATCAAGACAAAGTGATGCAATATGTTTAACAAAACACAACTTTTTGAAAAAGGTTTTTATTTTTTATTTTTGTCTAATTGCTTTAAAATATTACTATGAAGCATTTATACATTAGAAAACTCAATGCAACAGTGGATAAAACTTATTATTATGCTAAAATTTCTTTTTTTTTCTAACCTATATCATCCCACTGCTGGGAAAAGGACTTCCATACGTCTCTATCCTGAACTTTCTCCCACCATCTCTCATCAAAAGTGTCGAGATCGTCCCGCTAACTAAACTAACTAATAAACATATAATAAATGTAACTTACCCTTTAATTTTGTCAGACTAGCCACTTCTCCAGGAACAGTCTTCAATAGGTTATCCCCCATATCGAAGTTCTTCAAATTTGCCAGACTTTTAGAGACGTAGCCCGGAAGCTCCTCAATAGCATTGCCCTTCATCTTCACATGAGTCAGATGCGGCAAGTTCGCATTCTCAAAGTCTATAAAACTCTTCAACTTGTTGTTTGATACATCAAAAGTGATGAGGTTTGGCATATCACCGATTTTGGGCATTTCCTCTATTTCATTGTTGCTAAGATTAACATTAGTCAGCTCTTTCATTCTGTTCAAACTATCTGGGATGCTTTTCAGCTGATTCCGAGACAGATCCAGTACTTTTAGCTTGGATAAGGAGGTTATGTTTTCATTGAAAATCTGTATCTTGTTGCCGAATAATAACAGCGTCTGTAGGTTCACCAGCCGGCTTATCTCATCGGGGATGGCTTGGAGACAAGTGTCGCTGATGTTCAACAAGTTTATATTGGTCAAAGTAAAGATATTCCTATCTAAACCAGACTCCGAAATGCGTTTGGAGATAGCCGCACCCGCTAGTTTGATTTCATGCCGATTTTCCGACTTGGCTGTCGTGACTTCGGGCCACGCACTCATGTTGCTTGAGATTTAAGTAAATTATTATTAAAGAACAAGATTAGGGAAAAAAATACATAGATTTTTAGAAAAACGCGAACCACACGAAGAAAATTACAACGAAACAAAAAACCAAAACGCAAAAGTTTAAAATTTGACAGTTGACACTCGCTTAGCTTGACAGGTACAGGTAGGATCATTATCATCATCATCATATCCCGATAGATGCTGGACGTAGGCCTCGCCCAAAAAGCGCCATGAGGACCAATGTTATACCTTTAAAATCCACCGACTTCCTGTGACCGCTTTAATATCATCGGTCCATCGTGTGGGGGGGCCTTCCTACAATCGTCTTAATATCGGTAGTAGAATGACGTGACGCCTGGCTTGCTCTTCCAGAAGATTAAAATAAAATAACTACATTCATTGGCCTTCCTTCGGCTGTCCGTAGCATGTCCTATTGCCCGCGACTTCGTTCGCGTAGAACTCGGGAATCGTACTTTTTTTCAGGATAAAAAGTAGCTTTTGTTTTATTCTCCGTCATTCGTCTTATAAGACTTAAACTTGGTTGTCGAGTGACTTAAAAAACAAACATAGAGTACTGGTACCATTTTTTTACTGGTTCCTTTTTCTACTGGTGCTATTTTTCCATTGGGTACCACTTTCCCACTGGTACATAATGAGGGTACATACCATTAGGCATCCCACTGGTATACAAACTATAGCACACTTTAACCAGTGTTAGGGGTAGTTTGGGGAAAATGTAATTTAAAAGTTTATCTTGTTGGCAGTAATTGTACCCTAAACTCGTTTTTAGCACTTGAATGAAAGGGTGTTGGTTCATATTTAAATAATTCATGTCATTATTCTGAGGTTTTACTCAAACAAATCTCCTGCCTGACTGAAGAAGACTCAGTTTATTTTGAAATAAACTCCGCTAGTTCATTTTTAAATCTAACGAGTTTAACAATTTCAAAATTGTCTATTGATGTTGCTAAGCGACCTTTAAACTAATTACTTGACACTTGCAGAGGAGTTATAGCAAACAGCTACAGAAGAATTAACCAAAGAACAAGAAAAAAAATCAAATCAAAACAAAACAAGCTGTTTTTAGCGGTAGATAGATTATTTTCAGTCTAATTCGTTTTGAAATGAAAAGTTTTGGTACTTGCTTTCATCTCCAATTCTCCATTCCTTTTCCTCATGTGATGTGATCATAGTTTCACTAGCTAAAATGAGGCGCAGCCAAGCGCCGAGCCAGACCGGCTCCGGAGAAGACGTCTTCAAAAGCCCACTACTCAACGGCACCAAACGTAAAAAACGAGAATGTGTGAAAATTCCTCTCGCCCAGAAATCTCTCTCACAATCAATGTCCTGTTCAGACCACGAAAATTTAATAAAACAGATCCTCAGCAAGCCTTTCAAGGTACCGATTCCGAACTACGTTTCCTCTTACTGCAGCAAGAGCTTAGGGTTAAAACGAAGTCAAGTAAGACGTGCTCTGCATGACCCTGACGAACCGAACGCGCTTGTTCTGCACCGTCCTCCGTACATACCTGAACACGAGAAGATGAAAATGAAGCCAGAAGACATCAGAGTAGCTGTAGTAGTCGACCCTGTGCTTGGAAACATCCTACGACCCCACCAGAGAGACGGAGTGAAGTTTATGTATGACTGTGTGACCGGAACTCAGATAGAAAACGCTTACGGATGTATCATGGCTGATGAAATGGGTCTGGGCAAGACACTACAGTGCATAACTTTGCTGTGGACGTTGCTAAGACAAGGGCCTGAATGTAAACCCACAATTTGCAAAGCTATAATTGTCTGCCCAAGCAGTTTGGTCAAGAACTGGTACAATGAGATACACAAATGGTTAGCACAGAGGATAAATGCTTTGGCTATGGACGGGGGGTCCAAAGCTGATATCACACTGAAGCTTCAACAGTTTATGAACACTTATGCAGCAACTAGAGTAGCCACACCTGTCCTCATCATCTCCTATGAAACTTTTAGAATATACTCAAATATCTTAAACTCATCAGAAGTCGGGTTAGTACTGTGTGATGAAGGGCACAGACTAAAGAACAGTGAAAACCAGACATACCAAGCATTGATGGGTCTTAAGGCGAAGAGAAGGATATTAATTTCTGGAACTCCAATACAGAATGATTTAACAGAGTATTTCAGTTTGGTCCACTTCGTGAATGAAGGAATACTTGGCACAGCCCATGAGTTTAAGAAGCGCTATGAAAACCACATCTTAAAAGGGCAGGATGCCTTAGCAACACCCCAAGAAAGAGAAAGAGCCCAGGAGTGTCTCCAGACATTAACATCAATTGTGAACAAGTGCATGATTCGCCGAACAAGCAGTCTGCTAACAAAATACTTGCCGGTCAAGTTTGAGCAAGTCATTTGCGTGAAAATGACTCCGCTTCAGACACAAATCTACAAAAACTTTATCAATTCTGATGCTATCCGGAATAAATTCAGTGGAAATGGAGAAAAGAACACTCTGAGTGCCCTTTCTAGTATTACTAGTCTTAAAAAACTCTGCAACCACCCTGATTTGATCTATGATAAAATTATTGAACGTTCAGAAGGCTTTGAAAAGGCCAAGGACCTGCTACCAAGTAACTATGACATCAAGGATGTAAAACCAGAGTATTCCGGAAAGCTGATGATTCTGGACTGTATTTTAGCTAACCTTAAAACAAATACTGATGATAAAATAGTCCTAGTATCAAACTACACACAAACCCTTGACTTGTTTGAGAAGCTGTGTAGAAAACGATGCTATCAGTACGTAAGACTCGACGGTAGCATGACTATCAAAAAGCGAGCCAAAGTAGTTGAAAGCTTCAACAATATAGAGTCAAAAGAATGGATCTTCATGCTGAGTTCTAAAGCTGGTGGCTGTGGGTTGAATCTCATTGGTGCCAACCGTCTTATCATGTTCGATCCGGACTGGAACCCAGCCAATGACGACCAGGCCATGGCAAGAGTCTGGCGAGATGGCCAGAAGAAACCGTGCTATATCTACAGGTTATTAGCAACCGGAACTATAGAAGAAAAGATATTCCAACGGCAAGCTCATAAAAAAGCTCTAAGCGACACAGTTGTTGACCAGAACGAAGAGTCGGTACGACACTTCACATCGGATGACCTAAAAGATCTGTTTAGATTGGAAGAGAACACACTATCAGATACGCACAGCAAGTTCAGATGTCGAAGATGTGTCAATAACATACAGGTTACATTGCCACCGGAAAATTCTGACTGTACTTCCGACCTTTCGAACTGGTATCATTGTGCTGATAAGAAGAGCTTGGCTGATCTAGTTTTAAAACAATGCTGGGACCTTGCAAAGAGTATTTCTTTCGTGTTTCATCATAGATCAGCTGAAACCGAGGCGCAAAAAGAGGAAATTAGGGAAAAAGAGAATGTACCTGAACGTAAAAAGAGGAATATTGATGATGAGGATTATTCGGAGCCCGATGATAGCAATGATGAAGATTATGAGTAAGATTCTCTGACCAAATCTGGTGGCCAGGTTTTTTGGTGAAGGAGTTTGAGTTTGAGTGAATCACGAAGAAATCGTTTGACAATCGTAAACCTTATTATATCGTCCATCTGTCAATTTGTGTGGATTTTTTAAAGCGTCTCTTTTGTGCGTAAAATGAACTGCCAAAATTCCATTTAAATCGATGGCTGGGGGGTAACCACAAGCTCTTATAGCAATATTAAAATAACATTAAGTACACTGTTTTTTTATGTATGCCGAAATGCGCCAGTCTAACTTTGTTCTAATGGATTTGAGCTTTTGGACCTGGGGGCTTATTCGCTATGACCTAGAAGATTCCGTACCAATAACGTGTAACTTAGTAACGTTCCACGCAGATATCGTAACCAGTCCGCGTTTGGTCATAGCGAATAAGGCTCCCGGACGATACGTTAACGATTGTCAAAAGCACTATTATTGCTGAATACGGCCTCTGAAGGTCTTTGTGTTGGCCTAATAACTGATAAGATTATGAGTAATATTCGAATAGGCGTAGCCTTAAATTAAGAGTGATATTGATATTTTTCTCCAAAGTGAAATTAAGTTTGTTGATTGTAAATATTTATGTTAAAATAATTATGAGAGTATTAAAATATTTTACCTTTACCTTTTAATTTTTAGAATAATAAGATTACAATCACTAATTTCTTTAACAATATAAAGTAACATTAGTGCCTCAACAAACTAAGGATTACTTAAGAAAAAACTTAAATAAAAATAACAGAAATACCTACTAACAAAATAATATATTTATTAAAAAATTACCCATAAAACTAAATAAAATAAATCGAAAACAATTATTATATCATAATTAAATTCATTAATTAATTAATGTCTATGTCATAATATTTCACAGATTCATATCCTTTTTGAATACAATTCCTACGCCGCGAATGATTTTGAAGTTAACTCACATTTTGCCGTCCGATTTCTAAAAAGCCGTTTAGTTATGGGTAACTCAACTATTTTTTTCTGTCCCAAGTCCTGTCCAGACATTTTATAATTTAGATTCAGAGATTTGTATATTTTTTTCTCATAAAGTATGGTTGCCAATCGGAAAAGTAAATGACCGAATAGTTAATTCTTTATTTATGCAATAAGTACAAGGTTTAGTATATAAACATCATATTTTAATTGAATTTTGGCGGTTGTCCGAAAGACGCAGAAATCGCACGGCAACATTTAAAACACCTACAAAACAAAATGCCTCAAATCAATACCTGTAATGTGGTTTGCCAAAGAACCAATTTCATAGTGGCCTAGGTCTTAGTAACACCATAGAGAAATTGGAAAAAAATATAAAACTAACATTATAATACAATTTTATTTTTATGTAGACAAACAAAGTTCTCTACGAAAAATGTTTGTTGTGTTGAGTTTCCTAAAACGGGAACACTGGAGGTCCGCCATGACAGCTATTAGCCAATGATCGTGACGCATCTTGACTTTGACAGTACCTAATAACCCAGTTGTTCGTTAAACCCGCCATGTTGTTTTGCATTGTGTTGCACTCCTTCACAAAGATAAACTTACATAAGATTGTGAAAGAAGCTAAAATAAATTAAATAAACAGCTTAAAATGGTTTCTTTATTGAATATCTAAATATCTAGACCCCTACAAAGGACCTAGGCCCGGCTCCATACATCGAGAAACAACTCCTTTGCAATAACTATTTATAAAAATAAATACAGTCATGATACATGAATCATTTTCGCAACAAAATAAACAAAACAACATGGTTAGGTTCTGACTATTTTTAAGAACCAATAAACTGGTTAGGACGTGATTTGAGTCTAATTACGGCTCTATTTTGCTAAGAAAATGCCACTTGACGCGAAATCAAATTGATTGATTCAAGACGGGGTCTCTCTGCGAACAGATTAACTGGAACAGCTAAGCTTAAGTCCGTACGACCAGCTCGGGGGCTGCGCTGAGAAGCCTCGCCTCTCCGCTTCCTCATCCACCTGGTAAGGACTCCTGAAGAGTTTCATCAGAAACCGTACCTGTAACATTGTTTAACTAATTGAGGAAACTTCGCTGGTTTTTTTTTTTATTTAATTTTGGCTTTAAATGTTCTTGCACATAAAGTGCATGTCAGAACACCGTTGACAAAACTAGCTATACGCCGTATAAGTCTTATACTCCGATCATCATCATCATGACAGCCTTCTAATGTTCCCACTGCTGGGACACTGGCCTACTCTCAGGCGAGAGTGATTGGGTCTTAATCCACCACGCGGACCCAATGCGGATTGGTGGATGGCACATGTCTTTCGAATTTTTAGTTCTTGGACATGCCGGTTTCCTCACGATGTTTTCCTTCACCGTATGAGAGCACTGGCATTGCGCACATAAATTTTTCGAACAGAAAAATCCATTGGTGCACGACCGGGTTTGAACCCACGACCTTAGGATTGGAAGGCGGGGTCACTACCACTAAACCACCGGTGCTCTCACCACTCTATACTCCGATAAACATCAATATTTACTCTAGAGTAAAGTTACTTTCATCATATCAGCCGATAGACGACCACTGCTGGACATAGGCCTCCCCCAAATACGTGCTGGACATTCCATCGGCTGATATGATGATGATGAAAGTTACTTTCTATTTGTCCAAATCTCAATTCAAGGGTAACTCCTTATCCAAGAGTAAATCGCTATACTGCCAAAATGGACGGTATAAAACGTTAGAAGTAAGATATCTATCGTGAAGTTAGCCGTTTGTGCGCAAACAAAATTTAGTTCAACCCATAGAGTAACGAATACAATATGAACAGTAGGCTGTCGTACAATATGAACGTTTTAAGAGTAGTAGCGGGAAAGAGAGGCACTTGTGGCGACTTACAACCTCAGTAAATATGATATAGGTATATTCAACAAATAATATGTTGTTGAATATACCTGATTTCTGATGCAACCTAACCCGATTTCTGATGCAGCAAAAGATTTGTTCGGAGCTGTTAGTCGCCACAAGTATCTGTAATTTGTCCTGTACTTACCTTCTAATCACTACCTACTTGTGTATACAATAGAACCGACATGTAAGTAATTATAAATGTTCTTAAATAAATATGATTAAAAAAAAAAAAAAAAGAGTAGTAGAGTTCTTTGTGATAGAGCTCGTCCGGGGAAGGACTACCACCATACCTATTTCTGCCGCCACTTTGTGTTCCGGTTCGAAGGGTATGGTTTCCGGTGAAATTACAGGCACATGAGACTTTCGATCTAACGTCTCAGGGTGGTACCACGCAAGTGATAACTATGATATTGCATGCGTACATAGGCTAAGGTAACCGCTGACCATCAAGTGGGCCGTACGCTTGGTTGCCACTTTAGTGGTATATAAAAAAAAAAAAAACTACAAAAAAAAAAAAAAAACCTTTTTTTTTTTTTATACAATAGGCTTGCGCTTGACCACTATCTCGCCTGATGTTAAGCGATGATGTGGTCTACGGTGGAGCACGCTTGCCTAAGAGCAACCTATTCACTCGTGACTTGAAGACACCGCAGGCAACGCTTCAGCAGTACCTCTGGTGTTGCTGAGGTCAATAGGCGACGGTAACTGCTTACCATCAGGCAGGCCGTCAGCCTGTTTGTCTCCAAATTATATAAAAAAGAATATTACGCGTGCTTTAACCCCTGGCATCAGTGCCGGCAAAATTGTAAACCAAAAGAGGTAAGTAAAACCGGTGAGAGGTAAGGAGTGTCCATTCTGCACGTAGTACTAATATCTGTTTTTTGACAGGACTCTGAGTCCTACCAGATAGTAGTACTAATATCTGTTTTTTGACAGGACTCTGAGTCCTACCAGATAGTAGTACTAATATCTGTTTTTTGACAGGACTCTGAGTCCTACCAGATAGTAGTACTAATATCTGTTTTTTGACAGGACTCTGAGTCCTACCAGATAGTAGTACTAATATCTGTTTTTTGACAAGACTGAGTCCTACCAGATAGCTATGACTGGGCACTTGCCTTCTCGAAATCATTCTTCTCAGCATCAGCAATAGCTTCCTGCAGCATCCAATTCCGAGGAATGTACATCGGATTCACTCTCATCATTCTCTCTCTGCGCTCTTCTTCTGTAACTGAAAATACATTTTTTTTTTATACTACTAAAGTGGTAACCTAGCGTACGGCTCACTTGATGGTCAGCGGTTACCGTAGCCTATGTACGCATGCAACATCATAAATATCACTTGCGTGTTACTACCCTGAGACCTTAGATGGTAATCATGTGCCAGTAATTTCACCGGAAACCATACCCTTCGAAACGGAACACAGCAATGCGAGCATTACTGCTTGGCGGCAGAAATAGGTATGGTGGTAGTCCTTCCCCGGACGAGCTCTATCACAGAGAACTCTATTACTTTTAGTATAGATAGTATATATAGTACAATACATAGTCTATACTCATAATTCGACGACGACTGATGTGGCGCAGCGGGCGCAGGTCCGCCTGGCACGCCGAGGTTGCGGGTTCGATTCCCGCCTAGGGTCAAACGTTTGTACGATCTACAAATATTTGTTCCGGGTGTTCTGGGTATTTTCTATGTATAAAAAAATATCTATCTATGTATTGTTTAAGTATATAACAGTCATCTAGTACCCATAACACAGCTCTGTTTAACAGCAGCTTACCTTGGGGCTAGATGATGCTGTGTGGATTGTCAAGCATTATTTATTTATTTATTATTATTTATTTCATTAGGTCAGTGTCCCAACAGTGGGAACATTAGAAGGCTGTCAATAATTAGGAGCGCTCGCGACGTAGCTGGCTAAGTTGTTCTTAACAGATCAACGAAGTTAAGCACTGTTTCGCGTAGTCATCATTTGGATGGGTGACCGCCAGTAGCAATTTCAACTGAGCGCTCCCGTGCTTCGGAGGGCACGTTAAGCAGTCGGTCTCGGCTTTTTCAAAGTTGTTAGGCCATGACAGAGGCCTTCGGGCGGCCTAGAAACGCTGTCACCCGAGTTGGCCACTGACTCATACTAACTTACTTTTAACTAATTAATAATTATAGAAAAGAAAAATTTATATTTTCGTTTGCTAAGAATAAACTCAAGAACTACTGGTCCGATTGAGAAAAAACTTTCACCATTATAATGCTACATTATCCATGAGTCTTATTTATTACTAGCGACCCGCCCCGGCTTCGCACGGGTACTTAAGTTTTCATTGCACCCGTGCGGAGCTGGGGCAGATCGGCTAGAGTACAGTACATAAGGTCCCAGCTACAGTACACAAGGTCCCAGCTACAGTACATAAGGTCCCAACTACAGTACACAAGGTCCCAGCTACAGTACATAAGGTCCCAACTACAGTACACAAGGTACCAGCTACGGTACATAAGGCCCCAGCTACAGTACATAAGGTGCCAGCTACAGTACACAAGGTCCCAGCTACAGTACACAAGGTCCCAACTACAGTACATAAGGCCCTAAATACAACACATAAAGGCTCACCTCCTTCCTTCTTCAGTCTCTGCTGGTATCTCTGCACCCATTTCTCCCAATCCGAAGCTGAGCTAATTTTAGACAGCGACCATTTAGAATCCAACGCTTCTTTATTTATAAGATCTTTTGGATCGATCTAAAACATAAAAAGAAATCGTTTTGGAATAAAACATTTATGAAACACACAGATTCTCTGTGTTTTGCGCCTTAACTGAGGCAGACCCAAGAGTAGTATTAGATTTATTTATGATAGAGCTTGTCCGGGTAAAGACTACCATCATACCTATTTCTGCCGCCAAGCAGTAATGCTCGCATTACTGTTCCGGTTCGAAGGTTATGATTTCCGGCGAATTTACAGGCACATGATACTTTAGATTACGTCTCAGGGGGGCAACGCGTAAATAATATTGGTATTGCAAGCGTACTTATGCTACGGTAACCGCTAACCATTAAGTGGGCCTTGTGCTTGGTTACTTTAGTGGTACAATAAAAAGACCTCTCAAGGCTCAATTGGACACATGTCCGCACATTTATAAATGTATTAAATAAATAATGCTGGACAATCCACACAGCATCATCTAGCCCCAAGCTAAGCAGAGCTTGTGTTATGGGTACTAGATGACTGATATACTTGTTTAATACAATACATAGATAGATATTTTTTATTATAAATAGAAAATACCAAACAAATTTAACAACTGAAGTGGCAACAAAGCGTACGGCCCATAAGATGGTAAGCGGTTACCGCAGCCTATGGACGCTTGCAATACCAGAGGTATCACTCGCGGGTTGCCACCTTGAGGCATAGATCGAAAGCCTCATGCGCCAGTAATTTCACCGGAAACCATACCCTTCGAACCGGAACACAGCAATGCGAGCATTACTGCTTGGCCGCAGAAATAGGTACGGTGGTAGTCCTTCCCCGGACGAGCTCTATCACGATTTTAATTTTTTTTATTTTGAAAAAAAGCACATTTGTTTTTTTTTTTTTTTTTTTTTGAAAGTATTACCTCTGCAAGTTGCCTGAATGTAGCTGTGAAATCTGCCATCGTATTCTGCATAGCTCTAAAAAGCTCATCTACTAAATACTGGTCGCTAACGCTATTTTGAACCTTCTCTAAACCTAGCTTCAATAGGTAAGTTTCCCTGAAACAGTTCATCATCATCATGACACGCGACGTAGCTGGCTAAGTTGTTCCTAACAGATCAACGAAGTTAAGCACTGTTCCGCGGGGTCATCATTTGGATGGGTGACCGCCAGTGGCAATTTCAACTGAGCGCTCCCGTGCTTCGGAGGGCACGTTAAGCTCGCGGCTTTTTCAAAGTTGTTAGGCCATGACAGAGGCCTTCGGCGGCCTAGCAACTCTGTCACCAGAGTTGGCCACTGACTCATACGAACGAACGAACGATCATCATGACAGCCTTGTAATGTTCTGTTATTGGCGTACTCTCGGGCGAGAGTGATTGGGTCTTGATCCACGCGCACTTTCGAATTTTCAGTTCTTGGACATGCCGGTTTCCTCACGATATTTTCCTTCACCGTATGAGAGAACATTGTGCACACACATTTTTCGAACTGAATAATTAATTGGTGCACGAGGGAATTGAACCCAATCAAAACTATTCAAACATAGATAGATAATAACCGAGAATAGGACATAGGCTACTTTTTGGGACCGAGAGGAGTGGCACATACAAAGGGAGGCCTATACCCTGCAGTTTTTTTTTTTTTTTTTTTTTTGTTTTTTTTATACCACTAAAGTGGCAACCAAGCGTACGGCCCACTTGATGGTCAGCGGTTACCGTAGCCTATGTACGCGTGCAACATTATAGATATCACTTGCGTGTTACCACCCTGAGACGTTAGATGGAAAGTCTCATGTGCCTGTAATTTCACCGGAAACCATACCCTTCGAACCGGAACACAGCAATGCGAGCATTGCTGCTTGGCGGCAGAAATAGGTATGGTGGTAGTTCTTCCCCGGACGAGCTCTATCACAAAGAACTCTACTACTCTTAAAAAGTGCAGTGGGTAAAATCGGGCTGTGGATGATGTTTTTTTTTTTTATACAACTGAAGTAGCAACCAAGCGTACGGCCCACAAGATGGTAAGCGGTTACCGCAGCCTATGGACGCTTGCAATACCAGAGGTATCACTCGCGGGTTGCCACCTTGAGGCTAAGATCAAAAACCTGTTGATGGAACCTTATGATGAAAACAATTAAATCAAAAACCATTATTTATTCAACTAATATTATAAACGAGCTGACCCGCGCGGTTTCACCCGCGGTTTTTTCATTTTTTATGCTGCACAGGAACAGTCTATTATTCAACAATGGCAAATTTTATCACAATCGGTGAAGTCGTCACGGAGATACGCGGTAACAAACATAAACACAGACCTTTGCATTTATAGTTCTCACAGCGGATCTCGGCCGTCGTGAAATTAGCCGTTACGATGCGCAATGGAGCTTTTTCAAACTAAATTGTCTTTGCGCATCACAAACGGCTAACTTCACGGAAGCCTAGATCCGCTGTGCGAACTATCATCATCATCATTACAGCCTTCTAATGTTCCCACTGCTGGGACACTGGCCTACTCTCAGGCGAGAGTGATTGGGTCCTAATCCACCACGCGGACCCAATGCGGATTGGCGGATGGCACATGTCTTTCGAATTTTTAGTTCTTGGACATGCCGGTTTCCTCACTATGTTTTCCTTCACCGTATGAGAGCACTGGCATTGCGCACATAAATTTTTCGAACAGAAAAATCCATTGGTTTACATCCGGGTTTGAACCCACGACCTTAGGATCGGAAGGCGGGGTCACTACCACTAGACCACCGGTGCTCCACTAGACCACCGGTGCTAACTATACAATAATATAATAAATAGCTGTTGCATTGTTGTTTACTTCGCTCGCGTAGTACTCGGGAAGCGTACATTTTTTCTGAAATAAAAAGCCTATGTCCTATTCTCGGTTATTATCTATCTATGTTTTTAATTTTAGCTAAATCGGCTAAGTGGTTTTCGAGTTATAGAGGAACAAACATCTAAACATCTAAACATCAATACATTCGTATTTATAATATTAGTGTGATCGTGTGATTAGTGTGACAGTGTGATTAGTGTGATTAGTGTGATAGTTTGATTAGTGTGACAGTGTGATAGTGTGATTACTGTGACAGTGTGATTAGTGTGACAGTGTGATTAGTGTGATTAGTGTGATAGTTTGATTAGTGTGACAGTGTGATAGTGTGATTACTGTGACAGTGTGATTAGTGTGACAGTGTGATTAGCGTGGCAGTGTGATTAGTGTGACAGTGTGAATAGTGGGATAGTGTGACAGTGTGATTAGTGTGAATAGTGTGATAGTGTGATGTGATTAGTAGGATTATTCACTTACAGTATTTTCTTCTCAACATACTCTTCCAGTGTATTCCTGATGTTTTCAATCTTTTTGATCTGTTCTTCATTCAGCACTGGAGTCATTGCTTGTGCTAGCTTCTCCATATTCCATAATATTATCTGCAATTATACGATAATAAGTCGCAGACAAGATGGCATGTTCTAGTTACAACAAACCCTGTAAAAAAAATATAAAAAAAAAATAAGCTGCAGAAATCAGCCAGTTAGTCAGGTAGCCAGCTAGGTCCCACCCACTTAGTCAGTTAGTCAATCAGTCAGTCAGCCAGCCCATCAGTCAGCCGACCAGCCAGCTAGCCAGCCAATCAGCTTGAGAGCCAGCGTCAGTCAGTCAGCCAGTCAGTCAGCCAGCCAGTCAGCCTGGTTGTCATCCAACCACCCAGTCAGTCAATCGATCAGCCAGATAGTCGGTCAGTCAACGAGCCAGTCAGCCAGTCATTCAGTCATCCAGATAACTAGCCAGCCTGTGAAATAGCCACCCAACCAGTCAGTCAGTCAGTCGGTCAGTCACTTATCCAGTCAATCAGTCAATCAGCACATGTCTTTTGAATTTGTAGTTCTTGGACATGCCGGTTTCCTCACGATGTTTTCCTTCACCGTGTGAGAGCACTGGCATTGCGCACATACATTTTTCGGAGCGGTTACCGCAGCCTATGGACGCTTATATATATATGCAATACCAGAAGTATCACTCGCGGGTTGCCACTTTGAGGCTGAGATCGAAAGCCTCATGTGCCAGTAATTTCACCGGAAACCATACCCTTCATGTGATGGAGCTACCGCAGAGAAGCGAAAGCAGTTTTTGAAACTACCCTCACTTGGTCTTCATTGGAAACGTCGGGGAAATAAAAAGGTAAATTACGCGATAAAATCCCGCAAATATTATAAAAAACTATAATATTAAGATGATCCTATGATGATTGAATAAATAAATAAATTATTATTACTGCTTGGCGGCAGAAATAGGTATGCTATCCATGGCAGTGGTCATTTTATACATGATAATACATACAGCTGGTTGCTTGTTGAACGCGTACCGTCCCATATCGTCGGATGTGTTGGGCACGTAATGTGGGTTATAATGTTCCAGGAACCCGTAGGGACCGTAGTCTAGGGTCAGACCTAGGACGCTGAGGTTATCCGTGTTTAGGACGCCGTGCGTGAAGCCTATGCCTGGGGAATTAAATGTGTACATTTTACATTTTAAGAAGAAATTCCGTGTATTCCCGAGATGTCCCCATGATTTTGATCCCATTGGGGACAGTGGGAAGTCAAAAAATAACTTCCCGTTGTCCCTATTACGCTTTATCTTCAATGGGATGACACGTTACTTTTAACCGTGCCTCTGTCCCCACAAGGATTTTAAGCAGAATTTCATAAGATTTTAAGAAGATTTTAATCTTTTTTTTTTTTTGACAATCCACACAGCATCATCTAGCCCCAAGGTAAGCTGCTGTTAAACAGAGCTGTGTTATGGGTACTAGATGACTGTTATACTTAATACAATACAATACATAGATAGATATTTTTTTATTATATATAGAAAATACCCAGAACACCCGCAACAAATATTTGTAGATCGTAGAAACATTTGACCAGGCAGGGATCGAACCCGCAACCTCCGCGTCGCAGGCGAACCTGCTGCGCCACATCGGTCGTCAAATATCTTTAAATGAGATCGGTTAGGACCGCTGGACTCAAGCCAGAGTTTTTGCTTTGAGATGGTAGGACTCTTCATTAAGTATAACATTCATATTCTAAGACGACTCCTCAAGAATTCCTCGACTCGACTCAATCTCACTCAAATATATCCGCAAAAATTTCACCTCCACTTACTCCCACAGGAAATTTTTCTTTACGTAAGGTTTTTTTTTTTTATACAACTGAAGTGGCAACCAAGCGTACGGCCCACAACATGGTAAACGGTTACCGCAGCCTATGGACGCTTGCAATACCAGAGGTATCACTCGCGGGTTGCCACCTTGAGGCTAGGATCGAAAGCCTCATGTGCCAGTAATTTCACCGGAAACCATACCCTTCACACCGGAACACAGCAATGCGAGCATTACTGCTTGGCGGCAGAAATAGGTATGGTGGTAATCCTTCCCCGGACGAGCTCTATCACAAAGAACTCTACTACTCTTAAGGTGAGGAAATGATTGTCAAAGTAAAGGTACGTCTGAACCTACCCTGGGGGCTTTTTCGCTATGACCTAAGAGATTCCGTACCAATAACGTGTAACTTAGTAACGTGTTCTATACGTGCCATGGTGTGATGTTGTAAAATGGTTTTTCGTATCGTGTTGTTTCAATAGCGATAGGTTGACTTTGAAAAACAGTCAGATGAGCCCTAAAACATGGCTTGTCGACAACGATTCCTCGCAGATATCGTAACGAGCCCGCGTTTGGTCATAGCGAAAAAGGCCCCTGAGTCGAGTGGAGGAAGATTCGAGGAAACTTCTAAGAATATGGGTGTTAGCACAGAACTATATTTAAGTAGAATGAAAGAGTTCGTCGAGTTGTATGGAAACCGAGCGTGTAACATTTTGCGTATTTGTACACACAAATGTATTTTAGTGATGCGAAACATAAGCCGCGCGAAAATAAATGATTTAAAAGCATCGATAAGCACGCGGCAAACCGATTCTAGGCACTGGCACACCACACCGACCCCGGTTGGGAGCAGACTGAGTTTCGCGGCGAGTAAAGAGGTTCTCAGCCCTTACTTAGCCCGTTTTTTCGCACTCACTCATTCTACTCAAATATAGTTCTGTGGGTGTTAGTATCGGTGGGTAGGGGTACCACCGCAGTGCCAGATATTTGCCTCTAAGCAGTACCTAAACCAATCTGTACTGTGTTACGGTTTGTTTAGGTTAAAAGGGCAAATAACTTTATTAGCCACAGAGCAAATAAAATTACTGGGCAGAAGTGATTTAAAAACCACGTCCAAACCATGGAGAACTTTAAAACATAGAAAATTTCAACTTTTATGTTACAAAGACTAATGAGGACACAGTTCACACCAGTTACCTTCAAAAGAAATAAAATCGACACGCGTTTCATCCCTCCACGGGACATCCTCAGGACACATCAACTTGTCTTGTTCTCCGGCAGTTCTATTCAATAAAATCACAAGGATCACTTTGAAACGTGACAAGCTAGGTGAACCTTACCTTGCCAAGTAGCCACCATGTCTAAGTTCTTGTGCGATACCTCAGAGAAGAATTTCACAAAGCGATCTTCATCGTCTGGGTCTATAGACGGGAAATGATTCTGAAACAAATACAACTCATTTATTCAAATAAAAGCATGTTTACAAGTTTGACGACCAATGTGGCGCGGTGGGCGAAGGTCCGCCTGCGACGCGGAGGTTGCGGGTTCGATTCCCGCCTTGGGACAAATGTTTGTAGGATCTGCAAATATTTGTTCCGGGTGTTCTGGGTGTTTCCTATGTATAATAAAAAATATCTATCTATGTATTGTATTGTAATAAATATATATCAGTCATCTAGTACGCATAATACAGCTCTGTTTAACAGCAGCTTACCTTGGGCTAGATGATGCTGTGTGGATTGTCCAGCATTATTTATTTATTTAAGTAAATGTGCAGCTCTGCCTTTTGTTAGTTTAACATATAAACTGTATTACAGAAAAACAGTGACTTCCCCATAACTGTGTTCACACACAAGTATTTATTTGGAACAATGTTTTTATGTATGACTTGTGTTTAAAAATGAACAACTAAAACAATGTTGAATTATTAATATTAATCTTAATAATTCAACATTGTTAAATTAAAACTCGACAACTTAGGAATGCTGAATGGGCAACCATTATCAAAGACAATATTATGATCTGAATGTACCTAAAAAAAGTGTGAAAAAAGGTATGTCTAAATACACTTTTTTTTATTGTTGTACCACCTACTATGTAATACTGAACTGTCTCGAAATAAACTTTTTAACTGAATTATTTACAATGGAGCTTATTCGAACTAAATTGTTTTTTGCGCATCACAAATGGCTAAGAATAAGAATAAGAATAAGAATAATAAGTATAAGAATATTTTTATTGTAAAACTGTTATAAATGTAAGATGGTAAAATTAAAAATACAAAAATAGTCCAACAGTTTGCCCTATTCAGACGTACAATATGCATAAAGTTGGTTTACACACAATAATACAATGTAGGTACCTACTAGCACAGACAAAAATGGTACACTTAGTACTTATATTATCATAAAAATTAAAATTAAATTTAAACACATTCATCAAAAAATTCTAACAAACTAACTAACTAAATCAAAAAATTCTAACAAACTAACTAACTAAATCAAAAAATTCTAACAAACTAACTAACTAAATCAAAAAATTCTAACAAACTAACTAACTAAATCAAAAAATTCTAGCAAACTAACTAACTAAATCAAAAAATTCTAACAAACTAACTAACTAAATCAAAAAATTCTAGCAAACTAACTAACTAAATCAAAAAATTCTAACAAACTAACTAACTAAATCAAAAAATTCTAGCAAACTAACTAACTAAATTCTAACAATCTAACTTCACGATGACCGAGAGCTGCCCCCATACCATGAACTCTTAGAGCGATTCAAATTAGGATCTAAACTGAATTGTCAAAAAATTTTGTACCATGAAATTAATAATTATTGAAGTCATGGTACAAATTTTTTTGACAATTCAGTTTAGGTCCTAATTTGAATCGCTCTAAGAGTTCATGGTAGGGGGGCTGCTTGCACTTTAGCAGCTAGTACCTTAATAATGAAGTCTATAAGCGTCCTCATAGTGTCTGTCTCGTTACGCTTGTACAATATCTCTATAGAGCCGGGGCGGTACCAGGCGGGCGACAGTCGCGCAACTGTCGCGCAACGCTCCAGCCGCGCCGCGCCGCAGTACGACTTGTCGCGGTACACTTTGTGCTCGTCGCTCACTGGAAGTAAGTAAGTAAGCACGAGTCAATTGTCGATTCTGTTGTATCATTTCCTAAACTTAGCTAACTAAAACTATCGCGTCTTTTGTATTTAAATTCATAAGAAAAGGACGGCAACAACTTTAGCTAGTTTAGTTTAGATAATGTTACAACAGAATCGACACTGATGGCTAACTCTGGTGACTGAGTTACTAGGCCGCCCGAAGGCCTCCGTCATAGCCTAATTTTGATGATAAATTTTTGGAAGAAAATGAAAACTGATTTCGAACAAAAAAAATATATTTTGGCGGTTGTACAAGAGTGACGTTTTTTATGATTTATTCAAAAAATACTGAATCAATTTTAGATAAAATGTTTAAAGAACCACCTAATGAATAAAACTGTTTGTTACTGTTAGTCCTATATTTTTTCAAATTTTTCTATGGTGTTACAAAGACCTAGGCCACTATGAAATTGGTCCTTTAAAACAACCGAGTTCCAGTTCCAGAGCTCCAACGAAGTTGCAGGAAACAGCTAGTTTATAAATTTGAAGTATCTTACCCACCAAAGCGGCGGCTCTCGTGGTGGGTACCCCGAGGTGGTGGCAGGCCTCCGCCCCCACCAGCTCCCGGAGCGAGGAGCGCAGCACGGCGCGCCCGTCGCCAAAGCGTGAATATGGAGTCTCACCAGACCCTTTTAGTTGTGGCTGCCATACCTCGCCTTTACTGAACACGTGAAGTGAAATTAAATTATATAACTAACCTACTCTGTTTAAGTGTACCTCATCATGACAGCCTTCTAATGTTCCCACTGCTGGGACACTGGCCTACTCTCAGGCAAGAGTGATTGGGTCTTAATCCACCACGCGGACCCAATGCGGATTGGCGGATGGCACATGTCTTTCGAGTTTTTAGTTCTTGGACATGCCGGTTTCCTCACGATGTTTTCCTTCACCGTATGAGAGCACTGGCATTGCGCACATAAATTTTTCGAACAGAAAAATCCATTGGTGCACGACCGGGTTTGAACCTACGACCTTAGGATCGGAAGGCGGGGTCACTACCACTAGACCACCGGTGCTCTCTAAGTCAAGTGTACCTACTTCTATAATAATATATAATCTTTATTTCAGGCAACTTAGTACATAACCTAAGACAGGCCTATATTTATATATACCTTAAAACTAACATACATATATATATAAAACTAAATCACACTGACAACACCATAGATCTATGCTCGTCACAAATAAAACTATTTTCTTTATTGGGTCCTGACGTGATTATTCTAGATCTAGAGGATAAGACGGAACTGATATGATCCAGGACAAAAGTTCTTAAAAAAAAAACAACTCTGGGCGGCGCGCAATATAAAATTACGAAAGTTTTCTCACTTAAAAAACATTATAGATAGGTACAGGATAATAAACAATGCTGCTAGAGTTATGTTGTGTTAAGTCACATGTTTGATATTATGTTTATTTATACATAATATAAATATTATGTTTTTATACTTATACATAAAAATGGAGGTATATCTCATACAAACATTTGTATCTGATCATTTTTTTATTTATTCAAATCGTTGTGTAGAGCACCGGTGGTCTAGTGGTAATGACCCCGCCTTCCGATCCTAAGGTCGTGGGTTCAAACCCGGTCGTGCACCAATGGATTTTTCTGTTCGAAAATTTATGTGCGCAATGCCAGTGCTCTCATACGGTGAAGGAAAACATCGTGAGGAAACCGGCATGTCCAAGAACTAAAAATTCGAAAGACATGTGCCATCCACCAATCTGCATTGGGTCCACGTGGTGGATTAAGACCCAATCACTCTCGCCTGAGAGTAGGCCAGTGTCCCAGCAGTGGGAACATTAGAAGGCTGTCATGATGATGTGTTGTAAAATCTATGTTTAATTGACAGTTAGATTACCTGTTCACATATTCTCCAAGAATATGTGCTCTGCCGTCACCCAGCTGGTCAGACCAGAAGCCGAATTGGTAGCCACCGTACCTGAAACAAATATGCAATAAAAATAAAAAATGTTTTATTTCTTGTCTCAATCCTTGCTAATATGTTCCTCAGTAAATATAAATATGTATGATGCCTTCTGTTAAGTTCATTAAAACACCATATTTCGATAAATATTTTTATTAAGCTTTGTAGCAGAAAGACACGCGTATTACAAGTGCAGAGGAAATCTGCCCCCGACTTAGCCAACCTTATTGAATAAATAAAGTTTCACAAGTACCCACACTATGTACATAACACCTTCTTTTAAGGATAGAAATACTTGTAAATCACACTTACCTATGTGAAACGATGAGGCCTCCCGGAGGTAGGTACTTCCCCGCAATAAAATCAATAAACTCCTCGCTCTCAGCCACTGAAGGGTCCAAGTCCAAGATGTCTTCGAGGGCATCATCAGATGCACAAACTAGATGGAGAGTCCCTGTTAGGCCTTCTGTTGGCACCTGAGGGTACAGAGACATGGTAATATTAACCTACACCTACTACTACTACAGTACTACAACTACAACTACAATGCTACAACATTTAGAATTAATATTCACAGATAATGTAAACTGAAAAAATAATTTTCAGTGGGAATTGAACTTGTAATCTCACACTTCTTGTCTATAAACTAAGTTAACCAACTCAAATAAGTTGAGTTGACATAAACAACCATGTATGTTTGCCTTGTCGGCAAAGTCACCTAGTGGTACGACTCTTCAGCAAGAGTCCGTCTTAGTGGGTACCACCGCAGTGTCAGATATTCTACCTCCAAGGAGTAGTGTGCAAGCTGCACTGTGTTTAGCTTTGAAGGGCACTGTAGCAAGTGAAATTACTGGGCAAAAGAGACTTCACAACAATGTCTCGGGGTGATAAGCGCAGTGCAGTGCCACGCAAATACTTAAAAACTTTAAGCATTGGGTGGCACTGCATCTTAATAGTCAGGCGTGCTGCTTAACATTAGGTGGGCGCCTTGCATGTCTTGTCACTTGCTGACATTAAAAAAAAAAAAAGGTCTCCCCAACTTCCTCCAACAGATAAAGGCATTAGACAAACATTATTGATGTAATGCAATTAGATGCTTTGTAAATTTCGTAATATTTCTCTACATCAAGCCAAGATTATTAATATATCCGCTAAAACAGAATTTGGAATAACTACCTTGGAGAAGACAGCATTCTTAACAGCCATAGGCACATTATACTCCGGGTTCTCATCAATAGGCAGCGATGCGTAGTTTGGCGGATCCCTGAACTTCCAATCCTTGAAATTGGTGACCTTCATCTTGCCAGTTTGTGATCCTTGATTCAACGCGGCAAGAACGCATAAACTGCGCCTCATGAGATGTGTGACTGCAGGAATGTGATTTATAAAACTTCCACTAAATGATCGACTAAAAGACAATTTATTAATGAGTAATTACTGAATCGCAAAATTAGGATCTAACAAATCCATATGATTCCAAAATGATTTGTTTGTTTTGTGCTGTGGTGTGGTGAGTGGTGTTAACAGAATTGGTCTAGAATAACTTCTATGCGTTACAAAATAGGGTCTATTTTAGTTAATAATCGATCAGCTGATGACCATATTGACGTTGACAATCGAAAAAGCCACATCCTGTCTAATTGACAGCTAGTTTGTTTTTATTTAGTGATGTTCACGATGTTTGATTGGAAAGCAAGCGGAAATATAAATGAGCTGTTTGGTGATTCAATTCACTTAATTCGGCATAATGAGGCTGCATCTAGGCGGTCTGTTATTATTTGAATAAAATACTATTTTTGTAAACTTACAGGTTAAACTAGACTCACAGGTAAAACTATCCTCTTTAGACACCAAATGCAAACAAAAAGGATTCAATCAGAAAACCGTGAGGTTTTTTTATAGGTTTGGACTTCAATCAAGGTAAATAAATATGTCTCAGACCTTTGACTATACACCGAAATCTTTGTCTCAGACCTAAAAATTATACGAAAGATCAGTGTTTATTAAAATTTTATTAAAAATAAAATAAATTCAGCAATTCATGCCGCTAATTTAAGTCGAGCAGCTGATCTTTAGAGCGTAAGCCCACTGCGGCGGCTGAGCAGAGAATCCTAGCCTCTCCGCTTCAGGATGCAGCTGATATGGGTTGCGAAATACTTCCATGAGGAACCGAACCTGCAAGACAAATTAATGTGAAAATGTTGGCACCTATGCATAAAAATGTAGACTTATAGTAGGCTGCTAGCGAATATCGGCTGTCGTAATGTTAACCGTTTCGATGCGAAATGGAGTCTGCGCATCACAAATGGCTAACTTCATGACAGCCGAGATCCGCTGGCAGCTCTATACCGACCTAGTGCTCTTTAAAATGCACGTTAATTTAAATAAGTAGGGTCAGGACAATGTATGTAACTGTTTAGTGTGTTACAAGCAAGTTTGAAATGTACCTTTGTGAAGTCATCCTTCTCCGCATCAATGATAGCCTCCTGCAGCATCCAATTACGCGGGATGTAAACTGGGTTCACTGACAGCATGCGGCGACGACGCTCGTCCTCGAAGAGTCCTGCTGAACTAGCATCCACTGCCAGACAATAAGTTCGTGATCAACTCTGTTGATGGAGAATGCAGACTGCCACAGGCCACAGTCGTGGTCAACCTACTACAACCTGGACCTGGCAGATAACAAATTCATACGACCGTCACCGTATGAAGGGTAAAGGGTATGGTTTCCGGTGAAATTACTGGCACATGAGGCTTTCGATCTTAGCCTCAAGGTGGCAACCCGCGAGTGATACCTCTGGTATTGCAAGCGTCCATAGGCTGCGGTAACCGCTTACCATCTTGTGGACCGTACGCTTGGTTGCCACTTTAGTTGTATAAAAAAAAAAAAAAAAAAAAACGTGGTCAACATTGATCACGGAGTTTTACAGCCTCGGCCATGGTCTAACAACTGTAATGCTAATTGCTACCACCCGGACCAACATAATATGCTTTCCGAAGCACGGAAGCGTTCTGATGAAAATACCACTGGCGATGGAGGTCTGGTCACCCATCCTTCTTACGACCTTATGCTACATTGCTTATCTAAATTGATCTAATATAAATGAAATACTTGCCCCCTGTAGCTTCGCTCACATGTTATACCTACTAGGATATGGAGTGATCCTTGTGACTTCATCGTCATCATCATCTCAAACTGGTATCACCCACTGCTGAGCAAAGGTCTCCATTCACCCATGCCATTCTTTTAGATCCTGTGCCATGTGTTTTCCAGCAATTCTGATTTAGTTCAAATATACTACATTTACTTTGCTTACCAGCCTCCTTGTCAAGTCTTTCGCGGTATTGGTCCAACCAGCAACCCCAGGAGGAATGAGACGACAGGCGTTTCAGGGCCCATTTCTCCGCCAATTTTATCTCGCATACCATTTCCTTTGGCTCCAACTGCAAATCTTTTTTTTTATAATACTACGGTGACAACCAAACGTTTTGTTGTAGTACCTACCTACTTCCTGACAACTCTACACACTGTGCAGTCCGCGCAGTCTTTGAGATGCAAAACAGACCACCAAAACTTTTCCGTTTCGTACGTTAGAATTTAGAACAATAAGCCTGCAGGTATTTCCTGACTGCTCAACTAGGAATGAAGATTAACAAACTTACTTTAGTAAAAAAAACCAAAATCAAAAGTGCTTTATTCATTTGAATCACAAGGATCACTTTGAAACGTCTTAGGTACAAGCTAGGAAAATTTACGCCAGTTCCAACGCACCCATGCCATAAAAGGACTGGCAACAACTCCAGCTGGGTTCTTATCGCTTTTTTGGCATGAGCCTTGCTTGCTTGTTATGGATGCCAAGTAGAGTATTATCTTACCTCAGCAAGCTGTCTGAAAGTGCACGTAAAGTCAGCACCAGTTTGTTGCATCATGTCCAAGAGTTTCTCTACCAGTTGTTCATCGCCCCAGCGTTCTTCCTTGAGGCCTATCTTCATGAGAAAGGTTTCTCTGAAAAACAGTAACTTTTAAATTCTTATCTACCTAAATAAATTTACGGTCATTGGCTCGTTTATACTTATTTCAATAGTGTTACACTGGTCTGTGGCTGTTCCGCTGAAAAGAGCATGAACTGAAGTTTTACAAAAGAGACACTAACAGGATCTTGTTCTTGCAATAAGTGTCCAAAGTTTTCAGTATGTGTGACATATGAACTTGCTGCGAGGACGTCAGAAGTGGCTTCAGGGCATTGGCCAGTTGTCCTATATTCCAGACAACTACCTGAAATATGATTTAACTTAGCTCGTATGCTGCGTTGGCCAAGTGAAGGCTAGCGCGAGCGTAGGCGAATCGATCAAGTGCCGTCAATACGTTTGGCAAGTATAATGAATCCTACACTTTGGCCCTTGGCTTGACTCGGCCAGCCTAGGCGAGCGACAACAAGTGTCACCGAGTGATGGCAAGGTAAAGCAATTAAAGCTGTCCACACGTTGGTAATTGACGTTCTCTCGGCAAGGCTACGCCAACATGTACCTATTGGTGACTTAAGATGAGAGCTGTTAAATCTCAGTTCATAATAGCACCAGTAGTTTAAATTGTTTATTATGAAAAATCCTTATATTACGCAGCAAAATGGTATGAGTCTGTGAATTTCTTACATCAGGCTGCTTAGCAAGCGAGTATCTTCCTTCGCCATCCGAGCAATTCGCCACAAATCCTCCATCGTAAGAGTCAACAAAGCCAAACGGACCATAATCTAGAGTCAACCCAAGGATGCTCATGTTGTCAGTGTTGAGTAGGCCATGAGTAAAGCCTACACCTGCAATGAGGTAATGTGAGTCAGTGATGTCTGGTGACGGATTGATCGCTGGCAGGCCTAATTTTTTTGTGCCTGAAAGTTTACCTCATTTATGTGAAATTACTATGACCTGGCATTATGACGACACGGGAATACCAACTTTAAATCTGAAGACGTTGGATCTACTTTAGAATTGATTTTTGTGTTAAGCCACTAGAGTAATACTGAGTAACTATTGAAGTGATGGATCCCTCACCTTGCCACTTAGCGACCAAGTCCAGCGTGCGATGGGCCACTTCAGAAAACAGCCTGATAAAGCGGTTCTCATCAGTAAGATGTATTTCAGGGAAATACTCCTGAAAACAAAGCACTGATAAATAGCAAGTTTGTGTGAATCAGTGGCCAACTCTGATGACGGAGTTAATGGGCCACCGTCATGGTCACTGATAAGTTCACTACACTGTCCACGTCAAAAACTACAGTGACGTACTACATTATATAACTGTTACGTCCAACATTAAGTATTAGGATAGATTGCTACTCTACCTTGATAATGAAGTCAGCCAGCTGTTTAAGCACAGCAATCTCCCCAGTATTGGCCAAAATCTCGAGAGATCCGAATCGGAACCAAGTCTGGGAGATGCGGAGAAGCGAGGCTGCCTTCTCGCGGCTCGGACTGCCGTTGTAGTAGACGTCTCGGACTATTACCTCATCACTCACTGAAGAGAGATAATGTTTAAACAGTTTATTTTAAGATGAGTTTTATGAGAAGTTCTGCAGCTTATCGAAGCTCATCTGATGACTTTTCCTGGAGGTTACCTGGTGGGTGGGTACCACCACAGTGACAGATATTCTGCCTCCAAGCAGTGGATAGCATACTGAGTTTTGATTTGAAGGGCAATGTAACAAGTGAAATTACTGGGTGAAAGAGACAACTTACGTCTTGGGGTGACGAGCGCTTACTTTCACACTTAAAGCTTTGGGTGGCACTGCAGCTATTATGGTTAGGCGTGGTGCTTAACATCAGGTGAGCGACTTGATCGCTTTGTCACTTGCTGTATTAAAAGTAAAGGTTGTAAATTATAGTCCTACTTCTAAGTCTTCTTAATTACCACTGCTTGGAGGCAGACTTCTGGCACTGCGGTGGTACCCACCAACCAGGTAACCTCCAAGTAAAGTGATCAAATGAGCTATGATAAGCTGTAGAACTTCTTATAAATTCATCTTATATACTGTTAAACTATTAAATTACCCACGAGAGCAGCAGCTCTTGTCGTTGGAACTCCCAATGCATGACACGCTTCAGCTCCAACCATCTCCCTGATGGCGGCTCTT
This sequence comes from Colostygia pectinataria, assembly GCA_951394395.1. Taxonomy (NCBI): domain Eukaryota; kingdom Metazoa; phylum Arthropoda; class Insecta; order Lepidoptera; family Geometridae; genus Colostygia; species Colostygia pectinataria. The sequence goes on along the minus strand of OX596369.1, from coordinate 1,359,770 downwards.
AAGGTGGACCGACCATCGTGGACCCTGGAATACGGGGTCTGGCCAGAGCCTTTGAGCTGTAGCTGCCATCTCTCTCCAAGTCTGGAAGTTTGCATGTCGAGTCGCTTTCAATGTTCGCAGTGAATAAGGCAAAAGAGGTGATGTCTATCAAGTGAAAATCCAGTATGCTTTTCCCTTTGAGAATCAAACGTAACTATAAACTTATTAAGAATTGTTCAGTCCTTATTGAATCTGCGTGAAGGATAATCTACTCAAGACACCAGTCCATAATGGATCTGCGTGGTGGATTAATCTACTCAAGACTATGCATTTGATTGGGTGGTGCATTCGTCAGGTCAATTGTCATACGTGCTTCATACCTATTGACGTATTCTCCAAGAATATGGGCTCGTCCATCTCCAAGCTGGCCTACCCACATTCCGTATTGATGTCCTCCATATCTGCAAAACCAGGATAGCCATTAAAAACTAGTCAGCTACTTACGCTGCATAGCTGCTTACTGACGATGTAAGTGGTCTGAGGACGCGAGTGGCTGGTCAAGAAGCTAGAGGTTGGGAGTTTGATTCATGCTGCTTGTACGATATAGATAGGTAGCTATTTTCAAGAGACTCGGCTGTAACGTCGTTAATAATTAGTAGGTTGATGAAACTTCTTAACTTTTAGGTCACTTATACTTAGGTAATATTATACCTACTGGCAGAATTGTGTCAGAAGCGGGCTAATCAGTTCTAGGAAGCTAGGCCATTGAGTCTTGTAAACGTAAAGATAAAATGTGGACCTGTGAGCAACCGGCAGTGCGCCATAGGGCAGTTTCCGTCCAGCCACAAACTCTGCAAACTCCTCTCGCGTGGTTATACCAGGCTCCATGTCTAAAACACGGGTCAGCGCTGGACTGGAGAAGCAAACTAGGCGGAGGTTTCGTTCAAGCGGTCGAGGAGTTACCTGACCAAGAAAATAAAAATAATTAAGAATAATACGTTACACCCTCATCTCCTACAAAGAAAGTGGTTGCTTACTTCAGAAAACACTACATTCTTGATATTGGCTCGGACTTGGTCGTTGTTTTCATCGATTGGCAGTAAAATATATTTTGGATATTGACTAAATCGCCACTCCGTCAAGTTTCTTTTTAAAGATGTCGTTTCACCTTCCATTTTCATATTGATTAAATAAAACGAATTAGGAAATTCACAACAAAACTGTGTGTGATGGAAAACTAAACTTAGCGCCATATTTTCAAAAAGTCAAAATATCTACCACTACTTTTTTTATCATTGTTATTATCGTACTTAATTTTTTTGGAAATATTAATGTTCCATTTTTATGAGTAAACCATGAACAACTAATGGAGTTTGATAAGTACTTTGATACTAAAAAAAATAATGTTGTTGTATGTTCGCCGGAAACAAGTCCACAACAAGTTTGATGTTCTATACAGACGAGCAGTGAACCGAACCGATGCAGTACCAAAACGAGTTGAGTGAGCCTTTGAGTTGGAGGTTTGATTGAGTCAAACGAAACAAGTGGGTAAAGATTTGTGATTGTCTGTCTTGTTCGGTCAAGGTCGCGGTTATACGATCAAATAATAAATACCAATCACTTTAGAAGTTGGTTTGACAACAGTGGTGATTCAATTTAGTTGGACTATTCAACCAATAGCAAGAGGAACTCGTCCGGTGTGAAATTCGTCAGTTCGGCGACCGCAATTTCACTTTCTTAAGCCGCTTTCTCATTTTCTCACTTTCGAAAAATCCAATTCTTTCGTTGATTATAGAAACCAGTTCTGTAGTGTAAATTCCAGTGAGAGGTGTAATCTAATTTCTGTGAGCAGTGCATGAGTTTAGTTTAACAGCAAATGGATTTTGGCCGATTAATATGGTGTATACGGAGGGATATTTGAAGGAAAAGCTGATCAAGGACTTGGACGCCGTTCACGTCGTAAGTACTGTCAAAATTTCTATTGACCCTGCCGCGTTGTAAATTATTTTCGTGAATGAAATTTATTGATAGAGCCGGCGTTACGTTAGTTTTACGCAATGACGAAAAGGGCCGATCCTGAGAAGTTTATACTGTCGAAAGATCTGTTACTCCCGGGCATATTTTTTTCTCTATTCGTGCGATGGTGTGTAGCAGCGTATCCTTATTCTGGGTATGGAAAACCGCCTATGTACGGAGATTTCGAGGCTCAGCGGCATTGGCAGGAGATAACAGTGCAAACAGCTGCAAAAAAATGGTATCACAACACTACGCAAAATGACCTTGAGTACTGGGGGTTAGATTATCCCCCACTGACGGCGTATCACAGCTACATCATGGGTTTAGTGGCGGAATGGCTAGACCCCGAGTCTGTCCGGCTCTTCGCGTCCAGAGGCTACGAAAACGAGAACCATAAGACTTTTATGCGTTGGACTGTTTTCATCAGTGATGTCTACTTCTATGTAACAGCAGTGTTGTGTATTTGCATTGATGCAGATCGAATGGAATACCATGCATACAAAGGACAGGCTAAGAAGTCTGGAAATCTTTATAAACGGGTTGATATATCAACCACATTGTTTCTACTGTATCCCGGCATTATATTGATAGATCATGGACACTTCCAATATAACTGTGTTTCGCTTGGATTGTTTTTATGGGCGACATTTTTTGTTATTGCTATAGAGAATGATTTTTTGTGTACTGTTTTCTTTTGTCTCGCTCTAAACTATAAGCAGATGGAGTTGTATCATGCTCTACCATTCTTTGTGTACTTGTTTAGGAAATGCTTTATCAACTTACCAGCAAAGAAAAGTATTATCTACATTGTAGCGCGCTTTTACAAACTAGCTATGGCTGTTATTTTATGTTTTATTATAATTTGGATCCCGTTCCTTACTTCTGTGCCGGATTTGTTACAAGTCATCCACAGACTCTTTCCACTAAAGCGTGGAATATTCGAAGACAAGGTCTCCAACTTTTGGTGCTTTGTCAATGTTTTTATAAAACTTAAAACAGTTTACACAAATGACAAGATGGCCTGGACGTGTCTTACTACAACCGCAATAGCAATTCTACCATCTTGTATTGATTTATTCCTACGAATTAATAGAAAAAAGTTTGTACTCAGTCTGATCAATGTATCGCTGGCATTCTTTCTATTTTCATTCCAAGTTCATGAAAAAACTATTCTTCTTGTGGCTATACCGGTTCTAATCCAGTTTCCTAATGATCCGTTCATGTGTTTCTGGTTTCTTCTGGTTACAGTATTCAGTATGCTTCCTTTACTGATAAAAGATGGCTTGATAATACCTTTTGTTCTCACTAATATAATTTACATTACTTTATACAGTGTTAGTATTAAGATGGCGTATCCAAAATCAGGGTATTTAAAGTTTTTTAATGCGAGACTTCTTAATTGTATAGCCGAACCTAGTAAGACTGATAACAGAGTGTTAATGAACCTTCTTAGTATGAACTTTTTCATTTCTGTGAGTGGCATGGCCTGGTTGACGGTGGCCAGTGTTTTTTTAACTCCACCCCCACAGTATCCGGATATGTATCCACTGTTTGTTTCTGTGTTCTCATTCATACATTTTGCATTCTTTTTCTTGTATTTCAATTACCGTCAGATATCATTACCGATGTGTGTGCCCGAGCAGAAAGTTTATTTAAAAAAAAAAAAATTATAAACTTAAATAAATAAATAACATTATATAAAAAAAAAAACATTTTAAATAAATTAATTCTTAATTTTCATGTTTGTGTACTTAATATTTAGAAAGATTATTCCATTCCAAAGATTAGAATGCCTTTTGTATTTTTTTATTTGTACAATTTTAAAGGCTTTAGCAATAAAGGTAGTATGCCTCTATTACAACTTCAAGATTATTGTTGAGTAAATAAGAGTGTGTGTATAATTTTGTGAAAAAATAATCCATTGTCCTCTCGTGTCTTGTGTTTAAGGGCAAGTCTCTAAAGTTTAGAGACTTGCCCTTTAAGACATAATTTAGAGTATAAACAATTATTATTGTGTACATTTGTATACACAATACACAATATAGTTTCAATTCAAGTGTGCATTTCTCATAGTAGGTTACTTAATAGAGGTACATTTCCTACAAGAGGTATTTCCCCTACTAGGAGACCTACTATTTCGAGTTCAACTATTTTCAAGTAATACCATTCTATTCTGTGGTAAAACTAGATCCACCGACCGTACTGTTTAATTATAAACAAGAAAATTTCAAGTTACGCGATAAAATTTACTTTATTTTGGAATAAAACCATTCTGCTAGCCATAAATGTTTTGATATTTTATTGAATTAATGTTGAGCTAAATATTCCTTTCCTATTCTGTGTTTGAGCTGAACTGATTTTACCTAACATAATGATTTGATACGGTACCTTTCCTGTGAATAATTTAAACTGGTCATGATTATACTGAATTTTTGGTGCAACACAACACCTTATGAACATAATTATTATGTGCTGGCTACTTTTGACATGTTCATTACCCTTGTAATTATGATGCAATAAATACTGAATACTCGGGTGGGTCTCACTCAAAGATTTCTAAGGTCTCACTATTCCCATTAAAAATGAGTTAGCATAATAAAGTCCGTAAGTACGAAACTCAAGCATAGATTTATGACAGTTCTTCATTGAATATATTTATCAAATCGATGCTTGAGTCGGGTTATTCCCGATGACCCCCAGATTTCGCCCCCACTGTGGGTCAATGGGAATAAAAATTCCCGCTCGTCCTCATTTGTAATTACATGGGGAGGAATGGGAACTTTTTCCCCGATCACGATTCACACTCAAGTATTGTGTCCCACTGCAGGGCAAAGGCCTCCCTCCCTTTCTTCCACCATCCGCCATCTTCTCCGAGGTCTACCGCGACGACGCCTGGTTTGAGGGACCCAATCAGATGTAATTTTGGCCCAAAGATCTTCCGTATATAATGTATAAGTAATATAAGTATTTTTGAATACGGGCCTATACTATAACCCTTCTTTGCTCGCTTCGGTCGCTCGGTCAATTAAAGATCGTAATCATTGTCAGTTCGTTCAATCCTGCTGTTTTCACCTAATGTTGCATAATGAATGACACGCGTTTCGTTTGCACGCTTCTGGGTGCTCGCGTCATCGCGTCTTCATTTACATATGTCTGTTATTAGTAGATATTTGACACGTCTAGACATTTACCGGCAACCCACACACGAACTAAAACCACAAACAAAACCCGCGGCTAAGTCACAATATCAATATCAATAAATTTTTTATTTGAACATTTTACATTTGTACTACCTAAATACTAAAAATGAACACTGTAAACTGCAGAAGTATAATACTGTATCGCAGTTTCCAGTGCCCGACCAAGGGTAAGAGGAGGTTGACATTCAAATAATATGGAAACTTACATACTAACAAAATTGTACAAGAAAATGACTGACGTGACAGACTCGGTGGAGGCGTTTTGCGGTTACTCTACTGCATTTATCGTATATTTTATGCTATCTTTTGCCTGCGACTACGTCCGCGTGCAAATGTTGATGTTAACACATTTTTCCGAGATAAAAAGTGAGCTATGAATTTTTCGGACTATAATCTATCTCTTTGCCACATTTCATCCAGATTCGTTCAGCCGTTCTAGCGTGATTGAGTATCAATCATCCGGTATGGCATGAAAAATTCCGAGAAATTCAAAACACAATGTTCCATCCACCAGAGTTGGCCACTGACTCATACGAACTTACCTATCCACCAATTTATATTTCATTCTATCATTCTCGTTCAATAATAGGCCAGTGGTCCAGGAACAGGAGTAAGGCAGGCCATCATCATGACATCATTGAACTAATAAACTATGTCAGCAATGACACAAGAGTTATCTCACTCAGCGTCCCAAAAAACCCATTCCTTCGCCGAATCACAGACAATAAGGAGCTTGGCGCAGTGTAAATAACAGTTTGTACGCCTGTGCTCTAGAAAAAACAATGCTGTCAGCCACCGCTCCTAGAAATCTGTGATGGGTTGATATTGTTTCGAATTTGTACTCGTGCCATTGTTAGGTTTCTATTAGAGTTATGTAGCAGGCTATATAGCTTGAGATGTATGATCGTCTCGGCTAGTACCCAATTATGCTGACGTTCATAGCCCACACGAATATAAGGGGGACGCTGTCTATGGGACATTTAATAGAGATAGTAAAATGAATTGCGTGAATAGCGATGGATAGGTCTATACCTGGACTAAAGTACCTGCACCAATCGAACTACCAACTTTAAATTTAAGCTGAATAAACATAGCTCATAATAAGTGAACTGTAAGTCTAATAAAGTTCTTTAAACCGAATAGATAGGCTGGCTGAAAGCCCCCGTCATGGCTTAACATAATATGTATGTATGTTAGTCTCTAAGGTATATATTTCTATGGGCCGTAGATTAAGTAAATAAAGATTTATTTACATTATTTAGATCTGTTACTTATCAATTGATGCCTGAAATAAAACTTTATTTATTTAATTAACGACTGAAAAAGCAACCGACAGCAAAGCACGGAATCCTTCAAGATTTGTATAGAACGAGAGTAGTACTAAATAAAAATCAGTCCTAATTCTAACAGACCGAAAACGTTGAAATTGCCTTTAGCGGTCACTCATTCAAAGTAGATAGATTAATAATATTTACTAGTAGTTCTCCAAACAAAAGATCACAAACTTTTAAAAGTGAGCAATTTACTGTATTTTGAGGAGCTATTCTGCTCATCACGCTGAACATCTGATAATACCTGGGTGGATTAGATTCCTCCACTTTTTGTATTCTACTATAATCCACGTCATGGGTGGATTATATTCGACTCTAATCCATTGCCTGATTAGATTGCACTGCTTTTCTTCAGAACAATCAGTTCCATTGTTTTGAAATAGAATCAAGCACATGCGGTTCTGTCCTAACTCTAGCTTCGTTCCCAATACTCTAACAAGTACTCACAGAAATGCATATGAGTCAGAGTCCGAATTAGCAGTTGACAAAGGCATTTGCATGAGCGAAACGGTCTACGTGATCTGATTTCAGATGCGTGGACCACTTGGGTTTACCAATGGTGTTGGATTCAGAATCAGAACAATTGGTTCTTGGTAAATGATGCTGTTGTTATGCTTGCTTAGTGCTCCCTTTTTCCTGTATCATCATCATATCAGCCAATAAAGGTCCGCTGCTATCTACCCATTTATCATGACGACCTCTTGAGCCATCACCAACTACTTCTTACTACCGCTTTATTGTAATCGGGAGGGTGATGTTGTGATGTTGTAATGCAGTTGCAATCAATTTCACTTTTATTTCAATCAAAAAAGTGACATATTTTGTTCGAATATGACAGCTTATTGACAGGTGGCTGATTGAAATCGGATTGCAACCGAGTTACGTAATCACCTTGCTGTTTACCAAAAGGTCAAGCTGTTTACCAAGTTTGTTAGGCTGTCTCAGCCTAGCTCATGGCAGGCCCAGCAGTATGTTTTATATATGAATATCTTTAAAATCAGATAATGTTAATCAAGAGATTCCACCAGCCTTGACAGAGGCCTTCGAGCGGCCTAGAAACTCTGTCACCAGAGTTGGCCACTGACTTATACGAACGAACGAACCAGCTATTTTCTAACTTGATGTTCAAATAAGCTTGTTATTCGTGACCCGGAAAACGGATCATGCAAGACAAGAGCTTAACCTTGAATTTCAAAATGTAAAAGTATATTCTTGGGTGGGGTGTGCTATAAAAATAAGAAAGAATCCTTGACTTCATCCAAAAAATGCAACCAATTGCTCTTTCAAAAGGTTAAACATTACTGACACAGCACATCCTCAGCACCCAGCTTTTTGCAAGAACCCATAGAATATTATTTTAAGAGATAAATAAATGTCTTCGAGATAATTATAGGTTTTCTATTGAGCAGTGAACAAAGCTAACCCAGAACAAACATTTGCTCATGCAAAATCATGCAAACATTTGTCCCACAGCGGGGATCGAACCCGCAACCTCTCGATTTTCAACCGGGCACTTGCTCGACCCGCCACCGAAGACGTAACTTCATGATTAGCATCTTAGGTTTTTAGTTGTTGCTTTGGCTTTCTTAGCAAATCTTTATAAAATGTACCTAAGTAAATTGTTAGATAGTGGGAGACTCGTGTCGCAGCTAATTGCTGCTACTACTACTCGTAGGCTACACTGAAAACCAGCGCTACAGACACATTATGTCTGCAGCACATGCTGAGTGGCTGCCTTTTTTTCGTCACAATAGTTAAGTTTTAATTTGTATTGTATAAATAAATATTTTTCTATTCTATTCTATTCCATCTGGGCTATTTCATATTCTGAATTTTAAATCTCATGTAATAATTACGTGAATGACTGAAGAATGATCAACGCACAACTTAAACCACAGCAAACGTAGACTTTCAATTAAAAAGAAGGTACCCTATTTTTTTTTTGTATACAACTGAAATGGCAACCCACGGCCCACAAGATGGTAAACGGTTACCGCTGCCTGTCTTATCTCATATCTCAATAAAGTTTTCTTTCTTTCTATATTCCTTTAAGAGTCTTAAGGCTGCGTTTCCACCAGAAATGTGCGAGGATGTGTGTAGCGAGGGATTTGTTTGTTACAAATCAATAGTATCACTTCATTTATCTAGCCTCGCCTAGCCATAATGAAGTGATTCTATTGGTTCCTAGCTAACACATCCCTCGCTACACATCCTCGCACATCTCTGGTGGTAACGCAGCCTAAAGATGCTCTAAAAAAATTGTTTTCAATTGAACACTGAAAGGATGCAGCTGGTTTCAAAATTTCAAAGAAAACGCTAGCCAAGTCGTGAGGAATTTAACCAGTAACCAATAAATATCCGATGCGACTGCTAGCTGGTATGTGGTACGACACAAGGAAGCTTGTAACCAGTTCTCCAAGGCTGCAGGTGGTCATTGATTCATCTTCCCATCACCTCTGACATTTCGGGCCCTGGCACTGTCCTCAATTTGAGTTGCATTTCACTTTGCCTTCGAAATAATTTGAGTTTTTCAAAATGTGAAGGCTCTTGCTGCGCCTTTAGTGCATACAGAAAATGGTGATTCGCTCCGGTGCCCTTCGTCCTATAAAATTCGTCCGATTTGAACTATACGAAACGTCTTAACTTCTTACCTGAGCCCGATCTCGCTCATCTAATGTGAAAAGAAATATGGTTTTTAAATTCCTTGAATCCTTTTTCATAAGTTGGAAACGTGATTTTAGTGATTCTTGGTTACATGCCTATCGTAAACGTTAACCTATCGCAACTGTCAATTTCTGTGAGATTTTTATAGTAATTTTACGCACTAAAGAAGTTCTGTAAAAATCCCATACAATTTGACAGAAGGATGATACGTTTACAATTGTTAAACGACTTTTCAAAATCCGTATCCGAAATTATGTTTTTGATTAATTTATCGTCCAACTGTCAATCTGTGTAAGATTTTTGTACCTTTTTTAATTTAACTAAAAAACGCACAAAAGATGGTAAAATTCCTATAGAAATTGACAGCAGGATGATACGCTGACGTACGATACTCAAAAGCATTATTCCGGTTACGGCCTCTGTACCGTAACAGACCAGACGGAGATCTTCAGTTTAGATAACATATAAAACTCCGTAATCAGATCAGAGAGACACCGGGGACTGATTAAAGACTCCATCTCCATAGGTTTTATCTAAATTAAAACTGTTTGGTCAAACAAAATCTTACTTACGAACTCAAGTACTAAAGTTTAGAAATAGACCTTGTAGGGAATTGGATTTATTACAAAAAGAAAGGCACTCAAAAACTTTTAGTAGGTTTTGTTTAAAACTTAGTATACTTCATGTATTTTCTTGGAGACACTGAATTCTCCCGTTGATATTCAATGATAGGTATAGTTTTTTACCAGGATAATCTGAACTCGCTTATTGAAACGAGGAAAAATACTAAACATTATTACACTTGTAACACCAAACGAGTGGCTCTCAACGCAATAGCCAATTTAAATCAGTTCCCGAAACTGAATGGCCAATAAAATGATTTAAAATAGGTCGCTTCGAGACTGAAGCAATCTAGAAAGTTAACTTCTAAAAAGTCTTCAAGAGGTATTAAACATGGAGGCATTTAATAATAAATGCTTAAAAATATTTGGCTCCATCCAACCATTATAGTTGCTATGCTAAGTTGCTACGAGTATGTTGCTAAAGGGTTCAATGTGTGAATGATGATTGGTTTTTAATAGCGTTTATAAGTGAACCGTTTGTCACCCACCATCCTAAAAATAAATTATAAGCATCCTAAACCACAAACTTACAGTGAAATCGTCCGTGTAGAAATCCTGTCACCGCAAACTACTAATGTTTGAAGCCAATGCTACCGTGTACTACTAACCGTGACATCGTCAATGTTAACACCTACTCCTGTAAAGTAATATAGTTTAGATATACCTACCATCAAGATTTTCAGCCGAGCTAATTATTCGAATGATGCCCGAATATTAAGGCGTTGCCGGCATAAAGCAAAATTTCCCAGAATATTCTTGAAATACTTGATCAGTTTCGGGAACCCCATCTGCTGAAATACGCCCCATAAAAACAATCAACATTCCATAAATACGTCACCCTAAGTGTTGGAAACGATTAGCGAATATTATTTCAGCCATGACTAATCTGTACAAAGAAAAGCTGTGTAATTGCAAATATTTATCAGATTGAAACAATCTTGTATACGCTGTGCCAAATTAATTGATGTAGCAGCAAATATCATACATAACCTTATGGATTGTGACTCAGACAGAATATTTATATTTCTGTAATGTTCCGCTTTTTAAAAACTACTCAATTCACAGTCACAGTATACTATCGCTCAAACTGTAACAGAGAGTGATCAAGCTCAACTATATGTTTAGGAGAAGTTACTAAGCACTTGCTCTGACTTAGCCTGTCAATTTCCCTTTTGCGTACTGGCACACATAGGCTGTGTGTTTGTCACTGACTTGTGTCTGTGGCAGGAAATGTTCTTGGACTAAGCACATGTTAATTCACTTCTATTAATCTGGCCTTCAGCGTTGCACAAAGCATTAACACTAGTATGCAGAGTCGTCACAATAAAAATGTTTAAGCAAACTACTAAATTAAGTATCTGAGAAGCTAGCAGACTACTGAAGAAGCTTAGGTAAAATCCGTCATTATCTGATGACAACTGGGTTGAGAAAAGTTGAAAAACTCCCTCACTTTACAACTAAGAGCCTGTTTTTTCGTAATAGATTCATCTTATATTGCCTATTTAGACCCAAGTTCTTTTTTCTTCAGTCTAAGTTTTCAAAGAATCAACCTACACGAAAGAAGACGATGCAACCAAGGATGGTCTACGGCGTTGCAATGCAATTAGTTAGTCAGTCTACCATGCTTGGCTTACTATGTCCCAAAGGTTGCTATACATAAGCCTAGGCTATCTGATTAAGCCGTAAGCTGTAACATCTCTATTTTCATGGGTGTCTTGCCGAGAGTGTAACCACCCCGTTAGTTGTTCTAAGTTCTCGCGAGGAATGCGTTTATTGGTATACCGTTGGCGCTACTGTGAGTTTATTTTGAACACACTCAAATAAATTAATCGAATCAGCAATGGCAGTGAAAGTGCACGCTCTTGAAATACCTCTGGTTGATGAACAATGCAGTTCATTCATCCATAGGCTGTATGTATGGTAAATATAGCTTAGCAATGTCCACTGTTTAATATGTTTATGATCATGATCATGGGAACTTGGCAGTCTAGCTCTATAAGTTGTAAAAATGTGATTAATAAACCACTTTAGAATAAGACTTTACCTTTATTGTTTTATTGGCATAATGCTACATCTCAAAATTATCCTTGTAATATGATTGAATAAAGAGATATTTGATTTTGACTTTGACTGAATGCTCTACTGACTAAAGGCCACACTTTAAGTACACTGAACGTAGTTTGCATTACCTGCCTGTCTCAAGGCTTAGTTTTGGCTCCTTTTTTTAGATGAATCAAATAGACTTCCTACAGTTCGATTATCCTAATTAAGATTAACCATACTATTTTCGCCGCCAAGCAGTAATGCTCGCATTGCTGTGATCCGGTTCGAAAGGTATGGTTTCAGGTAAAATTACAGGCACATGAGACTTTAGATCTAGTCTCAGGTGGCAACGCGCAAATGATATCTCTGATTTTGGAAGCGTACAAAGGCTACGCAAGTGGGCCGTACGCTTGGTTGCCACTTAGGTGGTATAAAAAAAAAGTCTATCAGCCGGGTCTTCAGTCGTTTCTCACCATAAGCGTCACTTCACCTCACTTTGTGACAAATTCCTTCATGTAATGTCAGCAATTCTTATTTCTTTGTTGATGTATTCCGTATTTCAAATCTTATCTATGCATTATCACGAAGTGATGGTTTCCTGATGGGTTTACCTCCAATTACTTTACTCGTTATTAGTACTACCAAGGAGGACTTCACTGACGACATTACTCAAAAAACTGCCGCCGTACTAAAATGTTGCTACATACTAGTAGTTAAGCTAGGAGGCACATCCTATCCTACTAATATTTTAAATGCGAAAGTCTGTGTGTGTGTGTATGTTTGTTACGACGTATCTCCGTGATGACTTAACCGATTGTGATGAAATTTGAAATGTAGATGGCTTAAGTCCTGGAATAACACATAGACTACTTTTTATTTCGGAAAAAAATACTGTTCCTGTAGGTGACTTAAGAGACTCATCCACTCTCCTATAATTTATCGAGACTCCGGCAAAGATTTCCATCCACTCCTTAGCGGTGCGCAAAATAAATTAAAAGAGATTGAAAAGATCTGTGCTCAGCATTTTGCTGGTCTGTCTGACTGTCTGCTCATGCAATAAAAGCACTTCCTTGGTCCCAGATTTCGAGTGTGACATGTTAGTTGACTTATAATGTCCGGTTCACCTTGATACATATTTTGGCCAATAAAATTAATCTATTTGCACAAAGATGAAATTGGGTCATGGATAATGATGAATGGCATACGACATTGGATCTGCACGTGCTTTGGATGGAAATCATCATAATACCTTGAAATTGGCATTCGATTAAAAATTGCTATGATATTACGGTAGAGTGTGCTACTGAAAGTAAGTAAACTAGTAACTTTCGTGACAGATTTTATTGGCCGCCGCCGGAAGGCTACCGACGCCTAACGATTGTTACAGCCGAGACCTTAAGATGAACGTGCTCTCCGCACTAATTTCTTACATTATGAATTTGTCTCTGGCAGTCTGGCAGAACAACCTTCGTCCTACGTTGGTCATAATACCAACGTAGGACGAAGGTTGTTCCTTCAACTGTGCCAAACACAATAAATGAATGTGCCTCTGAAAACTACTGACATCCTCCAGATATTTAGAGGTCTGAAGGGATGTATTGTCTACCATGCATGGGGAACATTTATTTTATACATTTTGTATAGTTCTAATACATATACATTTATATTTGGTGGTGTACGTAGTCTACAACTTTCTTTTGGTGCACAGGTGCTGAACATAACAGTAACGTAAGCTCATTTTTATAGACAGACGATGAGACGAGCTAATACTCTAACATGCAAATTCGTAACCTACATGCCCAGTAGCATGCAAGGCTTAACTCATTACGATGTCAACAACCGAGACACTGTTCTGCAAAATTACTATTTATGTGCAGTTTGTACAACAATTTACTTTGCTAATGGTCTATGAGCAGCCTTGTGGCTAAGAGCTGTGTTTGAGAACGTTATATTATACTTGCATTGTTAGTTCACGAAATATATATTTGTACGGGAGCTTTGACCCTCGTGCTAATGAGACGGACGAGGTCCATGAAAAACCTTCGTAGTTCCAAGTTAGCTTTGCTAATAAGAACGCTTTTTGCATTTCTCTTTGCGTATTGATGGTACACAGGTCGACCTAACTATTGCCATAGAAGCAGACAATTCCGGAAGAAAAGGGAAATAGTCCATTTTTTTTTTTAAATTTTGCCTTGTACGGTGTTCGACAAATTTTAGATTACCGATCGTTGTAGCAAGCGTATTCTTCTAAACTGGGGCGCGTGGAACTGGCCTAAATTCACGTTTCTAAATTATTATCCTTGAGATTTTATTGATTAAAAAAAAAACTAATTTGGATTTGAAACATGCTTTCTCGAATGGGGAGACGATAAAAAGCTGCAAGGTGTGGCCGTGCCATCGTGCCCTAGAATCACCAGTGGTTCTTGAAATCGTTACTCTCTCACTATTTATAGATTACATATAGTGAGACCTGTCTGAGCTGTGCATCTGACTTTCTTTACAGTTATCTCCGCTAGAAAATGCTATATAAAGCTCCGTGTTATTAGATTTTTTTTTAAAAAGCTGTTGTCGTATATTTGAACTGTGATATTTTGATTGGAACTTTATGAAACATCAGAGGTATCTTTACCTGTTCTTACTTTCTGCAGTTTTAATAAAGTTCTTGTAATCATAAGCCGGATACAACGCAGTTTTGACTTTAACCTTTCTTTGTCTGTCATCGTGTATGGTATCTCGTGACGTTGTACGCACGTACATGATGTTATCCGAGTAATGAATTGCGTAGTCTTAGTTTTACTTATCTACAAATTTCAGATGAATCACTATAACAAAAACTAACACAATACATACTAGAAACATAAATAAAACAAAATATATAAGATACAAATTGCATTCGTCGAAGTATACCAGGTGGAAGTCAAAAAAAAAATAAAAAAAAAATCAAAGAAAAGCTAGGAACCCAGCCGAGTTTGTTGCCAGATTCTTCTAGGCTGGGGCGCGTGGAACTGGCGTAAATTCACCTAGCTTTAAGACGTTTCAAAATGTTTTTATTGAAATAAATCATTTTTGACTTTGACTTTGTCTTTGACTTTGGAAGTAAAATCTTATATAATCAAGTTGTAGGTCGTTCTATGTTATCTTAGCAAGGTCTAGGCTAGAACAGTTGAAGTTTTCCTGTACGCCGCTAACTGTGAACATCTTCGAGATTTATTTTCCTTATTGTCTATTCGTTTGTTTGACGTAAGCCGTCGAAACTGGAAAGAAAGAACAAAGAAATAGAATAGAATAGAATAGAATAGAAAAATATTTATTTAACGCCACACAATTAACTATTGAAATAAAACTTTATTGAGTCCTCACAAAAACTTATAACTACAACTTGGGTAAACTAAAAGGTATCTCTTTCACTTAGTCTGTTCTTAATTGTATTTTTATCTATTTTACGTGTACCAAAGGCTACTTTCATGTGAATGAACCCATCATGCCGTGTCTTAAGCAGATTAGCAGCCGTCGCATCTAATCGCCTGCTAAGCGCTTACAAGTTTATATAGCTCGTATTGTAATCTTTGGCATTACTCTTTAGAGAAACATGTCGCCACGCACTAAATTCTTTCACTAATATCATTTACTTACAGGGTTTTTGCGCATTTTCTATAGGCTTGAATCTACTCAGCTGATTCTTAAATGATTCGACCTTTTTCATAATCTCTAACCTAATCATATAATTTGGCCTCAATCATCGATTTCACCGTAAGCCACGCAAATTAGATTGATGTCTGAAATCCCGTTGTTTCGTTGCAATTTCAATATTGTTTTCAGTGTAATCAGTATCAAGGACATGAAAAGCGTCTCTATTTTGAGCAATATTAAAAAAAAAAAAAAAATTAACCCCGAATTCATCATTTCACTAATATTATAAATGTGAAAGTTTGTATTTTTGTAATATTTCGAGTTAAATTTTTATAGCAGTTCGTTTTGAATGTCTTTAGTTACTAGTAGGTACCTAGTCGTTTGATATTTGGGTTTTTTAAGGTTTGACACATTTTTTAAAGAAAATCATGTAGTGGGTCATTTTAAATGTCTTACCCCTTTCTTTACTAGTCGTTTGAGGTTTGTTTGTTTTGAGTTTGACAAACTTTTAAAAGATAAATGTAGTTGATTCCTGGCATTATGATTGAGTAGCTAAAAGCTACTGTTGAGTGGCAATACATATTGCAAAAGGTTGATAACAGCGCTCGCGTCATGTCAGTCTGTATGTCGCGTGGTGTCGGTGACGTGTTATTAGGGCTGGCAGTGGCTGTGCCACTGTCTTGCTTATTATCTGCTCGTCTATCCAAAGGTAATGATGTTGCTAATGAGCGATAAGTTTTCTGTATAGTACTGCCAGCGGATCTCGGCTGTCGTGAAATTAGTCGTTGGCCAAAGACAAAAGCTCCATTGCGAAACGGCTGACTTCACGACGGCCAAGATCTGCTGGCTACTAAACCAAGGTGTATGAATTCGGTTTCTTATAAACGGTCTATGCTTGGTAACCTGTTTTTTGTGAAAACGGATTACCTGGAGGGGGATTTTCGTGCCATAGATAAATGGTCACATGTGATATATATCGTCAAAACTGTCAAAAATTTAATTTGACGATATATATATCACATGTGACCATTTATCTAGGCACGAGTATCGCCCTCCTTCGGTTTCTGTTCTTCTCAAAACTGTCAAAAATTTAATTTGACGATATACAGGGTCATTCATTATCAACCTGACAAACTTAAGGGATAGGTTCCACACCTAAAAAAAAAAAATATGTACCTATATTTTTTTTTTATGTATGTTTTGTCTTAAAAATCACATAAACAAAAAAAAATCGATAACGTTTTTCCGCTCAATTATTATTTATCATTGTTGGGAATCGAGTTAAGCGACGCAATAATGAAATATTCGAGTGTGCGCGCCCCGTAGCGGGTCAAGGACACGCGCAGGTCAAGGACGCGCGGGTTAGTAACCCGCAGTTCATTGACGCGCGGGTCACTAACACTTGCCGAGCGCTGCCTTTTCGATTTCTAACAAGGATAACTAATTATAAAGCAGCATTACGTAATTATTTTTTTAAAATTTTATAATAAAAATCGTTAAGAAAAAAAAAAAGTACAATTATTATTTTTTTTATGTGTGGAACCTACCCCTTAAGTTTGTAAGGTTGATAATGAATGACCTTATATATATCACATGTGACCATTTATCTAGGCACGAGTATCGCCCTCCTTCGGTTTCTGTTTATCACCAGTTCCCAGGGCTAAATAAAACAAGCGGAAAGTTGTTTTTTTTAATAGCTTGCTAGGAGTTTTAATGTAAATAAAATACTCTAATATTTAGTTGTTTTATACATAATATGTCCTACCTCATCGAGTGGCTTGTCTAATGAAAGCCTCTAGACTCTATGAAGACTAACTAAAATCCACATCACATCATCATCCACAGTCTGACTGGGTATATACTGACACCTTTTTTTAGTTTTTGCCATCAACCGTGTTTCTATGTTAATCTTACTAGGTAAGATAAAGGCCGCAACTAAAATAAGAACCACATATTAGCTTATTTAAAACGACCACATGAAAATTAATCCATCGTTTCTAGCCAGAGAAAAGATCTATTAATGATAGACGTTCTGCCCCAAAAACTGAGCTTCCTGAGAGTAATTACCCTATTGCGTGCCCTGGGATAATTACATTACACAAGATGCAACCCTAGTTCCGTTCGTTGCCAGTGTTGCCACATGCCTGACCGGACACACGCCAAATATGAGTCTCGTCTCACTGATGTTGACACACACTTTGCTTGGCTCCGCTACACCAACATTGGCTAACTGTTCATAGACCTTACCGGATCTTAAAAGTAAGATAGTAGAGTTTGTGATAGAGCTCGTCCGAGGAAGTACTACCGCCATGCTTATTTCTGCCGCCAAGCATGATGTTTGCTCTGTTCCGGTTGAAAGGGTGTGGTTTCCGGTGAATTTACAGGCACTTGAGACATTTTATTTACGTCTCGGAGTGACAATGCGCAAGTGATATCTTTGATGTTGCATCAAAGGCCGTATACGGGATAATGCTTTTGACTATCGTAAACGCTAACGTATGTACCTGTAAAGTAAGGGATTTTTTAAAATCGCCTTATTAGTGCGTATCTAAAAGTACAATTTAGTGGAATTGCTGTTTTTTCTAATAAGGCGTGAACGTTAGAAATTCAAATATAATATTTATAAAGAAGGCTGGTGAAGTTCTTTGAAGTTGAGCCCCAACTATCATAAGCCTCGTTCATGAACGAAATCAACCAAGATTTGTACAACATCACACTGCAAACAAAATGATACTAAAATTTACCCTCTAAAAGTTAGGAATAAAGAGATATAAAAATAATAAAAATGAGGTTAGGTTGAAACGAAATTTTGATTCCTGTAATAAACATCAAAATACAATGGTTCTAAGACTTGACTCCTAAGACATCTTCATTAAAATATGACTATAGTAGTTAGGTAATCTAAAATAATCACTGTAAGAACAAACACCACGAAATCTCTGCGTACGCGATTGAGCGAAATCGAAGTAAACAAACACAATGCACACAGTCAGTCTGTCTTTGACATTTTGACACATAATTTGACGTTTGAACATTCCATTACTTTCATTTATTTTATTGGTATTTTAAAAAAAACCTTTCAAAACTGACTATTTTTTCTGTAATAAATCAACAAGTATGTGCGTATAATGAAACGTTTTTCATAACAGATAAGTTACACGTTTAGTTTTTGCATCTTTCAAAACGTTTTGTTGTCATCCTACACACATTTTTGATAATAATTTATTTTTTTATTTCCAGCATTAAAAATCACCAGTTTTTAGAATATGATAATGTGATATGATAATATATTATGTTTTTCACCGTGAACGGTTCCTTAGACTATTGGGTCGACTTTCGCCCATCTTCTTTCATATTGGAAACGGAAGATGCGTAGCAAATAGCAATACGATACAATACCTGTTTAAACTTTATATACTTATTTTAGTCAATTATTCAATTGATCCATAGATTTGGATCATACGATGACTCGTGTGTAAACTTTTAGGAAATTTTCATACGAGTTTCCACATTGGAATTATGGTTACCATTATAAGCTTATTGGTCTTGTTGTAAACTGTAATGTTCTATCTAACCTTAACCTGCATATTTACAATAGCTGGTCGCGTGACTTTCCCTGAACAAAACAGTTTCTTTGTTGCGCATCGCTGTAACTTTATAATGCGTGGTCGGCATTCTTCGTGTGTGTAATTTTGTATCGATTGATTCATTGCAATTGCGCGATTGTACTTTGCACATTTCTAGTTGTTTGTGCTTCACTGCGTTGTATTCGGCAATAGCTTGCCTTTCTTCATTTGTTTAAATCATGTTACTGTGTTTTCGATGTTTGTCTTACTATCATTGGTTATGTTTTCATTTTCAATGAGTTTTTTAAGAGTTATTTCATTGCGCATAGTATTTTTTTCTGAATCAGCCGTTTATCTTAACTGTCTATGTACATTTTAGTTTTAATTTGTATTGTTATTTTTATGTTTATTGTGTGGCGAAATAAATATTTTTCTATTCTATTCTATTCTATTTTAAATCTTTGTCCCTTTCATCATCATTATCAACATCAAAAAAAAATATTTATCTGATTCGGGATTTTATTTCAGCTTGTCATACTTTGTACTTATGTACTTATACAGTTTATTTTAAACATTATTTATTTTATGATTATCATCATCATCATTATAATTATCGCTAATGGAATCATTCATCTACTAACTAACCTTCCCACTGCTTGAACAATGGCCTCCTCTCAGGCGAGAGTGATTGGGTTCACTTCAATCAAGGAAAACTTAGATCGTTTACCGTGGAGTCTATACTTCGTATCGACTTCGTCTTTTAATAAAGTCATATTATTATTTAGATGTTTGGATAAATTACGAGCAACTGATTTAGTGTCATTATCATTTATAATCATTAAAACTTACGATCAAATTGATGTTACTGACACGTTGTAGGATCTTTTAAATTAATAAATATTTAAGATTTCATCCAAATTTACAACTCGATTCAAAATCGTTTTGAAATTGCGAAATCAATCTACCGAGACGATAACATGTCAGCTTATATCAGATTCCCGCCTTGGAACAAATGTTTGTACGGCTACAAATATTTGTTCCGGGAGTTCTGGGTATTTTGCGTCTATGATTGTAGCGAGTCTTTGATTATTAGATTAGATTATTATTCCTTGAATATCGCGCACTTCGTTCGTTCGTATGAGTCAGTGGCCAACTCTGGTGACAGAGTTTTTAGGCCGCACTAATAATTAAAGACTCTGTATATGTTCCACACACAAAAAAATTACATGTTTTTTTTAACCTTTTTTTCTGAAAAATCTCGTTTAAATCGATTACGTTTTTCTGGTCAATTATGAATTATCCTTGTTGGAAATCAAAACGGGAGCACGTGGCGCATGTCAATGTCCCGCGCGTCAATGAACCGCGTGTTAATAACCCGCGCGTCAATGACATGCGCGTGTCAATGACCCCCCTATAACCGCTACGGGGCTCTCGTGCTCGAATATTTTATTATTACGTGAATAATAAATAATAATTTACCAGATTTACGTAATCGGTTTACTCGAGATTTTTAATAGAAAATATACAGAAAAAAAACATAGGTACGTACATTTTTTTTTATTCATATGTGGAACCTGTTCCTTTAATATCGCGCACTAATAATCATAGACCCTGTCATAAAGGTTTTTAAGTTTCTGTAAATTGTATAAACAATTTATGGTTTCACCATTAGAGTTTAATAAACGTGGTATTTCTATGGTCCACACAATAACTCGCGGTTTTCGAGGTTTTAGTTTTCAAGGTTGAAGCAGTTAGCGCTTCGCATGTTGTTTCACAATTTGACCATGTCCATAATCACTAGGTGGCAGGTTAGAGTCTCATTGTGTGTCGTTCGTCCTGTCTAAGGCTGCGTTTCCACCAGACATGTGCGAGGATGAGATCATCATCATCATCATGACAGCCTTTTAATGCCTTATAATGCCCTAGATAACTCCCACTGCTGGGACACTGGCCTACTCTCAAGTGAGAGTGATTGGGTCTTAATCCACCACGCGGACCCAATGCGGATTGGTGGATGGCACATGTCTTTCGAATTTTTTAGTTCTTGGACATGCCGATGCCGGTTTCCTCACGATGTTTTCCTTCACTGGCATTGCGCACATAAATTTTTCGTAGCGAAAAATCCATTAGTGCACGACCGGATTCGAACCCATGACCTTAGGATCGGAAGGCGGGGTCACTACCACTAGACCACCGGTGCTCTAGAGGATGAGATAGATAGATAAGATAGATTAACACTTTATTGTACACGTAAATAACAAAATAAATTTAAACATAGCTAATATAGTACAGTGGGCGGCCTTGTCGCTTAAAGCGATTTCTTCCAGGCAACCAAGTAAGATATTACGAGCAAAGTTGATGATGTGTACCGAGAAAAGTGTTTGAATCACTTCTTTAAAACTGTCAGAGAGAGGTTAGATAAATGAAGTGATTCTATTGGTTCCTAACAAAAACATTCCTCGCTACTGACACATCCTCGCACATCTCTGGTGGTAACGCAGCCTAGAGCTTGACAACTAGCTGTTCCCCGCGTCTTCATTGCTTAGAACTGACACAGGAACCTCACTGCAGTCCGAATCGACCCATTACAAAAAGATCTAGGGCCACTACTACCCAAACTGGGGAATACCCATTCATTTTTCATTTTCATTATTATTTATTTCATTACAAGCATAGGTAGGTACATATTATTAATTAATTTTTAAAATACAATACATTAAGTATATGTGTACGAAATGGCTTGGTTACATAATTAAATTCATCAGAACTTACACTGGGTATATGCAACCCGTGTTGAAGTTCTGCTTTCCTGCAAGGGACAATACAATAAAGTAGCCATATCAAGTTAGTGTCGAATTCGGATCTTTCATACAATTTGCAGAGCTGATGTCTGCGGTAATAGTACTAGGCGATTCGCACCGCGGTTCGGAAATATTCGGAATGATTCGAAACGACTAAAGACCCTATGTTTAAAGCCATAGTTGACCGAGCGAGCGAAGCGTCTCACTTTCGATATTGGCCAAAAATGCTTTTGGTTGTCAGTTTGTCCGATCAGTTTGTGTTCTTTCCTACAGGTCGCATTATTCAACCAATCTGGTTGAAACTTGGTATACAGGTTCTATGTACCAATGTGGCGCGGTGGGCGAAAGTCCGCCTGCGACTCGGAGGTTGCGGGTTCGATTCCCGCCTTGGGACAAATGTTTGTAGGATCTGCAAATATTTGTTCTGGGTGTTCTGGGTGTTTTCTATGTACCTATAATAAAAAATATCTATCTATGTATTGTATTGTATTAAATATAAATCAGTCATCTAGTACCCATAATACAGCTCTGTTTAACAGCAGCTTACCTTGGGCTAGATGATGCTGTGTGGATTGTCCAGCATTATTTATTTATTTATTTATTTATTTATTTATGTCTTTATAGAATTTGATTGTCGTCGGGGATTTTTGATAGGGGGCTTCCTCCAACAAGGGACAAATAGGGGGCTGCAGGATATCTCCGCCTAATGTGATTTGATTTCGATGATTTTTATTTTATTTGAAATGTAAGTATTAACTTTAATTTTGTCTGATATTTGATGAATCTGATGAGGATCTTTAGCGTGATGAGCAAAATAGTTCTCAAAATGCAGTATGTTGCTCACTTTCAAAGCTCACTTTACAAGTTTGTGCTTGCGAGGTCTACAGCCCCCCATACCATGAACTCTTAGAGCGATTCAAATTACGACCTAAACTGAATTGGCAAAAAACTTTGTACCATGAAATTAATAATTATTGAAGTCATGGTACAACATTTTTTGACAATTCAGTTTAGGTCCTAATTTGAATCGCTCTAAGAGTTCATGGTAGGGGGGCTGGTAGGAAAACTGCTAGTAACATGATGTTTTCGCTTTCGACACTAATGACGTTCATAAGAATTTATTACATAAAGGTTGATGTCATTCACAAAATTATTTCGAACTATCTGGTGGCTAGAAGTTCAACGTGGTTTTGATGTTTCATTTAGCGTTCTTATCGATACTGATAATTGGTTTAATTCATATCTTCGTCGCCTAGAATCCGAAGGCATGATAATAAGCAATTTGTACTACCACAATTTATTTATATAATTTTATAATGCTGGACAATCCACACAGCATCATCTAGCCCCAAGATAAGCTACTGTTTAAACAGAGCTGTGTTATGGTACTAGATGACTGATATATACTTAATACAATACAATACATAGATAGATATTTTTTTATTATATATAGAAAATACCCAGAACACCCGGAACAAATATTTGTAGATCGTACAAGCATTTGATCCGAGGCGGGAATCGAACCCGCAACCTCCGCGTCGCAGGCGGACCTGCGCCCGCTGCGCCACATCGGTCGTCAAATTTGCGTCAATTGCGAGTTTTTGCTAGCCAGCGCGCTTTCTATGATGTTTTCTTTAATAGTGATAAAACCATCCATAGGCTGCGGTAACCGCTTACCGTCTTGTGGGCCGTACGCTTGGTTGCCACTTCAGTTGTATAAAAAAAAGAACTATATCAAGCTTGCTCGCAAAAAAGTCTATACGGTCTCAAATCATAGTTACTATTTTCCGTAGTTTTACCCAGGAGTATAAACTTGGCACTTATCAGTATCCGTTCCGTTATCTCGTCACGTCGGCAGACCTTGAACGAGGAATATGATATTATGTAACGAGCTGTGAACTGCATTACGTAAAATAAGTAAGTACGTATGAGTCAGTGGCCAACTCTGGTGAGAGAGTTAGGCCGTCCGAAAGCCTCTGTCATGGCCTAACAACTTTGAAAAAGCCGAGACCGACTGCTTAACGTGCCCTCCGAAGCACGGGGGAGCTCAGTTTAAATTGCCACTGGCGGTCACCCATCCAAATAGTGACTACGAGGAACAGTGCTTAACTTCGTTGATCTTTTTTTTTTTTATACAACTGAAGTGGCAACCAAGCGTACGGCCCACAAGATGGTAAGCGGTTACCGCAGCCTATGGACGCTTGCTATACCAGAGGTATCACTCGCGGGTTGCCACCTTGAGGCTGAGATCGAAAGCCTCATGTGCCAGTAATTTCACCGGAAACTACACCCTTCACACCGGAACACAGCAATGCGAGCATTACTGCTTGGCGGCAGAAATAAGTATGGTGGTAGTCCTTCCCCGGGCGAGCTCTATCACAGAGAACTCTACTACACTTGATCTTCTATAAATGAAAAATAAATAATAAATAATAAATAAAATGTTTATTTTCTTTTCACAAATAGGTTTCTTATGTGCTAGTCCATGAGTATTTGTACCTTAATTAATATAAAATTAATCTCATAAAACCTGATTTGTGAGAGACTGGTGCCTGAATTAGGTTGTACGCCTGTATAACAGAAATTAAACGGAACAGTAAAACGGAGATTAGAACGGGCTTTTTTTTATCATAAAAAAACGATACGATCTACGAATATTCCGGGTGTTCTGAATCCGGTTATAGACATTTATTTCCCATAAAGAATGTTACATTCACTTACATGAGAAAAAAACTTAATTAGGTACATAATAAGTGCTTAAAATATTTTATAAAGCGTATTCAGTATTCAGTATTCAGTATCATTTATTGCATCATAATTATGAGGGTAATACATGTCACAGGTCTTATGTAATATTAAATAATATCAGAGCAGCCAACACATAGCTATGTACCCAGTAAGGGTGTTGCACTATAAGATTGAGTAGGAGCGGACCAATTTTAGTATTAATGGATAGGTACCTAGTTTGTGATAATAATAAAATAATAAAATCATTATTTGGGGTAGCAATAAAACCTATCATTCGTTATTTGAGTCACTGAGAAACTGATCAAGTGTATAATAGCTTTTTTTTAATAGCATTTCTTTTAATTTATTTTCAAAAATATTATCTTTTTCTATATTTTTAATACATTCAGGAACTTTGTTATATATTTTAACAGCCATTGTATACGGACTTGAGCTGTGCGTATTGAGTGACAAGAAAATAATACAAGACTTGGGGGTAGACCTGACTACGAACTACACTACATTGCGAGCGCACCACGCATTAAACAGATTTAGCGACCGCTGGAAGCGGCACGGGAGTATCGAACGTTATGACCTAAGATGTTAAGTACCTCATCATCATCATCATCCACAGCCTGACTTCACCCACTGCTGGGTATAGGCCTCCTTTAGTTTGTGCC
Organism: Colostygia pectinataria; assembly: GCA_951394395.1. Classification (NCBI taxonomy): domain Eukaryota; kingdom Metazoa; phylum Arthropoda; class Insecta; order Lepidoptera; family Geometridae; genus Colostygia; species Colostygia pectinataria. Next base: position 1,334,510 of record OX596369.1, on the reverse strand, counting down.
ATCTACCACGATCCTGTGCTAATCTAATCCACTTACGGCCCGCGACTTTCACTATGTCGTCTACCCATCTCGCCAACGGACGACCGACGTTTCTGTAGCCACTTATTGGCCACCACTCAGTTGTCGCCTTACTCCTTTTAAGTTAAGTAAGTTAAGTACCTACTGTTATACAAATAGATTTTAAGAGATTTTTTGAAACTGTGAATTGATTTTGAATGTTTCATGTCTTTGGGTAATTTATTGTAAATTTGAGCACCTTCATACATCAAATGAATGAGTTTTTTATAATAAAGAAAAAACTATCTATGTCTTGTATTGTATTAAGTAATATATCAGTCACCTAGTACAGTACAGCTCTGCTTACCTTGGGGATAGATGATGCTGTGTGGATTGTCCAGCATTATTTATTTAGTAGGCGATAAAACCTGACAATTAAAACATTGATCACCTCTTCGGTTGCGTGTACAAAAGGAACGGTTACATCAACGTTACGTCCAGTTCACTCGATCCATAAATTACATGTCCATTCATAGAACTAATTTTGATATGGCACTGGGGCAGTTAAGCTGCGTTCAGACCTTCACATTTAAAACTGGGCTTCGTAGAATCAGAGTCCATAAAAGGCTTTCGTGACTGACTAACATATCAACGCACAGTCTGAACCATAAGCAGAGAACAGATATTAGTACTACGTACAGAATGGCCACTCCCTACCTCCCACCGGTTTTTCTTACCTCACCCCGGTCGCGAAATTGCCGGCACTTTTTTTTTATTTATTTTATACAACTGAAGTGGCAACCAAGCGAACGGCCCACAAGATGGTAAGCGGTTACCGCAGCCTATGGATGCTTGCAATACCAGGGGTATCACTCGCGGGTTGCCACCTTGAGGCTAAGATCGAAAGCCTCATGTGCCAGTAATTTCACCGGAAACCATACCTCCACACCGGAACACAACAATGCGAGCATTACTGCTTGGCGGCAGAAATAGGTATGGTGGTAGTCCTTCCCCGGACGAGCTCTATCACAAAGAACTCTGCTACTCTACCTTTCGTCGGCACTGAAGCTAAGGGCTAAGGCATGCGCCTATTTTGATTTTGTGTAGGTACAAGCGCGAGCGAAAGCGTGCTATCTCGCTCTTACTATAATTGGGTGCGGCCATGACACACACACATACAGCGGCACCGTTTACTTACACAAACCATGCATGTTGTGATTGCGACGCGTTTGCTTCATACATTTTATTCAGAGTGTCCGGGCTGTGCCATACATCTGGTTGCTCTTATGCTGTAGGGGTGCACTAAGAAAGGAATTCCCGAAAATCAACCCCTAGAGGACGCAGAGGGAAGTTGAAGTTTGTTAAAAAGCTCAACGCGGGACAACTGCGGGGCGTTTCACTAGTTTATAAAAAGATTCTTATGTGCATCATCATCATCATGACAGCCTACTAATGTTCCTGCTGGGACACTGGCCTACTCTCAAGCGAGAGTGATTGGATCTTAATCCACCACGCGGACCCAATGCGGATTGGTGGACGGCACATGTCTTTCGAATTTTTAGTTCTTTGACATGCCGGTTTCCTCACGATGTTTTCCTTCACCGTATGAGAGCACTGGCATTGCGCACATAAATTTTTCGAACAGAAAAATCCATTGGTGCACGACCGGGTTTGAACCCACGACCTCAGGATCGGAAGGCATACAAAGACATTAAGAATAATTTGTTTATATGCCGAGCATCGAGTGTCCGTAAAGGACAGTTGTTTCACTTGTCAGGGGACTTTCCCTAGTGTAGTCAGAAAGCTGCGAAACTGACATAACTGGTTGCAGGCAACTTGCAGCACATTTAAACCTTCCTCAAGGTCATGTGATAAAACGTCAGGCATTTCTGTATTGTTCATTTATAGTGCTTACTTACTCGTACTTTTAGTGATAACTGCGAGACTTCAGGTCCCACTATGCAACAGTATTCTGAAATTGCGTGCATTTTGTGCAAGAGTAGTAGAGTTCTCTGTGATAGAGCTCGTCCGGGGAAGGACTACCACCATACCTATTTCTGCCGCCAAGCAGTAATGCTCGCATTGCTGTGTTCCGGTGCGAAAGGTATGGTTTCCGGTGAAATTACTGGCACATGAGGCTTTCGATCTTAGCCTCAAGGTGGCAACCCGCGAGTGATACCTCTGGTATTGCAAGCGTCCATAGGCTGCGGTAACCGCTTACCATCTTGTGGGCCGTACGCTTGGTTGCCACTTCAGTTGTATAAAAAAAAAAAAAAAAAAAACACTTGAATTCCACACTCGGTCTCGATACGGCACGTGACAGTGAAATAAATTTTATTAAACTTCATAATTCATAATATTTATTTGTCGTAGGTATTATAATGATGGTAACTTTTATATTTATGCTGTTATGATATTGTAAAGATATGTATGATATTGTATGAGAGCACCGGTGGTCTAGTGGTAGTGACCCCGCCTTCCGATCCTAAGGTCGTGGGCTCAAACCCGGTCGTGCACCAATGGATTTTTCTGTTCGAAAAATTTATGTGCGCAATGCCAGTGCTCTCATACGGTGAAGGAAAACATCGTGAGGAAACCGGCATGTCCAAGAACTAAAAACTCGAAATACATGTGCCATCCGCCAATCCGCATTGGGTCCGCGTGGTGGATTAAGACCCAATCACTCTCGCCTGAGAGTAGGCCAGTGTCCCAGCAGTGGGAACATTAGAAGGCTGTCATGATGATATTGTAAATGTTAAATAAATAAATAAATATTATTAGTCCCGGTACAATCTTACCATTATAGGCAATGCGACTTACAAACTTTATTAATTAATTAATTAAATTGATTAAAAATATTAAGATTATTAGCATTTACATTATTATACGTACACTATCCACTAAATGTTACTTAGGTCATCACTTAGAAATTCTGTGACACTGTAGTAGCGTCGTTCCACAAGAAATGCCTATTTTAGTCTTAGTCATAAGTCATAGTCAGCCTTTATAGTAGAGATCATCGGGCTCCATCATCGACCACACCATCACTTACCATCAGGTGAGGTGGTGGTCAAACGCTTATCTATACTAATAATTATAAAGAGGAAAGATTTGTATTTTTGTTTGATACGAATAAACTCAAAAACTACTTATCCGATTTAAAAAATTCTTTCACCTTTAGAATGCTTCATTATCCCTGAGTAACATATTATTATTATTATTATTATTTAGCCATCACTGTCCTACTGCAGGGCAAAGGCCTCCCTCCCTTTCTTCCACTCTTCGCGATCTAACGCCGTGACAGGCCATGAGCTTATATGCGAGTCAAGTTCGTCCCGCCATCTCATCCTGGGTCTTCCACGTCGCCGCCTTGCACTATCAGGGATCCATTCTGTGGTTCTTTTTGCCCATAAGTCGTCAGGCATGTGGCAAACGTGTCCGGCCCAGTTCCACTTTAGGCTGGCGGCCTTTTGACCAACGTCAACGATTTGGGTTTTGGAGCGCAGTATACTGTTCCGCACTCGGTCTGACAGTTTTACACCTAAGATACTGCGCTCCATGGCTCGTTGGCATACCCCAAGGGAGGACTTCTGACGTTTTGTCAAAGACCAAGTTTGCGTAACATAGGCTATATTTATTACTAGCGACTCGCCCCGGCTTTGCACGGGTGCGGTTTCATTGCACCCACGCGAAGCTGGGAATGACTGCTAGTAAACAATAAAAAAAAGAGATCTGCTCGGTTTTTTTGTTCGCGTTTCGTTCGGCTCTGAAAGATTTTACGATTGTCAAAAGCATTTACAAAAAACTCGTTTGACTAACGTAAACGTATCGTAACGTAAACGTATCGTAATATCGTTCAGCTGTCAATTCGTATGGGATTTTTTACAAATATCCCATAAAAAATTAGCTGTAGTCTAGACGATATGTTAACGTTTACGATTGGTAAACGCGTTTTACGCGATGAATTTAAGAGTTGTAGAATTATTTGTGTTAGAGCTCGTCCGAGGAAGGACTAACATATTGCATTGCTGTGTTTCGGTTTGAAGGGAATGGAATGGAAATTACAGGAACATGACTTTCCATCCAACGTCTCAGGGTAACACGCAAGTGATATCTCTGTAGTTGCAAGCGTACATAGGCTACGGTAACCGCTTACCATCAAGTGGGCCGTACGCTTGCTTGCCACTTTAGTGGTATAAAAAAAAGATAAAAAAAACCTCTGCACTAATGAAGTTTTTAATTAATAGTTTGTTCTTGGAATGTGCGTTTGCCCGCACCTTAGCCAGTGGAACCGTGGTCACACACCATTACCACTGGCTACGAGAAACCTGCTTGGTTGCATAAGCCAGTGCCCACGTTGTCAGAGACCCACTTTTATTTGTTTAAATTAAAATTCTGGTCTGGTGCGAGGTAGGTAAGCAAACATTTTGCGTGTGAGATCACGATGAGGATCAAAGGTCTTGTCAAAGACACTTAAAATTGTTGTTCTGCTAAGGTTAGAATCGACTAAACTCGTTTTAAATACGAACAGGGGGGCTTATTCGCTATGACCTAGAAGATTCCGTACCAATAACGTGTAACTTAGTAACGTGTTCTGTACGTGCCATGGTGTGAAATTGTAAAATTGTTATCCGTATCTGTGTTGTTTCAATAGCGATAGTTTCGATATCGAAAGGTTGACTTTAAAAAAACAGTCAGACGAGCCCTAAAACGTGGCTCGTCAACAACGATTCCACGCAGATATCGTAACCAGCCCGCGTTTGGACATAGCGAATAAGGCTCCAGTATTTATATTGGTTCCTAAAAACACTTTCCTCGCTACACATCCTCGCACATCTCTGGTGGAAACGCAGCCTTACCGCAGGGTACAGCTACGTTTTTATAAATAACTTCATCGTTTATTCGGATAAAAGAAATATCTCCTCTCCATTTCAAGGGTAACTTTTTGTTTCTCCGTAATAACTTTTCCTGGAAGGTAAAGCTAAGATCTTCCCACGCATCCTCTTTTATCACTTTCTCCCAAATTGTGATGTACTTCCAAGAAAATGGGAACAAGCGTAAACTTTTATACTAGTAAAAATGTTAGATAACTAAGATTTCTTCTGAGACGACGATGTGGCGCAGCGGGCGCAGGTCCGCCTGCGACGCGGAGGTTGCGGGTTCGATTCCCGCCTCGGGTCTTATGTATTGTATTAAGTATATATCAGTCATCGAGTACCCATATCACAGCTCTGCTTACCTTGGGGCTGGGTGATGCTGTGTGGATTGTCCAGCATTATTTATTTATTTATTTACTTGCAGTCCGTCCCAGCTTCGCGCGGGTGCATAGAAACCGCACCCGTGCGAAGCCGGGGCGGGTCGCTAGTAATAAACATAACCTATGTTACTCAGGGATAATGTACCTATCATTCTAATGGTGAAAGAATTTTTGAAATCGGACCTCTAGTTTTTGAGTTTATTCGTAACAGACAAAAATACAAAAATACTAATCTCTATAATATTAGTACAGATTATTTATTTATAGATTACACTAACGAAGTCGCGGGATACAGCTTGTTAATAATAAGTGTGAATTACTGCGTCCAAGTCAAGTTAACAATGTCGGGCTTATTACTTTCCTTGTGCAGCAAAAACTAGGATATTATGCAGATACTGTGCGTGCGCGCAACTCGCTTTCCTGTCGCCTGTCGGCATGCGAAGACCGAGCCAAATAGCATTGTGATTGTAGTATTATGCACAGCCGGATTGATTGGATTTATCCAAAATTACACTAATATTTATAAAAGCGAATATTTTTATATCAGTGGATATGTACATAATTTGGTGTATAACATATAACTACTTTTTATCCCGGAAAAACTACACGGTTCTTGTGAGATATGGAGATATGTAGAAGATAATATAGGGTCTTTGATCATTAGTGCGCGATATTCAAGGAATATGTTCTACACACAAAAAAAATACATGTTCTTGAAATCGAAATGGAAGCGCGTGGCGCATGTCAATGACCCGTGCGTCAATGACCTGCGCGTGTCAATGCCCCCTATAACCGCTACGGGGCGCGCGTGCTCGAATATTTAATGATGGCGCGATTTATAACAATGATAAATAATAATTGACCGAAAAAACGTAATCGATTTACTCGAGATTTTTCAGACAAAATGTTTAAAAATGAAGTATTTACATGTATTTTTTTTGTGCGGAACATATTCCTTGAATATTACGCACTAATAACCAAAGACCCTATATTGACTCAATGACATTTAAGTAAAGTTAAAGAGAGAGAAAACACAAAACAGCCCCCCTACCATGAACTCTTGGAGCGATTCAAATTAGGACCTAAACTGAATTGTCAAAAAAATTTGTACCATTACTTCAATAATTATTAATTTCATGGTACAAAATTTTTTGACAATTCAGTTTAGGTCCTAATTTGAATCGCTGTAAGAGTTCATGGTGTAAGGGCAGGACACAATAAAGAGAGATTTAGAAAGCACAGAATACTTTGAACATTCTCATACTATTTGATGATATTGTATCAGTAACCTACAATACAACTTTTAATAAATCAAACGACTCAATACCGTAATAATAATATCACAATACAATGACCTCTCTTAAACATAAACAGCATTATAAATAACATGGGCTAATTGACAACCATTGAATAGAGTTGCCGCGCAACCTTATTAACTTGAATATTGTATTTGTACAGTCATGCTAGCTTATTCAACAATAGTAAATAAATTAGGTTCGGTTTTAAGAACTTTCTATGACTCATGAAAAAACTTTACAGTTCACATAATAGGAGCTATGTATTTAAAGCTATGCTTAAGAGCTATGTATTAGGAGCTATGGCTTAAAATGTGCAGTTGGTAGTTCAATCGGTGCAGGTTTAGCCTAGATAAAGACCTATCCATCGCTATGCAGGTAGATATCTTAGTTAAAATTGTATCAATGACTCAAACAAGATAGGTAATATCGTTTGTATTTATTAGGTTACAGTTTGGTAGGTACCTAGTTACTCAAGCAAAATAGGTAGGTATAAGAAGTAAGTATTTATTTAGGTAAGTAAGTAACTTTAAAAAAATTATCTTAGGTAAGCTATTTGGTAGGGTAGGTAAGAAACTATTTAGTAGAATATTTTAATAAGTATGGGCACGACCGGGTAGGTTACCTACTTATTTAGTTTTAAAAGAATAATAATTCAATATAAAATCTTCAAATATCACAAAAAAATTCAACCAACCATTGCGAATTTAAGTCCCGCCTGAGTTTAGAAGATTTTTGGGATAATATCTATAAAAAATGTAAGAAGTTCGTATCATGAGTCAGTGCCCAACTCTAGTGACAGAGTTTCTAGGCCGCCCAAAGGCCTCTGTCATGGCAACTTTGAAAAAGCCATAATATCCATAAATATACCATTATCATAATTTTTAGTGTGTGATGGTTAACACGTTAAAAAACAAATTGCCAGAGATTAATTAAATTTATCAGATTTTATACTTATTTATATATTTGATTTCTACGCTACGGTAAAATGTTTCAAATCTATGTTAAGATTTGCTGACTGTACCATTTAAAGTTAGACCTTTATTTAATTTGTATTATATTTTATTGATTTGTTTAATAATGATAAATATTTTACATGTACACATTTTTGCTTTTCGTGGACAGCGCCAGTTAAATTGACATAACAATGAAATTAGTGTAAAACAACTAAGTCTGCATTACGTATTCTTTGCATAGGTAACAACAATATTTTTAGATATTGCAAACGTTTACGTAAACGTTTCAGATATAATCCATACTTTAAACTTAAACCTATCTTATTTCAGTCAGCTAATCGCAGGTTACAAATAATATATTCTAACACAACTTCTCTGATTTCCTAAAAAGTAGGCCGTTTCAAAAATATACATAATTATGTCTTAATTTTAAAAGTAAGAGATAATTTCAAAATTATACATGTCTTAATTTTAAACTATGTAATTTGTAGAGGCACTTAAGTACACTGTAGTACAATTTTATCCGACATTGGCTCTGCATAAATTCCTATTATAGGAACAACCGGCACAAGACAGTCGGCTTTCTCTTCGAAAGCTAGTTTCCTTATTTCAATTCGATCCAGCCGGTGCAAAACAAACTTATTCGCACTACGTTTATCTTCAATTACCGTGAACTGGTGCGTATGCATCATTTGTCGGTACGTTTGGGAATTCCGAAGCATCTTTGGCATCTTTTATCGCGTAGGTCCAAGCAAGCTCTACTCCCATCAGTCTTCACCCAGCCGCAACTGCGAGCTACCGCGGCGTTCTGCGCCGTTTGCGAAAGTGAAGTGCGTTCGGAGACTGAATTCGGCGTGGTTTTTTATTCTTTTCTTTTTTTATGTTTTGCAAAGTGAATGTGATTAGTGCTGCTTGTCATAGGTAGGTGAATGTCAGTTTTACGTATTGACCGTGACACGATTAGTTTTTGTTTTGGTTTTATAGCTGTGAATCAGATGTTTGCCTTTGTTAAACTGAATTTTGATCTCGAATGAACCTGATGAATTTTTTTAGAGAAATAAGTAATTTTTTAAACATAGTTACTCATTTTAAAATAAATTATTCTCTCTTTCATTGTGATTTTTATAGAAATCATAACAGAATATTTCTTCATGTATATTTAATGGCTAAAATCGTTGCCGAACAACATGTTTCGCTTGACATAATCTAAGCTATTTAATTTAAATGAGTGCAATTATTACCGTTATTGATTGTTAGTTGAAGAAGACCGCGTATCAACTATTCGTATCCAATATTCGCTCAACCTTGCCCACAACGACCAACTCGTGGCTTGGTTTAAGGCGATTATAGGACTAAGTATCTGTCTCGCTATTATCTGGAAAACATAAAATTACTGACTTATTATGGGCTTTATAGGACCAAGTATGTCTCGCTATAATATCTGGAAAACATAAAATGACTGACTTATTAGAGGCTTGATTTGTTTGTGTAAGGCGATTATAGGACCAAGTATTTATCTTGCCATAATATCGGGAAAACATAAAATCACTAACTTATTAGAGGCTTGGTGATTATAGACCCAAGTACATAATTATCATGCTTTAATATCCGGATAACATAAGATATCTTACTGTTACTGTTGCTGTTACTGTTAGCCTACTGGATCCCAGTGTTGGGCAAAGGCCTCCCTCCCATTCCTCCAGGATTTGCGATCCTGGGCAGTTGTTCGCCAGATATAATAGATAATAATAATGTAATAAGATATCTTACTTATTACATTATTTGCCCATTATTGCAAAGGTGCTAATTGAAGCGACGTCAAACTTCGCACTTCAAAGAGAGACTTCTGGCATCTGACTTCAGCTGTTATGGCATGAATAAATAACTAACAGGATTGTCTTGCTATCTTGTCAGAACAACATGGGTCCTCCCAATTTAATTTTATTTTTCTCGTGTTATTTTGATTTTTATTGCGTAAATTTGGTGGCAGTTTATCCAATCTAACTTGTTTGTTTAGCACAAGTGTAAATAATTGAAATGGAAGGGTAATGTTGGTTTGTAATTTAGTCAAAGGCTTTAATATATTATTATTATTATTATTATTATTTATATAGAGTAGTAGAGTTCTCTGTGATAGAGCTCGTCTGGGGAAGGACTACCACCATACCTATTTCTGCCGCAAAGCAGTAATGCTCGCATTGCTGTGTTCCGGTGTGAAGGATATGGTTTCCGGTGAAATTACTGGCACATGAGGCTTTCGATCTTAGCCTCAAGGTGGCAACCCGCAAGTGATACCTCTGGTATTGCAAGCGTCCATAGGCTGCGGTAACCGCTTATCATCTTGTGGGCCGTACGCTTGGTTGCCACTTCAGTTGTATAAAAGAAAAAAAATGGAGTTTTGAAAGAAACGCCGTTATTTCATTCAAAATTTTGTTTGCGTACGTACGTTGCCATGCGACAATCAAACTCACTACTTGACACTGGCGAAATTGTGGCAAATATGCCACAGAGTCCATAAACGAAGAAGAAGCAGAAGAAATAACAAACATCTACATCGAAACTTTGCAGTCATAATAGTTATATGATTTAACTAGCTATTGCCCGCGACTATCGTTCGCGTTTAACCGGGAACCGTACTTTATTCCGAGATATAAAGTGGCCTATGTCCCGTTCCCGCTCATTATCGTGTCCAACCAAACTTGCATTGCATGCATTTATACGTAAAATTATATTATTATGCGAATTATGAGTTATATGATTTTTCAATGGGTATTCTTTCAAACGTCATTTAGATAGATTATATTATTATGCGAATTATGAGTTATATGATTTTTCAATGGGTATTCTTTCAAACGTCATTTAGATAAGGTAGTACTTTGCGTTTAGATAACTGCAGCATCTTTCAAGTTAATTATTTTCTGACTCGCTTAGCTTTTCAACTCGAATTATGCTTTCAAGGCTTTAGACATATGATAAATTGATATTGCGTTACCTACTCGTAAAAGTAGCAAAGCAAATGCACTTTGTCTGCAACTAAGTCTGATCACCTTTGCATTTTACACGCTTGATTAATTCTATTTTAATTTTGTAATATAAATCATAGCTGCATCATTGAAGTTTATTGTTTCGACTGATCCAATCTCGCCTGATCTAGAGGTCAAGGATCGCGCATATTTTTGCATAATCCTAATATTAAATTTATTTCCGAATTTTTCTTGTACCTTGCTATTGCGTGATGATTAATTCGGTCAAGAACACAGATCTGATTTCAATCAAAGATCGAATATATACAATATTTGTGCGGTAATCGTATGTTAATTATGTGGTTTAGGGTGTGTTTGATTCAAGGTGAATATAAAAATCACTTTGTTGAATATATTTGAATATTGATCGGTTCTGAATCATATTTCGAAAGCGTTGCACATAGGCAGTTGAATATTAACTGTTAGACCTTAAGATGTTTTTCCTTTTTGGCGCAGTACGCACTCATACAATGGATAATGATCTGGTAACAAGAGATCCAAAATATATATATTTTCTTTGGAATACCTGCGTTAATTATTTGGAAAACCTGTGTCTTTTCGCCATAACAACTAGACCATCAGTATACCACAGCCGTAAGTATTAGTGCTATGAATCCTGAAAAACCTGAAAATCCTTATCATTCGATGAGACTTAAAATTTTAAAAGGTCGCACAATTACATTCTCCGGTGCGTTATTTACTTCCCAAGAACCGGGGTGTACCCCGAGCGGTTCTTGGTTCAAATGGTGACTACGCAGAACAGTGCTTAACTTCGTTGATCTGTTAAGAACAACTTAGCCAGTTACGTAACGAGCGCTCCAAATTTTCTGCTAATACTACGTCATCATGTCAATATAAGCCTTGCCTTGGAGTGTAAGGTAAACAGATGTTATATGATAGTTAGTTGGCTACGCAAATTCTAAGAATATGAAAGAAAAAATGTTCAAAGCACACTTACTACTTAATGGTCCCTTCCTTCCTGATTGATTTATTAAGCCGAACTGCCCCAACTTCGCACGGGTGCAAATATTTGCATGTCGAACGAACGTTTGTTCCAAGGCGGGATTCGAACCCGCAACCTCCTGCGTCGCAAGCGCGCCTTCGCCCTCCGCGCCACATCGGTCGTCAAAGATTAACAACAAAAATACCATACGAATTAACAGCTGGTTAAAGTTTACTATTGTCAAAAGCGTAATATTTCCTAGTTTGTCAGACGTTTCAAAGTGATCCTTGTGACTTTATTGAATAAAGCACTTTTGAAATTTAGTTTTTTTCTTTTGAAATAATTATTCCGGATGCGGTCTTAAGGTTCGAGCACATTATGTCGGGCCGCAGCGGGGCGGAGCGGGCAGCAGCGCAGCGCAAAATGCTTACCTAGCACATGAGTGGTCGCAGTGCATTGACGGATTTTGAGTACAGTATACTGCCAGAATTTGCGTGCAACTGTACATTACGGATAGCTCTCACGAAGAACTTTCTTTTTTTGCCTGCTGCTATAGCGCACTGTTGACGAGGCGCAGCGGGGCGAGGCGGGCCGCATCGCACGGATGCAAATCCGCCTCGCAATAATGCGAGCCGCTGCAGCCCGACGCAGTGTGCGATAATTCATACAAATTGTATTCAAGCGATCTGAGCGGATTTATGCGCTCCGCCCCGACACGCTGCGGCCCGGCATAGTGTGCTCGAACCTTTAGATCGCAGATAGCGACGCGACCGACAGACCGACGGCCCGTGGCATTGATTGCCGGTGAAATTGACTTCAATTGCTATCAATTGGTGCACGCTTTTCTGAAGGATGGCCGTGATAATAGCCGATGTCACGTACAGGGTTGTCTGATACACCGTTACCTCTTCACTGATTATCTCACGCACAGGTTTTTTTATACCAAGTGGCAACCAAGCGTACGGCCAACTTAATTGTTAGCGGTAACAGTAGCCTATGTACGCTTGCAACATCATAGATATCAATTGCGTGTTGCCACCCTGAAACGTAGATCGAAAGTCTCATGTGCCTGTAATATCACCGGTAACCACACTCTTCCAACCGGAACACAGCAATGCGAGCATTACTGCTTGGCGGCAGAAATAGGTATGGTGGGTAGTCCCTGACGAGCTCTATCACAAAAAACTCTAAAACTAGTAATAAAATAATAATAATATAATTAATCTTTGGCGGCCTAGAAACTCTGTCACCAGAGTTGGCCACTGACTCATACGAACTTATAATTTCATTTATCATTATTTATATTTTATTTATTTATAATGATCGATCAAAGTCCTTCCCAAGCGAGAGGCAGCCCTGACAGGCGGGTCATGTGTCATGTCAAACCGTGTCACTCGGCAAACGTGATCAAACCGCTCAGATTCAAACGTGACACACTTGTCGCCACTTCTGGAATAACACTTGCACCATAGCGTTGTAGAACGCACATCTCCCACGTATGCAACGCATGCAATGCATCGCCTCTGTGCGCACTCATGCATATCCGGGAATTAACGAAACGCCTTTGACAATCGTAAACGTAAACGTAAACGTATCGTCCAGCTGTCAATTTGTATGGAATTTCGGTAATTCATAAGGCGCTGGTAAAAATCCTATACAAATTCATAGCTGGACGATACGTCAACAACAACAATTTACGATTGTCAACCGAGTTTTTCGTGCTAAGCACTCAGTTGTCAGGGAGCTTATTCGCTATGACATAGGAGATTCCTTACCAATAACGTGTAACTTAGTAACGTGTTCTATACGTGCCAGTGTGTGAAATTGTAAAATGGTTTACCGCATCTGTGTTGTTTCAATAGCGATAGTTTCGCTATCGATAGGTTGACTTTGAAAAACGAGGCGAGCCCTAAAACGTGGCTTGTCGACAATGATTCCACGCAGTTATCGTAACGAGCCTGCGTTTGGTAATAGCGAATAAGGTTCCAGTTGGTTGGTATGGGGTCTACCTATTTCTGCCGCAAAGCAGTAATGCTCGCATTGCTGTGTTCCGGTGTGAAGGGTATGGTTTACGGTGAAATTACTGGCACATGAGGCTTTCGATCTTAGCCTCAAGGTGGCAACCCGCAAGTGATACCTCTGGTATTGCAAGCGTCCATAGGCTGCGGTAACCGCTTACCATCTTGTGGGCCGTACGCTTGGTTGCCACTTCAGTTGTATAAAAAAAAAAAAAAAAAATGGGGTTTTCTTACCTACAGCGCCTAATGCGTAAAATGAACTTCTTCTTCATTTAATTTGTGGCGTCTGTGGGAAATGAACTTCAAATCACATACAAAATGGCGGCAGGATTTCGTTTGACATTCTATTCAGTTCCATTTAGGTTAGTTTCTTCCTATCGAGTTTTGATTTATACCCAAAAAGCTATTCTAAAAACAAATTAAACATTCCATTCATAACGTAATTAGCGAGTTAATGTATTCTTGTGCAAGCCGGTCTAAATCTATTTTTTATTCATAAATTTAGGGTCTAGATGGCATGGCGTAATGCATACGTTGCTTGCGTGGGAATATTGAGTTTCTACAATAAATTTTACATCATAATGAAGTCTAGATAGCGTAATGAGTTTATACGTTGCTTACGTGTGAACAGTGTGGTTCTACTATAAATATTACGTTGTAGCGATGCGTTGCGTCCCGTGGCGTTGTGTAAAAGTTGAATGGCTCCATCACATTCTTCATACACGCTCGTCGGTTTAGGGTACTGCTGACCTGGCCTTTCTTTAGCACGTCTTCAATTTGATCGTAATACGTGCGCCGAGGTCTGCCACTTCCAACTGTACCATTCACACTCGTGTTATATTTTTTTTTATTTTAATTATTAAATCCACAAAGCAGATTACAACCATTAATGCTTAAAAATAACTAAATATTACATAAAAATCTAGGTACATAATCAATCATGTGAATATGACATGTTTAGTGTTGCATGGTTACAATTAAAATTACCCTAAAAACTGGAAAAACATTGAGAAATTAAAAACTATTGCTAATGTAGCCAAGTAACAAGATTTTGTAGACACTGTGCTTACACCTGTGTATGCTATGATCAAATATATCCAACTCGTTATCAGAAGCCAGCTTGTTATACAGATTATGTTGTATATCATCATTTACGACCGATGTGGCGCGGCGGGCGAAGGTCCGCCTGCGACGCGGAGGTTGCGGGTTCGATTCCTGCCTCGGAACAAATGTTTGTACGATCTACAAATAATTGTTTCGGGTGTTCTGGGTATTTTCTATGTATAATAAAAAATATCTATCTAGGTATTGTATTGTATTAAGTATATTAGTCATCTAGTACCCATAATACAGCTCTGTTTAACAGTAGCTTACCTTGGGGCTAAATGATGCTGTGTGGATTGTCCAACATTATTATTATAACATTATTATTTATTTATTTATTTATTTATTTAACTAGAACGGTGCACAACTAATTACACTAATTATTAAAATTAATCACAATACTAATACTAATAACATAAAAAAAAAATCAAATAAATTAAAAACAAAATTAAAACATTAAACATTAAAAATAATAATTAAATTTTACACTATCTTATCTTATCATGGCAGCCTTCTAATGTTCCCACTGTTGGGACACTGGCCTACTCTCTGGCGAGAGTGATTGGGTCTTAATCCACCACGCGGATCCAATGCGGATTGGCGGATGGCGCATGTCTTTAGAATTTTTAGTTCTTGGACATGCCGGTTTCCTCACTATGTTTTCCTTCACCGTATGAGAACAGAAAAATCCATTGGTGCACGATCGGGTTTTGAACCCACGACCTTAGGATCGAAAGGCGGGGTCACTACCACTAGACCACCGGTGCTCTATGTTGTGGCACACAAGTACATGACAGCGTCAATTGTTGCTGTTACCAGACGCCACAAATTAGAAGAAGAAGAAGAGTACTGCTGATTTTTGCTTGTACTGTATGTGTGTGCCCTAATTAGGGCCTAATCTACCCTAATATTATAAAGAGGAAAGATATTTTAGTATATTTGTTTGTTACGAATAAACGGTCCTATTTCGAAAATTCTTTCACCATTAAAATGCTACATTATCCCTGAGTAACATAGGCTATATTTAATACTAGCGACCCGGCCTGTCTTCGCACGGATGCTGTTTCATTCCACACCCGCGCGAAGCTGTAGAGTTCTCTGTGATAGAGCTCGTCCGGGGAAGGACTACCACCATACCTATTTCTGCCGCAAAGCAGTACCTAATGCTCGCATTGCTGTGTTCCGGTGTGAAGGGTATGGTTTCCGGTGAAATTACTGGCACATGAGGCTTTCGATCTATGCCTCAAGGTGGCAACCCGCGAGTGATACCTCTGGTATTGCAAGCGTCCATAGGCTGCGGTAACCGCTTACCGTCTTGTGGGCCGTACGCTTGGTTGCCACTTCAGTTGTATAAAAAAAAAAAAGCTGGGACGGACTGCTAGTAGCAAATAAAAATATGTCTGTGTCTTATGAATCTGATTCGTCAATCTTCTTTCATCCATCCTCTCTACATGCCAAACTTAAATAGACCTTTATTTTTATTTGATATTTCCAAACAAGACAAGCTGTAAATTAAAACATCTATGTGTGTTGCAACACGTAGCTCATCTCATCTATAAATAGGCCTATAAATATTCAATCTATTTGAACGCTATCTGAATATAAAGCATTGTGCATGATAGTATGGTCTATGGCTCTATGGCATATCTTCTGTTGTGATCTGGTGATCTTGGATAAAGCGCAGCACACACAGATAGCGGGCGCGGGCCCGCGGCAGATCCGCGGGTGTTTTATGTTGTATTTGTACTGACGTCAAGGATGACAACACACAGCGCGGGCGCGGGTCGGGTGCGCGTGCGGCAGCCGCTCCCGCGTTCAGTGTGTTGTCATCCTTGTCGTCCATACTAATTAAAACAAAAAACATCCGCGGCGGATCTGACCCGACCCGCGCCCGCCCGCTGTGTGTGTAACTACATAACACAATAGGCATAACGGGCTAGTTAACTACATAACACAATAGGCATAACGGGCTAGTTAACTACATAACACAATAGGCATAACGGGCTAGTTAACTACATAACACAATAGGCATAACGGGCTAGTTAACTACATAACACAATAGGCATAACGGGCTAGTTAACTACATAACACAATAGGCATAACGGGCTAGTTAACTACATAACACAATAGGCATAACGGGCTAGTTAACTACATAACACAATAGGCATAACGGGCTAGTTAACTACATAACACAATAGGCATAACGGGCTAGTTAACTACATAACACAATAGGCATAACGGGCTAGTTAACTACATAACACAATAGGCATAACGGGCTAGTTAACTACATAACACAATAGGCATAACGGGCTAGTTAACTACATAACACAATAGGCATAACGGGCTAGTTAACTACATAACACAATAGGCATAACGGGCTAGTTAACTACATAACACAATAGGCATGATGACAGTAACCAATAATCACTATTATATTTTAATTATTTTTTGCTTTTCTCTAGCTTTACTTTTGTTTAGCTTAATCTGTAACTCTCAAAATCCTGTTATGAAAGAGCGGGATCCCCTAATACAGGTATTTTTATACTTAAAAGGGGGGTCTCCAAACGCAATTTTATATATGTATAGATTAAGATAATGAATAAACATTTTGTATTGTATTGTATTGTAAAATAATCATTAAAATCACGTCTTCACCTAATAAAAAAATATTCAAGGAATTCAAAAACCATATTTCTTTTTACATTAGATGCGAGATTGAAAATATTTTTAATAAAATAAAACTACAAAATACAGCAATCCGCCATAAAAGGTTAAACAACGAGCAGGAGATCTAGGTTCTCTGATTGGTGGCATCGAAAAATTGCAGAATTTTGAACCTTATTGCTAAAGTTTTATATTGAAAACTGACCTAATGACGTCACCGCTGTCACTCCGCAACTCAGCGCGTTTTAGCGTGAATTTTATGCCTATTGATAGATTCAGGCGTTACTTTGCGGAAATCCATTTCAATATAAAAAAACAGACGTAAAACCTCCAGTACTACTCCGCTTAACCTTTCAACCAATGCGGTCACACAGTTAATACAGTTTCTCAAAAGAAAAATACCGACACGTATCCCATCCCTCCACGGGACATCACCAGGACCACCGACTTGCTCTCCGGCAGACGCGCTGTTCACAGTTGCAGCTTGGCTGCACTGTGTTTAGGTTAGAAGCCTGCAAATTTTTTGACAATTTAGTTTAGGTCTGCATTTGAATCGGTATAAGAGTTCATGGTTGGGCCCCTGGCCTTTGAAGATGGCCTAACATCTTTGAAAAAGCCTGGAAAAAAAAGAACTACCACCATACATATTACTGGCGGCAGTAATATGTATGGTGGTAGTTCTTCCCCGGACCCGGACTAGCTCTATCACAAAGAACTCTACTATTTTATTAATTAAATGATGGTCAATATATGACATTAAAATGTTCTAATACTCTTACTCTTGTCGACCGATGTGGCGGAGGTAACGAGTTCCATTCCCGCCTTGAAACAAATATTATTCATCATCATCATGACAGCCTTCTAATGTTCCCACTGTTGGGACACTGGCCTACTCTCAGGCGAGAGTGATTAGGTCTCAATCCACCACGCGGACCCAATGCGGATTGGTGGATGGCACATGTCTTTCGAATTTTTAGTTCTTGGACATGCCGGTTTCCTCACGATGTTTTCCTTCACCGTATGAGAGCACTGGCATTGCGCACATAAATTTTTCGAACAGAAAAATCCATTGGTGCACGACCGGGTTTGAACCCACGACCTTAGGATTGGAAGGCGGGGTCGCTACCACTAGACCACCGGTGCTCTTATGTTATTACAATCTGCAATTATTTGTTCTGGGTGTTCTGCGTATTTTCCATGTATAATAAAAAATATATATCTATGTATTGTATTGTATTAAGTATCAGTAACAGTCATCTAGTACCCATAACACAAGCTCGCTTGGGGCTGGATAATGTTGTGTGGATTGTCCAGCATTATTTATTTATTATTTATGTATTTGTCTCCAGGAGGTGAAGGATGATAGCGACGGCTGCGGTGCCAAGTTCTCAGTGCTGATCGTGTCTGACAAGTTCCTTGGGAAGCCTCTACTGGCCAGGCATAGGTGAGCTTACTTTACTAGCTGTTGAAGTTGGAAAAGCCACAGACGCCACAAATTAAAGAAGTTAAAAAAAAACATACCAAATACTATTTTTATCTCTTTATATATATATATATATATATATTTATACAACTGAAGTGGCAACCAAGCGTACGGCCCACAAGATGGTAAGCGGTTACCGCAGCCTATGGACGCTTGCAATACCAGAGGTATAACTCGCGGGTTGCCACCTTGAGGCTAAGATTTAAAGCCTCATGTGCCAGTAATTTCACCGGAAACCATACCCTTCACACCGGAACATAGCAATGCAAGCATTACTGCTTGGCGGCAGAAATAGGTATGGTGGTAGTCCTTCCCCGGACGAGCTCTATCACAGAGAACTCTACTACCGGGGAAGAACTACCACCATACCTATTTCTGCTGCCAAGCAGTAATACTCCCATTGCTGTGTTCCGGTTCGAAGGGTATGGTTCCCGTTGAAATTACAGGCACATGACTTTAGAATTTTGGATCTCCGCCTCAAGGTGCCAACGCGCAAATCATATCTCTGATGTTGCAAGCGTAAATATGCTACGGTAACCGCTTATCATCAAGTGAGCCGTAAGCTTGGTTGCCACTTTAGTGGTATTTAAAGAAAACAGCAATTAATTAATTGATAGATTCAGGCGTTACTTTGCGGAAATCCATTACAAAATAAAAAACAGACGAAAAATCTCTAGTACTATTCCGCTTAACCTTTTAACTGATGAGGTCACACAGTTACCACAGTTAACCTCAAAAGAAAAATATCGACACGTGTTTCATCCCTCCAC